>CM068367.1:1422251742-1423648565 GCA_034769895.1 Magicicada septendecula | reverse complement strand
AATTTTAGGCCTACCTTCCCAAAAAATATAAGAAATATGATTTTCTGATAAAACTTTGTAATACTAACTTAATTACTATCAAAATAAGTAGAATAGAATAGTGAAAACGAATATGTATTTTATATTTCAAACACTTAACTAATAACGAATTTATTTTTTGAACATAAAGTATATTTTTAAAGTGTATCGGAAGTTATGGCAATTTTAAACAATGTCTTTTTAATATTAAATTGGCTAAGACGTTTCGGATGAAGAAGAAAATAGGACAGTTCATTATTATACATTGAAGAGAGCACTTGACATGAATATTTGATAAAACCAAACTTAATGGCGGTTACGTATAACAAGAGTTCGGAATCAGTTTTGTGTAAAAATTAAATTTTTAACTATTCTAATGATTGTGAAGTGGTGAAGTTGCCATACGAACTACATAACACCAATAAACAGAACCACATATAATTATTTAAATGAAATAACACTGGAATCACACCAAATACCACGTGAATATTCGAGGTTAAACGGACACACATAAACACCAATTGATATACTTAATTAACAACATTTTAACACCAAGTGAATTAGTCCATCTTACTACAGTGACATTAAACTATACACCAGAAGATAATATACGATTGCGAAGAAGATTTAACCGCAGAAGGGACATATTATCTCAACAAGTACGTTGTTTACATTAGAAGCTCTCAACGCGCATGCGTCAGGCGGCCATTCTGATCCAGTTCCGTCACCTCAATTAGAGACGACTCGTCTGCTTTCTGGTTTGAACAAAATTATATATAAACTTTTATTATTATTAATTATCATTATATTGTTTAATTTTAATACATTTTTAGAATTGTAAGTGTTATACTTTCTGACCCTGACCTTCTCTGGCTTTTTATATAATTAACCGTTCAAAGAACCTATTTTTGTAATACCAATATAAAATTCATAGATCGACCGGTCCTGAGCGAGTCGATACGGCATTATAACATTGTTTTCAATTGAGCAAATTCCTTATTTTGTTGAATAAACGTTTGTTATCTAGTAAATTGAATTTGATTTCTCTAATAAAAGGACATAACCATTAATTAATAAAGAAAACTCGACAACCTTTAAAGGCAGTATATGCGAACTACTACATTTCAAGAGTAAGAAGAAGAGAGCCGTTCGCGCCTAATTTGAAGTTAACTGGATTGTCTTTTTAATAAATTTACAGAAGGGAAGATTATTACTAGAATACACACCATACCATCCTATTTATAATTACAATCAACAATCTTAATTTATTTCTAAATTTTAAGAATATAAACACATCGAAAACAATTTTTTCAGAATTTATTTTTTTGTATAAATATAAATTTTAAATTTATATCACCTTTAAAATTGCTGCAACAGCAACATACACCTAGAATATTTGATAACAACATTATCCAGGAACATTACCAAATCGACGTCTCCCAGAGCGGAACGTCACTACTACACATACGCACCATAAAAATTATTCTGGGTAATATTATGCCAGAACACCATTACAATTACCATTATATATTACAAAATTGAAGACCAGTAGTGAGAGCCGAACGAAGATTAGAAGACATTAGCTACATTACTACATACAATAGTGAGAGAACAATTCTCATACATCAACTATTTATTTATTTTTATATGTAATAAATAAAATATATATTACAAATTTGGCTTCCATCGCGTGGCTTGAAGAAACCAGGACTTCAAAGTAATATTACAGATTTGGCGTCCAACTAAAGGGCTGTAATTAGGGGTTGAAATTACTGTAATTACTTACCCAATTCCTAATTTAGCTTGGCAGCGGTTAGTCAGCCAGGGAATCAGGGAAGAAGATGCGTCGTGCCACATCAAAGAAGAGAGCGGCGGAGGCCGAGAAAGAACTCGATATGGAGGATAAGGAGGCGACCCCAGTGGAGGACGTGGAGAAAATATTAGAATGGGTGGAACGTAAAAAACCAGCACCACCAGAGGAACAACCCGAAGCGCACACACAAACAGGGGAAATCGATGTCCGGGAGGAACGAATAGAACAACCCGAGAAACCACCACGAGCAGAGAATAGTAACATACAGGAGATGTTCAGGATAATGATGGAGAGGATGGAAGAAAACAGCAAAGGATTGAAAAAGGACATGGAAGAAAACAGCAAGAAGATGGAAGAAAACTTAAGGAAGGACAACCAAGCAACAAAAGAAGAGTTGAAGAATGATAACCAATCGTTAAAAGAAGAATTGAAGAAGGACAACCAAGGAAGAATTAAGTAAGAAAATGGATTCTACTACAGAAGAAAATAATAAAAGATTAGAAGATTTGAAGAATGATAACCAATCTTTAAGGGAAGAATTGAAGAAGGACAACCAAGAAACAAAGGAAGAATTGGGCCGTAAAATCGAAAGGACCAATAAGAGAATTGAGGAAACCAGTAAAAAGGTGGAAAAGAAAATGGAAGAAAATAAGAAGAATTTGGAAGAAAAGATGGAAGAAACCAATAAGAAAATCGAAAGTGATCATCAACAGTTAAGGAAAGAGTTAAGAGAGGACTACCAACGGTTAATAGAAGAAATAAGGGAGGATAACCGACGATGGCATAAGGAAATGAAAGAAGACAGGGAAGAGGAAAGAAGGGATAGAAAAGAATACAGACAAATCTTGAAGGAAGGTTTGAGTGAAATAGATAAAAACGTCACATCCTTGGATGAAGAATTGGATAAGACACTGGGCAACAGCAAACCAGAATGAAAGGAAATACCAAACAATAAAACAATGGAGCCAGTGATAGTGTTACCTGAAAAGAAAACGAACGGGAAGAAAGAAAATACTAAGGATATGGAAGTGAAACAAAAGAGAATGAAAAGAAGGCATCCAAAGAAATTAATGAAAACAAGGGAAGAAATGGAAATGATGAACCATGGTTTATTTGATAATGATAGTATCCCTATTACCAACAATGAAGAAATCGTGAGTTCCAGAAATTATGGAAATAGATTGATGGTAATCTCAGAAATGGTTTACCAGCAGACAGTAGTTTACCACGGGGAAGTGATCAGAGGTAAATGGAATACAATAGGGATGGAGATATATGGTAGATTGTCAATGGTATCATTGATCATTGATGGACCAGAGACGTACTGGTATATAAAACACTATGATAGAGGGAGCCGAATAAGCTTAGCAGCAAACAAAGGAATAGCAGCTAGGAAAATGAAATACAAAACAAAGGCCAGAGATGTCACTAGTACCGGAACGATGATGAAGACTATGGTCATCCGGACAATGAGAGCGACTGAAGTGACAGACTACGGTTAAGTCTAATACCATACACCTCCACAAAAAGGGACTGATGTTATGATAACCGGCAACGGCAAAAAACTATGTCAAAGAAAAAGAAATTATGAGCAATTGTCCAACCTAATAAAAATCTTCAACCTGGGTATTTAAAAGAAAAATAATTATAAGAAGTACATTTGAAATAAAGAAAAGAAGAGAGCTAATACCATATTTAGGGTAATAATATGATATGTTAACCATATTTATGAAAAAATATGAATAATCGAATGTATGGAAGAAAGAATTTAAAAGTCAAAATTCAAAAAAGAAGTAATGACTACTTACTTACCTATTATTTAGAAAACAATTTATGAATCAGAAAGAAAATGAATTTTGAATTAAATCTCAAAATTCAAAAGTGAAATTAATGAGACTTTTATGTCAAATAAACAGAGATATTAAACATATGGAATTAAAAATAAAGGAGTGCATTTGGATAAAAAGCAAGAGGAGAATAAAATCTTGAAAAAGAAAGGAAAAACTATATATAAATAAATCCATAAGAAAAAGATGATCATACAATAAATGTCAGTTATTAGAAAGACAATTAAAAGAGTAATTGAAAAAACATAATACTAGTGGAACGATTCACAAGAATTAAGAAAGGAACAAAAATATAATACAAAATATATGCTACCAATGACCAGAAGGAGATTGTGATAACAGTCAAAAAATGACAGAGAATTAAAAACTTTACACTGAATAAGGAGTGATAATTATATTATACCAGCTTCCAATCACAAGGAGAAATAAAATGCCAGCAGAGCTAACCATTGAGAAAAATAACTGAGATAGAGATTCACTAAGATAGAAATATTAATAGATCTGTTCGTATACGAAGTGAAATATCCAAAGATATTTAATTTTTTTTTTATAGTCATAAGGTGGACTATTCTTATATAATTTTTATAAATAACTGTCTGAGATAAGTCCAGCAGTATTATTATGTATTGGTCAGAGATGATTTACCTCTGTAATCAATAAATGACGTAGTATGGCCAGCAGAGTGAGATGCCTACAGAGCCCCTCTGGACACTGCCCCAGCTAACGTATTAGGGAATTTTAGGGAATAAATATCCCAAGGATAAAGAAACGAGTTAAGAAGAAAATGGAAAAATAAAAAATAACGAACCTCAGATGACTATTACTATCAGTAAGAATCCAGTTAATAATGAAATATAGATAAGCTCAAAAATATGGGAGAAAAATTTTTTTAGAAATGTGAAGGAAGTAAAGGAATATAATTTATAATATAATGTCATAAGCAATTACTTCAGACAAACTAAGTATGATCTGAACTAATCACTTCTGGAAGAGAGCAATCTGTAGCGTGACAGATAATCCACACAAATGCATTACTCAATGATCATTAATAAAGCTCTAATATATGGAATATCCAGATGAGAATCAATTAAAATGCACTATTTAATAATATATTCACAAGAAAGGTTAAATAAAGAAAAATTCTGCAAATAATATAATAATACAAATTTAAAAACCCAGAAGACTAAAAATAATAATAACAAAATTACCCAGGTAAGATAGAAGCAGGCAATTAATATACCCCGTCAAAGAAACCAGACGAGGAGAAACAAAGGCATACACGGCGAAAAACTACAGAAGAAGGAAGAATAGTCAAAACTACCACTACTGAAGACAGAAGAAAGAAGAATAATTAAAACTAAAGAAGAAAGAAAACTAATTATAACTACTACTACAGAAGAAGGAAGAAAGAAGAACAATCAAAGCTACTGAAGACAGAAGAAAGAAGAATAATTAAAACTAAAGAAGAAAGAAGACTAATTATAACTACTACTACAGAAGAAGGAAGAAAGAAGAACAATCAAAGCTACTGAAGACAGAAGAAAGAAGAATAATTAAAACTAAAGAAGAAAGAAGACTAATTAAAACTACTACTACAGAAGAAGGAAGAAAGAAGAACAATCAAAGCTACTGAAGACAGAAGAAAGAAGAATAATTAAAACTAAAGAAGAAAGAAGACTAATTATAACTACTACTACAGAAGAAGGAAGAAAGAAGAACAATCAAAGCTACTGAAGACAGAAGAAAGAAGAATAATTAAAACTAAAGAAGAAAGAAGACTAATTATAACTACTACTACAGAAGAAGGAAGAAAGAAGAACAATCAAAGCTACTGAAGACAGAAGAAAGAAGAATAATTAAAACTAAAGAAGAAAGAAGACTAATTATAACTACTACTACAGAAGAAGGAAGAAAGAAGAACAATCAAAGCTACTGAAGACAGAAGAAAGAAGAATAATTAAAACTAAAGAAGAAAGAAGACTAATTATAACTACTACTACAGAAGAAGGAAGAAAGAAGAACAATCAAAGCTACTGAAGACAGAAGAAAGAAGAATAATTAAAACTAAAGAAGAAAGAAGACTAATTAAAACTACTACTACAGAAGAAGGAAGAAAGAAGAACAATCAAAGCTACTGAAGACAGAAGAAAGATGAATAATTAAAACTCAAAGAAGACAGAAGAACAATCAAAGCTACTGAAGACAGAAGAAAGAAGAACAGTTAAAACTCAAAGAAGACAGAAGAACAGTCAAAGCTACTGAAGACAGAAGAAAGAAGAACAGTTAAAACTCAAAGAAGACAGAAGAACAATCAAAGCTACTGAAGACAGAAGAATAATTAAAACTAAAGAAGAAAGAAGACTAATTAAAACTACTACTACAGAAGAAGGAAGAAAGAAGAACAATCAAAGCTACTGAAGACAGAAGAAAGAAGAATAATTAAAACTAGAGAAGAAAGAAGACTAATTAAAGCTACTACTACAGAAGAAGGAAGAAAGAAGAACAATCTAAGCTACTGAAGAAAGAAGAACAATCTAAATCTAATGAAGAAAGAAGAACAATCAAAGATACAGAAGACAGAAGAATGAAGAAGGAAGAATAATTAAAACTAGAGAAGAAAGAAGACTAATTAAAGCTACTACTACAGAAGAAGGAAGAAAGAAGAACAATCTAAGCTACTGAAGAAAGAAGGACAATCTAAATCTAATGAAGAAAGAAGAACAATCAAAGATACAGAAGACAGAAGAATGAAGAAGGAAGAATAATTAAAACTAGAGAAGAAAGAAGAACAATCAAAGCTACTGAAGAAAAAAGAAAGAAGACTAATTAAAACTACTGAAGAAGGAAGAAAGAAGAACTAATTAAAAATACTGAAGAAGGAAGAAAGAAGAACTAATTAAAACTACTGAAGACAGAAGAAAGAAGAACAATCAAAGCTACTGAAGAAGGAAGAAAGAAGAATAATTAAGACGATCCATATAAAACAAAAACCCCATAGGGAAAGAACCCCCAAAAAACCCCAAAATCAATGAATGCCCAAAGAGAAAGTATAACACCCTAAAAAACCATATCACTGTAAAACTGACAAAAACTAAAAGTGTTAGTAGTATTAAATATTAGTGCATTCAAAAAGTTATTATTTAGTTTGTATAGACAAGTCTTCACAGTTCCCCCATGGTTGAATATTTCATATTAAAAGCTAGAAAAAGACTAGTAAATATATTGATAATTCACCATAGACAAGTGGAAGTGATCAAATTATCAATAATAAACTTTAAAAGGGTACATGAGTTGCAGTACATAGTAACAAACTTTAAGTTTTGTGAACAGTGCCTACTTTGATAATGAAGTAGTAATATTACTAAATAAAAGCTACTAAAGCGATCTGAACATTCCATAGAATGGAATATAACTTAGATAGCCAGGGTTATACTTTAAGAGGGGGCATAAATCTTATAAAATGGGAAATTACAGAACTAACTGTTTATGATGAAGTTGTAGAAGGTATTAACAATTATATATGGATCCAAATGTTGGGTTCCAATTAAATATAGCATTTAGATAAGTAAGGGTTAGTCATAAGAAATATTAGTATTATAATTGTTATTTTATTGTTCATGTTAATTTAGGAATGCATTATCTAAAATTAGATATCATTCCAATGTTGTAGAAATACTTTTTATTATGTTATTAGGTGATATACCAAAACAATGTTATTAAGAACACCAGTTTTATATATCTGGGTGTTATATTTTAATTGTATAATCTATAATTACTGTTATGCCAGATCAGAGAACTAATTTTTAATCAAATATATCAGAGTCAGAAGTCAGAGAAGGAAATAAAATAATTACATTAGTAAAACATTCTGCAAATAGCCAAAATTCAAATCTAGGCAATATAATAAAGTTGAAATGCAGAATAATTAATAAACCTAATCTTATAAACCAGTCAAACTGACAATATTTAGGCAAGATACACCCAACATATTAAATACTATGTAAATAAGGCTTTCTAAAGATATGGTCATTCTATGAGTAAAATTATTTATTTGTATAATGAAATACCATTTGAAACTGAAATAGATTCACTAACATGATCATAAGGGGAGTCATATACAACTGAATTGTATGAAAAAACCATCATTAATATACTAAATTGCCATAAAATAAGTGAGAATTGACAATTATAACAATTTCAGATTTTATAGAATAATAATTATATTAGGGAAATTGGCTATTATTTACATAGAAGATAGAAAGTATAATTTTAGGCCTACCTTCCCAAAAAATATAAGAAATATGATTTTCTGATAAAACTTTGTAATACTAACTTAATTACTATCAAAATAAGTAGAATAGAATAGTGAAAACGAATATGTATTTTATATTTCAAACACTTAACTAATAACGAATTTATTTTTTGAACATAAAGTATATTTTTAAAGTGTATCGGAAGTTATGGCAATTTTAAACAATGTCTTTTTAATATTAAATTGGCTAAGACGTTTCGGATGAAGAAGAAAATAGGACAGTTCATTATTATACATTGAAGAGAGCACTTGACATGAATATTTGATAAAACCAAACTTAATGGCGGTTACGTATAACAAGAGTTCGGAATCAGTTTTGTGTAAAAATTAAATTTTTAACTATTCTAATGATTGTGAAGTGGTGAAGTTGCCATACGAACTACATAACACCAATAAACAGAACCACATATAATTATTTAAATGAAATAACACTGGAATCACACCAAATACCACGTGAATATTCGAGGTTAAACGGACACACATAAACACCAATTGATATACTTAATTAACAACATTTTAACACCAAGTGAATTAGTCCATCTTACTACAGTGACATTAAACTATACACCAGAAGATAATATACGATTGCGAAGAAGATTTAACCGCAGAAGGGACATATTATCTCAACAAGTACGTTGTTTACATTAGAAGCTCTCAACGCGCATGCGTCAGGCGGCCATTCTGATCCAGTTCCGTCACCTCAATTAGAGACGACTCGTCTGCTTTCTGGTTTGAACAAAATTATATATAAACTTTTATTATTATTAATTATCATTATATTGTTTAATTTTAATACATTTTTAGAATTGTAAGTGTTATACTTTCTGACCCTGACCTTCTCTGGCTTTTTATATAATTAACCGTTCAAAGAACCTATTTTTGTAATACCAATATAAAATTCATAGATCGACCGGTCCTGAGCGAGTCGATACGGCATTATAACATTGTTTTCAATTGAGCAAATTCCTTATTTTGTTGAATAAACGTTTGTTATCTAGTAAATTGAATTTGATTTCTCTAATAAAAGGACATAACCATTAATTAATAAAGAAAACTCGACAACCTTTAAAGGCAGTATATGCGAACTACTACATTTCAAGAGTAAGAAGAAGAGAGCCGTTCGCACCTAATTTGAAGTTAACTGGATTGTCTTTTTAATAAATTTACAGAAGGGAAGATTATTACTAGAATACACACCATACCATCCTATTTATAATTACAATCAACAATCTTAATTTATTTCTAAATTTTAAGAATATAAACACATCGAAAACAATTTTTTCAGAATTTATTTTTTTGTATAAATATAAATTTTAAATTTATATCACCTTTAAAATTGCTGCAACAGCAACATACACCTAGAATATTTGATAACAACATTATCCAGGAACATTACCAAATCGACGTCTCCCAGAGCGGAACGTCACTACTACACATACGCACCATAAAAATTATTCTGGGTAATATTATGCCAGAACACCATTACAATTACCTTTATATATTACAAAATTGAAGACCAGTAGTGAGAGCCGAACGAAGATTAGAAGACATTAGCTACATTACTACATACAATAGTGAGAGTACAATTCTCATACATCAACTATTTATTTATTTTTATATTTAATATTTATCGTATTATTACAAAATTGGCGAGTCCAACTTGTGGGGCTCGATTACCGCAGAATACCAGAACAGGCAACACTATAAATTTAATTATAATTTGTAATAAATGAGTAATATTACAATATAAATCTTAGAATATGGAAGTCATGTATGGTTCTCCATACCGATATTTTAATAAAGATAATTAAAAAATTTTAATAATAACTGAAAAATGATATAATGATTATTAATAATAAATTTTGAAAATTTCAAGAAAGTTAAACGGTAAAAGGTTATGAATGGGTTAAATGGTTGTTGATGCAAATATTATATGATAATGTATACAAAAATTTTAATTAGTTTTCAATTGTAATTAGCTATTAAGTGGCTATTGAGGGGGTGGCCTGTGCTCTCTTAGATAGCGAAATGGGTTGGGGGTAACAGTGAGTGTTACCTCCATCGGAGGCCAAACCGGCAAAAATGTGCGGCACACCTTATCCGTGTAAAGTAAAAATTTTACACACATTATTAAATGACCATGTCGCACATAATAGTGATGTATAACAGGCAGTGAAATGAAGTTTAGATTTCCTCGACTTTTCGGGCGGTTACTGCCTTACCAGCACTAACCGTGGTTTTGGCTAGCGGCCAGCTATGGTCATATCAAGTCCCTTGACCATAGCTGACTTTAAATTGGTATATATTTGAAATTCATTGGGGGGTGACAATTAGAGGAAATCTCCGGTACTATGAAACAGCGGCTGCCACTCTGCCCGCCTTGGGGTAGCAAGACCGGTGGTAGAACCGTCTTAAGGGTGTATGATTTTATAACAAGAACATGATGATGTTCACTAACTTTAAAACTTAATAGCGGAAGCAGAGACACGGAGAGGTAAAAAACCTGCTCCAAAATATACAGTCTCTGTGGAAGCGAATGGGCGCCACAGTCCACCATAATCTGAAATAGTGTGTGTGGCTGGGAGGTGACGCAAAGGAGTCACGAATTTAAAATTTTATGACATTAAAGTTTTTGCTTATTCAAAGTTTAATCCAATCAAAAATGCTTGTGCTCTGTCCACATAATTATATGCTCAGACTCGTAATATAAGGTTCATACTATAATTTTAAAGGTATCATTTTATTGTTGTGTGTTAGATATAGTTGTTGATAAAAGGTATTTTCATTATGTGGGTATTTTTTTTTCTAAGCCAATAATTAGACGCCTGGCAGGCAATCAACATAATAGAAGTAAGTGTTGATAATGTATTACATGTAATTGTTCAATTTTGAAAGGTATTCATGGTGTTTTAATTATGTTAGGATATCAGCTGATCAGCAATAACATGTCACTGGTGTGTTAGTTATAAATGTTTTAAGTAATTGATGTTCAATGTAATGTTTGATGTATTACTGATGTTTGGAAGTAATGATAAAAATAGTTTGCTACAATGAGAAATAGAGTAACGAGTTGTGAAATCTAATAAAAGATAGTTTTTTGGGTGATAAATATTTTATGGGACACGTAGACCTGTCCAAATTGAATTCGAAGTTGAAGTTGACATCGTAGAGATGATATAATGTAATATTGTTTTGAAGTAACGTAGTTTTGTGAAGTATTGATGTTGACACAGTAGTTATGGAGACTTTATGTAGATATCACTATAATATTGACGACTCGGAACACAAAGTTTTTTATAAGTAAAAACGTAAAGTTTTACCTTACAGCCTAAACCGGCTTTCACCTATAGAATCACCTAAGGATACAGAATCGCTTACAAAACTACTAACAAAATAGAACACACACTATCAAAACGCATGCCCAAAGCACTAAATAAATTCGATCTACCCAGTGTATATAAACTAAATTGTTCAAATTGCAGTAAATTCTACATAGGCCAGACAGGATGTAGCTTCAAACAGAGATACATTGAACACACAAAAGCACTCCACACCACTACAGAATTTACCTTCGCAAACCACCTCATTGAAGCAAACCACACATATAAAAACATCGACAATAACATGAACATACTACACGTACACACAAAAGGCCGAAAACTAGATACTCTAGAACAATTAGAAATATACAAACACACAAAAACAAATAAAAACGACATCCTAAACGAACAGACACAATTCAAATCGCACGCATTATTCGAACACATCTCACCACACACACACAGCTTCAATCTTTCGAAACACTTTCTCGTCGCCAACAACAAGACGAGCAGCGCTACTAACGACAGCCTCTGATGAAGCCTTCTATAGGTGAAAGCCGGTTTAGGCTGTAAGGTAAAACTTTACGTTTTTACTTATAAAAAACTTTGTGTTCCGAGTCGTCAATATTATAGTGATATTTAGTTAAGTAACGGACACGTCATGGACAACGAAATCCAAGACTTTACGTAGATTTTGAGTGATATATATTGTTGTTTATAATTAATGAGGCTATTTTGTTGTATTTGTAGTGAGGCAATGAGATTGAGATTTTTGGGGATGGCAATTTTGTATTAGGGGGTAGTGTCATGTAAGAGTTCACAACAAAATATGTTGGGACGGGAATTGGTATAGATTTTAGTGAGGAGGGGCCGCAGGTAAAATCCAGGGGCCAAATAAGGGAATTGAGTTTTGGGTAGGGCAAACACATATCCTATGTACAAAGGGTTAGAGAGTATTTTTTTTATATATGTAGAGAAGGTGACGATTTGAGTTCAATGATAAGTTGGGGGCTTAGAGTGTTTTGGGATAGATATTTTGGTAGAGATGGGTGTCATGCTAATTGAAGTTGATGAATATTAGAGTTAAAGGAAGAAAGTTTATGTATGCATACAGATCTAGTACGGTAAATGAGAATAAATAATTTACATCACCCACAGTAAAGTATAGAGAGATTGTTAAATGAAGAGTAGGATTGTTAAGCAAAAAGAGAGAAATTTATGATAAAGAATATACAATTGTTTATTTTTTTCAACCAGTGACAGAATTTTAATAGAATTGAAAATAATGGAAAATCAAGGATTGGTTATTATACAAATGTCAACTTGATGATTATTTATATTAATATTTTGTTTGTTTTAAATATTTTGTTTTACTATGTTTTGTATTTCAAGGTGGAATATTACAGATGTCAAATGTGTTTTAGATAGAAATTGTGCATAACATATGTAGGTCAAGGGTTTTGGACTTGACCTAGTTACGATCAGCTGATGAGTTCATACACCTACTAAGCTTGTATAGTAGGAAGTCAATTTTGATTTGTTTAGTTAATTGATTCAAACCAATTTAGATAATTTTAAATATGAGGGAAACATTTAAATACATTTAAATTTTTTTGAAAATTTTAATTTTTTTTTGAAAAAAAAAAAAAAAAGTGCTTTTTCGCCTGCCAGCATATGAATATTTTAGATAATGATTCTTTTATTTATGTGTGTATTTACCATGTTTAGTTTACTGATTTATTGTGCTGCACTGTATTGTTAGACTAAGACATGTTAAGTTAAGGATTTGTTCAAGTAGAAGAAACGCTTAATTTAAGTCATTTTAAAGAAAAAAAAAAGAAAAAAGAGGAAGAGAATTTTTTGATAAAAGATTTTTTTTTTTTGAATTTTGAATTTTTTAAATTTTTAATAAATTTTAAAAGAATTTTTTTTTTTTTTTTTTATGTGTTATGGAAACATGTAATGTTAGTATGTGTGAGTCCAGTATTTGCTAAAGGCAGCCCAGCTTGCAAAAAGGGGAAACATATCGGCGGAGGAGCTGGAATAATTTTAGCCAGGGATTGAGGATTTTTGGGGGTGGTATGTTAAAAGGCGAGGTGCGCCGTGGTACGAGTCTGTTCGATTTCTCGGTGTTGGGATCTCTTACAGAGAAGTCCAGTGATCTCGTTCAGATGAGTCCATAGTCGCTGAGCCAGGGTGGTCGTGTACCCATGAGATTAAGAACCAGGGGGTTGTTGGCACCAGTTCCTCACCGGTCCTCTTCGGGGTTATCGATGAGATTTCTTCTGTCATGACCAGCAGAATTCTCATCGAGGGGGTATTGTAGCGGGTCATTTTTGGGTATTTTTTATTTTAACCGTATGGGGCATTTATATATTTTTACTTATTTCGTTTTCGGGCGGGCTTGTATAAAATATTGTAAAACTCTATTATTGTGCAACGTATTTGTCAGTATACCAGAACCGTGTTAAGCAACAATTTGAAACAAAGGCAGAGGCGCAGTTGTTGTTGAGTAATGCGGCGAAGATTTTACCACCCCAATTTTTCGCAGAACTTTGCGTGTGTGTGATCACGCCCGTATGCAACATTGATGGGCGGCGCGCCGGAGTGACGCTTGGAAAACACAACCCACGCTGTGAAACATGGCGATGTAGCAAACCGTTTGGCGCAGCTATCAGCTCAATACCGGAAACAGCATTAAACTCCGCCTACTGTTGGTGACATCAGCAGAGCCAAGTCCAATATTGTCCTCTGGTCACACACATATATCAGCTCCATTCCATATATAAAATGGTTACCCAACAGCAAATGAGCAATGAGCGACGAAAAATAGTGGCAGTGAACAACCACAGTTTCCCGCCAGAGAAAGGAAGATGTAACTGTTACGTTACCAGTTCCAAGCCCAGTCTACAAGTAGCAGTCTCGGCGCCAGGCTGGTCTCACGTAGGCTCGCCAACAAAGTTTTAATTTATCAGGAGAAAAAGTGGTAATTACCGCAAATGTTTATGTGACCGTGCTTAATCCAACTTGAAGTAGTGAAACCAGTATTTTTTCGGAAAGATAACAATCAACTTACTCTTAAAACTATGAGTGCGTGTATAAACCGCGTGGCGACGGTTTATGTGAGGGCTGGGGTGGGCTTCATCTAAAAAATGTTAAGTGGTTTTTAATGTCGTACGAATGTGAGTGTGGCAAAGCTGGGCTGTGTTTTTTGTTTATGTGTGTATAATTATGAAGTTATAAAATTGTCCATTACAAGGTAAGCTATAGTCAGTAAGGTATAAGAATTGCGTAACATGTCGCACGAAGATTTGTAATGTCAATAATTCAGACTAATTAAAGAAAAATCTAATTTCTCTTCCACAAAATTGCGAGTTGAAATTCTTTCAAAACCTTAGTTCGTTTTATGTGCTGTCATAGTTCGTCGAACGAAATGGGTTTACCTCCACTACGAGATCCGGCCAGATCCAAGTCGTAAGGTAAGTGGAAGTTGGTAACTTAATTTGAGTAAATAAAATTTTGCCAAAAAGTAAAAGTTACAATGGTGCCGTGACCAGGATGTAATATAACAAAAAAGGTATTACAACGGCCTACATGTGACAGTACATTGAACGGAGTACGGTTGCGAAAGCAAATCGATTTTGTAAAATATCAGTTTTGAAATAAAATCATTAATTGACAGTTGTTACGTAAGAAAAAATAGACAAAGTAAAAAAATGTCCGAGAAGACAGAAAAAAGTAGTATAATAAATTCAATTATGAGTGAAAGTGGCCTTGAGTCGCAATCGCTGGAGGAAAGTGGTATGTTGAGGGAGGAGATGGGTACTGCTACAGAAACAGCTGTCGGCAGTAATGTAATAGCTCATTCCACGCCGATTGCGTCTCAACCACAAGTAAATGAAACAGATGTTGACTCGGGGATCCAGTTGACCCCAGTTTCAACTAAGATAAATAAACAATCAGAGGAAACAAATATGATGAGTGTTATGCTCAGCCAATTCGAGAGAATGAATAGCAATTTCAATGTAATAAATAAACGTTTTGATGATAATGATAAAATTTTAAATAATATGAAAAGTGATTTTAACAATAAATTAGACCAATTGACTAATGATTTTAATGAACAGAAAATAAAATGCGAACAGCAGAATATTCAAAACGAAATTAATTTTAAAGCAATTAAAGACCAGAATATGCAGTTACAGCAGAATATAAATGTAAAATTTGATGAGTTGATAAATAATATACAAGACAAGAATGTATGTCTTGAAAATGCCGATGAAATGACACGAAATAGTCTGAATAAAGTAGAATCAAGTACGAGTAATACAAACGAAAGTTGTAATGACAATGTTGTATTAGGTAATGAATTAATGAATAATAATGATGTTGAGAATAACGAGAATAATAATGTAGTCGAAAAGGTGGTATCTGAGAGTATTAATGAAGTTGTAGAATATGATAATGTAATGTTAATGTGTGTTAATGAGTTAGAGAGAGAATGGAGAGAGAGTTATGTTATAGATATGAAACAGGGGGTAAATTGTTTACGAGGTAGAATGGGGGGTGAAGGAAGACCTTCACGTATATATTGTGTAGACAAGAGTGCTACAAATAATTGTTTTTTGAAGTTTTTTGTTTTTCCTGGAGAAGTCAGGAAAGATTTAATTGAATTTATACCCTCTGTCTGTAATACTTTTGAGAGTATGATTTGGGGTTATGATGAGAGAGATATAGGGGGAGAATTGTATGTTTGTAAAGAAACAGAAATATATAACTTAAAGAGAAAGTATGATGAATGGAAGGAAAGTTTAGAAGTATATGTGAATGATAATGATCACAATGATTTAATAAAATTGATTAACCCAATAGTTAATGAATTTAATGATGGAGACTTAACAAAAATACCCAACGTAGACTGGTTTAACGAGTATTTGAATAAGTTGATTGAAGTTAGTTTTTCTGGTTACAACACACAAAACAGTCATTTGTGTGGTGATAAAATTGAACGATGTTATGTAGAACCAAGGTTAAT
Source organism: Magicicada septendecula (assembly GCA_034769895.1). Lineage (NCBI taxonomy): Eukaryota > Metazoa > Arthropoda > Insecta > Hemiptera > Cicadidae > Magicicada > Magicicada septendecula. The sequence continues at coordinate 1,423,632,220 of CM068367.1, read as the reverse complement.
TTGGAACGATGGAGGATAAACTATTAAAACAATAAAAGACAGTATAATTTTGTTTTAATGGTTTCTTGACATGGCAGAATGGGACAATGAAGTGCGGAAAAACTGGACAATTAATAATGAAAGGTTGTAAATACAAATGTAGCAAATTTATTGGTGTGCATTGTAGAATGTTAAGTAAATAATGTGTGTACGTAAGATGATTGTTGTGATAATAATATTGAAATATTTGCAAGTAAATAAATATCAGAATTAATTTTGAAAACAGTAGCTGACTAATGGTGATTGTTTCGATAACTATATAATTTATATTTTTTGGCAATTAATTTAATTAAAACAATTTGAGATGATTAAATATTTTGATTGCTTATTTAAATGTTAATTAATTAATTTCTTATGAATTTAATTTATTTTATGAGATGGAAATTTGGTAATGAATGATAAATTATTTCATTTAAATTAATAAAGTTTGTGAAATGTTTCAGAGATGGTGGTGATTATGTTTTGGGTGTATATCATGTTAAATGGATTGTAAGTAGAAAAAATTTTATAATCATGTGTAACAAAAATGTTTACAGGTGTGATTGAGGTGTTAATGCAATAGGGAGATTTTAATGCAATAATTGTTTTACTTCCATATTCCTTAAGGAATGGAAGTATGGTGATGGCAAAAAAAATCGTGTTCGAGATTATTGCAGATTCTGATTCTACTACACTCAAAACATGAAAAAAAGTCGTTTTCCGAAAAGTGTCTGTGTGTGTGTCTGTCTGTGTGTCTGTAGATTTTTTTTCTATGGCAAACGATAACTGCCGCAAATTCAAACAGAATCAAATAATTTTTTGCATGCAGCCCTGATTTGCAGAGTACTCGCGACCTATTGTTTTTGGTGAAGATCGGTTGAGGGAAAGGGGTAGTTTACCTGCAACGGTTTTTTTTTAGCAAGGGTAATTTTGTTTGTTTGGCAAACGATAACAGCCGCAAATTCAAACAGAATGAAATAATGTTTCGCATACAGCCCTGAATTGTAGAGTTCTCAAGATCTGTTGATTTTGATGAAGATCGGTTAAGGGAAAGGGGTAGTTTACCTGTAACATTTTATGTTTTAACAAGGGTATTTTCTATGGCAAACGATAACAGCCGCAAATTCAAACAGAATCAAAAGATTATTTGCATACAGCCCTAAATTGTAGAGTTCTCAAGACCTATTGTTTTTGGTGAAGTTCGGTTGAGGGAAAGGGGTAGTTTACCTGCAACGTTTTTCTAACAAGGGTATTTTCTATGGCAAACGATAACAGCCGCAAATTCAAACAGAATCAAATAATGTTTTGCATACAGCCCTGATTTGTAGAGTACTCAAGACCTATTGTTTTTGGTGAAGATCGGTTAAGGGAAAGGGGTAGTTTACCTGTAACGTTTTATGTTTTAACAAGGGTATTTCCTATGGCAAACGATAACAGCCGCAAATTCAAACAGAATCAAAAGATTATTTGCATACAGCCCTAAATTGTAGAGTTCTCAAGACCTATTGTTTTTGGTGAAGATCGGTTGAGGGAAAGGGATAGTTTACCTGCAACGTTTTTTTAACAAGGGTATTTTCTATGGCAAACGATAACAGCCGCAAATTCAAACAGAATCAAATAATGTTTTGCATACAGCCCTGATTTGTAGAGTACTCAAGACCTTTTGTTTTTGGTGAAGATCGGTTAAGGGGAAGGGGTAGTTTACCTGCAACGTTTTTTTATCAAGCGTATTTTCTATGGCAAACGATAACAGCCGCAAATTGAAACAGAATCAAATAATTTTTTGCATACGTCCCTGAATTGTAGAGGTCTCAATGACTTTCGATTTTGGTGAAGATCGGTTAAGGGGAAGGGGTAGTTTACCTGCAACCTTTTACGTTTTAACAAGAGTAAAGTACTTGAAAATTTATTTAAACTTTTTGAAACAATGGTAATTGTTAAAAATAAAATAATTTTGTTGCCAGGCAATAAAATTATAATTTTTTCATTTTAATGTAATATAATATTTTTCATTTAATACAGCAATAAAAAGGCAGGTAAGACACAGCCTGGCTGTTTGGCTGAAAATGATTTTAAATATAAATCTTAGAATATGGAAGTCATGTATGGTTCTCCATACTGATATTTTAATAAAGATAATTAAAAAATTTTAATAATAACTGAAAAATGATATAATGATTATTAATAATAAATTTTGAAAATTTCAAGAAAGTTAAACGGTAAAAGGTTATGAATGGGTTAAATGGTTGTTGATGCAAATATTATATGATAATGTATACAAAAATTTTAATTAGTTTTCAATTGTAATTAGCTATTAAGTGGCTATTGAGGGGGTGGCCTGTGCTCTCTTAGATAGCGAAATGGGTTGGGGGTAACAGTGAGTGTTACCTCCATCGGAGGCCAAACCGGCGAAAATGTGCGGCACACCTTATCCGTGTAAAGTAAAAATTTTACACACATTATTAAATGACCGTGTCGCACATAATAGTGATGTATAACAGGCAGTGAAATGAAGTTTAGATTTCCTCGACTTTTCGGGCGGTTACTGCCTTACCAGCACTAACCGTGGTTTTGGCTAGCGGCCAGCTATGGTCATATCAAGTCCCTTGACCATAGCTGACTTTAAATTGGTATATATTTGAAATTCATTGGGGGGTGACAATTAGAGGAAATCTCCGGTACTATGAAACAGCGGCTGCCACTCTGCCCGCCTTGGGGTAGCAAGACCGGTGGTAGAACCGTCTTAAGGGTGTATGATTTTATAACAAGAACATGATGATGTTCACTAACTTTAAAACTTAATAGCGGAAGCAGAGACACGGAGAGGTAAAAAACCTGCTCCAAAATATACAGTCTCTGTGGAAGCGAATGGGCGCCACAGTCCACCATAATCTGAAATAGTGTGTGTGGCTGGGAGGTGACGCAAAGGAGTCACGAATTTAAAATTTTATGACATTAAAGTTTTTGCTTATTCAAAGTTTAATCCAATCAAAAATGCTTGTGCTCTGTCCACATAATTATATGCTCAGACTCGTAATATAAGGTTCATACTATAATTTTAAAGGTATCATTTTATTGTTGTGTGTTAGATATAGTTGTTGATAAAAGGTATTTTCATTATGTGGGTATTTTTTTTTCTAAGCCAATAATTAGACGCCTGGCAGGCAATCAACATAATAGAAGTAAGTGTTGATAATGTATTACATGTAATTGTTCAATTTTGAAAGGTATTCATGGTGTTTTAATTATGTTAGGATATCAGCTGATCAGCAATAACATGTCACTGGTGTGTTAGTTATAAATGTTTTAAGTAATTGATGTTCAATGTAATGTTTGATGTATTACTGATGTTTGGAAGTAATGATAAAAATAGTTTGCTACAATGAGAAATAGAGTAACGAGTTGTGAAATCTAATAAAAGATAGTTTTTTGGGTGATAAATATTTTATGGGACACGTAGACCTGTCCAAATTGAATTCGAAGTTGAAGTTGACATCGTAGAGATGATATAATGTAATATTGTTTTGAAGTAAGGTAGTTTTGTGAAGTATTGATGTTGACACAGTAGTTATGGAGACTTTATGTAGATTTTGAGTGATATATATTGTTGTTTATAATTAATGAGGCTATTTTGTTGTATTTGTAGTGAGGCAATGAGATTGAGATTTTTGGGGATGGCAATTTTGTATTAGGGGGTAGTGTCATGTAAGAGTTCACAACAAAATATGTTGGGACGGGAATTGGTATAGATTTTAGTGAGGAGGGGCCGCCTTAGGTAAAATCCAGGGGCCAAATAAGGGAATTGAGTTTTGGGTACGGCAAACACATATCCTATGTACAAAGGGTTAGAGAGTATTTTTTTTATATATGTAGAGAAGGTGACGATTTGAGTTCAATGATAAGTTGGGGGCTTAGAGTGTTTTGGGATAGATATTTTGGTAGAGATGGGTGTCATGCTAATTGAAGTTGATGAATATTAGAGTTAAAGGAAGAAAGTTTATGTATGCATACAGATCTAGTACGGTAAATGAGAATAAATAATTTACATCACCCACAGTAAAGTATAGAGAGATTGTTAAATGAAGAGTAGGATTGTTAAGCAAAAAGAGAGAAATTTATGATAAAGAATATACAATTGTTTATTTTTTTCAACCAGTGACAGAATTTTAATAGAATTGAAAATAATGGAAAATCAAGGATTGGTTATTATACAAATGTCAACTTGATGATTATTTATATTAATATTTTGTTTGTTTTAAATATTTTGTTTTACTATGTTTTGTATTTCAAGGTGGAATATTACAGATGTCAAATGTGTTTTAGATAGAAATTGTGCATAACATATGTAGGTCAAGGGTTTTGGACTTGACCTAGTTACGATCAGCTGATGAGTTCATACACCTACTAAGCTTGTATAGTAGGAAGTCAATTTTGATTTGTTTAGTTAATTGATTCAAACCAATTTAGATAATTTTAAATATGAGGGAAACATTTAAATAAATTTAAATTTTTTTGAAAATTTTAATTTTTTTTTGAAAAAAAAAAAAAAACGTGCTTTTTCGCCTGCCAGCATATGAATATTTTAGATAATGATTCTTTTATTTATGTGTGTATTTACCATGTTTAGTTTACTGATTTATTGTGCTGCACTGTATTGTTAGACTAAGACATGTTAAGTTAAGGATTTGTTCAAGTAGAAGAAACGCTTAATTTAAGTCATTTTAAAGAAAAAAAAAAGAAAAAAGAGGAAGAGAATTTTTTGATAAAAGATTATTTTTTTTTGAATTTTGAATTTTTTAAATTTTTAATAAATTTTAAAAGAAATTTTTATTTTTTTTTTATGTGTTATGGAAACATGTAATGTTAGTATGTGTGAGTCCAGTATTTGCTAAAGGCAGCCCAGCTTGCAAAAAGGGGAAACATATCGGCGGAGGAGCTGGAATAATTTTAGCCAGGGATTGAGGATTTTTGGGGGTGGTATGTTAAAAGGCGAGGTGCGCCGTGGTACGAGTCTGTTCGATTTCTCGGTGTTGGGATCTCTTACAGAGAAGTCCAGTGATCTCGTTCAGATGAGTCCATAGTCGCTGAGCCAGGGTGGTCGTGTACCCATGAGATTAAGAACCAGGGGGTTGTTGGCACCAGTTCCTCACCGGTCCTCTTCGGGGTTATCGATGAGATTTCTTCTGTCATGACCAGCAGAATTCTCATCGAGGGGGTATTGTAGCGGGTCATTTTTGGGTATTTTTTATTTTAACCGTATGGGGCATTTATATATTTTTACTTATTTCGTTTTCGGGCGGGCTTGTATAAAATATTGTAAAACTGTATTATTGTGCAACGTATTTGTCAGTATACCAGAACCGTGTTAAGCAACAATTTGAAACAAAGGCAGAGGCGCAGTTGTTGAGTAATGCGGCGAAGAATTTACCACCCCAATTTTTCGCAGAACTTTGCGTGTGTGTGATCACGCCCGTATGCAACATTGATGGGCGGCGCGCCGGAGTGACGCTTGGAAAACACAACCCACGCTGTGAAACATGGCGATGTAGCAAACCGTTTGGCGCAGCTATCAGCTCAATACCGGAAACAGCATTAAACTCCGCCTACTGTTGGTGACATCAGCAGAGCCAAGTCCAATATTGTCCTCTGGTCACACACATATATCAGCTCCATTCCATATATAAAATGGTTACCCAACAGCAAATGAGCAATGAGCGACGAAAAATAGTGGCAGTGAACAACCACAGTTTCCCGCCAGAGAAAGGAAGATGTAACTGTTACGTTACCAGTTCCAAGCCCAGTCTACAAGTAGCAGTCTCGGCGCCAGGCTGGTCTCACGTAGGCTCGCCAACAAAGTTTTAATTTATCAGGAGAAAAAGTGGTAATTACCGCAAATGTTTATGTGACCGTGCTTAATCCAACTTGAAGTAGTGAAACCAGTATTTTTTCGGAAAGATAACAATCAACTTACTCTTAAAACTATGAGTGCGTGTATAAACCGCGTGGCGACGGTTTATGTGAGGGCTGGGGTGGGCTTCATCTAAAAAATGTTAAGTGGTTTTTAATGTCGTACGAATGTGAGTGTGGCAAAGCTGGGCTGTGTTTTTTGTTTATGTGTGTATAATTATGAAGTTATAAAATTGTCCATTACAAGGTAAGCTATAGTCAGTAAGGTATAAGAATTGCGTAACATGTCGCACGAAGATTTGTAATGTCAATAATTCAGACTAATTAAAGAAAAATCTAATTTCTCTTCCACAAAATTGCGAGTTGAAATTCTTTCAAAACCTTAGTTCGTTTTATGTGCTGTCATAGTTCGTCGAACGAAATGGGTTTACCTCCACTACGAGATCCGGCCAGATCCAAGTCGTAAGGTAAGTAGAAGTTGGTAACTTAATTTGAGTAAATAAAATTTTGCCAAAAAGTAAAAGTTACAATGTTTGCGTCTGATGTACGTGCGATCGGATTTCTGGACCCAAAAAGAACCTTTGCAGGTAGGTGTAATAAATTGTATTTTGTATTTTATATATTTAAACTGTATTTAACTTCACAACGATGATGACCGTTCAATGTGGATAGCACGAAGTAGCAGGAAAGTCAAAATTGCAATCAAATTTTCTTTTAAATAATTGAGCTCAAAATTAATAATACCTAAAACAAAAATGTATCTTGAATAATATTGTGATGAGAGGGAGAGAGTGAGAGACAGGAAGAGTGTATCAAGCAATGCCGGTAACAAAACTGAGGTGTTGGTTTGTGTTAAAGATTATAGCAGTATAAATCAAATGGAAACACTCAAGTATGTTAATAGCTGCAAAGTAATTAAATTATCTAGTTAATCAGACAATATAACGAAGTATTTAAAGTCATGACTAATGAATATAATAGTAAGAATATGACCGCCATTTTGTCTTGGTCACGATAAGGCAGCCATTGTAATGTATGACGATTTAATTTTGCAAATTCGAAATAATAAAAAATAAGTTGATTTACTACCATATTGATGTTGATAACTTCATTTCAATCACCAAACTGTCTCCCGCTTAATACGAACTCTGGACCCAACAAGAAACAAAGATAGTGATGATGACATGTGCTCTAATAATTATGGTAAGTACCATAATTATTGTAAGATTCACGTAATAAATAAATACACAAAAATAAGTATACAATTTGTATATTAACAATGTGTTGGCACACCTTGCTCTAAAAAGTGATTTACAGAAGACTTTGTGGTGTTATCCCATCGATAGAATTTCACAAATTTAAAATTAAGCTCATGGTTATGAGCATTAATGTATGTCACATGGATTCCAGTATCACTTCTTTGACGTACATTCTGGCCAGACAGTTTGTATTCGGCATACTACCAAATGTCCTTTTTCTATTAGTTTTATTTATTTTTGTTCCGGGTCTACAAAAATTATTAAATTTGCAAATATAATAGGAAAATTTACAGCCACTCACTGCATGGGCTGAACCCGTTTTTTTGACCACTGCAATGTGGTTGTCTTTACAAACAGCTTCCTTCCATGTGAGAAATGCTGTCACATCCTTAAAACCAAATTCCTCCTTTGGAATAATTTGGCCATGCTCTTTCTTCAAATGTTCTATGAGATGGAAATATGTTCTAAATTTCAATGTACAATCTGAATGGGAACACGATAGGGATAAACCAGACGAATCACAATGTTTTTTATGTTTCGAGAAGCTGAATCTATTACTGTATTGAACATTGCAATCAGAACATACCCTTGGGTATGTTATTTTAAGACACGAGACAGCTGTTTGTTTTGCACATGACGATATTAAATTATCTACTTTACGAGAATCACCATATTCAAGGGAACTGTTTAACGTAGATAGACTTTCCTCAGCAGACTCACCATTTGTAAACAAATATGTGAGGTGTGATTTATGGTTTAGATTGTGTGATGGTGTTACATATGAAAAAAATTTACGTATCTGTGATGTGTGTGAAACTGAAGGTGATGTTACTGCTTTTGTGAATGATGGCCTTGTAATCATACTGTGTGATGTGTACGTTGTAGCGTGACAGATAAATGCATAATAATGAATGGCATTGATCATTAAAATAATAAGATTATAACATTTAAATCCGAAAAAAGCATTAAGTTTGATATAAAGAATTAACTCATAGCAACTGTGCAGAACAATCATTATTATATAAAAAGTATAAGTTCAAATAAAAATAAGTTACTAGTGATGAATCATCCAAAACCAGTCTAATAACCCAAGGTTTTTAAATTATAACCCAGGAAGGTAAGAAGTAAACAAAGAAACAACAGAGTATGACTAAACCTACAACGAGGATATATAAATTAAAAAGAAACCCTGAATAAGGCGCAAGATCCACCAATAAAGGTGATGTATTTCGAGAAACTTATGAAGAAGATGAAGAAATCCCAAGAAACCCGATGGCATCAAGAAGAAGATGGAGAAGATACCAGTCCAAGAAGACAGAAGAAAAGAAGACTACTTTGAAGAAAGAAGAAGAAGGCAGCATCCTGAGGAAGATGGAATGCTCTTATAAAAGACACCCATATCCCCATATCACAAAATAAATAATAAAATACAAATAATAAAAGTATAACGAAATAGTCTCGGACAGTAACCACATGTACAATAAAATTAAAGAGAAAAGTGTATAGAGTAAGAGTTGCCAGTAACCAAGATGAAACAATAATATAGTACCCAAGGAACAAATCTCCATTGTAACACACAAACCAATTTATTGATGTTAATGAGACTAAACAACCATTTAGAAATAACATCAAAAAAGTGTAAAGTGAACCAGTGCTAGTTTGGGTATTATAAAAAATAAACCTTACGTTTCATCCTTGGCATCCACAAACTGTATACAATGAAACATACAACTTTAAGTGTCTTAAAATTCGTACCATGTGAATGTGTTACCTTTAATAATAACAAGCTATAAATCTGTTTGAAGTGACATTTTTGTTTTATAGAATGAGTAAAAACAGATTTAATTATACAGTGACAGGGTACAATTACCCAATACAATATTTTAAAAGACAGTTTAAAAAACTGCATAATCAAACTTAATATAAGAGGTAACAAATAAGAATATAGTTATAAGGTTTCATGAATATAGGATAAGGATTTTAAAAATGTATTAGGTATAAGGACACTTATTTAAGTTCGGAACAACTAACATTATAACTGTAAATATATTTATTACTTGTATTAATAGTAATAAGTAAAGAAGATGTTAGTTGGGAAAAAACCTCCTTTGTAAATAATATTTCTATGTTAGTAATAAGTGTTGATTGTAAAAAATGTCTGAATGTTGAAGACAACCATCTTTGAAAAATATTTCTTATTTGTTTGACTGTTTATGTTATTGAAACCAATACTAATTATTGTTATGTTTAATTTAAAAAATGTTTAGTTTATAAAACCATGTTTTAAAAGTCAGAGAGGGTATAACACAGTATTTATTGTTTGTATAAAAATTTTGTAAGAAAAAACTTGTTAAAAAATCTAGGCAAAAGAATGAAAACCAAACTTCATCAAAACAGAGAAATTACTCACTTAGATGCATTTAAACTAAAACGGATTTAGATAAAATAAACCAGAGATGAAGCCATATAATTACAGATACCACTTAGAAGGATTTTGGAAAATTATAGCCAGAATTATAAATAAAAATGGAAATGACAGAAGTTAAAAATTTGGAGAGGGGAGTCATATATTCCAAAATAATATTTTAAAAATTAACCAATTCAAATAATTACAAGAGAATAAGGGAATATAAACCTTTTAATACAATATGAGATTATTAATAATAAATATCACTTAAATATGGCAGAATTTGCATAATGACAGGAAGTTAATTTTGAACTTTTACCAAATACAAAATGAAAGTAAAATTACCAATTTTAGACAAAAAACATAATAAAACGGCATTATTCAATATTAAAATAAGCCGAATGAACTGAAGGATTAAATTAAATAACATCTAGAAAATAAAATTGATTAATAACCAAAGTTTAGGCAGGTATATAATGTAATTGAAAACATGCACAGGATGCAAAATTATATTTGAACAATGTAAAGAATAATATTATATTGGCTAAGATTTTAGTCGAAAGTGAGGGAAATAGAGAGTTGATTATTGGAATTTGTACGGTGCACTTGACGAGCGTAATATAACCAAGTTAACCTAACTAATAGTACGGTAATGGCGAGTCAGTAAACGACACGTTTTTTTGAAAATCGCGAGTGGTGAGTAAAACCATTTTGGAACGTCTACATAGTGACAGAAACAATAACTAAATAACTAAAGACTAAATAACACTGAACAGCACCTAACTACACCCAATAACACTAATAAACACAAGAAAACAGTATACACCATAACCGTAAATTAGTGCCGAATGACAATAAAGTGAACTAACTTATACATACACCGATATACAAAATACAACACAGAAACTTCACTCAAGACACTATACAACATCAGAAGGAACATTTGCTGACAGCAGGACGTGAATACTACAAGAAAATCTCTTATTTGGAACGTCGCATATACGAAGGACATTTTGACCAACTTCACGGCAGCCATTTGCAATTTTTGTCGTCATCACGCAAGAGCAACGCCTCCTAGTTCCATCAGCTGTACGGTTCGACAACAAATTATTTTATTACAATTTCTATTCAATGTATGTACCTAGTATTAGTAATTACTTGTTGTAACGTTATACTTTTTTAATATTGGCCCGATTTCTCTGACTTTAACCATAACTAGCTGTTTAAAGAACCTTATTGAATTTTATATATCAAAAACTTGTAACTGTTCGATACCCTGAGAATCGATTTATAATCGACAAGAGTCTATTAATCAATTATTCAATAAAACATTTATACTTTTCACCTCAAAATAGTTCTTTCTTTCTTAAATATAACAAATTACAATTAATATAATTTTAATAATAAACTACCAGAATTTTACCACCTCAGAAGGAAGATAACCTCCAAAACAAGAAAGTAAACAAATATCGATTGTCCCTCGAGACAATATTATAAGTGGTTGGAAGTTATTAAAAAGTACAAGAACATTAATAAAATTTCATAGAGAAGTGAGACACATTTCAAAACTTTACGAAACTTAATTAATTAATTGATTTTAATTAATTAATTGATAAAAAGAAAATTTTTTTTTAATTATAATTTTTTTAACACAATTTTTTTTATTTCTTCAACAAGCAACATTTTTTTTTTTTTTAAACATGTAATACTACACATATATATCTTCAACAGCTTAACATTATTAACAGGATTCGTTAAAATTTGGACAGGTCAACAGTGAAACTAAAGGAAGAGTTTCAGACCAGTAAGACTCGAGAACCACACCAAGTAAACTAACCATCATCTAAGATATTATTTGATTTTATTACAAATTGGCTAGCCCAAACAGTGGGGCTTAAGATCAGAAATCAGAAATACCTTTTTGATTAAAAAGGAAGATCAGAATCACAGAATTTTTATTTTTATTACAAATTGGCGCACAACTGAGGGGCTTTAATTAGCGATTGAAAGGCCACTACAATCTGCCCAATCACTAATTGGAGTTCGGCAGCAGCTATAAAGCCAGAGAAAGACGGAAAAATGCAACGACGTGCAACATCCAAGAAACGGGTGGCGTAGGCTGAAAAAGCAGTAGAGATGGACATGGAAAATAAAGAGGCGACGCCAGTAGACGCGGAAAGTTCATTGCCACCGGGGTTGTCCAAACAACCTGAACAACCAGAGGAACAACCTGAGTTGCCTACTCAGACAGGGGAAGTCAATGTCCGGAAGGAACGGTTAGAACAACCAGGGGAACCCTCACAAACCGAGAACACTGCAACAACCGGAGATGTGAAGTTCTAGGAAACAATGATGAGAATGATGGAAGGAATGAGTAAGAAAATGGATTCCACCAAGGAGGATAGCCAATCGTTAAGCAAACAGATGGAAGGACTGAAGGAAGACAACCAGTCCCTGAGTAAGAAGATTGATGAGACGAATAAGAAGATGGAAGAAGAAATGGGGAAGAAGTTAGAAGAATTGAAGGAAGACAACCAGTCCCTGAGTAAGAAGATCGATGAGACGAATAAGAAGATGGAAGAAGAAATGGGGAAGAAGTTAGAAGAATTGAAGGAAGACAACCAGTCTTTCAAGGAAGAATTCAAGTCGACTAAAGAAGAATTGATTAATAAAATTGAAAACACCAATCAGAAAATCGATGAAACCAGGAAGAAGATAGAAAAGAACAACCGACAGTTGAAGGAAGATAACAAGAAAATGGAAGAGAAGATGGGGGAGAAATTGGAAGAATGGAGAGAGGACAACCAAATGTTAAGAGAAGAATTAAGGGAGGTCAATCAGGAGAATTTGGACAAACTGGACGAAAGAATGGAATTGTTAAGAGAAGAACTGAATAAGGAAATCAATGTTAACAAGAAAGCGATGAATAAAAAGATGGAAGAAGAAAACATAATGGTGAATCGACAGATACGAGAGATTGATGGGAAGTGCAACCGAAAAGGAGGTACAGGAGTTTAAAGAAGTAGTGAACATCAAGTTTACAAATATAGAAGAACATAGCCGCAGGAAAGTAGAAGAACAGAGGAAGGAAACTCAAGAAGAATTCGGAAGAGTACGAAACCAAGTCGCGGAACGGTGTGATGATATGCAAGAGGCAATGACCAATATCACAGGTCAGGTGCGACAAAGTCGAGAAGAGGTGGAAGCGTTAAGAAATAGACCGACTCATTTCACCGGATTGCCCATCAATGAAAGCCGAGAGTGGCTCAACTTCCGACAGTATAAGCGTAAACCGATGGAGTTCCTGGCTAGGGTAGAGGAATACTTCGCTAAACATAAAATCACGCAATGGAGCCATAACAGGGAAATCTTAGATGAGTCATTCTGGGAGATGACGGATAATTGGTGGATGGCCAACCGGAGCGAGATTCCCGACTACCAGCAGTTCCGGAGAATGTTTAAGTCGAAGTACTGGTCTGAGACAACCCAGAACCTGATCCGTGATAATATATGCAACGGACGATACCGGGCACAACTAGGCAGTAGCATGACAGCGTATTTCTTGGGGAAGGTGTGCATGGCGAAACACCTCGAGCCGGCTATACCAGAAGAGTGCCTAGTGAATAAAATATCATATCACTATGACGAAGACATTGTCAGGGCCCGGAGAGGTAGCCAGATCAAGACGATACAGGCAATGACTGAATTGTTAGAGGGGTATGAAAATGAGGAATATTATCGGCAGAGCAGGAGGAGGAATGAAAGACCAGAGGCAAGGCCGAATCAATACACAAATAACGGCAATAACCATCCTGGTAACCGAAACCAGCCCAGTAATTACAACGGCCCTAATAACCCGCCACGTAATAACAATTTTAACGGCAATGCTAATGGTATTAGGAATAACAACCGCTATCCTAATAATAATAGGAACAATTATTATCAGCCTAATAATAGCCCATACAGTCAGAGAAATCCATACCCCAGCAATAATGGTGATAGACACTACCCACCCAACCGAAATTACTATAACAATAATTATAGTAATAATAATAGTAATAATAATAATAACAGAGTGTCGCGCCCTAGGGTTAATTTTATAAGAGCAGAAGATCGTGGCCCAAGGAGATATTATCAACCACGGAGGAACAGCTTCCACGGCGCCGACAGAAGATGGAGAAGTGCGGAACGGGACGGTCCACGACACGAACAGGGAAGAAGAAGTACCAGCCTGGAGGATCTTGGCCGACAACAGAACAGGGAGATAAACCTCGAACAGGGTACAGAGCATCAGGAAACGACCCAGAGTTTCCCGAACAATGCCTCGGTCAATCCAAGTACGAACGATGACCATAATGCTTTAAACGGGAGGAGGCAGTAATTAACGACAACGACCCGTTACTGCTTATACTTCCTGGGTTAGACAAGGATGTGTTGCAACAAGCAACCAATCGTAAAAACATCACTATAATAAGTAACCACTACCTGAAAGACATTCGAGCTGAACTTTTGGAAGAGAACGAAAAGAGTCTCAACAACAATAATAATGAAATACTCTATATAACGGCGGAGGTGGAAGGAATTCCCGCTAAAATAATGATTGACACAGGTGCAAATATTTCAATAATAAACGCAAATGAATTGGAGAGGATACAAAGCGAATGTGGAAAAACTTTGCCAATGTTACCAGTAAACAACATTGTGTTAATAGGTGCAACTGGCCGCCAGAATAAAACCATTAGGAAACAAGTTTCCTTAAGTGTCGTTAGCCGCGATATAGCTTTAGACATGGAATTTTTAATCGCCACCGGATTACCATTTGACATACTAGTTGGTTGCGATATTCTGAGAAGATATTCTGCCGTTATCAATCTTAATTTAGATAGAGCATCACTTTTCCCAGACGGAATAACATGGACCGCAAATTTGGTAGGAGGCGCCAATATACTTCCCAGCCCTATACATCAACAGCTTCGTAAAATTAATATCATTAGGAACAGCCCTCTTAATAAACCCATTATATACAACCATGGAGGAGAGGATTTATGGTCAGTAAAAATCCAAGAAATACGGGACTTCCAGTGCGGAAGCGATAACAATAAAATACCTGTACATCTAGCAGATCGTCTAATCAGAATATATGAGAAGTACAAGGCAGTGTTTTCAGATGAACCAGGGAAGGTTAAAAACTAGCAGTGCAAACTTCAATTCAAAGAAAATGTAGAGTTTAACCGGAGGTCATATCCAATCGCGCAGTCGCTCAAAGAAGCCGTGAGAACAGAAATAAATAAGATGATAGAAAATGACATAATTGAGATTAGTCAATCACCTTACACTATCCAATTATTGCTGTTCCAAAGAAAGACGGACAAGTCCGGCTCTGTTTAGATGCACGCGAATTGAACAAAACGATTGTGAATGACAGAACCTCACCCGGTGAAATAGAAGAAATCAATACTCTACATATATATTCCCCATAACTACTGTGTCACTATTACATCTCAAATTCTACATTACATTACTTCACAACAATATTTATTCATCTCTATTACCACTTTAAACTCAACTTGGACTGATCTACATGTCACAACAAAATATTAATCACCCAAAATCTACCTTTTACTATTTTTCACACATCATTTAAAATTCTTAACTATATCAAACTATTTTCATCATATAAAATAAAATCTTTAACACATTAAAATCACTATTCAAACATCAGTTACCTTGGAAATTAGCAAACCACTTATACGTGACATTCTACTGCTGATCAGCTGATTTTCTTAGCAAGGTGAATGACCTTACTACAAACACATTTCAAAATTATATAAATCACACATTTTATCAATCCTTACCTCTAATGCAACAAATTACTACATTTATAAGACATAATAAACACAGTATAGTAAACATACGAACACTTATTCATCAAATCATAATACAATTATTTAATTAGCGCAAGAGTGAGTTATCATCTTTAGGTTACAAAATTTTAATTCGTTGCTCACCTGAGCAACCTCCCAGCCACAAACACTATTGTTTTTTCTGTTGGACTGTGGCGCCCATGTGCTTCCACAAGGACGGCATAGGTGGAGGAATTTTTCATCTCCGTGTCCTTGCTTCAGCGTTACATTTGAAAGATTTAGACATCAACATATCTTTTGTTACATAATTACACACCCTTAATGCGGGAATACCACCTGGCCTTGCTGTTCCTACTCGAACAGAGTGGCAGCCGCTGTTCCATAGTTTCCGGGATTTCCCCTAGTTTCACCCCCCATTAATTTCTAAATAAACCAATTTCAAGCCAGCTATGGTCAAGGTTCTTAATTTATGGCCATAGCTGACCGCTAGCCAAAACCACGATTAGTGCTGGTAAGGCAGTAATCGCCCGAAAAGTCGGGGAAATCATCTCTACTTTCAGGCATGTTACAATCGTCACTTATCTGCACGGCACGGCAGTCTATCAAGATACAATATAAAATTGTACAAAAAGGGTGTGCCGTGCATTTTACGCCATTTTTGGCCTCCGATGGAGGTAACACTCTCTATTACCCCCAACACTTTCCGCTATCTACTGTGGCACATGCCACCACAGCGATAGCACACTAATAACTAAACTCAATCTTTCTACAATAGCAGTCCCTACATTCCATCATTATATCACTTCTATAAACACCACTCTACCCCCCAAAATTACCCACACATCTTGTATAATACCTTACATAACATAATAAACAAATAGACATTTACCTTGATCATTAGCATACATTAAACAAACAATTCTCTTTTAAATATTTTGTATAGAATCTTATAAACATTATTACTTGAAATTTTTCATTAACTCTTGATATGTTTGATATTATTGATATTTAACAAAATATGATTGATTAATCTTATTGAGTAATTGTTCTCACTTCGTCGAGCGCCATCTTGTATGGCCAACTATGTATAGAGAAAAAATAAATAAAATATGTGCTTACCATGTTAGGGTTCTTTTAGGCGAACAGGAGATCAGAATGGTTGTTTAAACAAACAAAGAAAACTTTATACGTTTACACATTAATTAAAATTTATTAGCATTTCTCAAAACAAAAAGAAACGCACATAAAATAAATTTGAAAGAAAGAAACTTTTAATGTAAAGAAAAAAAACTTTTAGTGTAAAAAAGAATAAAACAACATTGAAATATTATATAAACCTTATATGAATCAAGATATTAAATTGAAATAATCTTTTAAAAAACGCAAACCAGACTTCTTAATATAGTTACATTCTCACGTACACACGCAACACACACACCAAGTTATTTTAGAGATCTCATATTTAGTTTAATTTATGTATAGATATTTTAGGCTGCCATTTCTTTTTTAAAATTCAAAGGTTTTACAATTTTGAAAATTTCTTGGGTTTTACCCCATGTCGGTTACTTATCTTGCCATTCTTTAGCGATTCGACCCAGTCCAGCCTCCTTACGTAATTCTGTCCACTCCGCACAATTCTATTGCTTATAATTTTTTACATATCACCAAAAACTGTCACTTCATTTTACTTCATGGCTATTAAAATTTATTAATTTGAATTTACAATCACATTTTATCGTATGCGGGCCCGCAAAAGTATGTTCCGGAACTTAATATGTGTTGCTCGCGCGAGCATTGAATTTAGACTGAGACCGAACTACTGGCGCTAATTTATGAAGCGGCTGTTGTGGTGTGATCAAGTCCTATTGTTTTTTAGTTTGTATCCTTCCGCCAGCTGCATGTCACCGTTACATAACTGAATTACTCATCAAGGATAGGCTCTGACGTAACGCTCGCCTGATGTTTCATTGCATAATTTGTTTACCGTTACATAATGTGTTTACTGGTTTCGTGTTCGTCATTTGTTGACCTTGGTACAGTTGCAGTTTATTAATTCTGCGTCTGTTGAATCTGTTTTTACAAAATATCATCGAATAACCTTCACAGTCAATGCTGCCACTGTTGTTTTCGTTTCAAACAGGAAATTTACCTAAGTTTATAATTTCTGTCCCTATCACTCAACATGTTGCTCATTATCATAAAAAAAATTACAAAATGTGTTATTGCCCCAAAATGCCCCGCTACACTCTTTTATATATCATCATTTCATTATTTATCCCTGTCTGGAATTAGATTCCTCAAAATTTCAAATTTATTATTAACATTTATTTTACCTCACCTTTCAGTTATTATTACTTTTTAATTATAGTTTCTATTTAATATAATTATCTCAAATTATTTTCATTATTGAATTTAAAATTTTTCAACACCTGTAAACATTTTACTCTATCTAATTGGTATTATAAATTTTATACTTACAGTACTTTATTCACCTACTGACATAAACACAAAATATACACACCACACACACCAATACCTCCACGTAACCTCTGAAACATTTAACAACAGTGTTATTTCATACCAAACAATTTAACAATTATCTATTGATTACTTACTGTCAAATTCACATCT
Source organism: Magicicada septendecula (assembly GCA_034769895.1). NCBI lineage: Eukaryota > Metazoa > Arthropoda > Insecta > Hemiptera > Cicadidae > Magicicada > Magicicada septendecula. The sequence goes on along the minus strand of CM068367.1, from coordinate 1,423,614,134 downwards.
CATAAAATAGTTCAGACTCAAAAAAAATTCAATTATATAACATTTGAATCAATCAAAAATATTTAAACATTTCAAATTATTTTAATTAAATCAATTATTAAAAACAACATTTTAATTACTTTCACCAATTCTAATAATTACAATTCATTTGTTATCCTCTTCAAAATTATTTTGTTATTTATTTAGACAGCAAAAATATTATTATTATTATCACAACATTTTCTACACACATTGTTTACCTAACATTTTACAATACACACAATTAATTTCACTAAACATTTATTTACAATTCTTCATCATTATTATTCAATTTATCACACTTCATTGTCAAAATCAGCCAGGTCATTACCATATATTAACATATTCAAACTGTTCCTTCCCTAATCTCTTAATTCAACCCCCATCATCGTGTATATACCTAACATACTTATAGCATAAATCATTTTTATTTACATCCAATTTTTTATTATTACTATAATAAACCATCACCTCTATGTCATTCATCTTCCCTTTTATTATATCATCAAACCTGTCACTATTATTTATTTTTGTCCAGCCTCCGTAAGTATTTTTACTCAACATCAAGTCAGTTATTTTATCATTTATAACAGTTTTATGCAAATATTCATCTCTCTCTATTTCATAATGCAATTCACTTTTTTCCTCTCTCTCAATATCTAACCTTTGCACTAACCTTTCGTAACCTCTATCTATTTCAAAAATCTCTATATCTCTCTTTCTCTCATCAAAACACCATATCACCTTTTCTCTCTCACGCCATGCAAAGGGCACCATTAAATATTTATTACCTCTACTGGCTTTACCAGTTACATCACAAAAAATACAGGGACCATCTGAAGACACCTTGTCTTCCATACAAATACAGGAGGAAACTCCGTCCTCATTAATCACTACTAGCGGAGTCCTTACTCCACTTACATCACGGGGAAAATTTGCCCTTTGCCCTACATACTCATCTAACCTCTCTTGCCACTCTTTCTCTAATTCATCAACGCTAATTACCACTCCTATTACTCTCTCACCTTCACTCACTATCTCTATCTCATCACTATCCAATACTTTATTCTCAACTATATCATTATTATTATTTAACATTATTTCATCATTATAATTACTTGTATTACTCCCACTTACCTCAGAATTGTAATCACCATCATTATCTTCACTAGTCAACACTACCTCTCCCACTATTTTGTCACTGTTATTTATTAATTCATTCTTAGAATTATCGTTATCACTCACCTGGTTAATTATTCCCTCACTATCATTAACAACATTATTATCACTTACCTGTTTTGATTCAACTTCTGTACTCTCTTTTAATTGACATCTATCTCCTCCCCACTTTTTGTCTATCTCGTTCAAATGTTTCTTCATCATATCAAAACCCTTATCCATTACTTCCTTTGTTTCATCTAATTCTGTGTGTAACTCATCAAAACCCTTATTCATATTATCAAAATGTTTGTTCATCATTTCCGCCCTTTCATCCAATTGTTTATCAATCATTCGCAACATATCCATTATCATTTTATAATCAGATTCACTCATCTCATTACTTACCTCATTATCTGCCACCTGATCGACTTTATTCTTGTTAACTTGGTCTGTCTCTTCCCCCACTTTCTGCTCCCATTATATTATCATCCTTAACATTAGGCCTATTCACTGTCTTATTTTCTACCCCTATTACTTCAACTATCTTACCGTTATTATTTGTTATCTTACTATCAAGATCATCACTGTGCTTTTTAATTTCAGCAAATATTCCCTCTTCTTGTTCTTCCATTCGTGCTAAACTATCATCCACATTACCCCACTCCTCGTCTGTCATTTCACCTACCACCCCTCTAAATTCGCTCTCCCATTCATCCCACGTGAAACCAATATTCTCTAGTACCTCGGTCATATTCAAAAATTATTCATATAACCCCTTTATATATAAAAAAAAACTATTATTAAACTACACACATAAAATCAAAACATCTAACACAATTTACACATCATACTCCTACCAAAACATAACCTTATTTACGTAATTATATACGATACAAATTTTTACAAATAAGTCATTACCAAATCCTATTTTCTGTGCTTTAAAACAGGTCTAGTTACTATAAAATTTTATACGAACATCCTGGCAGGGTCGCCACTGTTATGGTACTCGCCTTTTACCCTTTTAATTAATAATTACACTCAGCAGAAAATAATACTCACCGCTGCCAGAATTTCACTTACCGTCATGGTCCCCGTTAAACTTACCTTTTGAAACTGCCCAGGTCGCCAACATGTTTTTTAGATACACATGTAAACTTTAAACACTCTTGCCCGTATAAAAATCCCGCTATCCGACTGTAATTTAGAAATTCAGAAAATCTCCGATTACGTTAGACGAGCTGTTAGCACAGAAAACTAGGAAGTGGTTATGGCGTAATAACTAGACTAACACATTTTATATAAAGACATAACTAGATTTACTGTTCACTTTCTGCCCTTTACACACAATAGATAAAACCAAAATTTTACATCAAAACTAACATAGAAGAAATACCATCAGTCATGGCTGTGGATTGCTAATATTCAGATTTATTTATAAAGGCCGCCCAGTATCTACTTACACACACTGCATTCACACATTTACATTATACCCTGAATTATGAGCGCTCTTTTGTATTTAAATAATTATAATAAATGGTTCGTCACCTACTTAACTTGCACCTCGTGCCGCATCTTGCACATTACCGAAGATTCTGTCTACTCGTCACTTTTCCGATTACTTTCCATCACTTCACTTTTTTCACTCGGGGATATTGTGTCACTATTTTTGATGGTATTTGAAAAAATGTTAAAACTTTTTATATATGAAACAGTTTATTTGGGGCCACTGAGTCGAAGCCAGCGTCCGGCCATGGCCGCGACGGTATCTCAACTAACTTCTACATGCGGGCGGACATTACTGCCATGCCGGCGAGCAAATTTCTTCGTCGTTCGCAGCCTTCGTTGTCAAAGTTTTAATGGCTGTACACATGACACACAGGATTTTTGAGTGTTGGACGTCGACGATATTCAGTGTGTATTGGTCGACGTCACAAATGTAGGCCGGACTAAGTTTCGATTCTGCCGTTTTGAGACTATGTGCGAACAAACTTTCGCCTCCAAGCCATCTTGTTTCCAACAACTCGGCGTCAGTCGGCGCCCCGCCGATGTTAGTGCGTTTGGGTGTAGATGTCACACAGCCGCAAAGTTCCAAGAATTGTGTCACCCGCACATTCCATTACAGTTGTTTCACCACAGTTCCTTTGTTCTAACTACGCTTTAGATTCAACCGGGGACTGGCCACACATATGAAATAAATTGTTGATATTTTAATAAAATAACACCCCAAATTTAATAAAATAAAAAACCCCTTTTATTTGCCCCGTTACAGTGTTCATGCGTCCCAGTGAGCTTGTCTGTGACCTCTACATATATGAAGATAATGGTGTAACGGGACAGATCAGGGGAGTAAATAATTTTAATAATGGTGATCAGTTTTACCCAATCCAGTGTTCAACCTCTGGGGAACCTCTTTTTTGACAAAATGCATACAATTTATTGTGAAACACCCGTTTGTGTTTGTGTCTGGTGTCAGTCGTTACCCAATCACCTACAACTCAGGACGTCTGTGAATTACGGAAAATGCGCGATTGTAAAACGCCAATTTCATCAGGCGACAAAAACTGCAGAATTTGTTGGCCCAGTTTCTAGAACATTTGAAACCAGCCAATCAGAGAAGGTGTTATAAACTCCGAACATTTCGCGGGCAATGCCCGATGCCTTGTGCGTATGCAACCCCAGGGAAAAACTGATAGAATAATGGCAGTCGACACTCAACTTCCTGACCGCGCGGTCCAGTAAATCAGTGCTCGTGAGCAAATATATGGTCGGCCGACTAAAATGTAACTTTATTAATGTGAATCTGTAGTTCAACATGTAATTGTAACAACCTACAACAGTGGTAAATTTTGAAACAGTCTTAAAAAATGATTTTCGGAACTTTTAAGTGAAAAACGGTGAATTGACAGTAGTGGCGTAACAACTTGGAAACGACGGAGAAAGGATGAGTACCTAATATAAACAATTGTCTAAAATTTTGACACAACTACAATTTGTAAAACCATAAATCAAATAATCAAAGAGCTCTATAAATGAGGGGTATTAGAATATGAATGTAAAAGAATGAGAGAGAGAGAGTGTGTGTGTGTGTGTGTGTGGGGACAAATGTAAAGGTTAAGTACTGGTTCGTCTTAATATACACATATAACTAGTGATATCACTTATAATAGTTTTTGAAAACATCTTAATAGAAGTAAAAATAGATGTAATGATTTTGTATAAAATAGTTTGAGGAGCATTTTATAGAAAGTAAAAGGAGGGTTTGAAGTTTTGATAGAGAATAAAAGCAAATATTTGATTTAGTCAGCATAAACTGTGTTAAGTAGTTTATTTCGCCACTGAAACCTAAATAATCACTCTGTAACAGTTTCATCTATAGAACCCTGGGGAGAATCGTAAGTAAGTAGAGAAGGAGAGATTGACAATTCTTTTTATTAAAGTTTAAAGAAGTAAATTGTTACAAAGGCAAGAGTTCAGTTAGTAACTGTGTAAGTTTATAGTTATACAGGGTGATTTAAAGAATTTAAATTGCACAGTAGTAGCGCGTTCTAAAGACAAAAGTAAGAAAAAACCTATATTAACATACATGTCTCAAAATGGTTTTTTACTGAAATATTTATGGTTAAACTATGTTATATAATGGAAAATTTGATCAATTGATAATTTTAATAAATAAACTATGCTGAAAACAGAAAGAAGGGTGTGTTTTAGAAAGCGAGGAGGCATTGAGACGCCAGAACCGTAGGTGGCAATAGTTGAAAGAAAAATTACTTGTTAAAAGCCTGTAGAGTAAAGCAGTAAGTTAATAACGCCGGCGCTGGGGCTGACGAAAATACTGAATGTACTTTTATGTTAAGGCACGATTTGGGACACTACTGTCATAAAATGTATTATGTGCTCAGATAGTAAGGGTGTTTGCCAAACGTTGTAAACTTAAGTGCATATAACAGTAGCTGTCGTTAGACAAGAGAGAGCGTTGTGCGACAAAGATAACCATAGACGCTAGTTTTTTTAGTACGTGGCACACGGAAAAACGTTGGGCGAATCAGAAAAAGCGTGATGTACTGCGCGGGAGGTTTTAGTTAAGCAGATTGGGTGAATTTGTATTTAGCGGTAGTTTGAACCTATAGGAACGGTTTGCTGTAGATCGTAGGTAAGTGAGACTCGAGGCATGTATATATTGTGAACTTAGAGAGAAATAAAGGCAGTCTTCTTTATATCGGCGGAATTATACAAAGAGACTCGCGTACGTTGTTTTGCGTCAGTTATATATATTTTAATAAATAACATAAAGAATCAGTAAATTTCTCAGAAGTAACAAAGTACGGGAACGCGATAATTATTAATACTAGAGTTATAAATAAAGTTTCAATAAATTGTAATAAGTTAAAGAGTGGATGATCGGAGTTATAATAAGCAATAAGAAATAATAATACATACGAAGTTCTATTAATTCAATACGTAGCGGTAAATCGCGGAACAAGGCGAAGGAGTTCGAAGTAAAGTTATGACAGTATGAATTAGTCGGGTCAAACGCGACGTGAACTGAGTTAAATGCACTTAAGGTCAATTCAGTAATCTTTGTGTCCAGAGTGTAATTATACAACATAGTTATAGGTATAATCCATATGTCAGTGTAGTGCACCTGTGATAAAGTGAATTGTGCAGTTTTAACCAGGATTAACACACGACGACGGCTGCTGACGACTCACCAATCTACAAAAGCTTCAGGACCACGCACTTTGGAAGGAATCTTATGCAAGTAACGAATAATGAACATTTAATTCTATACTGTTGATAAATAATTTTATTGTATTCAATATAGTGACTCAATCTGTCATAAAGGACTCACTGCTAATTAATAATATTCAATTTGTACGATAAACAATTCAAGTCATATAAAGACATTTTTGTAATGTATAAATACAAATTGTTCATTAAAAAGTTGATTAACATACTTTAATTTTTGTTTATTATTACTGGCGCCCTGAGGTAAATCAAGAGTCGGTACACTGGAATAAGTACCATAAACTATTATATAAATTATTAATATCATATTTGATCAAGGTAGTTTGTGATCTTATTTCTCACATGCTCGTAGGCCAACATAATTTTCAAATAAATAATTTAACTCTTTTACAAAGGCCTATCTAGAAGTCTATTACAGTTATTAGATCCTTAAATTCGTAGTGACCGTCAATCAATAAATTTTTCCGATGAAGGGTTTGCGAGGTTCGGTGAAAAAGTATAACACAAATTTTAAATTATTTGTGTTGACGTTTTGACAATATTTATTGTCATCATCAGGGAAAGCTGATAACAAGCAGGATGATGATAACAAGCAGAGCTGTTATGACACCAAACACACAACTGTCATAACAACTGTCCTGATGATGACAATAAATATTATCGAAACATTGACACAAATAATTTAAAATTCATGTTATACTTTTTGGGCGATCCACATAAACAGTGCCAGATTTAAGATTTTTGCGGCCCTAGGCCAAGCCCCTCTTACAAAACAAAATAAAAACATAACCTTGAATCACAAACCGTTCAGTCACAACGCAGATAAACAATGATAACAAACAAGGGTGGCACTACGGTCGTGTAAATTAGGGGGCAATATAGCTGAGGTTCAAAATTCACAAGCGCAGATTAGTTTTCAAGAATGCCAATGTCTTAAAAATAAGAGCACAATATTTAAATAAGAACTGTCTTTCATTTGTATTATTAACAAAAATTGATCATTTAATTTCAAAAATCATACTTAAAAATAAATCATTGCTTCCTACTTTTATAAAAATACTATTGTTAAAAAAATATCTATAGCTTGTGGCCCCCTCTGAGTGAGCGGCCCTAGGCTGCGGCGTAGTGGTAAATCCGGCACTGCTCACAAACCCTTCATTGGAAAAAATTATGTTATTAGACACAATTCATATAAAGTAACTGAATGGTGTGGTTCCAATTACTCAGCAAACATATTGTGTGAACTATGTATTAACCAAATTTGAATATTTGGAAAAAAATACCAGTTTCCCAATGAAAATATCTACGTTTAATGAATTAAAAAGATACAAGAAACTTAACTTGCAGTTAGACTGGAGTGTGATTCATTGACTTGACAACTATATTCAAGACAAGGAATATTGACCATCAGTCCAAGGTCACATTATATAAAGTTATGATTAGACCGGTCAGCGAGACTATATGGCATATGGCAGCGAGACTTGGACTCTGAACAAACAAGCCGCTAACATAGCCAATACTTCTGAAAGGAGAATTTTGAGGAGAATATATATGGACCAATACAAGTCAATGAGATATGGGGAATGCGTCACAATGAGGAACTGTAGAAGCTGTATAAAGACACTGATCTGGCCACCACCATCCAACTGTATAGATTGCAATGGGCAGGACACGTCATTAGGATTCCTAGGAAGATACTATTTAGTCAAATCAAGGGTACAAGGGCTGTTGGAAGACCCAAGAAATGCTGGAGTGATGCAGTGGTGAGGGATGTTGATACTTTACTTAAAATAACACAATGAATATCGATCACTAAGAATAGGCAAAAATGGAGGCAGGTGATTATGGAGGCTAGGGTTCGACTCTGAACTGTGATGCCATAGTAGTAGTAGTAGTGATTCATTGACAATGGTACACTAGCTCACTTCTTTTGTAATGTTAGCTATTCATAAATAGTATATGTGGTAACCAATGGATTGGTTGAATTGGACCATTCCAGTGGTCACCCAATCGCATGGCATTTGACTATTTTGTTTGGGATTTGATGAAATTAGTGGTTTAATCTGTTTATATTGACATACCAACTACCAAAACTGATCACGGAAGCTGCAGTAACTATCCAGAATAGTTATGATGCTAAAAAATGTGCTTCAGGAGTGTGGATTTGTTGTACCGAATGCTGCATCCCACTAGTACTTTGAATTAATTGTATCTAATAATCTGTCTTAATCTATCTTTAATATCACAGTAATGAACCATTTTGAGGCATGTTTTAATATAGCTTTTTTTATTTTGACATTTAGAACATGCTCCTACAATACTGTCATGTAATTCAGAATCAGCATATACAGTATTGCACTGTAATTTGTGCAATTTGTATTAAATTTTTAACTGCTGCTGTAGTGAATTTAATAATGTAATTGAGACCAGTTGGTGAATGGTGCAAAACATATTACTGTATTGTATTTGAGTAGAACTACTTGACTTACATGTGATTTCTGACAAAAGTGTCTAATGAAACTTGACATTGTCATCTGTCTCTTGCGCTGTTTTATAATTTCCACTCAATATACGGTAATGATTCATATAAATGAATGATCTGGAAAAGTGGAGTTTATGAATAAAAATGTACAAACAATGTTAACAAATTAGTATGTATATCTTCTTCTTCTAACTTCTACAAGAACATCTTTTAATTTCAACGGTAACAAATCTCCCCATTTGCTTCCTCTGACACAGCGATATGGTATCCTGTAACAAATTTAGTTCTGCATGTACAAAACATTTTTATAAAATCTATAACCTATAACATGTCCTTTAATATTAAAATATTAATTCAAACACTTTTTGCTACAGTCTATTTCATAATGAAATGCTTTGCTACAGGTGGGACATAATGAACATTTGAGAAAATTTACAAACACAAAACACACTAATACCTGAACAAATACAAATCAATACAAAACAAGACACAATTTTCAAAGCACTCAACATCGAAAATACACAAAATACTAATATATAGACCAGAATCACACACAACAATACCAAATTAAAAATCCAAAGGCCAACAGGAAACCACAACAACAACCAACCAACACACAAGTACTTCGTACTTCACAAGATTCAAAATTAGGAAAGCTGAGGATGGGAACACAAAGCGTCCCGAAACATGTTCCAAATAAGGAAAAAACATCTTGAGGTAAAGTCATTATAAAAGTTAAAATAATAATATTCAATATTTAGAAAAACCAGGTGTGTTATTTAAGCACTATAGTTATACATGCCAAATGTTATGACAATGCTGTGGGAACCTTGAATTCCTGTTCTGACAAATTAAATAATACACTATTTTATAACACAATGTTGGTCAAATAATTGTAGATCAAAATAAAGTGAGTTAAAAAGTTAATGAATGACATCTACTTAAAGTCTGAACACAATGTGTCAAAAAACATTTTTAAAATTACCAAAACTAACACAAGAAAAAACTGAAATTTCTAAGGAGAAACCCTGTATGAACAAGTCACTGCCAAATTTTGGAACATATAACTATATTTTAATTACTTGTGTTATAACATCACAAATAAGAAAGATCAAGATGTCAAATGAGAACTTACATAATCTTAATTGCAGCTGTAGGTCAGTTGTAAAAATTATTAAAGAATAAAAGTGAGAAAGGAACACATATGAAGTTTTGTAACAATGTAGGTCAGGAAGAAAGCAAAGGAGGAGGAAAAGAGGGATTCTGAAATCAGATTAGAAATTGGGTGAAAGGAATAAAAAATGGTAGAAATTGGGGGGAGGATTAATACAGAAAATTGAAGGAAAAGATTGGCAGAAAGCCGAAAGCCTATGGCCATACAAAAATAGTTGGAGATTAGCAATCCAGTGACACCAAAGAATATTTTGATCACACGCATGCATTTTAACGTGTGGTGCTGTTGCTGCAACAATATAAACCATCAACATACTATTTCAGAACAGTTTACATATTCCACATAATCAAAAAACTGGAAAGCAGCAAAACTGAGTTAACTTTGTATGGATACCCGGCCACGTAGATATTGCCGGTAATGAAAAAGCGGACAGGATGGCTAAGGACGCAACTATGCTGTCACCACTGGAGGAAAGTGTAATATCACTCCCGGCTGCTACTTCAGATTTCAGCAGAGGACTCATGGAGACATGGAAGAACGCATTTTTAAACTCCACCAAAGGTTCAACATACAAACAGCAAGTCAGTGCACGGGATGTCTCCATATATAGAAACATCCCTAGGAGCGTTCAAACGTTCGGCTCGGCCATATTGTGACCCATATTGTATGTACTTATACAGATTCAACCTGACCCAGGCCACTCCCTGTCTGCTGTGTCATCTGCATGAGGAGACCTTACAGCACATATTGGTGGATTGCCGGATGGACATCCCAGGAGTGCCGAGACTGTGGGGATTTGGTATGGACGCAATACTGAACGACAACTCATATTGGGCAGTGGCAGATAGAATCTACAGGAGACATCGTGTCATTGGAGAACAATCCGGAAACACGTAATAAGAAGAAGGATGCATTTTAACTCCTAACTTTTTGTAACTACCATAGTTCTGGTAGTTTATTAAACGTTTACAAACAGATGAATTAACAAACAATTGGAGACTTACATAAGAATAACATTGTTACAACAAGAGGTGATGACATTTTAGGTCAGAATGATGAGTGAAGACATTCCCACACAAAAACATTCAAATGAAAACCTGAGGACACAAGCCACTAACTGGTTGAGGAGATGGATGAATAATCTAGAAGTGTCATAACATTAAAGCTTTCACGGGCGGTGTTATCTTCAATAAAATTATTATTATGGGCTGTGGTCCTCTTTTTGTAGATCCAAATGTTTTGACTGCAGCTGCGGCAGTCATGCTCAGTGGTCTTCTGTTCTGCTCCTAAATGACAACGCGACCCCAAACTGTTAGGACTCTATTAGACTAGGTCACTGGTGGCTCAACAAAGATAGTCCACCAGTGGCTCAGCGAGTCGTGGTGCACTGAAGAAAATGAGACTTATCAGACTAGTGTAACTTGTGGTGCCACCAAAAATTGGTGACCGGCTGGTGGATGGCCCCAGCAATAGGTCGGGTTACTTTTGGTTGCGCCACTGCTAGCCGGGGCATTGTTTCAGATGTAGCCCATTGCACAAGGCCACTAGTGGTGCCTCCACAACTGCGCGCACATCACACCTGCTTCATAACACCAGGTTCCCTTACCTGTTATTTTGCTACTGACAGTTGATTGGTTTTGCCTTGTGATAACGTCGAGTGAGAGCGTTAATTAAAGTAGTGCTAAAGATGAGGAAAATAAAAAACACGATGAGATAAAAAAGTCCTCTTCTCATCCTCGTGTTAATACCACTTATGTCTCCTTTTATGTAGTCCAAAAGTTCAAAAAATGATGCTTTTGCCATGCAAAAGTAATTAAAAAATTTATTATAATCCACATAAACTTCATCAAAGTACAATACAGTTCTCTGTCTTCTGTTGAAGCTAGTACTGGATGTATGTGCATTTTCCTAGCTCTCTGTCTCTTCTTTTTAATAGCAGGGCAAGGAGAAGCAAACTTACGTTTGATGCAATTTTCTCACTTACGTTTCCGTGCTGCAAACAACAGGCTTTCTTTAACGGTGGCGCAACTGGTGGCCGATTCATTTTTGTCCCGTAAATACGGTGGACCACCGGTTGTGGCACAAGTGGCTTAGTCTAATAGAGGCCTGAAGTATGTTCAGTTGGGTAATTAAGATTAATTAAATTCGTCCCTGTTCGGGCGCCAACTGAAGTATGTTCAGTAATTAGTTAATTGAATATTGATTTTATTTGTAAGGTTGATCCAGGATGTCGTTTAGTGTACTTTGGCAGAGAACAATAGGCAAATACAAATAACAAAATGCGTATATCAAGAAAAATATAACATTATTTATTTTCTTTTGATAACATGAAACAGGTCATGAAAGCATTTATTCCGCCTTAAGGCGTAAAACTGATCAACAATAACTATTACCTCAACATAGATTACGTATATTAAAGATTATGCAAACACAACACTTCTTATTTTCATATTTTTCATTCACCCAATCACGCACACTTTTACACTTCTACATTTCTTTTTATTGAGCTCAATTTAAAAAATGCCAGTATTTAATTATTACTTCGATTGATTATGATGCGTAGAAGTCCGCCACATGGAACGTCTCCTCGGGCGTGCACTGTTTTGTAGTTTTCACTTTTTACATCTTACGGGCGAACTGTCAATTTATTCCCAATCTTTTTACTGATCACTGATTATTTACATGATTTATATTTTTTACGTTCCAATATTAGTTAAACTTTCACATTTTGTGATTTGCGGTTTATGTGGGTGAGACGAAAACTATTCAGCTGGTGGCCGAGCGAACTGCTCGCGTCCGCTTTATTTAGATGTTATTTGCCGACTGGCGTTCAGCGTTAAAATTTTCGTTCGTGACGTCTTGAAAACCAGTTCATTCCGCTCCCCGCCATACGTCTCGTCCTCAGTACTGGAAAGTTCTGTTGGGCTTAGTATCACCTTTTCAACTTGCCACGAACTGATTTTTGTCAACAGAATACTTGCGGTGTTAATCACTGGCTGTAAATAGACCTTCGTTATGCTTCATAACCATATATGGTCATGAAACTCTCACTGGCAATCGCCTCACCTTATAGGTGCCCCATCTTCACTTGTTAAGTTATTTATAAAATTCAAAAATAATATCTATGCAAATTTTGCCCCATTACAGGCCTTACACTCATATATGAGCAGAACAGAGGAGCAGAACATAAGACCATTGAGGATGACTGCCTCAGCTGCAGTCGAAATGTTTGGATCTACGAAAAGAGGACCACGGCCCAACAGCCCGGAAAATAATTTTAATAAAATCTAGAAATAGTTAATGAAGAAACGTAATGACTGAAATGGTATAACATGGACGTTGAAAAATTAATAGAGGATGTTCTCATCAAACTGACAGAACTAGCCTAGTAAGTAGACAGTCTTACAACTCTAAAAACATTCTGCTGTAACATTATTACCTTCCGTGTTTTGATTCTGTGAAATTTACTTCTTGCAACTTTCCAGCAGCTGTGCACAGCTTACATACGGCCAGTTTAGAACTTTTGATAAGAGGGCGCACAACCCTTGGCCATTCTGATGGCTCGCCTTCTCTTTTACCTACAACATGAAGTTAAATAACTTGAAACCATTTTATTTAATAATACATAAATGTCCAAATGTCACAATAAAAGGCATGAGGTTAAGAAAACGGTTTTACTGTTACAGCTAATTTAAATGTCCAGCCATTAATCTGACTAATCCTAAGTAAATGTCAAATCTACAATTCATGGTGTTCAGTTTTATTGTCTCCTTGATGCACAATCACACACTATTCTCTACAACCTATACCAGCTCAAACGGTCTAGTCATTTCCAGTCTTATTGTCAACATGTTGTCCAGAAGCCTCAGTGTTGACGTTTAGATGAAATCACATTTATACTGTGCATGAAATAGTGACAGAATAAATGTTACTGTGCATGAAATAGTGACAGAATAAATGTTCTGTTTTTACTTTATATAATAATGAAACTTTCTCTTGTGAACTTACTTGTCTTTTTCCATCAAACGCATTTCGGCGTCGTGTTCGCCTTCGTCAGCTTAGAAACAGACTGCCAGTACTTTGTAACGGTTATTGCTTGGAAGGTATAGTGGGGGTGGTGTGTAGAGGAAGGGGATTGGCGCGGGGATCCAAATTATTGTTTGTTTTTTGTATAATTGTGTCGAAAAGTGTATGTGATTTATATTGTAATTGGTCGTTAAGTATGTTGTTTGGTTGTGTTGTGTGGTGTTTGTATATTTCATATTGTTCTGCTGTGTTGAGTTTTCGACCTTTGGGTAAGTAGTGTAATATTTCAAGATTAGTATCTATATTGGCGTAGCTATGGTTATGTGTGTGGCAAATGCAGAATGTATATTGTTGTTGGATAAGACTTTTAAGTGTTCAGAGTAACAGGATGAAAAAGATCTTCCCGTCTGGCCTATGTAGAAACTATTGCAGTTATTACAATTTAATTTGTAAACACCTGTTCTATTGTATTTGTCTATGTCCGTGTTTGTATCGTTGATGTGTTTTTTTGGCATACAGAACTAACAATACCATCAAAAAACACGTCAACGATACAAACACGGACATAGACAAATACAATAGAACAGGTGTTTACAAATTAAATTGTAATAACTGCAATAGTTTCTACATAGGCCAGATGGGAAGATCTTTTTCATCCCGTTACTCTGAACACTTAAAAGCCTTATCCAACAACAATATGCATTCTGCGTTTGCCACACACATACACACACATAACCATAGCTACACCAACATAGATACTAATCTTGAAATATTACACTACTTACCCAAAGGTCGAAAACTCAACACAGCAGAACAATATGAAATATACAAACACCACACAACACAACCAAACAACATACTTAACGACCAATTACAATATAAATCACATACACTTTTCGACACAATTATACAAAAAACAAACAATAATTTGGATCCCCCGCGCCAATCCTCTTCCTCTACACACCACCCCCACTATACCTTCCAAGCAATAACCGTTACAAAGTACTGGCAGTCTGTTTCTAAGCTGACGAAGGCGAACACGACGCTGAAATGCATTCGATGGAAAAAGACAAGTAAGTTCACAAGAGAAAGTTTCATTATTATATAAAGTGTAGTGCTGTGAAAAAAGATGATTAACAAACAAGACAACTGTTCTGTTTTATTTCAATAGTGACATCAGCAGTCTTACAATCAAGACGAATGTCACTGTTGTTTTTAACATTTTAGTTTGAAAGGTTTGTATCTGATACACATTATTTTTACCACATACTCCTAGTTGTATGCCATACGTCCAGGATGGTTTAAAAACCTGGACATGTATCAGAATTTAGTTGAAAATAATAATGAAAAAGTCAATATAATTTTCTGTTTTCCAAACTCAATTCTTTCCTTTTCTTGTTTTCACTTGCCTATCCGCTGCAACTTGTATCATACCAAGGCAGAGTGTAGAAAAATTCTGTATATGGTTGTAGGTAAAAGCAATATACGAGGGGGGACCCAAAAATAACGAGCATTTTTCTCTGGCAGTTGGTAGAACGCAAGTTCCGACTTCTTCCGCTAAGTGCCTTCACTAGACACCATTTTGTATCAGTTGCCCTAGCGGCATTGTTGTGGAAACATTAGCACGGTCAGTGTGACTATTTTTTGTAAGCACTGTTTCACGTTCTCGGCGATTTGTCAATGGCAGACATTAAATACCAACGTGCTAACATCAGGTTCTGCTTCCTGTTAGGGAAATCACCAGCAGAAACTGTCGCAATGCTTCGGACGGCTTATGGGGAGGAAGCTTTGAGCCAGGCAAGGCTCTATGAGTGGTTTTCTCATTTTAAAAGTGGTCAAATGTCAATTGAAGACGAATCACGACCGGGACGTCCCTCGACTTCCAAAACAGACGAAAACATTGAAAAAATCCGTGTTGCGCCTGTTTGATCGTCGTAGAACAATCGATGAATTGGAGGAAATGACTGGTATATCCTGGAGTTCATGCCAACGAATTTTGACTGAAGATCTGAAGATGAAACGTGTTGCAGCAAAATTTGTTCTGCGTGTGCTTTCTTGTCGGCTCAAAATCCTTGCCTGGCTCAAAGCTTCCTCCCCATAAGCCGTCCGAAGCATTGCGACAGTTTCTGCTGCTGATTTCCCTAACAGGAAACAGAACCAGATGTTAGCATGTTGGTATTTAATGTCTGTCATTGACAAATCGCCGAAAACGTGAAACAGCGCTTACAAAAAATAGTCACACTGACCGCGCTAATGCTTCCACAACAATGCCGCTAGGGCAACTGATACAAAATGGTGTCTAGTGAAGGCACCTAGCGGGAGAAGTCGGAACTAGCATTCTACCAACTGCCAGAGAAAAATTCTCGTTACTTTTGGGTCCCCCCTCGTATGTATTCTTAGGCCATTTACTTTTAGTTTCAACATTTTGTCCAATCCGATCACTTGTTGTTTCTATAGCATTTTGTAGTTTTTTACACTTCCATAATTTTTGTATCACCTGCAAGTTAGAATTTCGTGTGTATAAAGCGGTTAAACTATATGTTCTAATACACTACATATGGCAGCTCACCTCCAACAGTTCGTGTCTACAGCACTCTGTTTGTACTTTTACTGCTCACACCTCAGACCCATAAATCACGATGCTTTTTATTACTGTCTTGTGTGATTCTGATTTTTGTTATCTTCTGATATTTTGTTTATCCCATAGAACACCATACAGGGTGATTCAAAAAGAACTTTAAAATTTTAAAAGAATATTGGCATTTATTCAGACGACTTACAGAGATGGTTGAACTGTCATTTTAAAGCAAAACACGTCAAGTTTTTATTACAAAACTTGAAATTATTTTTATACTCAATGTGGAACACCTTGTCACATTTAGAACACTACTTGCGTGCCACATTTTAGCCTGTGTAAACTTCAAACTATTTTTTGACGTGAATTATTCTTAAATTAATGTTAACAGTCCAATAACATTAAGTGACAATTAATGTATGTAAACTACAAGTGAGGATGATAAACATGAACACCATTACCTTTCTTCAACACCACGTAGGAAAATCTTTCTAGCCTCGTCTGTTCTCTTTGTCCAACAGGCATTATAACATACCGGACTTCAAAATTACATGGTGTCTTGTCGGACACAAAGCGTGGGCATGTTAAATCATGTGGGCACTGGAAAGAATATACATGCACATGTATTTAAGAACATATCTGCTGACATCGTCAATAGTTTTCTAACTCATCATTAATTCATTAGTTAACTGTTACTAATTTAATTACATAATTGGTATTTGTTTAAGTGTATCTACTGTAGCTTACACTATCCCAATAGGTGTAAATAATATCTGGCTCAATCACAATTTATGTTTTATAAGCATGTGGTGTGTGTTACATGCTAAACCAGATTATCAAAGACTTAATTATTCTTAATACAGTTGCATGTCAGATACTTTAAAATACAAGCTTCAATGAAATATATATTTAATAACATTAAAATTTAATTATGAGGACCATTCTCAAAATAAAGTGCTTTTTTCTAACCTGTTACTGTAATTATTTTAGAAATCATATTCTTACCACTTCAATAATTTTTTGATGTAATTTACTTTTTTTCAGTTACCTTACTGTAGACTTATGACAATACTTTTCCAACTTCAAACATTAAAATAACTAAATAATGCATAAAGCCATCGCCAGCTCTAGTAGAAACCCGGAATATTAAACGTGGCAATGTTGCATCTGAGGCCTATACGCATAGTGTAATAAAATAGCTAAAGTGAACATGTTATATTTTGATTTAATTCCATAGCATTACTAAAATCATAAGTAGGCCTATTTATAGCTAAATCTAAATTATAGGTCTGTGCGCACTTAGTACTATATGTTTAATTTGAAGAAATTAGTGAATTATTGTTAGGCCTGTAACGGTACAGAATTGGGTGTTAAAGATAATAATTTAAATCAGTTTTAATTTTAAAGTACTCAGTATTCACCTAAGGGGTACTCCATTGTAACCAACCACACACACAATGTTATTGCAGACTGTTTATGTCTGATGTCTGCCCAGCCAGACGTATTACACAACAGCTTGCCAGCTCAGTCTCTTTGTGAATCACAGTAAAGCACATTGTCACCCAGTTTGCATCAGACAGTAGCAGATTACAGTCGTCTTCAAGTTAACCAAAAACGGTGGCCTCGGACGTGTGATATGGGCCGAAAACATCGTCGGCCCATCCAGGAAAATATCTATAGTAGTGTACAAACAAAATAGCGTGGTCAAGAGAGTCAACTCGTAACTCTGACCGCGCGGTCAACTAACTCCAAACCCAATCAGTGCTCGCGAGCAAACCTAAAGTCGGCCGACTGAAAGTAATGGTGCATTTATGTTAAAATAAACGTAAACTATGGGGTAACGAATAAGCAACAGCTGACGGCAAACTTAACCGTAAAAAACTAGTTTCGGAGTGTATTAAATGAAGAAAGTGGGTAACACAAGGTGGTGAAACAACGATAGGAACACCGGATGGATGGGTAACTGTACTGAACACAATTCATTGAAAAAAAAAAGTTTAAATACAATTTAATATTTCCAAGTTAAAATATTTTATTAATGAGATCTCAGTAAGGGAGTAAAAGAGTATGAGAGAGAGAGAGAGAGAGAGTGAACGCAAAGTGTTGGTTACCAAAATAACGCTAATGTTAAGTCATTTTTTATAGTAGTTTACACTGAGTGATTAAATATCCATGTATTCTTGTTTCTTATTGAAATTGTAGTGTGAAGATAAAGTGAAAGCAAATAATTCAGTTTAATAAAAGAAAACTAATTTGTTAGAATCCAAAAAATTTGTGTTAGTGTAATTATTTCGAACTCAACCCCCGATAACCTTTTCTGCAACTGTTTTCGTCTGTAGAACCTTGGAGTGAAACCTGAAGGTAAGACATTATCATTTGATAGAAATTAAATTGTTTCAAAGGCCCCGAACTAGGGACTTGATTATATTAATTGATAGAAATAAATTATTTCAAGGGCCCCCGAATTGGGACAGTGAGTGTAATTTATTACACAAACCAGATCTAAGCTAGAAATTGCAGAAATTGGTTATTTGGGAGTGGGGGCGATGTTGTAAATAATTGAAGATTGTGATGAGAAAGGGGTAAAGCAAAACTAAGCATACTTGTGTAGTTTAGTAAGTATAATTGTATATGTAAACAATAATATAAAACAAAAATGGAAAATAAGAGTGACGAAGTCAACAAAATCGACTTAACTAATACTAGTACAGATAGTCAAGTAAATATGATAATAACCGAAACGGTAGTAAACGAGATAAGCTTAACCGAGTCAGTGATATCGAATGATGTTGCAAGTCAATCGACGCTGGTTCAGGCTAAAAAAGATGATAGTTATAAAATGTTTGAAAGATTACAAGCAATGTTAGAGGTAAATTTTAACGCTATAAATAGTCGTTTTGACATGAATGAAACCAATTTTAATGAACTTAAGGGTGAGATTAATGAAATAAAGGGGGAAATGAAATAACAAAATATTAATATTAATGAAATAAACGAAAAAGTGACTGAGTCACAAAAGAATATCGATGACAAACTAAATAAAATAAATATTAAATTGATACAACAGTTAGATAAGCTTGGGAAAAATATTGAAAATAATGAAATAACGGAAAACAGGGTAAGTGAAAATAACGGAAATATAAATGATAATGGTGTTAGTTTATGCATCAAACAAGTGGCAGTAAACAAGGTAAGTGGCAGTGTTAAAATAAGTAATGAGGAAATATTATTGAATAAAAATAATAGTGATATATTGAGTAATAGTGGTAGTGATATTGAGAGTAGAAAATTAGTTGAGGTTAGAGGATTGCTAGTTAGGGATCATAATGAGTTAGAAAGGGAGTATAGAGATAGTTTAAATGAAGAGGGGGAACAGGGGGCAAATTTATATAGGGTTAAATGTGAAGCAGAGATTTCACAAGTTGTTTATGGGGATAAGAGATCCTCACTAGGACATTTGGGCGACAATGGGTCGGCAAACGTTCAAATAAGTTTTTTGGGTATATCTGGTACAGCCAGATGGTGTTATAATAAAATGGTTTTGCCCTCTGTGTGGAATGAGAATGTGAAATTGGGCTGGGAGAGTGATAATAAAGAGAAAAATAGAGTGATAGAGTTGTTTAGATTAAACAGAGATTATGAAGGGTTAGTAGGGGGAATAAATATTGAAAGAAATGATTATATTATTAGCAATGCAGACTTACCTTGGGCAGTAGTAAACAATGAGTATATTGATGATAAACATTCACCTGTTGGGAGAGTTAGTGCACTTGTAGTAGCCGATAATTGTGATAATAATGTAACTCACCTGGGTATAACAATAAACACTAATGAAGACTGGACAAAAAATAATAATGCATACTTGGCCTATGATAAAATAATAATGGGAGGTAACCCTAAGAATTATTATTATGGTATAAGAGAAAAAACAAATTTTTATGGTTATTACACAAAATATAGCCATATGATGAATGTAAATAAAAATGAAAAATGTTAGGTGAAATTAAGATTAATTTTCGATGACGGGGGTTAGAGAAATAATGAATGAACATTTAATTATTTGACATTATGGTATAACTACTCGGCTGATTTATGTAATGAAGTGTGGTAAATGATAATTGGATAGGACGAAAATTTGTAAATAAATGTGTTGGTGTTAAGTATTGTGTCAAGGTTATATTGTTGGAATGTATAATATAGCTTATGTAAAACATGTTGGTAGTAAGGATGAATGGTATAATAATAAGAATAATAACATTTTATTTTAATAAATAATTAACAGGAGGTGGTAATAAGGAATTTTATTTTGTATTGTGTGTTTAAATTAAAAGTGTTTTAAATAATATAACTAAAGAAATTGTTTTGATTGTAATTATAATGAAATTAATTTAAAATTGTGAATTTTAGTAAGGAATATAAATATACTGTGATTCGAATTGTAACGTCAATGGTAACTGATTACAAAATTTATTTAAAGTAAAAATTAAAGGTGATGTTAATATTCTAGTAGTGCAGCAGCTGAGATGCTGTTGACATTGTATGTTGTGTGACTAATGTTTACCGTCATGCTGGAGTTGACAACAACAAGGATGTTTTATTCTGATGAATCACTGCTATGAGTAAATTCTATTATGAAACAAAAGAAATACAAGATGTGATGAAATGAAGTTAACTTTTTGTGAATCATACAATGAAGTAACTTGGTGACCTGGTTGTAATGTAGTCAAAATTTATGTGAGAGGATTTTATTAATGTAGATTAATACATTAAAGTAGAACCATTTTGAATATAATGTAACTAAAGCAATTTCACTGTTTTGAATAAGAGAAGGAATGAAATTAAGTTTGAGTTGGAATTAAATTAATTTAAAAAGTGAATTTTAGTAATGAATTTAAATTTATTTTGGTTTGAATTGTATTGATTAATAAGGCAATAATAATTGAAGATTTAACAGAAAAGTAAAGTAAAAGTGATAATGAAAGGTAAACAGAAGGTTGATTTAATGTTGGTGTTATGATTTATTTGTATTCTATGTAATCCACTTGTACTTTTGGTGGGGAACCGTGTTTTGTTAAGGGAGAAAATTACCAATATATGACTGGTATGTGATTTTTCTGTATTCAAAATAAATAAATGTAAGTAGACAGTAAGGTTATATTGCTATGTAGACATATGTATATTGTATTTTGTAGAAAAGAGACAAGTACTTTGAAAAAAAAAAAATTTTTTTGAACCAGTACTTTGCCAACCAGTACGACTTTGCAATGAACCAGTGCGACTAAGAGGAAACGAATCAGTTGGGGATGTGGAATGATGGAAGGCCATTTGTTGACATTTTAATTGGATGTTTCAGAGTCAGGTGATACTGTGGCGGGTGCCTATCTGTTTTTATGGTGTTGGTATCTCGAGCAGAGAAGTCCAGTAAGGTCGGATGGGTGCAGCAACAGCCACCGGACTAGGGGGGGTAAGTACCCATGATTTTAGTAAGAACTAAGGGGGGTTGCGGCGCCATATCTTCACTGGTCCTCTTAGGTTTTAGGCAATGAGAGTTTTTATCCTTCGGCATAAAACCTTTCATTGGGGGGGTATTGTAACGGTACAGAATTGGGTGTTAAAGATAATAATTTAAATCAGTTTTAATTTTAAAGTACTCAGTATTCACCTAAGGGGTACCCCATTGTAACCAGCCACACATACAATGTTATTGCAGACTGTTTATGTCTGATGTCTGGAGTCTGCCCAGCCAGACGTATTACACAACAGCTTGCCAGCTCAGTCTCTTTGTGAATCACAGTAAAACACATTGTCACCCAGTTTGCATCAGACAGTAGCAGATTACAGTTGTCTTCAAGTTAACCAAAAACGGTGGCCTCGGCCGCGTGATATGGGCTGAAAACATCGTCGGCCCATCCAGGAAAATATCTATAGTAGTGTACAAATAAAATAGCGCAGTCAAGAGAGTCAACTCGTAACTCTGACCGCGTGGTCAACTAACTCCAAACCCAATCAGTGCTCGCGAGCAAACCTAAAGTCGGCCGACTGAAAGTAATGGTGCTTTTATGTTAAAATAAATAAATAAATAAATAAATAAATAAATGTAAACTATGGGGTAACGAATAAGCAACAGCTGACGGCAAATTAACTGTAAAAAACTAGTTTCGGAGTGTATTAAATGAAGAAAGTGGGGAACACCAGGTGGTGAAACAACGATAGGAACACCGGATGGATGGGTAACTGTACTGAACACAATTCATTGAAAAAAAAAAGTTTAAATACAATTTAATATTTCCAAGTTAAAACATTTTATTAATGAGATCTCAGTAAGGGAGTTAAAAGAGTATGAGAGAGAGAGAGAGTGGATGCAAAGTGTTGGTTACCAAAATAATGCTAATGTTAAGTCATTTTTTATAGTAGTTTATACTGAGTGATTAAATATCCATGTATTCTTGTTTTTTATTGAAATTGTAGTGTGAAGATAAAGTGAAAGCAAATAATTCAGTTTAATAAAAGAAAACTAATTTGTTAGAATCCAAAAAATTTGTGTTAGTGTAATTATTTCGAACTCAAACCCCGATAACCTTTTCTGCAACTGTTTTCGTCTGTAGAACCTTGGAGTGAAACCTGAAGGTAAGATATTATCATTTGATAGAAATTAAATTGTTTTAAAGGCCCCTAACTAAGGACTTGATTATATTAATTGATAGAAATAAATTGTTTCAGGCCGAATGAATTAATTTTCTTCGAATTATTGAATTCGTATCATATGAATGAGTTAATTATTATATTTCTTAAATAATATACAAGTATTTTACACAATAAACTTTTAATTTGCAAAAAACAAAGAATTATAAAACTGCTGTTAACTGGCAATTAAAAATGATGCGATTTGATTATTGAAATACATAAATTAAGAGATCGTCTAGTCGGCCTCAAATATCACCTGGTTCCAGTGTTGCCACGTTTAATATTCCAGCCTTCTACTAGAGCCGGCCGTGATAAAGCACTTCTGTAGACATCATATAATGTCGTATGTTCTCAAAATTTTTTTCTTCCCACTTTAAAACTATTTTATTACATATTCTGCTTAAAAACACAAACAAAATAAAAATATTTTCATTTATTATTTTGCCAAACATTATGCCACTGACTTGTTATAATATTATTATATACATACCACCAAAATCAGTGAAACTGATTACTTTACTTTTACTGATTTTGGTGGTATGTATGTAATAATATTTTCATTTAATGTCTAAAAACTCAATTAAGAAGTAAAAAAGCTGTTATTTTGCAACAAGCTGTCATTTTAAAAACGACGTAACTTTTTTGCAATTTTTATAAAGAGAAACTTAAAAAAGTAAGCTGAAAATGAAGATTTAAATTTCTTGAATATATGTCTCTTCTCAACTGTCTTGAAACAAGAGAAGTCACGAGTTTTCGTTGCGAAGACTCTGATGTAAAATACGAGAAGTGGGTCTCCAATTAAATTATATTTGTACAGTAGCACGATAACCATTTAAATTTCATACAAAATAAGCTTTTGATGTTGATTTTATCAACTACAACATTTAATAACTTTCATTTGGTTTGCAACCTTTGTTTGATTTAAAGTGTATGATACCGTAGGTTTATTTTGATATTTCTTCTTCTTCTTTCACTTCCTTGTTAGGGCTCTGTCCTGTTCTACAACAACTGTCCTACATGCTGTCACTCTACCTCTTCCTTGGCCGACCAATGCTCCTCTTAGTGTTTGGTTGGCTACCTCTTGCCTTTTTCACTAGCACTGTGTTATCCATTCTTGATATGTGTTCATTCCATATCCATCTTCTTTCCAAGAATTAATATCTGTTACATTACACGTTTCTCTTATACTGTTGTTTAGCAACTTACCATACCTTGTGTTTCATAGTACCTTCCGTAATACAGTCATTTCTATAGTTTGTTGTTTTCTTTGAGTTGTTGCTGTATCTGGCTTGGTCTCTGATGCATAGGATATTACTGGATGTATTGTGCCCCTTTGTAAACCCTAGTTTTTGCTTCTTGTTTGAGGTATTTATTATTCCATATAAGGTTATTCATGCATCCAGCAAGTATTCTTGCTTTCATCAATTGATGTTCTATTTCTTCATCTTCCCTACTGTCACTTGTACGCCTTGTTCCAGAGTAGTCTATCTGCACGTCTATTTGATTTTCCGATATTCTTAATTAAAAGTCTTGATTTTCGCACCCAAAAACATTTACAATTATTAAAAGTTGCTGCTGCATATCAATTCTATTAGCCATGAAACTTAAAACTTTGGACCTTGTACCACCCCTGTGGACAAAAATTTGGATTTGAAATAATGCAGTAAACCATGTCAACCACTACTCTAAGCCTACTTAGGTTATGTTCTCAGTACAGCGGAATAATTGGATACTGGTATTGTAATGGGGCAAAATTGGTATAACCATCCTTTGTAGCAATTTTGTAACGGTACACAATCAAGGGGATTTATTTTATTCTTGTATCAATGGTAATAACGGGGAATCGCCCACACAGAGCCTCAGTTTTAATAAGCAAGGTGTACTTTTGAAACACCCAGTTGTCGGTTTGTCCAGAAAGCTGGAGCATCGGAATGTGTCCGAGTGCACGGGTGCCCGTTCTGACAGAGTGAAGATCACGTACGATTTCCCTAGTCGCCGGCTGTGAGTCTACGATAATTAGCATTAGCCAATGAAAACGCAAGTTGCCGCTCTCGGGATGCCGAGGGCCATATTGAAAACGAGCCACTTAGCGTCATCCAGCAGAACCGGCCGGTTCAGTAAACAGGCTCTCGAGCCAAAATTTAATAAAAGTGCTAAAAAATGTGATTAAACTATAAATAATAATGTAATACAGTATTCAAACAGCAGTGAAACTTCAAACAATATTCAGTGAACATTATTTTAATCAGTGAAAAAACAATTCGGAACAACCAAGTGAACAAAAAACGGACTGACATCAACATGTGTTCTTCATGGAGACAACAGGAAAGTAACTGTTTCAAAATTAATTAAATCAATATAACAAATTAAAAAGAGCTCTAAAGTAAATGGGGTAAAACGTGTGAATGGTGAGAATGAATGAGCGGGTACTGGGTTGCCTTATCAAAAATATTTAATTTAAGAATAATACGTAGATATACTACAGTCTGTTTTGTGACATAAAAATCAGTAATGAAATGAATAGAAAGTAAGGAAGTTAAAAAGAAAGAGAAGATAAAGAAATGTTAAATAAAGCTGAGATAGTTAACAAATTCAATGAGAGTTGAATTTACTAAATAACACAAACCCTAAATCACACTTATAGGTCACGAGTTCGCGTGAACGATCCTGGACCCGATAAAGGTAAGAATTTTGGAACATGTTTGTTTTTTATAAATAAAGTAATTTATTTATCTATTGTTATTTCAAAGTAAATGTAACTGCACAAATGGCGCGCCGAACTGAGGGACAGTTTGTACAAACCACGCTTACTTGTGGATGTAAGATGTGATTTGGAGGTTAAGTTGTAGTACGTATAAATTACGTACATAAAATGATGTTAGGTTAAGTGAGTGGTAAAATAATATTGTGTGAGTTTTGTTAGTATACGAAAATTTTATAAAATATGGAGAATAAAATAAATGAGACTGACGTAATTGTCGGCGATGAAGCCGAAAATAAGTCGATGTTTGAAAACAAAGAAAGTATGTCGACTGAGTTGGCTGATAGAAGCGACTCAGGAATCCAGACAACTGGAATGATAACAAGTGAAAGTAATTTTGACGAATCAAAAATAATGAATAAAGTTGAAATTCATTCAACGCCTATTTCAATTAATCAAAATAAAAAAGCTGATGACAGTGGTATGTTAAAAGATTTGCATAGCATAATATGTAGTATGAAAGAAAGTTCAGAAAAGCAACACAATGAAGTGAATAGTAAATTTGATGAGTTAAAAAGTGAGATACATGAACAAAAAATAAAATGTGAAAGTAATTTCAATGAGTTAAAAGAACAAAATAGTGATTTAAAAACAATATTAATGAAATTAATAAACTTTCTGATAAAACCAATAAGATATTTGAAACTAAATTCAACGAATTAGAACAAAGTATTGAGGGTATGGGAGTGTGGAGAATAAATACAGGTAAGTGCAATGTAAATGAAAATAACGAAATAACAGACAACATTGGTGTCAAAACAGGCGAGAATAGTGGTGAAATAATTAACGAGGTAAGTGATAGTTATAAAGAGGAGTTAATAAGTAATAGTGATAAGATGGTTGAAAACGGAGTATTTAAAGGTGATACAGTGGGTAATAGCTATGATGATGAGAGAGTAAATTTATTAGAAGTGATTGACGGAGTAGTAATTAGTATTGATGAATTAGAGAAAGAGTGGAAAGAAAGTTTACAGGTAGAGGGGTTGCAGAGGGTAAATTTTTCCCGTGTTGTTGGGGGTGAAGAAAGGTCTTCACGAATGTATTTGGTAGATGAATGTTCTACAAATAATTGTCCCGTGAGTTTTTGTGGTGTTCCTGGAAAAGCCAGGAAGTGTTTTTACGTTGTAGTACCCTTTGCATGGAGTGATAGAGACAAAATGAAATGGTGTTATTAGAAGTATTTTGAGAAGGAGAGAATGATAGAGATGTCTAAGTTAAATAGAGGTTATGGAGAGTTGATAGAGAGGATAAATAATGAGAGAGTTAGTAACATTGTAGACTTACCTTGTTGTGAGAATGTTACAGCAATAGATGATGATAGTGGTTATAATTATATTGAAAGCTTACTTGTACATATAAGTGGAATATTAATAGTAGATGATTCTGAATATAAGGAGAGGTTAAAATGCTTTATTGAGACAGATAATAATACTGACGGTAACAAGACCAGAATTAATGATGTAGACAGGTTATATGATTTGATAATAATGTGGGATAGGCCAGTAGATTATTATGTGGGTATAATGGAACAATGTAAAATAGTAAATAGTTATTATAATAATGATAA
This sequence comes from Magicicada septendecula, assembly GCA_034769895.1. Lineage (NCBI taxonomy): Eukaryota > Metazoa > Arthropoda > Insecta > Hemiptera > Cicadidae > Magicicada > Magicicada septendecula. The sequence goes on along the minus strand of CM068367.1, from coordinate 1,423,586,940 downwards.
CAAAATGAAAGTAATTAAGAGTGAACTGTGTTATAAATACATAAGATTGTTGTTTGATGTTGGGGGGGGGGTAAAGAGTATTGTTAATGAACATTTAAATATGTGAGTGTAGTGGTTTTGAAATGGACTGAATTATGAAATGACTTGTGGTAAATAATAACAGATAACAATGTGGATTGTATATACTTTGTATTGATGTTAAATGTGTTTGTGAAATAGGTTATGTTGTACTCTGTAGTTTATGTAAACAATGTATATATGCAAGGGGAATTGATTTTATAATAATAATATTTTATCAGACTAAATAAATAATGAGAATAATGGTAAAGTTTATCATCCAAATAACTGAATTGTAATTGTTTTGGAATAAGGTGATTAAGGTAACTTTGTGTTTTAAAAAACGGAGGGAATTAAATAAATTTGAGATGAATTAATTAATTAATTAATGTTGTATAAATGAACTTTGATAATAAATTTAAATGATTTTCCTGAGATTTGAACTTGATAATAAATAGTAAATGAGTAAACGTAAAATGTGTTTAGTTGTTGAGTCATTTGGTTATTATAATGTATCAGAAGGTACATATGGTTTTGTACGTTATATTTGTGATGATAAATGTTTATAGTTGGGAGTTTATGATAGTAATCATGTTTTATTTGATTAAATAGTTAACCATATGTAAGTATGAATTTTATAATGAAATTGAATAAAAGTAAAATGTTTCAATAATGACATTAAATGAGTGTGAAAGAATTTAACTTAGGTAAGGTGTGGAATTTTTAGTAAAAGTTGAATTTGAAATGTTATGTAAAATGAATGTTGATAATAGATTTGCATTTTTGGAGAATTTAATGGTACAATAAATGATAAATAATCAAAGGTTGAGGAATAAAAGGTTCAATTGAAATTAAAGTTGAAATGTTTGTAAATTGTTATTCAGATGCAAATGAGATGTTTATTTTAATGGAATGAGGTTTATGTTCTTTATGAATGTTTATGTGTCTTATGTTTATTGTGTTAGTGTGTAGGAATCCTAAACATGTATTATGTATTTTACATGGATTCCCCACTTTCGGGCGGTCACGGAGTCACCGAACCCTGACCGTGGATTTGGATTATTGGTAACAAGGGTGGTTAGGCATATTGTACCCTAGCCATACCTGTTATTATTTTCAAAATTGGTGAATTCAAAAATTAACCGGGGGGTAAATTAGGGGAATCACCACAACTATAGAACAGCGGCTATCATCGAAGGGGGTGATAGTGCCGTGTTAAGGGCACATAAGTAATTTTTAGTAGGATTACTGGTGTCCTCGGACATCAGTAATGCCGAATGTTTTGTAATGCTGAAACAAGAACGGTGTAGGCAGCGTCTATACCCTAAATAAACTTCAGTTCTTGTGGATACAAATGGGCGCTACAGTCCAACATCAGGAAACAATAGTGTGTGTGGAAAAGGAGCTGGCCGTTACAAGCCAGGGGCGTAAATAATAGAATATTTATGCAACCAGGTAAATGCCTAGTCCGGTTTACCCGGCAGGTGATTTACCTAATTGTAACTGGGTTAAGAGGGGAATATAATAAAATAATGTAGAAGAAGTAGGAGTATAACTGAAAGGTCAGTTAAAAAATTGTTAGACCATAATCACGGTGCAATCAAGTTGCTTGTCCCTGAGTAAGAGGTGTTTATTGTTGTGACTCACTTGCTATTGTAATGGTTATGCATTGTTTGTGTTAAAAAGAAAGTTAGTTTTCACTAATGGTGATCAAACATTTATTGATGGACATTCAATTACGAGAATTAATGATTTTAAATACTGTACTCAATACTGTATGGATTTTATAACTAACAAGAACATTTAGTGATTTATATTGTAGATACTTATGGGTCATTCCATGTCAAGTCACCCAGGTCATGACACCCACCTCCTCAGATTTTGATGAAACTTGACACAATTGATTCTATTACTATCCTGATAACACCTTGTAACTTTATTAATTAATTTAAATAATAAAATACTCTTCGAGTCCCTAGTTCGGGGCCAATGAACTCTATTAATTAATTCATATTTATTAAACTCTTACCTTATGGATATCTCCAAGGTTCTACAGACGAACACAGCTGCAGAAAGGATTATCTGAAGGTTATCAGTACACATATAAATACACAATTTGTTTTAAAACCAATCGCTTCTAGTTTATTAACCACATTAATTACTTCGTTTTACTTGGACATCAATTAAAAACTGGTATATTATTTTATATTATTAGTAAGTGTTCGTAACGCATAACATGGAATCAAACAAATTTACAAATGAAATCTTTTTTACTTCTAACCTATTACAAATTGTTTATATTTTAAATGAACCAGTACATATTTATCTCTTTTCCCCTTGCTATTTTCTTTTACCAAAATCCCTTCCCTTAGAGATCTCAATTATTTAGGTTTACATGTATATCAGCTATCACCATTTGTTTTAAATTGATTTACATATATATGTAAGGTTGTTAGTCACCCGTCCACCGTGTGTGTCCATATAGTTTGTTGCACGGTCTCGTTTTAACCGCTTTCGTTTTTCGGGCGCACTCACGCAATTGCTTATTAGTTTACAGTATTTACTTAGATTTTCACTGTTTCAATTCAATGTTTCCACATGTGGTAAAATAAAGTCGGCCGACGTAACTTTGTTCGAACACTTGATGTTTTATAGGCTGGCCGCGCGCTACCACAAGTTGCAGTTGAACACTTTTCACATTTTTTATAAGATAGGCCCTTTTTGCTTTAGGCCTATCTTACACGCCCGAGGCCACTGTTCTCACTTATCGAACTGTATGCTACACTTTTCTATCTGTTGTTCATGCAGTGGTGACAATCTGACTACTGTTTTTAGTTAATGGACTGAATTAATACACTGCTCTCCCCTGTTGACTCTATGGTGACAAACTGCTTACTGTGATTCACAAAGACTGCTGCTGGCAAGCTATTGCGTAATATGTCTAGACGGTTGTTTATGCTAACATTGTATGTTACACTATTGCACCTCACAGGTGGATGCTGGCAATTGAGAATTAAAACTGATTTAAATAAAAACTGGGGTAGCGCTCAATTCTGTACCGTTACAATACCCCCCCCCCAATGAAAGGTTGAAGGCCGAAGCCTACAAACTCTCATTGCCTAAAACCTAAGAGGATCAGTGAGGATATGGTGCCACAACCCCCCTGAACTCTTAACTAAAATCATGGGTACTTACCCCCCTAGTGCGGTGGCTGCGGCAGCACCCATCCGATCTTACTGGACTTCCCTGTACGAGATCCCAACACCATAAGCTTGGACAGATACCCGCCATAGTATCACCTGACTCTATAACATTTAATTAAAATATCAATAAATGGCCTTCCATTATTCCATATCCACAACTGATCGGTTCCTCTTAGTCGTACTGGTTCATTAACAAAGTACTGGTTCGTTTATATAATGCAAAGTGCGTCACCCACCAAAATCATACATAGATTACATAAAATACAAATGTAATACTAACAACCTAATTGTAGGATACATACTACAAACAAAATACATTACTGTCTCAAAAGATTGGACTTTCTTATTTTCCAAACACTATCTTAGCCCAAACATTTCCTTTAGTTTTCAATTTCAAATGAATATTACAATCATTGTTTTCATCAATTATTATTTAATATACCATTACATTTGAAATTTGAGTCAAAATAACTTTAAATTTGTTATTAAAAATCATCTCTTCAATTAATTTAATTACCAATTTCATTTAATTTAATTTCTCAAAAACTCATTAAATCAATCTTATTTGTTCAAAACAATTTTATTTACTTTAGTTACGTCTTTCAAAATAACCCTACATAAAATTAGTACCTACATTCCATCACATCTGGTGTTTCTTTTATTTGATAATAGGATTTACTCATGGCAATGATTCAGCAGACTACAACATTCTGGTTATTGTCAACTCAGCATGGCTGTAAACATTGATCACACAACAGACAACATACCTGTTTACATAAACAATGGTCTCCCAGACTTGGTTTTATAAACACTGTTATAAACACTGACTCAGTCTAAACATTCATGGTTACGGCACTACTGACACATATACTTCCTACAAATTTTTGGTTTCTATAAATCTTTTGGTGTTAACATATTTATCAATTACTATTCATTACAATTCATATCAAATTAATTTTGCTTCATTAATAAAATTGACCTTTTGAAATTATTTAATAACCTCCACTCAAAACAATTTGGCTTTAGTTATCTTGTTTAAAACACTTTTAATATGAACACATAATACAAAATAAAATTCCTTATTGTTTCTTGTTCATTATTTTAGTAAATACCATTTAGTAAATATTATTATACCATTCATCCTTATTACAAACCTATGTTACACATAAGCTATAATATACCTTACAACAAGATAATCTTGATACAATACATTTAACATTAATACATTTATTTACAAATTTACAAATTTTCGTCATAGTTTTATTATTTACCACACTTCATTACCTAAATCAGCCAGGTCATTACCATATACTAAAGTATTTAAAATGTCCCTTCACTGAGTTTATATTCAACCTCCATCATCGTGTAATAGTCTTATTTTTTTATAACACTTTACCATTTTATTTATGCACATCATATGGCTATCATTTGTGTAATAACCATATAAATTTATATGTTCCATTATACCATAATAATATATAGGGTTACCCCCCATTATTTTGTCATAAATCAAGTCAACATTTGGCTGATCCCGGCCCAAGTGGGCCGAAACAGTTTAAGAAAAGTAACGTTCCGCAAGTGCGGACCGGAAGAGTTAATTTGTTCAGCCCAAGCGGGTGAAAATTATGTGTCTTGCATTAAATATTTGTCTGCTGGTCTTCCATTATGATTGAAGATGTTGTGTAGGATGTATTAAATTACATTAAGAAATAAGAGAAGTGGACTGTATACGAATAGTTTTAATAATTTAAATGATCACATTACAGCTGTAATAAATTGAAAGAAGGCTGGCTAATGCTGCATATTGAATTAATAATTAATAAATTTAGTTAAGAATGAAGTTGTGGCGCTAGTTGGCCATGATAGAAAATAGTAAGGCCTAAGGCCTACATCTAATGTCGACACTAACTTGACGGAAAGGTCCGGCGAACCGAACGCCGAGATTACTGAATGTGCACTGGTCAAAGTACGATTACGCGAACGTTGATGAGATATAAATCAGATTAGCCAACCTAGTAAAATAAAATCATCGCGCTACCGTCCATAAGCTGCCCGTCAAAAATCAAAAAGATTTTTTAATACATTCTTTAATAAATTATAATACATTTACAATTCAATTTGAAATAGTGGAGTTTTAATAATTAGAATCAGCTTCAAGGCTGAGTTGAACCTTGAGTTGAGATTAGATAACGGCAATCGGCCGCTAATTTGAGATAAGCATGCAGATAGGCGACTGTAGGCCAAGGTTTGGCAAACAGCTGTTTCATGAACCACTAAGTCTGGTTAACCAATATTACTGACACAAGTGCGCAGTACGTAACATTACAAAACATGAACGAGAAATACATAATATGCAAGTCATAGAGTTAGCTTAATGCTAGCTAAGGTCCGTAGACCTGTACAGAAGTTCATTACATGAATAAAATTGTTGTTGAACATGTTGCAGTTGCATGTTTCATTGTATATTCAGGAGGGCGACATGTATCGACCTAAATACGCTATTCCTGAAGTTTCAGGAATTTACGATGTATGCCAACGTGTGAGCAAGCTAGATGCTGAATGTAGCCCAGATATGACGTGTATGTCATAATTTAAATAAAGAATTGTGCATGCTTACTTACAAAAATGAATAAAATATAAGTACAATATAAATAAATTAGACAAGGCAGTTACACACGGTAGACGCTTACAATAGTTTACATCGACACAATTTATGTGAATACAACAATAATAATTTGCATAATTACAAGATAAATAATTGTAATGTCAGCCAACAATACAATACTGAAATTACAGAAACAATTTAACAATTCAAGACATTCACAAAATAGTACATATTTATCAGCAGCAATATAAAGAAATGAATGCATGGTTACTTGACAGCAAACATGCGAATATTATGTAATAACATTCATAAATAAGACCACCCAAAGACATGCAGTACACCCCATGACATCAATGAAAGTGTGACATAGTATGCCACAAAAATTAACATACAATACAAATATTAAGATATCACCAGAACTGTGATACTCAGAAGCGTGCCATGACGCAAAATTGACAAAAATATTGTGACAATCCATCACAATCATGCTGACCAAATGGTCGTAATAAATAATAAGTCAATGGCGGAATAAAGCCGCATTGTGCTGTAACCATAGTGTCACATCTCGTCTCGCGCTGGCAATAGACATAATTTATGTATTGGTCTCCGCAAAACACCCATAGGCGTGCGAATGTCCATGACGCGAACCAAATTATCTGGGCCGGGAAATGTGGCGATGATCACGCCAAATTTCCAGGCTAATGGAGGCAAGTTGTCCTCAATGAGCAAGGCTAAGTCATCAATGGAAACATTATCTTTGGCAAACTTCCACTTGTGACGCTGTTGCAGCTGGTGCAAATAATCGCGAGACCACGCCTTCCAAATGCCCTGGACAAACCTCTGAAGTAATTGCCAACGACCAAGGCGAGAAACAGGAACGTGAGAAAGGTCTGGGTCAGGAATCGCAGTTAGGGGCGCGCAGATCAAAAAATGGCCAGGTGTGAGTGGCACCGGGTCATTAACATCCGAAGAAATAGCAAATAAAGGTCGAGAGTTCAGACATGCCTCTATCTGAGACAAAACGGTTGTGAACTCTTCGAAGTTTAGTATAGATTTGCCTACCACGCGCCGCAAATGAAATTTCAAACTCTTGATGCCGCTCTCCCAAAGGCCACCGAAATGAGGTGAGGAGGGCGGAATAAATGTCCATGATATCCCCTGAGAGGATGTGAATGACTTGATCAAGGTGATGGCATCCTTATCGTGCCAAAAGTTGTAAATGTCATGTAAGATGGTGCGGGCCTTCCTGAATTTCGTGCCGTTGTCGGAGTACAGTTGACTAGGTATACCCCGACGTGCCATAAAACGACGTAAAGCAGCTATAAATGCGCTGGCAGTAAGGTCGGACACCAATTCCAGGTGAATAGCCCTAGTTGCTAAGCAAACAAACAGAGACACGTACGCCTTAGTAAGAGTTCTAGACTTCTGCCCGCCATGACGAATCATGAAGGGACCACCATAATCAACCGCGCAAAATAGAAACGGCCTTGAAGGAGTGACTCTAGGGGATGGCAAGATGCCAAGCCTCTGAACCTGCTGTGTGGCGCTAAACCTGATGCACTTGAGACACTTACGAATAATGGAACGGATGACTAGCCGGGCATTAACAATCCACCAACGTTGACGCAGTGAATGATGCATGAGCTGCGCACCAGCATGAAGCAAACGAATGTGTTCGCGTTCGATGATAAGGCGTGTGACATGCGCCGATGGGGGTAGTACGATAGGATGTTTCGAGTCGTAAGATAACTGGGAATGCTGCAATCGTCCGCCCACGCGTATCATTCCAGTGTCGTCAAGAAACGGGTCGAGAGAGGCTAACTTGCTTCTGATGGAAACAGAAGATCCGTTCCGAAGACAACTAATTTCGCCTGGGAAGTGGGTCGATTGAGATTGCCTTATAAAGAAATTAAGAGACTGATGAATTTCTGCAGGGGTCAGATCGCCCGAAAGCCTGTCCGCAGACGAGTGCCTAATATTTCTGATGAAACGAAAACAGTAAGCGTATACACGTGTCAGCCGGTGTAACGAGGAAAAGTCCAACGATAAGTCAACAGCCAGGGTAGACATTAGCGAACGGTTATGTGTAGTTTTCTCTTCCGCGATGACTTCCGAAGATGATGGAGTGGCCGGTACGAAAGATGGGAAAGGATTAGACTCTGACGATTGAGACAGAGAGCCAGGACCGTGCCACCAAAGCGAGCAATCGCGCAAAACGTCCGGGAGACACCCCCTAGAAATAATATCAGCAGGATTGCGTCGCAAATCAATGTGATGCCATATTGAGCAAGTAACGCACCTAGGTCGGATTTCAGATTAGTCAGATCGGGGATAGTGTCAGAACCGGTAAGTAGATCGTCTACATAAAAATCGTTAGTGATGGCTAAAGCCGCTTGGGGAAAGGAAGTTTGATTGTCTCTAGCAATTTGTAAAAGGCACCGTGTGGCCAAAAAGGAGGCGCTAGCCGTGCCGTTACTGTTCGCAGCGCGAAATGCTTAAGTGGTTCGAGGGGAGAGTCACGCCACAACATACGCTGATAGTGACAGTCCTCTTCAGCAACGCGAATCTGACGATACATTTTTTCGATGTCAGCAATCAGGACATACTTATGTGTGCGAAACCGCAACAGAATAGAGAAGAGATCTTGCTGAACATTGGGGCCTACCAATGATATGTCATTTAACGAAAGGCCATTTGTAGTCTTGGAGGAACCATCAAAGACAACGCGCAATTTTGTGGTCAAGCTAGAATGTTTAAACACGGCATGGTGAGGCAAGTAATAAATATTTGACGATCCTAAATTGATAGCGCCATGATCAATGGGTGTCATGTGCCCAAGCTTCATGTATTCCCCGATAAAGTCTGCGTAGTCGCGAGCGAGCTTGGGATCGCGCCTGAATCGACGCTCCAAGTTTAAAAACCTTGATTCGGCACTTGTGTAGGATTCCCCTAAGTGAGGATTATCAGATTTGAATGGGAGTGACACTATAAATCTACCCTCGTGGTTGCGCTGAGTGTAGCGCATAAAATCCTCTTCGCAAGCCGACTCGCCATTAGGGGTATCGCTGGGGATCGTTTCTGACTCCCAAAATCTCTCAAGAGATTGCAGGATTTGGCTGTCATTGTTCCTTGCCAAGAACGAAACAGCAGGACCCTGGGTGCAGCAGTGCTTGGGCAGATTGCCGGCCAAAATGTAACCCAGTTTTGTCTCCTGAATGATAGGGAAGTTGGGTCCACGTGTGTACTTATTAGCTAATATTAAATCTAGATAAAATTGAGCCCCCAATAGTATGTCGATCTGTGAAGATATATTAAAATCTGGGTCGGTGAGAAAAATTTTATTTGGAATGTGGAACCGGTTGATGTCAAACGATATTGAAGGCAGATTATGAGTTAAGTTAGATAAGACGGCAAATTTGGCCTCGAAACTATGTCTCTGATAGCGAGACATAATACGCATAGAAACAATGTCAGTAGCGCAACACGCTGTGTTGCTTATTCCTGTAATCGGAATATTAGATCGGGTTAGTTTGAGGTGCAATCTTTTCGCAAATGATTTCGTACAAAAATTGATCTGAGACCCGGCGTCAAGAAGTGCGCACGCCTTATGCCTATTGCCAGCCTGATCAATGACATATACAACTGCAGTGGATAAAAGTACATTGTTTTTACACTGTAATTTAAATGAGCAGTAGTTACTGCTGGCAGCTGCTGATTTCGGCACGTAATTAGCGTGCAGCAAGGTGTGGTGACCCTTTGAACAAATTTTACAAACCTGTTTACTTTTACAATTTGTTATCAAATGACCTGCTCTAAGGCAGTTAATACAACATTTATGGTTTGCCACCAATTGCCCCCGCTCAGCGGCACTTAATATGCGAATTATTACACATGTAAAGCGGGTGATCAGATTTACAGCACACACATGAATAATGCCTTGCCGTAGCATGATAACTCTTAAAGGTACTGCTGCCAGCAGTATTTCTTAAACTACATTTCTCAAACTTATTGTTTGGTTTTACACTAGGTTTATTGAATTGCTGTCCGGGTTCAATTGGCATAGTATTTTCTAAAAGCTGTCGGCGCAAATTCAAAAAATGAGTAAAGTCTTGAAAACTAGGCAAGTTGTCAGGGTCTATAGACTCCTTCCAACGTTTTAAAGTGATAGGGTCAAGTTTAGTGGAAAGCAATTGTATAGTAATAAACTCAAATAGGTTTACAGACAGCTTCATTGCCGCCAGCGAATTAACAGAAGACGTTATAGTATTCGTAAACTCAGCCAAGCTTTGGACTGAGTCCTTTATTGTGGACTTAACCTGAAGTAGGTTCTGTACATAATATTTTGCTAATATAAATGGATTATTGTACCTATCGGACAGCAAGTTCAACGCTATTACATAATTCTCTTGACAAATTGGCAATGATTTAATTAAGTCTAACGGTTCACACTTCACCGATGAATGCAAGTAATGCAGTTTCTGTACTGGTGTTAAATCTGATCTTGAATGCACCAGATCATTAAAAATTGAATAGAAATGTTGCCACTCAAGTATGTTGCCCGAGAAGCAGGGCAAACTTATCGGTTTTAAATGCACAGGCGTCGATAGTACAGGAGGCACAGTCTGAGTATTAACAGTGTCAAGAAGTTGTAAAATGTTTGCCTCAGTTGAGTATATCATTTCCTCAACCTCGACTCGGTCTGCCTGAGCAGTGCTCACGTCTTTACTTATAAGCTCTATCTCAGACTGTACTTCGTCGTACTTCGAGGCTAAGCTCTTAAGACTTTCTAATCTCACAGTCAAAAAATGTTTTGTGGTTAAATTAATGTCAAATGAATTTACCGCGGATTGTATCCGCACTATCGCGGACTTTAATCCGCCTCTCTTTCTGGTCAGCACCTTGAGGCCTTCCTCAGACATTCTTTTACGCACCTTATTACTGTTGCTGGTGGTACCTGGTCAGCGACGTCCCGCAGCGTCAGCTCCTTGATGATGATGGTGAACAGCTGGCAAGATGACCACCTTGAGGCACTGCAGCCGGGAGGAACTTGCTATCACGTTGCCTGAAGACGAGCGAAATGGCGACGCAAATCACGCCACAGTCGCATTAGCTGACGTGCTAACCCGCCCGTGATGGCCAGAAAAAGATACAAAAGACATTAAGTAGAAATCCAGGTCCGGAGTGACCAAAAATGGATGATGCGCACCGTGAGGACCAAAATGCTGATTGGAATCCAGGCACGGTGGACCAAAAATATGGCTGATCCCGGCCCAAGTGGGCCGAAACAGTTTAAGAAAAGTAACGTTCCGCAAGTGCGGACCGGAAGAGTTAATTTGTTCAGCCCAAGCGGGCGAAAATTATGTGTCTTGCATTAAATATTTGTCTGCTGGTCTTCCATTATGATTGAAGATGTTGTGTAGGATGTATTAAATTACATTAAGAAATAAGAGAAGTGGACTGTATACGAATAGTTTTAATAATTTAAATGATCACATTACAGCTGTAATAAATTGAAAGAAGGCTGGCTAATGCTGCATATTGAATTAATAATTAATAAATTTAGTTAAGAATGAAGTTGTGGCGCTAGTTGGCCATGATAGAAAATAGTAAGGCCTAAGGCCTACATCTAATGTCGACACTAACTTGACGGAAAGGTCCGGCGAACCGAACGCCGAGATTACTGAATGTGCACTGGTCAAAGTACGATTACGCGAACGTTGATGAGATATAAATCAGATTAGCCAACCTAGTAAAATAAAATCATCGCGCTACCGTCCAACATTAGTATTTTTTATCAAGTCTCCGTCAATGTTTTTTGTTATTCCCAGGTAAGTTACATCACCACAATTATCTGCTACTACCAGTACACTACTTCTCCCAACAGGCAAATATTTATCATCAATATACACATTGTTTATTACAGTACAAGGTAAATCCACATTATTTACCATAATATTGATATTCAAACTCTCTATCAACTCTTTATAACTTCTATTTAACTTAAACCACTCTAACTCTTTCTCTCTCTCACAATTACTTTCATCACCACAACATTTCACATTCTCTCTCTCACTCCATGCAGAGGGTACCACTTTGTTACTACAACATCTGGCTCTACCAGATGCACAAAAAATCAAGGGACAATTATTTGTAGACCATACGTCTCCCAAATACACTCGTGAAGAATTTTCTTCACCCACAACCACACCACGGGAAAATTTTACCCTCTGTACACTCTCTTCATACTCTCTCTCTAACTGATTAACATTTGTTTCTCCCCATTTACAACCCATTACTCTCTCTCTTACTCACTGTCTCACTAACTATTTCTATATCATCACTATTTGATATCACATTTTCAATTACATTACCACTTTCAACATCATTATTATCGCTTATGAACTTTTTATTATAATTGTTGTTACTAATACAAACATTACTACTGTTAATTATTCCTTCAATACTTTTCGTTATGTTACTACTGCTGTTGCTTACCGTTGTATCAACTATCTGATTTGACTTACTTTTAACTTGTTTCTCTACTGACTCTACCACTTGTTCCTTAAATGTATTAAAGCATTCATCCATCTCATTTAGACGTTTATTCATATTAACCTCAAACTTAGCATTTTGTCTATTTATTTCATCAAAACGACTATTTATAATGTCAAATTTAATATTCTATTCGTCAAATTTGGTATTGAAATTGCTATTTTGAACGTCCAAACGACTATTCTGTTCATCAAATTTATTGTTAAAATTACTGTTCATTTTCTTGAATTGATTTAGTATAACACTCATCATCTCATTGTCTAATTTGTTACTACCTTTTGTTGAGGTTGGAGTCAACTGGACTCCCGAATCCTCTGTTATATTTGTTTCATTTGTTATATTTAGCTCTATTATTTTATCTTGACTCGCACTTGGAGTCGAATGTATCTCAAAATTACTCATAACATTTGACTCATCACAATTGTCAACACTCGTTATTTCATTGACATCGTCATTATTCCCTGCCAAATTTTATAAGTTTATAAAATGTTACATAGAAATTTTAATCTTATCCAGTATTAACTTAACCCTTTTAATATTTCACTATGTTCATGTAATTTACCAAAACGTCCTCCCTCTCAAATAACCTGTTCTGCAGCTTGATTAGGTCTGGTGAATATAATAACAAATTACACTTGCCGTCCCTGTTCGGGGGCCACTGTAACTTTATTAATTAGTTTAAATAATAAAATACTCTTCGAGTCCCTAGTTCGGGGCCAATGAAACTCTATTAATTAATTCATATTTATTAAACTCTTACCTTATGGATATCTCCAAGGTTCTACAGACGAACACAGCTGCAGAAAGGATTATTTGAAGGTTATCAGTACACATATAAATACACAATTTGTTTTAAAACCAATCGCTTCTAGTTTATTAACCACATTAATTACTTCGTTTTACTTGGACATCAATTAAAAACTGGTATATTATTTTATGTTATTAGTAAGTGTTTGTAACGCATAACATGGAATCAAACAAATTTACAAATGAAATCTTTTTTACTTCTAACCTATTACAAATTGTTTATATTTTAAATGAACCAGTACATATTTATCTCTTTTCCCCTTGCTATTTTCTTTTACCAAAATCCCTTCCCTTAGAGATCTCAATTATTTAGGTTTACATGTATATCAGCTATCATCATTTGTTTTAAATTGATTTACATAGTTGTTAGTTACCCGTCCACCGTGTGTGTCCATATAGTTTGTTGCACGGTCTCGTTTTAACCGCTTTCATTTTTCGGGCGCACTCACGCAATTGCTTATTAGTTTACAGTATTTACTTAGATTTTTCACTGTTTCAATTCAATGTTTCCACATGTGGTAAAATAAAGTCGGCCGACGTAACTTTGTTCAACACTTGATGTTTTATAGGCTGGCCACGCGCTACCACAAGTTGCAGTTGAACACTTTTCACATTTTTTTATAAGATAGGCCCTTTTTGCTTTAGGCCTATCTTGCACGCCCGAGGCCACTGTTCTCACTTATCGACTGAATTAATACACTGCTCTCCCCTGTTGACTCTATGGTGACAAACTGCTTACTGTGATTCACAAAGACTGCTGCTGGCAAGCTATTGCATAATATGTCTAGACAGTTGTTTATGCTAACATTGTATGTTACACTGGGGCACCTCACAGGTGGATGCTGGCAATTGAGAATTAAAACTGATTTAAATAAAAACTGGGGTAGCGCTCAATTCTGTACCATTACAACCTGCAAAATTTTTTTGCTCTATTATTTAGTTTTTTAATTTGTTTAATTTGGCGCTATCCGAAGCCTCAGAAATCGCGCCTTTAACGTGCACTCACAACTTTAAAAATATTTTTCTTGAAAACTATTCAAGATATCATCATGAAATTTTGAAGGAAGTTATACCTAAAAGCAGCGTAAAATGCTCTTATTAACCTATTTCAATCCCCCAAAAAACTAAAAATATTTAAATATAATTGTTTAGAAATTTAAGAAACGGGTGTTTTGTTTTACAAAAACCAAAATGTCTAGAGTCTCAGACATGATAGAATGCTCAAATTTGTTTTAAAATACTCTTAAATATATAGGCTATTAGATAATTAAAAAATATAGTTGGCTTTTTAACATGTTTAATTACTGTGCACAACAGAAGAATATCTTTTAAAATTCAAAAGATGATTGAGTACTTACGTTAAACACAATTTAGTGTTCAAAATACACATTCAATATTGTGAGTTGTTTGTCTTTTTAATACATGTTAATGCTGATTGAAATACTTTTTCCACTTCATCCAACAGCTCTAAGTTTTTTCACACAATCTTTTTTGAAATAATACATTCTTCCGGTGCCACTTGATTGAGGTGTGTCTACTATACTGATGATGTGTTTCAAAGGCACTATGCACGAATCTTCTCTTTGAGGCCAATAAAAAGATGCAGCTGGTCCTGAAGGGTGGAGAAAAAGAATTTCCGCATCTTCTTCTTCACTGAAGATAGTTTTTACTAGTCCAAAATACCAGTTACCATCATAATTTGCAGCCACATAATTATTTGAAGATGGTTGAACACAAACCCAATCAGAAGAAGTTTGATAAGAAAAGATTAGTGCAGGGTTAAGACTATCAGTAGTCCTTCTAATTTCAAGGTTGTTTGTCTGAAGTGGTTTGAAATTATGAAAACTTCTAGTACCAGGAATAGTCCGGGTTGTTGAAAATCATTTTTCTAGTTCAAATCGTAGTGAATCTGCATCTTTTTTGTCAATAAAGTGAAAGTGAATGTTTTCAATGTTCTTTTCACAATAGTTGTAGACAGCACTTGCTGTCATAATTTGATCATCTGGTAGCTGGAGGCTTGCTTTCCTTAAAATTCTTTTTACTGTTCCTCCTAGACCATCACATATTGATTTCCTATGACTTGTAGCAAAAAACGAGTGTTCAGCTTTCATACTGAAGTCTTTCAAATGCTCAGACAGGTTCTTAAAACTTCGTATTTTTATATTGACCAGCACAGCCATCAGTGAAATAATGAACTGTGTCTATTTCTGGATGATTTATTGCCAGCCATTTTGTAATTTCCCTTTGGACATAGTTAACAAAACTTGTGTCATGCTCAAGATCGTCACTTATAAAACAATGGTTATAAATCAAAACATTCTCTTTGTTTCTTAAAAAAATCCTACTGGATGAAGAGTACAACCCCCTCTACTCCAATGATAACTTTGGATTTCATTTTGAATGACATATGAATAATTTTCACTAAAATCCATTACTACAATTGCTGTATTGGGTGGTGGGTTTTCTTTCAATCTCTTAAAAGCTGATGACTGCGATTTAGCGACAAATGAATGGGGTATTAGCTTTTCTAGTAATCTGCTCAATAAAGAAATATAGTCCTCTACGCTAATAGATTGTTTTAGATATAGATAATAGAAACTGTCACAATGCTTCGGACGGCTTATGGGGGAGGAAGCTTTGAGCCAGGCAAGGATTTACGAGTGGTTTTCTCGTTTTAAAAGTGGTCAAATGTCAACTGAAGACGAACCACGACCAGGACGTCCCTCGACTTCCAAAACGGACGAAAACATTGAAAAAATCCGTGTTGCGATCATGTTTGATCGTCGTAGAACAATCGATGAATTGGAGGAAATGACTGGAATATCCTGGAGTTCATGCCAACGAATTTTGACTGAAGATCTGAAGATGAAACGTGTTGCAGCAAAATTCGTTCCGCGTGTGCTTTCTTGTCGGCTCAAAGCTTCCTCCCCATAAGCCTTGCATTGCGACAGTTTCTGCTGCTGATTTCCCTAACAGGAAACAGAACCTGATGTTAGCACGTTGGTATTTAATGTCTGCCATTGACAAATCACCGAAAACGTGAAACAGCGCTTACAAAAAATAGTCACACTGACCGCGCTAATGTTTCCACAACAATGCCGCTACGGCAACTGATACAAAATGGTGTCTAGTGAAGGCACCTAGCGGGAGAAGTCGGAACTAGCGTTCTACCAACTGCCAGAGAAAAATTCTCGTTACTTTTGGGTCCCCCCTCGTATATTTAAGAGTATTTTAAAACAAATTTGAACATTCTATCATGTCTGAGACTCTAGATATTGTGGTTTTTGTAAAATAAAACACCCGTTTCTAAAATTTCTAAAAAATTATATTTAAATATTTTTAGTTTTTTGAGGGATTGAAATAGGTTAATAAGAGCATTTTTCGCTTCTTTTAGGTATAACACACAAACTTCCTGCAAAACTTCATGATGATATCTTGAATAGTTTTCAAGAAAAATATTTTTAAATTTGTGAGTGCATGTTAAAGGCGCGATTTCCGAGGCTTCGGATAGCGGCAAATTAAAAAAACTAAAAAACTAATAAAAAAACTATAAATGCTAAAGCTTGCAGGTGTTATCAGGATAGTAATAGAATAAATTGTGCCAAGTTTCATCAAAATCTGAGGAGGTGGGTGTCAAATTAATTTTTTATTGGGTGATTTGACATGGAATGACCCTTATGTGTATTTTGTTTATTTGAGATAGTTAACAAATTCAATGAGAGTCGAATTTACTAAATAACACGAACCCTAAATCACACTTATAGGTCACGAGTTCGCGTGAACGATCCTGGATCCGATAAAGGTAAGAATTTTTGAACATGTTTATTTTTTATTAATTATTATTTTTCAATTAAATGTAACTGCACAATTTTCAATGTTATAATGATTTATAATAAAAGATCATAGAAGCGTGTCTGGTTAGAAGGGAGGGGCACATGCAGTTGTTAACTTTTTACTAGTCGCTGTTCTGGGCGGCATTGTTAACTTTTTATTCTTTTTGCATAATATATCTATTTATAATCATATGGTATATATAGATACTTACCGTATGATTCACTCCACATCCGGTTTGAGCACGTGACTCCATAACCAACATTAATTTTATCACTAGGGCCCAGGATTCTTTCTAAGCGAGATCAGAGACAGTGTGGGATCTCGAAATAATGCCTCTAACGAGTGTGGTGACATAAAACTTTTATTTAATAATTCTGAATTTGCATTTTTACACTTACGAAAACCAAAGATGGCGTCTTATACAACCAAAGACAAAATGGCGTCTATATATACTTCCGCCCATACTAATTACTCATTACTTTCAATTACTTCTTTCTTATATTTAATTTTATAACAAACCATTTTAAAATCGGCTGCAGCACTTATAAAATTGATCTATTAAGTTTCCGATCATTGTATGACACAAACCAATGCCTCAATTTTTTGTTATGAATGCCGGCACATCCACGCTTCCATGCTCTCACACACACACACACGTTAACAAAGGTACATTTTTAATTTATCAAATTTTTTGAGCTCAGAAAAAGTGTATTGATAATTTTGACTTCCCTGAGGGTGTAGGATTGCAGTTGTCGTCAGGCGCTCCACATTGTGATATTTCGTTATTTATATTAATAACTAAATATAATGTGACTTCGAATTTGTCAAAATTGTACTATCTACTTTGTCGGGCGCCATCTTGCCAACTGCAAGAAAATAATTTATGAGGGTTCTTTTCAGCGAACTAGGAGAACAGAATGTGGTTGCTGAAATAATAACAATCATTTATGTTCATCAATAATTAAACGTTATTATTACTTTATTATTATTCATATTTCATGTTAATAAAATCATACAGACAAAATTTGAATTAATAATTGACAAAACGTGAATAATAGTTGTTGATTACCTTGAATCTCTTTTAATTTACTTACTCGCATTACAATAACAGATTCTTGAAATACATTTTTTAGAATTATAATGGGAACGCAAACCAGTCTTCTTATTACTATAAACTATAGTAAAACTATATTCTCACACACACACAAACACACAAAGCTACTTTAGAGATCTCATTTTAAATATTTTATACTTTATGATTATGAAATCAAAATTAATTTCCCCATTCCGCCAGTAATTTTGAAAAACCCTTATTAAAATCTCATTGATACATGGCTACTTAGCTGAATTTGAAGCCGATTATTATTCCTGAAACCGTCACATGGTTTTACGTGCGCACTTTACTTCACTCCATGATTATCGAACTGTTATTATATATATAAACTGTTAATTACACTTTTAATACGAAATTTTGATTTTAGTTCATGTTTTAAAATATAGTATTCATATTTTATGGTTTTGCGGGCCGCACTTACTGCCGAAACTTTTTATAGATACCACTCGCGCGAGTGATGAAGTTGGACTGGGCTGAGAAATAGGCGCTATTTTGTGAAGCAACTGTTGTTCTTCAATTCTGATTGGCTTTCATTTTGTATTCGTTCGCCAGTGGACTGTTTTTGGCCTGTTGACAAAACTGGTGACACACATTGTTATATAATTTGCTGACGCAACACATCGCCTGATGTCTGGTTGTGTAATTTGTTGACAGATTTTGTTACATAACGTGTTTACGTTTTCGTGTTCGTCATTGTCCTTGAATAGCCCTTGGCACAGTTTGCCGGTTATTAAAACTGTTTATATGAATATTGTTGAATCATATGGTCTTCACCGTCTCAAACAATGCTGCCATCGTCTCGATCGCTCCAAATAAGAAATTTACCGTTCGGTCATAACATTTTTCTATCACTCGACAAGTTATTTATTATTAAAAAATACAAATCCTGTTATTACCCCAGGTATGCCCAAAAATGCCCCGCTACAATACCCCCTCAATGAGATATTTTATGCCGAAGCATAAAAAATCTCATTGACACATTCATACTTGCTAAAGGGATCAGCCAGGATATGTCGCCACAACCCCCTGTACGGTTTACAAACAAGAATAATCAACTCACCCTTGGTCCGGTGACTGTGACCGCATCTGCATGACAATACTGGACTTCTCTCTCGAGATCCCAACACCGTAGAGTCAGACAGATACTCAACGCCCCTGCTCTGACGCGCAGGCCAGCTCAGGTCCGCCGCCACAGCATCACCAAACACTGAAACAACAAATCAAAATATTAAATAGTGGCCTTATACAACACCATATCCCCAACTGATCTGTTCCCCCCTAGCGGTGCTGGTTTGCGCTAAGAAGCACTGGTTTTGTTTTTACTCACTTATTACTAACATGTATATATCAGAATACCTAACATAACTTAACATAAGAAAACACAGTACATTAATAATTCATTTTAAAATAAACAACTTACAATTAAAATGTTACACACTTTACATCATTAAATTGACATATAAAATCAAAAAATTACTTTTAAACTTGATTTACTCTTATTAATTCGTTTCTCAAAATTACAAAAATTTTTTTTTTTTTTTTTTTTTTTTTTTTTTTTTTTTGTTTCTTTCAATTATGGCCATCATTATTCCATTTCATTACTTTGGGTGATTCTACGTTATTCATTATAATTTACTTTATCCTCTTGGCATTTACTCATAAACTTCCCCTTTTATTACTCTAACGCTCCCTTACAAAATCTTTAACTAGTATGACACCCCACTATCAAAATTTTACTAACCCTTCTCTAACTCTAACTACTTATTACTTTAACTCCAATCGCCACCTTCTACTCTTATATATTAAAAAAAAAAAATACTCTCTAACCCTTTGTACATAGGATACGTGTTTCCTTCCCAAAACTCATTCCCTTATGTTGGTCCCTGGACTCACCCTAGGTAACCCTTTCCGGCGCCAATCGGTCCCTATCCCGTCCCAACCCTTATGTTGCGGACTCCCACATTACACTACCACTACTACAAAATTGCCATCCCCAAAAAATCTCAATCTCATAACCTCACTACAATTACAACAAATTAACATCAACAAATAAACAATATATCGCTCAAAACTCTACATAAAATCTCCATAACTACTGTGTCTCCACTTATACTTCTCAAAATTCTATAACATATACTAACTCAAAACAACATTGCATTATTTTCATTTCCACTATTACTTTAACTTTTACTTCGATTTGGACAAATCTATGTCCCACAAAATTCAACTTGAATTGACTCAAACATTTTATTCAACTAATTACTATCACCCATTTCTATCTTTTACAATCCATTGAAAATTTTAAATTTACAACTATTTTTCATTTTATTTTAAAATCTGTAAACACATTGAAAACATATTATTATATTTTTATAATACTTATTCCTACCATACTAAATGCAAACAACACAATAAGACACAATACCACAATATAAGAAGTATTTAGTGCATCTAATTTTTAAATTCAAACCAAATTATTGAGTAGCAAATCATCATTATTAATTAAAATATATCAAATTTTTAATACGTTATCCCCTTGGATAACCTCCCAGCCACACACACTATTTCAGATTATGGAAGACTGTGGCGCCTTTTCGCTTCCACAGAGACTGTATATTTTGGAGCAGGGTTTTACCTCTCCGTGTCTCTGCTTCCGCTGTTAAGTTTAAAATTGTTGAACATCAACATGTTCTCGTTAATAATTATACACCCTTAAACGGATCTACCACCTGGCTCTGCTGTTCCTTCTCGAACAGAGTGGCAGCCGCTGTTCCATAGTTTGGTGATTCCCCTTTTATTACCCCCCATCAATTTCAAAATGCACCTTTACAACGATAACAGCTATGGCCAGTTATGGCAGCGCGCAATCGTAATGTGCCCCAACCATAGCTGTTAAAGCTAAACCAATTCCACGGTCAGGGTTCGGTGAGGCCGTGACCGCCCGAAAATTTGGGGAATCACAAGTAAAATTAATTTTACGAATTTATATTTAAATGACAATATTAATTTAGATGGGGTTTTAACCCACTTTATATGGAAGCTTAACCATTGTTAACATAAAATATTAAATACAAAATCTACAACCTCCCCCATAGCAGTTCCACACTACACTGTTATAATACATCACATAACATAATACACAAATAGCAATACACCTGGATTATTAGCATACATCAAACAAACAATTCTCTTTTAATATAAAAATTTATAAACATTATTATTTAAAATTTTTCATTAACTCTTTTTATTTATCATCATTATTGACTTATCCTGTGTTGCAATCAGATTTTCAAAATTGCTTAAAATTTATTATTAACATATATTTTTAATCATTATGTTCCACAAAATTCCACAAAATAAACCATTCATTTATTTATTCATGATTATTAAATTAAAATCTCATCACACAATTTAAATTCCTTATAAAATTCAAACACATAATATTCAATCACAATATCTAAACATCTCAAATTATTTACTTCAATTTATTATTAAAATTGAATATTCATTTGATTATTAAAATAACATATTTCAATTATTATCAACATTCTATAAATCATTAATTATTGTCTTCATTTTTATTTTATTATTTAATTAGAGTGCAAAAATATTAATAATATTATTATTATTAATACAACATTTTCTAAAACATATACACATTACTTTTCTAACATTTCACAATACACACAAATGAATTCAATATTATTTACAAAATATGCGTCAAAACTGTTCAAGTGTATCTCACTTCAGATGTCCAAATCAGCAAGGTCATTACCAAAAATTTACAATATTTAAAAATGTCCCAACACTGATCTTTTAGCTCATCCTCCATCGTCATATATATATCTAGTGTATTTGTAACATTCATCATTTTTATCAACATACAAATTATTATAATGGTTACTATTATAATAATCCATCCACTCTATTTCATCCATTGTACCACTATAAATCTTGTCACCATAGGTTAGGATTGTCCAGTCTATATCAGTGTTATTTGTTAACGTCAGGTAAATTATTTTCTCATTTTTGTATTCCTCAATTACTACGTCAGGTAAGTCATTATAGTCAGGTAAGATATTATCAAAATTATTCTCTGTCTCTCATTCAACAGGTACGTATTTCACATGATTCATCATCACCCCTTTTATTAATTTTCTCAATTCATCATACTTTCTTTCTAACTTATATATTTCTATTTCATTCTCAACATATAACTCTCTTTCTTCCCAGCACCACATCACACTCTCACAATTATTTCGGACAGAGGGTACAACATTATACAACATTACTTCATTTAACAATAAGGGTCTCTTGCCCTGAAAAAACAACATTAAATCATCATCATCATTATAAACAATAAGGGGAAAATTTGCCCTCTGTCCCCATTCAATTACTACATTATTTTTCCACTCTCTTTCTATTTCATAAACACTCATTAACATTTCATTATCGCATTCTAAAACTTCATCAGTACTCTTTGTTATTATATTTTCATCATTATTCTTCACCCCCACTATACTCTCAAAATTGTCTACTATTTCGTCATTTTTACATTTTGTCTTACTTAAAACATTGTCACCTAATTTCTCGAACTTCTGTTCTAACTTATTTAAACTGTTTCTTATTATTTCGTTAGTGCTTTCTAACTGTTTACTCATTTCTTGTATTTCATGTTTCAACTCTTTATTCTGATTTTTTAATAACTCCTCAAAACTATTCTTTTGGATATCGAACTTCTCATTTTGGATATCGAACTTTTCATTGATTTCATTTTTCTGTTCATTAAACAGCAATTTCATCATCTTGATTAAATCATTATCTTCAGCCGTTTTATTCGCGACTGGTGTTGAGTGAACACCTTCATGCATGATTTGAGATTCAGTTATGCTTATCTGGCTTTCATCTACACTGTCAGTGACGCCGACAGTTTCATGATTGTCTGCCATTTTACTTAAAAAAATTTTTTTTTTTTTTATATATATATTTCTTAGCACAATATTATTTTGTCATACATAATTATTATTGAGAAAAGAAAAAAAAATGTTCTGCTCACTCATACTACAAAACATGACATAACCTTATCCTATACGTCTATTTTACGTATGCAAAAAAATTTATTTTACCTTAAACAACCATTCTGCTTTCCCCGTAGGCCGTATTTTATATAAATTTATTGATATAAAATTGTCCCTGCGTTCGGAAGCCAAATGTGATATTTCGTTATTTATATTAATAACTAAATATAATGTGATTTCGAATTTGTCAAAATTGTACTATCTACTTTGTCGGGCGCCATCTTGCCAACTGCAAGAAAATAATTTATGAGGGTTCTTTTCAGCGAACTAGGAGAACAGAATGTGGTTGCTGAAATAATAACAATCATTTATGTTCATCAATAATTAAACGTTATTATTACTTTATTATTATTCATATTTCATGTTAATAAAATCATACAGACAAAATTTGAATTAATAATTGACAAAACGTGAATAATAGTTGTTGATTACCTTGAATCTCTTTTAATTTACTTACTCGCATTACAATAACAGATTCTTGAAATACATTTTTTAGAATTATAATGGGAACGCAAACCAGTCTTCTTATTACTATAAACTATAGTAAAACTATATTCTCACACACACACAAACACACAAAGCTACTTTAGAGATCTCATTTTAAATATTTTATACTTTATGATTATGAAATCAAAATTAATTTCCCCATTCCGCCAGTAATTTTGAAAAACCCTTATTAAAATCTCATTGATACATGGCTACTTAGCTGAATTTGAAGCCGATTATTATTCCTGAAACCGTCACATGGTTTTACGTGCGCACTTTACTTCACTCCATGATTATCGAACTGTTATTATATATATAAACTGTTAATTACACTTTTAATACGAAATTTTGATTTTAGTTCATGTTTTAAAATATAGTATTCATATTTTATGGTTTTGCGGGCCGCACTTACTGCCGAAACTTTTTATAGATACCACTCGCGCGAGTGATGAAGTTGGACTGGGCTGAGAAATAGGCGCTATTTTGTGAAGCAACTGTTGTTCTTCAATTCTGATTGGCTTTCATTTTGTATTCGTTCGCCAGTGGACTGTTTTTGGCCTGTTGACAAAACTGGTGACACACATTGTTATATAATTTGCTGACGCAACACATCGCCTGATGTCTGGTTGTGTAATTTGTTGACAGATTTTGTTACATAACGTGTTTACGTTTTCGTGTTCGTCATTGTCCTTGAATAGCCCTTGGCACAGTTTGCCGGTTATTAAAACTGTTTATATGAATATTGTTGAATCATATGGTCTTCACCGTCTCAAACAATGCTGCCATCGTCTCGATCGCTCCAAATAAGAAATTTACCGTTCGGTCATAACATTTTTCTATCACTCGACAAGTTATTTATTATTAAAAAATACAAATCCTGTTATTACCCCAGGTATGCCCAAAAATGCCCCGCTACAACATTGGCTGGCAGATGTTCGGCTGAACGTTCCTTGTTGCTTTTCTCTTTTATAACTGACGCTACTTTACATATTTTAACTGTTATTTACTGATTGATGTTTAAATTTTCACTTTGTTACATTTTGACTACATTTTATAACTCCAAGACACTTTTGCTGGCAATAATCTGCTGGCGAATATTTAACGTGCTAACGCCCTGAGTGTATATTGCAGACTGAGAGCGAACAACTAGTGCAATGTACCCATGTGGAAGGGTTATTCCGTCATCACTCTATTGTTTAAAGCGGCTGACGCCATTGTTCTGCGTCATAGTCGTTACGTTTTCTATATTATTCATGACGTTTCAACGTAGTTCGCAACTGGCTTTGTCCAAATATATGTGCCGAAAAGCACGTACGCCAATGACCTTGGAGTTGAGTTGTACTGACAAACTGCGTCGTGTGTAATTCATTGGGGAAAGTTAACCTAACCATTTTAAATATATGAAAATACAATAAAATTATTCTCCCGTACCAATAAATCCTTAGACGGACTTATGTACCGTCACACAGTGGCGAACTTACATGGCGGCAATTGAGGCAATGCCGAGCAGCGCAGAGGTCACGCGTGCAGTTGGAAATGCGATGTTTTGGATCACCCGCCGCATAGCCCGGACCTCGCGCCCAGTGATTTTCACTTGTTCCTTCACCTGAAACAATATCTGGCCGGAAAAAAGTTCGATGACAATGACGAGGTAAAAGAAGAGGTCATGACATGGTTCAAAGGGTTGGCGGCAGACTTCTATGACACGGGGATACAAAAGCTGGTTCCCAGACTTAATAGGTGCTTGGATTATGGCGGTAATTATGTAGAGAAATAAATATATATGTATTTACGTAACTGTCAGTTAATGATTTGTAAATAAATATTTTTAGACCAATTACGACCTTTGTATCTTTACTTTCCGGACACGCCTCGTACAAACCCAGCCAGTCATCAGGGCGGGACGCAAGCAGTGAACCGGCTCAAACCAGTTTTTCAAAGGCGCAAAAACACGGAATGAGCATCCCCAAGCGTTGAGATCGCCCAGTCTAGCACACACCCTCAGACCGCACGGACGTAATATAATAGTGGCCTCGGGCATTTGTAAAGATGCAAACAAATTTAATAAATTTATACTGCCAGTAACTGACTTACCTTGCGATCTTTCTCTCTCGTAACTTACCTTTTACCATCAGAAGTTCAGGGCCGCCAACATATTTTGAAGTTGAAATATGTAAACTTTTAATACTCTTCCCGTTAATGAACCCTTAAATAATTTTAATGCAACCTAACTCCCCTTAATCGGAAGACTTCCAGGGTCGTGAGACGAATTTGTGTGAGCACAGAATGTAGGAGAGGGTTAACGATGAAATGAACTATGCTAACACACTGTTATGCTGACCACATCAAATATTTTCTTTTATTCAAAAACTTACTTCGCTTTTACTAACTCTACTTTCAACTCCTCAAACTCTCCACTTTCTTTTAACACATTATTCCCTTTTCATAACATCAAAATCATAAATCTGAGATTGCAATTGCTTAATTAATATCCAAATTATAAATGATTAATTACGATAAAACAATTCTTGACCAACCAGTACAGTACTTTTAATATTTTTGTATTCTCACACGCACACCCACTTTCATTCTCACTATATTTTCTAAAATTCCCCTTTTTATTAATAGACTTCTTTCTTTTCTACCATCGTTTAATTCTCGTTTCATTAAATTTAAAATAATTACTTTCCTGTTTGACGCATTCCTGTTGTGGCTGTCTACCCGTTATTTCGCCACTACCGTTAATTCACTTTCTTAAACTTTATGTCCAAAATCTTGGTTGAACTGTTAACACTTTTATGTATATTACTTTTGTTTACATTTTTATTGCTGTCTTACATTAATTCACTTTTTATTTGTACGCCGACTTTAAAATTTTGCTCGAGGACTGATATAGGGAACCGCACGGTTCAACTGAGTGACGCCAACTGCCCGGCGTCAAGCGAAGCATGGGTACGCTCTGCCGCATATAGCTGGCCACGTTGCCGCAAAATTGAACTCTGATTGGCTGAAAACCTTCTAGAACATTTCGCTTGGACTGGAAAACCGTCCAAATTGTTGCCACGAGGTAATTTCTACATCGCAAAAGGCGGCACACATGTGTGCTCGTACGCACAAATACGCACCCTACCGACAAAAAACATTCCTGTGCTGTGTCGTACCTATCATGGAACTATAGTCAGTGACCAAAAGTACACTCTGGGTAAATAACAAGAGTTACCTCAGAGGTCGTCTACAGATGGTTAAAATGAATTTCCTGAAATTACAAACCCCCTTTAGTTTGCCCCGTTACAATACCCCCCCCAATGTGAGGTTTTCTGTCGAAACAGAAAAACTCTCATTGCTAAAAACCTAAGAGGACCGGCTAGGATATGGCGCCACTGACCCCCGTAAATCCTTATTAAAGTCATGGGTAACTTACCCCCCTAGTCCGGCGACTGCGGCTGCACCTGCATGACCTTACTGGACTTCCCTTGACGAGATCTCAACACCATAAAGTCAGACAGGCACGTCACCACAGTATCACCAAACTCTGTAACATTCAATAAAAATATCAATCACTGGCTTTTTACATACCATATCCTTAACTGACTTGTTTCCTCTTAGTCGTACTGGTTTGCCTTTTAGCAAAGTACTGGTTTTATCTCAATGATCTACTTAAATAAACAATATTTCTTAACGCATCTATCTTTAACATACACATACTACATTTTTCTGTATTACATTCCCAATCAAATAAACATTTATATTTCACAAAAACCTAGACTCAAAATACATCACTAACCTCAGGTTAACATAAAACATTTCATCTCTGAATTTAAATAAAATTCACCAACATTACACAACTTTTAATTTCAATTTCTATTCTTTAAACATTTTAACTGTTTATCTAGCATTATTACTTCAACCTTGACTTTCTATTAAAATATTTTGATCATTTTATTTTAGTTGTCTACCATTTATTATTCATTTCAAATCAAAAATAAATTATTCAAATTTATTACACGTATTTCCATCTTTTACAACACTTTACATTAAGTTAATCATTGAAAATTACATTAGAAAATTCATAACTATCTCAAATTAATTTACTCACTTAATTTGAATTCTTTCAAACTCATTTAATTTCATTATTAAAACATTTTACATTACTTCAATTTCCTTATGAAATTCATACTTACATATGGTCAATCATGCAATCAAATAAAAACATGATCACTGTCATCTTTATACAATAGAAAATGTGATTACATACGACACAGAAAATTATTCAATACCATAGATACAGAAATCATCATAACCTCCTCCACTACTTTGTTACTATTAGCACCATTACTATAATCATCAACTTTATCTTCTTTTATTCAATCAGAACTTATTTATGAACAATTTAAAAACCTCCTTCCACACACACTATTGCCCCCCTGGACTGTAGCGCCCAGTTGCCACCACAAGAACTGAAGTTTTTTTAGGGTATAGACGCGGCCTACACCTTTCTTGCTTCGGCGTTATAAAACATTCGGCATTACTGGTATCCGAGGACACCAGTAATCCTACTAAAAATGAGTTATATGCCCTTATACGGTCTACCATCCCATTCGATGGATAGCCGCTGTTCCATAGTTATGGTGATTCCCCTGATTCACCCCCCCCCCAGTTAATTTCTAAATTTACCTTTACAGCGATAACAAGCTATGGCCAGACTTAGGCAGCGCGTAACGTAATGTGCCCTGACCATAGCCGGTCAAAGCTGAGCCAATTCCACGGTCAGGGTTCGGTGAGGCCGTGACCGCCCAAAAGTGGGGAATCACATGTTCAAATTATATATAATATATGTACAATTCATAAAATTATAACGCTAGTTACATAAAACTTATAACACCTGTAAAGTATTATCAAACACCATTCATTCCCCTTCATCACACTTTTTTTACCCTGACTCTACTGAACATCCGAATAGCGGGTACAACATAACAGCTTAGTTTATTTCCTAGAATATAATCTATTCACATTTATACAACTTATAATCTAAACACAAAATTTAATTCAATAGTTCAATAACAAAGGCCACCTTTCCAGCCCCTCTATACAAGATATTTGTTTGTTATTACTGTTTCCATTCACACTTTAAGCACTTATGGCAGCTTTGAAGGAGTTATATAAGGAACCGCCAAAACAGACCCCATTATTATTACTATTACAATTAATTATTATTATTACTTATCACTAGTGATTGTAAAACAGAAAAATTTGTTATTTGCAGGTGTGTCTTGTCCTTACCTACCCGCATATAGGTAAACTATATGACCCCAACCCGCAAACAACACCTGTTACAATTGAAAATTGCCTTGAAAACCTTTAAATTAAACTCAGGCAATTGTTGGTCCGTGGGGTTGTGCTAGTTTACGCACCCCTTACAATAACTTTCACCCACAAACTTTAGGGGTCCCCCTCCCCATTCTAAAACAAAACTAAATTTCTACTTGCACCAATTTGTGGAGTAGGACCATCGTTGTTTTCACCCCCAGGTGGAAGCTACCTCCAACCATGGTCTGGCCCCAAACAGCCAAAATCCATGGTCAGGGATGGTGAAGCCGTGACCGCCCGAAAATCAGATGATACGAATGATTCGGGAATGGAGACAAACGGAAAATCCTGCCAGGATTTTTATATAACAATATTATATGAAAGAGACCTATTTGTGGCACAGAGGGTAGGTGGTGGTAAGCGGTGTTTTATGTGAAAGTGTCGTAAATAAGTACGTTGCATACAAGTGTGTGTAACGGTACAGATTTGTATGCTAGAAAGAGTAATTCAATTCAGTTTTAATTGTCAGTATTCACCTGTGAGGTGCCCCATTGTAACCAGCAACATACAATGTTATCATAAACTGTTGATGTCTAGACAGCCCAGCCCAGACGTATTACGCAACAGCTTGCCAGCAGCAGTCTTTGTGAATCACAGTAAGAACTTTGTCACTCTAGTGTTTGCATCAGACGGTCCCCTTAAGCAGTCAGTCAGTTGTTCACTAAAACGTTCGGTTGTTAATTACCAGTTTGCATCAGACAGTGGCAGCAGATAGTTGTCTGCAAGTGAATTAGAAAACAGTGGCCTCGGGCACAAGATAGGCCGAAAATAATAATCAGCCTATCCAGTATAACTATTAAAGGGCATAAACAATGTAGCGGTCAACTAGTTAAAAAGCTATTAGCGCTCGTACCGATAAAGTTACGTGGACCGACACAATCATTAAATGTGAACGATATGGTTTTAGTAAACAGTAAAAATTAGTAACTGTACAAAGACAAAATTACGCGAATGAGCATACATAGACTTTTGAAGTGTGATAAAACAAGTGCATCACCAGTTGGAGCGAAGCCACTACCAGGATGAGTACTATATTATCAATTCAGAACTTTTAACTACGGTACATTAACATTTAACTATATTGTAACATTTGCATTTACAGACGTTTTTCTAAACAATAGAGATCTCTAAGGGAACATATCAATTAACGTACTGGTTCATAATAAGTTGTCATAGGCTAGCTGATTACAAAATATTTATTTTATTAATCCATAAATTCAACTTTCACTTTGCTTAAAATAAAATTAGATTTTGTTTAATTTATACCATGTGTTAGAGTAAGTTATTACGCCCGTTTAACATAACCTGTCCTGTATGGAAAATCTCGCCTAATCGAACCTGGTAAGTAATTAAAAGTAAATAAAGGGAAAATGTATTAAGGTTTCCATATTTGTCCTTTTGTTTAAAAATATTGGTGGCGACCTAAAAGTATTTGGAATCTTCTGTTTTGGTAAGTCAGGGTGAGTACGTAAAAAGATCGTACGAGGTAAGTAAAAAGTTAATAAGGGGGGGTAAGAAATAAAACGTAACAACGGCGACCCTGCCAGGATGACTCATATGGAATTTTCTGATATGGGTTTAGGCCTGATCGGAAGTACGAGACAGGTTGTGGTAACGGCGTATGGGTGAAGAATTATTGTGTATAATTATTGAATAATTAGGGTGTAAGAAAACGGGTTATTTGAGAGTGAGGGCGTTTTTGTAAAATATACAAATGAAGCTTATATATAATTAATGTAAGAGGTTTATAATTGTGTAGAGCAGTAAATTAATTCTGAATACGTATAAGATTAAAATTTCTATGTAAGATTCCATAAATAAGACAATAATGGCCGGAAATAATACAAGTACTGTAAGTGAAATTACCAATTTTGATGACTCAGCTGTTATGAGTAGCTTTGAAGTACATTCAACTCCAAATGTGGGTCAGGACAATAAAAGAGACAAACTAAAGGTTACAGATGAAATAAATATTACAGATGATTCGGGGATTCAAATAACCCCAATATCAACTAACAAAAGTAATCAACCTGACAATAGTGAGATGATGAGTATGATGCAGTTGCTGTTAAAGATAGATAGTAAGTGTGACAAACAAAATGAAAATTTGAATGATAAATTTAATGAATTAAAAAAGCAGAATAATGAATTAAAAACGATATTAATGAAATTAATAAGTATTTAGAAAAAACCAATTGTAACAGTACATTAAGACCCAATACTTTATTTTTGGGATCTGAGGTTATTTTTTCAATGTTTTATTGTATAATTGTCAAATACAGAATGGTTAGGTCCAATGTCCCTCTGAAAAAAGGAACAACGCAGATTCAGTAAGAGTACCATGCCAAGGTCACCGTTGGACGAGCGAGAGCCGGTCGAGGCAATGGCGGTGTTTAGGATGACTGACTATAAATATTCATTGTGATTGGTTCATAAAGCTGTTTCGTCATAACAAAAGACGCATGAACCACAACGTATGCAACTAGGCGTTGTCCCATCTAACAAAGCCTGATGACGTAAAATGCACACACACACAAGCGCAAATTTGCATATTCATCTGTCTCAGTTCAGCACAGCACACCAAAGAGTCCACAGCGATGTATCGCTGTCGACCCAGTTTTGATACAAAAGTTGTAAAAATTATTATTTAAAATTAAAGAAATGTGATAGTGAAGTTAGAAAACACTTAAGTAACAGTACACAGTAAAACATTAAATGTAGTCAGTGCAAGATGATTTAGAAACGATAACCATGAGGCGAACACCGGCCATACTCCTGGGAAACATCTAATACCAGCGAGGGAGCGACACTACCCAGTTTTCAGAGAAGTCAACCATTATCACTTTTATTTTCTAAATAATGAGCTCATTAAGTAATCCCATAAATTCTATAAAATGCATTTGTAATAACTAGAGTGAATGAGTGAGCGAGCGAATGAATGAACATGAGCGAATGAACATTTAATTCTGCATACAGCGGGCATTGGTTTGTGAAACCTATTATCATATAATTAATTATAGTATTAGTGCTGCAGCCAGAGATAAGAATTATAAAGAAATAATAACAAGATTCAAAATAACACATAATAACTACGATTGAATAAGTTTGGAGAAATGTAACCACCATTTTGTTTTAGTCATAATATGTGACGCCATTTTGGGCACCATTTAATATATGTTGATTTTATTTTGGAAATTAAAAACTAATAATTACACTCAATCGAAAATCAGTTTCATCATTTCTATCACCTTTTTGAATCTAAATCTCGCTGAGAATGAACCCTGGCCCCTTAGAGAGAGATCAACAGTAAAAGAAATCAAGTACTCATACATACGCAAAAGCGGTAAGTACACGTGTTTACAATATTATGGTAATATTTATATTTACATAAATATAAATGTTTGTGTGTAAAAGGGGGGTGATAACAAATGGCGCCTGAACTATGGACATTATATAAAACCACTTTATATAAAACATAGGCCAGATTTACAAACAAAGAAGGTGATAGAACGGGGCATAACCTAGTACACGAGAGGTTATGTTGACAAAACAGAGTAACTAGTAATTGTATAATTAATTACAAATAAAACTAAATAGTCATTCAAATAGTTAAATTACCAAAATGGCAGAAAGTAATAATAGCTTAGAAATGGATAATACAGATACAGAATCTATTTTATTGGAAAGAAATGCCAGCTCAACACCTAAAACAATTGAAAATAAAATCTCGTTGGAAGATTTATTTACATTAATTAGTGACAAATTTGAACAACAGAATCTTAAATTCGAGGACAAATTCAACCAAATGAATAGTACGTTTAATGTAAAGTTAGACAGTTTCGAGAATGAGCTCAAGAAACAAAACAATTTGAAAAACGTAAAATTAGATCAAGTAGAGGAGAAATTAGACAAGAGCATTAATGAGATAGAGTTAGAAAATAAGAGTAGAGAAATAGACGAATTAGAATTGAACAAAAATGACAAGGTAAGTAGTACTGGAAATTATGATAAAATAAATAAAAATATGGTAATAGGAGATAATAGTGTGGATGTTGGTAGTGATAATGAAATTGTATGGGGAATAGAATATAATAATGATGGAATGATAGTGTGTCTTGAAGGGTTGAAGAGAGTGTGTAGAGAAAGTATAATTGTAGGGGAATTGCAGGGGTTAGATTTTTCCCTTAATGGTGTATTTGGGGGTGATATACATGTTTTTAGGAAGGACGAGAGTGCCTTCGATGTAGATTTTGGAGACAAAAGGTCTGCAAATAGTTGTCCCTGGATTTTTTGTGCACCTGAGGGGTGGTGCGAGAATAAAGTTGTAGTGTCCCCTGCATATATTGAGAGAGAGAATGTGATTTGGGGTTATGATAGGAGTTATTGTGAAAGAGAGTTGTGTGATAATTGGGAGATAGAGTTATATAGAGTAAATAGAAATTATGAAGAGTTTATAGAAAGGTTAGGTGGAGAGAGAAGTGATAAATATAATAAAAACTTACCTTGTATTGAAACTGAGGTAGTAGGAGATGATGTTGATAACAATGATAATATAAATTACCGAATTATAACTGATTATACAGGAGGTGACAGGACAATGACCAATCATGACAGGTTAAATGAGTTTGGGGATAATGATGAACATTTGAATTGTATATGTATTTATGATGTTAGTATAAGATATCTAACAATAAACAATGTATATAGTTTTAAGATTCGATTATTATTTGACGATGGAGGCTAAATGTTTTATTGTGTTTATAAACATTTAATTATGTGAACAGTGTTTTTCAGGATGGACTGTTTAGGACTGATTATGGTAAATGATTAATGATAATGTGGATTGTATATTTTTGTGTATTAATGTCAGTGTATTGGTGTATTTTTGCTGTTGTGTATTTTATGTATTTTTTGTGTAAACTATGTACTGTAGAATTTTAAATAATTGAAGGAAGTTAATAATGATTTTAAAGGATATTATGAGATTCAGAGTCTAATGGTTAGTAAATGATTAAGCAGGTAATATATTTGGATGTTGAGAGGTATTGTTGTTAGTAGATAAGTGATGAATTTTCTAGTGGTATATTAAGGTGAAATGTTGTAAAAGAGTTTGGGTAATAATGATAAATAAGGGCATTGGAGTTAGTTAAATAGAGTTAATGGGAGTTAGTGAAAATAAGAATGTTGAGATATTGATAATATATAAAGAGGTGTTAGATATTTTAGGGACACAGTAGTTAGTGATTATATGTAGAGGTGAGTAATGTGAATGGTAATTATATTTGTTGTTAATGGTGATATTTTGTAGTAAGGGTATTGGTGTAGGGAGTCCGCAACGAAAGGTGTTGGGACAGGAAGGGACCGTTGTGTGCCGGAAAGGGTTATCTGAAAGGGTCTGGAACCGATAAAGGAATGAGCATAGATAGGGAACACATATACTAGTACAAAAAATGAGCGGTGCCAGAGGTTTTAAATGGGATTAGTGAAGGGGGTTATTATAGAGATATTGGTGTCATAATGTGTTAATGGTTAGTCGCGATTGTTAGTAGTTAAAAAGGGGTTAGTAAGGTTAGATTGACAAATGCCAAAATAAGATAGAGAAAATAGTGAATAATAGAGAGTCACCCAAACGAGTAAGGATAGAAGGGTTAGAAAAAGAAAATTCATGGTAGGAAGGTAATTGTAACAGAAAGGTAAGGCTAAATTTGAAATTGTTGTATAGAATTTAATGAATGTTAAATAATTAAAAGTTAATAGAGAATTGTTGATAGTAATGATGTGATAAAGTTTTGGTACCAGTTGTTTACATGTAAATTGTTTAATGTAAATGTAACAATGTTAATATGTAATGTACAATGTTTTATTATGTTTTTATTATGTTGGGGGGTACAAGAGTGTGTGTGGTTAGGAGGTCGTTACAGGGGTAACGACGGTAACAAATGTTGAAAGATAGTAAATTTTAAATGTTGAAAGCATAAAGGTAGAAATGGTGTTGAGTAAAATATAGTATAATATCAGTTGCAAAAGATATAAATGATTATAAATTGAGTAATAAAATTTGAATAATAAACTTGTCTGCCATAGTAGTTGTAGGTTGAGTTTGATAGTAATAGATAGGTGAAGGTGTTTTGGGTAATATTAAAGAATTGTTTATGTATTGTGTTATTTGTAGGAATATATATATTTTTCTCTTATAAGGAAGAGATTGAGTTTGGTGGTAGTAAAAATCAGTATATGTTGAAGTCTTGTTGATGTTATGTTGAAACTTTTAAATTAAAACAAACCAATGCCCCGGACACAAACCAATGCATCTAAAGGGAAACATATCAGTTGTAGATATGGAAGTATATTAGACCACTATTTTAAATTTTTGTATTCAATGTTTCAGAGTTTTGCGGTGTTGTGACCACGGTCCTGGGCTGGCTGGAGCGTCAGAACAGGAGCGTAGAGTGCCTCATGGCCTTATGGTGTAGGGATCTCTCCGGGGAAGTCCAGTAAGGTCAGAGGGTGCGATCAGCATCATGGGACCAAGGGTAAGTGATGATAAATTTTATATGGTAACATTACAGGGGGTTGTGGTGACATATCTAGACTGATCCTTTTAGAACCGTGTGAATGAATCAATGAAAGTTTTTGTGTCTCGACACAAAATCTTTCATTGAGGGGGTTTGTAACAGTACATAAAGACCCAATACTTTAATTATGGGATCTGAGGTTATTTTTTCAATGTTTTATTGTATAATTGTCAAATACAGAATGGTTAGGTCCAATGTCCCTCTGAAAAAAGGAACAACGCAGATTCAGTAAGAGCACCATGCCAAGGTCACCGTTGGACGAGCGAGAGCCGGTCGAGGCAATGGCGGTGTTTAGGATAACTTACTATAAATATTCATTGTGATTGGTTCATAAAGCTGTTTCGTCATAACAAAAGACAATGACGCATGAACCACAACGTATGCAACTAGGCGTTGTCCCATCTAACAAAGCCTGATGACGTAAAATGCACACACACAAGCGCAAATTTGCATATTCATCTGTCTCAGTTCAGCACAGCACACCAAAGAGTCCACAGCGATGTATCGCTGTCGACCCAGTTTTGATACAAAAGTTGTAAAAATTATTATTTAAAATTAAAGAAATGTGATAGTGAAGTTAGAAAACACTTAAGCAACAGTACACAGTAAAACATTAAATGTAGAGTCAGCGCAAGATGATTTAGAAACAATAACCATGAGGCGAACACCGGCCATACTCCTGGGAAACATCTAATACCAGCGAGGGAGCGACACTACCCAGTTTTCAGAGAAGTCAACCATTATCACTTTTATTTTCTAAATAATGAGCTCATTAAGTAATCCCATAAATTCTATAAAATGCATTTGTAATAACTAGAGTGAATGAGTGAGCGAGTGAACGAACACATGGCCATGCTTCTGCATACAGCGGGCATTGGTTTGTGAAACCTATTATCATATAATTAATTATAGTATTAGTGCTGCAGCCAGAGATAAGAATTATAAAAGAAATAATAACAAGATTCAAAATAACACATAATAACTACGATTGAATAAGTTTGGAGAAATGTAACCACCATTTTGTTTTAGTCATAATATGTGACGCCATTTTGGGCACCATTTAATATATGTTGATTTTATTTTGGAAATTAAAAACTAATAATTACACTCAATCGAAAAGCAGTTTCATCATTTCTATCACCTTTTTGAATCTAAATCTCGCTGAGAATGAACCCTGGCCCCTTAGAGAGAGATCAACAGTAAAAGAAATCAAGTACTCATACATACGCAAAAGCGGTAAGTACACGTGTTTACAATATTATGGTAATATTTATATTTACATAAATATAAATGTTTGTGTGTAAAAGGGGGGTGATAACACAATGAAATATTGGAAACTAACTTTAACAGATTAGAACAGAGTATTGAGAAAGTGGTAGAGTCGGTAGAGGAACAAATTAAAAGTAAATCAACTCAAATAATTAATAACAAGGTAAGTGATGACTGTAAAACAAGTGAGAATTATAATGATATGTGTAAAAACGTGGCATTAGAGAGTAAGGTGATTAATGTTGAGAGTGATAAGGAAGATTTTGTTGAAGTAGAATTTAGTAACGAAGTGTTGTTAGCGAGTGCTGATGAAAGTGAGAGAGAGTATGATGAACGGTTAGGTGGGCAAAGGGCAGATTTTCCCCAAGTTTATGGTGAAACAGAGGTTTCACAGGTATTTTATGAGGACAGAGTTTCCTCCGGTAGTTGTGTGGAAGACGAGGTGTCTTCAAATGGTCCCTTTATTTTTTGTGATGGTCTTGGAAGTGCCAAGACATATAGTAAGTTTGTTGTGCCCTTTGCATGGAATGAGATAGTTCAGGGGGGTTGTGAGAAGTATTGTGAGAGAGAGAGAATAATAGAGTTATTTACGTTGAGAAGTAGTTATAATGAGTTGAAAGAGAGGTTAGAAGTGGAGAAGATAAATAATATGAAATACTTACGTTGTAAAATAGAGATGGATGATTATTTTGATGGTGTGATGAATGTAGTGCAGGAATATGATAATAAAACAACTTGCCTTATGTTGAACAAAAATACTAACGGAGATTGGACAAAATTAACCAATGTTGACAAAGTTTATGAAATAAGAAAAAGGTACAAGCCTATAAATTATAATTGTATAATGAATGACATAGATTTAATAGGTTATTACAGTAATAATAAGAATGTGATGTATGTGGATAAGAATGATTTGTGTTATAAATATATCAGATATTTACATGATGACGGCGGGTAGATAATAAATCAGAGAATAAACATTTTAAATATTTTAGTTTATGGTAATGACCTGGCTAGATTATGAAATGAAGTGTGGTAAACAATAAAATTATGACGAAAATTTGTAAATAAATATGTATTGGTGTTAAATGTTTTGTGTCAGGGTATATTGGTAGAATGTGTACAATAGTTTAGGTAACAATGTTTGTAGTATGTTACAGTAATAATAATATTTTATTTTGTCAAATAATTAACAAGAGGTAATAATGAATTTTATTTTGCATTGTGTGTTTATATTAAAAGTGTTCTAAATAATGTACCTAAAGCTAAATTGTTTTGAGTGGAGGTGGAATTAAAGTAATGTAAAAGGTGAATTTCATTAACAGATAGGAATTTTATTAATATTGTAGCATAACAGAATTATCACCTTAAAATTTAACTTATGTTATACTACTTTTACTGCTGATAATAAAATACAATACAATATCTTTATACTTAGGCAATAATTTCAAAGGTCGGGCACCATCTTGATCAAGAAACGTAAATATAAACTTGTAGTTTTACTTACCTTTAAAAGTTATTATAGGGCAGGAATTCGTTTAAGCGAACTCTTGAGTAGCGGAAAGTGTTATGTGAAATAATAATCCTTTGTTAAAATTTTTACCAAATGATATTACCCAGTTTATTTGACATTTACTTACATATATTCTCCACCAGGTGGCGACAAAATGACTTTAAATTTCCCTTACGTTAAACCCTCCAAAATACCTACACAGTAAACATTAAACATTTGATATGTGATTTATAGATATATATATATTTTATATTCGCACAACCCAGCACTTAAAAGATTTAGGTCACTCTCTCTCTCTCTCACTCTCATTCATTCTCTGGTACAATTTATTTTATGAGCTCATTATTGACATAATTTTGAATTGGTCATTATTTTATGCTGTTGATTTACTTGAATAATATATTTAAAAATATTGGAATGATCTCACCAAATATTGGACAGGTCTCACCGCACTGCTAAGATCCGTCGATCGAGCACAATCTTTACATCGATTTCGGGCCCACACCGTCGTGTCTACCCACGAAAACACTTTGGGCAGATTCTATACGCACACAGTTTCGACGATCCATCGGCCGATGACACCTGTTCAGTTGCTTACCGCCCCAACATTTCTGATAATTTTAAATAGTTATTCAACCACTTTTGGTGGTGTAAAAGTTAAAATTATTATTTTAAACCCCCTCAATGAAAGATTTTGTGCCGAAGCATAAAAACTTTCATTGACACATTCATACTTCCTAAATGGATCAGCCAGGACATGTCGCCACAACCCCCTTACAATTTATATAAAAGAAAATCAATAACTCACCCGTGGTCTGATGACGATGACAGAACCTGCATGACCTTACTGGACTTCTCCTTCGAGATCCCAACACCATAAGGCCAATCAGGCATAACGCTCCTGCTCTGACGCGCTGGCCAGCTCAGGGTCGCCGTCATAACATCACCAAACACTGAAACAATAAATTAAAATATCAAAATAGTGGCTTGGTATATTACTCTATCCTTAACTGATCTGGTTCCCCTTAGCTATGTGCTGGTTTGTGTTAATAAGCACTGGGTTTGCTTGAACTACTAGAAATACAAATATAAAAAAAAAATATAAAATACAAGAATTACATAGAATTGCTATTCTCTTAGTGGACTACCCTGAATTGTAAAAATTGTTTTGATTCCCATCGATAATAATTAACTCTTTCTGTTTCATAATTAATGTAATTATAAAAGAAACAAATATTTAAATAAAACATATGGAAATCCCCATATAAATTCCCAATAATACTTAAATCTCCCAAATATTCAAACATGGAGAAAAACATTTTATAGAAAAAAAATAATTAATCAAACCTTATTGAAATTAAAATTATTATTATTAACAGTTAATAATTGGCGCTGTTAACAATATTTACCCCTCTTTCTCCTCCACACACACTATTTCCTTGTAAAGTGTCAAAAATGGGTAATTTTATTTATTGCATTTGTGGGGTATTTGTATTTTATTTTATTTCATTTTTCGGGGTTTCATAAAAATATTGTGCAAATTTTAATTCCATTGTAACAAACACGTGGTGACTATAACAGTTTTAGAACAAAGGCAAGACGCAATATTACGTTGCGAAAGCAGTTGAGGTATGCACCACCCTCGAATTCCAAGAACTCTGTGCGTGAATGTGACAGCGCACGCACGCGCGATACGGGTCTACGCTCGGAGTGACGCTATCGGCCAAAAACCAAGATGTCAAGAAACCAAAGTTAGGCAGTCTCTTTTACCATGACGGCGGATACGAAAACTTAAGAACCGCCCATCTCGTGACGTTAGCCAGTGCCACACCAAGATCGTATACGAACTAACCCAACACCAAAAGCATGGTTTAAATGAGACAGAGTTGTGACGACTAACTGTAAGGCATTGATGTCCATCGTCTCAACTAAAATGATCAAGGAGTGGGGAACAGAGAGACGCTGGCAGTCCGTTGCCGACTTTCGCCTGCGTAGGCAGTTCGTTAAACAGGGCTCAGAAAATAAAACTTTTCTAAATTAAAATTCAGTGCAGTAAATAAAATGATGAAGTGCGGCTAATCTGATACAACAAAGAAGAACTCATATAAACTATTTTCGGACACGACTAAATACAAAATGAAAATATTAAGTGCTCAAGCTATAAACGCGTGCCGGCAGGGAGAGGTTTTTAAAATGTTAAGGGTTTAAATAATATTCTGTGTGAGTGGGTGTGTTGCAGGCTGGGCTGTTTGTGTTTGTGTTTATGTGATCTAATTAAGGTAAGACAGTAGAATAAGTAATTACAAGTAGTACTCATGTAGCGAATCAAACAAAAGAAGAAATCAGTAAGAAGTTATGTAAGATGAAAAAGCAGGGTAAAATTTGTTTTCTAATTTGAATTTAAATGACTTGACAAAATTAAAATATTAATTCTCTTCATTCAAAATGTGTAGTAATACTTATTTCGTAACCTCACACTGTTTCTGACCTCGCTTATAAAAGAACACTGGAGACCCTTAGGAAGATCGAAATATCGGTAAGTAAGGAACAAATAAAGTAATAAAAGTATAAATAAGTTTGTTTTTATACAAATGGCTGCCCGAACGATGGACATTATATAAAATAATTATATAAATAAGCCAGAATTCAGAAACAGAGTGGGTATCGAAAGAATATAAAATACGTAAAAATAAGGTTATGTTGTAACTACACATGGTAGAAAATAGTACAATAATTTTTAGATATAATATGAATGTGTAATATTTATTACACGAAAACATTTTTTTTGAAAGAAATATTTACACAAAATTTTAAAATGGCAGATAACGAGAACGTCAGCCTAACTGACAGTACCAATGAAAGCCAGACAAGCGCAACCGAATCACAAATTATGAGTGGAGAAATTATTCACTCAACGCCAGTCCCGACTAACAGGGCTGACGAAAATCAAATAATGAAAATGATGCAAACGCTTTTTAATATATAAAATAATAAGTTCGATGAGAAATTTAGTGAACAGAAAAATGATTTTAATGAAGTAAAAAATGAAATCAGAAAACAGAATATTAATTTTGATAGACGAATCAATGAAATAGAGATACGCTGTACAAATATGCAAGAGCAAGTAGTAGAAACAGTTAATGAGAAATTCGATGCTAAAATAAACGATTTAGATGACAAAATCAATACAATCAATGAAACAGTAATTAGCACAGTTCGAAACCAAATAGAGACACAAAGTAAAGAGATAGAAAATCAATGTTTAGCTACAGTAGATAAGCAGATAGAGATGAAAACCAAATTTGAAATAAATAAACAAATAGACATTAAAACAACCGTTTTACAAGATCAGTTAGAAAATTTTGAGTCAAATATAATAAGTATAGCAGAGAATATAGAAACAGTAAGTAAAGCTATTTCAGAGCATGCAGATAGTACCAACTGTAAAATAAGTACCATACAAAATAAGCTTAGAGAAATAGACGAGTTCAGTTTACAAACTAGTAATAATATATATGACAAATGTACTGTAATTGAGAATAATTGAATGAGTGTGAAGAATGAATTACGGGGGGAATTTAACAAAAAATTTACCGGAGTTACTGAAAGGGTTATCATAACTAGAGATTTACACAACGAAATTGAGTTAGAAACGTTTAGCTATGAAAACC
The DNA here is from genome assembly GCA_034769895.1 of Magicicada septendecula. Classification (NCBI taxonomy): domain Eukaryota; kingdom Metazoa; phylum Arthropoda; class Insecta; order Hemiptera; family Cicadidae; genus Magicicada; species Magicicada septendecula. Next base: position 1,423,544,809 of record CM068367.1, on the reverse strand, counting down.
GAACAATACATCCAATGAGATTTATAAACCAAACCCGGGAATACAACCGTTTCAATAACAGTAATTGGGAGGTGCAATTAACCAAAATAATTAAATGTTTTAGGGGTAGTTCAGTAGTGTGGGCGGAAGCACATCGGTCAGAATGGGACTGTTATGAGACATTCGAAAGAGCATTTAAAGGGAAATATTGGACCGAAGATGAACAAGAAATACTAAGAAGCCGTATAATGGGAACGGGCGATTTTTCAGGACACCCTAATAATAATAATTTAACGATATACGTGACCAAGTTATATAACGAAGCGAAGTATTTAGAGCCGCAGATACCATTTAAATCTTTTGTTAGACATGTGAGTAAACACTTACCGAGAGATGTACAAACCACTTTAATGACAAAAGAAATTGAAGATATGAACGAGTTGGAGAGAATATTAGATATACTACAGAGCATTAGAGATCGAGAAGGGGGTAGGCGAACACAACAGAATAATAACAATCATCATGTTGAACATAACCAAAATAAGAATAATAATTATCGTGGGTATAATAATAATGTGCATAGAGATAATGTAAACAAATCAGGTGAGTGGAGTTGTTCCAGGTGCAAATGGGAAAATTTCGCCAGCAGACAACGGTGTTATAAATGTAGTTTACCAAGAGAAGAGCAGAGGAGGAGAAACGAAACCAGGCAGTACAGAGGAACAAATAACTATCACCAGGGACCGCCGCGGGATCACCAGATACCCACAACAAGCAACCATAGACAACAACTGGAAAACTAGAGCATACAGTGGTAGCACGGACCAGACCACTGTACGGGGAAGCAAGTGAGGTCCAACCGTTAGAAGATGTCAAGAGTAACGTAATTAGAACAGATATAGTTGCCGATCTACTGGAGGAAGAAAACAATGCAATCGAGGTGAGAGCGGGACTCACAGAAATACAGGTAAATGTAGCTAATAAATATTATAGAACACTTGTAGACACAGGTAGCGAGATTTCCGTTATTGCTAAAACATGTTAGGAGATTTAAAAGAAAGTATAAAGAATATTCCAATTTTACCAGTAGCTGGGGTTACAGTAGTAGGAGTTACAGGCGTACGCAGTAAGAGAATAATAAAACAGATACACTTAAGTTTTTTGATAAATGACATAGAATTTGAGAACACATTTTTGGTAGTTAAAGGGTTAAGTTTAGACATTACATTGGGTAATGATTTCCTGCAAAGAAATAAAGCTGTTGTAAACTTTAAAGAGAAAATAATAGTTAGATGGGGGTGATCGGTCTGTAAAGGTTAATTTTGAACAAATAATAGATAAAGTTAGAACAACGGGGGTAAAAATACTACAAAAGAGAGTAGGCGAGAGTGATATAGATACTAGAGTAAATTTATGTAGAGAGAGTGAGTATATTGATGATTGTGAAGATGAAATGAGTAATATTAATAATGCAGTATGGGAGATAAGGGCGGACGAATTTTGTAGTGGAGGTGAGGTGGTAAGGAGTGACCAGCGTGGGGCGTTGAGACAAGCAGATCAGCGTGCGGCGTTGTGGCAAGTGATCGAGAAGTTTAAGGGAGTGTTTGCCGATATTCCAGGAAGGGCAAAGGATTATGTATGTACATTGCAAATACGGGAACACACACCTTTCATGCAGCGAAGTTATCCCGTGCCTTATTCCAAAAGACAAGCGGTGCAAGAGGAGCTGGACAGGATGATGGAAGGAGGGATAATAGAAAGGTCAGTATCACACTACTCGAACCCATTAGTTGTAGTAATTAAAAAAGATGGCAGAGTTAGGTTATGTTTAGATGCCAGGAGGATCAACCAGATAATAATACCAGACCATGAATCACCAGAGTCAATCAATGAAATATTTCAGAAATTCAGCGGGGTGAGATATATGACGTCATTGGATCTAACAGCAGGATATTGGCAGGTACCATTGGCGGAGGTGAGTAGGAAATATACAGCTTTCCTATTTAACGGTAAGAACTATCAATTTCAAAGATTGCCATTTGGATTAAATACCAGCGTAGCCAGTTTCATAAAGTGCTTAGACCAAATTTTAAAACCCAAAGACCTAGATTTTTTAACGGTATATGTAGAGGATATTTTAATTGCGTCGAGAACTTTTGAGGACCATTTAGATCATTTAGGATATGTGTTAGCCAAATTAAAGGAAGGAGGACTTACTGTAAATTGGGACAAATCAAAGTTTCTACAAACACAAATAAATTTTTTAGGATTTATAACCACACCAGAAGGAATCTCAGCAAATCCGGATAAAGTGGACTCCATCATGCGCTTCCCTGAGCCGAAGAACATCAAGCAGCTACAGAGTTTTCTGGGATTGTGTAATTTTTATCGAAAATTTCAGAAGAACTACGCACATGTAACAGCCAGATTGAGTGCGGTACTCCAGAAAAATAAACAATGGAGATGGGGATTAGTGGAATGAGAGGCGTTCAACGAAATTAAACAGAAATTTAGCAAAATGATAATGACGAACCACCCTGATTTTAATAAAATATTTTTCTTACAGACAGATGCTAGTAACGTGGCCGTAGGTGCGGAACTCTACCAAGAGGACGAAGAGAAAGAACACTTAACCATCGCATTTTCGAGCAGATCCTTGTTGATGGCTGAGAAGAACTACACTACCACCGAAAAGGAACTATTAAGTATTGTGTTCGCCGTCAGCAAATTTCGCACTTACATCTTGGGAAATAGGACGGTGATCCGCACCGATCACAAGGCATTATCCTTCTTAAATACATGTAAACTCACTCACAGCCGTCTAACCAGGGGGGTACTTGTTTTACAGGAGTATAATTTCGAATGGGAATACATCAAGGGGACAGACAACAAGATACCTGACACTCTTTCCCGGGTAGACATGTTAGACAATAAGACAGGTAGGGATTTGAAGGAAATTGAAATTTTTCAGATTAGCAGAGAAGACAGAATTTTTGGTGAAGAGTTGAAGGACATCAGAACCATGCAACGAGCAGATGGTAAGTCAGGTAAGATTATGGATAGTCTAGAAACAGAATTAGCAGAGTCAGAGTATAGTCAGCATTTTCAGATTTATCAGGGGTTATTATTTAAGAAAGTATTAGGGGGTGAGCGTGATTGGAAATTAGTTGTGCCAGAGGGGTTAGTCGATAAGATCATTTGGGATTGTCATTTAAGATATGGTCATTTTGGGGCGAAAAAGTGTGTCAATGTTTTGAAAGAGTCATGTGTTTTTAAAAATATGGAAAGAAGGGTTAGAAAATTGTTAAGGGGTTGTGATTTGTCAGAAATCGAAGGTAGTAAATTATAGAGTAGAAGGGGAGATGAATTTTATAAAAGTGAATAGACCTTTCGATTTAGTTGCGGTAGATTTGTTTGGGCCATTGCCGAAGGGTAGAGGCGGAGTGATGTATATTTTTGTGATGCTTGATACTTTTTCTAAATATGTGAGATTGTATAGCGTTAAAAGAGCTACCAGTCAGGTATTGAGTGAGAAGGTGACAAAGGACTACATGATTCACGTGAGTAAGCCGAAAGTAATTTTATCAGATCATGGTCCACAGTTCATCAGTGGGAAATGGCGTCAGACCCTAGGATGGGAAGGAATCATCACGAAACATACGGCTGTGTACCATCCCCAGTCCAACCAGGCGGAGCGTGTAATGAGAGAGATAGGCAGGATCTTTAGAGCCTATTGTCACGCTAAACACAGCGAGTGGCCGTTGTACGTCCGAAGAGTAGAGACTTGGCTGAACAGTACCACCCACGAGTCCACCGGCTATACACCTCACGAGTTGATCAAAGGAACACGCCCCCCGAGAATTTTGGAACAGTTGTTTGATTACCCACCTGAGAGTGAGAAAGCGGATGTGAGTATAAAAATCAGGTTGGCAAACGAGAGCTTACTAAGTAAAGGAGAACAAAGAAAACGTAGACACGATGCAAAAGGTAAGTGGATGAAGTACGAAGTAGGACAATTGGTGCTGGTGAGGAGACATGATTTGTCGAGTGCTCAGGACAAGGAGATCAAGAAGTTTTTCTTACTCTATGAAGGACCGTATGAGGTAATAGAAGTTAAGATGAAGAATTCATATGTATTACAGAACAGAGAGACAAGGGAGATAGTAGGGACACACAATGCTACAAATTTGAAATTGTATTGGTGATCATAGGAATTTTACCATGATTGTTATTAATTATTATTGTATGAATGAAATTTAATCTGATTTTATATGTTTACAGAAGGGAGTCTCCCCCATTTTCGGGCGGTCACGATCTTACCAGTCCTGGCCATGGTATTCGGAACTCGGAGACGGGCCATGGTTGGAGGATCTTCCTTCGGGCGGTGAATGATGGTCCGGCTCCACCAAAATTGGTTAAAACTAGAAAACTAACTACAACACTTTGAACGGGGAGGGGGACCCATAGTTTCGTGGAAAGGTAGTATATATATATTTTTTTTTTTCTCTTCACGAAATATTTTAGTTTTGTTTTAGAAATTGTAAAATGAAACGACCAAAAAATTTGAAATTTGAATACTTAAATTTTCAAGGAATTGTTTTCCCTCAGAAAACAACACAAATGTATTTTATTTTGATGTAACTGTATAAGATGATCCACTGTGGTACTTATTATTTTGTCAGAAAGAAAATGTTAGTGCAAAGTGAAAAATTGGACTTGCAGAAGTGTCTATGTGAAAATTTTTAAAAACTAAATAAAAGAACTTGTTATTATACAAGATTAAAGGGTAATTTTAGGGGGTATATTGGTGTTTAAAGAAGTGACATAACAGTGGAGTGTGGAACTGCAATGGTAGGAAGTTTTAATTTTTGTACTTATTATTTTATGTTAATGAAGATTAAGAAAGAGATGTATGGGGTTAAAACACCACCCAGACTAATAATGTCATTTAATATAAATTGTTAATTTTAGTTTTACAAAAGATATTTTACTTGTGATTCCCCAACTTTTCCAGCGGTCACGGCCTCACCGAACCCTGACCGTGGAATTGGTTTAGCTTTAACAGCTATGGTTGGGGCACATTACGTTATGCGCTGCCTTAACTGGCCATAGCTGTTATCGTTGTCAAGGTGAATTTTGAAATTGACAGGGGGGAATTAAGGGGAATCACCAAACTAGGGAACAGCGGCTACCACTCTGCCCGCATGGGGGCAGTAAAGCCAGGTGGTAGACCCGTTTAAGGGCGTTTAATTATAAACAAGAATATGTTGATATTCGTAACGTTAAAATGTAACTGCCGAAGCAAAGACACGGAGATGTCAAATTACTCCAAAATATGCAGTCTTTGTGGAAGCGAAAAGGCGCCACAGTCTTACATAACTTGCAATAGAGTGTGTGGATGGGAGGTGGCTCAGAGGAGCCACGAATTTAAATTTCATAACATAAAAAATTTGCTAACTCCAATTTTGATCTAATAAAAATGTTTGTATTCCACTCAAATAAATAACCAGATGTTCATACATTCAATATAAGGTGTTCATTCTATAATTTTAAAGGTAATATTTTATTGTAGTAGGTTAGATATAAGAATTGATAAAAAATATGTGTTTATATAATGTGTGTATTTTTAAAACTAAGTAAATAATTAAACCGACTGGCAGGCGGTTAACATAATAGATGTAAGGATGGATAAATATATATATTTCATGTAATTTGCTCAATTTTGAGATGTGTTTACAATTAAAGCATTACGAGTTAATTAAAAATTATTAATATTGAAATATTGATATTGCTCAGTTTTCTTTTTGTTGTGTTAACTACTTTTCGTGAAACTTCCAGGGTCTCGTCAGGTGTACTCATTAGCAGAGAGAAACAGGTGAACGCAAATGACCAACACACATGTGGTTAATGAACACTTTTTATTTTATACGACTAACTCCCATCTCGTCAAATTCTTTTATACTATTTTGAATATATATTTGGCCACGGGGCTCCATTGGTAAAACAATTCATTATTTAATTAATTATTAACTTATATAAAAACAACAAATCAAATGAATTTAATTATTATATAAAAATTATGCAACCAGCACTTCTTATAAGGCCTATATTTTTACATTCACTCAATTACGCATACTTTCACACTTCTAAATTTCTTTTTTATTTTACTGAGCTCAATTTGAAAATGCCATTATTTAATGATATTTTAAAATGTTTACTTTCCTGTTAAATGTGTAGAAATTCAACTGGGCGTCAACTCGTGTTTTACACTGTAGCGGTCTTATTTCACTGTTGCACTTTCACATTTTATGGTCGAACGGTCAATTTTGTAACTATGGATGAATATTTATCCACAAACTGTTGTATTTTGAAATATATAACAATTTACATTTTCTGCTATATGCGGGCGCGAAAATCACGCACAGCCGGCGGACACACACTGCTTGTGTCCGGTGTGTTGAGATGTTGTTTTCCGACTAACTTTGTTCTGTGTGGGTCACAAAGCTGCTGGTGTTGACACACCCTGCATTCTTCGTTATGCAACGCTCTAACGTAATATCGCCTGACGATTCATTACATAATTTGTTGACGCTGTTTTGTGTGCCATTGGTTGACCTTGGCACAGTTCCGTCGGTTGTTTCTCGTTTTGTAAAATATTCATGAATAATTTTAACACAGCAGTGCTGCCGCCGTCTCTATTTATGCTACCACTGAATTTACCTTTTGTTTATAAGTTTTGTCCCAATCATAGTAAAAAATATTATCGGCTTTATTAAAAAAAATACAAATTTCCTTATTACCCCAAGTAGGCAAAAATGCCACGTTACAATACCCCCCTCAATGAGACATTTTATGCCGAAGCATAAAAAATCTCATTGACACATTCATACTTGCTAAAGGGATCAGCCAGGATATGTCGCCACAACCCCCTGTATGGTTTACAAAAAATATAATCAACTCACCCTTGGTCCGGTGACTGTGACCGCACCTGAATGACAATACTGGACTTCTCTCTCGAGATCCCAACACCGTAGAGTCAGACAGATACTCAACGCCCCTGCTCTGACGCGCTGGCCAGCTCAGGTCCGCCGCCACAGCATCACCAAAGTCTGAAACAACAAATCAAATATCAACTAGTGGCCTTATACAACACCATATCCCCAACTGATCTGTTTCCCCCTAGCGGTGCTGGTTTGCGCTAAGAAGCACTGGTTTTGTTTTTTCACTTACTTCTAACATATTTAAAATTCCTAACCACAACATGATACCCATTTTAAAATTCCCTAATCTCATTCCGTCTACTTTCTCTTATTAACTTTAAAATCCCAAAATTCAAAATTATTGCCCTGATTCCCATCAGAATTTAAATAAACATCTCCCATTACCATATTATACATCTCTGTCATCCCCAATTTGCCTTTAAAATATTTAACTTCATAAAGTGGTCTTACACTAACAAACACAATATAACATAAGAAAACATAGTACACTCATAATTCACGTTGTTATCCTTATCTTAAAATAAACAATTTGTATTTAAAATTTACACACTTTACATCATTAAGTTTGCATAAAATCAGAAAATTACCTTTTAATCTCAATTTAACTTTTATTAATTCGTTTCTCAATTTTTTTTTTTTTTTTTTTTTTTTTTTTTTTTTTTTTTTTTTTTTTTTTTTACACATTTCATTTATTATTCCCTTTCATTAATTTGGGGTGATTCTACGTTATTCATTATAATTCACTTTATCAACTTGGCATTTACCCATAATCTTACCCCTTTTATTACTCTAACGCTTCATTACAATATTTTTTTTTTTCTAGTATGACACCCCTGATGTATTATTTAAAATACCACACATTTTTTTTAATTCGTTACCCCCCTGGATAACCTCCCTGCCACACACACTATGACCCCCCCTGGACTGTGGCGTCCAGTTGCTTCCACAAGGACTGAAATTGTGGAGGAATTTGACATCTCCGTGTCCTTGCTTCTGCATTACATTTGAACATTTGAATATCAATATATTCTTGTTTATAATTATGCGCCCTTAAACGGGTCTACCACCTGGCTTTGCTACCCCCATGCGGGCAGAGTGGTAGCCGCTGTTCCCTAGTTTGGTGATTCCCCTTAATTTCACCCCCCATCAATTTCAAAATACACCTTGACAACGATAACAGCTATGGCCAGTATGGTCAGCGCGTAATCGTAATGTGCCCCAACCATAGCTGTTAAAGCTAAACCAATTCCACGGTCAGGGTTCGGTGAGGCCGTGACCGCCCGAAAAGTTGGGGAATCACAAATATAATATATTCTTTTAAAATTAAAATTAACAACTTATATTACATGACAATTCTAGTCTTGGTGGTGTTTTAACCTCATACATTTCTTTCTTAACTTTCCCTACCTTGATGTTCATTTACATTAAATACATAACGTGTGTATAAACAATAATAATAATTTATAATAATAGAATATAAAAATGTCTGTTTACGTATGAAAATTTTAATATCTACAAATATATCCATCATCACTCAGCTAGATAATACTTTTTTAATTGGGTCACATTATAAGTTCCTTTTATTTCTCGAGTTTGTAAATCTACTAAAACATAAGCATTCTCCATTTTCACTTGGCTAACCTCATATGGGCCGTCATACAATAGGAAGAATTTCTTAATTGTTATGTAATTGAAATCTAAAATAATTTAAATTAATTATAAAAATTCAAACATATAACATTCAATCACAATATTTAAACATTTCATAATACACACAATTGAATTCACTACATTATTTACAAACTATTCTTCAATAAATGTTCAATTGTTTCACACTTCATATGTCCAAGTCTGCAATGTCGTTACCATAAATTACAATATGTAAATTGTCCATTCACTGATTTTTTAGTTCAGCCTCCATCGTCATATAGATATCTAATGTATTTGTAACATGCATCATTGTTATCCACATACAATTTATTATTATTAATATTATAATAATCCATCAACCTTATTTCATTCATTATGCCATTATAATTTATAGGGTTATTCCCTATTAATATTTCATACAACTTGTCAATATAAGTTATTATTGTCCAGTCTCCATCAGTATTATTGGTCAATGTCAGGTAAGTTGTTGTATCATTTTTATATTCCTCTATTACGTCAGGTAAGTGATTATCGTTTATAAAAATATTATCAAAATAAATCTCTATCTCTCTTTCGACAGGTAAGTATTTCATATTGTTTATATTCACCCCTTCTAATCTTTCTCTCAACTCATTATAATTTCTCTTTAACTTATATAATTCTATTTCTCGATCTGCACACAACTCTATATATAAATCTCTCTCACTCACATTAGTTAATATCTGATTAATGGTTACATTTAAGTCTTCTCTGACTTTAACTATTTCATGCTCATGTTCTGCTTGTTTATTTTTTAAACTAGTTACATTAACTTTAATTGCATCAACTTGTTCAAAGTTACTTCTAAATTCATCATTTAAATTTTCTTGTATTTCACTTGCTCATTTGATTTGCTCACACTCATTAATTATACATTGAACATTACAGTCCATTTTGTCATTTGGCTTTTTAATTTTATCATTATATTTACTTGTCAATGTGTCAAATTTTTTATTTGTCTCTAACATTTTCTCTTTTTGTTTTTCATTAATTATTTTTCTATCGTTTCTCATTTCGTCTTGTACCTTATTTATAACACTAGTCAGTTCATCTCTCATTCCAACAATAGTCTCAGTCATATTTTCCAAACGGCTGTTCATATTTATTTCACTCGCTCTCAATTCGCTCCTCACATTCATGAACTCGTTATTTAAATCCGTAAGTTTAACATTTATAGTATTTACTTCTGATTTGATCTCAGTTTTCATTCCTGACATCATCTCCATCATCAATGCTAATTGGTCAAATATATTTACCCCCTTGTCTTTACTACCCTCCGCTACTACAGCTTCGTCTACATTTGTTTCAACACTTTCATCAACAAAATCATTGGTTGTTACCATATGATCTTGCGTAATATTTAAAATAGATTCTTCTACGTTACTTTTACCTAAGTCTGCGTTCTTATTTCCCTCTGCCATTTTCGACCCGTTTGTAAACTAATTTAAATATTTAATTCACAAAGTCCATGTTATACGGGCGCCATTTAAAGCATTACGAGTTAATTAAAAATTATTAATATTGAAATATTGATATTGCTCAGTTTTCTTTTTGTTGTGTTAACTACTTTTCGTGAAACTTCCAGGGTCTCGTCAGGTGTACTCATTAGCAGAGAGAAACAGGTGAACGCAAATGACCAACACACATGTGGTTAATGAACACTTTTTATTTTATACGACTAACTCCCATCTCGTCAAATTCTTTTATACTATTTTGAATATATATTTGGCCACGGGGCTCCATTGGTAAAACAATTCATTATTTAATTAATTATTAACTTATATAAAAACAACAAATCAAATGAATTTAATTATTATATAAAAATTATGCAACCAGCACTTCTTATAAGGCCTATATTTTTACATTCACTCAATTACGCATACTTTCACACTTCTAAATTTCTTTTTTATTTTACTGAGCTCAATTTGAAAATGCCATTATTTAATGATATTTTAAAATGTTTACTTTCCTGTTAAATGTGTAGAAATTCAACTGGGCGTCAACTCGTGTTTTACACTGTAGCGGTCTTATTTCACTGTTGCACTTTCACATTTTATGGTCGAACGGTCAATTTTGTAACTATGGATGAATATTTATCCACAAACTGTTGTATTTTGAAATATATAACAATTTACATTTTCTGCTATATGCGGGCGCGAAAATCACGCACAGCCGGCGGACACACACTGCTTGTGTCCGGTGTGTTGAGATGTTGTTTTCCGACTAACTTTGTTCTGTGTGGGTCACAAAGCTGCTGGTGTTGACACACCCTGCATTCTTCGTTATGCAACGCTCTAACGTAATATCGCCTGACGATTCGTTACATAATTTGTTGACGCTGTTTTGTGTGCCATTGGTTGACCTTGGCACAGTTCCGTCGGTTGTTTCTCGTTTTGTAAAATATTCATGAATAATTTTAACACAGCAGTGCTGCCGCCATCGCTATTTATGCTACCACTGAATTTACCTTTTGTTTATAAGTTTTGTCCCAATCATAGTAAAAATATTATCGGCTTTATTAAAAAAAATACAAATTTCCTTATTACCCCAGGTAGGCCAAAATGCCACGTTACACAATTAGCGAGGAATGTCAGCTGATCTGTAGTAGAGTGTCACTGTACAATTGTTTATAAATGTTCCAGGTAACTTATATTAAAGGTAATGTTTTAATGTGTCAATGGTGTTATTTTATAATAATGAGAAAAGTAATTTAATGTGGTAAGATTTTAAATGAATTGACAGAAATAACAAAAGATAGTTTTTGGGTGATAAATCTTTTTGTGGGACATATAGATCAGTCCAGGTAAAAGTTAAAGGGGTAGTAGAGAGAAAAATATTGTTTTGAGTTGATGTAATGTTGTTGTGAGATAATGCAATAGAATTTGAGAAGTACTGATGTTGACACAGTAGTAGTGAGTATATGTAGCGATGCGTAATGTGAGTGGTAGATAAATATATTTGTTGATGATATTTTGTAGTAAGGGTGAGGTGGTAAGGTGTGAGCAGCGTGCGGCGCTGTGGCGGGGATAGAGTAGTCTAAGGGAGTGTTTGCCGATATTTTGGAGGGGCATTGGTTCGTATGTAGATAGCCAAGTTGGGAACACACATCCTAGTACAAAGATGAGCGGTGCCAGAGGTAAGTTGGGTTTAGAGATTGTTGGATAGATGTTTAGATAGAGATGGGTGTCCTGATAGTTAAAGTGGTATTAGGGAGAAAGACTATATATGCATACAGAGCAAGTAGTGAATCAAATGTAAATAAATAATTAAATCACCCAAAGTAAGGTAGAATGAGATTGTCAAATGAAGAAAGTTATAGTTGAACATATAAAATTTTGATTAAAACCAGTGACAAAATTTTGATAGAATTTGGAAATGTAAAGTCAGAAAGTGTTTATTGTGAATAATTTAAATGTCAATTTGATTATGAGTTATAATAATATTTTGCTATTTTAAAGGTTTTGTTTTATTATGTTTTGGGTTTCAAGTTAAAAGGTTACAGATGTTAAATGTATTTTCAGATAGAACTTGTACATAACGTATGTGGGTCAAGGTTGTGAATTTGACCTAGTTTTGATCAGCTGACAGTGAGGTCATATACATACTAAGCCTGTTTAGTAAGTAAGTTAATTCAACTTTTGTTTTTGATCAATTTAAACAAATTTTAAATAATTTCTATATGTAAAGGAAACCTTTTAATAAATTTAAATCTTTTTCTTTAAATTTTAAAATTTTTTGGAAAATATTTTTTTGAAAAAAAAAAAATCTTGATTTTTCGCCTGCCAGCTAATGGATATTTTCAACTTTGATTAGTTTATTGTTTGTGTTCTAACCATGTTTATTATTGTTGATTTATTTTGTTGAATTGTATTGTTAGACTCTAGGTAATCACATGTTAGGTTAAGGATGTTCTTAATTTTAAGAAATGTTTAAATTGATTTATTTTAACTAACAGAAATAACAGAAAAACCTAATGAAGAGAATAATTTAAAATATATACAAAATTTATGATTTGATTTTAAATGGAAACAACCAGCGAGTGGTACTTTAACGAATTTTTAAAGAATTGTTCAATTTGCAGCATGTCATGTGAGTGTGTGAGAGCCCAGTATCTGCTAAAGGCAGCCCAGCTTGCATAAAAGGGGAAACATATCGGTGGAGGATCTGGCATAATCTGAGCCAGGGACTGAGGATTTTTTGGGGGTAGCATGTTAGATGGTGAGGTGTGCTGTGGTACGGGTCTGTTCGATTTTTCGGTGTTGGGATTTCTTACGGAGAAGTCCAGTGATCTCGTTCAGATGCTTCCATAGTCGCCGAGCCAGGGGGGTCGTTTACCCATGCAGAGTAAGAACAAAGGGGGTTGTTGGCACCAGTTCCTCACCGGTCCTCTTAGGGGTTTTATCAATGAGATTTCTTCTGTTTTGGACAGCAGAATTCTCATTGGGGGGGTATTGTAACGTGTCAAAAATGGGTAATTTTATTTATTGCATTTGTGGGGTATTTGTATTTTATTTTATTTCATTTTTCGGGGTTTCATAAAAATATTGTGCAAATTTTAATTCCATTGTAACAAACACGTGGTGACTATAACAGTTTTAGAACAAAGGCAAGACGCAATATTACGTTGCGAAAGCAGTTGAGGTATGCACCACCCTCGAATTCCAAGAACTCTGTGCATGAATGTGACAGCGCACGCACGCGCGATACGGGTCTACGCTCGGAGTGACGCTATCGGCCAAAAACCAAGATGTCAAGAAACCAAAGTTAGGCAGTCTCTTTTACCATGACGGCGGATACGAAAACTTAAGAACCGCCCATCTCGTGATGTTAGCCAGTGCCACACCAAGATTGTATACGAACTAACCCAACACCAAAAGCATGGTTTAAATGAGACAGAGTTGTGACGACTAACTGTAAGGCATTGATGTCCGTCGTCTCAACTAAAATGATCAAGGAGTGGGGAACAGAGAGACGCTGGCAGTCCGTTGCCGACTTTCGCCTGCGTAGGCAGTTCGTTAAACAGGGCTCAGAAAATAAAACTTTTCTAAATTAAAATTCAGTGCAGTAAATAAAATGACGAAGTGCGGCTAATCTGATACAACAAAGAAGAACTCATATAAACTATTTTTGGACACGACTAAATACAAAATGAAAATATTAAGTGCTCAAGCTATAAACGCGTGCCGGCAGGGAGAGGTTTTTAAAATGTTAAGGGTTTAAATAATATTCTGTGTGAGTGGGTGTGTTGCAGGCTGGGCTGTTTGTGTTTGTGTTTATGTGATCTAATTAAGGTAAGACAGTAGAATAAGTAATTACAAGTAGTACTCATGTAGCGAATCAAACAAAAGAAGAAATCAGTAAGAAGTTATGTAAGATGAAAAAGCAGGGTAAAATTTGTTTTCTAATTTGAATTTAAATGACTTGACAAAATTAAAATATTAATTCTCTTCATTCAAAATGTGTATTAATACTTATTTCGTAACCTCACACTGTTTCTGACCTCGCTTATAAAAGAACACTGGAGACCCTTAGGAAGATCGAAATATCGGTAAGTAAGGAACAAATAAAGTAATAAAAGTATAAATAAGTTTGACCCATCACAGGGTCGCCAGTGTGATGTTATAAAATACGCCGAAATATATTAATACATAAAATACACTGCCAGAACTTACCTGTTTGCTTTCGCAACTACTTACCGTATCAAAATTTTATCAGAAGACCAAGGTCGCCACGATTATTTTTTATAGGTAAAAATATCGAAAACCTTTATACTCCACCTTAAATAAAAAGGACAATTTCGCTATCTGACCACACCCAATTAATAATTCAGAAAGATCCCGGAACGTTAGACAAATCTTGCAGCACAGAAATGAGAAAGTGGTAATGACGAAATAACTTAGTCTAACACATTTTGGTTATGAAATGAATACTTTTTACTTACATAAGAACGGGATTCCTTAATACCAAACACACCACAATAAAGATTACAAAACACATTTTGAATTAGTTACATAGACCTTACCCTTTAATACTTTTACACTATGGAAAACAAGCCCAGTTTTGCTCTCTCACACACACATACAATTTAACATATTCCCCTTTGTTTGTATTTTACGAAGTTATGTTTTTTATTCGCGGTAACCCGATTAACACTGCCGACCGAACACGTGGTTAGTTGCCCAATTCCACGGTCGTTAATTCACCATTCCACTGCACCAATTTATAATATTATTATCCGTAGATCCCCCGGGTCCCGGTCGGTATTCTATTGTTGACTCAGTTACATTTTATAAACTACACCGACCAGGTCCGGACAAAAAATGTCGGCGTCTGTAGCTGAAGTCGGTTGCTCGCGTACCGCCTAATGTAGACTGCGTAATATGGACTGCCAGCGGACGGAAGCTGTGGTTCACTGCCAACGAATTTCTTCGTCGTTCATAGCTGAGTTGCTGCAGCTTATTGGCTAAGCACATGCTACAAAGTGATTGTTTCTGTAGTGAGTGCCGACGATATTTGGCACTGCTAGACTGACGTCACCAAAAGGAGGCGGTCCTTAGCTACGTTTCCTCCATCTCAGTCAAGGAGACTGTGAATAGAATTGTTCTCCCGGCATCTTGGTTTTTGGATGGCGGCGTCACTCCGAGCGTAGACCTGTGTTGCGCGTGAGTGCGCACTGTCACATTCATGCACAGTTCTGAGAAATAGAGGGTGGTGCATACCTCGGTACTAATTTCACAACGGAATATTACGTCTTGCCTTTGTTCTCAAACTGTTATAGTCTCCACGTGTTCTGTTACAATGGAATTAACTTGCACAATATTTTTACGAAACCCCGAAAACTGAAATAAAATAAAATACAAATACCCCATAAATGCAATAACTAAAATTACCCAATTTTGACACGTTATATCCTATACATCATGTTAAAATTTCATAACCTAATACATAATACATGAAATACATCATAAACAACATTGATACATTAGTACATTTAATACATTGAAATAATTAATTCATATTCAATCTTGATCTGAATTTACACATTCTACCTATTTAAAGTTGCATTTAAATTATAAAAATTACAATTTCAATTAATTGATTAATTAATTCTAATCTTTCATTAATTAGCCATCAATTATTTGTTATAATTATAAAATTTATTTCAAATTTATTATTAATATTCATATTACATTGTTATTATAATATTATTATTATTATTCATTTCTTATTACTTCTCTACTCTGAACTTTCCTACCTAACCTTTCACATTTTTATCATTGTTTAGTCTGGGTGACTCCTGTATTCACTATGCTTATAATCTTACTCACCTTTCTCTAACTAACAACCAAATTTACCTATCATGACACCAATCTCTCAATTATAAACACCTTTCACTAATTTCATTCCGACGATAAATCCTATAGCACCGCGCGTCTTTGTACAGAGATGGGTGTTCCCTACCTGGCTATATACATTCATAATATTTTGCCCTTCCAAAAAATTCGGCAAACACTCTCTTAAACTGCTCTATTACCTGCCACGCTATACGTTGGCTACTCCTTATCACCTCACCCCCACTACAAAATATCATCAACAAGAAATAAATGTTTAACCTTGACTTTACTCACCTCTACAAATAATCACTAACTACTGTGTCCCTAAATATCTAATACTCTCTTTGTATTATTTACTTCAAAATTCTTAACTATCTGACTCCCTTTTACTTCAATTAAATAACTCACCTGCCTTTATTTTAATACACCCAGGCACTATTCCATTGACAACTGCATTATCTCTCAATATTGACATTAAATTTATCTCTCACCTACTCATAACAGTACATCTCATTTTTCAAATATATATTTTTACTTAATCATTTATTATTATTCATCAAGAATTACCTTCATTACAAATTAATAATTAACTTCATTAGAAACTTCTATGACAATTAATAATTTACAACTTCTGTTACAAATTAGTACAACTTTCTTTTGTACCATATTAATTAAGTAATTAAGAGTAATAATCTTTAATTATTATTCAATTATTTAAACTTGTTTAGTTAAACAAAAACATGTTAATTATTAAAACATACTTGATACATGGTGTACACAAAATATACCTATAATACACAACATCAAAATACATAAATACATTGACATTAATACATAAACACAATGAAAAATATACAATCCAACTTCATCATTTTGTCATTAATTAAAATCAGTCCATATGCAGTCCAATTCAAAACCACTGTTCACATATATTAAATGTTCATTGCACAATAAAACAATCTATCCTCTATCGTTGAATAGCATTCTAATCTTAGGTCTATTTCTCTTATTTTTTAGTGAATAAATTTTATTATTAGAAACATTATAATCATAATAATTATCAAACATTTCATATTCATTCACAATTTCAATATCATATATCAAGTCACGATCGATTATGGTTCTGTCTACATCAGTAAGATCATATGTTATAATCTTGTTATTATCGTAATTATCTCCTGCTACATCCATTACTACCACAGGTAAGTACTTGATACCATTATTATCATCACCTATTATTATTTCAATTTCATTATAAGGTTTGTATTCGTCATAATCATACACCATCTCTATTCCTAACCTTTCTACAAGTTCTCTGTACTTTCTATTTACTTTAAAAATTTCTATTACTTTCTTTCTCTCACAATACCTCTCTACACTTTCTCTCTTAATATATTTCTCACCATAACACCAAGTTACACACTCTCTCTCCAAATATGCAGGGGTCACTAACTCAAAATTACTGTACCACTTATGAGGTACACAAAAACACCAAGGAACTCTATTTGTAGACCTATCGTCTCCCAAATATAAATGTAAGGAACTCTCGTCCTTATTAAAAATACGTGAAGACTTTTCTTCACCCCCTAACACAACACCAAAAGAAAATTCTAACCCCTGCACCCCTTTAACAAAAATACTTTCTCCCAGCTCTCTCTCTTTCTCAACACACACAAACACCTCATTTTCACTCATAATACTTTCATTATCATTTTCTAACACCATATCATTCTTACTACCTGTAAACTCATTATTAAAGTTATCACTGTTACTTACTTTGTTAGCACTTACACTAACATTATTTTCTGTGAATGTATCATCATTACTACCCCCACTATTATTCTTGTAATTCTCGTCTCCTTTACCCTTCGGTATATCAAATATCTTGTCTACTAACGTTACTGTTTGTTTTGTCAATTTATCGAAATGAGCATGCATTTCGTCTATTCTTTGGTCAAAGTGAGAATTTCGGCTTTTAATTTCGTCTTTTATTTCGTTAAACTTGATATCAAAACTATTTCTGATTTCATTTTTCTGCTCATCAAATTTGTCATTTAAATTAGTATATTTAATATTAGAATCGCTTTTTTGCTCATCTAACTTTTTGTCTAACTTTAATAGTAATTGCATCATTGCAGATGCTGTCTTACTTAAGTCTTGAGTTGAGACGGGGGTTATTGTAACTGGGTTTAATTCAGTAACACTGGTTTGACTAACTTGGTCCAGTTTAACATCCATCTCACTCTCAACTATTTCCTCCACATTATCACCTTTATTGGTATTCATTTTACTTATTTTAATATTACTTTATAACACAACCTTATAACATAACCTCGTGAAAGTTGGGTTATGTTTACGTATTTAAAATTGTGTTTATTACCTCAGATAACTTTTCCGCTCTCTTCGTAGGCTTACCCCACATAAAAATTTTATGTCGAGTCCCTGTTCGGGCGCCATTTGTTATACTACTTTTACTGCTGATAATAAAATACAATATAATATCTTTACACTTAGGCAATAATTTCAAAGGTCGGGCGCCATCTTGATCAAGAAACGTAAATATAAACTTGTAGTTTTACTTACCTTTAAAAGTTATTATAGGGCAGGAATTCGTTTAAGCGAACTCTTGAGTAGCGGAAAGTGTTATGTGAAATAATAATACTTTGTTAAAATTTTTACCAAATGATATTACCCAGTTTATTTATGACATTTACTTACATATATTCTCCACCAGGTGGCGACAAAATTACTTTAAATTTCCCTTACGTTAAACCCTCCAAAATACCTACACAGTAAACATTAAACATTTGATATGTGATTTATAGATATATATATATTTTATATTCGCCAACCCAGCACTTAAAAGATTTAGGTCACTCTCTCTCTCTCTCTCTCTCTCATTCATTCTCTGGTACAATTTATTTTATGAGCTCATTATTGATATAATTTTGAATTGGTCATTATTTTATGCTGTTGATTTACTTGAATAATATATTTAAAAATATTGGAACGATCTCACCAAATATTGGACAGGTCTCACCGCACTGCTAAGATCCGTCGATCGTGCACAATCTTTACATCGATTTCGGGCCCACACCATCGTGTCTACCCACGAAAAAACTTTGGGCAGATTCTATAAGCACGCAGTTTCGACGATCCATCGACCGATGACACCTGTTCAGTTGCTTACCGCCCCAACATTTCTGATAATTTTAAATAGTTATTTAACCACTTTTGGTGGTGTAAAAATTAAAATTCACACTTGATGAACCTCTTGCCGGCCGGCTATGTTCACAATCCAGGAGGAAATGACACAGAGTCTTTGTTTAACATTGCATAGGTGGGGCAAAAACTATGTCACCAGGCTTTTGTTCGTTGTTTACAGACTCGAGCTGTTTACAGAAAATGTGCATTCCTTCCACTGACGTCATCAGGGCTCGTCAACGTTATCGCTATATGTTACATACGATTTTTTGCTGTGTTTGCCGTTTCACAATGAAAGCGATCGAAATCCTGTCAATTCCCATCTGCGTTTTATAAAATAATTATATAGTCCACTCACCAAAACTTTACAGGAATTATGAAATATTTAAATAATTATTACCAAATAATTGTTAAAAATAAATAAATACAATAATTATGGTCTTTTGTACCATGTTTTTATAAATTTAGTATTGTACCAGAATTATACCATCACACTTAATACAACATGAATAAAGAAGAAAATGTCAATAGTGAGTGAGAATAATAAATGGTTAAAAAATAAACTAAAGAAACTGTTCATTAAGTCGATAAAATGTTAATAAAATTAAACTGAATAACAAAGAGAACTCTTGGTCCATATATAAATAACCAACTAAATAAAACCTCAATAAAACAGCAGTATACCCAGTAGGTTGGGGAGCAGTAAAAGAAAAGACAAAGGTAAAAAGGTAAACAAAATATTGATAAGGGGAAATTTATTAAATTAAGAAGCAGAGAAACCCCAAGACACAAAACCAATAACAAATTAATAAGGAGCTGTAAATGAGAAAAGGACATGAAACCACAAGATAAGGAAATACTAATATAATGAGAAGGAAGAGACAAAATATATCAAGGTTCATAAAAAGAATATATCAACAAGAAAGGATATCCACTAAAACCTTATGAGGAATGAATATACCCAATTCTGATACATTTAAAACCAATGATAAATGTCAGACAAAATAACAAGTTACAGGATACAATACAGTGAAAATAAAACTGGAAACTAAATTGTAAGCCTAGTTTAAGAATAAAGTGAAAACAATTAAAAAGACTACCAATAGTGTAGAAGCCAACCAAAACTTACCGTAGTATAAAAAATTGTTTAAAAGACTACCATTAGTGTAGACAATAATAAGTGACACTCTATAATAAAGAATAGTGTAAGAAATACAAATCCATTAAAAAGACTACCATCAGTGTAGAGAAATACTATATAAAAAATAACAGACAGTCTCATGACTAAGATTACTTTTAATAATAAAAGTGTTTTAAAAATTAAGTAATATAAGATTTTAATAGGTATAAGACGTTTTTATTTTATTGTATTAACAAATTAGATATAGTGAACACAAGAGACAGTTCATAACTGAAAGTGTCATTAGTTATAAGATGTTTTAATAGGATAAGGTTTGTTATAAAAAGGAAACATAAAAACAAAGGACAGCCAATGACTGACAATATTACTAATAATAAAATGTTTTCATTATAGTTCTATATATAAAAAAATAATAGGCATAAGATGTTTTTGTTATGTTTAAATGATATAAAAAATTTAGTAGATATAAGATATTCAGTTGTATTTGAATTAATGTTCAATAATTTCCAAGTTTATTAAGGCAGAGAAGGCAAGTAGGTAATAGGAATATTATATTTTTTATTAAACTGTAAACCATATAAAAAGTAATAAGGCAAATTAACTAACACACCACAATAGAAAAACAAACCAGCATTGTAAACCAAAATCACCTATCATAGAGTCAAACTCAAATAAATAAATTCAATCAAACTGCATATAATGAATAGAAACTAGTCCATACAAAACAAAGATATGAAGATGTAATCAGTACAGAAACAAATAATAGCAAATGTAATGACAAAAGAAGAAAATTAACTTTATTTGGAAATAAGTAATAATAAGATAAAAAGTAAATTAATCAATATTGGAGTATTATAACAACAAATTATTAATAACAAGTAATAATCATGGAGTGAGTAATATTATTTAATGGAAATATTAACATAAAAACACTTGTAAACCATTTAAATACTAAAATTGTAAAAAATACACGGCCTATAATAAATAACAAAAATTGTAAATTTTAGGCTTATCTGAACATAAAACAGACCCAGTTATGTATCAAATTATGTAAAATTAGCTTAAGAATATTGCTGAATAATTAGATTTTCGTAAAATTAATAAATAATTAAGTTACAGCAATAAATAGGAATTCTTGTCATGTAGGTTTATGAGTTGAAATCAAATCCAAGACATGTAAATTTGTAAAAAACAATGGAAAGAGGAAAAAGACATTTTATAAATTACCACAAAACGACGACTTTAAGTCATCAGTCTATTGTTAATCGTGAATGTGAACAGATCAGAATTTACTGACGGAAGATCTAAAAAACAGAAATATCTAAAAGCAATGATGAACAACCTCAAAAAGTGTTACTGAGGTTACCAAATGGAAAACAACACATCTACTTTATAAATAACACCAATAACTATCACAGAACAACAGTAATAGTAATGCCCATTACTAGAATGAGAAATCAACCGCCATTTTGAGAAAAATTCAACCAATATTATCTGGACACGAACTCAACAAATTGAACACAGAACACTGCACCAATAAATTATCACAGAACGACATCGCCAAGGAGGGAAGAACACTTCACGCAATTTTCCAGGGATACTACAACCTCGCAGAGGAAGGAATTCGCATTTATTTCTGAGGGAGAAGAACCCAGCGTCAGCGTTGTATAGCAGAAAGTCACGAGTCGAGCGGCGGCCATTTTCATTGCAGAGCGACCGGCATATCAACACTGCCTTCACGAGTCGGTGACGTCATTCTACGAAATGGTTCGATCTTTATTTAATAATTAACAATTTTGATAATCCTGTTACTTTTCAGCAAATAATAATTTATTTTAAGATAATTGTAAGTATTGTATCTTGTTCCTTGCCCTCTCTGACCATTTCGACAGTTAAAAGAATCCGAAATAATTAATTTTGTAAACATTATATTTTGTCATTTTTGTTCACAATCGACCTGAGCGAATCTCAATCAATGCCTGGTCCATGCGCATAAGAGTGGCACACAATTTCAAATGTTACGAAATAAACATCACAATTACTCAATTACATGTGTTCATAATTATTTGTACAATAAATATTAGTTTATTCTTTCTTCTAAAAATAATTTAGAGTTATTAGAGAAATATACCGAGAAGAAGAAGCAGAGGAGCGAAGTTAGAAGAGAGAATACTAGATCCAACTACATAAATAGATTGTCTACAGAAAACAAATATTTTCAAAAAACACAATATCTCATTTATTTAATTGAAGGTAATTAAAAGATTTACAATTAATTAATTATTCAATTAATTAAACAAAACAAAAATATTTTTATTACACCTATCACTAACGACAAAATTTTTTATTATCAACATAATACACATTATACATTATTATACATCTATCTAATTTTATTTGTATTATAACAAATTGGCGTCCAACTAAAGGGCTGAAAATAGGAATTAATAGATCTATACAGTAAGGACAATTCATCCAGTTTCCTATTTTAGCTCAGCAGCTGTCAACAGGTCAGAAAAAGAAACAAGATGCACAGGAGGGCGACATCAAAGAAAAGGGCAGTGGAGGCCGAACAGGAAATAGATATGGAGGATAAGGAAGCAACACCCGTGGAAGCAACACATGTGGAATCGATGTTACCGCCAGCAGAACCAACCAAACCAGAAACCCAAGGGAAACAACCCGACAAGCAGACACGAACAGAAAATGTGGAAATGAAGGAAATGCTCAGGATAATGATGGAGAGGATGGAAGAAAATAGTAAGAAGCTGGAAAACGATAACCAACAATTGAAAGAAGAATTAAGAGAAAATAGTAAGAAGATGGAAGAATTAAGGGAAAATAATAAGAAGGCGGAAGAAAATAGTAAGAAGTCAAGGGAAGAATTAGCCCAGCAAATGAAGGAAGAGTTAAGAGATAACAGTAAGGAATTGAAGGAAGAACTGGGTAATAAGATTGGAGATACCAGTAAGAAGATGGAGGAGAAGGTTCGAAATAAAAAACGAAAACAAATTATTAATGGAGGAAAATATTAAGAAAATAGAGGAGAAAATGGAGGAGAATATTCAGAAAATAGTGGAGAAAATGGAGGAAATAAAGACTGACAATAAACAGTCGAAGGAAGAATTAACCCGGATAAGCCAAAAACTGGAAGAGACCAACCAGAGGATGGAAGAAACAAGTCAGAAAATGGAAAGGAATAATCAACAATTAAGAGAAGAATTGAGGGAGACTAACCAAGAGAACATGAACCAGTTAGATGGAAGGATGGAAATATTAAAGGAAGAATTGAGCCAGAAGACAGCTGAAAACAATGAAACAATCAGCAAGAAAGTGGAAGAGGAAATAACAGTGATCGAACAAAAGATTACAAGGGCTGACGAAAGATGGAGTCAGACGGGACAAGAAGTACAGAGTATCAAGACCGAAATAAATACTAAGGTTGCCAACATCGAAGAAATGAATAGGAAGACTTTAGAGGAAAAACTAAAGGAAACACGTGAAGACTGGGAGAGAGTGCAGGACCGATTCACAGAAAAATGTGATGGCATTGAAGCTGCTGTGACCAGTATCAACAGTCAGGTGCGACAGAATCAAACAGATATAGACCTGTTCCATAGTCGACCAACCAGTATTACCAGTTGTCCAAATAACGAAAATCGTGAAGGGATTAACTTCAGGTTTTATAAAAATAAACCTATGGAGTTCCTAGCCAGAATCGAAGAGTACTTCACCAAACACAGAGGCAACCGCTGGAGAGAGAATAAAGAAGTACTGGACGAATCCTTCAAGGAGATAGCCGATAATTGGTGGATGGCGATCAGAGATGAAGTGACAGACTACCAACAATTCAAAAGGCTATTCAAGGCCAAATTTTGGTCTGAATCAACACAAAATATCGCCAGAGACGGGATCTGTCACGGAAAATATAACCCGTATGGAAACCAAACTCTAACAGCGTATTTCTTGGGAAAGGTGTGTGTGGCCAAACATTTAGAGCCAAGAATACCGGAAGAATGCTTGGTCAGCAAGCTCTCCTACCACTATGAGGAAGATATCATCAGAGCTAGAAGGAACAGTCAAATAAAAACTGTACAGGCAATGACCGAACTTTTAGAAATTTATGAGCACGAGGATTACTACCGCCAAAGTCGCAGGAGATACGAAAGGCTGGAGATGAGAAATAACACGAGTAGTTCAAATAATAATAATCGGCAGAACGGCAACAACAACAATAATTATAGTTCCGCAAACCGGAATAATGCCGAATACAATAATAACCCTCGTAATAACAATAATGTTCCTAGATATAATAACAATAATAATAATAATAATGTTCCCACAAATAATAATAGTGGGAGTAACAATAATAATAATAATAATAATAGCCGTCCGCCTAACAACAACGGTTATTATAATAACCGTAATTATGTTCCGAATGGTCAGAGAAACCCCAACCCACCTAATAACAATTATTATGGTAACTATAACAGAAATTAGCTGGTGTTGAGTACACCTTGACAGCTTATTTTTTTGTAAGTGAACTTCAGAACTTCTAGTATCACGAACAGGTACGTGAAAGTATATATTATAATAAATTTTTTGTTGTCCAGACGAGACTTAACGTTACGTACTCTGACGACATTGAACCGAGAAGAGGAGTTCCGCTGCAAGATCGACGCTATGGCTACATTCATCCACCGACCAGCGACTAACGCTTTATTCACTATTATTATCAAACTTTATTAACTGAACAGTATTTATCAATTATTACTAAAGATCATTACTGCAATTATTTTAGAAAAGAGTTCATTTTAAATTGTAACTTATTATTCATTATAATCGATTTATAACTTTAATTTATAAATACACTGAATATAATTTAACTTAAACTTAAATTAGAAATCAAACTACATAATAAATTTAACAGCGATAATCTGGTTGTATTACACTATAAAAACTTACTATAGTTTATATTGTAATAGTGACTATGCTGACTATGACCACTATTATAAACAATGTAAATGAGACAATTTAAGACAAAAATGATACAGAATTTCAAATGAAAAAGAAGGAAGAAACCAGAATATTTTATAATTTAATCAGAATAACTTAACCAAACTCACGAAGAAGATAATTTGATAAAGATGAAACAATGAAGAAGGACCAACTAAGTAGACACCAAGTATTAAGACCAGAAACTAAAAACCCTGGTACCGTGATGATAATATTGTTGTAATAACCACTATTATAGTGATAATTGATAAAGAAGGAATTAATGTTATGCCATGAGCAATAAAATAACTCATTGGATACCAAATGAAAAAAAATCTATATAAATGCTAATTACTATGTAAACAAGATAAAAAGATGAAATAATGAAACGATGAAATGTATATTATACCACATGCCTAAACCACATAATATGGAATGAGCTTTGATAGAGAAGAAGAGTCAAGTGTATAAAAGTATTAATTGATATAAAATATTATGAAGTGAAGAATCCAAGGATGTTTATTATTAGTCAAAAAAGACTACTTTTAATGATTATTTATTTTTATGACTGGATGTAGAAAAATTCCATAAGTCTTATATTTTGAGCAGAGATGATAATTCCTCTCGGCTCAGTTAAGTGAAGTATTGACCAGCAGAGATTGAAGCCAAATGTGCCACTATGTCATTTATTTAATTGAAGGTAATTAAAAGATTTACAATTAATTAATTAAACAAAAAAATTTATTACACCTATCACTAACAACAAAATTTTTTATTATCAACATAATACACATTATACATTATTATACATCTATCTAATTTTATTTGTATTATAACAATATGTCATCAATAAAAGATTTATAGAAACTGAAAATTGAAGGAAGTTAGTGGTGCTGTAATCAGGAATGTTGAGGCTGAGTAAGTGTTTATAAAACAAGTCTGGCATACAACTGTTGATGTAAACAGGTATGTTTACTGGTTGCTGTTTACAGTTATGTGTTGGAGTTGATAGCTGTTGTATTTGGATGAATCATTGCCATGAGTAAAATCTTATTATGAAACAAAAGAAATGAAGTTAACTTATTGCAGATAATATAATAATGAGGTAATTACCGTAACTTAAAGTGTTGAGAAATTAAATTAAATTAAATTGGTAATTTAAGAATGTCAGTAGTGAATATAAATTTATTTTGATTTGAACTTTGATTTAAATTGTAAGAATATTTGTTTAAAAATAAACTGTACGTGAAAAAAAATATATATATATATATATATATAGGAGTTAAGGATAAGGCATTCTTGAGGATAAAACTTGTATTTCTTAGACATGATTGTTATGATTTACTGCTATTTTGTATAATCAATGTGTTATTTTGGAGGGGTAATAATGTATTGTGAACATTATTCAATTGGTATGGAATTTATATGATTTAGCTGTAAGTATACCGTAAGTTTATATGGTCAGGTGGACATTGTATTTTATGCAGGCCAGTTATAGAGTTGATGGAAACCAATGTTTATTATGTCATATCCTGTTTATGTAATTGTGTTTGAATATAGAACAGCGGTCATTGTAAGCCAACTACTCTAAATGGAAAGCCAGTACTTTGTTAATGAACCAGTACGACTAAGAGGAAACGAATCAGTGTGGGATATGGAATAATGGAAGGCCATTTGTTAATATGTTGCTTAAATGTTATAGTCAGGTGATATTGTGGCGGGTGCTTATCTGACTTTATGGTGTTGGGATCTCGAGCAGAGAAGTCCAGTGAGGTCGGATAGGTGCAGCCACAGCCACCGGACTACGGGGGTAAGTACCCATGATATTAGTAGAGTTCAGGGGGGTTGTCGGCGCCATATCTTCACTGATCCTCTTACGTTTTAGGCAATGAGAGTTTTTATGCCTCGGCATAAAACCTCTCACTGGGGGGGGGGGTATTGTAACGGTACAGATTTGTATGCTAGAAAGAGTAATTCAATTCAGTTTTAATTGTCAGTATTCACCTGTGAGGTGCCCCATTGTAACCAGCAACATATTATGTTATCATAAACTGTTGATGTCTAGACAGCCCAGCCCAGACGTATTACGCAACAGCTTGCCAGCAGCAGTCTTTGTGAATCCAGTAAGAACTTTGTCACTCTAGTGTTTGCATCAGACGGTCACCTTAAGCAGTCAGTTAGTTGTTCACTAAAACGTTCGGTTGTTAATTACCAGTTTGCATCAGACAGTGGCAGCAGATAGTCGTCTGCAAGTGAATTAAAAAACAGTGGCCTCGGGTGCAAGATAGGCAGAAAATAATAATCGGCCTATCCAGTATAACTATTAAAGGGCATAAACAATGTAGCGGTCAACTAGTTAAAAAGCTATTAGTGCTCGTACCGATAAAGTTACGTGGACCGACACAATCATTAAATGTGAACGATATGGGTTTAGTAAACAGTAAAAATTAGTAACTGTACAAAGACAAAATTACGCGAATGAGCATACATAGACTTTCGAAGTGTGATAAAACAAGTGCATCACCAGTTGGAGCGAAGCCACTACCAGGATGAGTACTATATTATCAATTCAGAACTTTTAACTACGGTACATTAACATTTAACTATATTGTAACATTTGCATTTACAGAGGTTTTTCTAAACAATAGAGATCTCTAAGGGAACATATCAATTAACGTACTGGTTCATAATAAGTTGTCATAGGCTAGCTGATTACAAAATATTTATTTTATTAATCCATAAATTCAACATTCACTTTGTTTAAAATAAAATTAGATTTTGTTTAATTTACACCATGTGTTAGAGTAAGTTATTACGCCCATTTAACATAACCTGTCCTGTATAGAAAATCTCGCCTCATCGAACCTGGTAAGTAATTAAAAGTAAATAAAGGGAAAATGTATTAAGGTTTCCATATTTGTCCTTTTGTTTAAAAATATTGGTGGCGACCTAAAAGTATTTGGAATCTTCTGTTTTGGTAAGTCAGGGTGAGTATGTAAAAAGATCGTACGAGGTAAGTAAAAAGTTAATAAGGGGGGGGTAAGAAATAAAACGTAACATATGGTTATGTTGGGCATTTGTAAATTTTATAGACGAAATTATACTGAAGTAAATAGTTTATTATATTAATTAAATTAATTGAAAAAAAAAATGAAAATAAGGTCAGTTTGACTGACATAACGGGGGAGGCAGAAGTTCATTCAAATCCTAATGCAGTCAAAGAAAGTGTTTTAAATGAATCAGATGATACGAATGATTCGGGAATGGAGACAACTCCAAGCATAACAAATGAAAGTAATTTGACAGAGTCTGTAATAATTAGTAATGCGGGAGCAAAATCTACTCCCGTGGCAACTAAAATAAAAGAAAAAGAATGGTCAATGGACGATATAATGAATTTTATGAGTAGGCGTTTTGATAATAGCGATGAAAAGTTTCATGAACAGAATGTTAAGTTTGATACAGTAAGCAGTAATGTCAATGAAGTAAATGCCAAATTAAATGAAAAAGTAATAAATGCGAAAGCAAGTTTAATGAATTAAGAGGTGACATTAATAACATTGACGAACAATTTGATAAGTGTTTGAGCGATTCACAAAAGAGTATCAATATTAAATTTTATGATATGAAACAACAAAGTGTTAAGTTTGAAGATAATATTAATAAGCGTCTGAATGCTTTTGACGAGTGTTTTAATACCATTCAAAAACAAATAACCAATTCTGTAAATGAGCAGTTTAGTGAACAACTTAATGAAATAAAAAATGATTTTGAGAGTAAAATAAATAAATGTAATACTGACACTGAATATAAATATAGTGGTGTAGTTGATAAGATTGAAAAGATTAATCAGAATATTGATGAATATGAAACTAATACTAATAGTAAAATAAAAGAAATAGAGAATAATTGTAAGATAGAAATACAATCAATACAAGATACAGTGAATGTTATGGACAAACGTAGCGTTCAGTTCGAATGTTTATATAATAATAAGTTTGTTTCAATGGAACAGAGTATAACCAATGTTAAAGCATGTAGCGGGGCATTTTTGGGCATACCTGGGGTAATAACAGAATTTGTATTTTTTCATAAATAATAATTAACTTGTTGAGTGATAGGAAGATTTTATGACCGAGAGGTAAATTTGTTATTTTGGAAGCGATCGCAACGTGGCTGCACTGCTGTTGACTGTATGAATTGTTTAATAATTGTGTGGACCGTTTTAATAACTGCAAATGTACCAAAGTCAGTTCAAGGGCAATGACGAACACGAAAAACGTAAACACGTTATGTAACTAAATCTGTAAACCAATTATGCAACCAGACATCAGGCGATGTGTTGCGTCAGCAATTTATATAACGATGTGTGTCACCAGTTTTGTCAACAAGCCAAAAACAGTCCACTGGCGAACGGATACAAACTGTAAACCAATGAGAGTTGGGCGAACAACAGCCGCTTCACAAAATAGCGCCTGTAAATCTCCCCAGTACAACGCCATCACCACTCGCGAGTGGTCTGTATAAAAGTTACAAAACGTAAGTGCGGGCCCGCATACAACCAAAAATGTGAATCTTTTTATATATATATAGAATACAAACAGTTTTTCGGACAATATTCATCCAAAATTAACAGTTCGGCAGAAAAATGTGATAGTGCGAACTATAAAACAGTACACGCCATGAGGAGACTTCTACCCGTAAACAGGAAAGTAGACATTCAAAATAATAATTAAAAATGCTGAATGGGGAATAAATTTTGAAGTAAAATATTTAAAAAATGAGATCTCTAAAGTAGCTTTGTGTGTGTATGTGAGAATATGGTATTATTATAGTTTATCGTAATAAGAAGGCTGGTTTGCGTTCCCATTATAATTCTTAATAAATGTATTTCAAGAATCTGTTATTGTATTGCGAGTAAGTAAATTAAAAGAGATTCAAGGTAATTAACAACTATTATTCACGTTTTTGTCAATTATTAATTCAAATTTTGTCTGTATGGTTTTATTAATATGAAATATGAATAATAATAAAGTATTAATAACGTTTAATTATTGATGAACATAAATGATTGTTATTATTTCAGCAACCACATTCTGTTCTCCTAGTTCGCTGATTCGAACCTTGGTAAATTATTTTCTTACAGTTGGTAAGATGGCGCCCGAGAAATATACAATGTTTGTTAGTTAATTTTATGTGATACAAAAAGGTAAGTAGCTTCACAAGCAGAGTTGAATGCGGCAATAAGCCAGAAACTAAGTAATGTTACTGAACGAGTAGTGATTACCCGAGATGTAAATAACGATGTTGATTTAGAGTCATTCAGTTGTGAGAGTAGGGTGGTGTACCTGATGCAGTTCTTGAACCGTACGAGAGAAAGATCGCAAGGTAAGTCAGTTACTGTCAGTATAAATTTATTAAATTTGATTGTAACTTTACATGTTTTTGGTAGGCCGAAGTAGTTACAGTAGGCCTACCAAAGAATGTATTGAAATGTAGTGTATCAGGACCAAACTTTTAAAGAAACTATAAAGTAGCGAAGTGAACATAAACTAACCATTTTAAAACGTTTATTGTGATATTGTAGTAAAAAAGGGTCGGTCAATTTAGTGCACAACATCTTGGAACACGTGGCAGATAAGTAGAAGTGAAAAAACAAATTATGGCCCAAATTTTATTAAAGTGTATGGTAAAACATTAATGGTAGAGGGGGTGAGAGAGAGAGGGAGGAGAAGGGGAAGGGGGAGGGAGGGGAGAGAGAGAGAGAGAGAGAGAGAGAGAGAGAGAGAGAGAGAGAGAGAGAGAGAGAGAGAGAGAGAGAGAGAGAGAGAGAGAGAGGGGTACTGGTTTAAAAACTTTTTTATAGTATAGTTTTTTATCTCATAAGTATGGCTGTAATAATATTCACAACAATAAGAAGAAATTAAAATTATGTTTAATAAAATAAAATATGATTTGCTCATGAAACCTTGCGTATAGAATTTTTGTGTTTTACCACTTTTTGTAGTGTCATATAAAACGAAAAAAGAAAGAAATTAATAGTTTTTTGGTTAAAATAAAACAAGATTGTGTCATCATAATAATGTGTTAGACTAATAATTACGCCAAAACCCATAACCTATTTTGTACCAAAAGCTCGTCTAAATGACCCTGGAAATTTTTGTATAAGGGAATTAAATTATTTAATAAATTATTTCTTTTGGGGAGAGTGTAATTGGTTTCTGCTTTTGAACCACAAGATGCAGTGGCGGCCCTGGCTTTTTGGTGTTGAAAATTTTCTTTTAAGGTAAGTCGATAAAGAAGATCGTAGTAATCGGGGGTAAGTATATTTTTCTCTTTTATTATAAAGTTACAGTATTAAATATGTAACTCTACAGATGGTGTGACAGGGTTTAGGGGGTGGGGAAGGGTCATTCATATTATAGCTTGTTGTGTGTGAGCATGGTGGGGGAGAGGGGTGAAGGGGTTGTTTCCACTTATTTTGTGTCTATTCCAATCTGACGATGGGCTGTGAAGCTTGAAAGCGCTAATTGGGATAATTTTTACATAGTGGTGTGCAACTGTGATCATTCTGATTAATAAACTGAGTTTTATTTAGATACTGAATTATGTATTAGATTTACTTACTGGGGCAAATGCATGCAGTTTGGCCTCAGAGTTGTTGTCACCTCCATACTTTGACAGTAAGTAATCTCTAGCCTCGAGTACCAACTGCAACAGACATATATGCTGGTTGTGTCATCTATTATTGCAATAATTATGAACAACAATTGAAACACAGCTTTCATACAACAACTTTCAACTGTATATTGTAGGTAATAACATTACCGAGAAGCCAGCGTTAGTCCCCTGTTCCACAATTACCAAGAATTCTCCAGTCTTTTCCCATAGATTCTGTATTGTTTCCAATCTTGCTGGTGCAGATGGTAAATCAAACAGTGTATACGCGGATACTACCAAATCAAATTTTACCTGTAGCACACAAAAAACATAATGGTCAGAATTTCAAGTTTAATGAACAATAAAGCTTTCATGACTTCATAATTTTTACTTTTTTTATAGTTTCCATTTTTAACAGTGCCAACAAAAAATGACTGGTTCACAACATTATTAACTAAAAATCTAATCCAGTGCACGTTTTTTATTTTCATTCCCTCACCCTCCTGGAGTTGGCAGTTTATACCCCCCTGCAAATACCCGTGGTGCGTGTGTTACGGATTCTCTCACAGGTATATGATGCCTACAGTTTAATGCTGGATCCGAAGACCATAGTTGGGGAGGCCTTATACTAGGCAGGATACCTCTCGCTGCTTTACTATTGGCTTGCGAAAGAGAATGGTCGTATTTTCATTATGAGTTTGTTTATTACTTATTAGGTACACATGCGTCACCCAAATTTATACATTAAAAATTTTTCCTAAGTAAAATCAAATTAACTATACTGTTATTTGTAACAGTATCTTCTTCAAAGCATGATGCTACATTACGCACTTACAAGGGTGAGTTGAAAAGTTCGCGGAGCGACATTTGTTGCTTAGCGGTAACACTAAAATTTTTCGTGTGCTGCAAGATTTATGTGTACTATTTGTATTTTATGTGAACTTCTGTTAATTTTCAAATCTATCTATCAGTTTATTCATTCTTTAGAAGCTTTTTG
This sequence comes from Magicicada septendecula, assembly GCA_034769895.1. Classification (NCBI taxonomy): domain Eukaryota; kingdom Metazoa; phylum Arthropoda; class Insecta; order Hemiptera; family Cicadidae; genus Magicicada; species Magicicada septendecula. The sequence goes on along the minus strand of CM068367.1, from coordinate 1,423,511,809 downwards.
AAATTGACGTCTCATGCGTGCTTTGAAAAACGGACAAAATCAAACATCGTGGTGTGATTCTTTTAAAAATTGTTTAGCGCCAATGGAAATTAAGAATGAAATTGTAAATGTGTCGGGAGATGCTGTAACTTCAAAACCAACGGTTTGTAAACAGGCACTTGCGTTTAAACATGGTAGTACGAGCATTGAGATGTTCCTCCCCCACACTAGACGCCCAAAAAATGCAACAACTCCAGATGTGGCAGCCATCTTGCACAACACATTTCATACCAAGTTCTTGAGTTAAAAGTATGATGCACACCCTCATATGAGACGTCTATGATTTCAGCAACGTTATCCACTCCTCAATCTGCGGTCTTCCAACACCTACGAATTTTTTCAATAATGTAATTTTTTGTTGCACTTTTTGGACGTCCACTGCTGGGATTGTCTTCAGTGCTTGTATGATAATGTTTAAACTTGAGTATGCCCCACTTACCATTGTTTCTGATGGTGCAGCATCTCCTAACACATTTACAATTTTGTCTTGATTTTTCATTGGTGCTAAAATGTTTTTAACAGAGAATTCATCACAGGATGATGTTTGATTCTGTGCATTTTAAAAACGTGTGACAGGAAAATTTCAAACAGCTGGTAAAAATTGAATAAATTGACAGATATATCTGGAAATTAACACGTGTTCACGTGAAATATGGGTCTTGCAGCACACGAAAGATTTTAGTCCTACCACTGATCTGTAGATGTTGTTCCGCGAACTTTTCAACTGATCCTCGTAAGATTGGAATGTGTAAAGAGTACTGAACATGACTTTTCATCCCTACAAGATTACGGTTGTGCACAAATTAAGTTTGTGCAATTGGTAAACATTTGTATAAAACATGCTCACAAAATGGACAGTGACTTGGTGTGTCCTGCTTGACTTGTGTCTGCAATTACTTTATTTGGGGATACCTCAAAGGAAAGTGTTTGACAACAGTTTACACACACACTGCCCTATTGGAATGTGGACAATAGGAATTCAGAGCTGTGATTTGTCAGAAATTGCAGCAACAGCTCAAGTGCATGAACTTCCAGCACAGACACAAGGCTATGTATGGGAAAAATGGAAAACATTTGGACTTCATTATTTTCATGGTCAAACAAACTATTTTTTATTATTTTTTAATATATATATATATATATATATAAAAGAATATACGAAATTATACTGCTTGCAGAAGAAACAAATTAAATAACATCACAAATTATATAATATTTATACATGTACACATATTCTGTAATTTTACATATAATTTGTTAATATGCAACATTTACTTGACTATATTAGTTTAAATAAGTAACTGTTTTTTGACACTGTATATATGACACACACACCTTGGTCAATCAAAAAAGGAGTGTGATATAACTGGCCAAAATAATGACCATCCAGCACTTTAGAAAAATGTATACAAAGAAGTGCCTCAACAGGACTCTGTTCACATGCCTGTCACAGATATGATCGAAATGTCTGGCAGAGTATACAGACAGTATGGACCATGACGTAACAACCCAGAAAATTGTGACAATCATCAATTATCTTGAACACAAATTTCTGAGTCATTATTCCCAGTGCACAGTGTTTACAAATGGCGTTGCTGGGTTGCCAAGGACTCAACAAACTGGCCGCACATGCGCAACAGCATGACAGCATCAATACAGTGGCAATATTTAAAAACAGAATTTATTTTCTGAATAACCCTCGTACATTTCTACAGAATTTACAAGAGCTAAAAATAGATCTAAAAAAATAGTTTTAAAAGACAATTATTATTACATGTTGTGAAGGAAGGAACTGTCTATAATATATTCCTTTTCTTTCCATTTTGTCTGCCTCCTTGCCATCACAGATAATTTCCCTGGCTAGGTCATTCATATGTCTGCATGCATCCACATTAAAGTATTCTTTTAACGACGACTTCCAAAATTCCTGCGCTGCCCTGTGCAAAAGGATTAAGTGTTACACACATTTTACATTCAATTTCTCTGTTAGTAAATTAGTAGTTGTGAACATACTATTTCTTACTAATGTGCTTTTAACTAATTAAAACTCTTCATTTTGTTTATTTTTAAATAGTTAATATTCTTTAAACTTCTTCCTTTGACAGAGTGTAATGGGGCGAATTAGAAGGGTTTTTTACTTCATTAATTTTGGTTTTCATTTTTTAAAATACTTTAAATTCATTTCATATATGTGTCCAGTCCTTGGTTGAATTTAACTCGCAGTCTAAACAATGCAAAGGTACGCTGTAACTGTGTTGAAATATGTGAAAAGAATGCGCTGTCAACTGTAGCACACTTCCGAGAACTTTGAGGTTGTGTCCACTCACAAATGCACAAGCACCCACATCTGCGGAGCGCCTAACTTTACATAAACGAAAGTAAAGGCAGTGAAATATCGTCGGCGTATAGCACACGTAAATCCTGTGTGCCAGATGTACAGCTACTAAAAACTTGGACAACTAAGGCTGTGTGCGGCGATGAAATTTGTTCGCCGGCAAGGCAGTGATGCCCGCCCGGATGTCACATCGTCAAATAAAGCTCTCTTCCCAGTCAACTACTAACACAGACCGCGCGCGGTCGCCTAAAACTTTATACCCGGGCAAAATTTTGTTCCATCAAGTCGGCCGACTAATCGAGCTTATATCGGAGTTGTAAAGCAGTTTAAAAAAGTGAGATGGACATGTAACGCCATAAAATCAAGTGAGTTCGGAGTAAAAAATGAACTAATAACAGTTTGGACATAGTGCAAGTAATTTACAGGACACGCCATGTGGTCGACAGTGACGCTGTTTAGGAAAGTAGCACTATTCTTTTACATATATTCTTATGTTCTATAAAAAGGGGTTTTAAAGGTCTGAATGTGAGAGTGTGGCAAGCTGGGTTCGCCTTGATTAATTAAAAGTATATTAGAATAAGAAAAATGGTTAAATAAATGTGCATGTTGTATCTGTCTTAAAAGGAGAGAAAGTTGAGTTCTAATTGAAATTCTATTGAAAAGGAAATAATTAGATAATAAAATTTGTTTATTCCATCAAACAAATGAGTGTAGCGTACGTTTGTTGGGTAACCTGATAATCATACTTGCATCTTAACGTTCGTGTTGCGGACTCTGGTAGAAGACGAAACAAGGTAGGTGGAAGATCAAATAATTTTATGTATTTCTATTTGTATTAAAATGTAATTAACGTTACAAGAGAATTGCTAGATTTTCCTGTTTTGCTTGGGTTATACTATATACATCAGTGGTGAAACATGAACTTTTGTAATTTATAAGTAATTGCCCCCTGCCATCCACACTCAATGCTGACTCAACTCCATGTACTGAATTGCTTCCTCAGCCATTATGCTTGCCCTATTTAGTCCACAGAAACTTCTATGTCTTTTCTAATCTCAAAAGATGGCTCGGTGGCAAAAGATTTACTGACAACAATCAAGTTAGCGATGCTCTAAATGGCTTCATTGATGTCCTCGAGAAATCAGCGTATCAGTCTGGTATAACTGCTTTAGAACATTGTTGGAAAACGTATACAGAGCTAAATACAGATGATGTTTAGAAATAAATGCACAGTAATCCAAAAGAGTGTTGTTTTTCTTATTCAGGTCTAGGATTTTTCAACCCTACCCTAGTAGTTAATGTTATGATGTTTACAATAGTTATAACGTATGCTTTCTTTGATTATGTTTCAATACATGTGTGTTTCTGTACTATTTCCAATTAATATTGAGAATAGTGTATAAGTTCTAATTTTTGTAAAAGAATAGTTCTATAAAATTCTACTCCTCTGTGTGTGTTTACCAGGCACATATACAGTACTAAGCCTATTAGTATTAAAAGTGTCTTTTAATATTATACAGAGTGATTCAAAATTCCACGGCAATCTCTTGACATCCGATTCTATAGCTAAAAATAAGAAAAAAAGTTCGTATGAACATAGGTCCGAAAATGGTTCGTTAGCGAGTTATGGCTCCCGAACCAGTTCGCCCTGATTTCTGCTCCCATGATAAAATTACGCCATACTGAAATTTGTGGGGTATAAAGTGAAGGGTAAATTGGGTGGTTTCTTATAGTTTTTGATCTGAAAAATTGAATAAAAGAGGTCCCAGATCTCTATCTTAATTAGTTTTTAAGAAAAACTGGGTAAAACACAAAAAATTGGAGTCCAAAAACACAGATTTTAGATTTGGGATAAAATAACTTAATTAATTTGCTAATAAAATGTCTAACTTTGTAGAGAATTTAATTCTGAGAAACTGGTGTGTATAATGTCTATTAAAAGTAAGTAAAAATTTGAGAAATTTGACTTTAATTAAAAACAAAACAGACCAAAATGCGCCAGAAAAGTGTTACAATTTACAAGAAATGGCATTGTAAACTTTCGAAACACTTACACTTGGGCAGACAAAAACCCAAGAGACTGCCCCCAAGACATGACCAACATACTTTTTCATTTAATGTGTGGTGCGGTCTTCTTGGTGATAATCTCTTAGGCCCTTTTTTCTTACCACCAAGGCTTAATGGAAGACAATACTTACATTTTTTGCAAACGCATCTGATGGAACTCTTGGAATATATTCCACTTGCAGATAGAGTGCATATGTAGTTTTTGAATGATTTGATGTTTTTTGTGTAGTTTTGATGATTTGATGTGTAGTTTTTGAATAACTACTATCGTGATTTGATGAACCATTTAAATAATACATTCGGTAAGCGATGGATTGGTCGAACGGAGCAGTAACGAGGACATCTTTTATTCAATTTTCAGATCAAAAACTATAAGAAACTAGCAAATTTACCCTTCACTTTATACCCCACGAATTTCAGTATGGCGTCATTTTACCGTGGGAGCAGAAATCAGGGCGAATGGTTCGGGAGCCATAACTCGCTAACGAACCGTTTTTGGACCTATGTTTATACAATTTTTTTTTCTTATTTTTAGCTATAGAATCATGTTCTGAGAGATTGTCGTGCAATTTTGAATCACCCTATATAGATTATAATAAATATTGTTTTCCGACAATGTATAATTTCTTAAGTGTGTAATAAAATGCACATATATTTTAAACTGCAACTTAATTATTAACAAACCTTTTGACAGTATTTACTGCTAGTCCACGAAATTTCGCGTGGCTCTGTAAAATTTCAACTTATAAAATGAAAGTTCTATGGGTTAATAAAATTATTAGGGGGGGGGGTTTCACCACAGGCAATTTGGCTGGGGGTGGATAAAATTTATGAATGATCCTAACTGACTAATATATTAATATAATTCCTCATATTTTTATTATGTCACCTATCAAACTTCATACACGATAATACTGGATACATTAACCCCTTGATTTTTTTTTAAGTTTCTGTTACATCACTGTGAGTCTTTCGTTAATTTACTATTTATGTTACATTTAATTTTATTCTATTAATTTATACTTACTACGTATTTTCAACTAGTTACAATTATGTGAAACCACAAAATCAACACAGAATTTGATACGTACCATGTGACTGTTCCCACTCCAGAGCCAAAATCAAAGAGCGATTTCGGTTTAAAGTCTGGCACTCGTCGTGCCATTTCTCTGAAAATGCGATACAACACAGCATACTCAGCTGGCGATCTGCTAAACAAGTACAGTAAACAGTTGTGTTCCGAATATGTTATTCTCGTCCAATTGTATACACGCTGCTTCATCAAATCGTTTACTTTACCCTTTACTACTTTTTTGTAATGATCTTTCTGTTCTTCTGTCATTTGATCTTCCTGCAAACCCACTAAAAACAATTACAATTATACAATAAATAATAAGAAAATAGACTAACTGAAATGACACACAGTTAAGAGTAAAAACTGACACAAGTGGGCTAAAAGGAGAAGAGGAGATAAGAAGGAGGGTAATAGGTTGTCAGTGACACTATTTAATATTGTTTTGAAGGGAAAACAAGAGAATGTGGAATACAAGACATGGGCGTGCAGAAAGTAGTACAAACTGTAGCTTGCGTGGAAGAAATTGCTACGAGGATTGTGCAGAAAGTAACTTACGTTTTAGAATAAATAAATAAAAAAAACGAAAAAAAAAGTTTTATTTACACAGTTGAAAACTACATTCTTAGACTATTTTTCCACATAGTCTCCATTCAAATTCAAACACTTATCGTAACGATTTATGAGTTTTTGAAAGACCTCATCATAAAAATCTCCCGCCTGCGATTTCAGCCATTCATTAACGCCTGCCTTTAGCTCTTCGTCATCTTCAAAGCGCTGCATTGCCAGCCACTTTTTCATACGCATGAACAGGTGATAATCGCTCGGTGCCAGATCAGGGCTGTATGGGGGATGATTTAAAATCTCCCATCCAAACTTTCCCAGAAGTTCTTGCGTTCGTGCTGCTGTATGCGGTCAGGCATTGTCGTGGAAGAACAATACCCCGGAGCTCAACTTACCGCGTCCCTTGTTTTGGATTGCTCTCCGCAGCTTTTTTAAGGTTTCACAGTAAATCTCAGAGTTGATTGTGGTACCCCGTTCCATAAACTCTACCAGGAGAGCCCCTTTTCTGTCCCAAAAAACTGTCACCATCATTTTCCTTGCTGACAAGGTCTGCAAACACTTCCTCGGTTTTTTGGGCGAGCGAGTATGGCCCCATTCCATGGATTAATTTTTTGTTTCACAATTAACATACCTAACCCAGGTTTCATCCCCCGTTACAATATGGTCCAGTAGAGAATCACTATCATTGTCGTAGGCATCAAGAAATGACAATGCCGATGCCATCCGGTGGTTTTTGTGCATTTCTGTAAGCATTTTCGGGACCCATCGCGCACAAAACTTACCAAGCTTTATCGTGACAACTTCATGAAGCAAACTACGTGAAATTTGAGGAAACTCATGTGATAGCTCAGTAATCGTACAGCAGTGATTTTCATGGACTTTTTTATTGATTTTATCCACCAATTTGTCAATAAGAACACTCAACCGGGCACTCTGCTCATCATCGTGCATATTGGTGCGGCCATTTTTAAACATAAGACACCAGTGCCTTACTTCTCCCTCACTCATAACATTCTTCCCATACACCTCACACAGTTGCCGATGAATGTCCACCAGTCTGCAGTTTTCTGTTTGCAGAAATCGTATTACTAAGTGCACTTCACAGCTCGCAGGATTTTCAATCGCAGCACTCATGTTAAAAATTATTAGTGAAGCACAGAAACACAACACAGACCTATACCGGCCCCCCGCTGGATGCGTACTGAGTCACGCCACCCAGAGTTACCAAGATGGAGGTGCTAGCCCAACCCCATCACCACCCACACTGAAACGTAAGTTACTTTCTGGGCAGCCCTCGTATAATAGCATGCGAAATAGGGGGGGTGCCTTGAAGAAATGTTGTAGAGAGGAAGACATGCACATGACAGGTGTTAGAGATAAATACGAACCAGAATAAAACAAAGTTTGCAGAATAGACACCGTGGTGAAAGAGGCATAGGGAAAGCCAAAGATAAAGTTGGAGAATCACATAACAGAGGACATCAAAGGATGGCGTGAGGGGTGGAGGGAAAATATATAGGACATATGATATATATGAAGATATACGAGTGAAAGAGATCAAAAGGATGGAAGAATGTGATAGGTTAGAGTAAGTGATTCATCATTACCAGTGTGTTTCAAGAGTCCAAAAAGATCAACAGAATGCATATAATTCTGCAAGTGTGTAAAGCCTGGATGGCAATGATGATGAAGACTACACAAAATTACGAGGGGCAGCTGATAAGTAAAGCACAGTCGCATATAATGGGAAAACAAAACAATGTACAACACAACGCGTGTTGCCATCTGGTAGCAACATTACAAAAATCCCACATCTCGTCGACCAACTCCTTCTCATTTTCTGTCAGTTGCCACTGTTATGGAGTCGAGTACGCCAGCTATGTCAACGCGTATAAAACAACGTGCAATGATTGAATTTTTAACAGCTAAAAAAGTGAACGGTAGTGACATTCATCATCATCTAAAAGCCGTTTATGGTGATGAAACTGTTGATCGAAGTACCACGAGTAGGTGGGCAGTAGAATTTCATGCATCTGAAGCTCGTAAAGTGAATAATGAGGATGAACCTCGCAGTGGTCGACCAGTTTCTGTGACTAATGATAAGCACCAAATGGAGATGAATGAATTGATTCAAAATGTCTGTCGCATCACACAACAATGTATCGCCACTCAGATGGGCATATTGAAAGAACGAGTAGGTCACATTATTGCAGAACTGGGCTACCGTAAAATCTGTTCATGGTGGGTGCCATGCACACATCCCGTGCAACCGCTGAGGCTCTTGTGACTTGAGATTTGAACCCATTCCACACCCTCCATACTCATCAAATTTGGTGCCCTTTGATTTTCACTTTTTTCCACATTTAAAGAGGGTATGAGACATCACTGACGGGATGAGACAACTGGTTCACCATTGGGAGAAATGTGTAGCTGTAAATAGGGACTGTGTGGAAAAATAAATGTAAGTTTTTGTAGCAAATAAAATGTAACTTTTTGTAGTTTTTATTCCATATTTGTTTAATTTGACTACCTCTTTTCATTTGCGAGTTACATGCGACTGTGCATTAGTTATCAGTCACCCCTCGTAATTATACACAAACCTTTGCCATCCAGACTGATCCATATTTATAATGAACAGATCTGTTTAAACTTTAATGTTTCTGATAAAATGTTCATAGATTACTATGTTTTTTTGTATACTGGCTCTGTACTATTAAAGTGGTTCCATTTAACAGTGTTAATTACAACCTGCATTCACAGAACTGTATTAAAAGAAACATCTAGACTCAATGAAACAACTAAAAAATCAATTCTGTTAAACCAAGATGTGGAGGAAGGAACTCATATCCATAATGGTAATGACTACATATTGTAACGACAGTCTACTGATCGTTGTAGGTACAGTGGAAAACAGTATACAAGACACCAATTAAGTCACTAATCACCAGCTTTAATTTTCACAGTTAAACAGTTCGTAATTAACAACACAGTCTCTTACAACAAATTAAATAAAAATTGTTCACAAGCAATAAAAGTCAACTAATATTAAAACACAATTGTATTACAATTATACCGTCCGATTATAAAACACAACACTTTACTAATAACCACTTGAACTCACAGAGTAATATCGTCCGGTAGTAACTCGGACTGGACTGTAAATATATTTCTACTATAACTGAAAACTAAGGCCGCTGCCACCTAGTATTTATACAACGCTCACAGATTCCAAACTATGCATTTGCGCCAGTGTACGACATAATTAATTGCGGCCTTGACACAGTCTCCCGAATTCTGGCACAGTCTAGCAAATGCGTCGAGTCACATACGCCACAAGCATTATATTCCAGATCCCTCTGGAACATTCAATAAACACGTAGATTGTTCTGTGATGTCGTAACACTGCTCCCTCCTTAAATTTTTAAAAATTTTACCTTAATCCGTCTATGTGACCGCTTGGTTTCTGTCTTCTAATGCGTTTCGGATTAATTTAATCCAGCATCGCTTTAAAATTGGAAACTTATCAAGCAGAAATGGTATACATATCCCTCCTTAAGCCTGTTCATCCCGAACTGGCAACCCGTCTCTGAAGTAATACTCGACCAGGCGATCTAGTGGACGTCCTTGCAAATAATAATTCTCCGGTTCTTCGAATTCAGTCTCGTGTGATCCGAACATCAAGTTACCAGGAATGCGAATCTTCCGCTCAACCACTAGTTTTGCTGGAATCACTCCCCTTGTGTCACGTACTGATGACCTAAACACTACTGGCTGATCATAGTCTGTTTGGTTCTCGTCAACAACCTCTTGTGTAACTTCATCTTCAGCAACTTTTCCCCCAGGCGCTTCTAACAGCTCAGGAACAAGCAAGAGTCTTGTCTTGACACCCATACTTGGCTTTCGAATTACTTCTTTTGTCGTTACACTTATTTGTACTTCCTCTGCTAGTTCTTCCTCCATTTCCGCTTGCAATAGGGAGGGTTCCTCTTGACCAGACCTGTTGACTTTTTCTTCGGCCAATGCCACTTGCTTGATTGCATGGTTGGCAGACCCTGTCATTTCACCCATAAAAAGCTTTATCTTCTCTTGGCCGACCCTCAGGACATTCTCTCTTAAGTCCACAATGAATCCGTAGGCATTCATAACGTCTGTGCCAAGAATCACTTCATCGACAATATCTGCAAAGAGCATTTGGTGGCTAAACTCGAGAAGACCCAGGCGTACACATACGTCTACTTTTCCTAGCACCTTGATGGGGCTTCCAGTCACAGTCTGTATTGTACAAGAGCTAATTAGAGGCTGGTGGCTGCTGACTAAGTCAGGGCACAGGCACACAATGGACACTGATGCGCACGTGTCAACTGTAAATGATGTTGGTTTACCTTCCGCAAATCAATTAACAATCAAGTTTCCACTGGTCTTATGTAGCATGGAAACTGTGTGCTGTTCTGGGATTTTACTTCTTTAATTGGTGCGACCACTCTCTTCTCTCGGTATCTTCTTCTCCCAACAATCTACCTGTAGATGACCATGTTTTCCACAGTTGTAATATTTCAGTCTTCTGTCTTTTTCCCATCGTTCAAATCGGTGCGACTGTCTTGAACTTCTGAATTGTTTGTCCGACAACATTGACTTGGCAACTTCAAACTCTAGGGTGTGAACAAGAGCTTCTGAGCTATTTCGGTGTCTTCCTATTCGTAACACTTGCTGAAGTTCACAATCTCCGATGCCATCAATAAATGTCAGCACCGCAAACCTTATTAGAAAATCTTCTGGTGCTTCAGGATAGGGCAATTTAGCCAGTCTGTCAATACTTGCTTCAAATTCTTGAAGGCTCTCCCCGGAACGTTGTCGTCTTGTTCTCAACTGAGCGTAGTACACATCTCGCAAATGTTTATCACCATACCGTAATTCTAGAGCTTTTATCAACTCAGCATAGGTGTTCTGGCTGTCAGGTAGCACTTTCTGTAGTAGTTCTGCCACAGGTTCTTTTAATGCAAGAACGAGTGAAACAACCTTGTCTTTCTGTCCAATTATTTGCGCATGCAGCAGCTTCAAATTGGTGGAGGTACGTTGCCCAGTGACTGCTTCCATCAAAGGTTGGAGCTTTGACATGAACTGTCTCTACTGCAGGCAAAGTGACTTTCTCTATTAACTTATTTTCTGCTGTTTTTCAGTCTTTATCATTGGTACAGTCTGTTCAGAAAATTGTTTTGGTTGCATCTTCAGGCACTGCTCAACTTCACTTTTAATTTGTTCTCTTATGTTTGCCATTGAGTTTTCTACTGCAGATATTTTATTTGACACAGATTCTTCTACGACAGATATTTTTGTAGACATCGATTCTTCTATGACAAATATTTTTGTAGACATCGATTCTTCAACACTCGAAACAGATTTTTCTACTTCAGCTATTTTTAATATCATTGATTGTTGTACCTCCGATATTTTAGTAACTTGTTTATTAAGCTTACCTCGTAGGAGACCCAATTCTGCGGTACTATGTTCTTGCATCTGTTTCTGCTCCTGTATTAATGCTTTGATGACTTCTGTTTCACGCTTCCATTCCTCTGCCTCCTATTGTCATTGTTCCTCTGTCTCTAGCAGGAGGGTTTTCTGTCTCGCTTCCGCTTTCTCGTCTTGTCGTTTTTCTGCCTCTTCCGCCTCCTGCCTGCATTTCTCATCCTATCATTTCTCCGTCTGTAACAGGAGCGCCTGTAAATTTTCCATCATCTGACTGGCATCCATTGTTTTCCGATTAATTACGAATTACACTCGTCTTGTACAAAGTGTCCACTGTTTCCACTGTTAAACGTTCTATCCCACTTCTGACACCACTGTAACGACGGTGTACTGATCGTCGTAGGTACAGCGGAAAACAGTATACAAGACACCAATTAAGTCACTAATCACCAGCTTTAATTTTCACAGTTAAACAGTTTGTATTAACAACACAGTCTCTTACAACAAATTAAATAAAAATTGTTCACATGGAATAAAATGTCAACTAATATTAAAACACAATAATACTGTCCTATTATAAAACACAACACTTTACTAATAACCACTTGAACTCACAGAGTAATATCGCCCGATAATAACTGGGACCGCACTGTAAATATATTGCTACTATAACTGAAAACTAAGGCCGCTGCCGCCTAGTATTTATACAACACTCACAGATTCCAAACTACGCATTAGCGCCACTGTACGATGTAATTAATTGCGGCCTTGACACAGTCAGCGAGGGGCCGCACGAATTTTGGCACAGTCTAGCAAATGCGTCGAGAGTCACGTACGCCACACACATTACATTCCGGATCCCTCTGGAACATTCGATAAACACGTACATTGTTCTGTGATGCCGTCACAATATGTATATTACAGTATATCAGCACCACGTACAGAGTGACTGCAAATCAACTGCTGACATTGGGACCTGCACAGCAAACCAATAACAAGCCACCACTACAACACATCCCCATTGTACAAACACCCACCACAACAGAAAGTGACACACATCCAAGTAGAATGAAATTAGATGGGGAAATGACAATGACACTGACCAAAAAATTAATACGTTCCAATGGAAAAGTGGAATGACAAACAGAAATTTGAAAAATACGGCAATAACTGAAACGAAACAAGGTTTACAAAACTATGGCATCATTTAAATTATATACTACATGACAATGAAAAATAGACTTTGACAGGAAAATAAAAACAGAAAATACAGTCTCTTGAAATGACATTTCTTGGAATAGTTACAGGAGAAGTTGTCAACACATAATAAGAACAACATTATCAGAAGACATGAAGGTAAATAAATAACAGAAACAAATAAAAAATATAGAAATACTGTACATGGAATGCATAGAAAGAATACCATAGCAGCAAAAATATGAAATGCAACGGTACAAACCTACGGGTATTTGGGATTTGAATATTCACACTTTTATTTCGCCCAAGTATAGCATCAAGGTTGGTGTGAATTGACAAAGGAATGTGCAGTTATTGACGAGGGGGCGTACGCGCTTCCACGGCCAAGGTTCTCAGGCGCTCGGTCACGTTTGACTACATACCTCAGCGCTGTGCGCGCCCTGAACAAAGCAGTCGACTTAAAACCACTCCCCCGGCTGGGTGAATACATATGCTCACGAGCCAAAATTTTATTAAAGTGTATACCAAAGTGAATTCAAGAAAACAGTAAAAACAGTTAATATCAAACAGTGCGGATGTGAGCATTTCCGCTCGCCGTCGGCTGCGTACCGTTACGCCCGCAACAAAAATGTGAACACAGCAAGTATAAAATATAAAATAACCAACTTATAACTTTATCAGAATGCATTAGCAGTTTAAAAAGTCAGTGAACATTAGAAAACCAACATCCGTAGTGCGCGTGTAACGATGCGACGTCTCCTGGACAGATTTGCAGCTAAGTAACAAATAAGAGATAAAACCAAATTTTCAGTACTTTGTTTAGATTCAATAAAATGAGCTCAGTTAGGGAAGTCCATGAAATTGTACCGCATGAATGAGTGAGTGATTGTGTGAATACAATATAAATTTAAGCAGTGCTGGGTTGTGAAATATATATAATTCTATAATTTAAGACATGATTGATTATGTTTATTTTGGTGGGATTCTGTTTATTTAATAAAATTATAAATGGGAAAGAAATTTTAACTTGATTCAATAACTACGCCTCATGGCGAATAGCAATGTGTTTTGTTTCTGAAGTAGAATCTCATGTAACTATCTGTGGCTTGATAATAAAGGGCAATGTCATTGGTAAATCTTACAATAATTATTAAGAGTAAGTTATTTCAAGTAACAAGATCCGCTGTTTCTGGTTCGCTTAAACGAAACTGGCCCAAGAAGTTTTTCTTTGTTGATAACAACATGGCGCCCGAAATAGTTAATACAGAAAGTAAACAGTATGTAACTCAATTAATAAAATAATAAAAAGAAAGAAAACATTAGAGAAAGATAAGATGGAAATGCTTAGAGATCAGAACAGGTAGTATGGCTAATCCCTAGAGTTGAGAACAAAAAGGACTTCACTGAGATGGTTTATAAATGTCAGTACATACTACGAACTTAACCTGCACATCAAACAGGAAGCTATGTATTACTATATATGTCAAAGCGTTAAGCCAAACTCATCAAGGCTTGGTTACCTGAGGACTGAAAACATGCTATGATTTTATGTGTAATTCAGGGACTGATCTCTTGCACAACCTCTAAATTAAAAGCAAACTGAAGCTAATGGAATTATACACTTCTTTTAAATTCTGAAGAAGTGTTTAGAGCTTAATATATGTACAATAAGAAAAATATGTTTACGAACACGTAAAATTACATGGAATGTGTAGTTAGTTAATATGGTGTTGTATCTAATTATACATACACTTTTCCTTCACTTCCATTGTGTACTTAATCCTCTTCTCTTTTAGTTCTCCTTCTTCGACAGGAAAATGTCTACTATATAAATACCTTGAAAACATGCCTGTATCTGCAAGTATATTTTTGACTGGAACCTCTAAAAAAACATCAAAATAATCTTTTACTTACAGAGAACTGAAAATGAGAGAATTATATTAGCATAAACACAAATTATATAATAGTGTTATGTAATGCAGAAAAAGTGTAAGACATTACAAAATATGCTACGTGTTTCTTGGCTATTCCAGTGGAATCTGGTGTAATGTGTGTGTACATATTGCTGCTACTTTGAGATGAAGGACAATTACGTGACACTTGTCACGCATCCGTAGCCGAGACTGACCCAGATTTCGCCGGTCCGCGCACACTGTGTTCAAGGCGGCAAGCAATTACGCTCTTAGTGTTTCTAGTAGTGTTCTTGACGTGTAGTATGGACTATTCTGGAATCTCAGCAGGGTATAAATACAAGCACTCAGCGACGCTTAGTTTCAGTTTTAGTGGCGATTTATTCCAGTGCGAAGTGTTCTGTGTTTTATAATTGTGTAAGACTATATTAGGTGACATTATTATTGCGTGTGAACAGTTTTTATTTGATATGTTGTAAGAGACTGTCTTGTTGATTACAAACTGTTTAATTGTGATAATTAAAGTTGGTGAATAGTGACTTAATTGGTGTCTTGTATTTAGTTTTCCATTGTACCATACGATGATCAGTAGACCGTCGTAACAATATTAATATAAATTGAAAACAATTACAATTAATAGTGTTGGGAATAAACTCTGTGGTCCACTAATGTTGTTGATCACAGACGTTTCAGCCTCACCTCTGGAGGCCATCTTCAGTGCATAAAAATGATTCACCAACTGACACGATGTATGTCAGTTTAACCACAGTAGTACTCTGTGGCAAATAATTTTATTACAGTACTGTGCCACAGTACTATTACAATTTGATTACAGTACTATACCACAGTACCATTACAATTTTATTACAGTACCATACCACAGTACTATTACAATTTTATTACAGTACTGTACCACAGCACACTATTACAATTAATTTTTAGTGTTATTACTCAATGTGTACTCTGTGTGTATTGTCTTTCTTAACTGCTTACCAAAAGATTTAGAAACTTATTCACTCCCTAATTTCACAAAAGAAAGACCCCTAATTATCTAAGTGAATGATCAGTGTCTGCAATTTCTCATATTATAATATTCTTTCCATATACAATCGAGACTGGTCATTCAATCCTTAAAAGACCTTTGTAATTCTCTGTACAGCACAGCCAAGGTCATTTATTGTTCATTCATCCCCACCTTCTTGGTATCAAGTAAAAATATCTGTAAATTTCTTCAAGATCAATAATTATGAGGGTACTTTTGAAACATAATGTGCGAAGGAGATGTCTTGGACCGGCCTACGTCTTGGATTATTGCAGGCAGCAATCAAATCTCGATTTACCTGGCTGTGATACTGCAACTGAAGGGTAGGTGGGACTCTAGCTGTAGTGGAAGCAACCCATCTAGAGGAGAAAACCTTGATTACAAAACTGGTCCTCCAGGTTGGGGGTTAGGCATGGGGCTGACCACCCCCCATACTATAAAAGTATTCAGATACAAAACCTCCACAAAAGCCTCGGATGCTGGATGGGAGCAATGGATTTTGACCAAGGGAAAGAACGAGGACAAATGATATGGCAATAGCTACTTGGAATGTAAGAACAAACAGAAAATCTTGCTAGCACTGGAATCAGAGGGTGGAGAGAAAGGGCGAATAACAGGGAAGCATGGAAGAGTATTGTTGAGGAGGCTGAAGCCCACCAAAGGCTGTAACACCAGAGGAGGAGGAGGAGGAGGAGGAGGAGGAGATGTCCAAGTGAGTCACAGTAGTTTCTAATGTTTTTCTTTGGAACAAGGCATGTGCGACTACCAGTAATTGTAGTTACAGACTTATTTTTATAGGCCTAAACTTGCAATGGAAATATGCAGACTCCAGATATTGTGTGTAGGCAAAAACACATTGTGATAAGGTGCTTAAGAAATTTTGTTTATACTGGCAATCCCAAAGCCTTCAGAGTTATCAGCAATACAACAGTGAATATTGAAGCAATAACTGATCTGACACCTCTAAAATACATTAATGTTTGTGTGTGTGTGTGTGTATATATATATATTTCAATTCACTTTTAATCCGCTAAATTGTTCCTTTACCCATTCGCTTAGAAACTGATTCATTCATGCAATTTTTCCCTATTGATTTTCAAGCAGTCAAGTCAGAGTAAAAAAAACATGCAACTAAACACAGTAGGCCTATGTTCATATAAACACATAAACTTAGACTAATTGTATTATAAATGTTAAACTATTTATTTTGAAAACTTTGAATCATACCTGTAACTAACTTTTTAACAGCCTCAATCACTTTATCAGGTAATCGAGGTGGTGGTGATTTAAAGGCACCTGGATGTTTTCTAGGCTTAATTTCTTCAGCTTCTATCTTCTCCTTGACATGTACATCGATGTCTGAGAGCGTTCTAATTTTTGTACTCAACTGAACATAAAAAATGATGTAATCAATCAATATAATACAGACTGATTAATAATCCAGCTTGTACACATTCATGGTTTTTCACAAAAGCACAGTTTTCAGGTTTAACACATATTTTCTTTTTCTTAATGAAGCAGACACAATCTACAGAGGAAGCCTTTCATAGAATGGGCAAAACATTTAGTTCTAAGACAGTAGTGTGTACTAAACTTGAAAACAGTATTGTTTTTACATTGATTAATACTCATGTTATATGCCTATAAAACTTACGCAAAACACAATATAAGTGCTAAACCATATATCAAATTATAAATTTTATTCTTATACTGAACGACCTGAAGGAAGGCCTAATTCAACCTAACACCGATGGAGCCTAATATCTTAGATGGAAAAATTTTCTTATGTCTATATGAACTCTGAAACGTATGAGTACTGTAGACACAATTTTTAAAATCACATTTGGTATTATTCTAAGAAGTTTCACATCTCTGTAGTACACTATGCTTACGGTAAAAATATACTCAGAAAGGTTTGGTTGGGGGGGAAGCGACGGTTACATCAGATACGACAAAACAGCCTTCTCTCAAAAGAATACAATATAACTAGTACATTCATACTAACTGAAATACTCAACACTGGACAATGAACAGAGACTAAGTTCAACTATTATTTCTACTGTATTCAAATTAGTTTTTACGAGAATATTAGAATTTAAAGGTTTTATTTTAACTTACACGGCAAACGCGTAAAACACTGACTGTTAAACATGGTGAAGTCCTACACGCAGTAAGCTGGCGTTGTAACATTTTATTAATAAATCAATTACTCGAAGAAACGTGAAAAAATCAGGTTATGTTTGAATACGGCTGCATAGCGCTACTGTTGCCAAAACTCCAAACAAATACGTTATCTGTATTATCGTGTTCTTCGAAACAAGTTACAACTTACAATACACTTTAAAAATATACGATGAAAAGAGGTTATGGTAATTATTTAACTCATTTTAATGAAGTGAAATATAACATGTTATGTTTCACATAATTAACACTTTCTATTAAAACGCGGAATCTGAATATACAAATGCGGTAATTTCCAGATCTTGATTTTTTATTTTGATTTACCAAAATTTATTTATTGTTTGGATGATATTGCGGTTAGTACTTAGATAAACAATAAAAAATATATCAACAATTCTACCAATTTTAAAATCTCTTTCGCCATAATATTATCTCATATCAGCTGATTCATGTGGGCTACACTGATTAGGAGAGACAAGAGAGAGACTATTTGAAATGTCGAGTGATAGGAAGCGTTTGTTTTGAGTTTGTTATTTACATTTAAAATTTTGGGGTTCGAGTGGAATTCAGTTTAAAATGAAGTTTACGGAACACTTAGCTGCTCACATTACGCCAGAATGGCGAAAGCAATACATCAGCTATGAGGTAAGCAATTTAGAATTTATTCTATTCTTTTTGATTGAAATTTTGCCTGTAAACCCATGTGAGTTGATGGAGTTAACTGTGAACATTTTGTTTTAGGAAATGAAATGTATGCTGTATGCTGCTGTAGAACAGTCTCCATCAGCAGAATTAGTTGAACCAGAGGTTTTGTCTAGATATTTTGCAAAATTTGATGAACAGTTTTTTCATTATTGTGATAAGGAACTTGCTAAAATTAATACATTTTATTCTGGTAAGTAAATCAATAAAATAATCGGTTAATAATCTGTCAAGAGATTTATAAATCAAATAGGTTTTCTATTATGGGTAATAAATGTTAATTTTTTTTTTGAGAAGTTAATAGGGTTCCTGGTATTGATAACAAACATTCATTTTGTTTTAGAGAAGTTAGCTGAAGCAACTAGAAAGTATGGAAGTCTACGTAGTGAACTTAGTGAAGCGCAAGAGGATGAATTTCATGCCAAAGAAGGAATGTTTAGACACCGGCCAAAAATACTTAGAAAGAGAGATGTTCCTGCTCGCAAAATCCAAGAACTTAAATTAGCATTTAGTGAATTTTATCTTAGTTTAATCCTACTACAAAATTATCAGAATTTGAACTTCACCGGATTTCGAAAAATTTTGAAGAAACATGATAAGGTACAAATTATTTGTTTTAACTGTAACACACATCACCACAGCACATACACTGAGTAAAATTTGTTAGGATATACAAACATTAACTTTTATAAAGATTGTCCAAAAAACTATGAAATATAAATATAACAAACAAAATAATAATGGCTTTTAAAATTAGACTAGAAATTATGTGAGGTAATAGTCGTCAATCACAACCTGAGCTCTGGCAGCCACCAAGCCAGAACAAACTGTGCAAAAACCGTGTTTTTGTGTTTCTGCATAAACTACAGGTAAAAACTAGGTGTGGACCTTTTTTATTTACAAGTTGAAAAAAAAGTGTAATTACTTATAGCAATACAGCATTGAAACACAATGCTGACTTCGAGTGGGTTGCTTTTCCAGTGATTTGCACAAAAAGCAGTATTAGTGTAAAATGAGTTCTGCCACAAAAAAAGACATGTATAGGAACAGGAAAGTAATAGTAATACACCTTACTTCGAGTTTGTTGCTTTTTCTGTGATGTACACAAAAACCAAGAATTATTGAAAATTGAGTACTAGTAGAAAACAAATTCTGTTACGAAAAATGGAAACATGTATAGTAATAGGCCTTACTTCAAGTTGTTTTCTTTTATGTCGATTGCACAAAACACAGGAAAGATTAGTGGTTAGGTTAGTTTACATGTTAACCTAACAACGTGTTTACTTCAAAAAACTACATGACTTACAATGTAAGCAGCTAAATTAGACATGCATTTCACGTAGAAAATGAAAAAAAACTTCCAAAATGTGTTTTGAATTATTTGGATCCCACAATTGTTTTTTCCACTAAATTTCTTTTTGCTAATTTTTTGCGTCCACACCTAGTTCTGACCTGTAGTTTACATAGAAACACAAAACACGCTGTTTTTGGAAGTTTTGTAGCTGCCAGAGCTTAGGTTGTCACTGGCGGCAGTTACCTTATGTGTTTCCTGATAATGATAAAATTGTTGAATTCACAAAGTGATGTGGTGTGAGCCCACACAGTATAATTCCCACATAATTATTAATTCAGCTTATTTATCAGTATTGCTTTTATTTAGAAATTTTTTATTTTAAATTATTATTACAATATAAGTGTTAAGACTATTTTTAATATTGTTATGTAATACGGAACTTTTACAAGTTGATATATATATATATTGTGTGTGTGTGTGTGTGTGTGTGTGTGTGTGTGTGTGTGTGTGTGTGTGTGTGTGTGTGTGTGTGTGTGTGTGTGTGTGTGACAAAAGACAGACAGACAGACAGATCTGCCACAAATATTAGTGCCAAGATGGAATGTATTGCTGGAGAGATAAAAAAGAGATTACTGTAGGCAAAACTGTTTTGGTATAACGAAATTACAGTTACTTGTTATTACATAATTGCAGTTAATTATTTTATTAAATGATATTTTATTACAGATATTTTGTAAATGATGATACTATTAATACTGTGGGTAGTGGACACAAAAATATTATTATAAACCCAAGAGAAAGTAATATTGATAAATGGTTTAGAAATTGTGGGAAAAACGTAATTGAATTTCTCATAACGATTGAATACTATGTTATTTTGAATTATACTTTATACTTAGTTTAATAAAATGATTCAAACTAATAGAGTTAAAACATTTCTAAAGAATTTCCTTTGAATTGAATGTTTAAGATGAACAGATAATTTCACTGTAACTGCTTCTTTTCGTAGAGATTGCTGTGTAAGCTAATTTCCTCACCCTTGTCAGTGCTAATTAAAACAGAAATGAATAACTAATTATGTTGAAGGAATAAGAATAATAGATTGCTTTGTGATAATAATACACAATCAAATATACAATTCACGCTATATATTCAGTCAATGGTTGAATCATAGCATTGTTTCATATTTCATGAAACACAGCATGAGTCATATTTCATAACATCCTTTGGTGTGATGTGTTGTGACGTTTAGTAATCGGTCCCGAGACCATGACAGTATGCACCAGTCAGGTTTAGTGTACAGTCAGGACAGTAGTGTTGCATAGCTTACCATGGGTTTGTGTTCCTAGTGATGGTATAGTTTTCGCTTTAGACATGGCCGGTTCTAGTGGAAGGCTGGAATATTAAATGTGGCAACACTGGAACAAGCTGATATTTGAGGCTGAGTAGATGATAGACGATCTCTTTATTTATATATTTCAATAATCAAATTGGGTCATTTTTAACAGCAGTTTTATAATTGCTGGTTAACAGCAGTTTTATAATTCTTCATTTTTTGTAAATTAAAAGTTTATTATGTAAAATACTGTTATATTATTTAAGAATATAATAATTAACTCATTCATATGATACGAATTCAATAATTCGAACAAAATTACTTCTTTAGGCCTAACACTAATTCACTAATTTCTTCAACTTAAACTTATAGTACTAAGTGTGCACAGATCTATAATTTGGATTTAGCTATAAATAGGCCTACTCATTATATTAGTAACGCTATGAAATTATATCAAAATGTAATATGTTCACTTTAGCTATTTTATTCTATTTTATTATACTGTGCTTATAGGCCTCAGACGCAATGTTGCCACATTTAATATTCCGGCCTTCTACTAGAGCTGGGCATGCTTTAGAGCAGTGGTTCCCAAAGTGGGGACCGCAATAATGTTTCAGGGGGTCTGCAGACACTTTTAAGAAAAAATAGAATATACCGTAATTTTCTCTGATTTTGTATGCTCTAAAATCTGAATCTAAATTTTAGAATTTTAAAACAATTAGTAGAAGAATCCAGTATTATTTTCGTTTAAAACTAATTGTAATTGTAAAGGTAATTTCAAACTAATAGCTTTAATAATGTCTTGAAATTATAATAATGTCTTGAAATTATGTCATGTAGCAGATCTGTTTGTCTGCCGAACAGACTAGACCTCTCTCTTACAGTACAAGAAGAAGATTCATTGGCAGCACTTTCAACTAAAATTACAGTTTTCAAAATTACAGCTAGCTAACTTCTAGTTATATGTAATGACTGGCTATCCTGAACTCGGAAAAAGAGCTTTTAATTGTTTAACTGTGTTCCCTTCTACTTATTTGCGTGGAACCGAAGTCTCTTTGCTCACGCACTTGAAGTCAAAGTTAAGAAATAAATTTGATGTAAAGAGTGACTTAATATTGAAATTATCAGACATTAAACCCAATATTGCAGAGCTAATTGTTCAAAAGCAGCTTCATTAAACTATGTTTGGTATCATTAATATTATAATTTTGCAAGTTAAGAGAATGTTGATTTTAATACATTTTAATTAATATATAAGAGATTCTATCATATTTACTGTTTGTTTGATTTCAGAAGTCAGACGGGGTCCATGAATTTTTAAATTTGGGTGGGGGGGTCCGCGAACTGAAAAATTTGGGAACCACTGCTTTAGAGCATTGATTCCCAGAGGTTTGACATAACTGTTGTTCAGTTCAAAAGTACTTATGAAATTATAAAACAGTGCCATAAGTTAAAATACTAAAATTTTGATGGCATAACTTTCACACTATAATAAAAAGGCAAGAATTAAAGTACTGGTACCCACATGTTTTTCACTGTGTTTACAGTGTCTTTAGGTATAAGATTTTTTGTCATAACAGTATAATTCAAAATTACATCTAAAAACCAGGCTGTTAGGCCGTGGTCAGTTGCTATGAAACGCCATTACGTCAGCAACGTTTCGATTCTCCCTTGGGAATTTTCCTTAGGCCACCAAAAAATGACAGAGGACAGAGCGTAAGAAGACAATAATGGCAGATGTACGCCGAACAATACCCGATACCTGTATCAGGTAGAAGCAAAAGGCGGCCTTTATAATCTCGCGTACCAGGCATCAGCCAATCATAGAACCTTGACCTAGTTGCATCTCAATAGGCTCGCTCAGTACACCATGGCGAATAGTATTACCTGGCTGCTTTTTGGTGGTCTGAAGAAGATTTCCGAGGGGGAATTGAAACATTGCTAACGTGATGCCGTTTCATAGCAACCGACCAAGGCCTAACAGCCCAGTTTTTAGATGTAATTTTGAATATACTGACACCAGCTGTGCAAGCTTTAGACGTAAGTTAATAACAGTATAAATTGGGACAAGTAGTATTCAGGGGTGGCAGTATTTTAAAACAATTTTCAAACATTGCTGATGAGTCAGAATGCTTGGGAATCATTGCTTCAGTAGAATAATGTGATTAGCTGCTTTCTTGTTTTATCCGTATTTCACATTAAGCTGTAGACAATTAGTACGGTTGCAGTCTTGAACAGTAAAAGTACATGGCTTAAAAATTTCCAGTAATAACTAACACTATATGTATTATGTGTAAGCTTATTCGCTATCAAAATGTGTCACTATGTCGAAACATTTTTGTAAACCTATGCAGTTATTATCAGTGGATGTCGGTGCTCGGTGGCGTTCCGAGAATGTGGAAACTTCACATTTTTATACAAACAAAGACATTGATCGCCTTATCCAGGAAACAGAGAACACTGTTACGCAGGAATTGGAAGGTGGCGACAGACAGAGAGCGATGAAAAGGCTGCGCGTGCCGCCCCTCGGGGAACAGCAGAGTCCGTGGACTACTTTCAAAGTTGGGTTGTTTTCAGGATCGTTTATTGTCCTGCTGATAGCTGTTGTACTCTCTGGTGAGATTATGCACATGAAATGTCGTACATTTTAGACAAGTTTTGTTTTACTTATGAGAATTTATATTGAAAGATGTATTATCATGTTGTTTTGATCATTCACGCAAATTTGTTTCAATTATTCACTTACACAAAAGAAACAAAAAATAGTTTATCGTTTAAGCTCTCTTTTAATCACCGAAGTTAAGAGTAAAAAAATTAATATTAACTCTTGGCTTAGTTGTCCAAGTTGCCTTCTAGAATAAAAAAAATAATAATAAAATGACCTAGAAAATAAAATTACATAAAATGTTTCAAATCCTAAATCAATATTGAACAATATAAATAATTCACAAGTAAACAAATTCTCAATATTTTCATATTTTGGTTCCATATATCTAAAAGTTCAAAAATTAAAAAAAATTTCTTAACTCAATTGATAAAATAATTTCATTAAAATTAACCCTAACAAAATGTATGTAACAAAAATAATCATAGAAATATATACAACGTTCAGTGTGTTGACTTAAACGGATCCAACGTAAAAAAAAAAATTACAGTAATTTTACAATTAATTTCCACACACACACACCACACACATATATTCAATCACTTTCTGCTACAGTCCATTTCTTGATGTATATAATACATGTTCCAAATAGAAAAATAACATCTTGAGGTAAATTTAATTATAAATATTAAATGTAATATATATATATATATATATATATATATATATTACTATAATACTTATAACTATTTTACCTCAAGATGTATTTTTTCCTTTAGGGACATGTTTCGGGAGATCCTGTTCTCCCATCTTCAACCTTCGCCATCTCTCAACATGGGAGAACAGGATCTCCCGAAACATGTCCCTAAAGGAAAAAATACATCTTGAGGTAAAATAGTTATAAGTATTATAGTATTATATACATCAAGAAACGGACTGTAGCAGAAAGTGATTGAAATATATATATATATATATATATATATATTGTAACATGACATAAGGTAGTGAAGATTCAATTGTATTTAATTATAAAATAAAAAGCTGAAGGTAAGAATAAGAGGCAAAAACTTATAAACTTAAAGATCAATAACCCAGTAACCCAATAAATGACAAATGACTATTAACCTGACAATGACCTGACACAGTAGATCGGATAAATACCAAAGGAACCAAGAGACAATGAAGAAGCAGCCGAGACCTAAGTGCAATCAAATAATCCCAAATAATGACCAGTATATTGTAAATTAAATAATGAACTGATATTTGTAGTATTATATATATATATATATATATATATATATTTTGTAACATGACATAAGGTAGTGAAGATTCAATTGTATTTAATTATAAAATAAAAAGCTGAAGGTAAGAATAAGAGGCAAAAACTTATAAACTTAAAGATCAATAACCCAGTAACCCAATAAATGACAAATGACTATTAACCTGACAATGACCTGACACAGTAGATTGGATAAATACCAAAGGAACCAAGAGACAATGAAGAAGCAGCCGAGACCTAAGTGCAATCAAATAATCCCAAATAATGACCAGTATATTGTAAATTAAATAATGAACTGATATTTGTAGTATTATATATATATATATATATTTTGTAACATGACATAAGGTAGTGAAGATTCAATTGTATTTAATTATAAAATAAAAAGCTGAAGGTAAGAATAAGAGGCAAAAACTTATAAACTTAAAGATCAATAACCCAGTAACCCAATAAATGACAAATGACTATTAACCTGACAATGACCTGACACAGTAGATCGGATAAATACCAAAGGAACCAAGAGACAATGAAGAAGCAGCCGAGACCTAAGTGCAATCAAATAATCCCAAATAATGACCAGTATATTGTAAATTAAATAATGAACTGATATTTGTAGTATATGAGATGTAACTAGGATAATAAGATTAATGGAAGGTAATAATATCACATATATCTTGTTGATAAAAGAATGTACTTATATAATAAGGTAGGGAGTTAGAAACGAACCATACCCCAAACTAATAGTAATGATAATAGCCAAAGACAATAAACAATGCTTTGAGCCAAACAAAAGCAAAAGTTAAGTAATAACTAAAAGTGATCAGAGTGATTTGGAAGTAAATTAGTTATTCATGACCATAATCACACAGT
The DNA here is from genome assembly GCA_034769895.1 of Magicicada septendecula. Lineage (NCBI taxonomy): Eukaryota > Metazoa > Arthropoda > Insecta > Hemiptera > Cicadidae > Magicicada > Magicicada septendecula. Next base: position 1,423,485,853 of record CM068367.1, on the reverse strand, counting down.
GATATAAAATAATCAGACAAATCGTGTGAATAAACAAGTGAGTAAGTTAGAAATGTGTGTAAAATTAAATAAGTGGTGAAGTGCTAGGTATAGCATATAATGGAACAAAGTGAGAATGATAATAATTAAAGAAACCTTTTAATGAAAGGAAAAGTGCAGTGGGGGTGTAGAATAAAATATTATATACGCAAACTATAATAAACAGATAAACAATTTTTGATAAAATGTACCTTAGTAAGTAAGATTAAACTAATTGTGATTTTATAAATTTAGGTAATAAGATGTCAGAATTATATAATAAGGTAAGAATTAAGTTACTAGAATGAGTAGTAAATCAAGAAGGACAGACACTGTATTTGAGTGAAGGGATTAGTAGATAAGACATATCATGTAAGGAACAGTTTATCAGTAGTATTGTAAGAGTTTTATTATTGTTCAAAAACCATAAAATGTAGTAGATTATAGGATAAGCAAGATAACAGTAGAGAAAAGAAAAGGTAGTTAAAAGTTATTTCAGGCTAGAACCTGACAAGGAATCTTTCATAATAAGAATTAGAGTTAGGAATACTAATGTTTATTGTTTGTTTTGTTTATAAAATTGTATTAGCATTACCAGATATGTTATTAAGAAATGTTAGATGGGAGTAGAATAAAATCTAGGCTCTAGGCCAAACTGTTGAATATAAATTTAGTAATTTTGAGAACAAATAATAATCCAAAGTTAAGGCAGAATATGCCAAATGGTTAAACCGATTAAGTGAGTATTCCTAGTACCAAAAAATATGTATAACAACTAATTTTGAATAAAATATATGTAAAATATAAATATGGAAAATAGTAAAAATGTAATTAGCTATTCAAATGTGGGCATGAGGGATATCAAAATGATCATCATGAAAAATTAGGAAGAATGGTACTTGGGTAATAACTCTAGCTATTAGTATAAGATAGTAATCTTCATTTGAAGATATTTTGGTAAAATTAGACTAAAAAAGACGTTAAATCATAACAATGACTTAAGTTAATAACCAATGAAAATTAGCATAATTTATTAGGTAACCATAGCAACAAGAATTTCATTGCCAAAAAACCGTTAGATTGTCAGTAATGTTCATTGACCAATGCTAGAGAGTGGATCGAGGAGCTCTCGTATTAAAATTTTTATTATTAAAGTAAATTCGAACTTAAATTAAACCAGAGGGAGATAACTACCATTGTCCAGGGAATCCTGAACAATATTTCGTTTAATAAAAAATTAATTAACAAACCATAATTATCTGAAGAAGACGGAACGACGCAGTGAAGAAGAGATACGACAACGGACACCAAAGGAAGATCATTGGAACATCTTAATAGAAGAAGACGGACGACAACCGAAGGAATACGAGGCCTGAGTCAGCGAGGAGAAACATCGAGACGAGGGAAATAAACTCCTGGAGAGTATAAGAAGACGACAGCCCAGGAGTTATCCATAGAAGAAGACGACATCAGGATCTTCAGCAGGAAAAATCGATGAGTATAAACATTATCCCATTATCGAGTTCACAATTTTTTGGTCAGAATTAAAATAACTATTTCACTTCACTGATCACTATTCCGAGTAAAAAATAAATGCTTTGTTAAATTCACTATTTAAACTTTAATCAATTAGCAATTATTAAAAGTAAGATATAATAAATAATTGACGAACCTTTTGATAACTAAATTTGATAAACGAAACCTAACCCAAAATTTCTTTACAAGTTTTTATTGGTAATTACTTAATTGCATATAATGATGTATTAATTTGTTTATGTAATTAGGATTAAGAATTGTCATAACTTTGTGTGTGTTAGCCGTAAGTATATATTTCTGTAGCCGAAAGGACTTTTTAACACCCCTGAGAAAAATAATATTTAACTGTAAACTAACATTAAAGACGCTATGTATACAAACTGAGCAAGTACCAACCGAACAAGTGTAATAACCGGTGCAGAAAACGAATTGATGTACTATAAAGTAATTGAAATATTCTAAAAGGTTAATAAATGTTCTCAATCTGCAATTCTGTATGTTTGATTCAGTTAATTTATAATAACAACTAAGGAGTATTGAAGTGAAAGCGTTAAAGCAAGACGCTAGCCGAGTCAACACTGCAGAAAGCCGTGCGCCAATCAGGTGGCGAGGCGGCAACATTTGAATGCAGCAGAGCGAAATACGGTTTACCCGTAAATGATAAGAGAAGTTACATTTTGGCACGATTAACACTAGATAACACTAATTAACAACTTAAACAAACCCCACACAAACGATTTGTAACAAAGTGGCTTCCATCGCGGGGCTTGATCAGTAGCGGCCACAACATTTTTTTTATTACAATATATATATATATATATATATATATATATCACTTTCTGCTACAGTCCGTTTCTTGATGTATATAATACTTTAATATTTATAACTAAATTTACCTCAAGATATACTTTTTTCCTATTAGGAACATGTTTCGAGAGTTCCTGTTATCTCATCTTCAGCCTTCGCCATCTTGTTTCTGGTGAAGTGTTTGTGTGTTGGCTTCTGGATGTTATTAAGGTAGTTTGTTGGTCTTTGGTCTTTTAAAGTTGCATTATTGTGTGTGGTTGTGGTATCTGTTTCCGTATTTCGTGTATTTTCGATGTTGAGTGCTTTGAATATTGTGTCATGTTTTGTATTGATTTGTATTTGTTCTGGTATTAGTTTGTTTTGTGTTTTATGTTTGTAAATCTGTAAATTTTCCCAAATGTTCATTATGGTGCCTTTGTGTGGTATATGTTTTATTAGTGTTACATTGGTTATGTCTGGGAATTCATGTCCTGTGTTTATTGCGTGTGTGGCTAAATTGGATTTATATATATTTGGTTTTTTGTATGCATTTAGGTGTTCAAAATAACGTTTTTTCAGCTGTTTTTTTGTTTGTCCTATATAACATTTATTGCAATCTTGGCATTCAATTTTGTATATACCGTTGGTTGTTGTATTATCTTTGTTGTGTGAGCTATTTAGATTTTGTAATTTATTTTTATTAGTTTTGTATGCTATTTTTATATCTGTGTTTTTAAATAGTTTTGTTAGTTTTGTCATTTTATTATTTATATATGTGAATGTGGCCCATTTTTTGTTGTTGTTATTATTTATGTGTTGTTCAGTATGATTAATTCTTAATTGTTCAGTTTTTATTTTGTATTTGATTTTATTTTCTATTTTGATCATTTTATTTTTATTGTATCCATTTGCATAACCAATTTGCTATATTATATTTCTTTCTTTGTCAGTTTCTTGTTTGTTTAGGAGTATTTTGTACATTCTGTTAAATAACGAATAAAATGCTGCCATTTTATGTTGTGGTGGGTGGTCAGAATGGTTAGGTATAATGATGTTAGTGGAAGTTGGTTTTCTATATATTGCATATTGTATGTGTTTGTTGTATCTTGTGATGGTTATGTCTAAATAGTTGATTTTGTTATGTTTTTCTTTTTCTTCTGTGAATTGTATTTTGGGATGTATGTTATTGATTTGTTTCAGTATGTTCTCTGCATTTGTGTTTTTGTTATTTGATACATATAGTCCATCATCTACATATCTTATCCATATGCCATCTGGGTCATGTGTTTTTATGATATTTTGTATTTTGGTGTCTATGTGTTGTAGGAATCTTCTTATCTTATCCTTTATCAACAGAAAGAAGGTTTAGCAATGGGATCACCATTATCAAGCATAATAGCAGAAATATTCCTATAACACATAGACACCAAAATACAAAATATCATAAAAACACATGACCCAGATGGCATATGGATAAGATATGTAGATGATGGACTATATGTATCAAATAACAAAAACACAAATGTAGAGAACATACTGAAACAAATCAATAACATACATCCCAAAATACAATTCACAGAAGAAAAAGAAAAACATAACAAAATCAACTATTTAGACATAACCATCACAAGATACAACAAACACATACAATATGCAATATATAGAAAACCAACTTCCACTAACATCATTATACCTAACCATTCTGACCACCCACCACAACATAAAATGGCAGCATTTTATTCGTTATTTAACAGAATGTACAAAATACCCCTAAACAAACAAGAAACTGACAAAGAAAGAAATATAATATACCAAATTGATTATGCAAATGGATACAATAAAAATACTATGATCAAAATAGAAAATAAAATCAAATACAAAATAAAAACTGAACAATTAAGAATTAATCAAACTGAACAACACATAAATAATAACAACAACAAAAAATGGGCCACATTCACATATATAAATAATAAAATGACAAAACTAACAAAACTATTTAAAAACACAGATATAAAAATAGCATACAAAACTAATAAAAATAAATTACAAAATCTAAATAGCTCACACAACAAAGATAATACAACAACCAACGGTATATACAAAATTGAATGCCAAGATTGCAATAAATGTTATATAGGACAAACAAAAAAACAGCTGAAAAAACGTTATTTTGAACACCTAAATGCATACAAAAAACCAAATATATATAAATCCAATTTAGCCACACATGCAATAAACACAGGACATGAATTCCCAGACATAACCAATGTAACACTAATAAAACATATACCACACAAAGGCACCATAATGAATATTTGGGAAAATTTACAGATTTACAAACATAAAACACAAAACAAACTAATACCAGAACAAATACAAATCAATACAAAACATGACACAATATTCAAAGCACTCAACATCGAAAATACACGAAATACGGAAACAGATACCACAACCACACACAATAATGCAACTTTAAAAGACCAAAGACCAACAAACTACCTTAATAACATCCAGAAGCCAACACACAAATACTTCACCAGAAACAAGATGGCGAAGGCTGAAGATGAGAGAACAGGAACTCTCGAAACATGTTCCTAATAGGAAAAAAGTATATCTTGAGGTAAATTTAGTTATAAATATTAAAGTTATATATATATATATATATATATATATATATATATATACTGTTAATGATTTCGAGGTTCGGTCATTAATCATGAAAACTCAGTTATGCGACGTTTCGAGATATATTCTTCTCATAATCATGCCTACAACATTAAAATACAGTCTTACTACAATTATATTATTTGTAAGTGTGTATAGGTGTGTGTAAAGTCAAACAACTTACTAGTTAAGGTACTGTTAAAATTTTATAACGCTGGCAGTCTGTCAGATAACTACATAATGCTAACACTATACAAATGTAATGTGTTATATGTGTATAAGTATGGAACAGTGATAAGTGTTTAGTGTAATGTGGTTGCTGTAGCTCATCTCACAGTTAATGTAAGTAAATAGTTATAGTAATGTATGTAATATATAGTATATATATACTAGTAAACTCTAGTATACTATACTATCGTAGAGTAACGAGAAAACTCTGTCGTCTCTGTAAAAGTGTTTGTTGTGTGTGTTCGCCTCACACGTTGTAGTCGTTACTTTATGTTTACTTACTTTTTGTTACGCTGACGATGTCCGTCGCTATCTCACGAATTACCAGTACAATATCTCGTGAGTGTGAACCTTACCTGTCCTTTAATATGTAATTGTAATTCCCGGGTGGCACCAAATTGTTTAAACAAACAATTAAAAAATATGATAATCGAGCGGTCGTTCTAGACGGTATGGGCTGATTCGAATTACCCTCGCAATAGGCAGGCTTATGAATCTCGCTAGTAGTTCGCCGTGTTGCTGACGTCTAACGCTTGCCGTCAGTTTCGCTCGTCGCTAAAGTACACAAACCTTATAATGTAATTTACCATAAAATAAAGAACGGTGGTTACAACTCTGTACTAGTTTATTAACTTTAAATTATCTGTTATTTAATAAAATACAAAATTATATATGGTTATTAAACAGAGTTGCTCCAGCAATAAAAAGAAAATTATTCTCGGGTTGGCGAAAGCTGATTTAGAACGGTACTACTTCGACATGGCGTCGACAAATGTTTATTTTCTATCGTTCGTTAAATCTGAGTTCTTTTGGTTACGAAAAAATATTAATATGATTATAATAAAGTGCACTACCTTACATTGATGGTACTTATATACTATTAGATTTAATTACAATTCGTTCCTGAAGTGTTAAAAAGTGTGTGTTAAGAGTTCGTAATTTATACCCAGGTTATTTTCTGGTTTCATACAAGTTTAGTTTTTTATTTTCAATTATTCCTTGAAAGAAATTTGATTATCAGTTCGTAGTGAGAGTTAATTGTGTTGTGAGAAAAAGTTAATAAGAATTTATTCCATAAATTCGGGTATTTCAGTAATACTTATCAAATCTGTTTAATTAGGGTGAAGAGTTACTCAGTTCGAAATAGGTTGGGACCTTTTGATCATCAATCTTCCATCATTTATTAATTGGAGTACGCCTGGCTTCTTTTTCTGAAAAGGTGGTTTAAATAATTAATTTAGAATTTAAAAATCTGGTCTGTGGTCTTGGTTGAATGGACTAGTTCTTCATCAGGCTTCTTGCGTCTTCATTTTATTGAATGTTGATTGATTTTTGACTGTTTTAAATTAAAATTGAGTCGACTATGGTTCGGCTTCTATAGATCTTGAGCGTCAATAATGAACTAACAATTTTTAACGGAATAATACAGGGTGCGCCAGAAAAACCTCCCACATTTCGCCGAGTCATTGCACCGGCACTGGTTGAGTGGGGGGGTTCGTGGTGTTGGTTTCCGGTAGCGTGTGCCTTGCTGTTTCAGTTGCCATCATGGCGTGGACTGGTATACATCGTGCGTTTGTTGTTGAGTCATTTATCCGAAATAACGAATCTGTCATCGCCACGCAGAGAGCTTTTCGAATACATTTCGAGCTTAATTGCGGCGATGCTGTTCCGGACAGAAAAACCATACTGTTATGATCAGAATGATCACAGTTGCACACCACTATATAAAAATTATCCCGATTAGCGCTTTCAAGCCTCACAGCCCATCGTCAGATCGGAATAGGCAGAAATTATTTTAAAAACAAACCCTTCACCCCTCTCCCCCACCCTGTTCACACACAACAAGCTATAATATAAATGACCCTTCCCCACCCCCTAAACCCTGTCCACACCATCTGTACAGTTACATATTTTTCTAGCAAATTCCTTGTGTTTCAGTGTGTGTGTGTGTGTGTGTGTGCATCCTTTTAAACTTACCCTACTTCCTCTCCACACACATGGGTCAGTCACACACCCTTATTTTAACCATCCAATTAGTACTATGCAAATAATTCTTAATCTTATCTATCTGTCCTCTATCATTTACTTCTTAATCATGTTATAAAATATTTCTTCATTATCAAATTTAATTTTAATATTAATTAAATTGTCTAACCCTTTTTCTCTTTCTTTTAATATTTCTAACTCCTCTCTAAGCTTCCTTTCAACTGTGTTATTTACTACTTTTACAATTTCATATTCTTCCAAAGGATTAACAAACTTATGGTTGTCTTCTATGAAATGTCTTGCATATAACGAATTGGTTGTTCTATTACCTTCTCCACGTTTTTGGTCAGACAACCTGCATACGAATTTTCGTCCTGTCTCACCTAGGTACACTTTGTTGCAGTCTTTACATTTTAATTTATAAATTCCGCTTTTCTGTAATACTGGAATTTTTTCTATATTCTTATTCCTTATCTTATCAAATACCGTTTCACATTTTTTAATAGCTATATCTACTCCATATTTATTAAAACATTTTATAATTTTTCTAGTATGTGAACCTATGTATGTCAATGACCCTGCATAATTCTTTTGTTCTGGTTCTATTTTAGCTTTTTGTATGTTAACCCTTTTCATAACTTTATCCACTATGTTGGTGTTATAATTATTATTCCTTACAATTCCCTTTATCGTTTTTAACTCCCTAACTTTTGATTCGGTCTCTTTTAAACACTTCTGAGCTCTGTAACAAAATGTATTGATTGCCGCCATTTTATATCTATATGGGTGGTAAGACTTTCTTGGTATAATTATATCAGAATACGACTCTTTCCTAAATATCCCAAACTGTAGTTTCTCATTATCCTTAATTTCTATGTTCAAATCTAAGTAATTTATTTTCTTACCTCCTATCTCTTCTTTAAATTGTAAGTTTTTATCCTTATTATTTACCTCATTTATAAACTCATGCACTTCTTCCATGCTTCCTTCCCAAATTACTAATACATCATCAACGTATCTAGACCATAATTTTATATTGTCTTTATACTTAGTGGAAGTTATTAATTGCTTTTCAAAATCATTCAGAGATAGGAGGTAAGAAAATAAATTACTTAGATTTGAACATAGAAATTAAGGATAATGAGAACTAAGTATAAAGACAATATAAAATTATGGTCTAGATACGTTGATGATGTATTAGTAATTTGGGAAGGAAGCATGGAAGAAGTGCATGAGTTTATAAATGAGGTAAATAATAAGGATAAAAACTTACAATTTAAAGAAGAGATAGGAGATAAGAAAATAAATTACTTAGATTTGAACATAGAAATTAAGGATAATGAGAAACTACAGTTTGGGATATTTAGGAAAGAGTCGTATTCTGATATAATTATACCAAGAGAGTCTTACCACCCATATAGATATAAAATGGCGGCAATCAATACATTTTGTTACAGAGCTCAGAAGTGTTTAAAAGAGACCGAATCAAAAGTTAGGGAGTTAAAAACGATAAAGGGAATTGTAAGGAATAATAATTATAACACCAACATAGTGGATAAAGTTATGAAAAGGGTTAACATACAAAAAGCTAAAATAGAACCAGAACAAAAGAATTATGCAGGGTCATTGACATACATAGGTTCACATACTAGAAAAATTATAAAATGTTTTAATAAATATGGAGTAGATATAGCTATTAAAAAATGTGAAACGGTATTTGATAAGATAAGGAATAAGAATATAGAAAAAATTCCAGTATTACAGAAAAGCGGAATTTATAAATTAAAATGTAAAGACTGCAACAAAGTGTACCTAGGTGAGACAGGACGAAAATTCGTATGCAGGTTGTCTGACCACAAACGTGGAGAAGGTAATAGAACAACCAATTCGTTACATGCAAGACATTTCATAGAAGACAACCATAAGTTTGTTAATCCTTTGGAAGAATACGAAATTGTAAAAGTAGTAAATAACACAGTTGAAAGGAAGCTTAGAGAGGAGTTAGAAATATTAAAAGAAAGAGAAAAAGGGTTAGACAATTTAATTAATATTAAAATTAAATTTGATAATGAAGAAATATTTTATAACATGATTAAGAAGTAAATGATAGAGGACAGATAGATAAGATTAAGAATTATTTGCATAGTACTAATTGGATGGTTAAAATAAGGGTGTGTGACTGACCCATGTGTGTGGAGAGGAAGTAGGGTAAGTTTAAAAGGATGCACACACACACACACACACTGAAACACAAGGAATTTGCTAGAAAAATATGTAACTGTACAGATGGTGTTGACAGGGTTTAGGGGGTGGGGAAGGGTCATTTATATTATAGCTTGTTGTGTGTGAGCAGGGTAGGGGAGAGGGGTGAAGGGTTTGTTTTTAAAATAATTTCTGCCTATTCCGATCTGACGATGGGCTGCGAGGCTTGAAAGCGCTAATCGGGATAATTTTTATATAGTGGTGTGCAACTGTGATCATTCTGATTGTGATTTCAACCACTAACACAAATTTCTTCATTAAACATACTGTTATGGGTTGAAAATTTTCGGTGTACAGGGTCAGCATTAAAACAGAAACCATCTGGAAGACCATGTTTATAAACCATAAACCGTGTTTATGGTCCATACTTTTTCGAGGAAGAAGGTCAAACGGTTACAGTGAATTCCGCTCAGTATGTGCAAATGTTACAACACTTTTTGCAACCAAAACTCGCCGCACTTGGAAATCGGAATGTGTGGTTTCAACAGGATGGGGCCACTGCCCACACAGCCAGAAACTCGATGGCTGTTTTGAGAGAACTGTTTCCCGGGCGCTTGGTCTCGTTACATGGTGACATTCGGTGGCCCGCACGATCACCCGATCTCACCCCTTGCGATTTTTTTTTTTTGGGCCATCTGAAGGCTAATGTTTACCGACACCGACCACAAACCATTGATGAACTGAAGGCTGCTATACACCAAGAAATTGCAGCGATAACACCGCAACTCACCCAGCGAGTGATGCAAAACTTCAGAAACCGATTAGAAACGTGTATCGGGGAAGAAGGCCACCATTTAGGCGATATCATTTTCAAAACCAAGAGAAAGAAACTGCATTCTGTATCCTTTCATATTATGTAATTGTAACGGGTCAAATAAAAGGATTTTTTATTTTATTAATTTTTTGGGATTTATTATAAAAGATTTGAAATTTAATTTCCATCTATATATACGGCCACGTGTTTGAATAAAGCATTGTGCGAACAAAGAAAACGGTACGCCGTAACTGTTGTGAAACATTGGCAAAAGAATGTGCAAGACGTCGATTCTAAGAACTTAACGTTTGTGTGACACCTGCGCCCAAACGCACCACCCCAGCATGTGCGCAGACCGACGCGGAGTTGTTGGACACAAGATGGCTTAGAGAAGAATCTTTGTTCGCCACGCGGTCGGGGCTGGAGGAAATAAAACTAAGCCCAACCTCTTTTGTGACGTCAACCAGGTAGCATCTAAATATCGTCGACGTACAGCACACGTAAATCCTATGTGTCAGGTGAACAACTACCAAGACTGTGACAACTCAGGCTGTGCGCGGCGACGAAATTTGTTCGTCGGCAAGGCAGTAATGTCCGGCATCATGTATGGGCAGTCCACGAGAAACCACAACAGCTAACGGACGCATATAGTGCCGCGTGGGCCTGGTCGGCCTGAACTTTATCAAACATGAAGAACTAAGTTTAATACCGCTCTCATACCGACCGGGATCCCAGAAAATAACGGGCTTACAAAATTAGGACGTGCGAAGTGAAGTTATCAGCGAACAAAGTTATTTAATGTGCAGTAAACTGACGAACTAAGAAACATGTGTCCGGGTGGTGTATCGAGATATATATATAAATTAAAATAAAATGGGGTTTTCAAAATAAAGGTTTTATGTAAATTAGTGTGAATGAGTGAACGCTAGCAGGCTGGGCTGTCTGTATTTTAAAATAAGGTAAGATGCTAGAATAAGATTATAATTGCATTGTCGTAGCCATGAAGTGAATCACAGAAAATATTATGTATGTATTTCATTTTCAAAATTTTGAGAAATAGTTGACATGAAGGTTTAAAAGTTTAATAAAGAAAATTTTAATTTAATTCTCTTCAAATAACGAGTTGCGTAAGTGATTTGTATAACCTGAAAACCATGCTTGCTTCTACGTTTGTGTGACAGAATCCTGGCCCAAGAAACAGTTTATGAGGTAGGTAGAAATAAATAAATAATGTATTTATATTTGTATTGGTATTAATAAGATAAATAACTTCACAGTTGGCGCAGCCGAAAGGGACCGTTTTTATAAATTAAAAAGTTAATATAAAAACCACACCTACAAATAAGATGCAAGTATGGTTTGAAGGTTAAATAACAGTACGTAACAATTATATAAGGTACGTAAGTCTAAGAGCAGTATATGTAAACTAAGAAAATTAATAAATTTACAATACAAAAAAATGGCAGATAATAACGAGAATGTCAGCTTAACTGACATTGAAAATGAAAGCCAAATGAATATTGAATTAAGTGGAACTGAATCAAAAATTATGGATGAAGGAATTCATTCAACGCCAATCCAAAATAAAAAAACTGATGATAATGATGTGATGAAATATTTATGTAGCATGGTGTGTAGTATGAAAGAAAGTTCAGAAAAGCAAAATGCGATGTTAGAGGCAAAATTTAATGAAATAAAGAGTGATTCCAATATTAAATATAATAAAATAAATGCTAGACTTGATGTTAGTGACACTAAAATAAATGCAAAATTTGATGTTCAAAAGAATAGTTTCGATGAGTTAAAAAACCAAATTAACGAAATAAATGAGCGTTTTGAGAATACTAATGAAATAATAGAAACTAGCTTTAACAAATTAGAACAGAGTATTGAAAGAATGGGAGTGGATGTGATGAATAGACAAGAGTAAAACAAATGAAAATTATAATGATATGTATAAAAATGGGGTACTAGAGAAAAAGTTAACAAATGATAATGATGATGTCGAAAATGATAAAAATAATATTGAGAGTGATAATATAATTAAGAAGGTAGTATCAGAGAGTGATACGTTGAAAATAAATATTGAGAGTACTGATGAAGTTGTAGAATGTAATAATGGAATGTTAATGTGTGTTTATGAGTCAGAGAGAAAGTGGAAAGATAGTATAGAGGTAGAATGGGGGCAGAGGGTAAATTTTCCCCATATTTATGGTGAACCAAGGTGTTCACAAATATTGTTTTTGAAGGGCAAGAGTCCCGTGTTATTGGAAGATTTGAGTTATATCCCCTTTTTGTATAAGTTAGTACCCTCTGTGTGGAATGGTGTTGAAAGTATGAGATGGTGTTATGATGAGAGAGATTTAGATAGAGAATTGTGTGTTGATAAAGAGATACAATTATATGAGTTGCAGAGGAATTATGATGAGTTGAAAGAAATGTTAGCAGTGATAAAAATAAATGATATGAAATACTTGCCTGTTCAAATAGAGAGTGAAGATTATTTTGATGATACATGTTTAAATAATCATAATTTACCTTATGATGAAAAAATAACTGACCCGATATTGAATACAATTACTAATGGAGACTGGACAGAAATACATAATGCTGACTTGGTATATGATTATTATGATAAAATGAATAAACTGAAATTTTATGGTTATTACACACAAGATAGCCATATGTGTGTAAATAAAATTGAAAATTGTTATTTGAAACCAAGACTAATTTTTGACGATGGAGGCTAAACAGTAAAGCAATAAATAGACAATTTTAAATATTTTGTTTTATGGTTCAGACCTCGCAACCTTGGACAATGAAGTGCGATATAACTGAATAATTAATGATGAAGAATTGTAAATAAATGTTTAGTGAATTTAATTGTGTGTATTGTAAAATGTTAGGTAAACAAGGTGTATGTAGGTAATTGTTGTGATAATAATATTAATATTTTGCAGCCTAAGTAGATAACAAAAATAGGGTACCCCAAAAATAATTTGGAAGAAGATAATAAATGAATTGTAGTTATTGTAATTGGTGAAAGTAATTAAAAATGTTGTTTTCAATAATTAATTTAATTAAAATAATTTGAAATGTTTAACTATTTTGATTGATTTAAATGTTATATAATTGAATTTTTTTTTGATGAATTTAAATTATTTTCCGAGATGTGAATTTGATAATTAATTAATAAATAAATGTTAAATTGTTTGATATGAAATAACACTGTGATTAAATGTTTCAGAGGTTACGTGGAGATATTGGTGTGTATGGTGTATATATTTTGTGTTTATGTCAGTAGGTGAATAATGTACTGTAAGTATAAATTTTATAATACAAGACAGAAAGAATAAAATGTTTACAGGTGTTTTAACTCAAATGAAAAAAGTTTAATTCAATAACGAAAATGAATTGAGATAATTGTATTAAATAGAAAATATGATTTAAAAATAATAATAACTGAAAGGTGATGTAAAACAAATGTTAATAATAAATTTGAAAATTTTAAGGAATCTAATTGTAGAAAGTGATGAATGATTTAAATGATGATGGATGAAAGAGTTAATGAAAATTTCACATTATAATGTTGTATATAAAGATCTAATTTAGCTATTAGTGTGCTATCGCTGTGGTGGCATGTGCCACAGTGGATAGTGGAAAGTGTTGGGGGTAATAGAGAGTGTTACCCCCATCGGAGGCCGAAAGGGCGAAAATGCACGGCACATTTTTTTGTACAATGTCATATTGTACCTTGATAGACAGCCGTGCCGTGCAGAGTAATGATGTTGTAACATGCATGAAGGTAAAGATGATTTCCCCGACTTTTCGGGCGATTACTGCCTTACCAGCACTAATCGTGGTTTTGGCTAGCGGTCAGCTATGGCCATAATTTAAGTCCCTTGACCATAGCTGGCTTGAAATTGGTTGATATTAGAAATTGATGGGGGGTGAAACTAGGGGAAATCCCGGAAACTATGGAACAGCGGCTGCCACTCTGTCCGAGTAGGGACAGCAAAGCCAGGTGGTAGACCCGCATTAAGGGTGTATAAGTATATAACGAAGATATGTTGATATCTAAAAATCTTTAAAACGTAACGCCGAAGCAAGGACAAGGAGATGTTCAATTCCTCCAACTATGCCATCCTTGTGGAGGCCAATGGGCGCTACAGTCCAACAGAACAAAACAATAGTGTGTGTGGTTTGGGGGGTTGCTCAGGCGAGCAACGAATTCAAATTTTGTAAATTAAAAATGATAACTCGCTCTTGCACCAATTAAATGCTTGTATTATGCTTTGATAAATAGGTGTTCATATGTTCAGTATACTGTGTTTATTCTGTTTTATAAATGTATTATTTTATTGTGTTAGAGATAAGGATTGATAAAAATATGTATTTCATGTAATTTGTATGATTTTGAAATGTGTTTGTAGTAAGGTCATTCACCTTGCTAAGAAAATCAGCTGATCCGCTGTAGAATGTCACTTATAAATTGTTTGCTAATTTCCAGGGTAACTAATGTTTGAAGCTAATGTTTTTAATGTGTTAAAGATTTTATTTTAAATGATGAAAATAATTTGATATAGTTGAGAATTTTAAATGATTTGTGAAAGATAGTAAAAGGTAGATTTTGGGTGATTGATATTTTGTTGGGACATGTAGATCAGTCCAAGTTGAGTTTAAAGTGGTAGTAGAGATGAAAATGTTGTTGTGAATTAATGTAATGTAGAATTTGAGAAGTATTGATGTTGACACAGTAGTTATGGGGAATATATGTAGAGTAATGATTGATATATTGATGTAATAAGTAAATGATGATATTTTGTTGTAGTTGAAGTGATGTATTGAGAATGGTAATTAGAGGATGGTAATTTTGTAAAAGTTGATAGTGTAGTGTAGGAGTCCGCAACAAAAGGGTTGGGACGGGAAGGGACCGTTTAGCGCCGAAAAGGGTTGCCTTAGGTAGAATTCAGGGACCAACATAAGGGAATGAGTTTTGGGGGGGGGGGAAACACACATCCTAAGTACAAAGGGTTAGAGAGTATTTTTTTTTTATAACGAGAGAATGATGCGGATTGAGTTTAGTAGTAAGTTGGGTTTAGAGATTGTTTGATAGATATTTTGATAAAGATGGGTGTCATGATAGTTAAAGCTGTTAGCGGTATTAGAGTCAGAGTGGTAAAGATTATATGTGTATACATATCAAGTGGTATATCGAGTTATTATAAATAATTAAATCACCCAAACTAATGGAGAATGCGATTGTTAAATAAAGAAAGTTATAGTAAAAAATATAAAATTTTGATTGAAACAAGTGACAATTTTAATAGAATTTGAGAATAAAGTAAAATTATAAAGTGTTTATTTTGAGTAATTTAAATATCAATTTTATTGTTAATCATAATAATATTTTGTTATTTTTAAATGTTTTATTTTATTGTGTTTTTGTGTTTAAAGATAGAATTCTAAAGAGGTTCAATGTATGTTATGATGTAACTTATGTATAGCTTATGTAGGTCAAGGTTCTTGACTTGACCCAGTTTGATCAGCTGATGGGTGATGTTCTATACTAAACCAGTTTTGGCAATCAAGTGATGCCAATTTTGTTTCTCAATTAATTTAAATAAATTTAAATAATTTTAGTATTGAAAAAAAATTTTGATTTTGTGCCTGCCATCTAATTGATGTTTTGAACTCTGATTATATTATTGTTTGTGTGTATTGATAGTGTTTTTTATTGAATTGTATTGTTCAGGGTATATGTATAATCACATATAGGATAAGGAAGTTCATGTTTTTAATAAATGTTCAATTTATTTGTTTTCTAATTATCAATAATAACGAAGAGAATTATTCAATTTAGATAAAAGATTTGTATTTTGATTTTTGAGATTAATGGTAATATAGATTTGGTTTCAATTTAAAGGAAACTCCAAAATTTGATAAGATTTGATAGAATGTAGTTATAAGTGTGTGTATGAGCCCAGTAACTGCTAAAGGCAGCCCAGTGTGCATGCTAAGGGGGAACATATCGGTTGAGGATCTGGCATGATATAAGACCAGGGGTTTGGATTTTGGGGTGACATGTTACAAGGTGAGGTGCGCTGTGGTGCGTGTCTGTTCGATTTTATGGTGTTGGGATCTCGTACAGAGAAGTCCAGTGATCTCGTTCAGATGCGGCCATAGTCGCCGAGCCAGGGGGGTTGTTTACCCATGAAGTATAAGAGCTAAAGGGGGTTGTTGGCACCATATCCTCACCGGTCCTCTTAGGGGTTTTAGCAATGAGATTTCTTCTGTTTCGGCAGAAGATATCTCATTGGGGGGGGGGTATTGTAACGGGTCAAATAAAAGGATTTTTTATTTTATTAATTTTTGGGGATTTATTATAAAAGATTTGAAATTTAATTTCCATCTATATATACGGCCACGTGTTTGAATAAAGCATTGTGCGAACAAAGAAAACGGTACGCCATAACTGTTGTGAAACATTGGCAAAAGAATGTGCAAGACGTCGATTCTAAGAACTTAACGTTTGTGTGACACCTGCGCCCAAACGCACCACCCCAGCATGTGCGCAGACCGACGCGGAGTTGTTGGACACAAGATGGCTTAGAGAAGAATCTTTGTTCGCCACGCGGTCGGGGCTGGAGGAAATAAAACTAAACCCAACCTCTTTTGTGACGTCAACCAGTAAGCTTCTAAATATCGTCGACATACAGCACACGTAAATCCTATGTGTCAGGTGAACAACTACCAAGACTGTGACAAAATAATGGGCATACAAAATTAGGACGTGCGAAGTGAAGTTATCAGCGAACAAAGTTATTTAATGTGCAGTAAACTGACGAACTAAGAAACACGTGTCCGGGTGGTGTATCGAGATATATATATAAATTAAAATAAAATGGGGTTTTCAAAATAAAGGTTTTATGTAAATTAGTGTGAATGAGTGAACGCTAGCAGGCTGGGCTGTCTGTATTTTAAAATAAGGTAAGATGCTAGAATAAGATTATAATTGCATTGTCGTAGCCATGAAGTGAATCACAGAAAATATTATGTATGTATTTCATTTTCAAAATTTTGAGAAATAGTTGACATGAAGGTTTAAAAGTTTAATAAAGAAAATTTTAATTTAATTCTCTTCAAATAACGAGTTGCGTAAGTGATTTGTATAACCTGAAAACCATGCTTGCTTCTACGTTTGTGTGACAGAATCCTGGCCCAAGAAACAGTTTATGAGGTAGGTAGAAATAAATAAATAATGTATTTATATTTGTATTGGTATTCATAAGATAAATAACATCACATAATAACATTTAGAATAGCATCGCTCATGTTTTTTTTGTTAGCCTTTTAAATGTGGGAGGTTTTTCTGCCGCACCCTGTAATAAATAACGTTCGGTTGTTATGGCAACTGTCTGTCTCTCATTGGCTGTTCATAATTTAAGTCTATTGTTATAATATTTGAATTTTAATTAAAAATGACCAAATATCTTCTGATTACTATTATTCTTCTGTCTTCTTATCTATGTATGAGATATTATCACAAGTGTTTATATTTTCTTTCAAAGATCATTTTGACATCCCACAAAGCTGGGTTTGTTTATGTATTAAGGTTTTGACAATAATGTTAATATTATGTAATTACATTTCTTCCTTATGTTATGTTTTTAATTTAACTTTGACATTTTAATATGATTCACTAATTGTACTTAACTAGTTACTTGCCCTGGATTTTCTAATACAATAGTCAATTTCTTACAATTTGTTTATTTTGGATTTATACAGTTAGGAATTTTCTAGGCCTAAGTAGTAATTGGCTATATCTTCTTATTTTACACAAATTAAAGATTATTTTACATTTACATAGGCTATGTTTTGCTTGATGTCACTTATGACTTGTTTACCTTTTAAATTAATTTGGGCTGTTTTATAATAATTGTATGTTCTTATTACTTTACAAAATCATGGCCTGTCTATTATTCTGTAATTTCTTTTCCTGTATTATTATGTTTATAAGAATTTATCTCCTTACTTATCTATATTGCCATTTTTTATAACTTGGCTATCATTTAATATTACTTATAAAACATAACACAAAATTTAGGTTTATGGTCTGTATACTTTTTTCAGTCATATTCCTTCTCATAAACTTAATTGAACAAATCTTTTAACAGTTACTAGGCTAACCTTATTTATATTTAGTTTATTCTTAACTATTTTGGTGACTAACATTATAACACCATTTATTTTATCTTACTAATTATCCCCTTGAACATAGGATGCTTTAGTTATTTTGCACTTATATTCTTTAGTATATTTTTCTTCTAAACTTTACTATATATTTTTTCTCTACCTAACCATTGTAACACTAATATTTTTAATCATTATTGTTACGATACAATTAAGCCAAATCCCGTACCAGTGATAAAAAAGATAATTCTTGATATAAAAATACTTCATATAAAATAAAACGTTTAAAAGATGATTAAAATGTAAATATTTTGACACGACGTACAACGATATTACCCAACCCAAGTGATTGAGCCAACAACATAAACATGAAGAAGGGAACCACGTAACATACTCAAGAAAAAATATGATAGACAAAACAATGATGAACACAGAACTAAAGAAGAACCAGAGGAAGAGAACGATCCCTACAATTAAACAGAATTTAAACCAGAAGAGAAGATGAAGACTATTGAAGATGAAGAAGAGGAAGAATGAAGAGGAGACAGGTTAAACCCAAGGGGAAACTAACACACATATAAAGGGGAAAGATAGTATACTCAAGGATAGAATACGGTCAATAAACCTCGAATAATTATGTATTGATGAAACCAATATTATTGTTATAATTAAATTAACCTATGTACCCATTTTAAAGACAATACAATTGTAAAGTAATGTAATATAGAAAAAGTACACTAACACAGTCAGAAAGGTTAGATTTAACAAAAAACAACTAACCTCATATTATTAATAGTAAATATCATGCTAGAAAGAAATAGTGAGAAATGATAGGAGAAAGTATAGGGATTACCCATTAAATAACACTCAATACAAAACAGTGAACCAACGTGAAGTGCTTTAGTGAAGTATAAGTACCCTAAAAATAGTGAAAGTGTATGTGAAACATTAAAAATATAATGATAGGTAAGGAGACACTTTATAAAACATTGATGAACAATCAGTGATTGAAGTGACATTGTACACATTAATATATCTAGAAATAATTAGCAATAGTATTCCAAATTAATATAAAGGAAGCTTGTGATGTTATTCAGGGAGAAAGCCCAGACAAAGTAACTTGTGTTAACATGGTATGGTAGAATAGAATTAAAGTTTTGTTATTAAAATTAAGACTACAAAGAATAAAACACCCCATGTTGAAAGGGGAATTAACTTTCATAATTTTATGAGAAGTGACAATGTTTATCACTCTAGATTGTAACAAAAGAAAGAAATCAATATTAGAACTAATAATAACTAATGACTTGTAAAGAATAGTTGGTTCAATGTTAAAAGAGGAATATGGCTGAAGGGAACCTACAGTCCATAAACCTAATTATTATATTTTAAAAGAAGAGTAATGAAAATGTATGTTGAATAGTAGTGAAAACACAAACAAATAAGTGAAGCCCATCAGGCTGAATTCAAAATGTAATTTAAAAAGAGATACACCAAAAAACAATCATGGCTAATCTTGACTATGAAAACATCTAACTGCCAAAGACATTCAAATGTAAATTGTATCAATTTCACAAGAAATCTTACTAATCTAAGACCAGTGAATGGCCAGTAATTATATGTCAATTATTTTAAAACAGAAATGTTATTGTAATAGTTTAATTTAAGAAAGATATGTTATTTATTAAATGTCAAATAATTAGACTATAGTTAATGTATAACAGAATATGACCTTATGAGGTATCGTTGTAAACTTTGAAAGGAAAGAAAGATAATAGTGATGTCATTTATTACCCCAAAGGAATTATAAAGGAATAAAATCATTAGGAAAATACTTAATAAATTTGAATAAAAATTCAAATATTTTAACAATGTCTTTAAAGAGTAATTAACCAATCACAGAATTATGTTTACTATTACAACGAGACGTTGAGGGCTTATTTTCCGTTAAATTATATAGACTCTAAAAAACGACGCGTGGGTAAGCGGCACGCAAAATTGGAATGATTGAAATTTTAATTTAAATAGTTACAAAAAGTCGCAAAAGTGAACCAAGATGACCAAAGACAAATAGATGTCGATCTACAAAGAATTAACGATGTCCAGGAACCAAATTAAATAAATTAATTAGAGAAAAACCCAAGACCAGATTGAAAAAGATGTTCGAAGTTTATAACCAACCCAAAATTGAAGAATATCCAATAACCCGATGACTACACTTCAACGTGATATGAACTGATAAGTATCGAATAAATTCCTTAATCCCAAAAACCCAAATTACTTAAAATATTTTTCAAATGATAAAATTTCTCACTATTTAACAAGTAGTATTTTCTTTCAAAGGTGTAAATGCATAATTTACTTACTTAAAAACATTTTATTAATCAAAATATAACCTTGTTTGAGAGCACAATTTTTGTAACAGAAATACGACACTACCGAACAAATTGTAAAAACACATTATAATTTCTAAGTACATATAAGGTATGGTAGTGTACTTTTTTAATGTAACCAACGTTTATGTCTTATTTCATGATCCAAAGAACTCCAGATTTTAAACATAGTAATTTATTAAAGGTAACTGATGCCATCTTGTCAAACGATAATGTTTTGAAATCAATTTTGCCAACTCT
The DNA here is from genome assembly GCA_034769895.1 of Magicicada septendecula. Classification (NCBI taxonomy): domain Eukaryota; kingdom Metazoa; phylum Arthropoda; class Insecta; order Hemiptera; family Cicadidae; genus Magicicada; species Magicicada septendecula. Next base: position 1,423,464,787 of record CM068367.1, on the reverse strand, counting down.
GAGATATTTTTGTGTTTCAAGCTCTACGCCGGAGCCAAATGTTATAAAATTATTTATAATTCATTTGTCATATTTATTGATGACCAAATTTGTATTAAAAACACAGTACCGAGTATTACTATCTTGTTATTTCATAGGATTTTGTAGAGTATATGTGTGTTAGCGAGTTTTATTCAACAGCCAACTAGCGCTCATCACGAGTGGTCGAAACGGCAACTTATATAGCGGCGGGAACCATTTGAACGATCCAGCTGTCCACGCTAATCACACGTATCATTTTAGAATTTAACTATTTTAATTGTTTTAATAGAAACAATTTGGCGCCACCCGGGATTCGCAACCCCTATGAATTAACAGGTAGGTTGTACTGGTAACATTGACAACGCTACGGACTCCAGTAGTGACGTCGATTTATGTAACGACCAGTGTGAGGCAGACACACTACATTCACACTAATACACAAAATAAACAAGTGTGATACATTTTAACAGGTACGACCTCAAGCAATTGTTACAAATTGACGAACCCAACGAGGGGCTTTAAGAATAAAGGAAGTACCCTATTTAATTGTTACATTTTGGCGCCCAACGTGGGGCTAGAAGGACTAACTAGCGGCGGTCATGAATAGACACGGTATGGTTACGAGGCGCAAAGGGAAGGAAACATTAAACCAAGAAGGAAACCCAGAAGAAATGGAAGAAGTTGAGGAAGTAGAAGTTGAGGAAACGACTGGAGAACTGTCGGAAGAACATCCACAGGAGGACCAACTAGAAAATCCCAACCCACCTGAACCAGAAATAGAAGCAGAAGTCATGGTAAACGACCAACCTACTGAACCCACTCAGAAAGAAGACCTGAGCACGCAGGAGATGTTCAGGAGAATGATGGAACAATTCGGACAAATGAATAAAAAGCTAGAGTCAGACAAGGAAGATTTGAATAAAAAATTAGCATCAGATAAGGAAGATTTGAATAAAAAATTAGAATCATTGCAAGAGGGAAGAAAGGAAGACAAGGAAGATTTGAATAAAAAATTGGAAAAACTAGACCTAAACAGTGAAGAATTGAAGAAGCAAATGAAGGAGAGCATAGAATTCCTGAATGACAAAATAGAGAACAACCATGAAGACTTGAGAAGTCAGGAGGCATTGGAAAAGAAGAGTGAAGAGCTGAAAACAGATCAAAAAGGATCTAGAATTAGTAAATAAAAAGATGGAAAATAATCATGATATTCTCCAACGGAAAATCGAGGAAGAAAGTGAGAAGAACAGAGAAGAATTGAGATTCATGTTTGTAGAGTTTCGTGAAAAAGACAAACGGACAAAAACGGGGATGAATAAGAGATGGGAAGAAACAAGTTACCCAGTAAATCAACTTCAAGAAACAGTAGTTAGTGATTTCAAACAATTGAATGAAACACTAGACAGCACTCCTGAAGGTATCAAAGAAACGTTGAATGAGAACATGGAACCGGGGAATCAGAAAATAACACAGAAGGAGATGGTCAAGGAACTGGAGGAGAGGCACAAGAAACCACAAATAGATGTAAACAGTCGTATGAAGAAGAATCGAATCATTAAGAAGATTAAGAAAACAGAGGAATTAAGAAAGGTATATAAAAGGAAACTAATCAAAACACGAGAGGAAGTGGAGATGATGAAGAACGGCCTCATCGATGTATTTAATTTGCCCCTTAACTACCAAAGCAAATTAATAAAGTATAAAGATTGTAGGAGGACTCTGAGGGAAGTTATAAAAGGATTTCACAACCAACCAGTGGATGAAAATTTCAGCAAATCTATACTTAGATGGAAGATGCCAGAAATAGAAATGACTGACAACAAAACAGAGTATAACAAATCAAGAAGGTCAATAAAATACTGGAGCACACCAGAAATGGAAATACCAAATAAAAAGGCAAAAATAATATTAATGAGAGAGGCACAAATAACTTCTCTGATTAATCGACAAACTAATCAAATGATGGAGGTAGAAATAAATACTACGGAACATATGGTATTAGAGGAATTATGGTACAAGACGGAGGAGACCTATGTTGCAAGGAAGAAAACAGTTCTACACGCCAGAGTTATCCGAACCATAAGGGCAGAGGAACTGATGGACCATGGGTAAACTAAGTGAAGATACCATTCACCAAGAAAAGGGACGGATCTTCGAATTACTGACCCAGCAACCCAATGGAATAGAAGGAGATATTAAAATTAAATAAAGCTACTAGACAATCACCAAAACAAGAGGGTACAAGAAATGACGATGACCAAGACGATTTAAATAAGAAAAAATTAAACTATAATAAACCAACTTAAAATAATATCATCCAGAATAAGTGTGACTATCAAACACTTGAAGGAGAAGAGGTGCAGAATAACGAAGTGTCGAACAAGAGAAGGCAATAATAAAGGAAAGAAAAGGAGAAGTCAACTTAACAAAAAATAAAAAATAAATAACAAGGACCGGTATAAAGCAATATGAATAGAACAATTATGTATATCATAATAGTCCGTATATCATCACAAAAGATAATGGTAATAATACTTACCAGATCAGTAATATCAATACAAGGAAAATCAAGGGAGTTTATAACCAAACTTCGATAAAAAAGTTTTACGAAGAAGAATAAAACCATTGTGAAATGAAACATATTTCAAAATTCCAAAAAAGATTGTAAGAGCAGCTTACTAACTTATTTAGATGATATATGCGGAACAATAAAAAGAATTAATATAAGTGGATAATAATAAAAAAAAAACAAAGGAAACAGTCACGCAAATTCCTTTCAATTTAAATTAATTTGCAGTCTAATAAAAGATTGATATATGAAGTATGAAGTAAAAAGTGAGATAATAAGGAATAAGTTACACACATTCCTATATAATAAAAATGTAAGAAGCACAAACTTACAATTATAATTAAATCAAAAAATAACTAAAAAGGAATACGCTACAAACATTCGTTTAAGGTAAGACAATTAACTTACCAAAGAATTATCAAAAATGATATTTGATACAGAGTAAAATAAACAAAAATAAAATCAAGCTCAAATTAATGAGATAAATACTTGAAATCATACTGAATTAAAAATATTCTAAGAAAAAAAAAATAAAACTTTAACTGGTACAAGGAGAGAAGGAGATTATGTGTAAAACCAATATACAGATATGGCTAAAGCAGAATCTTGCTGAATGACTAAGAAAAAAAAAAAGTCTAAGACAATTAAAATGATCACAACGAGCATTGAAAATAAAATAATGAAAAGTGAGATATGATGAAATTAACATATGAATGAATATAAAAACAACCAAGAGTATGAGGAGATTGTAACTTCTTTTCTTATGTAATCTGTTATATTTTATTCAAATTCAATTTCACACTTACCTTTTATCGATGATCTGGCCGGATCGAGTAGTGGAGGTACACCCATTTCGTTCGGCGAACTCTGACAGCACATAAAACGAACTAAGGTTTTGAAAGAAACCCTCAATTTTTTTGGAAGAGAAATTATTGTTGTTTATTAATCAGAAATATTGACTTCATAAGTTTTCCATTTGTAAAACTTCCAATTTCATATTTATAGGTTTACATGTTTTAGGAATTGTGTAACTCCTACAGCTTACGTACTATACTTAACTTCTACTACTTACGTATTTTAAAATAGCCCAGCCTGCACACGCACTACTCACATTCTAAAAACCCCTCATATAAAAACACCCCCTTGTTATGTAAAATTAACGCTATAAGTCTTTAGTGTGTAACATTACATGTGTTGCGTCGTATTACCCGACCACGTTTTGCGTTTACCAAAGTCTTTCATTCTCCGGATTTTTTCAAGCGTGTAACATTTAATCACGATCAATAGGTATTCATCGTCACCATAGGCACTGTTGTATATGTTTTTGTGAACTCACATAGTTATTTTGTCGGCCGACTTAAGAAGAAATACGGAAATTTTGGCTGGGCACAACACTGCTGGCAGCCACGCGTGGCGTAGGTTGTTAGTCGACTGGGGGGAGCGTTACCAACATGCCTCCCTCCAAAACACTCAGGCAGGGCGGAAACTCCAATGCCTCATGATCGTATCTTCCATCACTGTAGCTTAGTCCTATGCGATGTATGTAGGTTTTTTGGTTAACATTGTACGTGATCTCATCTAGGCATTGGCGGACGTCATTAAAGTGGGTGGGACTTAAACAGCCTTTCCGGAACGTCTTGGAGAAGGCGATGAATATCATCCTCTCTAGCCATCTTGGTTTTTTAGTCAGGGCGTCCTTTTGAGCGCGCTTGCGTGGGCATTCGCGCCTGTGCGTCAATACACTTGCAAAGTTCTTGGAATTTTGAAGGGGGCAAATTCTTCAGCCGCATTACACCACGGAAATTGCGTATCACCTTTGTTGCTTAACACTGTTCTGTTACACTGACAAATACGTTGCACAGTAACACAGTTTTACAATATTTTATACAAGCCCGCCCGAAAACGAAATAAGTAAAAATATATAAATGCCCCATACGGTTAAAATAAAAAATACCCAAAAATGACCCGCTACAATACCCCCTCGATGAGAGTTCTGCTGGTCATGACAGAAGAAATCTCATCGATAACCCCGAAGAGGACCGGTGAGGAACTGGTGCCAACAACCCCCTGGTTCTTAATCTCATGGGTACACGACCACCCTGGCTCAGCGACTATGGACTCATCTGAACGAGATCACTGGACTTCTCCGTAAGAGATCCCAACACCGAGAAATCGAGCAGACTCGCACCACAGCGCACCTCGCCTTTTAACATGCTACCCCCCAAAATCCTCAATCCCTGGCTCCGATTATGCCAGATCCTCAGCCGATATGGATCCCCTTTTTGCAAGCTGGGCTGTTTTTAGCAGATACTGGGCTCGCACACACTCACATTTCATGTTGACATACACATAGTACAATAAAAAAATTCTTTTAAAATTTATTATAAATTTAAAAAATTCAAAATTCAAAAAAAATAATCTTTTATCAAAAAATTCTCTTCCTGGTTTTTCTAATTTTTGTTTCAAATGACTTAACCTAGACATTTCTAATAATATAAACACATCCTTACTCTAACATGAGAACCACTTATAGTCTACCAATACAATGCAATACAATAAGATAAACATGGTTAATGCACACATAATAAAAGACACATCTAAAATATTCATATGCTGGCAGGCGAAAAATCAAAAAAAAAATTTTTTTCTTTTTTTTTCTAAAAAATTAAAATTTTCAAAAAATTTTAAAATTCAAAAAAAAATTAAATTTATTCATTAAATATTTATTAAATTCACTTATTAAATAACATATTTATTAAAATTATTCAAATATTGGTTTGAATTAATTAAACAAGCAAATTAAAATTGGTTTCCTACTATACAAACGTAGTAGGTGTATGACCTCATTAGCTGATCGAAACTAGGTCAAGTTCAAAACCCTTGACCTACATATGTTACGTATACTCTCTGCACCTACATTAAACATCTGTAACAATCTAACTCAAAACTCAAATATGAACAAAATATTAATATAATAATCAAATTGACTTTTACATAATAATAAAATAAACAATTCTTAACTTTACATTATTTTCAATTCTATTAAAATTCTGTCACTGGTTTCGAAAAAATAAAAATTTTATATTCTTTATCATAAATCTCTCTCTTTTTGCTTAACAATCCTACTCTTCATTTAACAATCTCGCTATACTTTACTGTGGGTGATGTAACTTATTTATTCTCATTCATTCTGTCTACATATATAATCTTTACCCCTTTCTGGCTCTAGTATTAATCAACTTCAATTACCATGACACCCATCTCTACCAGAATATCTACTAATCCCAAAACACTCTAAACCCCAACTTATCATTTAACACAATTCGCCGCCTTCTCCCATTATAAAAAAAAAATACTCTCTAACCCTTTGTACATAGGATATATGTTTGCCCTACCCAAAACTCAATTCCCTTATTTGGCGGCCCGGATTCTACCTAAGGCGGCCCCTACTTACTAAAATCGATACCAATTCCCGTCCCAACATATTTTGTTGTGAACTCCTACATGACACTACCCCCTAATACAAAATTGCCATCCCCAAAAATCTCAATCTCATTGCCTCACTACAAATACAACAAAATAATATTATTAATCATAAACATAAATATATATCACTCAAAATCTACAATTATTCTCCACAACTGCTGTGTCAACATTAATAATTCTCCAACTTCTATTACTTCAAAACAATCATCTTCATCTCTACTATTTAAAATTCAACTTTGAATTCAATTAGGACAGATCTATATGCCCCACAAAATATTTATCACCCAAAAAACTATCTTTTATTAGATTTCACAAAGCGTTACTCTATTTCTCATTTTAGCAAACTATTTTTATCATTACTTCCAAACATCGGTAATACATCAAACATCACATTGAACATCAATTACTTAAAACATTTATAACTAATATACCAGTGACGTATTGTTGATCAGCTGATATCCTACTAACACAATGAAAATGCATCTCAAAATTGGACAACTTATAGTAAATATATATATATATATATATATTCATTTATCATTATTTCTCACCTACTGGTTTCCCCTTTCTCTGATTCTGGTCATTTATGTTAACCTGCCAGACGATTTAATTATTGGCTTAGAAAAAAATATACACATAATAAAATACATATTCTTATCAATGCTTATCTAACAGACGACAATAAAACAATACACTTAAAATTATAGTATGGACAACTTGTATTGAAAATATGAGCATCTAGTTATTTGAGCAGAGTGCAAACATTTTTTTATTGGATCAGACTTTGAATGAGCAAAAAATTTTTTTGTTATAAAATTTAAGTTCGTGACTCGTTTGAGTCACCTCCCAGCCACACACACTATTTCAGATTATGGTGGACTGTGGCGCCCATTCGCTTCCACAGAGACTGTATATTTTGGAGCAGGTTTTACCTCTCCGTGTCTCTGCTTCCGCTATTAAGTTTTAAACGTGGTGAACATCGTCATGTTCTCGTACATAAAATAATACACCCTTAAAACGGTTCTACCACCTGTCTATGCTACCCCAAATCGGGCAGAGTGGCAGCCGCTGTTCCATAGTACCGGAGATTTCCTCTAATGTCACCCCCCAATGAATTTCAAATATATACCAATTTCAAGTCAGCTATGGTCAAGGGACTTGGTATGACCATAGCTGGCCGCTAGCCAAAACCACGGTTAGTGCTGGTAAGGCAGTAACCGCCCGAAAAGTCGAGGAAATCTAAACTTTCATTTCACTGCCTGTTATACATCAATACTATTATGTGCGACACGGTCATTTAGTAATATGTGTAAAATTTTTACTTTACACGGATAAGGTGTGCCGCACATTTATCGCCAGGTTGGCCTCCGATGGAGGTAACACTCACCGTTACCCCCAACCCATTTCGCTATCTAAGAGAGCACAGGCCACCCCCTCAATAGCCACTTAATAACTAATTACAATTGACAACTAATTAAAATTTTTATATACATTATCATATAATATTTGCATCAACAATCGTCTAACCCATTCATAACCTTTTACCATTTGACTTTCTTAAAATTTTCAAGTTTCAAAATTTATTATTAATAATCATTATCTATCATTTTTCATTTATTATTAAAATTTTTTAATTATCATATTTCTTAAACACAATGATTGCATTAAAATCTCACTATTACATTAACACCTCAATCACACCTGTAAACATTTTTATTATACATGATTATCAACTTTTTTCTACTTACAATCCATTTAACATGATATACACTCAAAACATAATCACCATCATCTCTGAAACATTTTACACAAAATTAATTTAAATTAAATAATTAATCATTCATTACCAATTTTCCGTCTCGTAAAATAATTTGGATTCATAAAAAAAATTTAATTAATTAACATTTAAATAAGCAATCAAAATATTTAAACATATCAAATTGGTTTAAATTAATTACTGACTGATAATATAAATTATATAGTTATCGAAACAATCACCATTAGTCAATTACTGTTTTCAAAATTAATTCTGATATTTATTTATTTGCAAAAGTTTGGTATTATTATTATTATCACAACATGTTTTAATACATATACACATTATTTACCTAACGTTTCATAATACATACAAATGAATTCACTATATTATTTACAAACTCTTGCTATTAATTGTTCCGTTTTTTCCGCACTTCATTGTCCCATTCTGCCATGTCAAGAAACCAAAAAAACAAAATATTTATACTGTCTTTTATTGTTTTACTAGTTTAACCTCCATCGTTCCAAATCAACCTTGGTTCTACATAACATCGTTCAATTTTATCACCACACAAATGACTGTTTTGTGTGTTGTAACCAGAAAAACTAACTTCAATCAACTTATTCAAATACTCGTTAAACCAGTCTACGTTAGGTATTTTTGTCAAGTCTCCCTCATTAAATTCATTCCCTATCGGGTTAATCATTTTTATTAAATCATTGTGATCATTATCATTCACATATATTTCTAAACTTTCCTTCCATTCATCATACTTTTTATTTAAGTTATATAATTCTGTGACTTTATTAACACACAATTCTCTGTTTACATCTCTCTCTTCATAACCCCAAATCACACTCTCAAAAGTATTACAGACAGAGGGTATAAATTCAATTAAATCTTTCCTGACTTCTCCAGGAAAAACAAAAAACTTCAAAAAACAATTATTTGTAGCACACTTGTCTACACAATATATACGTGAAGGTCTTCCTTCACCCCCCATTCTACCTCGTAAACAATTTACCCCCTGTTTCATACCTGTAATATAGCTCTCTTCCCACTCTCTCTCCAACTCACTAACACACATTAACATTTCATTATCACATTCTACAACTTCATTGGTACTCTCAGATACCAACTTTTCGACTACATTATTATTCTCATTATTCTCAACATCATTATTATTTATTAATTCATTATCTAATACAACGTTGTCATTACGACTTTCGTTTATATTATTCGTACTTGATTCTACTTTATTCACACTGTTTCTTGTCATTACATTGGCATTTTCAAGACATACATTCTTGTCTTGTATACTATTTATCAACTCGTCAAATTTTACATTCATTTTCTGCTGCAATTGAACATTCTGGTCTTTAATTTCTTTAAAATTAATCTCGTTTTGAATATTTTGCTGTTCGCATTTTATTTTCTGTTCTATCAAGACGCTTATTTAATTCATTATTCTGCATGTCAAATTTGTTGTCCATTTTTTGTAAAAAACTCATTATATCTAGTTCCTCTGATTGTTTACTTTTATTAGTTGAAACGGGGGTCAACTGAATCCCCGAATCAACATCTGTTTCGCTTGGTTGTGCTCGAGTCGCAAACGGAGTGGAATGAACTATTACATCACTGCCGACAGCTGTTTCTGTAACAGTACCCGTCTCCCCCCTCAACATACCACTTTCATCAAACGATTGCGACCCAAGGCCACTTTCACTCATAATTGAATTTACTATACTACTTTTTTCTGTATTCTCGGACATTTTTACTTTATCTATTTTGTCTTACGTAACAACTACCAATGATTAGTCTTTTTTCAAAACTGATATTACAACATCAATTTACTTTCGCAACCGTATTCCGTTCAATGTACTGTCACATGTAGGCCGTTGTAATAACTTTTTTGTTATATTACATCCTGGTCACGCGGTACCAATTGTAACTTCTTTTCTTATTTAATCTGTTATATTTTATTCAAATTCAATTTCACACTTACCTTTTATCGATGATCTGGCCGGATCGAGTAGTGGAGGTACACCCATTTCGTTCGGCGAACTCTGACAGCACATAAAACGAACTAAGGTTTTGAAAGAAACCCTCAATTTTTTTGGAAGAGAAATTATTGTTGTTTATTAATCAGAAATATTGACTTCATAAGTTTTCCATTTGTAAAACTTCCAATTTCATATTTATAGGTTTACATGTTTTAGGAATTGTGTAACTCCTACAGCTTACGTACTATACTTAACTTCTACTACTTACGTATTTTAAAATAGCCCAGCCTGCACACGCACTACTCACATTCTAAAAACCCCTCATATAAAAACACCCCCTTGTTATGTAAAATTAACGCTATAAGTCTTTAGTGTGTAACATTACATGTGTTGCGTCGTATTACCCGACCACGTTTTGCGTTTACCAAAGTCTTTCATTCTCCGGATTTTTTCAAGCGTGTAACATTTAATCACGATCAATAGGTATTCATCGTCACCATAGGCACTGTTGTATATGTTTTTGTGAACTCACATAGTTATTTTGTCGGCCGACTTAAGAAGAAATACGGAAATTTTGCCCGGGCACAACACTGCTGGCAGCCACGCGTGGCGTAGGTTGTTAGTCGACTGGGGGGAGCGTTACCAACATGCCTCCCTCCAAAACACTCAGGCAGGGCGGAAACTCCAATGCCTCATGATCGTATCTTCCGTCACTGTAGCTAAGTCCTATGCGATGTATGTAGGTTTTTTGGTTAACATTGTACGTGATCTCATCTAGGCATTGGCGGACGTCATTAAAGTGGGTGGGACTTAAACAGCCTTTCCGGAACGTCTTGGAGAAGGCGATGAATATCATCCTCTCTAGCCATCTTGGTTTTTTAGTCAGGGCGTCCTTTTGAGCGCGCTTGCGTGGGCATTCGCGCCTGTGCGTCAATACACTTGCAAAGTTCTTGGAATTTTGAAGGGGGCAAATTCTTCAGCCGCATTACACCACGGAAATTGCGTATCGCCTTTGTTGCTTAACACTGTTCTGTTACACTGACAAATACGTTGCACAATAACACAGTTTTACAATATTTTATACAAGCCCGCCCGAAAACGAAATAAGTAAAAATATATAAATGCCCCATACGGTTAAAATAAAAAATACCCAAAAATGACCCGCTACAAGATGATAGTGTATAGTTAAGGTATAGCGGAAGGAAGAATGAGTAGTAATGACAAAGTAATCTAAAAACAAACCACAAGGTGGACAATCCCAAATTATATTATATTATTATTATTATTATTAAGTCACGAGTTGACAAAGAAGGTATTTAAGATTGACTGTTGAAAAGTCCAGCAATTCAAATGAACTGAGCAGAGATGATGTGCCTCTGGTCTCAGAAAAATGAGTAGTAATGGGAGAAACCAGTTACTGTATGAAAGTTAGGGAAAAATTTGTGTATGAGGGAAAATGCACCAATGGAAATAAATAAAAACAGATCCAAATAAAATAGAATGAATTAAGTAAGAAGAGAAATGAAAAATGGAGGAACAAACAAGGAAGAGGAGGAAAAAAGTTATCTATAACTGATAATTTCATAAAAAACTATGCTAGTGTTTTATTAAAATGATCAATGTTAGAGGAGAGGCATTATGTTGCGATACAATTAAGCCAAATCCCGTACCAGTGATAAAAAAGATAATTCTTGATATAAAAATACTTCATATAAAATAAAACGTTTAAAAAATGATTAAAATGTAAATATTTTGACACGACGTACAACGATATTACCCAACCCAAGTGATTGAGCCAACAACATAAACATGAAGAAGGGAACCACGTAACATACTCAAGAAAAAATATGATAGACAAAACAATGATGAACACAGAACTAAAGAAGAACCAGAGGAAGAGAACAGATCCCTACAATTAAACAGAATTTAAACCAGAAGAGAAGATGAAGACTATTGAAGATGAAGAAGAGGAAGAATGAAGAGGAGACAGGTTAAACCCAAGGGGAAACTAACACACATATAAAGGGGAAAGATAGTATACTCAAGGATAGAATACGGTCAGTAAACCTCGAATAATTATGTATTGATGAAACCAATATTATTGTTATAATTAAATTAACCTATGTACCCCATTTTAAAGACAATACAATTGTAAAGTAATGTAATATAGAAAAAGTACACTAACACAGTCAGAAAGGTTAGATTTAACAAAAAACAACTAACCTCATATTATTAATAGTAAATATCATGCTAGAAAGAAATAGTGAGAAATGATAGGAGAAAGTATAGGGATTACCCATTAAATAACACTCAATACAAAACAGTGAACCAACGTGAAGTGCTTTAGTGAAGTATAAGTACCCTAAAAATAGTGAAAGTGTATGTGAAACATTAAAAATATAATGATAGGTAAGGAGACACTTTATAAAACATTGATGAACAATCAGTGATTGAAGTGACATTGTACACATTAATATATCTAGAAATAATTAGCTATAGTATTCCAAATTAATATAAAGGAAGCTTGTGATTTTATTCAGGGAGAAAGCCCAGACAAAGTAACTTGTGTTAACATGGTATGGTAGAATAGAATTAAAGTTTTGTTATTAAAATTAAGACTACAAAGAATAAAACACCCCATGTTGAAAGGGGAATTAACTTTCATAATTTTATGAGAAGTGACAATGTTTATCACTCTAGATTGTAACAAAAGAAAGAAATCAATATTAGAACTAATAATAACTAATGACTTGTAAAGAATAGTTGGTTCAATGTTAAAAGAGGAATATGGCTGAAGGGAACCTACAGTCCATAAACCTAATTATTATATTTTAAAAGAAGAGTAATGAAAATGTATGTTGAATAGTAGTGAAAACACAAACAAATAAGTGAAGCCCATCAGGCTGAATTCAAAATGTAATTTAAAAAGAGATACACCAAAAAACAATCATGGCTAATCTTGACTATGAAAACATCTAACTGCCAAAGACATTCAAATGTAAATTGTATCAATTTCACAAGAAATCTTACTAATCTAAGACCAGTGAATGGCCAGTAATTATATGTCAATTATTTTAAAACAGAAATGTTATTGTAATAGTTTAATTTAAGAAAGATATGTTATTTATTAAATGTCAAATAATTAGACTATAGTTAATGTATAACAGAATATGACCTTATGAGGTATCGTTGTAAACTTTGAAAGGAAAGAAAGATAATAGTGATGTCATTTATTACCCCAAAGGAATTATAAAGGAATAAAATCATTAGGAAAATACTTAATAAATTTGAATAAAAATTCAAATATTTTAACAATGTCTTTAAAGAGTAATTAACCAATCACAGAATTACGGTTACTATGACAACGAGACGTTGAGGGCTTATTTTCCGTTAAATTATATAGACTCTAAAAAACGATGCGTGGGTAAGCGGCACGCAAAATTGGAATGAATTGAAATTGAAATTGAAATTTTAATTTAAGTAGTTACAAAAAGTCGCAAAAGTGAACCAAGATGACCAAAGACGAATAGATGTCGATCTACAAAGAATTAATGATGTCCAGGAACCAAATTAAATAAATTAATTAGAGAAAAACCCAAGACCAGATTGAAAAAGATGTTCGAAGTTTAAAACCAACCCAAAATTGAAGAATATCCAATAACCCGATGACTACACTTCAACGTGATATGAACTGATAAGTATCGAATAAATTCCTTAATCCCAAAAACCCAAATTACTTAAAATATTTTTCAAATGATAAAATTTCTCTCTATTTAACAAGTAGTATTTTCTTTCAAAGGTGTAAATGCATAATTTACTTACTTAAAAACATTTTATTAATCAAAATATAACCTTGTTTGAGAGCACAATTTTTGTAACAGAAATACGACACTACCGAACAAATTGTAAAAACACATTATAATTTCTAAGTACATATAAGGTATGGTAGTGTACTTTTTTAATGTAACCAACGTTTATGTCTTATTTCATGATCCAAAGAACTCCAGATTTTAAACATAGTAATTTATTAAAGGTAACTGATGCCATCTTGTCAAACGATAATGTTTTGAAATCAATTTTGCCAACTCTGAGATATTTTTGTGTTTCAAGCTCTACGCCGGAGCCAAATGTTATAAAATTATTTATAATTCATTTGTCATATTTATTGATGACCAAATTTGTATTAAAAACACAGTACCGAGTATTACTATCTTGTTATTTCATAGGATTTTGTAGAGTATATGTGTGTTAGCGAGTTTTATTCAACAGCCAACTAGCGCTCATCACGAGTGGACGAAACGGCAACTTATATAGCGGCGGGAACCATTCGAACGATCCAGCTGTCCATGCTAATCACACGTATCATTTTAGAATTTAACTATTTTAATTGTTTTAATAGAAACAATTTGGCGCCACCCGGGATTCGCAACCCCTATGAATTAACAGGTAGGTTGTACTGGTAACATTGACAACGCTACGGACTCCAGTAGTGACGTCGATTTATGTAACGACCAGTGTGAGGCAAACACACTACATTCACACTAATACACAAAATAAACAAGTGTGATACATTTTAACAGGTACGACCTCAAGCAATTGTTACATATTGACGAACCCAACGAGGGGCTTTAAGAATAAAGGAAGTACCCTATTTAATTGTTACATTATGGGATTTTTACCCTGAATACCACTGTATTCCTAATCTACAACCACTCTTAATTCTAATAACAATAATATTCTTATTCTTTGGTATTTTTCACCATTAAACTGTAGTGTTAATCACTGGTTTTAGGTGTCTATACCTGCTGTCTGTTGGGTTTTCTATTTATTTAGGGTTTACACTGGCACTTTGCACTTTTTTATTATACTTGAGTGTTACTAGTGGTTATTCCCTTATATCGAATTCTCTTTACTCACTTAATCACCTTCACTCCCTACCTATCTCTCACTTCTGGGTTTTTTATTGTTTTATTCACCATTATTACGAGGCATGTCTGGAAAGTAAAGATACAAAGGTCGTAATTGGTCTAAAAATATTTATTTACAAATCATTAACTGACAATTACGTAAATACATATATCTTTATTTCTCTACATAATTACCGCCATTATCCAAGCACCTATTAAGTCTGGGAACCAGCTTTTGTATCCCCGTGTCATAGAAGTCTGCCCCCAACCTTTTAAACCATGTCATGACCTCTTCCTTTACCTCGTCATCGTCATCGAACTTTTTTCCAGCCAGATATTGTTTCAAGTGAAGGAACAAGTGAAAATCACTGGGCGTGAGGTCCGGGACATGCGGCGGGTGATCCAAAACATCCCATTTCCAACTGCACGCGTGACCTCTGCGCTGCTCGGCAGTTGGAAATGGGATGTTTTGGATCACCCGCCGCATAGCCCGGACCTCGCGCCCAATGATTTTCACTTGTTCCTTCACCTGAAACAATATCTGGCCAGAAAAAAGTTCGATGACGATGACGAGGTAAAAGAAGAGGTCATGACATGGTTCAAAGGGTTGGGGGCAGACTTCTATGACACGGGGATACAAAAGCTGGTTCCCAGACTTAATAGGTGCTTGGATAATGGCGGTAATTATGTAGAGAAAGAAAGATATATGTATTTACGTAATTGTCAGTTAATGATTTGTAAATAAATATTTTTAGACCAATTACGACCTTTGTATCTTTTACTTTCCGGACACGCCTCGTAGTTATACTGTTAACAAGTTTCATGTTCTGATTCACTTATCATTATATAGTTATTCATAACATTTAATATCTATTTCTCTGGTTAGCGTACTTTAATTGATATTACTTTATTTGATTTTAATATTTATCATTTACATTTATTATTTGTTTGAGCCTTTTTCATCATCATTTGAGTTTAATATTTCTCATTTTCTTTTTCTTTATTATTTGTTTGTGTCTTTTTCATATACATTCTCATTTTATTTTATTTTATTGGGTCAATCACTTGGGTTGGGTCATAGTCATTTGTCGCGTCATAGTCATTTTATTTTCTGTAGTTTAACATAGGTGATTCATTATAGTTTTTTCCCTGGTATTGGGGTGGCTTTTTGTGTTGTAACATAATGCCTCTACATCAAAATTGATCATTTCGGTAAAACACTAGCATAGTTTTTTATGAAATTATCAGTTATCTATAATTTTTTCCTTTTTCTTCTTGTTTATTTCTTCTTTCTTGTTTCTCTTCTTACTTGTTCCACTCCTTTTTATTTAGTTATTTTTTAGATCTGTTTTTTCTTATTTCCATAGTGTGTTCTCCCTGTTATATAATTTTTTTCATAACTTTTAGAAGCTGGTTTCTTCCATTACTACCTTTTTTCTGAGATCAGAGGAACATCATCTCTGCTCAGTTAATTGATTGCTGGACCTATTCTCAGTCAATCTTAAACACCTTTTTGTCATCTTGTGACTTTCATTAATAATAATATTTTGGGGATTGTCCACTTCATGGTTTTTTAGATCATTTTAACTTTTTTCTACTCATTCTTCCTTCCTCTGTACCTTTGGTATATTCTGTTATATACTCACACAGTTGATTGTTTTTATTTATTTAGTTGTTAATTTCATTATTTCCAACTTTTAATTAGTTTGTTTTTCTTTTCTCCTTGTGATCATTTCAATTATTTTAGACATTTTTTTTCTTTTCTTCTTGGTTGATTATCCTTGTTTTGCTTTAGCCACTTGCTGTGTATTTGCTTTATATATTATTATTTTTGAAGTGAAAACTTCTATAGGCACGTTGGGCGATTTTTGGATGGGTAAAATCTTATGAGTTCGCGTCACCGACATGCTAATGCTAACATGATATCTGTAGCTATAAGTATGACGTGTTGCGCTTGGCCAGCAGTGAAAGTATAGATTATACTTGTGTGTAATACTATTATACTACAATTATATTATACAATTGTAATACTATTTATACTATTTAACACACTTTTATCGTTTACGTACTTTATTTTGGAGTTTCTTACGCTGCCGAATTTGCTATCGCGTGTTCGATCCCTAGCGCGATTTCGGCTTTCCGTGTTAACAATTAACGCAATACTTATGATCTATTTTACATTATTTTTATTCTTATTAATTACTTATACTATATTATATGATATTTACATAATTGTTATTTGTCCGTCTGGCTGTTAACTTAGGGTTTTTCGTCATGTCTAATGTCGAAGTATGTATTTTTAATAGTTTTTTTGGATGGGTAAAATCTTATGAGTTCGCGTCAACGACATGCTAATGCTAACATGATATCTGTAGCTATAAGTATGACGTGTTGCGTGTGGCCAGCAGTGAAAGTATAGATTATACTTGTGTGTAATACTATTATACTACAATTATATTATACAATTTTAATACTATTTATACTATTTAACACACTTTTATCGTTTACGTACTGTATTTTGGAGTTTCTTACGCTGCCGAATTTGCTATCGCGTGTTCGATCCCTAGCGTGATTTCGGCTTTCCGTATTAACAATTAACGCAATACTTATGATCTATTTTACATTATTTTTATTCTTATTAATTACTTATACTATATTATATGATATTTACATAATTGTTATTTGTCCGTCTGGCTGTTAACTTAGGGTTTTTCGTCATGTCTAATGTCGAAGTATGTATTTTTAATAGTTTTTTTATTATTGTAAGATTTTAACATTAGTGCTGTGTATATGTATATAAGTAAAGTTAAATTGACTACGTGGAAAGTTTAATGTGTGTATACTGTGCATTGTTTAAATTGTGTTTTAGTTTGATCATTATTTTAAATGTTCAAATGTAGGATCACTGTGCAGTACAAAAGTGAGTACTAAATATGTTAATATTTTTATATAGAAAAATGAATAACATAAATAAAGCATGTATTTTCAAATATTTCCAATATTCGTATCAATATTTCCGTTTAAAAATTTGATATTATTTATTTTTTATTTTTGATATTTGACCTCTGCCATACATCATGCAATGAGTATTTCATAGTGGCTTAGGAGTTATCTTACTAGCGTGGTAAAACAAATATCTAGTTGTTCGATAGTATTTTTGCCGCAGATTTTAAAATTAAAAATTCTATAAAATTTTATAATAATTTTAGATTTATGTGTTGAATTTTGAAAATATGGTTACTAATTCAAAATTATTTTTTATTAGCTTATATGTGAAAACCAGACTGATGTTAAAGATTTTAATTTACAAAAAATTTTAATTTTTGATACTACAATTAATTTGAATATCCAAAAAAACCACTGTTATTTCATAGTTTTAAGTTTTCACTTCTGTCGGCAGTCCTCAATGACTGCCTATTTTGAAATTTTTTTTTTCTTGTACCAGTTCTTTTTACTTTCTCTGAATATTCTATATTCTTTATAATTTTATGTATTTGTCTTGGCAGTTCTTGCTTGGTTCTATATTTGTTTATTTTAATTGGTCTCCTCTCTAATTCTCTTGTATTATTAATTCTTGTTTTTACTTTATTTTGTTTTATCTCATATATTTTCTAAATATTATTGTAAGTTGGTTGTACTTACTATTTAGGAATTTTGTAGTTTTTTTTTTACCAGTTCTTTTTACTTTCTCTGAATATTGAATATTCTTTACACTTTTATGTTTATGTATTTGTCTTAGCAGTTCTTGCTTAGTTCTATATTTGTTTATTTTAATTGGTCTCCTTTCTAATTCTCTTGTATTATTAATTCTTGTTTTCACTTTATTTGTTTATTTTGTTTTATCTCATATATTTTCTAAATATTATTGTAAGTTGGTTGTACTTACTATTTAGGAATTTTGTAGTTTATTCCTTTATTTTATCTATTTTTTTTTTATTTTACCTCATACGTTTTCTAAATAATAGCGTAAAGTGATCTTACATATTTTTTGAATTTTGTAGTTTATTCCTTTATTTTATCTCTTATTTTTTATTTTGTTTGTTCATCCTTCCTCGTAGAACTTCTTGATGGAAACTTGGTTATATACTCCTTTGATCTTTTTAGTTATTATATTGCTTACTTCATACGTATTGTTGCCATTGTCTTTTGTTATGACATAAGGTCCTACGTATAACAATAATAGTTTCTTGGCTATACCTTTGACTGTACTAGGTAGTTCACGATTTTTTATTAAGACCTTTTCTCCTAAGTGATAGTTAATTACTTTGGTCTGATTCTGTGAATATTTGGTTTTTTGTTTTTCTATCTTCTCCATGATTCTGTTGTAGTATTTATTTTCTTCACACGGGTCTTCTGGGTTGGTTGGAAAGTCTATCAAATCCTGTATCTCTTGATGTGGCTTTCTTCCAAACATCATAGAATATGGGGTGTTTTCAATGAAATGGTGGTAACTTATGTTTAAAAATTCATCTGTTGATATTAAATATTTTTGCCATTCTCTCTGTTTATCATGACAGTATGTTCTCAAAATGCGTCCCACCTCTCTCAATACTCTTTCAGCGGGATTACTGCTTGGGTGGTATACGGACATTTTGTATGTTTTTATATTTAATTCCAATAGTTTCTCTCTCCATCTTCTTCCTTTAAACTGCGTTCCGTGATCCGTTATTATTGTATATGGTTTTCCAACTTCAGGTATGTATTTGTTTTTGATTATTTCCAAGATTTTCTTTGTGGTTGCTCTGTTGATAGCATATAATTTGGTGTATTTGGTGTAATGGTCAAATATAATCACAATGAACTTGAATCTATGCCTCCCTCCGCTACATGGGAATGGTCCACATATATCAAGAAACACTTTTTCAAGTTTTTTATTTGATGTGATGGGTATCATCATTCCATCCTTTCGCTCATTATTGGTTTTAACCATTTGGCATATAGTGCAAGTTTTGATATTTTTAATCACTTTTCGTGTTATAGTTTTAATAAACATTTCTTCTTCCAAAGCTTTGACTATTTTTAAAGTTCCCATGTGTGCGTATCTGACATGGTAGTCCTTAATTAATTTATTTTCTAGAGATGTTGGAACTACTAGCTTCCAATTTCCATTATTCCTTTTGATTTTAATGAATAACACATCCTTATGTAGGCAGTAAAATCTGTTAATAATTTCTTCTGATTCTATCACTCTCCTTCGTATTTTTGCTAATTTGGTATCTTGTTTCTGCTGTTGTACGATCTCATTTACTATCTCTTCCAGGTCCTTTCTATCCTTCAATATATAATACACCTTGGCGATTTTCTCCTTTTCTCCTTCAAATGTCTGATTGTCAACATTTATTCTGGATAACGTGTCAGCCGCTACGTTCTTCCTGCCTGGAATGTATTCCCACGTGATGTGGTACTCCTGCAGAGCGAGGATCTAACGGGTGAGTCTACCATGACTTAATTTACATTGCTTAAGAAACGATATCGATTTATGGTCGCTTCTGACTATAATGTGGTACCGTAGGATGTATGTTCTAAATTTTCCGCACGCAAACACTATACTTAACAACTCCTTTTCCGTAACGTTGTAGTTACGTTCACAACTATTTAACACTGCTGGCAAAGCTGATGACCAGGTGGTGTCCTTCTGTATCCTCTTGATACAGTTCAGCGCCCAGACTGATGTCACTGGCGTCGGAATTCAGATAGAAGGGTTGCTCAAAGTTGGGATGATGCAGCATCACTGTTTCTAAAACTTTTTTCTTTATTAGTGTTAGTACCGCATCCTGTTCGGTTCCCCAGGTCCACTTGTCCTTAGATGAGAGTTGTTTTGAAAATTTGGCAGTCAAATGGGAGTAGTTATTCTGAAATTTACGGTAGTAGTTGCAAATACCCAGGAAGGATTGCAACTGCTTCTTATTTTTTGGGGTAGGGAATTTCTGGATGGCTTCTACCTTTTCTTGGGATGGAGATATTCCCTGCTCTGTTAGGTTAAATCCCAGGAATTTTACTTCTTCTGCTATAAACTTTGATTTATCTAGCTTCAGAGTTACATTGTTGTCAGAGAGTTTAGTCAGTACTTGTTCTATTCGGGCACAGTGTTCGTCCCAGTCCGATGATGTTATCAGTAGGTCGTCCACATATATAGTTGTAAATTGTAGAGCTTCTTGACCTAGGACTTGGTCCATGCACTTTACAAAAACTGCGATGGAGTTGATGAAGCCGAAAGGTAACCTCTTAAACTGATAATTCCACCCGTCGAAAATGAAAGCCATATACTGTCTACTGTGTGGGTGCAGCTCCACCTGCCAGTACCCACATACGGTATCCCATGTACTGATGTATTTTATTCCGTAGAATTTTTTCATAATTTCTTCAATTTCCCCAGACGAAGTCCGGTCATTAATGATCATTTTATTTATTTCCCGGGCATCTAAACAGATCCTGACTTTACCACTCTTTTTGGGTATAGCTATGATAGGACTTGTGTATGGAGATTGGCTATACTCAATGATGTCCTCCTCCATCATTCGATTAATCTCCGCTCTGACTTCGTTTTTAAGGGAGTATGCAATAGGGTAAGATTTTCAATGAAAGTCCACTGGTTCCCGGAAATTGATCTTACACTGATATCCCTTGACCTTGCCTGGAGTATTGGAGAAAACGTGTTGGTACTTTTGATATAGTTTTATTAATTTTTTTACTTGTGTTTTGCTTATTTCCTGGTTTGGCCTATTTCTTTGAAATATTCTAATCTCCTCGAGTTTCTTCTCCCACAATTCACTATTGTCCTCTTCATCATTTATAATCATGGATGATTCATGGTTTCTACAATAATAATTCTTTAAGACTGGGTCTTGGTTCAATGCTGTCGGTGTAGGGTTGCAGTTTATTACTTTTGCTGACCATATTCCTCTTTCTGACGTTAAAAACACTAGCCCTTTTTGTAGGTTTATTATGGCTGAGTGTTGTCATAACACGTCGCACCCTATAAGCATATTGAATGGTAGTCCACTCGCTACCAGGAAATCAATTGGTATAGTCAAGTTCTGGCTGTTTAATTCCAGTGAGACTTGCTTTCTTACAGTTTTGTTTTGTTTTCCAGTTCCTCCTATTATGATTATGTTATTAATCGGCAATGTGGGTGTTGGTAGTTTGCAGTTAGCTTGGATCCATTCTAGCTTGGTCTGGTTTAGTAGGGAGATGTTTGACCCTGTGTCAATCATGATGATGGTTATTGATCCATTTATTGTGGCCTGTATGTGAAGTATTTCATTGTTGATTCTTGGCAGCTGGTTGTCCTCTTCTTCCAGGAGTTCTTCTCTTATGTTTTTCAAATAATTATTTGAGACAATGGTTATAATTTTATGATGGTTTCGTTGCGTCATTTGTCTTAGTAACCCAAGTGATTGGTCATGTGAAGGGCGTTCCTTGGTTCTCACTGACCTTGTTAGTTTAAATCTTGTTGTCCGGTGTTGGCCTGATTATCTGACTGATTCGTCGCTGGTTCATTTACGGGCTCTGGTCGAATACTCATATTGCTTCCTGACGCTTCAGTGGTCCTATTTCCTTGAAATTGATCATTACTTGAGGTTGATGCATTATACCAGGAGTTTGCCGGTATATTCAGGCAGTACCTCGTCTGGTTTGGCTGACTCCTTCCATTGATAAAGTTGACCTGTCGCCGTTCATCTCTGGTTCGGTTATTCCCGTTTCCCCTATTATACTGGTAATTCGGGTCGTAATTATTACCGTGGTAATTACTGTTAATTGGGTGGCCGTTAGGACATTGGTTTGGTCCATTTCCCCGGTAATTATTATTATTTTGATTGGTTCCGTTATATGGTGGATTACCCTGATTGTAATTTGGGCAGTTGCCCCTATATTGATTGTTGTTATTATTCCTGTTTGGGTCACCTTGGTTGTTATTC
This sequence comes from Magicicada septendecula, assembly GCA_034769895.1. Lineage (NCBI taxonomy): Eukaryota > Metazoa > Arthropoda > Insecta > Hemiptera > Cicadidae > Magicicada > Magicicada septendecula. The sequence continues at coordinate 1,423,442,126 of CM068367.1, read as the reverse complement.
TGGGGGTTGTTATTTGACGGGTTGTAACTCGGTGGGTTACAGTTCTCATTCCACCGGTTGTATTTCATATTGACCATCCTGTTGCGCTTATATTGACCATCATTCTCATGGTCTTCTAGTAGGCTTGCCATACGTTGGATGGTTTTAATTTGGCCTTGTCTTCTGGCCTTTTGAACCTTTTGATGTTTTCCTTGATCTGCCCGTCTACTTGGTTGAGGTTTGTATATAGTCTTTCCACCCTTTCACTTACATCAGTTTGTATTTCCTTATGTTTTTCTTCCAGTTTTTTTAGCACTTCCTGTTTGTTTCTAGTGCATTCTATTGTCGTTATTAGTTGAAGTTCCTCGATCCTGTTCTTGCCGTCGTCCTCGACTGCTTTAATTTTGCTTAATATTTCCTCCTGGGCCTTCAATACCGTTTCACTGGTTGTTTTTATTTTTTCATTAGTTTCGGAGACTTTCCTCTTGATATCTTCACAGTATCCCTCTAACTGTTGTTCTAATTGATGTTTCAACTCTTCTTTGTTCTTCTCATGGTCCTCCTTCAATTGTCCCCTCAATTCTTCCTTCAGTTCTTCATGGCTTTTTTGGATGTCCTCCGTTAGTCTCTGTTGTAGGGTTTTTGGTTCTTCCATAAAGTATCACTGTGTTCCTCCATTATCTGGTTTATCTGTTGCTTTAATGTCTCATTATTGCCTTCGATTTTATTGTTCAGTGTCTCAATATCTTCCCTTAAAATCTCATTTTGTCTCCTTGAATTTTCATTTATTTTCTCCTCCATTTTGTCTATTTTTCATCAAATTTTTCGTTTATTTTCTCATCCATTTTGTCTATTTTTTCATTTGTTTTCTGATTATCTTCCTGGATTTTGTTATTCCCTTCCATAAGAATTCTTAACATCTCTTGCATGCTCAGGTCCTCCTTTTGTGTGGGTTTATTTGGTTGGTCCCCGACTATTACTTGTATTTCGGGTTCTTGTTGGGTTGGGTTTTCTGGTTGGTCCTCTTGGGCATCCTCTTCGATCAATTCCTCGATCCTTTCCATTTCTTTGGCCGGTGTTGTTTCCTGTTCTTCCTTGTCGGTGTCTTCAGCCCTCTTCTTAGATTTTCCCCTGGTGATCATGGAGTGTTTCATAATTTCTCGTAACCGCCACTAGTCTTTAATTCTAGCCACACTAGTTGGTCGCCAATTTGTAACGAGAAAACTCTGTCGTCTCTGTAAAAGTGTTTTTTGTGTGTTCGCCTCACACGTTGTAGTCGTTACTTTACGTTTACTTACTTACTTTTTGTTAACGCTGACGATGTCCGTCGCGATCTCACGAATTATCAGTACAATATCTCGCGAGTGTGAACCTTACCTGTCCTTTAATATGTAATTGTAATTCCCGGGTGGCGCCAAATTGTTTAAACAAAAACAATTAAAAAATATGAAAATCGAGTGGTCGTTCTAGACGGTATGGGCTGATTCGAATTACCCTCGCAATAGGCGGGCTTATGAATCTCGCTAGTAGTTCACCGTGTTGCCGACGTCTAACGCTTGCCGTCAATTTTGCTCGTCGCTAAAGTACACATACCTTATAATGTAATTTACCATAAAATAAAGAACGGTGGTTACAACTCTGTACTAGTTTATTAATTTTAAATTATCTGTTATTTAATAAAATACAAAATTATATATGGTTATTAAACAAAGTTGCTCCGGCAATAAAAAGACAGTTATTCTCAGGTTGGCGAAAGCTGATTTAGAACAGTACTACTTCGACATGGCGTCAACAAATGTTTATTTTCTATCGTTCGTTAAATCTGAGTTCTTTCGGTTACGAAAAAATATTAATATGATTATAATAAAGTGCACTACTTACATTGATGGTACTTATATACTATTAGATTTAATTACAATTCGTTCCTGAAGTGTTAAAAAGTGTGTGTTAAGAGTTCGTAATTTATACCCAGGTTATTTTCTGGTTTCATACAAGTTTAGTTTTTTATTTTCAATTAATCCTTGAAAGAAATTTGATTATCAGTTCGTAGTGAGAGTTAATTGTGTTGTGAGAAAAAGTTAATAAGAATTTATTCCATAAATTCGGGTATTTCAGTAATACTTATCAAATCTGTTTAATTAGGGTGAAGAGTTACTCAGTTCGAAATAGGTTGGGTCCTTTTGATCATCAATCTTCCATCATTTATTAATTGGAGTATGCCTGGCTTCTTTTTCTGAAAAGGTGGTTTAAATAATTAATTTAGAATTTAAAAATCTGGTCTGTGGTCTTGGTTGAATGGACTAGTTCTTCGTCAGGCTTCTTGCGTCTTCATTTTATTGAATGTTGATTGATTTTTGACCGTTTTATATTAAAATTGAGTCGACTATGGTTTGGCTTCTATAGGTCTTGAGCGTCAATAATGAACTAACAATTTTTAACGGAATAATAATAAATAACGTCCGGTTGTTATGGCAACTGTCTCTCTCTCATTGGCTGTTCATAATTTAAGTCTATTGTTATAATATTTGAATTTTAATTAAAAATGACCAAATATCTTCTGATTACTATTATTCTTCTGTCTTCTTATCTATGTATGAGATATTATCACAAGTGTTTATATTTTCTTTCAAAGATCATTTTGACATCCCACAAAGCTGGGTTTGTTTATGTATTAAGGTTTTGACAATAATGTTAATATTATGTAATTACATTTCTTCCTTATGTTATGTTTTTAATTTAACTTTGACATTTTAATATGATTCACTAATTGTACTTAACTAGTTACTTGCCCTGGATTTTCTAATACAATAGTCAATTTCTTACAATTTGTTTATTTTGGATTTATACAGTTAGGAATTTTCTAGGCCTAAGTAGTAATTGGCTATATCTTCTTATTTTACACAAATTAAAGATTATTTTACATTTACATAGGCTATGTTTTGCTTGGTGTCACTTATGACTTGTTTACCTTTTAAATTAATTTGGGCTGTTTTATAATAATTGTATGTTCTTATTACTTTACAAAATCATGGCCTGTCTATTATTCTGTAATTTCTTTTCCTGTATTATTATGTTTATAAGAATTTATCTCCTTACTTATCTATATTGCCATTTTTTATAACTTGGCTATCATTTAATATTACTTATAAAACATAACACAAAATTTAGGTTTATGGTCTGTATACTTTTTTCAGCCATATTCCTTCTCATAAACTTAATTGACAAATCTTTTAACTGTTACTAGGCTAACCTTATTTATATTTAGTTTATTCTTAACTATTTTGGTGACTAACATTATAACACCATTTATTTTATCTTACTAATTATCCCCTTGAACATAGGATGCTTTACTTATTTTGCACTTGTATTCTTTAGTATATTTTTCTTCTAAACTTTACTTTATATTTTTTCTCTACCTAACCATTGTAACACTAATATTTGTAATCATTATGGGATTTTTACCCTGAATACCACTGTATTCCTAATCTACAATCACTCTTAATTCTAATAACAATAATATTCTTATTCTTTGGTATTTTTCACCATTAAACTTGTGATATAATTAATTGTAATGCATTTAAATCACAAAATTATTTCATAAACTATTTTTTCCCACTTACCTTGTTTTGCCCAGAGTTACGTCACACGAACTTGAAATGCAAGGATGATTGCAAGGTTATATTAATAACAGACGCAACTCGCATTTATGAAGAGAAATAATTACAACTTTATTTTATTCTTTAAACTTTCAAACTTCGAATAATTACTTATTCATTTCTTTACCTCTTAAATCAATCTATTACTTCTTGCCAAAATTCAAGATAAATAAAACATTCTTGGAATATTTATGACATGATCTGATACAACTAAAATTTAATTAAACATCTTACCTTAAAGAAAGCAGCCCAGCCTGCTCATACTCACATTCACACCATAAAAAAAAAATTGTACCCCTTTTACGTAGATAGGCCCCATTCTACTCAAAATTAAGCATATATTTTGTGGAATACGGTTACTCAATACCCCTGCCGGCAACGTGGCGTCTCCCCGACCTCGTGGCACATCACTCACAAAATCTGTTCTATGCGTCCGAAATAATTTATGATTTCATTTTTTCCGAAAAACTGCCATCACTTCCGTATTTCTGAAAACTGCACTCACTTTTACTTGATACTAAAATTTTATTGTTGAGCCCCGTTTGGCGGGCTGCCTGGCCAGGCGAGCGTCGGTGAGGAACTGCGAAGAATATCTGCCAAGGACCCCACTACCAAGGTTTTTTGGACAAGACGGAAAACAATGCCTTATGCGTTAAAGTCTTTGTCACCGCACATTTAACAAGTGCAACTCCCGTGTGTTGGACGTCGACAAAATCTCACTGCCTCTCTACACGTCACACAAATGGGCGGGATCTCTATTATGCTTCTGCCCGTTTCTGAGCACATGTTGGAAAAATATCATCTCCAAGCCATATTGTTTTAGCTTCTCAGTGTTGGTTGCGCGCCTGCTGGTGTTTGCGCGTTTGTGTGTGTGTCACACAGTATTAAAGTTCTGAGAATTGTATTGCGTTGTTGAACACACGCATTCCAACGTACAGCTACCAAGTTTTTCTCTTCTCCGCAACGGAAAGCACAGGCATGTGCGCACTGGAATTCTGCGAATTAACTGTTGTTGACCACGCCGCACCCAACGCACTGAGCCGTTCTATGTAGGTGACTCGCTGTTTTGGGCCCGTATACAGTGAATAAAACCGAATAAAATTACAATAAAATATAATACCCCTTTTTGCCCCATTACAATACCCCTCCCCCCAATGAGAGATCTTCTGCCGAAACAGAAGAAATCTCATTGCTAAACCCCTAAGAGGATCGGAGAGGATATGGTGCCAACAACCCCCCATTAGTTCTTACACATGGGTGAACTACCCCCCTGGCTCGGCGACTACGGCCGCTCCTGAACGATATTATTGGACTTCTCTATACGAGATCCCAACACCATAAAATCGAACAGACATGCACCACAGCGCACCTAACCTTCCAACATGCCACCCCCTAAAATCCAAACCCTTGGTCTTATACCATGCCAGATCCTCAACCGATATGTTCCCCCTTACCATGCACACTGGGCTGCCTTTAGCAGGTACTGGGCGTGTACACATATTCACTAGTACATTCTTTTATTTAAAATTCATAAAATATTTACCTTTTAAATTCCAAATTTCTTTTTTAGCTTAAAATCAAAGTGTTATATTTCCATGACTCTCTAAAAATTTAAAAATATACTTTTCTCAATATTCAGAAAAATTTTAAATTATTTAAATCAATTAAACGACAAAATTTGCGTCAATCAATTGCTAAGAACTGGTCTTGCCTATAACATCAACCATCAGCTGATCTCTCTGAATCAAGTCAACGACCTTGACATACATATGTTATACAAAGTTACATCATAAAATACATAAAACATCTTTAAAATTCTTTATCTTGAAACACAATACACTATAATAAAATAAAACATTTAAAATTAACATGGTTATTATTACAATAAACAATAAAATTTGCCTTTAAATTGATCAAAAATTACACATTTTATAGCTTTAATTATTTTCAACTTCTATCAAAATCTATCACTTGTTTCAATTAATTTTATATTTTGGCTATGACTTTCTTTCTTTAACATTTTTCATTCTCAATTAGTTTGGGTGACTTAATTATTCATAATAACTCATTTTATCAACTTGGCATGTATACATTTATAATCTTCCCCCTTTCTGATTCTAATACTCACTTAACAACTTTTAACTCATATGACACCCCTCTATCAAAAGCATCAATCAACCATTCTCTAAACCCAACTTACTACTCAACTCATTTCGCATCATTCTACCCTTATATAAAAAAATACTCTCTACCCCTTTGTACTCAGGATGTGTGTTTCACTCCCAAAGCTCACTCCCTTATGTTGGTTCCTGGACTTCCCCTAGGCAACCCTTTCCGGCGCTAATCGCTAATCGGTCCCCTTCCCGCCACAACGCCTGTCGTTGCGGACTCCTTATCACACCACCCCCCTTACAAAATTCCCATCAACTAATTACTCTCCCAATACATCACTTTCATCTACAAAATACCTCCACTTATTTATTAACTCAATATATCAGTCATCACTCTACATATTTTCCCCATAGCTACTGTGTCACTATTACATCTCTCATTCTACATTACTTTTATTTACCACAATATTATTTTATTCAACTCCCCTTTAAGCTTAACCTGGACTGATTTAAATGTCCTAACAAAATAATAATCACCCAACTTCTAATATTTACCATCTTTTACAAACCATTTAAAATTCTTAACTATCTCAAATTACTTCCATCATTTAAATTAAAATCTTTTAACACATTGAAAATCTATTATATTCAAATATTAATTATCTTCAAACAGTTACTGGCATTGAAAAATTTGTAAATCATTATAAGTGATATACTACAGCTGATCAGCTGATTTTCTTGGCAAGGTGAATGACCTTACTAGAGATACATTTCAACAATTATATAAAGTACATGTTTTATAATTCTTATCCCTAACATACTACATACAATTAATACAAATACACAAAATTATATAGTCTTTATCATACAAGGTTATCTGAAATTATTACAATTTAAATCTGGTACTTAAAATGGTTTTGCTCTCATAGGGACATAAATCGCTACTCATTGAGACATAGTCATAGCAACAGTTACTGAACAGCTCTATGGATTGCCAACCCCCAACTCTCTCTATAGAGTCGTGTTATAAGTTGACCGCCCACTGTTTACAGAGGTCGTCACCTCCCACTACATCATTACTTCAAATCCCTCCTTTACCCAGTTACAATTAGGTAAACCACCTGCCGGTCGGTCTAGGTATTTACCTTGTGCACAGATGCTATATCTGTGCCCCTGGCTTGTAACTGCCAGCTCCTTTACCACACACACTATTGTTTATTGATGTTGGACTGTGGCGTCCATTTGCATTCCCAAGAACTGAAGTTACATATATAAGGTATAATCGCTGACTATACCATTCTTGATTCAGCGTTATATAAAAATATGGTATTACTGATGTCCGAGGACACCAGTAATCCTACTAAAATGATTCACACACCCTTAAATACGGCACTATCGCCACCTTCGACGATAGCCGCTGTTCCATAGTTATGTAGTTTCCCCTGGTTACCCCCCTGGTTCAAATTCAACATTCACCAATTTTGTAACTACTTACATAATTCCACGGCCAGGGCCTGGTGAAACCGTGACCGCCCGAAATGTGGGGAAACTACCAAAAGACATATAAGGCCAACGCTGACACCGCTACTGCAATTCACGGAAGGTCAACACTTATATGTTTGGGTATATTAATTACTTGATTGCTTTTCATGTTTACATTTTTCAGACACATCTATATTCTTAACTTTTACACAACAACCTTTCGCTTTTCTTAGCTTGTACTACGAATTTCATGATTATATATGGTCACTTACTTACTAAAATAGACTACAACTACTGACATAATTTTAAAATTATAAACATTCCTAATTATATATTGATAACTATTTTATATTGGAGGCTAATTTTATCCTTAATCAAGAATAGTAAGATCGTAGACGCCCGAAAATGGGGTATTGCCGCAAGGAAAGTTGGGGACAAGATAGATCCACTACGTGAATTCACATTCTCCTTCTAAACCAAACCTACTCCCCCTCTCCTACCATTTATTCAAACCCGCCGTCTATCTATTCCCCAACCCCCTTGCTGCAAAACTCATTTTCCTAATTAATCTGTAACTGTTCTCATTGGTGAACTTTATTTTTACCAATGAGACTCAAAAATTTTGCTTGTGAATGCACTGCCTTTAATATATATATATATATATATAGCCTCCATAATTATTTACAAACACTTGAAGGCAGTGCTGGTATGTGACAGGTACACCTAGCCGCTGCACCTTGAGTGTAAAAAAATAATTCGTGTCACGTACCTTTAGGGGTCCCCCTCCCCGTTCAAAATGTGGTGAAATTTCCAATCTTTACCAATTTTGGTGGAGCCAGACCATCGTTGTTTCACCACCCGAAGGAAGATCCTCCAACCATGGCCCCGCCTCCAAGTGCCGAAAACCACGGCCAGGACTGGTAAGGTCGTGACCGCCTGAAAATGGGGGAGAGTCCCTTCTGAAAACATAAATATCATGTTAAAATTCAAAAGAAAATTTTACCTTGACCAATATAATTTCAAATTCGTAGCATTTTGCGTGCCCACTATCTCCTGTGTTACCCGATTGCGTAGTACATATGCATTGTTCATTTTTATTTCTATAATCTCATAAGGTCCTTCATATAAGAGGAAAAACTTCTTTATTTCTTTATCTTGTGCGCTAGACAAGTCATGTCTCCTTACCAACACTAACTGTCCTATCTCATATTTGACCCACTTACCCTTTTCATCATGCTTCCGCTTTCTCCTCTCTCCCTTGGTGAGTAGACTCTCATTGGCAAGTTGTATTTTACATCCCTGGCGAGAATTCTTTCTTCCGGTGGATATTCAAAAAGTTGTTCTAATATTCTGGGTGGACGGTTTCCCTTGATTAGTTCGTATGGTGTAAACCCTGTAGAATCATGGGTTGTGCTGTTTAACCAATCCTCCACCTTCTTTACATATAAAGGCCATTCTGAGTGTTTGGAGTGACAATACGCCCTGAATATCCTGCCGATTTCTCGCATTACCCGCTCTGCCTGGTTCGACTGTGGATGGTAAACTGCCGTATGCTTGGGGATGATGCCTTCCCAGCCGAGAGTCTGTCTCTACTTACCGCTGATGAACTGCGGTCCATGATCAGATAAAATTACCTTCGGCTTACCTACATTGATCATGTTATCCTTGGTGATCTTTTCGCTGAGCACCTTGCTGGTAGCTCTCTTTACGCTGTACAACCTAACAAACGTGGTAAAAGTGTCTAAAAAACAAAAATATACACCACTCCTCCTCTACCTTTAGGCAATGGTCCATACAAATCTACTGCAACTAAATCGAAAGGTCTTTCTACTTTAATGTAATTCATTTCCCCTTCAACCTTATAATTTACTACTTTTGATTTTTGACACAAATCGCAAACTCTTAATACTCTTCTAACCCTCCTCTCCATATTTTTAAATACACAAGACTCTTTTAATACATTTGTACATTTTTTCGCACCAAAATGACCATATCTTACGTGACAATCCCAAATGATCTTATCTACTAACTCTTCCGGTATCATTAACCTCCAATCCCGTTCACCCCCTTCTACTTTCTTAAACAGAATTCCCTTATGTATCTGGAAATGTGTATTATACTCTGAACCATTTATATCTGCTTCTAAACTAGGTATTATCTTACCTAATTTATTTTCTGATCTTTGTATGTTTTTAATTTCCCTTTAATTCCTCCCCAAAAATTCTATCTTCCCTTGTTAATCGAAAAATTTCTATTTCTTTCAGATCTCTCCCTGTCTTATTATCTATTGTATCAATTCTGGAAAGAGTGTCTGGTACTTTGTTATCTGTTCCCTTAATGTATTCCCATGAAAAATGATATTCTTGTAATGCTAGCACCCACCTGGTTAATCTGCTATGCATCAACTTACATGTGTTCAGGAATGATAAGGCCTTATGATCGATCCTGATGACTGTTTGGTTTCGTAACAGGTAAGTGCGGAATTTCTTTACTGCGAAGACGATGCTCAGCAATTCTTTCTCTGTCGTGGTGTAATTCCTTTCTGCTGCCAATAAAGTTCTGCTGGCAAAAGCAATGGTCTGGTGCTCCTGATCCTCACCTTCCTGGTAGAGTTCTGCGCCGAGGGCTATGTTGCTGGCATCTGTCTGTAAATAAAACTTTTTCTGAAAATCGGGGTGATTCATCATTATCATATTTATAAATTTCTCTTTAATTTCATTGAAAACAATTCTCTCCTCCTCGCCCCATTTCCATTGTTTGTTCTTTTGCAAAACCGCACTTAGTTTAGAGGTAATATGCGCATAATTTCTCTGAAATTTTCGATAAAAATTACATAATCCTAAAAAGCTCTGCAACTGTTTAATATTTTTTGGTTCTGGAAAACGTATGATGGCTTCTACTTTGTCCGGGTTTGCTAAAATACCCTCGGGAGTGATAATAAAACCTAAAAAGTGTATCTCAGTTTGTAGGAATTTCGACTTCTTCCAATTAACAGTTAATCCCCCTTGTTGTAATTTATTTAAAACATATTCTATGTGTTCTAAGTGTTCAGAGAATGTTCTTGATGCTATTAGTATGTCGTCAACATATACCGTTAAAAAATCTAAATCCTTGGGTTGTAAAGTCATATCTAAACATTTTATAAAACTGGCTACGCTAGTGTTTAGTCCGAATGGTAGACGCTTAAATTGATAGTTCTTACCATTGAAAAGAAACGCAGTAAATTTCGGGCTCTCTGGCGCTAATGGAACTTGCCAGTAGCCTGCGGTCAAATCTAAGGACGTCATATATCTGACTCCACTAAACTTTTGAAAAATTTCATTCATGGCTTCCGGTGACTCCCGGTCAGGTATTATAATCTGATTAATTTTTCTGGCGTCTAAACACAATCTTACCTTCCATCCTTTTTGATGACCACTACCAATGGATTAGAGTAAGGCGATATAGATCTTTTACTGATATCCCCTTCCATCATGTGGTCCAACTCTTCTTGAATGGCTCTCCTCTTCGAAAACGGCACTGGATAACTTCTCTGCATGTAGGGTGAGTGTTCTCGAATCTTCAACTCGCATACGTAGTCCCTGGCTTTTCCAGGCAACAACAAACACATCTCTAAAACGTTCAATAACTGCCCACAACTCCTGTCATTGGAGACTCCCTACAACTCCACCCTCATTAAAAAATTTATCTGCCCTAGTTTCCCATACTCTCTCATCGCTCTCTACACTCTCACTCTCTTGACATACATTCACTCGTGTTTCTATAATTCCCTCGCCTATTCGGTTTTGTATCATCTTTACACCCGTAACTCTAACTTCATCTAACACCCTCTTAAAATTAATCCTGACTGGTTCACCCCCTTTTTTAAATTCTACTATTCTCTTGTTAAAATCAATTACTGCTTTATTTCTCTCCAAAAAATCGTTTCCCAGAATTATATCTAAATTCAAACCCTTAACTACTAGAAAAGTATTCTCAAATTCTATTTCATTAATGTATATGTTTAATTGTACTTGTTTAGTAACTCGTTTACTTCGTACTCCAGTCACCCCCACTACTGTCACTCCCGCAACTGGCAATGATGGAATATTTTTATTTACCCTTTGTAATTCACCCAGTACATTCTCTGAAACTACTGATATTTTGCTCCCTGTGTCAATTAATGTTTTATAATCCTTACCTTCTATGGTTACAAATACCTCCGTCAGTCTGGTTTTGGTTTCTGTCATTTCTGCAGCGTCCTCCTCCGCCATGTCTTTGATAATTATATTGCTGCGGTAGTTACACTCCTCTTGGACCCCCAGGTTCTCCTCCGACAATGGATGGGCCCGGTTCCCCATTGTCTCTTCTAGTTTCCTGTGGATGGACCTGCTACTGCCTGGTTATATCCACCTCTGCCTCTGTTTCCGCTTCCATTTCCCCTTGGTGCTCCTCTAGTGTTCTCGGCTCCTCTCTGCAGTTGATTCTGTTGCTGGTACGTTCTCTCACTGCGTTGACATTCTCTCGGTTTGTGACATCTAAAACAAGTTGTTCTTATAGAATAGTTTTCAACATTACAATCGGCACATCGCCAACCCTCGCCTCTATTGTCATTATTTCCCCCACGCGCCCCTCTATGAAAGTTTGGCATTCCCCGGGGTTGATTATAATTCCCATTTATATGTGACGCTGGTGTGTTTATCCGCCTACTCATATCCCGTTCTCTTATATTTTGAAATATATCCAATATTTTCTCTAGTTCCGTAATTTCTATAATCTCTCGGGTCATTAATGTAATTTGTATTTCTCTCGGCAAATGCTTAACTTATGTGATGGACGAATGACTGAAACGGTAACAGTGGCTCTAAATATTTTGCCTCATTGTATAATCGCATTACGTACATAGTTACGTTACCCCCTTGGGTCCCAAAATTACCTGGTCCCATAATTTTACTCCGTAATATTTCTTGTTCTTCTTCTGACCAATATTTCTCTCTAAATGCCGTCTCAAAACTCTGATAATTTGCCCAGTCTACTTTATGTACCTCCGCCCATACCGCGGAATTCCCTCTAAAACATTTCATTATCTTTAACAGCTGTACTTCCCAACTACTTCGACAAAACTGATTGAATTCTTTAACTCTATTTAAAAACTGCATAGGGTGTACCCCCCTATTTTCACAATTAAACAACTCCAAATCAATATCGCTATTCATATCTCTAGTAATTACTACTTGTTCAGTGACACTATTAAGTTTTTTATTTATGGCTTCATTCAATTCATCTTTAACATTAACTATGCTCTGCTCAATTAACACAAATTTATCATTATTTAAATATTCAAATTGTTTATTACTTTTACTTCCATATTCCTTAAGGAAATGGAAGTATGGTGGTGGCAAAAAAAATCGTGTTCGAGATTATTGCAGATTCTGATTGTACTACACTCATAACATGAAAAAAAGTCGTTTTTCGAAAAGTGTCTGTGTGTGTGTAGATTTTGTTTCTATGGCAAACGATAACAGCCGCAAATTCAAACAGAATCAAATAATTTTTTGCATACACCCCTGATTTGTAGAGTACTCATGACCTATTGTTTTTGGTGAAGATCGGTTGAGGGAAAGGGGTAGTTTACCTGCAACAGTTTTTTTTTTATCAAGGGACTTTTTTTTTTGGCAAACGATAACAGCCGCAAATTCAAACAGAATCAAATAATGTTTCGCATACAGCCCTGATTTGTAGAGTTCTCAAGACCTATTGTTTTTGGTGAAGATCGGTTAAGGGAAAGGGGTAGTTTACCTGTAACGTTTTATGTTTTAACAAGGGTATTTCCTATGGCAAACGATAACAGCCGCAAATTCAAACAGAATCAAAAGATTATTTGCATACAGCCCTAAATTGTAGAGTTCTCAAGACCTATTGTTTTTGGTGAAGATCGGTTAAGGGAAAGGGGTAGTTTACCGGCAACGTTTTTTTAACAAGGGTATTTTCTATATTTTCTATGGCAAACGATAACAGCCGCAAATTCAAACAGAATCAAATATTTTTTTGCATACAGCCCTGATTTGTAGAGTACTCAAGACCTATTGTTTTTGGTGTAGATCGGTTAAGGGGAAGGGGTAGTTTACCTGCAATGTTTTTTTATCAAGCGTATTTTCTATGGCAAACGATAACAGCCGCAAATTCAAACAGAATCAAATAATTTTTTGCATACGTCCCTGAATTGTAGAGATCTCAAGGATTTTCAATTTTGGTGAAGATCGGTTAAGGGGAAGGGGTAGTTTACCTGCAACCTTTTACGTTTTAACAACAGTAAAGTACTTGAAAATGCATTTAAACTTTTTCAAACAATGGTAATTGTTAAAAATAAAATAATTTTGTTGCCAGGCAATAAAATTATAATTTTTTCATTTTAATGTAAATTATGTATGAGTTAATATACGAGGTGTGTTCATAAAAAGACCAAACTTTTTGAGTAACACATCAATCCGCACAAACGACGCGCCGCGACTTTGCGCGCACCTAGCGATAGTTTTTGACAACAAACTACCACTTATTGTGTTCCGCTATTAGCAGTAGTCTTTGAGGTATATCACATTGAGTGGGGACGTGCACACGCTGGCCGGCGGATTAGTGACAAAGCGATTAAGAAAGACCGCGAGAACAACGTGTGCGTATGAAATTTTGCAGCAAAACTAGGTTAAAACTTTTCAGAGACATTCTGGTTTTCAATTAAGCATACGCGGAAGCCTGTGTGAGGCGAACGATTAGTTTAAGAATTTTTAAAGAGTGAAAAACAATGGTCAGTGGAGATCAAAGCGATATCGAAGATCATGGGAAGAGAGCTCGTGATGTGGTAATTGTAAATCATCGTTTAAATGCCGATACTTTCTGACAGAATCCATTTAAGATCGTAAAATTAAATTTTGATAGAAAAATTTAAATGTATCGTATCACTGAAAAATTCTTACTGTGTTTGTTGACGACGATCAGAAAGAGACCCGTTTTGAAATCGGTCAACAACTGTGTACCAATGCAAATGGTAATGAAAACTTTGGAAGACAATGGAAATAGCTCTGTAAAGATTTTACGAAGTCAGCAGCAAAATTTTATACACACACGTTGTGTTAAGATCTTCATTCTCACTTCATTACAAATCCGCCGGACGGTGTGTGCCCGTGCCCACTACAGCGCGTGTAGCTTGAAGACTGAAGATCGTGACGGAACAGAGAAAACGGCATTCATGCGTCAAAACCTGTCGCTAGCAGCACTTAATTCTGCAGCTCGCTCTATGCGCTAGTTGACGTACTACACAAATAGTTCGGTCTTTTTTTGAACACACCTCGTACATGTATAAAATAATATATCGTTCGTGGCAGGTAAGCATATCTCAGTTATGTAATGTTTACGTTTCCATTTTATTATTATGACTACAGCAATAAAAAGGCAGGGAAGACACACACACACACACACACACACACACACACACACACACACACACACAATTCGCGTTATTTCTGGCCTCACTAATGTTTATTTTCTTACATTTGCACGCTTTTTAAATGGAAAGTGCCGAAACCCACACCAACATAACGCGTGCAAGACGAAAAAATGGACATCAATTTGCTTCCTGTGGATCGCTGGGCAGTGTAACTGCACGTGTTTACAGAGGAACGATTCATAGATGGACTTTTCGTCTTTAGGGAATGAACCTTCTGCAAGATGCTGAGGGTCCATGAGTGACTTCAGAGCGCTCCTTCTTTTTCGCGTGTTTGTTCTGTGAAACATACACTGTAGATTCGCAGCTTTGCTCTAAGCAACCCTCAATAGGAAATGTTGAAAATTTTAGTGCACGGTATACCCTCATTCACTCTAAACCTGCTCTGATGTTTTAATTACGGACATCATAATAGTAAAACTTTGGAAACTTGAGCACTACTTAATGGAGATCAATCATTAACTTATACAAGCCATTAATTATATGCATATTTTTTATATATATGTGTACAACGTTATCGGCAACAAAGAAGTAGTTTTTGTTAAAATTCCTTTCCGGGATATTTGGCCGTAGTCCAATGTTTTCTACAAAACCAGACGTTTCGGCAATGCCATCGACTTCCATCATCAGTGAAAATCGAGTGCGATAACGTGAGGTGGTATATGTTAGTGACCACAGTACTGTGGTTAAGGCTGAAGCAGTAAGTAGAAAGAAGTAGTTTCTATGGTAATATTTCATTTCGAAAATGATTTTAAATTTAAATCTTAGAATATGGAAGTCATGAATGGTTCTCCATACCGATATTTATCTATAGTATTTACTGTATCTTGCATAGCTTGTATCTCTGATTTGCAAATACTTTCTATTTCATTTATTTTGACATTAGTATTAGTTTCATATGTCTTAATATTATGTCTAACTTCTTCGATTTTCTCTACTGCATAATTAAATTTACACTCATTATCAACGTTACACTTACTTATTGTACTTTCAAAATTGTCTTTCATCTCTTGCATTTGCTCATGAACTTGTATTTTGACTGTCTCCGACACTTGTTTGTTTACATTAATGATATGATTATTTAATTGTTCATTTACTGATCCTATCACTTGTTCTTTAATAATGTTAAAGCATTCATCCATCTCATTTAGACGTTTATTCACATTAATCTCAAACTTAGCATTTTGTCTTATTATTTCGTCAAAACGACTATTTATAATATCAAATTTACTATTCTGTAGGTCAAATTTAATATTTTGTTCATTGAATCGACTATTCTGTTCATCAAATTTACAGTTCATTTTCTCAAATTGATTTAGTATAACACTCATCATATCATTGTCTAATTTGTTACTATATTTTGTTGAGGTTGGAGTCAACTGGACTCCCGAGTCCTCAGTCACATTACTTTGATCTGTTACATTTAATTCTATTTTATCTTGACTCGCACTTGGAGTCGAATGTACCTCAGAATTACTCATAATATTTGAATCATCACAATTGTCGACACTAGTCATTTCATTTATATCGCTTTCATTTCCTGCCATTTTTAAATGGTAAATTTACTAAATTTCACTAACCTTTAATTTACATCTACAACATATGCATACAAGCTTATGTACTTTACGTAATTTTTTCGTACTGTCAATTAACCTTGAAATCAAACTTGCATTTTACTTGTAGGTGTGGTCTTTATATTTGAATTTCAATTTATAAAAACTGTCCCTGCTTCGGACGCGCCATTTGTGATATAATTAATTGTAATGCATTTAAATCACAAAATTATTTCATAAACTATTTTTTTCCACTTACCTTGTTTTGCCCAGAGTTACGTCACACAAACTTGAAATGCAAGGATGATTGCAAGGTTATATTAATAACAGACGCAACTCGCATTTATGAAGAGAAATAATTACAACTTTATTTTATTCTTTAAACTTTCAAACTTCGAATTATTACGTATTCATTTCTTTACCTCTTAAATCAATCTATTACTTCTTGCCAAAATTCAAGATAAATAAAACATTCTTGGAATATTTATGACATGATCTGATACCACTAAAATTTAATTAAACATCTTACCTTAAAGAAAGCAGCCCAGCCTACTCATACTCACATTCACACCATAAAAAAAAATTTTACCCCTTTTACTTAGATAGGCCCCATTCTACTCAAAATTAAGCATATATTTTGTGGAATACGGTTACTCAATACCCCTGCCGGCAACGTGGCGTCTCCCCGACCTCGTGGCACATCACTCACAAAATCCGTTCTATGCGTCCGAAATAATTTATGATTTCATTTTTTCCGAAAAACTGCCATCACTTCCGTATTTCTGAAAACTGCACTCACTTTTACTTGATACTAAAATTTTATTGTTGAGCCCCGTTTGGCGGGCTGCCTGGCCAGGCTAGCGTCGGTGAGGAACTGCGAAGAGTACTCCACTACCAAGGTTTTTTGGACAAGATGGAAAACAATGCCTTATGTGTTAGTCTTTGTCACCGCACATTTAACAAGTGCAACTCCCGTGTGTTGGACGTCAACGAAATCTCACTGCCTCTCTACATGTCACACAAATGGGTGGGATCTCTATTATGCTTCCGCCCGTTTCTGAGCACATGTTGGAAAAATATCATCTCCAAGCCATATTGTTTTAGCTTCTCGGCATCGGTTGCGCGCCTGCTGGTGTTTGTGCGTTTGTGTGTGTGTCACACAGTATTAAAGTTCTGAGAATTGTATTGCGTTGTTGAACACACGCATTCCAACGTACAGCTACCAAGTTTTTCTCTTCTCCGCAACGGAAAGCACAGGCATGTGCGCACTGGAATTCTGCGAATTAACTGTTGTTGACCACGCCGCACCCAACGCACTGAGCCGTTCTATGTAGGTGACTCGCTGTTTTGGGCCCATATACAGTGAATAAAACCGAATAAAATTACAATAAAATATAATACCGCTTTTTGCCCCGTTACAAACTGTAGTGTTAATCACTGGTTTTAGGTGTCTATACCTGCTGTCTGTTGGGTTTTCTATTTATTTAGGGTTTACACTGGCACTTTGCACTTTTTTATTATACTTGAGTGTTACTAGTGGTTATTCCCTTATATCGAATTCTCTTTACTCACTTAATCACCTTCACTCCCTACCTATCTCTCACATCTGGGTTTTTTATTGTTTTATTCACCATTATTAGTTATACTGTTAACAAGTTTCATGTTCTGATTCACTTATCATTATATAGTTATTCATAACATTTAATATCTATTTCTCTGGTTAGTGTACTTTAATTGATATTACTTTATTTGATTTTAATATTTATCATTTACATTTATTATTTGTTTGAGCCTTTTTCATCATCATTTGAGTTTAATATTTCTCATTTTCTTTTCTTTATTATTTGTTTGTGTCTTTTTCATATACCTTCTCATTTTATTTTCTTTTATTGGGTCAATCACTTGGGTTGGGTCATAGTCATTTGTCGCATCATAGTCATTTTATTTTCTTTAATTTAACATAGTTGATTCATTATAGTTTTTTCCCTGGTATTGGGGTGGCTTTTTGTGTTGTAATATATATATATATATATATATATATCATTTAAACAATGTAAAATTAATTCGATATTAATTAGTTTCCAAAAAATGACATTTGGAAAACTTACAAATTTTGAAATATAAAACTAACATATTATTTTATTACAATAAACTTACAGAATTTTAATGAAGAAAGTTGTGTTAGTGGTTAAAATCACAAGCAGAAATATCACTGTTGCACACCACTATATAAAAATTATTCCGATTAGTGCTTTAAAGCTTCACAGCTCATCGTCAGATCAGATGTAATTTACTTACATATATAATTTACTTTATTAATAGAAAAATAAGTGCAGACTAAAATTATAAAATGATAATCTCTTTAAAATGGTAAACTCAGCATCTGATAATGTAGACAAAGCATTTAATACAATAATATATAGTGGAAATACGCCTGTATAATATAATAAATTCGAATCATATAAAAAAGAGCTGATCAGCATATAACAGTACAAAAGGCAAAATTAGGATATTCCATCAATTTCACTTTTGCTCTAAAAATACTAGGTACCAAAAGCCATTAGGCTCACAAAATATGAGTAAGCAGTACATTTTAAATAAATGCTTGCAAATAAAAACAATATTATATAGAATATAAAAAATATGTTCTTGTAATTGAATGTGTATATTGTAATGTAGCGGTTTGCTGGTGTTAACTATATGTCGCGTACTTACTTTTGGTGTATTTAATATTGTAACGAGCCGCTGAATCTTTTTCTTAATACTTACTAAGTCGACCGTATTCTCGTCGCTCAGTTCAAATTTTCCGCCTCGCCGTCTGATTGGTCCCCGCTGTCTGGCCAAGTCGAATTCGTCAACTACAGTATTTTTATTGTTTATGTCCCAAATTCTTATATTACCTTTTTTAAATTAATCAAACATACAGCAGTTGGTAAATACGAAGATTTATTTAACACTTTTTTTATATATCAGGTCAATTACAGTTGAGAAATGAAACATATATTTATTTTAGCTCCGGCGTTTACAAGTTGCTCAGTTGGCAGCGTCCTGCTTCGTTCAGTTCATACGTAAATGCCACAATGGTGTACAGTTTTATGTTTTATAATAATCTCAGGGATAAGTTCTTTGGACTACAGAAGTTGGATTACAGACTAATAAATGCACATAAATTCATAAAATTCCGTATAACTAAAATACAACATGTGATATTTTAAAATATGAAAAGTAAGTTATTGAAATGAGAAGTAGTGCCCACTCGGTTAAGTTTTTGTTAGCATGTTACTTTTTTAAAATAGTATAATATAAAATCAAGCTTCAGTGATCGATATGGTTTATCGAAGGTGATTATTTAATCAAGTTCAGTTCAAAAAGTTAATTTAGTGATTTGTGAAGTGAAAATAAAATTGCTCATTTACTGGGTAATTGAAAGTTTAATTTTGGGGTGAAGTATTTAATTTATACTCATCAATTCCTTAATGCAGCTTCTCTTGCGATCCTCTTCTTCTTCTGGAAGACGTCTGCGGGTCCTTTCTTCTTTGGATTTGCTGAGATCCCCGTTCAAATGATTGAAATTCAATGTCCAGCTTCCATCAGTTCTTGTAGATGATATGTTTCCTCAGGCTGAATTAGGTATCTTCAGTTCTTCCTCCAGAATTGGTCATTTATTAATTTAGTTTACTTCTTTCCAGCTTTGGCCATAATATTTGTTATATAAATGTTTTTAATTAATGGTCATCTCATCAATGGTTAATTCAAATATTCTTCTTGTACTTCTTCATTCAAATTTAGAAAAACTTAATGATTTTAGAATTAATTTGTCTTCAAGGGCTCCATACGTCCACCCTCTATGTTAGTCAATAATGAAATAATTAGATTTCAACGGTCATAATGTGTAACAAACTCTAGTTGTCATGGTTACTCTTCAAGTTTTACTAGTTCTCATTGGTCAACATCTTATAACATTGTTATATTCTAACGTTTTATTTCTGTTCGAATTTATAAAAATCCTTTAAATTATAATTACTTTCTTATGCTAGTAGTAATATTAATTATACTAACACCATTGTTTTGCTTTTTTACTAAAGATTATTTTGATATCCATCATGGTTACTTTTGATTAGTTAATAACATTTTTCTTATTTTCTTATTGATATTTCTTTTGTAATTATCTTTAAACTGAATATTATTTATACATTTTTATACCTGATATTCTCACTTAAGTACTTAAACATTTTATATACTCTAATTGACCCTTGGTTATTGTTTTCTCTTTAAACTTACAAAATTCCTTCCTTCATGCTAGGCCTACAGCCTAGTTTTCACAATACTCCTATTCAACATTCTTTACAATTCATTAACTTTATTTAGTGGTTCATTGAACATTTTCTATAGAAACTGATTAACAAAAAAACATTGGTGCTTTTAACAACACACCTTTTATTATTTAACATCTTTCTTACCAGGTCCAAGCCTGAAATTAAACTTCTAATTATTATTGGTTTCTTACTTTTATCTCACCTATCTTCTAAGTTTATTAATACTATAGTTCTTACAATAACAAAACTCTTATAATAATAATTTTTAACACTAGCTTAAACAATATAACTCACTTACAAATTCCTTCACTAAAATATAGTGTCTGCTTCTCCTATCTTCCACTCTAATAATTTAACTTTTACCTTGTTTTTTGTAATTCTTACTTTCTATCACTTAAATTAATAATGGTACAATTAGTTTCATACTTTTTAGATAATATTCTATTAAAGATTGTTTTGCTATATTACTATAGTCTGCTTCTTATTGTATTTTACACTGTATACACCTACACTGCACTTTTCCTTTCATAAGAGGTTTATTTATCTACTATCACTTTTACTTGTACTCTATGTTATTTGCATAGTTTGTTGTCATTTATTTCTATTTATGTAGTTCTATACTTCACCTGATATTTCACACATTGTTTGTTTATTTGGTATATCATCACTGTGTGGTTATTGGTCATTAACATTTGTTTTATTATCATTTAACATTTGTCACTTTGGTATTAATTATTACCTTTGCTAAGCATGATTATTTTTTACTTGCTTTTGGCTAGTTTATTATTTAATAGGGTATTTTTTATTTCTATCTTCCTATCTTATAATTATACATTCATGTTTCTTTTCTTTTCATTTAACACACATAATATCTCTATTTTACTTTTATGGTTTATTTATGTTACATTTTATTTATGCCCTATCTCATTTAGTGCATTTATTTTACATTTTATTTATTAGCTACATTTTGGGGTTACAATGATTGTGATCACACTTTGGGTTACATCCTGGTTTCTCGTTCCTTCACCTTCTCCAATCTATTGGGTTAAGTCATAGTCAGTTTCTTAGTCAATTGTTATTTCGTAGTTGGGTTATCAATCTTCAAGTTATAAGTTTTTAATTTTTCTTTCTACCTTCAGCTTTTTCTTTTATCAATTATTAGTGGTATTTTGTGCTATCTTATGTCATGTTACAATAGGAGAAGTATTTATACTCATGTAATTCATTTATTTTGCAACGTCGGGTGTACGATGTTGCAAGTTGGTCTGTATTGAAGACAAGAATAATAAATTTTTTTCCATCATGATGTAAAGGCAATAATTAATTGTGTCAGGTGCAATTAGCTGTCCATTCTTACCAGGGGCAAACCTGGGATTTCATTTCAGGGGGGAGGGATTTTTTTCAGCCACACATAATTTTCTTAGAGTATTGCTTTTCTCATATTATAATGAAAATCGTACCTCAAATTAAAACTAATGGGTAAATAATAGTAGCTGTAATTCACTAAGTTCATTAAAATCAATTAAAAACATACATCAGATAGGCTTCCAGTTTGTCTTAGAAGCCTAATAATACCTTTCTGTGGAATATAAATACTTTACAGAGAACGTTAAAATTAAGGAAGTGAGGGTTAACAGCTAGTATATAAATGCTGTGGATATAAATGTATATAACAGGATTGTGGATATAAATTTTACGGCATATAAAATATTGTTATATAATTTTGTTAAAAAATATGATTGTCAGCCTTTTTCAAAAGGAAAAATAGAAATAGAAGGAAAGGTAAAAAAACCGAAGAAATAAATATTACTATATACTTTGTTAAATAAGTGTTTTATTTATCCTGCGTGATATATTAAAACTTGTCAGTGACTTAAATAGTAATTTTTTTTTTAATTGACAAAACATGGAAGTCAATTAATTACATTTAAAAAACATGCAACCAGTTTTAAATTTTTTGCTCTAACAATTTTTTGAATTTTTTTGTATTTCAGGGGGTATATATATCCGCCATATCGCCCCATAGGTTCACCCCACATTTGTCAGACTTCTTGACACTTTCAGTAATGTTTGGATTAGGCATTTGAATTCAGTGTTAGTAGTGTAGGTTAGATGAGTTTACATTACAAGAGAATAAGTGTTGATGGTGTTAAGACATGCTTACAAATCCTCAACTGCAGGATTCTTAGCAGTAATTGTGAGAAAATATGTCAGTATCTCTGATTCTTTTCATATTTTCAATGTTTTTCTATAACCTTCAGAAAAATATAAGATACAAAGAGTTGCAAACAATAAGGGACTTGTTGAGGAGAGATCAGTACGCTGTTGTTCAATGAAGCTTATTATCACTAATTGTTTGCTGTTCAACTGAAAGTTCAATCATTATGAAAGAGACTTTTAGTGCCGATAGGACAGTGCTGAAGTTTTGTTACATACAATTATATATGTTCTTGTGTACATATAAAGGGTTTACCAAACAGCACATTACTTTCTCATTCGGTTACAGATTGCAAATGGTAATTTAGACAGAAAAAATTGATTTTTATATAACGCTGTAACTGTAATCCTACCATTCATTAGTCCAAGATAGTCCACAATCTTCACAGAATGTGGTTGAATATACACAGATGTGATATTTAGACAAGTTTGTTTACTTTTCTTTATAAAATAAAAATATTTTTTGGAGAAAACATGGCCCATAGCTGGCCGAAATGGAAAAATAATAATTGTATTGTAGTTGCATTAATAAAAAGTACATAAGAATATTTTATTAATATGTTGAAAATTGTGTGCCATCAAAACATTACAGCATTCACGGTCAGAGTCATGTTCAGTAAAATTATTTTCCAGGCTGTTGGCTCGTAGTCCGTGGCCGGCTCTAGTAGAAGGCGAGAACATTAAACGTGGCAACGTTTCATCTGAGGCCTATGAGCATAGTGTAATAAAATAGCTAAAGTGAACATACTATATTTTTATTGAATTTCATACATACATACATACACACATCCTCGGCGCTACAGCCCAATCCGGGCCCTGGCCTCCAAAAGAAATCGTCCCCACTGGTCTCTACTCCTGGCCAATGTCCACCAGTTTGCTGCACCCAGCCTCACTGCCTCCTTACCAACGACCTGGTCCAGCCATCTTGTACGCGATTCCTTCACAGGGCCATAGATTCTCCTCAGTACCTTCCTCTCAAACACATCTTGTAGAGCTTGGATTTTGTCTCTTTACTTATTAATTTTGATTTAAAATGTTTCACTAGTCCATAGTAACACCTATTAGTAGATAATATTCGTTTTTCAATGTCTCTAGAGGAGTCATTTCCAGAGTCCACATATGACCCGAGATATGGAAAACCTTGAACTTTTTCAAATTCGTAATCATTAATGCGCAGGGACAGGGCGCGAGTGTTGGCACCTACAACCATATATTTAGTTTTGCTTTGGTTTATAACCAAGCCCATAGCCTTAGTGGACAACTCCAGTTCTTGAAAGGCTTTAATTTCATAGCATTACTAAAATCATGAGTAGGCGTATTTATAGCTAAATCTAAATTATAGGTCTGTCCAAACTTAGTACTATATGTTTAAGTTGAAGAAATTAATGAATTAGTGTTAGGCCTAATGAATTAATTTTGTTCGAATTATTGAATTTGTATCATATGAATGAGTTACTTATTATATTTCTTAAATAATATAACAGTATTTTACATAATAAACTTTTAATTTGCAAAAAGTGAAGAATTATAAAACTGCTGTTAACCTGCAATTAAAAATGATGCGATTTGATTATTGAAATACATAAATTAAGAGTTTGTGTAGTCGGCCTCAAAATATCACCTGGTTCCAGTGTTGCCACATTTAATAGTCCGGCCTTCTACTAGAGCCGGCCATGTGTGGGTCCTCTTCCTGTAGAGCCAAAGGTTTCGACTGATGACTGCCGCAGCTGCGGTTGAAACATTTGGCTCTACAAGAAGAGGACCATGGTCCAGCACCCTGAAAAATAATTTTACGGAAGTTTCTGTACTATATTATTTTTCTGTAATAAAAGAATTAGAGATACTGCACTCAGAATTACTTTTTTCAAAATAATCTTTTTAGATTATCACAAACATGCTAACGGTGATTAAGAAAAAATGTTCGTTACATGTAATTCCATTCATAATGTGGTGGTGGTGGTGGTGGTTGTTGTTAACGTTGTTTTTTAAATAGCTAACCTTATCGCATAGTTCAATTTATGTTAGTTTAGTTTACTGTTAATGTCAGTCTGCTTTTCAGATTTAGTATATAAAAAGCTTTTAAAGAAATAAAAATATATCATAAACTCAAACTGAGCGCAAGTGTATTAGGTAGAATTGTATATATGTAACCCGTGAATTCAGAAATTAAGGTAGATCTCAGGTGGTGTGTCAGAAGATGTTATAATAAGTGTAATTTTTTCAGGAATATTTCATGGTAACCGTGATGACTGGAGAATAGCTTTTCGCCTTTACCGTGGCCCACTACTGTTAGTTGAATTTTTATTTTTAATGGGAGTTAACGTATATGGGTGGAGATCGTCTGGTGTCAACCATGTTCTAATCTTCGAGTTGGACCCTCGAAATCATCTGTCGGAACAACACATCATGGAATTGGCGGCAATTTTTGGTGTTGTGTGGACCTTAAGTGTGTTGTGCTTCCTTTACAGTGCCTCTCTTTCTATCCCGCCGTATGTTAATCCTCTTGCGCTTTTAATGATTATGATATTATTCCTTTTTAACCCCACTAAAACCTTCAGACATGAAGCAAGATTTTGGGTTCTGCATGTTATTGTGAGTATTACTTATATACATAAAATATTCTATGTGTAATGATAAATGTACTCCTTATTTGTAATGACCACTAGCTACAGAAGATGGAAGGATTGATTGTAATGAATTAAAGTGTGTGTGTGTGTGTGTGTGTGTGTGTGTGTGTGTGTGTGTGTGTGTGTGTGTGTGTGTGTGTGTGTGTGTGTGTGTGTGTGTGTGTGTGTGTGTGTGATAGAGAGAGAGAAATGCTTCTTTAAAATTAGTAACAGAATAATTGAATTCTACAAATGTCGGTTTCGGCAAGAATTGTTCTCAGTTACAAGTAATATGTTGTGTTTGTTGTAGATGCGAATTGTATTGGCTCCGTTCTTTTATGTTGGTTTTGCTGATTTCTGGCTGGCAGATCAGTTGACCAGTTTAGTACCTGTGCTTCTTGATTTCCAGTATTTTGTGTGTTTCTACATAACAAATGACAGTTGGATGTCTGCTGATAGTATGTGTTTTTATTTACATATTGTGTAGTTTACTACGGTTATAGAACACAGAAAGTTGCTTTTTTTTGTCACGTATAGACAAATCATTGATTAATTATGACATTCAGTCATTCAGTTTCTCTTGAGAATACAGGAGGTCCTCGACTTTCGAACATAATGTGTATCTGAAAACATGTTTTGAAACTCAAATTGTCAAAAAGTCGAGTACTGTACAGTAGGCTGTGTTTACTGTAGGCATACTGTGCACATAAGTTAGCAGGATCAATTCTATGAACTGTAATACACTGTACTGTAATGAAAGCAGATATTATTCTCACTTAAATTTCCATTATATGACCACTCTTACTACAAAAGACGAATATGTGCACTTGTCTTAATGCTTATTCACTTCGCCAGTGTTCAAAAGTCTGAAGCTGTAGTATGAAAAGTGAATAAAGGGTTTCAATTTTGAATGTCTGAAAGAATGAAATGTATGAAAGTCGAATGTTTGAAAGAAGAGGACCTCCCATACTTGTTTGATATACATTAAGAATTCATAACATTGCCATTATACTATGACAACCAGAATACAGTGTAAATATAAAAATTCCTCTAATACCTTATTTGCTTGTGTAAAATGGGCGGGCATCTGATAATCTTGAGTTGTTTTTACTTCCATGTTCCATAAGGAAATGGAAGTATGGTGACGGGGAAAAATTGTGTTCAAGATAAGGGCTAATTCTGATTGTACTACCCTCAGAACATGAAGAAAAGTCATTTTCTGGGAAGTGTCTGTGTAGAATTTTTTCTATGGCGAACGATAACTGCCGCAAATTCAAACAGAACCAAATAATGTTTTGCATATGTGCCTGAGTTGTAGAGGACTCAAGGTCTATTGGTGATCGGTTACGGGGAATGGATAGTTTACTGGCAACATTTTATGTTTTAACAACAGTAAAGTACTTAATTTTGATACATAAAGTATCCTAAAAAGAAGGTCATAATAATCCACTGTAGAAAGGTGATAGTTGAAAGTGAAATATCTATAAATGAAAATGATAGTTGAAGGGGGAGAGGATAATTTTTTATATGTGTAGTATTATCGGCAACAAAGAAGTAGTTTGTTGTTAAATTCTTGGATTTCGTTGTCCATGACGTGTCCGTTACTTAACTAAATATCACTATAATATTGATGACTCGGAACACTTAAGTTTTTTATAAGTAAAAACGTAAAGTTTTACCTTACAGCCTAAACCGGCTTTCACCTATAGAAGGCTTCATCAGAGGCTGTCGTATGTAGCGCTGTTCGTCTTGTTGTTGGCGACGGGATAGTTTTTTGAAAGATCGTAGCTGTGTGTGTGTGGTGAGATGTGTTCGAATAATGCGTGCGATTTGAATTGTGTCTGTTCAAAAAAGCAGGATACAGAATCGCTTACAAAACTACTAACAAAACAGAACACACACTATCAAAACTCATGCCCAAAGCACAAAACAAATTCGAGCTACCCAGTGTATACAAGCTAAATTGTTCAAATTGCAATAAATTCTACATAGGCCAGACAGGACGTAGCTTCAAACAGAGATACATTGAACACACAAAAGCACTCCACACCACTACAGAATCTACCTTTGCAAACCACCTCATTGAAGCAAACCACACATATAAAAACATCGACAATAACATGAACATTCTACACGTACACACAAAAGGCCGAAAACTAGACACTCTAGAATAATTAGAAATATACAAACACACAAAAACAAATAAAAACGACATCCTAAACGAACAGACACAATTCAAATCGCACGCATTATTCGAACACATCTCACCACACACACACAGCTACAATCTTTTGAAAAACTATCCCGTCGCCAACAACAAGACGAACAGCGCTACATACGACAGCCTCTGATGAAGCCTTCTATAGGTGAAAGCCGGTTTAGGCTATAAGGTAAAACTTTACGTTTTTACTTATAAAAAACGTAGTGTTCCGAGTCGTCAATACTATAGTGATATTTTGTTGTTAAAATTCCTTCCCGGGCTGTTTGTCCGTGGTCCATTGTTTCTGGAAAACCAGATGTTTCGGCAGTGCTATCGACTGCCATCGTCAGTGAAAATCGAGTACACTAACGTGAGGTGGTACACGTTAGTGACCACAATACTGTGGTTAAGGCTGAAGAAAGAAGTAGTTTCTATAGAAATATTTCATTTCGAAAATGATTTTAAATATAAATCTTAGAACATGGAAGTCATGTATGGTTCTCCATAGCGATATTTTTGGATACGAGTACAGTTTTTTCTGGCTCCGTAAGCATTTACTATACTTTGTTTGATTATAAAAAAAGTACTAAGTTATTATTGTTATCTTTTTTTGTGGAAACTCCATATTCCATATTCCTCCGCAGAACACCTTTCTGTTTTTATTGTGATTAATACTGTTTCTGTTTTCTTCATCCAGCCTCTAATTTATCCTTCCAGATTAGTCAGATTTACAGCTCGGCATAACATGACTACTTCCTTTTAAGAATAATTTTTAGTTTTTTCTCTATCAGTAAATAAACATAAACTTTTACAAAGCTTATTTTAAAATGTTAGTTATAGTAATAAGTGACTTGAACATATTCCCACTTCTATGCAGATGAGATATTTTGTTATGAAACTCAGAATGACAACAGTAAAATGTAAACAGTGTGATTTTGTGTCAGTTATAGGCCTAGAATCTGTTCTAATACTAGTAGGAATTTGTTTACAATACTTAACTTACAAGTCATCTAGATTTCATTTAGTATTTCTTCTAAATTTTACTATTCTTTTTTTATTGCACTTTATGTTTTACTCCATGTATTTATTCCCTTCAGGGGCATATTTATGGGGGGGGGGCCGGACCCTCCCCAGAGGGTCAGAAAAGTTGACAAATTTTGTTAATCTCTCAATTTTTAAGCTGTTTTATTATTTTTTTTTTTCAGTTGTGTACGGTGATATGGTAGTAACTATTTTTTTTTTTTTAATTTTCAAACAGGTTTATTACACACCATTAGCATATACAATTTGAAATATGAAATATAAGAAAATCAATTCAATCCATAATTACCCTGTAAACAGTGTTTCAATAACACATTATGTTATTACCGTTTACTTTAATGGGACTGATTTCAGCCACTTTAAATATAGTAATGGTGATTAATCTTAACTTGTTTTTTCTTTTGTATGAAGCTGACCTGACCCTGGACCCTCCCCAAGGCCAAACTCTAAATACATCACTGATTCTCTTAGAAGAAAATTTGTGCCTTACTGAAAATACATATCATGGTCCAGGGTAACTGTGTAGGGTTACCAAACGTTTTGGTTCCACCGAGAACAGCTATCTTCGTAAGATGTAGCCTGTATCTTATGATTATGGGTGTTGGAGGTACAGCTGTCTGGTACTGTACGTGGGGAGACCTTGGACCATAACCTAATTGCTCGGGAAGTTTTAATACGATTGACATCAGCTGTTAGAGCTTTTTTTTATTGTATTTGAGTTAGATTAACATTGGGATAACTTATATTCCATTGTATAGCCAAGGAACAGAATGACACATCATGAACAATATATAAAAAATATCATTCTTCATTTCAAATAACCTGTGATATGTGCTGCTTTATATCCACAAAGTTAAAAGTAAAATCAAAATAATGAGATATTTGTCTGTAAATCACTTTATAAGTTCTTCTGACACAATTACTTTATTTAATTGATATAACTGCCAATATAAAAAGAAAGTTGTTTGTTGTCTGTCTAAGGTGGCATGAGACCAACAAACACTTCATTACATGTGCCAACAAATTGAGATAACTTTTCCAATAATTGGATACCAGACATAATCTCTCTTCTTGTTATCGTTGTTATGGTATTATTATCAAAACAAATAAGAATATTTAAAGGAATGATGTTTGTAATTCACTTTTTAGTACATTAATAGATTAAATACAGTATAATTAGGTATATAGTCAAACCAAGGGAACTTGAAGGGAAATAATTTTTTTCCAAGTTATTGAAATTTCCACACAGTGAAACAGTGTGAAGCACACATTGAACACAATATCACACATTCTTCCTTAAGGTCACTTTAAAAAATGACCCGAGCTCATACAAGTGCTTAGTTGTTGAGCATTTCATAGATTGCATTTACAATTGATTCAAATCGACTATGTGCATTATGTTTCCTTAATGTACAGTATTTTTGTAATTTATAGTATTACCTTATTTCTGATTTTGTAAAAGATATTAGAACAGTATATACATTTCTTTTTCTAGTAATGTTAATATGGGGCAGTAAACAAACCGTTGTGTACGTGTCTTCATTGTAAAAATATTTATTGATGACTAAAAGGAGATTACACACTTTTTTTAACTTTTTATTTATGTTTTCATAAAATGTAATATAGGCTATATTCAATAATTTTTATTATTTCTGACATTATGAAGTTATTTCTTTGTTAGGTTAATAACAGTTTACCTGACTTATATGTATTTGATAGTAATTGTAGTTCTTAAATTTAAAGAACTACAATTTTTTGTATTGAACTACAATAATATTGAACATGTTTTATTGTAGTTGTTTTTGTTTTGAACTACAAGAATTTGTTTTATCAAATCTCAAATATAATAAATATAATAAAATTGTGTGTAATACATTTTTGTCAAAGATAATTTTATATTTTAATGCCACTTTTAGGTACAAATTAGGTAGTAATGTATGAAGGAAGTGTAAGGTTAACGATGGTTGGTATCATTGACAATGGTTGGGATGGGGGTTGGGTAAGTTCTGCAAAAGTGGTGAGTGAAGAGAATGGATGGCAGAACATGAAGGTGATGTTGGAGGGAACCACTGTTCATTAGTGACTTGAATGAGGCTTGTGTCAATAAGATTGAACATGTATTGTTGAATGGCAACTAACATTTTCTGATAAGTGTTGTACTGCAATAACATATATGATCACCGCCATTGTCTTGCTGTGTGGTAGTCTCCATTCATGTCTACAAGGATGGTATGATAAGTACCCATGTTAGGGAAGAAAAAATTGCAAAAAACAAATATATCAAAGAAAAAAAAAACAATTTTTTGTTCATTTATTTCTCAACATAGTCTCTTTTCAGCTTGCCACACAGTCCAGCAATTTTCAAACTGTTTTAAGCCATCCAAAAATTGATTTGTTGTACTCAGCAAAATAGTCCTCTGTTTTGGTAACGACCTCATTTGATGTGAACCACGTTCTGCTAAGCCATTTTTTCATGTTTGGATACAAAAATTTACAGGCATTGCACAAATGCAGAAGGACATTGAAAATACTTCAATAAATCTAAAAAATATATATATTTATGTTCATTCACCAATCAATGATTCATTCTTCATTCACCAGTCAATGAATACATTCTTGATTTACCAATGTACAGATTATAAGTTAAATGTAGTCGCATTCATAAGCGAAGTTTTATATGTGTACTACGTTATTGACAACAAAGAATTAGTTTCTATGGAAACTCACCGGTTCCCATTTTCGATCACGCACCAGCGGTCGTTTTCAAATGTGCGACACGTCCTTATAAACATTTTCAATGTTAAAAGAAATCATAAGGGCTGTATATGCAGAATACAATGAAGGCAGTTTTACTGTGGCAATTATGGACCAATGTGTTGGTGCGTTGTCTTGGTGGAAGAGCACAAACGGAGACATTATCTCTTCAATTCAGCATCAAATAGTTCAAATCAGCATAGTACCTATCTGTGATTGTCCTTCCCTTCTCCATATAGTCAACGAAAATTATGCCTTGCAAATCCCCAAAAATGGTGGCCATGACCTTCCCAGTTGGTAGAGTGGAGTCTTCATCGCGTTCTTTGGTGCACGCTCGCTAAGAGAAACACAGTGTGCTGACTGAATTCACTTCCGGCATGTTGTGATGGACCCATGTCTTAACAATGGTCACATAACGTCTCAGAAACTCAATTTGCAAACAAAAATGTGGAAAAAATATGAGACAAAACATACTGCATATAGTTCAAACAAGCGGTATACGTAAGCCTAGTTTCAGTTTGTAAAAGGTCCAGTTTTTATCATTAGCCAAGTCAAATAAAATAAAAGATTTTTCTGTCCGATATCCTCTTGCATTGCATTATGCATAATGTACTTATTTAATCAGTAAGCATGATTACAACAGCATCATTATTGGTACACATTGCACCAATAATCACATGCACATTGCAAGAATTTGTATGTTATGTGTATACGCCGTGTGATGTGTGTAAACTGGTTTGATCTCTCGAAACGCATAAATACAACCAACACAGAGACGAAGGTCACATAATGGAAACATTAGTAATTCTGTTTTTCATGTTTCCCACAATATACATTAATCTGCATCCAGTCTGAAATAATATAACAGCACCATTTTCCTCAGCTGCATGTAAAATCCAGACAATTTTATTTAGTTTTTTGTATCGAGAGTAGTTGAAAAACCTAGACAACATTTGTGTAGAATTGTTTGTATAGCAGATACTTTTTTGTGGATTTATTGTAGTTTTTTAAATAATATTTTAGGATTTATTGTAGAGTTAGTTATTTTATAACAACTAGAGATTTCAGATAGCAGTTTGTTTCTTACAAATTTGATTTTTGGTTTAAAACATTTTTTTTTTTTAATTTTTATTTAAACTAAATTTTTGTGTTTTATTTTTTTAACACGCATGTGTGTCTGAAGGAGAAACTAAAACTGTGCTGTCGTTTCGACTAGGGTCTATGATTTCAGATGCCAACAAATGCGTCGACAAAATCTACATGCTGCGGCCGTTTGTAGCATGCTTACCGGCGTGGTTCCGTTTTGCTCAGTGCCTGAGGCGATACAGAGATACAAAAGAAGCGTTTCCACACCTCGTCAATGCTGCAAAGTATTCAACTACGTTTTTTGTCATTCTCTTCTCGTTTCTACACCTCACATATGCAAGTAAGTTTTCCAAAATGTTTTATCTTTTTCATGTTGTGTATTGTGTTCTTTAACTTTTTGTGTTTTTTGTTTATTTAGGTAGGTTTAAGGTTAGGTTTAATATTTATATTACGTTTTACATTTTAAAATAAAATACAAGTATTGTTTCTATACTATTTCTGTTCTTAGTTTAATCCTGATGTAAACAAAGAGGGGTGACACATCTAAAATACTATTTGCTACTTGAAGTAGAGGCGTGTCATTCTGACAGAAGCAGTACAGACAGGGTACATATAATATTGACACTGTATAAACATATGTAAATTGTAATAATTTGTCCTGACCAAAGTAAAATTTGTGTGACTGTGTCAGACCAACAGAGAAATATTTTATAACACCAGTTAATAGCTTTTTTTATTAACTGTTTAAAAATAGTGACAAAACAAAAAAAGTTAAGTTTATTTAAAACAAAAATAGAAGCTGTAGTAATTACCAGTGACTATATATTATCAGCTGATGTCAGAGAGTAATTCAATCCCTTCCATATCTGTGTCAACACTTGTATCATCATTTGAGTCAGTGTGATTATTGATAAGCTGACCATAACGACGTCGGTAATGTGTGCCCAGAATTATCTTCTTCCTTGATTATATGTTGGATACAATGACGTCACTTTCTGCCTTTGCTTTATTTACTCCCATCTGTATCTATTGTGTTGTGATGGGCAACATATCCTTTCGATTGGCTCAATATTAATTCAGTAGGATTTAGAGGTAGGCCTACAGTGATAAGGTCGAAGTCTTAAAATGATGTGCCCAGATAAACGGTAAGATAACTCTCACATGACTACACAGGCATTATGCACATGCTCATAATACATTACTGTGTGAACAGTATCAACACACCTGACCAATAGCATTTCAGAGTTGCCATGTGGGTCTGTTTACATCAGGATTAAACTAAGAACGGAAATAGTATAAATAATGATATTTTATAACAATGCAAGTCACTCCTATAGTAATTTCTCCCTTTCAATAACAGACTTTTTGTTCCTTTGGCCTGTAGAATAAGATATTAAATTGTGTACCGTATATATGTGTGTACAATATACAACCTCCCTAAATGGTCACTTTAGATAATATTTTTTCATCGTTTAATGATGACAATATTTTGTTGTCATTTAATGGTTATAGAATGGTTTTGTGATTGTGGATATAGTACAAAATTCATATTGTGTAATTTTTATAAAATTATATTGTGTGTTATATAAAAAACTGTATTTTAATATAAATTTTCATGGTTTTATTCTAAAATTACTTTAAATAGTAATTGTACCTTACTGGTATGTGAGTGAATATTGTTAAAAGTACAATTGTTATATTTTTTATTTTAATGCATTTTTATTAATATGGAATATCAATAACTTTCACCAATATTTTGTTCAGGCGCCATCTTGTTATTACAAGAACATTAGATTTGTTTACCTTTACGGGCAGAGTTCGGTTAAGCGAACTAGAAGTAGCGGAATGTGTTATCTGAAATAATTTACTCTTGCTTGAAATGTTTACCAATGACATTACCTTTTATTGTCATATTAAGTACAAATGAATGAGACTCTACTGTGCAGAACAAGCACGCTACTATACACCATGAGGCATTGCGCCATGAGACGCAGTTCCACTATTCAAATTAAAATTCCCCTTAAACATTTCACAAGCCCTTCAAAATAACATACGCAATTATATTTTATGATATCATTATTAAATTAACGTTACAACCCAGCACTTGTTATATAGTTAGATATTCTCTCATTCACTCACGCTCGCATTCTTATGGTACAATTTTCTTTTAATTTTCCCCAAATTGAGCTCATTTTTTATTACTGAATTTAGTGATTGAAAATTTTGTATTGACCCTTATTTATACTTTTTCTAGTACCCCCCATTTGTCACTTAGCTGAAATCAGTCCTGTAGACGTTCCATCACTGAACTCGCACTAATAGATGTTAGATTTTACCAAACTTTGTTTTTTACGTTTTACATGGTTTAACGTTGAACTGTTACTTGGTTTTATATAAAATACTACACTTTTACATTGTACAGGCGAACATCCGAGACTTGGTTTTAATAAATTTAGATATAAAGGCGGCCGGCGTAACTGATGATTCGTGACTGAGAACGATTTGCAACGCCTCAATTCGGAAGTGGGGAGTAACTACGTCACCAGTTTCTTTGTGTAGAGGCCCACGAGGCTCATACCTTAGCTGTTTACAAGCGTGTATTACGTGTTGCATACTTTTAGATGACGTATACATGGGTGCAGCTTGTTGACACATTAGTATGGCAAAATGACGTTGTGCGTATACTCCCGACCTTGATGCAATTCCTGTCCACTCGATATTGCGTAGTTGCAAACCTTCATAAAACTTTACTAGTTTCTTATATATGACTCTGAATAAAAATACAATTTAAATTAATTATTCCCCAAAATACAGTAGGGCCAGAATTGTACTGTTACAAAACCCCCTCAATGAGAGGATTTATGACGAAGCATAAAAACTCTCATTGACACACTCATACTTCCTAAAGGGATCAGCTAGGATATGTCGCCACAACCCCCTTACTGTTTATATAAAAAAAAATAACTTACCCTTGGTCCAATTATGGTGACAGTACCTGCATGACCTTACTGGACTTCTCCGGAGAGATCCCAACACCATAAGGCCAATCAGGCGCTTTACGGTCCTGCTCTGACGCACTGGCCAGCTCAGGACCGCTGTCACAGCATCACCCGACACTGAAACAACAAATAAAAATATCAAAATAGTGGCCTGGTATAATACCATATCCCTAACTGATCTGTTTCCCCTTAGCTATGTGCTGGTTTGTATTAAGAAGCACTGGGTTTTCTTTAACTCCTAACACCTATACTACAATTTTTACAGAAGAGTGATTGACGTTTGTCTGCAAGTGAGGGGGGAAGTGGTGTTTAGAGCGGTCTGATTGGCCGAAACTATACAGCACAGCGTTGTCAACTCGTACTTGTTGTTCCGCTGTTTGTGCGTTACCATGTGCGCGTAGTAAATTGAACAGCAGGCCTAGTGCGTTTACTACGGTTTGATGTGAGTGAAATTTAACAGTTTTAAAATTTACAATATTATCATATTTTAGTGCATTTGCATGATTGAGTGATATTTTTTAAATTTAGTGTTCATTAGTCTAATATTCAGAAGTGATTTTGTGGTAAAATTTAAGTATTTAGTGGACTAAGTGATAGTGATTGTAAATATTATCCATTCAGCTATGTCCGACGCCAGTACGAGTGCTTCAGCTATACGCAAGACAAGAAAAAGGAAAGTATTTAATGGACAGGCAAGACAACTTATCTGTTCAGTACGTGAATATTTTGAAAAAGAAAAGGCAAACGGGGGGCCGTTAATTTCCTGTAATAAAGTTTTAGAGCGTATAGCTGCCGCATGCGAAGTAGGGAAGAATCTTATAGTACGAATAGGAAAAGAGAAAGACGATCTTCTTACTGATTTTAGTGATACAGAGCCCCAGTTTCATACACCTAATAAAAAAAGAAATGTAGACAAAAAAGTTACGAAGTTAGATTCTTTCCAAGAAAATGCAATTTGACAGCATATTTATAGCTACTATTGTAGAAAAGAGCACCCAACAATAAATAAACTTCATAAGTCGTTAGCAGCAGCTGATCTTTTTGCCGGTAGTAAATCATCTGTTAGGAAAGTATTGTGAAATATCGGTTTTAAGTTTACAAACATTTCGGGGAGAAAAGTTCTTATGGAAAGTGAAAGTGTAGTTGCTTTACGTTGTAGATTTCTACGAGAAATTCAAACTAAATCTATTGAAGACATAGTCTGGTTAGACGAAACATGGGTAAACATAGGTCACAGTTTACGAAAAGGCTGGACAGATGATACTGTGGAAGGAACAATGAAAATACCTTTAGGACGAGGGGGTAGATATATTATTGTACACGCTGGGACATCAAAAGGTTTCATACCTAACTGTTTTTATGCCTTTAAGTCAAAGAAAACGAGTGACTTCCACGAAGAAATGAACTCTGAAAACTTTACCAAGTGGTTCACAGACTCGTTATTAAAAAACCTCACAGTGCCGTCAACTGTTGTAATGGATAACGCCCCTTATCACTCGGTTATATACGACAAAGCGCCAACATTAGCTACACATAAAGAAGACATTATTCACTGGCTTCATGAACATAACATTTCTACGACTGTTAGCATGAAAAAAGCAGAGCTATTGGAGCTGGTGTCAGGTTGTAAACCCCGCTTTCCGGAATACGTAATTGACAAAGTAGCGCAAGAACATGGCCATAAAGTAGTAAGATTACCACCGTATCATTGTCATTTTAACCCCATTGAGTTAATTTGGGCACAAGTAAAGGCATATGTAGCAAGAAATAATAAGACTTTTACAGGAACTGAAGTAGAAAAATTGATACGCGAGGGCATTACGAATGTTACTGCAGACAATTGGAGAAAAGCAGTGATGCATACCAAGAAAGTAATTGACGAAGCATGGAGCAACGAAGGCATATTAGAAGACGCCGTGGAACAACTGGTAATAAATTTGGGGACAGAATCCAGTGACTCGAGTGACTCTGGTAGCGACATAAGTGGTGTAACACCTTTAGATTAACGGCACAGGCAGAAAACTACAGACAGGTAATAATAATTTCATTTTCAGTTTTGTTTTTATGGTAAAAGTAATAAAAACAAAACATTGACTCTTATTTTGCTGTCTTATATTTTTTATTATTGTTATTTACTTTATTTATACACTAAGTTGATTATTGCACATTTGCACATTGTCACATTTATTGTTAAATCAAAAAATTAAAGATTCTGAACATTTGAAGTTAATTTAAAAAAAAACACTGAAGTTAATTAAGTTCTCGTTTATTATTCTCGTAAGAATTCACATTTTTAGTTTATGAATTATCTGTAGTTACAACTGAATAAATATTAGTTTTTAACTAAATATAATTATTACACTACGACTCGGAACACAAAACTTTAAAAGGCGAGACTTCTGAAGAAGCCTTTAAAAGGCGAAAGCCGGTTCAGGTTGTAAGGTAAACTTTTTCATTTTTACCTATAAAAAGTTTTGTGTTCCGAGTCGTAGTGTAATAATTATATTTAGTTAATTAACGGACACGTCATGGACAAAGAAATCGAAGATTAGTTTTTAAGTAGGGGAATACATATTTAGTCTGCGTGTACTGGATTTGTTTTGTTTGCGAGAAGTATGTTTTGAGTGAATGCAGTAACGAAAGTTACGCTTGTGTGACATTCAACAGAAACACGTGGTTACGAAGTGGCAACATGGTGATGACATCATTGCAAACGTCAATCCCTCTCCTGTAAAAATTTTAGTATAGGATTATTACACCTAGTACAAGAATTATTAGATAGACGTTCCATCGCTTCGTTCACTACCATTAACATATATAAATTTTTCGACTCTAATCGATAATAATTAATCCTTTCCCATTAACAAGAAGAAATACAAATCTTTATACTAATGCAATAATACTTTCAAAATATTTAAACACATAATCAAAATTTACTCAAATAAAATTATCTATATCTCCCTCTTTCTATAATTCTGAAACATTTTCTTTTTTATAAAATATTATTATTAACAGAAATTCTATTTATCCGGCGCTGTTAATAATAATCATCCCCTTTTCTCCTCCACACACACTATTTCCCCCCCTGAACTGTTGCGTTCAGTTGCCTCCACAAGGACTGAGGCAGCAGGAGTGAGCACTTTTTTCTTTTCTCTCTCTCCCATCCTTGCTTCAGCGTTACAAAAACTTCAAGGTAAGTACCCCTACTTATTACCGTAATATATGCCCCTAAGGTCTACCACCCCTACTTGGGTGAAAATAGCCTGTGCTCAAAATAATCTTTCATTCCCTGTTTTAAACCCCATTAAATTTCTATGTTAAACCAATTTCAAAGGCAACCAACTATGGTCAGGTTTTACAATTTCTGCCCACAGCTGGTTGTCGTCCAAAACCACGATCTGGGTTGGTAAGGCCGAGATCGCCCGAAATGTAGGGAATCGCATTTAAAACATGTTATACATACATACACTTCACGTTTAAATTCCTACACTAATACATAATAAACATAATACATAATAATACACTCATAATTAACATTGCGATTATTACATTAAAATAACCAATTCACTTTTAAATAATTTATATAGAAATTTATAAACATTGTTACTTGAATTTTCTATTAACTCTTTTATATCAACTTTTAATTACTCATTATTATACCATTTAATTCTATAAAATTCCAAATTTATTATTAACATTCATGTTACATTATATTTCATTTCTTATTACCTTTCTACTTTGAATTTTCTACTTAACCCTTCACATTTTGATCTTTGATTAGTCTGGGTGACTCCTGTATTCACTATGCTTTGACTTATTGAAATGGCACTAATATTTATAATCTTACTCCCTTTCTTCCTACTAACAACCACTATTAACAACCAGATTTACATATTATGACACCAATCTCTCAATTATAAACCCTTCACTAATTCCACTTACCTCAATTTATTCTCCTCTTTGTACTAGGATGTGTGTTCCCAACCTGGCCATATACATTCCTAACCCTTTGCCCCCCACCAAATATTGGCAAACACTCCCTTAAACTACTCTATCACTTGCCACAACGCCGCACGCTGGTCACTCCTTACACCACTACCCTTACTACAAAATATCACCATCAACTATTTACTCTTTAATTACATATTACTCACCTTCACTACATATAATCACTAACACCACTGTGTCCCTAAAATATCTAATACAATAGAACCTCGTTAACCCGGACCTCTTTAACCCGGATGTCCGGATAACCCGGACCAGTTTTGGAAAAAAAAAATTATGTTGTTTAGCGTAGTAAATGAAGACTTGTTTTACAGACGATAAATCACTATTCTCAGTAGGTACATTACTCGAATTCACTTGCCAGCGGGCGAGTTCATTGCACTCACCCCACCTGCCAACCCTCTCCTTCCCCTCCCCACGCCTCCAGCGGGCGAGTTCATTGCACTCACCCCACCTGCTGTTGCTATGCAACAAACTGGTGACTCAACCCTCACCTTCCCCTCCCCACGCCTCGCACTTGACATTGACCTAGAAACAACATTCCTCAGTTGTGCTGCAATCTCGGTAGTGTTTGTGTGTTGTCCTAGTGTCACTGTCGAGGTACAGTATTGTTGTGCTGTTTCGTTAGCGCATTGGTCGCGATGGCGACGAAACGTAAAAACATTGTTGTGACTATGAAAAAAAGGATGGAAGCATTGACAAGAATTGATAAGGGAGAATCGTTAAAGAACATTGCTGCTGGGTTTGGAGTAGGAACATCGACGGTATCTGATTGGAAAAATAACAGAAAACGCATTGAAGACTTTTGTTTCAAAATGATTTCTAATGTCAGTTTGGATAATCGGTGTAAAGCAAAAACTGCTAAACTAGAAACTCTGGATGAAGCATTGTTTGTCTGGTTTTGTGCTGAAAGAGAACGTGGTTTGCCGATTTCTGGACCCATCATCCAACAGAAAGCATTGAGTTTGAACAAACAGTTGCCCCATGGAGACCCGAGTTTTACAGCTAGCCAGGGGTGGTTGGACAGATGGAAAAAACGGCATGGAGTGCGTCAACTTACAATCACTGGAGAAAGCTTGTCAGGTGAT
Source organism: Magicicada septendecula (assembly GCA_034769895.1). Lineage (NCBI taxonomy): Eukaryota > Metazoa > Arthropoda > Insecta > Hemiptera > Cicadidae > Magicicada > Magicicada septendecula. The sequence continues at coordinate 1,423,401,556 of CM068367.1, read as the reverse complement.
GTTGAAGCGGGAGGAAAATTTAAAAAAGAGTTTGAAGACTTTATTAAAAAGGAAGAACTGACTGCAGATCAAGTTTACAATGCCGATGAATCCGGTTTATTTTACCGGATGTTGCCGAGTAAAACGCTAGCCTCAAAATTAGGAGATTCAGTGAAAGGGTATAAAAAAGGGAAAGACTGCCTCACCATAATGGCTTGCAGTAATGCGTCAAGAAAGCACAAAATTCCTCTCCTTATAATAGGGAAGTCTAAAAACCCCCGTGCATTGAAAAATGTGAAACGAGGCTCATTGCCTGTCGTTTACAGCTCACAAAAAAGTGCTTGGATGGTTAGTGACACTTTCAAACAATGGTTTTTCGAGAATTTTGTGCCGTCAGTAAAAAAATATTTGAAGAACTGTGGCTTTCCCAACAAGGCGGTTTTGCTGATTGACAATGCGCCTTCGCATCCGTCTGTCAATGAACTAGTCAAAGATGACATTTCAGTGAAGTTTTTACCACCTAATGTAACTTCTCTCGTTCAACCGATGGACCACGGAGTTCCAGAAAAAATAAAAAAAATGTACAAAAGGCAAATGCTAAGTCAGCTGGTAGAGGACGAAGGAGAGCATGGTGTGGTAGAGGTGCTGAAATCTTTTAACGTAAAGACTGTTATTTATATGATTGCGGAAGCTTGAGACCAGGTTGGAAGAGAAACTTTGATAAAGTCATGGAAAAGTTGTGGCCTGGTGTGTGTGACTTACCAGTAAACAATACAATTGAAGAAGAAGAAAAAACAAGTGTGGAAGAAGATTTTATAGACATTTTTAAAAATATCGATGGCTGTTCCGATGTTGATGAAGAAGACATTGACAATTGGTTGCAAATTGACAATGACGGAGGTTATAAAGCGATCACAGAGGAAGAAATTATTGCATCATGTAGTGTTACAGAAAATGAAAATGAAGAGGATTCAGACAGTGTTGATGAACCAGCTGTGGTTATGACCCACGCAGAAGCAGTAGCAAACATAGATAAATTGATGGTTTATTTCGAGAGTCAAGCCGAAACATCGCCAAACGAGCTTCTAATGCTAAAGCGGATGCGAGATTGCGCTGCTCGTAAGCGATACACAAAACTGAGGCAGCAAAAACTCACTGCCTTTTTTACTACCGACTAGTTTGTACCTATATTGTGTACAGTGTAAATACATATTATGTGTTTTTAGGTGAAAGTGTGCCGATAATAATTTTTAAACTCCATTAAAAATATTTTTGGTAAGTACATGTTCTTTTTTATCGTTTTTCCCTCATTCTCTGGATAACCCGGATTTTCGTTAACTCGGATCGGCCCCGGCCCCAGTTGATCCGGGTTAACGAGGTTCTACTGTACTCTCTTTAGGGGTTACTGGTATTTTAAAATTCTTATTTATCTAACTCCCATTAACTTTAATTGACTAACTCAAATGCCTTTATTTTAATAATTATCACCCAGGCTCTATCCCTTTTTAACACTTTACATTACTGTGATCATTGACAATTGCATTAGAAAATTCATCCCTCACCTACTAATACCCCATTTATTATTCATTAGAATCTAAATCTCATAAAATCATTTACCTTCATTATCAAACTTTCTTTTGTACAACATTAATTAACCCTTAATTGCCCGGGCGGTTTGGCGATACAATTTTGCCCGGGCGGCGTACTGAGTACGCCAGTCCATTTGTTGGTCTGTCCCACCAAATTATCATCAACTGCTTGTAATTTTTTAACACGTTGACTGTGAATGACACACCGTGTGTCATTTTGATAACAATTCCAAGTAATTCATCTCCAGAAAATAAAACAATTTATTTTTCTCTGCTCTAGAACGTTTTTCGTTTCATAATATTATTTCTTTGTCCTTCACTGTAATTATCTTGGTTGTAAACAAAATTGTAATTATCATTTGTAAACAAACGAGCTAAGCCGTTGAGATAAGCCGCAACAAACAGAACACTACCAAGAGAACATGTTTTTTTTTGCACAACGAAGTGAACGTGATAACATTGAAAAAGCGAAATAATAAAAAAAAAAACATGCGGGTAATTATATGCGTTTATTGAAACGAAATATGAAAGAGGAAATGGCTGTCCTACATATATATATATATATATATATATATATATATATTTTTTTTTTTTTTTTCTTACAAAAAGTTTCAAACAACATTTCAAAAATAAAAGCAAAAGCACAAACAACGTTTTCAGTAATTATTGTCAAAAACTTAATCTTCGTCATCCAGTTCATTTTTATTGGCACATGTTCCGCAGAGATAAACTGTTTTCGCCAAATGAGTTTTGCATGTAAAAGCAGAACATTCTGAGCAACTAATCGTAGTGTAGTTGTTTTTTGCTCTTCGCATGAAGTGCATCGTCCTTTTTCCTTTTTTGCGGGTGGTTGTATTTCCTGATCCTCGTTTATTCCGTCCGAAGAAAGCACTCTACGAATTATTGCTTTTGAATGCACAGGTAGGCTTCGTAAGTTTGCATGATCTTGAAGGTGTGGCTTCATAAGAGACGTCGCTAAGTTTTTCAAAAATATTCTTCTAAACTTGGGAGAAGCACTGGGTTCAGAGAAATTCAAAAGGATTTGTACATTTATGCCTGCCACGTTTTGAAGCGCAAAAAAAGTTGCCATCGTCCATCTCTTTGTTTTACGGGCTACGGTGTAGTTGCCACCGAGTTGGTCTACTACATCCACTCCACCTTTGAACTTATTATAGTCCATAATTATTTTTGGTTTTTGTGTCTCTGAATCAATTTTATCGTCGTGCGCGGTGCTGAGAAGAATTACACATTTATTTTTTTTGGTCATGTAAGAAACCATCGTGACATCTTTTTGAAAACAAAAAATTGAAGTTCCAACTTCTCTTGTTTTCGTTGGCTGTAATTGAAAAGGGATTTCTTTTTTGTTCTTTTTTAGTGTACCCACGAGGGTAATACCACTGGCGAGGAGAGATTTGGCTAAAGGATAACTAGTGTACCAGTTATCGGTAGTCAGGTTTCTGTTAGAACCTTTATAGCGGCTAATCAGCCTATTGACGATATCCAAGCTCGCATTCGAAGCTTCATACGGTCCAGGAGATTGAGTGCCACAGTACATTTCCAATTTCAAGCAATAAAAAGTTCGCGAATCAACAACTGCAAATATTTTTAGGCCATACTTGGCCGGCTTATTAGGAATGTATTGAATGAAAGAGCACCTGCCACGAAATGGCTCTAACTTTTCATCAACCGTCAGTTGATCCCCAGGCGAATAAAATTTATCACAGTTGTCATTGAAAGAGTCGTAAAACTCCCGTATTGCGGCTAACTTATCGGCTGTTTTTCGAGTAAGTCTTGTGGATGTGTCATCGAATCTTATGGAAGCTAGAAGGTATCTGAATTGTTTCAGCCCCATCACCCCTTGCGATATTTCAATGCCAGTGCCATCCCGAGCCCATGCTTCGTCAAGATGTATTTTAGACATTTTTTTGTATCCTAATAAGAATAAAATCCCAATGACAGCCATTATTTCTGATCTGCTTGTGTCCTTTGCACTATTTTTTGAAATTTTCTTAGGGTCCTCCATTGTTCTGTTATGCTGTATGTACATGTTAGTGTATTTCACTAGAGAATCAATCATGTCTAAGTTTATAATCTTCAAGAAAGCGGAAATTTCGTCTTTCACGTCGGCACAGTCTTTGGAAGCCGGAAGTACTTGTTTCACAATATTTTTACTAGGCATACGCGAAAATTTACTTTTAATAGGGCCCTTCTTCCATTTATAAATTTCACTGATTTCCTTTACAACCCTTCCTCTTACTTTCTTCTTTTTGTAAATAGTTTTAGTAAAAAAATCGTTGTCATCGGTATCACTCACCTCGTCGTCAGAAGTCCTTGGAAGTGGTTGAGGAAGATCACCATCTATTTCGGAAACACTATTGTGGTCACTCTGTTCAATAATCTCACATTCGTCAATATCAGATGATTGAATGTCAGTGTCAACGCCTGAATTTTGCTTTTCTTCATCCGACAGTTCACGTAAAACACGTTCGAAATCTTCGGGCTGCACAATTTCATTCCGCGACATAGTTGGAGGGGCGGCGTACGGAGTACGCCAAACCGACCGGCAAGTAAAAGACGTCACTACTTCGGCTTGCGATAACAGACTGGTGAAATTCAAACGGATCATTGTGCTTGGAGGGAGTTGGTAGGAGGGTACTGAGGGGGCCGTGCCTCGATGATTGGTAGGTTTTCATTTACAGCAAAACTTGCGTGGCTGGCGTACTCTATACGCCTACCCGGGCAATTAAGGGTTAAGTAATTAATCTTCAATTATTTAATTCAATTATTTAAAATTTTATCATTACTTTCATCACTTGTTTAGTCAAAAAAAAAAAGTTAATTGTTATTATTAAATCAATTAAACTATAACTTCCTGTTACATACATGGTTTACATAAAATTATATGTAATACACAATATCAAGAATACACAAATACATTGACATTAATACACAAAAAAAATATACAATCCAACTTATTATTTGTTACCATTTACCAAAATCAGTTCATAAACAATCCGTTTCAAAACCACTGTTCACATAATTAAATGTTCATTACACAATAAACACTTTATCCACCATCATCGAACAACAGTCGAATCTTAGGTCTACATACATTATTTTTTATTAAATATATGATATTATTATTATCAATATAATATTTATTTAAATTTTTATATCTTTCCACAATGTCGTTCGAATTAATAGGCTTATTCCATATCAACTTATCATGTACCATGTCATCATAGGGTATGGTCCTGTCACCTTTAGTATTATCTGTCCTGATTAGGTAAGTTATAAAGTCATTATTATTGTCATCACAGTTATCTACTACTACACCCTTTACTTCACAAGGTAAGTAATTGTTATCATTATTATCATCATCTACTATTGCTGCTATCTCAGCTTTAATACAAGGTACGTATTCACTATAATTATCTACCATCTCCTAACCTTTCTACAAATTCTCTATAATTTCTATTTACTTTAAAAATCTCTATCTCTCTCTTTCTCTCACTCTCATCACAATACCTCTCTCTCTCAACATACTCAACATATCTCTCACCATAACACCAAGCTACACTCTCTCTCTCAATGTTTGCAGGGGACACTAACTCATAATTACTGCACCACCTATGAAGTGCACAAAAAATCCGGGGAACTCTATTTGTAGACATATCGTCTCCCAAATATATACTGAAGGAACTCTCGTCCTTCCTAAACACATGTGAAGCCTTTACTTCACCCCCAACTACAATATCACGGGAAAAATTTACCCCTTGCAATCCCCCTACAATTATACTTTCTCTACACTTTCTCTCTGACTCAACACAGACTAACATCCCATCATTATCATCTTCTACTCTCTCTAAAATTTTGTTATCACTATCAGTATCCACACAATTATTTTCTAACACCATATTTTTAATTATATCATTGTTATTACCTGTGAACTCTGTGAAGCTACTTACCTTTTTGTATCACATAAAATTAACTAACAAACATTGTATATTTCTCGGGCGCCATCTTGCCAACTGCAAGAAAATAATTTATGAGGGTTCTTTTTAGGCGAACAGGAGATCAGATGGTTGTTTAATCAAACAAAGAAACTTTATACGTTTACACATAATTAAAATTTATTAACATTTTTTACTATAATTTTATTATTAACAAACTACCTCCTGCCATCCTCCCTCTACTGGAAATTCACATTTACGAAAGTTATTAATTATATAATCATTCTGCTACAATGAGAATGAAAACATGGTATACAAATTCCAAATAAATTTTAAGAAATTAAGTATGAATTAAATTAAAATACAAACAACGCAAACCAGCCTTCTTTGTCTACCCGCTTACTCACGCACACACACACACAATGATTTTATGATTTGAGAGCTCTCATGTTACATTCCCCCATACCCATATGAGATCTCATTTGTTTAGTGCTTAAAATTTTGTTTCGTTATAAAATTTATATCGGACTTTGTTGATGTTAGACGAAAATTGAAAGTTACTTAACTGACATGTGAGTCCAGATGACATCGCCTTATACTACGCGCACTACGTAGATCACTGAATTTACATGTTTTTTTCTTTTAAAACCATTTAACTGTTAGTTCAATCTAATTAAGTTGACAGCTGCTATTTTACATTTAAGATCTGTATACGTGCAGGCGATAATTACGCACGGCCGGCGCAACACCAAAACTTCGCCGAAAACCGGCGAGAGCCGGGCAGACGCACAGTGGTTAGCGTCTGTACCACTCAGATGTTGTTTTGCGACTGTTTGTTCCCAGGATAGGCTCTGACGAAACCGATGACACACAGTTGTTATATAAGTTGCTGACGCAACACATCGCCTGATGTCTGGTTGTGTAACGTGTTTACTGTTACATAACGTGTTCGTCATTGTCCTTGAACTGAGTTTGGTACAGTTGCCGGTTATTAAAACTGTTTATATGAATATTGTTGAATCATATGGTCTTTACCGTCTCAAACAATGCTGCCATCGTCTCGATCGCTCCAAATAATAAATTTACCGTTCTGTCATAACATTTTTCTATCACTTGACAAGTTATTTATTATTAAAAAATACAAATCCTGTTATTACCCCAGGTATGCCCAAAAATGCCCCGCTACAATACCCCCTCAATGAGATATTTTATGCCGAAGCATAAAAAATCTCATTGACACATTCATACTTGCTAAAGGGATCAGCCAGGATATGTCGCCACAACCCCCTGTACGGTTTACAAACAAGAATAATCAACTCACCCTTGGTCCGGTGACTGTGACTGCATCTGCATGACAATACTGGACTTCTCTCTCGAGATCCCAACACCGTAGAGTCAGACAGATACTCAACGCCCCTGCCCTGACGCGCAGGCCAGCTCAGGTCCGCCGCCACAGCATCACCAAACACTGAAACAACAAATCAAAATATTAAATAGTGGCCTTATACAACACCATATCCCCAACTGATCTGTTCCCCCCTAGCGGTGCTGGTTTGCGCTAAGAAGCACTGGTTTTGTTTTTACTCACTTATTACTACCATGTATATATCAGAATACCTAACATAACTTAACATAAGAAAACACAGTACATTAATAATTCATTTTAAAATAAACAACTTACAATTAAAATGTTACACACTTTACATCATTAAATTGACATATAAATCAAAAAATTACTTTTAAACTTGATTTACTCTTATTAATTCGTTTCTCAAAATTACAAAAATTATTTATTTTATTTTATTTTTTATTTTTTATTTTTTTCAATTATGGCCATCATTATTCCATTTCATTACTTTGGGTGATTCTACGTTATTCATTATTTCATTATAATTTACTTCATCCATTTGGCATTTATTCATAATCTTACCCCTTTTATTACTCTAATGCTCCCTTACAAAATCTTTAACTAGTATGACACCCCACTATCAAAATTTTACTAACCCTTATCTACCTCTAACTACTTACTATTTTAACTCCAATCGCCACCCTCTACTCTTATATAAAAAAAATACTCTCTAACCCTTTGTACATAGGATACGTGTTTCCTTCCCAAAACTCATTCCCTTATGTTGGTCCCTGGACTCACCCTAGGTAACCCTTTCCGGCGCCAATCGGTCCCTATCCCGTCCCAACCCTTGTTGCGGACTCCCCAAATACACTACCACTACTACAAAATTACCATCCCCAAAAAATCTCAATCTCATAACCTCACTACAATTACAACAAATTAACATCAACAAATAAACAATATATCGCTCAAAACTCTACATAAAATCTCCATAACTACTGTGTCTCCACTTATTTCTCAAAATTCTATAACATACATTAACTCAAAACAACATTGCATTATTTTCATTTCCACTATTACTTTAACTTTTACTTCGATTTGGACAAATCTATGTCCCACAAAATTCAACTTGAATTGACTCAAACATTTTATTCAAACAATTACTATCACCCACTTCTATCTTTTACAACCTATTGAAAATTTTACTTATTACAACTATTTTCTTAAATAGTTTATTTTAAAATCTATAAACACATTGAAAACATATTATTATATTTTTATAATACTTATTCCTAACATACTAAATGCAAACAACACAATAAGACACAATAACACAATATAAGAAGTATTTAGTGCATCTAATTTTTAAATTCAAACAAAATTATTGAGTAGCAAATCATCATTATTAATTAAAATATATCAAATTTTTAATACGTTATCCCCTTGGATAACCTCCCAGCCACACACACTTGTATAATACATCACATGACATAATACACAAATAGACATTAAACCTGGATCATTAGCATACATCAAACAAACAATTCTCTTTTACCTCACTTATCTAAAAATTTGTAAACATTATTATTTAAACTTTTTCATTAACTGTTTTTATTTATCAGAATTTATCACAAAATTCCACAAAATAAACCATTTAACATTTATTTATTTATTCATGATTATTAAATTAAAATCTCATCACACAATTTAAATTCCCTTTGAAAATTCAAACACATAACATTCAATCACAATATCTAAAGATCTCAAATTATTTACTTCTATTGATTATTAAAATTGAATATTCATTTGATTATTAAAATAACATATCTCAATTATTATCAACATTCTACAAATCATCAACTATTGTCTTCATAATTATTTTGTTATTTAATTAGAGTGCTAAAATATTAATAATATTATTATTATTAATACAACATTTTCTAAAACATATACACATTACTTTTCTAACATTTCACAATACACACATGAATTCAATATTATTTACAAAATATGCGTCAAAACTGTTCAAGTGTATCTCACTTCAGATGTCCAAATCAGCAAGGTCATTACCAAAAATTTACAATATTTAAAATGTCCCAACACTGATCTTTTAGCTCACCCACCATCGTCATATATGTATCTAGTGTATTTGTAACATTCATCATTTTTATCAACATACAAATTATTATAATTGTTGCTATCATAATAACCCATCAACTGTACTTCATCCATTATACCATTATACATCATGTCCACATCAGTTAGGATTGTCCCGTCTATCTTAGTATTATCGTTTAACGCCAGGTAATTTGCTTTTTCATCATGTAAGTCATTTTCATTTATAAAAACATTATCAAAATAATTCACCCCTACTACTCTTTCTCTCAATTCATCATAATCTCTTTCTAACTTATATATTTCTATTTTATTCTCAACATATAACTCTCTTTCTTCATAGCACCACATCACACTCTCACAATTATTTCGGACAGAGGGTACAACATTATACAACATTACTTCATTTAACAATAAGGGTCTCTTGCCCTGAAAAAACAACATTAAATCATCATCATCATTATAAACAATAAGGGGAAAATTTGCCCTCTGTCCCCCTTCAATTACTACATTATTTTTCCACTCTCTTTCTATTTCATAAACACTCATTAACATTTCATTATCGCATTCTAAAACTTCATCAGCACTATTTGTTATTATATTTTCATCATTATTCTTCACCCCCACTATACTCTCAAAATTGTCTACCATTTCGTCATTTTTACATTTTGTCTTACTTAAAACATTGTTACCTAATGTCTTGAACTTCTGTTCTAACTTATTTAAACCGTTTCTTATTGTTTCGTTAGTGCTTTCTAAATGTTTATTCATTTCTTGTATCTCATGTTTCAATTCTTTAAAACTATTCTTTTGACTATCGAACTTCTCATTGATTTCGTTTTTCTGTTCATTAAACAGCAATTTCATCATCTTGATTAAATCATTTTCTTGTATCTCAGCCATTTTAAAAGATTTTATTATAATACCCTTTATACTATTTAATAATTATCATACATACCAATTATTATGTATATTACCTCATAATACTCCTTATATAATTCGACAAATAATTCACTACATACATAACCCTATCAAAACATAACCCCATACTTGCGTCTATTTTACGTATATAAAAAAAATTTATTTTACCTTAAACAACCATTCTGCTTTCCCAGTGGGCCTATATTTATATAATATTATTATATAAATCGTCCCTACGTTCGGAAGCCAAATGTGAAGCTACTTTCCAACTGTAAGAAAATAATTTATGAAGGTTCTTTTTAGGCGAACAGGAGATCAGATGGTTGTTTAATCAAACAAAGAAACTTTATACGTTTACACATAATTAAAATTTATTAACATTTTTTACTATAATTTTATTATTAACAAACTACCTCCTGCCATCCTCCCTCTACTGGAAATTCACATTTACGAAAGTTATTAATTATATAATCATTCTGCTACAATGAGAATGAAAACATGGTATACAAATTCCAAATAAATTTTAAGAAATTAAGTATGAATTAAATTAAAATACAAACAACGCAAACCAGCCTTCTTTGTCTACCCGCTTACTCACGCACACACACACACAATGATTTTATGATTTGAGAGCTCTCATGTTACATTCCCCCATACCCATATGAGATCTCATTTGTTTAGTGCTTAAAATTTTGTTTCGTTATAAAATTTATATCGGACTTTGTTGATGTTAGACGAAAATTGAAAGTTACTTAACTGACATGTGAGTCCAGATGACATCGCCTTATACTACGCGCACTACGTAGATCACTGAATTTACATGTTTTTTTCTTTTAAAACCATTTAACTGTTAGTTCAATCTAATTAAGTTGACAGCTGCTATTTTACATTTAAGATCTGTATACGTGCAGGCGATAATTACGCACGGCCGGCGCAACACCAAAACTTCGCCGAAAACCGGCGAGAGCCGGGCAGACGCACAGTGGTTAGCGTCTGTACCACTCAGATGTTGTTTTGCGACTGTTTGTTCGGTGTCTCACACAATTGCTGGCGTGACACACCCAGGATAGGCTCTGACGAAACCGATGACACACAGTTGTTATATAAGTTGCTGACGCAACACATCGCCTGATGTCTGGTTGTGTAACGTGTTTACTGTTACATAACGTGTTCGTCATTGTCCTTGAACTGAGTTTGGTACAGTTGCCGGTTATTAAAACTGTTTATATGAATATTGTTGAATCATATGGTCTTTACCGTCTCAAACAATGCTGCCATCGTCTCGATCGCTCCAAATAATAAATTTACCGTTCTGTCATAACATTTTTCTATCACTTGACAAGTTATTTATTATTAAAAAATACAAATCCTGTTATTACCCCAGGTATGCCCAAAAATGCCCCGCTACAACTCATTCAAATTATCATTGCTACTCACCTTGTTAATTAGCACCTTGTTTGCACTTAAACTAACCTCTTTCTGATTTTCACTTGTATTCATATAAACACAGATATGATTTTATATTTGTACGTTAAAAAATTTATTGTGTTAATGAGTAACATAGTGTATTTGTATCTTCACTCATTACTGCCATTTATACGTTAGGTCTTAAAAGAATAATAGTCCAACTTTTCATAATTATCTCCTCAAGTCAACTCTCCCCCTCCCCTCCAAATGTATGGTGGAAGCATCAGTGATGTCAGGGGCGTATATAAGGGGGGGCCCAGGGGGCCCGGGCCCTCCCCGAAATAATGAATATAAAGAAAAAATAAGTAACGTAATCTGAATTATTTTAATGAATCATGCGCGAAGGCATCGCCGCGGCAGACAGTGATAATTCCCCGTATTGGTGAGAGGAGTGGGGTGGTAGTGGTGTGAAGTTCGTGCCAGTTCGGGTTGATTCAGTCCGACTCGGGCTCCCGCCCGGCCATCTGCGCGTGCGGACAACTGAACAGTTCAGTGGCAGCCATTGTTTGTTGTTTACGTTTGTTCGACATCTGTTGTACTGAAGTATGGTGGTGTTTTAAGTGTTAATGTTTACGTACTTTATCAGTATATTGAAGTTGGCCGTAAGTGAACCACAATTGTAATGAAGAGGCAAGCTTCTATTCAAAACTTTTTCGCCAAAAAACCAAGTGTCAATAAGCCTGTTGGTGACAGTCCTGAAGTCGGTAGTGTTACGAAAGGACAAAGTGCAAATAGGCCTGATGGTGACAATGCTGAAGTCGGCTGCATTGGTAGAATTGCTTCTTGTGATGTCGCTACTTCGAGCTCAATCAATGTAGTTCCGGTTATAGAGGATAGTAGGCCTAATCAAGTAAGGAAAAATATCTATGATATTGGAAACTATTGTCAAAACAATTCCGTTCAGTCTTTCACAAACGAAAAAAAAAAATTTTTTTATTAGAAAATGTTTGGAAACCTCAGCCTGGATACAAATTTCCCTCCATTACTAGTTCAAACCATACTAGATCTTTTCAAATGAAGTGGCTAGAAGAATTTACGTGGTTAGCTTATTCAGAGGAAAAATCTGGATCTTTTTGCAAGTACTGCGTGTTATTTTCCCATACCGAAAATGTAGGGAAAGGAGATCACCAAGTAGCAGGGGCGTTGGTTACTCAGGCTTTTACCAATTTAAAAAAAGCCAGGGAAATGTTTAGCAAACATGAAAACTTATCCTATCATAAGAAATATGTTTTGATGGCTGAAAACACAAAAGCTATAGTTAAGAAAAAGGCTGAAAGTGTTATCAATCAAGTAAATGCCCATAGAAGACTGAATATTGAGAATAATAGAAAACGGCTAATCCCTATAATACAAACAATACGATTTTGCGGGAGGCAGCAAATAGCTCTAAGGGGTCATCGTGACTCTGGACGAATAAGCCCTGAAGAACCGGATCAAAATGATGGGAATTTTCGATCGTTGTTGAGATACCGAGCCAACAGTGGAGATAATATTCTTAAAGACCAATTAACGACCAGTGGTGGGAAGACGATGTACACAAGTTCTTTCATTCAAAACGAACTTATTAACATATTCGGTCACTTAATACAATCAAAAATTGTAGAAAATGTCAGAAAGTCTGTTTTTTATTCCGTTTTAGCAGATGTAATCACTGACATCAGCCAAATCGAACAGTTTTCTCTCTGTGTACGTTACGTAGAGTACCAAACTTTCAAAATCAGAGAAGATTTTCTGACATTCGTCCCCGTTTATGACGTCACTGGAGCAGGTTTGGCTAACACAATATTGGAGACCTTGTCAACATTAGGGCTTGATCTAAACAAAATGAGAGGCCAAGGGTACGATGGCGCTGCCACGATGAGTGGGCAATTCAGAGGAGTACAAGCTTCCATCAGAGAAAAGCTACCGTTGGCCCTGTATACACATTGTTCTTCACACACTCTAAATTTGTGTTTGTCAGATGCGAGCAGAATACCTTCTATAAGAAACTGTATGGGTGTCATAAAAGAAGTCTGTGGATTCTTTCATATGTCAGCCAAAAGAACAGAAATATTGAAATCAATTATTTCTGAATGTTGTCCAGAACAAAAGAAAAAGAAACTTATTTCACTGTGTGAAACCCGATGGGTAGAAAGGCACGACTCAGTAATTTTATTTAAAGACATTTTGGAACCTATCTTTCTCTCCCTTTGCAAAATAGAAGAAGAGGAATTAAGTGACTCAGCTTCTAAGGCTCACACTCTAAGTAGTGCTATTAGTCAATTTGCATTTCTTATTAATCTTTTTGTTTTGAGCCGGATGCTATCAACCACGCATAACTTATCTGAGCAGCTTCAAAACAAAAATATAGATCTTCCACAGGCCTTGACTAACGTTACGAGTGTCTTACACCTTCTGTTGAAGGAGAGGGCAAATGCTGATGACTCATTTAAAGCCTTGTATAATCAATTAAAGTCATTCGCTGCCAAACTTGACATTAAGGAAGAGATTCCAAGAATTTGCCGCCTTCAAACAGCACGTAGCAACGTCCCTTACACCACAGAAGAAGAATACTATCGACGAGCTGTTTATGTGCCATACCTGGACAATTTTTGTAACTCACTGAAAGAACGCTTTGAATCTTACAAGGAAACAGTTGCATCCTTACAAAACATCCTTCCACAATTGTGTATCATAACAGATTTCAGTTCATTGGAGGCTGCTTTTGGTTTCTACGAAGATTTGTCACATAAAGAGATTGTGCAAAGTGAGTTTATGTTGTGGAAAGAAAAGTGGAGTCAGGAAAAGCCTTCAAATCTTCCAAAAACGGCTATAAGTTCTCTAGAAAAATGTGACAAGACTTTCTTCCCCAACATTTATACTCTTCTGAAATTACACGCAGTTCTTCCTGTTTCTGTCGCAACCGTAGAGAGAACTTTCTCCAGCCTGAGAAGACTGAAGACTTACCTAAGGAACAGCATATCTGAAAGTAGGCTTAACGGGCTTGCTTTACTTTCTATCCACAGAGACATTATAGTTAGTGACGATGAAGTTCTTGATAAGTTTGCAAGTGTACCAAGAAACCTGGACTTTGTTTCGTAACCATTGGTCTATATAAAAAGTGGAGTTCCTTTTGTATTCTTTTTATTGTCAGTTGGATAAACGATTAATAAAACAAATTTTGTTGCATTGTCAAACAGTCACTTTATTAAAACTTCTTTTAAGGTCTCTCCAAAACAATACTCAAAACAGTCTTTTGAATGATAGTTGATAAAACACACATATGCGTGTATACACAAAAAGAAAAAAATAGGGGTCTTGGCAATTTATACATACATGACAGAACAAAACAATATTTATAGCTAGAACCCCTCCAAACACGATAATCACAATCGCGTATTTCACTCTTTTAGTTCGGATAAGTGTTTACAGATGAGACATTGTTAAAATCTTGACCAATGTTTGAAATATAGTAACAGATCTTTTCATCATTTGGTTTGTTTAAAAATAGATATATTTTTTATGATTTAATGTCAACAATAAAGAAGCGTGATCTCGGTAAAGTAAAAGGGGCATTCCGCGCAAATTACCCTCTGAATATGAGCAGCAAAACTGATATAAAGTATCATGGGGTGTCTACTTAAAATTACTTAACCTAACCTTACATTAATCTTGGCCCCCCCCAAAAATATATTCTATATTCGCCACTGAGTGATGTATATAATATACTGTAATGTACTTCATTTTATTTTTAATGATGGAAAATTAATATTCAGAGCTTTCAGTCAGTAAATATCATCTGTTACAGAGGATTACCAGATGTCGAGTGAGAATCCTTACTTTTATTTGTGGATTCTTGCCTCTATTATTTCATCGTGTTATGCGTATACGTGGGACATTAAAATGGATTGGGGATTGTTTGACAACAAAGCTGGAGACAACAAATTCCTCAGAGAGGAAATTGTGTATTCGTCTGCTGTAAGTAAATCATTTTCACATACACGCTTTTATTTTTGCAGTAGCAATCTTTTGAGGTGAAAGCTCGATTGAGTATAAGAATTTCTCAGTTTTGTTAAACACTTTTGAATTTTAACTTTTTAATTAAAACTAATTCAAAATCTAGAGATTTCTTTTAAAAAGTAAACTTAATGAGTGTACACTTGTATACTTGTACTTGGTGAGTATACACAAACAAACTAAAAAAATGCAGTGTTTTAGCATAATGCGTCCACATCATATTATAAAACACATAACTTATCATAAACATAACATGTAAAAAATAAAATTTAAAATATTTCTACACTTTCAACTGCATGTAGAGATGTGAGGCAACCAAAACCCTTTATGAAATGTGCACACCAATAATAATCTGTTAACAAATAACTTAGTAATCAACACTGGTAGAGAGTTAACAGCCAAGTTCTCATGAATGAAGGAGTAAGACAAGTATGCAGTTTGTCACGAACTCTGTTGAATGTCTATATAGGTGATCTCATTAGAAAATGGAAAAAACTAAGAATAAATTCAGGTATAGAGATCTGTCTCAACACATCCGTAAATACAATAATTTTTGTGGATGACCAAGTTATAATAGAAGACATAAAGAAAAAGGTACAGTTATCTGTCTGTGTAAACTTTATTTGTTGAGTTCCTTTACAATATGACAATATCTTTGTCAAAAACTAAAGGCATGGCATTTTCTGGTAACTGTCCCAGAAGAACAACAATTCTCATCAACAATACTATTTTGGAGCAGGTTTCACATTTTCATTACTTGCACCGTGACATTTTTTATGAGTAAGACAGAGCCATCAGCAACAAAATAAATTTCGAAGGCTATGTAGTACAGTTTTAAGAACACTTAAGAATGAGACATTAAAAGACAGACAGGTTTTAGGTGTGTGGTTCAGAATGTTGGGCACCTAGGAAAAGAGATCTCGGACAGATGGAGTCATCACAAAGCAGTTTCTTAGGCCAGCGAAAGGCTGTGTTACAGAAGATAGGATATGAAATGGAACCATTAGAGAGGAATTAAAACATTCAGTCAGTTGTACTACAGGCAGAAATGTGAAGGAAAGAAGGAAAGAACATGTATCCTAAATGTAGAAAGAAAGGATTCCAAAGCAGATCTTGAATTATCACCCGATAGGTAGAAGAAGCGTGGCAAGACTGAGGATTAGATGGTGAAGCCAGGACAGGCAGAATTCCTAACGCTGAAAGGGCAGAAGAAGAAGAAATAAATTAATGCAAAAAAAGACAACATTTAAAAAACGAAAAATAAAAAATCCATGGATATATTTGTATGGATGAATGTTTAGTATTATTATCTAATCGTGCAAATGAGAAGACAAAGGTGAGAGTGGCCCTGGGTGCCAAAATTGGGGAGACACAAAAATCAGAGTCCATATATATAAAAAGACCATGTTTAAATTTTTTGAAAGAGGTGCCAAATTTGTGTTTTCCTAGTTATAAAGCATCCTATGCATGATCCTGATTATTATACTGTGTTTAGTGTATCAAGTATTAATCCTGTATGTATAGTGTATTTTAATCGTTGTATTTTATATTACAAAGGTACATTAGTGTTTTTTAGCCTGTATTTGCATGATAAATGAGACATGAATAGTGATTTTGTGTTTTATGTGTTTTTTTTTCAGAGCTATTATTATTTTGCGATTGTGGAAGATTTTGTATTAAGATTTGGGTGGGCTTTGTCAATTTCACTGACAGAAATGGGTTATGTACACGGGGATTTAATGGTTTCAATATTGTCACCACTTGAAGTCTTTAGGTGAGTATACACAAAAGTACATTACATCTTTATATTTCAAAGTTTTGTTTACTACATGTTAATATGTTGTGGCCTGAGGATACATGTCTTTAGTTAAGGTGACTTGTCCACATCATTCCACACTCAGATCCTTGAACTAGATGGCTCTTATGCATCTGTTTGGTAATATTTTAGTTCTGCAATACAACTGCAGAGGGCAGTACCAGCTTGATATAATGTTACTTTCTAAACATGTGCATTTCGAGCGAATAATAAACAGAAAAGGGATTAAATATCACTATAATATTGACGACTCGGAACACAAAGTTTTTTATAAGTAAAAACGTAAAGTTTTACCTTACAGCCTAAACCGGCTTTCACCTATAGAAGGCTTCATCAGAGGCTGTCGTTAGTAGTGCTGCTCGTCTTGTTGTTGGCGACGAGAAAGTGTTTCGAAAGATTGAAGCTGTGTGTGTGTGGTGAGATGTGTTCGAATAATGCGTGCGATTTGAATTGTGTCTGTTCGTTTAGGATGTCGTTTTTATTTGTTTTTGTGTGTTTGTATATTTCTAATTGTTCTAGAGTGTCTAGTTTTCGGCCTTTTGTGTGTACGTGTAGTATGTTCATGTTATTGTCGATGTTTTTATATGTGTGGTTTGCTTCAATGAGGTGGTTTGCAAAGGTAGATTCTGTAGTGGTGTGGAGTGCTTTTGTGTGTTCAATGTATCTCTGTTTGAAGCTACGTCCTGTCTGGCCTATGTAGAATTTACTGCAATTTGAACAATTTAGTTTATATACACCGGGTAGATCGAATTTGTTTTGTGCTTTGGGCATGCGTTTTGATAGTGTGTGTTCTGTTTTGTTAGTAGTTTTGTAAGCAATTCTGTATCCTGCTTTTTTGAATTTGTGGGCAATTTTTTCTGTTTGTTTGTTGATGTATGTTAGTGTTATGAATTTGTTGTTTTCTGTCTTTGTCTGTTGTTTGTTTTGTGTTTTGTGTAGGAGTTTACTGACTATTGTTCTGTCATAACCGTTAGATTCTGCTAGATATTTTATCGTGTTTAGTTCGTCTTTGTAGTCTATTTCATCTAAGGGGATGTTGTTAAGTCTATGTATCATGGTTCTAAAAGCAGCTAGTTTGTGTTGTATTGGGTGATTGGAGGTGTTGTGTATTAGTGTGTCAGTTGTAGTTGGTTTTCTGTATATACTGAATTTGTGCCTGTGTTCTAGTTTTGTGATGCAAACTACTTTGCAAACCACCTCATTGAAGCACATCACAAAACTAGAACACAGGCACAAATTCAGTATATACAGAAAACCAACTACAACTGACACACTAATACACAACACCTCCAATCACCCAATACAACACAAACTAGCTGCTTTTAGAACCATGATACATAGACTTAACAACATCCCCTTAGATGAAATAGACTACAAAGACGAACTAAACACGATAAAATATCTAGCAGAATCTAACGGTTATGACAGAACAATAGTCAGTAAACTCCTACACAAAACACAAAACAAACAACAGACAAAGACAGAAAACAACAAATTCATAACACTAACATACATCAACAAACAAACAGAAAAAATTGCCCACAAATTCAAAAAAGCAGGATACAGAATCGCTTACAAAACTACTAACAAAACAGAACACACACTATCAAAACGCATGCCCAAAGCACAAAACAAATTCGATCTACCCGGTGTATATAAACTAAATTGTTCAAATTGCAGTAAATTCTACATAGGCCAGACAGGACGTAGCTTCAAACAGAGATACATTGAACACACAAAAGCACTCCACACCACTACAGAATCTACCTTTGCAAACCACCTCATTGAAGCAAACCACACATATAAAAACATCGACAATAACATGAACATACTACACGTACACACAAAAGGCCGAAAACTAGACACTCTAGAACAATTAGAAATATACAAACACACAAAAACAAATAAAAACGACATCCTAAACGAACAGACACAATTCAAATCGCACGCATTATTCGAACACATCTCACCACACACACACAGCTTCAATCTTTCGAAACACTTTCTCGTCGCCAACAACAAGACGAGCAGCACTACTAACGACAGCCTCTGATGAAGCCTTCTATAGGTGAAAGCCGGTTTAGGCTGTAAGGTAAAACTTTACGTTTTTACTTATAAAAAACTTTGTGTTCCGAGTCGTCAATATTATAGTGATATTTAGTTAAGTAACGGACACGTCATGGACAACGAAATCCAAGAAGAAAAGGGATATTTCCTTTTATTTGTTAACATTTTATTAACAGTTATGTAATTATTTTTTTAAATTGTTTAAAATTTTTTTAGGAGATTCGTGTGGAACTTTTTCCGCTTGGAAAACGAACATTTGAATAACTGTGGTAAATTTCGAGCAGTCCGTGATATATCGGTAGCGCCTATCGATTCCAGCGATCAGACGCAGATCATACGCATGATGGACGACATGGACGGCGTCACAAACAGACACAAACGCAAACACGCGGCTGCAAGTAAGAAGCAGAATCGCAGTAGCAGCAGTGACAATAGATTGTTAATCGATGTTGCTGGTGAATCTACCGATGATCCTGACATATAGTCTTATTACTTTGATTTATTCAGTAGTTTCTTATTTTGTTTGTTCAGTACTCTACAGTTACTTATTTTATTTTGTGCTGGTGTCGTAAGCACTTGGATAGTGATAACTACTTAATTAATTAAGTAAAATAATTAATGGAGGCCTTACCATAGTAGTAATTAAGCTTTATACATTGTCAGTATTTTAATTTTACTAATTTTATTAATATTTTTATATGTAGATCTCATGTTTACCAATTTCATGTAGTACTAGTAGGTATTGAAGCTTATTTTGTGTAAAAAAATAATGTAAATTAGTTTCGTACTTTTTGTGATCCTGTAGTTAGTGAAATTGAATTTGTTTACATTTGGTAAAATTTTTGGCTAATTTTTTATATATAAGTTTTAAATTTTTTGTCTTTATCCGTTATTGATATTTGTACAAAATTTTGCAATAAGTTCTGTTTTTCATAAAAAAGTAGGATTAACAAAATAATCTAAACTGTTTTGAATTTTAGCATTTGTAAGAATTTCGTTTTGATCTGAATAATTTTTTGAGAGAAGGAATGTAAACATTGTGTGTTTTTACATGGAAGGAGAAAATTGGAGAGCTAATGTTATTTGTATATACAGTGAAACTTCACTAATTCGGACTTCACTCATTCGGAATTTCTATAATTCGGACTGGGGTTCTCAGTACTGTAATTTATAAGTACATATGTAAAAATTCAAAATCAAGTGTAGATTTAGCCTACTTGAGAAGAGAAAGGCCGGAAATACTGTACATAGTGTATTTTCATGAACTGGGATTATTAATTGGTAGGTCAGCGATAACGAAAAGCAGTGTCGTATACATTTCCTGGAAATTCTGAACAGTAATGTACAATTCATAACAACGGATATGACTCATACAGACTTTCACATTTGTCATCATTGTGAACACTCGTCCCATAGCCAGTCACTTTACGTTGTGACTCCGTAGTGTTCGTACCTTTTACTGTGTTCAAAAATGAGTAAACGTGGTTCGTATAAATCGCTCACGATAGAACAAAAGATAGAAGTTTTAAAATGTATTGACAAAGGTGATTCGGTTCAGTGTTTTACGCGATTTCGGTATCAGTAAATCAACATTTTACGATATTAAAAAAAGCAGATCAGCATATACAAATTTTTCATTGAATAGAGACTTTGATAGTGCCAGTGAAATTAAGCGAAAATGGGTGACTCCTGACAAAACGTCTGACATTGACGAAGCTGTTTGGACGTGGTATAAACAATAACGAGCTGCTGGTGTACCGATCCGTGGGATAGAATTGCAGACTGCTGCTGAACGTTTTGCTACTTGATTTCAAAACCACGATTTTAAAGCAAGTACAGGGTGGTTGTTTAGATTTAGAAATCGACATGGCATAGCAAACCGATCGATTTGTGGAGAACTTTTAAGTGCAGATCATGAAGCTATTCAACCATATAAGGATAAATTACAAAAAAATTAATGATAATGAACTTGAACCGTGGCAAATCTACAATCCTGATGAGACGGGATTGTTTTGGAAGGCAATGCCAAAAAATACACAATCGAGTAAAAAAGAAACCCATACACCTGGACATAAAATAAATAAAATGAGGCTGTCTGCATTACTGTGTGCCAATTCCGATGGTACGCATAAATTAAAATCTGTCGTAGGAAAATCTAAAAACCCAAGAGCAATGAAGAACATAAATGAGACTGATCTTCCTGTGATTTATAAAGCTCACAGAAACGCGTGGTTCAGCTGTGAAATTTGCAGTTCTTGGTTTCATAACAATTTTATTCCATCAGTCACATTTCACATGGAAGAAAAAAATGTTGCTAGGGAAGAAGTTAAAACAGTGTTGTTATTGGACAGTGCTCCAGTGCATCCTGCAGAGTACATTTTATGAAGTGATAATGGAAAAATAAAATGTCTATTCATGCCTCCTAATACATCGGCACTAATACAACCAATGGACCTAGGAGTAATCTATAGTTGCAAACGGCTGTACAGAAAGAAACAGCTACAAAACTGTCTCGTATTTTTTGAAGATGAAGAGGGTTGCAGTACCAGTTTAGGTGAACAGACTTTAATCAATATGAAAAATTACAACATAAAAAATGCTTTATTTAACTGGGCTTCAAGTTGGAAGGAGGTGAAAGCCACGACGATTGCTAATTCTTGGAAAAAACTTCTTAACCCTGAAGATAACGAAGAAGAGGATTTTAATGGAATTGAAGAAGATGATTACAGAAATATTTTAGAAAATGAAGGAGAACATAAGACAAACATGGAAATATTTGAGAGTGGCTGAATGAAGATGCTGGTGAGGTAGGGTACGTTGTGCAGTCGGAAGAAGAAATAGCTGCTACTATAAAAGGTCACCAAACTAAGGGACTGATGACAGATGATCAAAATGGCGATGATGATGACGATGAGGAAGAAAACGATCACGAAGAAAGTGAGAATGTTAAAATAAGTGATGCAATAAAAAACGTACAATCCTTGTTGAAGTTCGTAGAAATGCCTGCAAACTTTAACTTAAGCAAATATTTTTTTGTTTTAAGTGAAATGAAACAGAATTTTGTAACAGGAAACAGCTAAAAACAAAATACATGCAAAAAAATTTTAGTGATTTTTTTAAGAAGCTGTAGGCTTGCTAGAATACGTACTGTGCAGTGAAAATAGAGTGTTTTGTATTTAAGGACTGTATTTAAGTTTAGTTTTGTATGTAAGTTACGTACTATAGTATAAAACTGAATCGAATTTTTGTAGTAAACATCACATAAACAGGTACTGTATGTTACTTCTTATTTTATACCTCTTCTGCTACTAATTAATAGAGTATTAAATACAGTATTTTTAACAAGAACATACAGTAGACCTCTTGTAGATTCAAATTGGGTTTCAGAATGATTTCTTTTATATTGTCTGCTATCGGTAACCGATAGACACACAAAAACTCGCTATCAGTTCGTAATGTTCTATAATTCGGATTTTCAGCAATTCGGACTGAGCTTGGTCCGCATTAGTCCGAGTTAGCGAAGTTTCACTGTATCTTGTACAGTCATTATTAGAGCTGAAAAAGTAAATCAAAAATATGTTTTTTACATACTTAATTTTTCACTTCATAGTAGGACTTACGGTGTGTTACATAAAAATTCATTTCTGTGTGATAAAAGTGAATATTTTTATTCAAAAAAGAAAGGAGGAATTTGTGATTTAGAATGTATCTGATAGCATTAAATGCGTATATGATAAATCATGTAATAATGAAATTACAAACAAAGCTATGCAGCATTTTGTAACGAGACATTGCAATTTAAAAAAATGTTTAAACAAGTTGTAAATTCAAAGACAGGAATCAAGAACATGTTAGGATTGTATATATTTGCTTTATTATTTAAATTTTCTTTTAAAAACTCAAAAAGTTTATGTATTAAAATTGTGATCAAATTTTTGTATTTGGGAGTACGAGGAATTTAAAACCAATATATCAATCAAAATACATGTATTATGGAACAAAATTCTATCAACGAATACCATGATACACATCAGTATCAGTACAGATTAATATGATGTATTGAAATTAGGAAAAATATCTATTGCTAACACTGATGATGGGCAGACTATTTGAAACTTATTGTGAGTAATAATATGTCAAAAATAAAAAAAACAAGAACCAGTTAAGTAGAAAATATCTTGTGAGTACCTGCATCCGTTACCTCTGTATAGAAAGTTACTTTAAAAAGTTCGAGTGCCAGGGTCTAAAGGTGACATGTAAGGAAATAACTAATTTCTGTCAAGATGTATCAATGAGTTTTATATTTTCGTGTACACATCTGTCTGTTTTGCATTTCAATCACCTCTTCTGATTTCAGCTGAGAACATTTAGTACACATTGTCATTGTCATCATAATTTTCACAACATGGCATAGACAAGGTGGTGCCTGTTCTGCCTTCAAAGATCCTCCAGCCATTTTTTCCTGGACCTACCCACACACCACCTGTGTCCTACAGGTTTTCATTTCCAGACTTGTTTGGGCAGTCTGGAATCTGCCTAAGTGTTCTTCTTAAGTGTTCTATCCACTGTTGTTAAGTAATCTTTTACTTTTTCATTCAAGTTGAAAACGTGCAACTCTTCCCTTATGACCTCATTCTTTATATGGTCAAAACTTTAGAACACCTTTTAACTCCTCTTAAAATGTGATTTCTGAGGTCTTTATTTTACTGTCTTGTTTCTTGGGTGTTGCCCATAATTCAGACCCACAGGACAGTACAGGGACCACTATAACTTTGTAAAAATTTAATTTTGTATCTCGACATACCTTGTTTCTGAAAGTACGGTTGATTGTTCCAGATTGTCTGCAACTTACCTAACTTAACATCAGTATCATAATTCCTGTCATCACTCAGTACACAGAATTGTAATTTTAGTAGTGAACTTCTGAACAAATGGTGTAAAGTAAATGTGGTATGGGAAAGTGAGAAAAGTCATGTGGGAAATGTAATCACAAAGTAATAACATTGTAACTGCTCTGACTGTTGACGTCCCACAGCCGGTAGCAGGCCACACCCTTAACAGCCAATTCGTCTGTGGTCCGTGCAGCAGGAACTCTATTTGAAGCTCGGGACACAGCACACGAGCGGACGACGGGCATGCCCTTCGTTGCGCACAGCCCCAATTGTAGTATTGTTGAAGGCAATTCTTCTCTGTGTTCTGTTGTAATAGGCCACATGAATGCAGCTTTGTGTGTGCTTTACACACCTCTGAGACATTCTGTGGTATATCTACAGTAACACTTCGAAAAGCTCTGTGGATAACTTTCATGTACAGTTTGCAGAAGTCAGATAACTCAAGATAACTTCACTTACTTGTTTATTCCTTCATGAGTGTAAGGCTTATGCCTTGCAGTAACAGTTCATGTATATAGTATGCCATACATATTACAACTGCACTGGCAATATGCTAACTGTATAGTAACAATACAGATATTAGAATACACCACAATAATACTACGTACATATAGTATACAATCCGACTACTGCATACACCATTTCTCTTATTACATATTACAACTGCACTGGAAATATGCTAACTGTATAGTAACAATACAGATATTAGAATACACCACAATAATACTACATACATATAGTATACAATCCGACTACTGCATACACCATTTCTCTTATTACATATTACAACTGCACTGGCAATATGCTAACTGTATAGTAACAATACAGATATTAGAATACACCACAATAATACATACATATAGTATACAATCCGACTACTGCATCCACCATTTCTCTTATTACATATTACAACTGCACTGGCAATATGCTAACTGTATAGTAACAATACAGATATTAGAATACAACACAATAATACTACATACATATAGTATACAATCCGACTACTGCATACACCATTTCTCTTATTACATATTACAACTGCACTGGCAATATGCTAACTGTATAGTAACAATACAGATATTAGAATACAACACAATAATACTACATACATATAGTATACAATCCGACTACAGCATACACCATTTCTCTTATTACATATTACAACTGCACTGGCAATATGCTAACTGTATAGTAACAATACAGATATTAGAATACATCACAATAATACTACATACATATAGTATACAATCTGACTACTGCATACACCATTTCTCTTATTACATATTACAACTGCACTGGCAATATGCTAACTGTATACTAACAATACAGATATTAGAATACAACACAATAATACTACATACATATAGTATACAATCCGACTACTGCATACACCATTTCTCTTATTCTTTCCTCTCAGCTCACTCCATCCTTTGGTGTATCCCTTATTCCCACCCATGCAATGCCATTTTTCTCCACTTCTTCTTTTATGTAATCTTCCACATTTTCCGCCTCTTTTATGTAGTCTTCCTCTATTATTTCCCCCAAATTTTGTCTCAGATAAGCTATCCTTGTTAGATTGTCGTCATGTAGATGTAGTACATCTCCTAGCAATCTCATATGACCTTAAAGAAAACGTGCTTTAAGCATACTGTTTTTATTCATAATCTGTATACAAAAATAGATGAATATTGTAACAACACGATTCTTACGTACTCTTATAAACGTGGAGTGTAGTGTGTTCGCCTCACACTGTCGTCGTCACTTATATGTTGCGCTAACGATGTCCATAGCGATCCTTCAATTACCAGTACCACACGAGTGGAAACCTTACCTGTTCTTCGTTAGGTGTTCATAAATCCCGGGTGGTGCCAAATTGTTTAATTAAAACAAATTAACAAATATTATGATTGAGCGTTCTTCGCTATGACGATCTGGAGTATTCAAATTTTACTCCCGCCTTCGTTCGACCTTCTTAATCGAGCAGTTAGTTCGCCGAGTTTGCGACGTGAGCGCTTACCGTCATTTTCGTTCTTTGCTAAATAATACACAATTTATGCTATACTTTCCTATGGAATAAAAAAACAGTGGTTACACTCTGTACTAGTTTATTTATTTGGTGATATGTAATTACTCAGTTTGACACAAAATTATATTTTGTTATTCAACAAATTTGCACCGACAATTATTATGAGACAAAATCTCGGGGTTTCGGCGAATCGACTTTGAACGATTTATCCAGTCAAATATGGCGACTGCTTGGTTTGTTTACAGTTTATTCAGTTCAAAGTCCTGGGTTCTTGTGATTACGAAAAATATATTAATAATGATTACAATAAAGTGCACTACCTTACATTATTTGTACTTAAATAATATAATGTGTAATTATAATTTGTTTCTGAAGTGTGGTAAAGTGTGTTTCAAAAGTTCGTAATTCTCATACAGGTTATTTTTCTAATTAACAAAATTTCAGTGTTTTATTTTTTTAATTAATCTTTGAAAGAAATAATATTCAGTTTGTAGTGAGAGTTCAGATTACTGTGAGAAAAATTTAAAGTGAATTTATTTCAGAAATTCTGGTAATTTAATAATACTTATCAAATCAGTTGACTGGTGGTGTACTGTCAATCAGTTGTAATGGAATGGGGCTTCAATAGTTGTCAATTTTCAATTATCTGGGGCTTAAGTACTTCTGGCATCTTTTTCATGTTAGTTGTAGAAATTTATTCATTTAAAATTTATTTAAATTGGTCCTTGGCATCAGTTAAATGTTCTCGTCCCTCATCTGCTTCTTACGTTTTCATCTTTTTGAATTTTGATTACTTTTTATACATTTTAGATTAAAATTCTGGTCATTCACGGCCTGGCGTCTATTCTGGAAGAGCGTCACTTATTGAATAATAAGATTTAACGGAAAATTCATAACCAACGTTCGTTGTCATGGTTACTAATAGCTTTTGATTGGCTTAGCTTGACTTAAGACCGTTGTTATCACATTTGAATTTTTATTCAAAATCACTATATATCTTCTGATTGCTATTATTCTTCCGTCTTCCTCTCTACGTATTAAATATTATCATTACTGTTTGTATTTTCTTTCAAAGATCATTTTGACATCCCATAAGGTTGGGTTTTCTTATGTATTGTGGTTTGGACAATTACTGTATGTTGATATTTGTTAATTACATTTCTTTTTTATTTTAAGTCCTTATTCTAACATTTATCTTTTAATCTGATTCACAAATTATCCTTGACTAGTTATTTGCCTTGGATTTTCTAATTTCCTTGTTAATTTTTTACAATTTGTAGTTATTTGTTTTTTACAGTTAGGCATTTCATAGGCCTAAGTAGTAACTGACTATATTTACTTATTTTATACAAATTACATCTTAATTTACCCTCGTACATGTTTTGTTTTGATATTATAAATGATTTGTTTACTTATTGATGTGTTTTGGATCTGTTTTTATAATAATTGTATGTTACCATTAGTTTCTACATTATGGTTTGTTAATTATTTCCTAACTGATTTTCCAGTGTTATCAGATCTGTATTAATTTATCTTTCTATTTACTTGTTTTGCCATTGTTAATAACTAGGTTATTACTTACTATTCTCTATAACATAAAACATAACATTTAGGCTTATGGTCTGTATAATTCCTTCAGCCATATCCTATTCATAGATTAAATCAAACAATTTTTTAACAGTTATTATGCAACGTTTGCTTACAATTCGTTCCATTCTTAATTATTTTTTGGGTGGTAAACATCATCACACCATCTAAACTTACTTAATTGATTATCCCTTAGAACATGGGGTGTTTATTTTATTTTGCTCTTATTTTCTTTATTATATTTTTTCTTAAACAAACTCTATCTTCTAGCCATGGTAACCCTAACTTTTAACCTTCCATGGGTTTCTCCCTTTGAATACTATTGTATCCCTTACTTACAATTAAACTTAATGCTATCAGTAACAAGATTCTTATTAAATAATATTGTTCACTATTAATCATTTAGTGTTCATCACAGATTATTAAGTGTTTATTCCTATTACTATCATTAACAAAATTCTTATTTACTAATATGGTTCACCATTAATCATTTAGTGTTCATCACAGATTATTAAGTGTTTACACCTATCAATAGGGTTTCTCATTATTTTGGGGTTTTACACTTTCACTTTTGCACTTCTTAAATTTTATTTTAAGTGTTATTAGTCGGTAATCCCTAACATTACATTCTCTTTGTCACTTAGTTATGTTTACTTTCTCACTACCTCACTATCTCTCTCTTTACAAATGTTATTTATACGATTAATAAGTTCATGTCTTTATAGAGTTCTTTATTACATTTAAACTCTATTCTTTGGTTAGTGTACTTTTATTTTTCTCATTATTTTATCGGGTTTTATCAATTATCATTTACATTTGTCATTTAATCGATAATAATAATTATCTTTTACATTTGTTAGTTATTGGTTTCGTTTCCCTTATTATATTTGAGTGTACCATTTCTCCTTTTTCTATTCTATATTATTTGTTTGTGTCTTATCATTTGTTTTCCTTTTATTTCCTTTATACTTGTTTTGGTTTCATTTTCCTCCTTCTTCGATTTCATTTTCTTTTCTTTTAATTTCCTTTAATTTTGGTTTTCCCCTTCTCCTTTGGTTTCCTTTTATTTGGTCAATCACTTGGGTTAGGTCATGTCGTCGTTTGTCGCGTCATTGTCATTTTATTTTCATTACTTTAAACATTTTATATAGTTGATTCATCATTTTTATCCCTGGTATTGGGGTGGCTTATTTGTGTTGTAACAATATATGAATGTGGCTGTGAAACCAGTTTTTCTGTACAATTTTAGTTGTGAAAAGTTATATTTGTTGATTTTATTAACAGATATGATCATAATTGTATGTAAAGCGAGTGTCATATTTAAAACTTTTTATTTTTCTATTTAATAGATTGGGTCCATACATTTTTAAGTGTTGTTTTAAAGAGAACTTGATCAGATGCTCTGTATTCCCACCAAATGTTTGTAAATTCTATCAGGAGTATTAGTTTTTTTGGATGTTTGTGCGCACTGACATGTCATTGTAGTTGTAAACGTTAATTTGTGTACTGTAGTGCCTACTGTTTCTTATATTGTGTGAGTCTTAACTTATTAAAACTGTTATTTTACCTACTGTAATTATAAAAATTATTTTCAGATATTTTAAAATTACAAAATTTAGAATATTACTATAGAAAAATTATTTTTTTAAATTTATTATAAATTCAGTTTAAGGTCTGTCTGACAGTTTAATCCGATAGTTGATTGTGTATTTTTTTTTTTGCTATTTCATCACAAATTCTCCCTATTTATCTATCCATAATTGTCTACATTATCACTTCATTTGACATGTGTTTAACTTACTTTTGTTATTATTTTATTCTAATAGATCTGGTTGCTCTTTATATAAATCTAATTTATCATACCTCTGCAATTATTAACTCAAATCTTGAAATGGTTATTACTAACTTAATTGGTAATAGTGTAAAATGTATTTACAGTATTGCTAAAAAAAATGTTTTAACTGTAATATTATTTACATTTTCTTTTATTGTAAGTTTTTTTAGTTGATTTTTAAAGAAAATAAGTTGTTTGTAAGAGAAGGTGCGACTATTGTTAAGAATAACTACTCGTTATACTTATTTTGTAACAATTTAAGAAATGTGAGGTTAAATGTATAATTATATTGTTCATTTGCAAAACGAAAATGTGTAACATTTCTCAATTTGATTGTGACATAATGTGTACAGTGTAATTTGTTGAATTTAATGAACTGAAAACCAAATATTTTAAGTCGCTCATGTAAATCTTATATAGCAGTGATAATAATTGTATACTGTATATAGTAAATCTGTAAATATCATAACTTTGGTCGCCACATGCTTGACAGTTATAATCTTCAAAATGTGTGTAGCACAGAAATCTTGTTAGCACAAAGGTAAAGTAATTCTAGATATTGACCCCCTTATTCTGAGAATATGCGAAAGTAGTCGGATATATATCTGATAATTTTGATTTGTATACAAATTTTTTGATTCAGTAATGGGAGTAAGAAAACAAAAAATATTTCAAGCAGAATGATCACTGTTGCTCACCACTAAAATTATATAATTTTTATATAGTGGTGTGCAACAGTGATCATTCTGCTTGTGATTTCAACCACTAACACAAATTTCTTCATTAAACAAAAAATATTTGTTAATCTGAAATTATATGAAATGAAAATGTGCAAGATTTGGTACAGGGAAGTTAATTATATGGATGATTACAAGGTCATATTTAAGTATTTGAAGTTTTTAAAATCAGGGTAATTGATTGTGGATCTTATGTGTGAAGATGGCTGCCAAATCAGAGGAATACTTCATGAGACTATTACATGGAGATTCTGAAGTGGTCTTCTTATATGTTCAGTGTTCCTTAGTTACTTATGTTAAGATTCATGTGTGAACCTCAATTTATATTTTATGTAAATCAGCGTAAGTGAGTTGGATATTTTTGCCATGATTTCAGGACGAGGAATTCCTTTCTACCCATTGTTGAGCTCTACGTATTATTTTTACTTATGTTGAAGGCTAAATGTTTCTAAATCTTGCCTTACATGGTAGTTTATGAGTCAGTTCTCCCTAATTTGTGCGACTTTGATTACCCACGTCAGCTATACGTATAGTGAAATAGGTATGCCATGGTTCTATGAAACTTCAGCCTTGTGTCTTATGATTTATTTTTTTATTGTCCCATATATATTTTAAAATTTTTGTGTCAATCCAGCTATCCTGAATCCTGTTCACTAGATTCTGTCGCCTTCGTGTTCTTTAAAAACTCATTTTTTAACACAAGTAATTGCATGCACTATTGGCCTTTACAGCACACTCAGCTGATACAGAAACCATAAGAAATTACTGAAACACATTTCTAGAAAAGGTGACAGAATATGAAGTTATTGAGTATCAAGTTTCCAAGACTATTGTGTTATGATGCCCATGATAGAGAGTGTCTTCCTCATTTAATATTTTTAGAGCCCACTTGAATGTCTTTCTTTTATCTATTTGTATCAGCCATGTGAAGACCACATGCCAATTTCAATTCTTTATTCCTTGTTCTTTTCTTTTTCTCCAATATTCTTTCATCTTTTCACTATGTCTCTTCTTCCTGTCTTCAGTCCACTTTGAACCTGCGTTTTTCTCTCTCCTACCCTGGACTCCTTTCATTTTTAACATTTTTGCCCAAAAACCTTCTCTTTCAATTGCTTCTTCTGCGTTTATATTATTTTTTTCTAAATCCTTTTTGACTTCTTTAATCCAACTTGATGTTGATTCTTTCCCCACAGATATTTGAAGATCTGTTTTGTTAACCTATAAATGTTCAAAAAATACTAGTTTTCCTTTTCTCATTATTCCTGTTATATTTTCTATACTTTGATATATTTCATCATTACTTCTTAATTTTCAACCTTCTAAAGTTTTTCATGGGGCTGATATTTTCCTAATAATTCATCTTTCCAATATTTATAGTTTGTCTAAATTATAATTCAGTGCTAGACATTCACTTGCATATAGGCATTCTGGCCTCACTGATGTACTGTAATGCCTTATTTTCACATTTTTAGGTATGCACTTTTTATTGTAAATATCTTTAGTTATACCATATGCTCTTTCCATTTTATGAATTCTTTCTTCTATAACACATTTTTCTAAACCATTCTCTTGAATTATTTCCCCTAGATACTTAAATTTTCTAACCCTCTCTATTCGACCAATATCTGTTAGCAGCAGTGTTGGCAGATTTTTAATGTTCGTGAGAAATTTGTTTTTTCTACAGAAATTCTTAAGCGTGTTCTACTGGCTATGTACTGTAAAAATTAACTTGTGTTACTGCAGATGTCAGATGTTCAGAAAGTATAGCAAAGTCATCTGCTAATGCCAAACAGTTTATTTCAAATATGTTGGCTTTCTTTTATTGTTAGTTTCTGGTATTTGTTTAAGGTGGCCAGTACGATTGGAAACTTCAGTCTTCGAACTTTATCACTACTGCTCTTCTTCACATTTATTTCTATTGTTTGTATTGTATCCACACTGTATGGTGGGATGAATTAGATGTTAATATTTTTTTGTGACCAGGCAGATGATATTGTTTTGCAAATTGTTTATAACATTTGCTCAAGACATTTACGCTGTGCCTTCAAGGTCTGTGGCATAGCCAAGTCATTGCAGTTTAAAAGCTATTATAGATGTAAAATTTTTGATGTATATAACTGTATAACTGTCAGTAAAAACCATTATTTGTATAGCACTGAATGTTACAGAAAATTTACAGTAGTCCTTCATAAAATCAGTTTTAGTAACATCGCTTTTTTTGTTACTTTAATAAATTGAATTGTACATTTGTATCTATAATTGTAACTTCAGTTGTGGTATTATGGTAATATTAAAATCGAAACTGAAGGAAGTTCCTTACAGGGAAACAAACAAAATATTAAGACAAAAGGGGTATGAAAATATGCCATACCCTTATGAATAACGTATATGAAAGGCACTTTAGATATAACAAGACGATGATATAAAAGAAGAATAAAAATGGTTAGTTCATTAAAACGAATGTTTTGTTGTAAATGAATCAGAAAAGTGCCTTAAGCATAAAAAATGTACCCGATGAATGTGTTTTCCTTTTGTACACAGTATGAATGTTTGCATATCGAGACTTTGGAATTTACTAATATTAAATTGATGCCATTGCTTAGTTTTATATACTAGAAATATTTTTTAATTTTTAAATGAAATTTATAATAGTGGTATCTATATTGTATGAAGGTCTAAGATAAAGTCTGTGAACTCACTGTGATTAAATTTCTGTGTACCTTATTGGTGAACATCACCATATAAGGCCGGGGCTCCATGAGCTGTATTTTACTGCTTTTATCCACTGTAATTTACAGCAAAAAAATAGACTCAGCATTCCTAAATGGAAGTGGCTTCACGTGCTGTAAGTTACAGCGGCAGTAAGAATCAAGGGACAACTCCCAAGGTCATACTGCCATTGTATAGAACATGTTCTATTTTTCTGGTGACAGTTTGCCGCTGGTACCTGGCTCCATGCACTATGTTTTACTGCCGCTTAGCTTTCATCTTGGCGCTTTTGCTATTCACTTGATTTGCTTATTTCTAGTTGAATTTTTACTATTTGTTTGTTTCACTTTGTTGTGGCATAATTTTGGAAATGAAGTTAGACGGTGAACAAATTATTGTAGAAGTAGAAAAATACCCAGCATTGTACAACACTAACAACGAAAGCTACAAATACGGAAACGCTAAAATTGAAGCACGGAAACTTAAAATTAGCCTAGGCATATTGTCAAACAATTAAGTGTAACTTAAAATTTTTTTATTAACTGTAATTATTAAATTAATTAAATGATTAAATTGAAACAATAATTCAATCAATTACTACCACTATTTCATTAAATATTTAATTTTTATGCACTCATCTACACAACACACAGTGCAGTTACTGCTCCTGGAGCCAAGCACCTCGGAATGGTAGAGGCAAATTGCTGCTTCTAAGCGCTGTAAAATACAGCATGTGGAGCCACCTCTTTTTTACAGCTAAATCTAGCCAAAAAGTGTCGCTTGTACACACCATAATTTACAGCTCGTGGAGCCATGGCCTAAGGAACAAAAGTAAGGTATTTTTTGTTTTGACTGCTTCAGAGCTACCACTTTATTGCTCTGAATGCTATAAAAATGCAGCCCTTCTGCTGTTTACTTTGGGAACAGGAAAAAGTCACATCGGGCCAATTCTGGTGAAGAGGAGAGTTCCAGCATACTGATTTTTCCTTATTAAAAATTCTTTTGCAGACATCGTGCGAATATCAGCTCTGATGTAGTGCAAGAACCATGAATTGCTGGCAAAATGTTCAGATCATTTCATATACCGGTAGCCGTTTCATTACTACCACTGTATGTCCAGTTGATTCATGGTGTTGCCAAAACACACGATACACTGCAGTGAGTTCACAAACTTAAAATTACCATATCTAATATACACTTATGTCATTGTGGCCGTTTTAATAGTCGGTACCATTTGATTTTTCTTTTACTAAGCCTGTAACTTAAAACTGTTAGATGTAATTAGAAAATAGTGTAATGCATTGTGTTGTCCTGAATAAGTGATTCAGTGAGTAGTGACTCAATGGATTATATCGTGTTTTATGTTTAATTTGTTTATGTGAATTTTCATATGCTATATTAGTAAGGGTATATTTCGTCTCAGTTGTCTTGGTTATGTTAAGTCATAAAGATTTATATGTTCCTAATATGTGTTGAGAAAAATTCCTTCGATTTTGTTTCTTTTTACTTGTTTATAGCAGAGATGTACTGTAAGTAAGTGATAATTAGTTGATTCAAGCAGTAGCACTTTTAACCATTAGTAACATAAGGAAATGAATATTTTAAATTAATATGCAGTTTACTACTGTTATAAACGATCAATTATAGTTTATTCTTTTATATATTTTTTCTGTATGTTAATCTTTCTTGTACCTTTAGGGCCAATAAAATCTGTATGTACGTTTGTTGAAAAGCATGATGAGTAAGGTTTCTCTGCCTCATTGGCATGGTGGCCAACTAAAAATTTAAAATTTTGGTTAGTAGGCATTAGAACAGAGATCCCCAAAATATTTGGCTAGGCGTTCCAATAATGGCCTTTCAGAATTGTCAGAAATAGTATGTGACTTTTACACTTTTTAATTAATAAAATTTGAAAACATAAAATATCTAAAACTGTCAACTTCAAAATTCTTACCTTCACAGGGATCCAGGGTTCTATATGCGAACTCGTGACCTGTAAGAGTGGTTATTGGGTTTTGTCACGTAATAAATATTAACTCTCATTTACTACAATTAAACAACTTTGTTTATTAAAATTATTATCCCCAGTTATATTCTCTACATCTATTACATAAGTATTTCATTATAATAGCCCCTACTTCTACACCAGTACTTTTATGTTTTATTTTCCCCTGTTATTTTTTACGTACATACACTCTCTCACTCTTTCTTTTTACATTGTTTCACCCCCTCGTATTTGAGCTCATTAATAAATATATTTTTTTGTTTTAGCAACTGATTACATTGTACCTGCACGTGCTATTCCGCCATCTTTCTATTTCACTCTCACAAACACTGTTTTTATACTTCACGTTTACATTTATTATTCATTCCACTAACACTATTTCTGCTGGTTATCCTTCTCTGACACAATTACATATTTCGGTAGACCTTAGCTACTCACTTCACTTTGTCTGCCGAAATTCCGAGGCTGCGTTATATTACAGCTGTACTGTGTACAGCGTTGTGATTAACTGCTCTCTGACGACCGTGAACATCGTGCGCGTGGTTGCCTACCCACCAGGCGTTAAGCGTTGCCGTCAGCTCGTACTCTGTGATTGGTTCTTGCCATCACATGTTCGGCTATGGAATTTATGTACGTGATTTTCACGTTGTGAAAAAGGCAGCACACTCGCGCGCTCGTACACATTCCCAGACGCTAACAGCTTTTGTGCCTCGTACGGCTTGGCACGAGGTGGACTACAGGGTGTTCAAAAATGTCAAGCGTTTGTGATCAAAACGTTGTTCAGCTTGGGTTGCTACTGCTTTTTACCATTATTATGAAAAATAACATAAACCCCTGGGTTTTGCCCCGTTACAAGTATAGCAGCACCCTTCATTTACTATTAGCCTTAACTTATGTGTTATTATAATGAAGATCAATTAAAGAAAATATAATTATTATAAAAATAATGTAAAAGACAGTAAAAGTCTTAGATTTTCATTGTACTTGAAAAGTTTCACAATTTTATTTTTACATTGTAACTCAAATTCCATAGTTTTGTGTGATTCTGGGAAACTCCATTTGGGGATCACTCCAACAGAAACTGTAACAGGAAAATTTTGAGTTAATAGAACAAATCCGAATCAACATTGGAATGTTGCACTAGATTCTTGTTTTTGGTGTATCATGTTTTGTGTCAAGTGTCTTTTTAATAAAAATTATTTTTCCCTGTACTCTGTTAGTATATTTATTTAATTTCTAAAATTTATTTTCCACCTACTGAGACAGTAGGTTTAGTAAAACACTGATTGTTTTGTGTGCCAGTATATGTACCATTAATATTTTTCAATGATGTTTTTGCGAAAGCAAACTGAAATAATAGTTTTCAACAAACCGAATATAGTCCAATATATTGAACAACAATTTTTATGAAAAATCCACTTCTTTATATATTGTGCATAACACAGTTTGATTTACAAGTGTGTGTGTGTGTGCGCGCGCGTGTACATATTATGTGTTTTAATACCAGAATCTCACAGTATAGATTAATGCTTACAAAAAAAG
Organism: Magicicada septendecula; assembly: GCA_034769895.1. Taxonomy (NCBI): domain Eukaryota; kingdom Metazoa; phylum Arthropoda; class Insecta; order Hemiptera; family Cicadidae; genus Magicicada; species Magicicada septendecula. The sequence goes on along the minus strand of CM068367.1, from coordinate 1,423,364,970 downwards.
AAAATTCCAATTACAATCGAGTTGATGGAAAGAACTAAGGGGTAGCAGAGACCTTACCGAATTTCAAAATAATGAGATGTTTATATTAATCAAGATAGTAATATGTTACTGTATAACTATTGCATATTGTTACTTTATTTTAATTTTAAGGATGGCAATATTGGCAGTTGTTACTTTAAATGTCTGATTGTCTTGAGTCTGAATTAAGTTTAATTTTAAAACATACTACAAAATTGTTGTATGTACTTGCATACTGAATCTGTTCAGACATAATTTAAGGAATTAAAACTTTTGAGTACTGTACTTATTTTCTCTACACAAATCTGTCTCTCTACTTGGCAGTATATTTGTTTCTATTTACTTATGGAAGACAGAGTATGCCCTTGTATTTATGTGTAGTAATTAAATGAAAGGGTAATGACAACTTGAATTACTCATCTCGATAAATAATTGATAACTTAAAATTATGTGCTTTTTTATAGGTAGAAAATTATATATTTTTAGTTCCTATGAAGTAATATCATGAAAGAAAATAATTGGAAGTGTATTTTACAGAAGATAGTTGATAATCCAAACCTGTTGGAACCAAACAAAGTTCAAAAAATAGATGTTTTTAATAAAAAAAATATATATAATTAAATTTATTTAGTTTATAAATCTTTAATTTCATAGTGACCGTCAGTCAATAAATTTTAATGATGAAGGGTTTGCGAGGATCAGTCAGAAAAGTTTAACACAAATTTTAAGATATTTGTGTCGGACATTTCGACAATTTTTACCATCATCAGGACATTTGTTGTTGAGTTGTTACGATGCCAAACACACAAATGTGACATATACAAACTCACAGTTGTGTGTTTGGCGTTGTAACAACTCAACAACAATGCCCTGATGATGCCAATAAATATTGTCAAAATGTTGACACAAATAACCTAAAATTTGTGTTATACTTTTTTGACTGATTATCATTAAAATTTAGTTTATAAAGATTATTACATGCAATATTTTTGAGAAAAAAACTTAAGATTAATTATTAATAACACTGGTTTTTGGTTTAACATGTCATTTTATTTATCTTTTAACCAATAGTTTGTCCCATAAATGTTTTAAAGATAAATAAAAACAATGTGTGTTAAACTGAAAAACTTTGTTATTAATGAAAAGCATGAACGTTTACGAGCAATTGTTAATTATTTCTCACATTGAGTTTGCTTAGCACTGCTTTGTCACGCAGATGATGCAGGAATAAAATGTCTCTTGCTGATGCATCTCAAGTGCTTGAAATAATGACATGCTTCCTCAACAGCCTTTAGTCGTTTACTGTCACTCATCATTTCAATTTTTCCACCATTGTCAACTTCTTGGTCCTGCGATTTGTCTTCTTTTTTTTTCTTTTCTTTCTGTCACTCCAGTAATATCATCAACTCAAACAACCTCATAATTTTTATCTTGCTCCATCCATTTTGCAGTCTGTCACCCTGAATATCTTCTTCACATGTGGAAACATCTTTATTAGATCTTTTATCCCAGAATCTTCTATCTTCTGCTTGTTCTTTGGGAAAACCTGTCTATAGACACACGTCATTAGCCTTTATTGATCCCCGTCTGGAACAAAACCTATATTAAATTACTGTACTGGGAGAGGTGGCAAGTTTTATGGAATGTTGAGTTGTAGAGTGTAGAGTTTACAAGATTCTCTGCTCTAAAAGGCAAACACAATTTAGTAGTGTCTACACATAAATTGTCAGTATTTAAAATTAATTAGATGATCATTTTCATTGAGGAGGACATGCTCTTAAGAAAACCTTCCTGTGATGGTATTCAAATTATTTACAATTTAAATTGCCAGTGTTTGGATTGTCAACGATCTAATTTTTTGAGGAAGTAAAACGTATGATTGAAATAAGATTTATTGGAAACGAGTTCCCTTTCAAAACACACTTAATTCTGTAAGAGCAAATTGTATACTTAATCTCATATTTGCTCAGTAATGTGACACTTTGGCTAAATTATAACAATGCTTCACAGTAATGTGTTACGTAGGCTTACATGGCCAGAGTCAATTTGATTAAAATTATTTCCCGGGCTTTGGGCTGTGGTCCAAAGTTTACTTCAAAACCAGACATTTCTGCAGTGCCATCTTCAGGAAAATCAAGTGTGTTAACGTCAGGTGGTATACGTTAGTGACCACAGTATGACACTATCGTATACCACCTCACGTTAGCGTACTCGATTTTCACTGAAGATGGCAGTCGATGGCACTGCTGAAACATCTAGTTTTGAAGTAAACTTTGGACCACAGCTAAACAGCCCGGGAAGTAATTTTAACCAAAGTGTTTCACAGTATTTTTTGGAAGTATGCTTAGTAGATATGTCTTTTTTATTTTGTTATCTATATTAGTTGTAAGTTTTAGTTTTGTGAGTAGAATTTCACTATGACCAATATACTAATGTGTATTATTAGTTCTAAGTCTGTTATATGTTTAATGGCAACAGTTCAGTAAGTGCTGCTTATTTTAATCACTCTTCATAATTTAACCAGCAACTTCATTCAGTCAGATATTCCAAACCATACTATACTATACTCTCCGCATTATTGAAGGCAGGCAGCCACTTAATTGAATCCTTATTTTAAACTCAAACCTGATTTCATTAAGCAACATTTATTGTACTTTGTTTTACTAAAAAAAAGCAAGGTAGATAATATGTGACATTAATGTTTAAGAAGAAAATGCTTAAGTATTGTAATAGTTATTTAAAACCGAATTTTTGTTTTATTTTATATTATTATTATTATTTTTTTTTGTAATCCATTTATTGAATTACATTCATGTACATATGCGTTTTTGTATACTATAAACACTGGTAATTAATTCCTAAATCATTGTAGTTTTATCTAAAAAGTTGTCCTTACGTCACAAACAGTATTATATGTTATATTCAGGTATGGAAGAATGCGAGTGTGAGTACTGAAAAATAGTTGAGAATGAAAAATCACATACTTTATTTTGGCCAATTAAAAATGATGAAGGTTTTTATTAAATTTATATTCAGAATTGAATCAAGTGTGATCTTACCTTCTGTGAGAGTGTTAGTTGCCCGGTGGTCATCCATCCATATCTTGTATCATGTTTATGATGCTTGATTTTACAAGTGGAACCTTAGTGTATTGAAATTTAGTTTCTAAACCAGATGCTGTAGGCCAGTGTTTGTCAAACATCAGTGAGCCATCACCATTATTGAAATTTTCTTCGCATTCCAAAACATGTACAATAATTATTTAACTATATAGAGAGATCATTATTTTATAACATAATGGTTCAACAATAATGAAATGACACCGTTTGAATAAACAAAAAATTATAATGACTAGTAAACATAATTAGTCCACATATTCGTCAAATTTTCCATATATAGCTGTCACAGAAAATCATGGAGTTCTGTGAACTGTTTAGTAAAATATACAATAAGCAGTAGCATGGCATCCATGTAACCGCTGTTGCTGGCGGCAACAGTCCTGGAAACGAAAAAAAATAATGTTAATTATGTCACGGAATAAATAGTTTAGTTATTGAATAATTTGAAATCCGAACAATATTAGTAGGGAAACTTGAAGAAAAGTGTAGCATAGCTTTTGAACTGCTGGGCGCTTGGCCCGTCTTGTGTTACCAGCTCAGACATCCGCAATGTTTTACAGTGTGTGGTCATTGACCTTGTAGTAGTTGTCACTGTATAAATGGGAGGGGGGCACATTCGTCCACCCAATGTATTGCCGCTGTATAAACTGGCAAAACGCTGAGTTACCAGCTATGTTTGTGTAGAAACCAACGTGCAGCAGCTACTACCTACTTATTTGTGTTTTGCTTATTTATTTATGTTACTAGGTTTTTATTATTAGGCCTATTAATTCGATTATTTGTGTCATAATTTATTCGTGTAATTATAATGCAGTCAGATCCTGTTAACCGGAACCCTATTCTTCTGACAGCGAAAGATAGAAAATTCTGTAAATAGATATTTTAGCTCTTAAAAGGATATTTTGGCTCTAAAAAGAACACATGGTAGCACTAAAAATTCGAATTAAGTTTTAGGGCTATCACAACAGGCAACAGCTGTTATGTACCCACGCCATGCCACTGACAATAAGTATATATGATTTGAAAGAACAACATTTCATTATCAAGCCATTCTCTACAGTAAGGTTACTCATGTATTTATTTTTTAAGAAAACTATGGTGGAAAAGCATGACCGCTCAAATAAGAAGTTGAAAAAAGCAATCACATACCTCAAGGCTGAGAATATTTTTTGTATATTTTAACCCAAAATAGGACAAACTAGTGTTGCTGAACAAGTTTAGTGAGGACTCGCATATCAATGAATTCTCCTTGCTTGAAAACATACTCATACTTTTCACATCTTTACTTACAAAATGGTTTATCAGTCAGTTTCTGTTGTGTGTCAGTTCAAAAACAGTTTCTGAGGCTAGAAGCTAGGGCTCACAGATGGTATTTAATAATTTGTGATCTATTCTTGTATTTTTATTTTGTACAGGTTACAAAATAGTTTTAGTACAGGTTAATTATACTTTATCATTAGCGTTGTTTCGTGATGAACCAATTTTCAGAAATGCTGCTTTAGATAACAGACTAAGTTACCAAAGTCTGTTTTTTCCAACATTTCTTAATGTATCTTGAATGATGCTGTATCTCTTTAATCTGAGGATCGATGTATTAACAAAAAGAAACTACCATGGTTTTGTTGTTAATATCTTCCTGTGTCCAGGGGTCTATTTATGGGGGGGGGGGCGAATGGGACCAGACCCCCACCCAGAGGGTAGAAAGAAGTTGAGAACATTTTGTTAATCTCTTAATTTTTAGGCTCTTTTATTAGTTTTTCAGCTAGTAATACTTCTTTAAATATACAAACAAGCTTATTACTCAGCATTTGCCTATTCGTTTGAAACATAAAAAAATCAGTTCAGTATGTAAGTATCTTCTAAACAATGTTTCTGTAATGCGTATTTTTATGTGACTGAGGAGATGGGGGCCTAGTCCTTGGAGTGGTGATGATGATGCTTACCGTTCACTTTATTGGGATTGATTTAAGGATGTTATCATACATTTTTCACCCACTTTAAAGACAGCAATGTTGCTTAGTCTGAACTTGTTCTTTTTTACTCGACTGGACCCTGGACCCCCCTCCTCAAAGGCCAAATTCTAGATACGCCACTGCCTGTTTTTCAACAGATTGATACTTTTGTACATCATGAGTTATAATGACTGAGTAGGGTACACATGATCTAAAGGTACTGCATTGATTAAAAATTCAAAACATGACGGGTCCTGATTTGAAATTTACAAGTCTTGGCTGTGCGTAGCTTTGAGTTCCACAGTACACGGGTATTCATAGGGTGGGGGGGGGGATTATGAATTCAGTTAGAGTGAATTAAGATCTCTGTGCCTGCCACCTCTCCCAATCGACTTCCTATCAAAACCCCTCTGACATGACAGGCTTTGCCTCTCGAGTTGTACTTAATCAATTTTTCCATTTTCAGAAGAGAAACTTTATCATGTCCTGCCAACTTCGAAGCCTTCTTGCAGAATACTACTAGACCATTTACATTCATTCAAACCATGAAAAAGAAGTTTCTTATTTGTTTTATTTTTACTTCCATGTTCCATAAGGAAATGGAAGTAGTCATGGCGAAAAAAATTGTGTTCGAGATACTGGCAGATTCTGATAGTACTACCATCAAAACATGAAAAAAAGTCATTTTTCGAAAAGTGTCTGTGTGTGTGTCTGTCTGTAGAATTTTTTCTATGGCAAACGATAACAGCCACAAATTCAAACAGAATCAAATAATTTTTTGCATACAGCCCTGAATTGTAGAGGACTCAAGGCCTATTGATTTTGGTGAAGATCAGTTAAGGGAAATTGGTAGTTTACCTGCAATGTTTTACGTTTTAACAAGAGTAAAGTGCTTAATTTTGATAAATAAAGTATCCTGAAAAGAAGGTCATAATAATCCACTGTAGAAAGGTAGAGGTGAAATATCTATAAATGACAAGGGTAGTTGAAGGGGGAGGGGGTAATTTTTTTTATAAATTAAAATAGTTGATGGAGGAAGTAAATTTTATTCTATACTATTAACCGAGCAATAATTGTTTGTCTGTAAATTTTTTTTCTGAAACGGCTCGAGGAATTTTCTCGAAAGTTGGTACTTAAGGGTATTTTGACACCAGGAATCGATTGGACTCTGTCTCATTTTCCGCAAAATTTGTCTAAGGGCCACATCTGAGGGCCTTTATTTTAAAATATCGCGGGACCGATACCGCGCGACAATAAATTAGTGCTAGGCAACTGTAATTTCTAACCAGCTTTCTTACTGTACAGATAAATAAATTACAGAAACCGTCGATAAATGCAAACGGCGCAGTATCGATATGTTTATATATGAAGAAGAATAAATAGCTGTTGCAATCAATGTAAATAAACAAAATAAGTGTTGAGACGAGCAATAATTGTCCGTCCGTCTATAATTTTTTTCCCGTAACGGCTCGAGGAATTTTCTCAAAAATTTTACATTACTGAAATTTCATTACATTATTATTCAAAAACGTTGTGTCTGTTTGTTTATTCAATGGTTTATTTGAAAATTATAGGTGAGCTATTTCAGAAATTAATCGATTTGTGTGATCATTTTCTTTGTCTTTTACAGTGATTTTATTCCAATCAGTTATTTAGCGTTAGATCTGCTCAGTAAAATACAAAAATAATTGCAATTTTTCTCTGCTCAGTGATCTATTTACAATAAAAAACCATTACAGTGTTTGTGTAAGTGCAAAGCGACTCAAATTCTTGCTCGGTTGGTAATTTATGTAGTTTTTTAAGAAGGTAAGTGTCATCACCTTAGGTTACATATTACAATTCTGTGCACACCGACCAAGCATTGGACACTGTGCAACATTATTTATACTTCCAGTCTTATGCTCAAGTGCTTTTAAATATTTTTGGCAGAAAAGATCAATTTGAAAATGTTATTTTTTAGATGCCTCGCAGACGACCTCCTAAACGGTGAATTTTTAATAACTTAAGGCCACCGCAACAAAGACAGCAAGAAAATGAGTTACCACAGCCTCTTCAGGAAATAACGAATGTCAGAGATGAACTTTCTGAAAATAATCCTATCAATGCTATTTATGAAAATCAGGCATCCACTTCAAGACCCCTTCCCCTTCCCGAAGTAACAAATGCCCGAAAACAAGTTCCTCAAAATAATACTAACAACGTCATTCATGAAAATCAGGCATCAACTTCTAGACCTGTGCGAAGTGCCAAGAATGATTGTATGAATAGACTAAATGAAGTATTAAGGGAGCTTAACGATTACCAGTCGCAAGAATTACGTGAGCAAATAAGGGAGATAAATAATAAACGCAGAAGATTCGCAGAATCAACAGAAGAGCATGAACGATGGCAAGAAAACGATCAATTGCGAGCAAGTAAAAGGAGAGCTGAAGAGTCACCAGAGCAAAGAGCTCAACGGCTTCTAATCATTCGATTACGAGCAAGTCAAAGAACAGCTGAAGAAAATGAAGAAAGACGTCAGCAGCGATTAGAGGAGCAACGTCGCCGGAATGAAAGACATCAAAGAGCTCTGCTATTGAACCCTTTAGGAACATACCAATTAGCTGTCACTTCTGATGTATCCAATCACACATTAGGAAATTTTAATGTTGCTTGCTTGCATTGTGGCGCTTTGCATTTTCCAGAAGAACGTGTTAGCAATCAAACCCATAGAAATTCTTTCGGAGACTGCTGTTTGCATGGCCGCATTGAGCTGCATCCATCTAAATTTCCAAATGAGTTGGTGCGACTATTTCTTCATTGTCATCCATTAACTGATGAATTTCATAAAAGAATACATAATTTAAATGCATGTTTTGCAATGGCTTCATTCACCGTGGATGATAATCGAACCATAAACAATCTAGGAATTTATATGTTTATTGCAGCAGGGAATGTTTATCATAAAATTAACGTGGCTGCTCATCCAACTCAAAATTCACAAGGTGAGTTTAAACGACCTCGATATGGACAGATGTACTTCCTCGATAATGAAGATGCTGTCAATGAATGTGTCAACATTCCACTGAATAATGGAATTAGTGTCTCATTAATGAACCTGTTGGAAGGAATTATCCGCTCACAAAATCCATTTGTACAAGGTTTTGTGATGATGCGAGAGGTTGAAGAAGAAGTGAACCAGCGTGCTGCTGAGGAAAGAACTGAACCACCTTACATGAAACTTCTCTTTGTGTTGCCCGAGGGTGCAGACCACAGAAGGTATAACATTCCATTCCAAAATGATGATTGCGCCGTGGTCACTTTGAATGCCGATCAAAGTTTTCCAGATAATGAATTAGTTATTCGACAGAGAGGTAAATCCATTGTTACAATGAGGAACATCGACCAACGGGTTGAACCATTCACTTACCCTCTATTTTATCCCAAAGGTACTTTTGAATATTCCATATATCTACCATTAAGAACTCCGTATGCGAGTCGTCGTCACCTTACAAGACTTGAATTGGCTCAATATAGAATTGCTTTTCGGCCACAATTTGCTCAATTTCTTCCACTCGAGAATCCTGTAAGAAGTCCTGATCTGCGTCTCCTAAATTTTAACGCTCTACATTATGGTGGTAAACTTTTCCAACAGTACCTCGTTGATACTGCTATAAGAGTTATAAACGATCTAATTGATTGGATTAAAGCTAATCAAAAAAAAATTCTTGCTGATAATTACGCTTCAGTTACCAATTTCATAAACCAACTTGCTGAACAAAAAAATGCTACTGTTGGGGAAAAACTTATATTACCTTCTTCATTTCCTGGATCTACAAGATATTATGCTGAACATTTTGAAGATGCTATGGCCTTAGTTCGTCGTCTAGGATTGCCGGAGTATTTCATTACGATGACATGCAATCCTGATTGGTCAGAAATTAAGGAAGCAGCAAGAATACAGTTCCATGATCAAAATCTTTTAAATCAACCAGGTCAAGATAGACCTGACCTAGTTGCAAGGGTCGCAAAAAAAAAATTTCGTGAACTAATTGATGATTTGGATAAAAAACAAATTTTTGGTAAAGTTGCAGCTTATGTGTACACTATAGAATTTCAAAAGCGAGGTCTTCTCAAGACAAAATATATAACGTCGAGGAGCTTGATGACTTGATTTCTGCGGAAATTCCTGACGACGACCCAATACTGCGAGATTTGATGATTAAATGGATGATACATAATCCGTGTGGAGAGCATAACCAAGAAGCTCCATGTATGATTAATAAAGATGGAAAAATGAAGTGTCACTTCGGATTTCCAAAATCATTCAAAGACTTTACATCTTTAGTTGAAGATGAAAAAACCAATTATCGACGTCGTTATGATTCGAGAATGGATCCAAACAGTCCAGACTTTTCACATCATCATGCTGTTTATCGTAAGGATAGTCAAGGTAGACGAACAACAAGAGACAATCGCCATGATGCTTCATATAACGCTTACCTTTTAAAAAAATTTAATTGCCATATTAATGTAGAATACGTTGGTAGTATAAAGCAGTTAAATATCTTTATAAATATGTTTACAAGGGACATGACTGTGCATTTGTCAAGGTAATTCAAGATCAACGAACATTAAATTACGATGAAGCAGAAACATATGTGCAAGGTCGATGCATCACACCTCCAGAGGCATGCTGGAGTCTCTTTGGCTATGAAATCCAGAAAAAAAGTCACACTGTTCAACGTTTAGATATTCATCTACCTGGACAATATCGAATGGCAAATATTGAACAGACGCAGGAAGATTTAGCTGACGTAGGCCAAAGAGGTTCAACTTTAGAAGCTTACTTTAGACATAATTCACATTCGAAGCAGCAACAACAAAATCAAGTCCACAATGAAAATCAACAAGAAATACATTATTATTATTATTATTGGCAGATGCCAGAGCACTTTAGGTGGATAGGAAGTAACAGTGAATGGCAGCCCAGGGTCAGGCGCCTTCGAGTTATTGGTAGAGTTCACAGCATAAACTTTGTTTCACAACCAGAACTTTACCATCTACGGCTATTGCTCTACCACATCAAGGATGCTACAAGCTTCGATGACCTTTTATTGGTAGAAGGAACAAGATACGCTACATATAAACAAGCCTGCCTAGCTTTAGGACTAACATATGATGATCAACAATGGGTCAAAGGTTTGAGAGAATCTGCCATGTAAAAAATGCCTTCAGTAATGAGAACACTATTCACACAAATTCTTATTCTTTGCGCTGCTGAAAATCCTAAGGCTTTATGGGATATGTTCAAAGAAGAATTGTCCGAAGACTTTATTAGAGAGGCCAGACGTAATAACACTTCTATTGAAGAATCGATAAAAAGAGCTTATCGGATCATTGCTTACAAATTGAACACAGAAGCTACAGAAGGTCAAAATTTCCACTTCTGGGTACAGAGATACAATATGGACGATATAGACAATTACGAAAATCAGTTGAATGAAGAAATAGTAAACGTTGATGAATACGCTGAATTGGGGGAAAGTATGTATCAACGTCTTCGAGGAAGACAATTAGAAATTATGGATCGAATTTTAAGTGCTGCTGAAGGTCAATCTGAGCAAAGATGCTTTTTTATTGATGGACCTGGTGGTGCGGGAAAACTTTTATTTATAAGACACTATTTCACATTCTTTCTGGAAGAAACTGTAATGTAAAGTGCATGGCGTTCACTGAAATTGTGTCTATCTTACTTCCTAATGGTCGAACATCCCACAAAACATTTGGACTTAAAGTTCCTTTAACTGCTGAATCTGTTTCAAATATAAAACCAGGATCTTCGAAAGGCAGGGAACTCGCTCAAGTTCAAGTTTTTTTAATGGATGAAGCACCCATGTTACCTAAGTATGGAATGCATAATTGCTTCGCGCTCTGGGCAATCCACATTTACCATTTGGAGGAAAAATTGTTGTTTTTGGAGGAGATTTTCGACAGTGCTTGCCTGTTCAACAACGTGCCAACAAAAGTAAACTGATAGATCTATGCATAAAAAGAAGTAACCTTTGGCAACATTTCCATCTCTTTTCTTTGATTGAAAATATGCGTGTAGATCCAGAGCAAAGAGATGTTGCTGAATATTTGTTGAAGGTCGGGAACGGAGAGTTGCCTGTAAATAATATGGACGAAATTGAGCTACCAGTAGATATTCTTTCTAATGGAAATCTAATTGATGAAGTCTTTGGAAACTGTATTACTAATAATAGATTTCAAGATATGAAAGACAGAGCTAATTGCTCCTTTGAACAGAGACATAACAAAAACTAATGCTGAGATCATTGAAAAACTACCTGGAGATATCAAAATTTATCACAGCTACGACTCTGTAAAAGATCAACCAGAAGGAGCTCTTCAATTCACTTCAGATTTCCTTAATTCTGTTGACATAGCCGATTTACCGCCACATGAACTTAAGTTGAAAAAGGATACTATAATAATGCTTTTACGAAACTTAGACATTACAGAAGGGCTTTGCAATGGAACTAGATTAAATATTACAGAGTTGTGCAATAACATTATCAAAGCTAAGATAATTACTGGAGAAAAATCGGGTCGAGAGGTACATATCCCAAGAATTACATTGGATTCTAACAAAGGTCAACTTGGCTGTACCATGCAAAGACATCAATTTCCCGTAAGACCGGCATTTTCTATGACAGCTCACAAGGTCCAGGGTCAAACATTTGAGTACGTTGGTGTTGACTTACGAACACCAGTTTTTATGCATGGAATGTTATACGTCACTTTTTCCGAGTTAAAAGGAAAGGCAGTTTAAAAGTTCTTCTACCACAAGAAAATCCTTGACACACTCGTAATATAGTGTGGAAAGAAACATTGAATGATATTGATTCTAATAATAACGTACAGAATAATCTACAAATGGATACTGATGATGAACATCTTTTTTTGGACATTCCAGACAACTTGGATGATTTCAACATGACTTTTTTATAAAATATTGTACAAAATTAAATTTTTAAATATATTGCTATATATATATATATTTTTTTAATATATTATGTTTGTTAACCTACATGATGAGTTATAAGATTACTATTTTAGTTTCCCAATTTCATAAAATTCATTTCCAATTTCTAAATTAATATTGTAAAATGCAAGTCTGTTTTTGTTTTGTTATGTAAAAAGAAAAATGTAAACTCTTATTAAAAAAATTATTTTTTATTTTAAACCGAGCTAAGCTCGGTCCCCCAGTACTAAGTTTTATATGTGCAATACGTTATTGACAACAAAGAAGTAGTTTCTATGGAAACATTTCATTTCACTTAACAAAATTCTATATTTTTACTTCCACGTTCCATAAGGAAATGGAAGTATGATGATGGCAAACAAAATCGTGTTCGAGATAATTGTAGATTCTGATTGTACTACACTCAAAACATGAAAAAAAGTCATTTTTCGAAAAGTGTCCGTGTCTGTAGATTTTTGTTCTATGGCAAACGATAACAGCCGCAAATGCAAACAGAATCAAATAATTTTTTGCATACAGCCCTGAATTGTAGAGTACTCCAGGCCTATTGTTTTTGGTGAAGATCAGTTAAGGGAAAGGGGTAGTTTACCTGCAACTTTTTTTTATCAAGGGTAGTTTTTTTCTATGGCAAACGATAACAGCCGCAACTTCAAACAGAATCAAATAATGTTTTGCATGCAGCCCTGAATTGTAGAGTTCTCAAGACCTATTGTTTTTGGTGATCGGTTAAGGGAAAGGGGTAGTTTACCACAATGTTTTATGTTTTAACAAGAGTAATTTTTTCTATGACGAATGATAACTGCCGTAAATGCAAAGAGAATCAAATAATGTTTTGGATACGTTCCTGAATTGTAAAGAACTGAAGGCCTTTTGATTTTGGTGAAGATCGGTTAAGGGAAAGGGGTAGTTTACCACAATGTTTTATGTTTTAACAAGAGTAATTTTTTCTATGATGAATGATAACTGCCGTAAATGCAAAGAGAATCAAATAATGTTTTGGATACGTTCCTGAATTGTAAAGAACTGAAGGCCTTTTGATTTTGGTGAAGATCGGTTAAGGGAAAGGGGTAGTTTACCTGCCACCTTTAATGTTTTAACAAGAGTAATTGTTTCTATGACGAACGATAACTGCCGCACATTCAAACAGAATCAAATAATGTTTTGCATGCATCCCTGAATTGTAGAGGACTCAAGACCTGTTGATTTTGGTGAAGATCAGTTAAGAGAAAGGGGTAGTTTACCTGCAACATTTTATGTGATAACAAGGTTAATTTTTTCTATGGCGAACGATAACCGTCGTAAATTCAAACATAATCAAATAATTTGTTCCATAAATCCCTAAATTATAGAGAACTCAAGGTCTGTTGATTTTGGTGAAGATCGGTCAAGGGAAACGGGTAGTTTACCTGCAGCATTTTATGTTGTAATAAGAGAAATATTTTCATGACGAATGATAACTGCTGTAAATTCAAACAGAATCAAATAATTTTTTACATATGTGCCTGAGTTGTAGAAGACTCAAGGCCTGTTGATTTTGGTGAAGATCGGTTACGGGGAAAGGGTAGTTTACCTGAAACATTTTTTGTTGTAACAACAGTAAAGTACTTAATTTTGATAAATAAAGTATCCTGATAAGAAGATCTTAATAATCCACTGTAGAGACATAGATGAAATATCTATAAATGAAAATTATAGTTGAAGGGAGAGGGGATAATTTTTATATGTGTACTACGTTATCGGGAACAAAGTAGTAGTTTGTTGTTAAAATTCCTTCCCGGGCTGTTTGGCCGTAGTCCAATGTTTTCTGCAAAACCAGACGTTTCGGCAGTGCCATCGACTGCCATCATCAGTGAAATTCGAGTGCGATAACATGTGGTGGTATACGTTAGTGACCACAGTACTGTGGTTAAGGCTGAAGCAATAAGTGGAAAGAAATAGTTTCTATGGAAACATTTCATTTCCTAAATGATTTTAAATATAATTCTTAGAACATGGAAATCATGTGTGAGAGAAAATATATCGTTCGTGGCAGACAAGCATATCTCAATTATGTAATGTTTATGTTTCCATTTTATTATTATGATTACCGCAATAAAAAGGCAGGCAAGACGCACACAATTCGCGTTATTTCTAGCCCCGCTCATGTTTATTTTCTTACATTTGCACGCTTTTTAAATGGAAAGTGCCGAAACCCACACCAACACAACGCGTGCAAGCCGAAAAAGTGTCCAGTGTGGATAGCAATTTGCTTCCTGTGGATCGCTGGGCAGTGTAACTGCACGTGTTTACAGAGGAACAGTTCATAGACTTTTCGTCTTTAGGGAATGAACCCTCTGCAAGATGCTCAGGGTCCATGAGTGACTTCGGAGCGCTTCGTAGGAGGGATGATTATCTGTGTAGTTCGGTTTCTTTATAAGAATAAGTAAGCCTACCTAATTTTTATAGATAAAGTGACTGAAAATAACATTATATTAAACAACTACCCCATAATAGCAAAAATATCTATAAATAGTAAAATTAGTTTGAGGGTGGGCGATATTTTTTAGAAATTACTGAACCAAATTCAAGTAAATTATTTTAAACATAAATATTACAACATGGAAGTCATGTATGGTTCTCCATACCGATTTTTTATGTACAGATTGTCATTACTGAGTTATGAATTAATTAAGCTTATCTAAATATTTTGAGTGGCTACCAGCTTCAGTGGCAAAAAAGTCTCCTTCTTATTATTATTAGGTGTTTCTGGATTGTTCCCCAATGACACAATGTAGATGTTCTCCGCCACTGTCCAATATGAGTTGTTGTTCAATATTGTGTCCATATTTGTTTTTAGTCTTGGCACTCCTGGGATGTCTGGCAATCCACCAATATGTGCTGTAAGGTCTCTTCATGCTGATGGTAGTAGACAGGTAGCAGTTTGGGTCAAGTTGAATTTGTACAAGTATGACTGGGTTACAATATGGCCAAGGCTTCCTGTGTAGCTGAAAGTTTGAACACTTCTAGGGATGTTTCTATATATGTAGATATCTTGTGTACTGACGTGCTGTTTGTATATTGTACTTTTGGTGTAATTCAAAAATGCATCCTTCCATGTCTCTGTGAGTCTTCTGTTGAAATCCTAAGTGGCAGCCAATAGTGATGTTACACTTTCCTCTATTGGGGGCAGCATAGTTGCGTCCTTAGCTATCTCATCTGCTTTTTTGTTATCAGTACTCCATCTGGTAATCCATTATAAAGTAAACTCAATTTTGTTTCTTTCCAGTGCTTTGGTTATGTGGACTGTTCTAAAGTAGTATGCTGATGGTTTGTATTGCTGTAGTAATAGTAGTGCAGCTTGTGAGTCTGTGAAGATGCATACTTTTTTTTTGTTTAAGGTGAGGCAGTAGGTCAGTGCTGCATTGATTGCCAGAAGCTCAGTATCGACACTTGAGCAGGAGTTAGCTGGTACAAAGAAGGATTATGTATTAGTTATGAATTAATTAAGGTTATCTCAATATGTTGAGTTTGTTGCTTTATGTATCTAAGATAAGCTACCAGCTTCAGTGGCAAAAAAGTCATTGAGAATAATTTTACAATAGTAACTTGCCATCTAACCTGTTCTTAATGCGACTCCAAGTGAACTGAGTTAGAAGCCATTTGGCTGTTTTCAACTTCCCTTTGTAATCAATAAAAAAATATTACTATATTATTACAAATAACAATATATGGCTAGAGTTGATAATCCTCAGTTGTTAGACCTAAGGGTAGTTCAGATTTTCTGACACACCAATAAAAGATCCAGATAAAATATTATTATTTATTATTCCGGCTGTATAATGTTTACACATTTTCCGGAACCCAAGATTACAGATACGATTGAATTCTCATCCTCCACTGCTGCTTGTCCATCCAAAGATCTTCAATTTCTCATTCCCTCAATATAGTCTGAATTTCTTGTATCCAGGTGATAGGTGGTCTTCCTCTTTTCTTTCTTTCTGGTGGGGTCCATTCCATAACTATCCTTGGCAGTCTTTCCTCTGTCATTCTTTTCGTGTATCCTTACCATGTAATTTTTTTGTTTGGATAAAATCAATAATTGAATTTTTCACATTCATTTTGTCCTTAATGACTTCATTTCTAATTTTCTCATGTCTGGATACTCGTGCCAAACATCTCCAAAAGTCCCTCTCTGCTGTCATTAATTTTGTTCTTGTGTGTTTATTAGTAGTCCAAACTTCTGATACTTCTCACAATGGTTTTAAATATTTTGGTTTTAATGTGTTGTAATTTGCTTATTCCACATGATTCCATTTAATGTAGATGTAGCCATCTTTTCCAAATTAATTGTGGATTGTATTTCTTTGTCTTGCTTCCAACTGGCCGTAATTTTCACCCCTAAGTACTTGTATTCCTCTGTATATGAAATCTTCCCCACGTCTTCCTTCAATATCAAGTCTTGATGTAGGTCACCTATTGCCATGTAGATAAAATTTGATGCACTTTTATATGAAGTCTGCAAAAGAATATTCTGTTGCAAAAAACGGATGCAACTAAATAAAAAACAACATTACAGAACGTACTTGGCTAATAACTCACCATTGCTGTACGACCACTGTTTGAACATGACTTTGATGTGGGTATGCTTAGGGTTACGGGCAGTTTGTGTTTAACAGTGCCAGCACTAACTAGAACACAACAAACACAAAAATTAAAAGCTTGATGGTTTTTGTTCATTTCCATTTATGATTATGAAAGACCATAAAAGTGTTCACATATCAGTAATAACGTTCATACAGTTGTGTGAAGCATTAAACGCTACTAAAGTTGTAAATACAGTAGAACAAATTTTATTGGCTGCATCCACAGTTAGATTACAATGCACACAGACGTATTTAAAATAACTCTGAGAGTAATTTTCAGTTCCTTTAAAAAAATGTAGGTGTAGTATATTCATTCTTAGTTTAACCCTGATGTAAACAAATGGGCGTGGCACATCTGAAACACTATTTGCTGCTTGAATTAGAGGCGTGTCACTCTGGCAGAAGGAGTACATACATTGTGCATATAATAGTGATGCTGTATAAACACATATAAATTGTAATAATTCATCCTGACCAAAGTAAAATTTGTGTGACTGTGTCAGACTGACAGTGAAATATTTTATAACACCAGTTTAATTAATTGTTTAAAAGTCACAACAAAACAAAGTAAAATTTATTTGAAATGAAAATAGAAGCTGTGTTAATTACCAGTGTACTGTATATTATCAGTTGTTTTCAGAGAGTTATTCAATCCTTTCCATATCTGTGTCAGAACATGTATCGTGACTTGAGACAGGATTATTATTGATAAGACTGTCCACAGTAACATAAGTAATGTGTGCCAATTCCCAGAGCTTATCTTCTGTGTTGATCATATGCTTGATACAATGCTGCCACTTGTCCACCCTTGTTTAAATTACTGCCTTCTCTATTGGTTGTTTTATATAAGGCAGCTTATGTATGTTGTGTTGTGACGGCCTGCATATTAATTCAGTAGGATTCAGAATACAGTGATAAGGAGGAAGTCTTAAAACGATGTGGCCCGATTTAAGTGGTAAGATAACTGTCACTTGACTATACAGACATTCTGCACATGCCCGTAATATATTACTGTGTGAACAGTGTCAACAGCCCTGACCAATAGCGTTTCAGATTCACCTCGTGGGTTTGTTAACATCAGGACTGAACTAAGAACGGAAATAGTATATGTGTTTAAGTATTACTTGGATTATACAGTATGTATGGCATGAATTATTATTTATCAACATTCGACATACATAATGGCGCATATATCAAGTCGCTCTCATCATCATCAGCCGTGGCTCTACAGCCCTTGGTGGGTTTTGGTCTGCTCCAAGAGTTGAATCCATTCTTCCCTACTGTGTTTCCAGTTTCTTATGTTCAGCTTTCTGAGGCCATCCTCTATCTGGTCTTTAAATCTACTTCGGGGTCTTCCCCTTTTTCTACTACCCATTGGTTTCTGGTAGAAAGTATATTTCGTAGGCTGTCCTTCCTCCATTCTCTCTGTGTCCCACCCACCTCAGCCTGTACATTTTGATTATCCTGACAATGTCCGGCTCTTTGTATAGATGGTATAGTTCATAATTTTAGTGCCTGTGCCACATTCCATTTTCTTGTACTTTTCTAAATATTGTTCTTAGAATCTATCTTTCACAGTAACCTAGAAATCTCTTGCTATTTTTTGTCATTGTCCAAGTTTCTGAAGCATATGTCAGCACTGGCTGGTTTTATAAATTTTTTATTTCATGCTTCTTGAGATGAAGCTAGATGCCAGGTGCTTTTTTAATCCATAAAATATTTTATTTATGAGATATATTCTTCTTCTTATTTCAGTGTTGGTGTCGTTATTCAAGTCACTCTACTTATATCAATTTTCTTGACACTGGAGATTTCATTTATGATGGTGGTTATGATGTATAATGATGATAGCTTTTTACTCATTGAAAATATCATGTGCTAGTCTAATGCTTATAACTTGTGAATCATTCCATATTTGTGGCACACAGATGCTTAACGTTACTGTAGCTAACCAATCACGTACAGTACCATGTACATATATATTGTAACGTGTCGTTTCACTAAACATAAAACATAACATACTCATTAACATGTAAATAATAATTAATTAATAGAATTATAAGGTACAAATGTTAAACTTAGAAAATAAGTAAAAAGACATTTGTTAGTTCATAAGCATTAGATTAAAACTATGAGGAGGTCTGCGTGCCTCAGACAGTTGTTTTGTATCATTGAACTACAAACAGTGAATGTTATAGATTTTACAAATATAATAAATCAAACTATAATTATGTAAGTTAGGTTGTGTGATAGTGCTAGAAAGTGAAAATAACAGTGATAGACTTTAAAAAGGAAAAAATCAGATATAAGGAATGTGATTAAACATTATTATAATATGAGCATTGAATGAAACATATAATCTATATGAAACAGTTATGTAGCCCATATAGTGAGATCAAACCAAGTGTAAATAATTTAAAAGATAGAAACTCTTACGTTAAAAAACTTATAATAATATAGTTACGAAGGAAAAATAAAGTAAAGGTCAACAGAATATTACTAATTAGAAATGGTAAACCGAACCTGTGACCCATAAAAAATATAGCCATGGCCTTTAACTAATGAAATTAATGTTTTGAGTGAAGATGATTGTTGTTAAAAAAATTGTGAATTGCAAGAGAACGTTTAAGGTGTGACTCCTGAATTGGATACAAATTGAAGACCAATAAAAGATGAGAGGACCAGGAAAAAATGCAAAACCTAGAAGAATGCTGTTTTAATCAAGAGACCAAAAAACCAGATGTCCAGGAATAAAGAATCAACCAATAAATCCGTTAAGAAAACTGCTAGATTGGTGAGATCACTCCATGACTAAATCAAATATTCGACCAAACATTATGACAGTAAAGATTGAATTACAACAAAAACAATAACTAAAAATCAATATAAAACCATTATAATTGTGAATTATTTTTGTACACTAGTATACAATAGTCATTAATAATAAGAGTTTTTGTTATAGTTAATAGTAGTTTAAAAGGACCCACAAACATTCAACAGACATTAACAACACTGTAATACCGAGTCTCATGCATCAAAGTTGTATTGTTTGTTCTATATGTAAATTGTATGTTGACCCTGAGGTTCAGATGAATAATCCTCTATTTAAAAAATAAAACAGGTTATACTTTATTAGTAAGAGATACTAATTTGTTTTGATATTACTTATTGACGCTCAGAAGTGGGGCCTTCCACATTCACTGGATACAAAAGGAGGATTATATATTTTGTAACTGAACGTTACAAATTGACGCTCAGAAGTGGGGCCTTCCACATTCACTGGATACATAAGGAGGATTATATATATTAAACTGAACGTTACATATTGGCGCCCAACCGGTAGAGCTGAATTAGGCAAAACTAACTAACCGAAACACAATTAGTGAAATAACTATTGACCTAATTTTAGCTGGCAACTGCTAGAAAAAACAAACAAAATGCAACGAAGGGCTATGCCACAACAGGAAACGAAAATGCCCGAACAAGAGAGACGATTAACTACGCGGAATGGATGACAGTGTTATTTAAAAAATTCAGCAAGGATATGGATTATATTAATGAAAATACCACTGATCACGAACGAGCACAGATGAGGCGTGCGAACAGAATGGTGACACCGAACGACAACATGACGTTGAGAGATATTTATGATGAAATGTGGGAGCTACACGCAAAGTATGATAAAGAAGAGACTATCGGGAGAACTCACGAAAATAACGATAAAAATGTGGAAGGAATGACTGAGGATGATTGGGATAGATGGAATGATAATCTTAAAAGAATGAAAAACGAGAGAACGGGAATATACGCACATTTGAAAGAACAATATACACAGGAGGAGTATGAACAAATGAGACAATTAATAAGACAACCAGAGAAACCGGTACAAACAGAAAATGCAGAGCTAAAGGAATGGATAAGGCTTATGTTTGAACAATCCAGAGAAGATATTTGTAAATGGAGGGAAGAATTAAATAAGAAGCGTAAAAAGAAAATAGAAGGTAGTAAAAAAATAGAAAATAAAGAAGAGACAATTGAATTATTACCTGAAAATAAACATAACAGGAACAAGGAGAATACTAAGCCACTCGAAAAGAAGATAAAGAAAATAAGAAGAATACATCCAAAGAAACCAATAAATACAAGAGAAAATTTGGAGATAATAAACAGTGGACTAGTAAATGTACTTAATCTCCCTATTACTGACCATAGAGAGATAATGAATTTTAAAAATGGTAGGAGAAGCTTAACAGAAATTATAGAAAGGACTCACAATAAAACAGTGAGTAAGGACTTCAGAAAATTGATATTCAAGGTAAATATACTTGAAATAAAAATACATGATAAGATATCAGTGATACCACCAATAGTTGATATACCATCGACATATTTGTTTAGGAAAACAGATGATAGAGTGATTAATATAGGACTGGATACTAGTGAAAAGGTGGTATTAGAAGAATTGGTGTATGAGGTAGCAGAGATCTATACCACAAGGAAGGAAATAGTTCTGCACACCAGAAGAACCCGGATCGTGGCAGATACCGAAAACGGATAAACCAAGTAGGAACAATATTGTAAAAAGGGACTGATTTTCTGACTACCGACAAGGCAAACCAGTTAAGGAAGGAAGAAGAAAATAATGATAATTAAAACAAAAATAAAATAAATAATCACTCTAGACTTAAAGAAAATAATGATAATTAAAACAAAAATAAAATAAATAATCACTCTAGACTTAAGAAAAAATAATGATAATTAAGAAAACATAACCAAAACTGAAGAAAAAGCGGGTAAGGAACAAAAGGGGAATATAAACAGAAAAATAAGAAGGAAAAAAGTATTAAACTAACAATTAATTAAGACAAAATATTATTTAGAAAAATATAACAAGGGATTCATTAGAAAGAAAACAGGGTAAAGCGAAAACAAACTGAGACATAGAGTACATCAAAGTAAACACTACAAGGGGTGCTGACAACAGTCTTGATTAAAACATGAGCGAACACTTCAGGAATGAAACGAAACGCAGGAGAATAAAACGGAGAGAATACGCACGCTGTCCATAAACCAGATACAATTATAGGAGCCACAGGTAAATAATCTAAAACCCAAAAGCAGCACATAAACCTGAATGTTACGAGAGAAGGAATAGGAATTCCTATGGTGTTATTAGTAACCCAAGGGTTACTCTTTAAGGTATAAACAGAGTGTTGTATGCTACGGCGCCACTCTGCAATTATGAATGATCCACTGAGATAATAGGAAGCACAAGTGCCCCTCAGGACGGGAATTCATACTAAGTTAGGGAAAATGTTAGGGTACCCATAGGAAACAAATAAACCGTAACAGACCAGAATCATGGCAGGAAAGACTGCAGGAAATCAGGGCATTCCAAGGAAAAGGATATACAGAGATCATGAGTGTGGCACAAAAGAAGAGGTTAGTGAACTATTACAATAATTACTGCATCGTATTCTCCAGCTCACCGAATAAAGAGAAGAATTTAAATAATATCTGGTTAAACAGTTGTTCAAGAAAGCTGTAAGAAAGTAAATCCAGCTCATGATAAAAGAAGATATTATAGGAAAGAGTAGTTTGTCAATTACCAACCCCATTGTAGCAATACCCCAAGGAATATATAACCAAACCGAGGTAAAGAGGTTTTATGAAAAGTGAAGACAGTTTTTGTAGATTTTTGCCATTTATTTCAGTAACTCCTAAAACCACCATTACTGAAATAACTTGTCTTAAACGGGGGGCTTTATGTAACGTGTCGTTTCACTAAACATAAAACATAACATACTCATTAACATGTAAATAATAATTAATTAATAGAATTATAAGGTACAAATGTTAAACTTAGAAAATAAGTAAAAAGACATTTGTTAGTTCATAAGCATTAGATTAAAACTATGAGGAGGTCTGCGTGCCTCAGACAGTTGTTTTGTATCATTGAACTACAAACAGTGAATGTTATAAATTATTCCTTAGGCTTTCACAGCCGGTGTCACTTGAATTATGGAAAATATCCGGGCTGTTTGGCCGTGGTCCATGGTTAAAAACAAAACCAAACGTTTCGGCAGCACCACTGGCTGCCATCATCAGTGGAATAAGATTTCTGCACTCGGGGTGTTTACGTGCAGGCCCACAGTACTGTGGTATAGACTAAAGCTGTCCTGCCATGCTACCTGTACATATAAATTCAGCAAAGTCCCACGTACAGGTAAAAATGACACCATCAACCAATCACAACAGAGATGGTATATGATTGGCTCGCACCAAGATACGCCATTATGTGACTCACTTGTTTTCCAAGAATACTGTGGGGAAGGCTGCTGATTTCCCGCGATGCCACCTGTGCTAATTGTTTACTAATTGCAACCCCCGCACAGGTAAGTAAACATCACCGGCCAATCAGAAACAAGAAGGTGTGTGAGAGGCTCGCATCGCGCCATGCCATAATGCACTTAATGAGATGCTTTCGCCCCGTCGATTCATAGCGATCGCAGCATGCTTCTGAATCAAGACGGACTCCATATGAAGACGAGGGAAGTAATCACTCACCGCCGACAAGAGTTTCGTCTCATCGAAACGGATCCGATGGTCGGCATTGGCGAGCGCGTGTTCGGCCACGGCAGACTTCTCCGGCTGTCCCAGTCTACAGTAACGGCTATGTTCACCCACGCGTGTGCGGACGCTGCGCTTCGTGGTACCAATGTACACCTGGCCGCATGAGCAGGGAACTCCGTACACACCGCACGATGACAGCGGGTCTCGGACATCCTTCGTCGGCCGCAAGAACTGGTGTATCTTCTTTGTCGGCTTGAAAACTGGCCTCACACCGTGCCGACTGAGCAGCCTATCCAATACCTGAATTGGATACAAATTGAAGACCAATAAAAGATGAGAGGACCAGGAAAAAATGCAAAACCTAGAAGAATGCTGTTTTAATCAAGAGACCAAAAAACCAGATGTCCAGGAATAAAGAATCAACCAATAAATCCGTTAAGAAAACTGCTAGATTGGTGAGATCACTCCATGACTAAATCAAATATTCGACCAAACATTATGACAGTAAAGATTGAATTACAACAAAAACAATAACTAAAAATCAATATAAAACCATTATAATTGTGAATTATTTTTGTACACTAGTATACAATAGTCATTAATAATAAGAGTTTTTGTTATAGTTAATAGTAGTTTAAAAGGACCCACAAACATTCAACAGACATTAACAACACTGTAATACCGAGTCTCATGCATCAAAGTTGTATTGTTTGTTCTATATGTAAATTGTATGTTGACCCTGAGGTTCAGATGAATAATCCTCTATTTAAAAAATAAAACAGGTTATACTTTATTAGTAAGAGATACTAATTTGTTTTGATATTACTTATTGACGCTCAGAAGTGGGGCCTTCCACATTCACTGGATACAAAAGGAGGATTATATATTTTGTAACTGAACGTTACAAATTGACGCTCAGAAGTGGGGCCTTCCACATTCACTGGATACATAAGGAGGATTATATATATTAAACTGAACGTTACAATATATATAAATGTAAAGAAGAAAGTAGTAAATTCATAATACAACACGAAGCTGAATTGTCGCAGCATTGTGTCATATTATTATTATTATCGAGTTAGTAATCTTCCACTATTAGCTTTGAAATTGTACTTTGTAAGTTGTGACACAAAACTGTTCTGTAATATAAGCAATCAGTGTTTAATAGATGGTACTGCTGTTTTTACTTACAAGTTAAGCCCTTCTTGTTTGTTATGATGAGGTGGAGTCGGTGATGTGTGAAGAAAAAAGTAAAGTCTTTTTATGGTACTAATAATCCCAAGAACATTAACAATGTCTTATATGTGTTAATAGAACAAAAGTAAACATATTTATTATTTAAGAATATTATATTTTCTGGGTTGAAAACAATGTTTGTTCTATTCTAACTAAATCAGTGGTTGTCAACCTGTTTAAGTCCGGGACCCGCCTTGAAGGATATTACACTATGCAGGACACATAAGTATGTACACCGGCTGAATCACTTGTAGGAGTGTGGGGCACCCAGTTTATAATCATATTTTGGCTAAAATCGAGTACTTTGAGCCTTCTTTTAAGCTTAAACAAATTAAACATACTGAATTCTAGAAAAGTGAATATGTAATTGACTTTCTAAGACATAGTAAATAAATTTTCGAGTTTGACTTCGTGACCCACCAAACGGCCCTTCGGTACCCAGCAGTGGGTTGCACCCCATAGGTTGAGAAACACTGAACTGAATTGCTGGTGAATTGAATTATGTATTATATCATTCAGAAGTATCTGGATATTAGTACACACCTACTTAAATAGTGCCACATGCTTCTGTCACTGGTCTTTTTAAAATTCTTCCCTTACCATAAGATATTGTTAATGTTCAGATGCAATTACCGAATTTAACAGTCATATTATTAGCATTAATTTTTATAAAATGCAATAGCAAAACAGACTTCTTGCTCATTAACTTTGCATAAAAGTTAACATAAGAGGTCCCATTGTACTGTTGACAGTAATACTTGTTAAATACGATCTAACAGTATGTACCCGCAGTGATGCTTTATGTAACATCATCAAACAATACACCACTGTATTATATGACAGTGATGTTTTGTATATTTAATTCAACAATGCATCTCCGTGTTAGTGGACAGCAATCATACTCTGGTTTAATGTAGTCCCACCACTACACTATAGTAAGGCACAGGTTGACTGTCAATAAGTGTACTCATACTAGCTTTTCTTTTGTCGGCTACAATACATTTACACGACTTTCTGGTAGATTATGTTTATAAGTCAGTGTACTTAACATTAAAAGGTGTAATAAATTAATTAGGTAATATTTTCTGAGAAAGAGAAGTGAGGGAAATGTTTACATCTACTGTAGTTAAACCACCACCACCTACAAAGTTAAACACAGCTACAGTAGAACCTTTGCTAACTGAAACAAAGGGGGGGGGAGAAGACGGTTTCGGATAACCAAAATTTCGGATAATAATTAGCATGTAATATTAACTCAAATTTTTTAAAGTTTGAGGTAAAATAACTGAAGGCAATGTACAATATTATCAAAATATTTTAATAAAAATCAAATTATTTACATAAAATCATTTTTTAAAACTAGTTTCATGTTTCTTTTAAATCTTCTATTTTCTTTTTCTTTTCACATCGCTTTTTTACAGCAATATCTCGCCGACACTTCATTAGCAGAACGTCAGAGGGGATTGATTCTTCAGATTGTTCGACGAACCGTAACGTTACCTGAAAATATGAATAACACTTTGTGAAAAAAAGACGTATTTCTTATATAGCCTAATTTAATGCCATAACCCAAAATAAAAACTCTTATCTCTAAGGCATTGAAAATCTCGTCAGTGGTGTCATGCTTCATCTGCTGTCATCGTCTGTGTCGTCCCTTTGTTGTGTGAACCATAGTAACACAGCCTCATGTACGTTCTCGTTTTGACACGTCTTCATTGTTTTCTTGTTTGGGATCTTTGAAGCATGCTCTTCAAACTTATTTTTCATCTTGACCCAATCAGAAACACCAACACCAAAATCGGCTGTCATAGTTCGCAAAATATGCCATTTTTAATTCTTTTAGTTGCCTCCAATTTTTCTTCCTGTTTGTTTTGAACAGGGCTATAATGACAAATCACACTTTACAAATGATGTTTATTACATTTTGTGTTTTATTCGGAAAACAAATTTTCATTATAAAAATGATAAAAAATTATAAAAATTATATAAATATATAATTATTTTTTTAGTCGATCGTTTTGGTTAAATGGTATTTCAGTTAAAAATCTTTTGGTTAATGGAGGTGTTACTGTACAGAAAAGCTATATAAAAAAGAACTGCTATATACCCTGTAAGTCCGCTGGACAGAACCGGGAGGCACAACCACAATGATGCAAATTTACACAAACTTTGAAACTTCCAGTTTTTTTATGGCACTATGGGTAGGCTTAAGTTTGTATTTAATGTACACCTGAAGATGACCACAGATTGATTGGTGGACGAAACATTGTGTGATAAATTCTAACGATCGGTGGACAAACGGGACCCCCTCTCCAGAGGGTCAAAAAAAGTTGACGAGGACTTTTATTAATATCTTATGTTTAAGCTGTTTTGTTAATTTTTCAGTTGTGTCTGCTAATATAGTATTAACTGTTTTTTAAATATACAAACAGTTTTCATACACAGAATTTGTGTGTTTGTTTGAAATATAAAATATAGGATCAATTCAGTCAATAAATAGGCTATACACAATGTTTCAGTAATCCTTATTTTTATTATTTTTATTGTGCTATTATAGTTTACTTTAATGGGATTGATTTTAGGATGTTATCACATGTTTTTCAGCCACTGTAAAGATTTTAATATTCATAAGGCTTAACTGTTTTTTCTTTTGTATGAAGCCAACTCAACCAGACCCCCCCCCCAAGGCCAAGTCTAGGTATGTGACTGCATATGTTTACATTTCAGTGTGATTATTACACCCTTTTCTGAGTGAGTGGTAAGTCAGCCTATTGTGTTGTGCCTTGAACACTAGTTGCAAAGTTATCTGTCACCACTTATTTCAAAACTGCTAGTCACTTCGCTCTCAACGAGGCCTTTTGGTGATTCCACCATCTTCAGGTCTTAAACGACAATTTACTAACCGTACAACCACGTATATATACCTTTCAACCCCACCTATGCATTTACATTCACTCAGAGTCGACTGCCTCTTTACTACCTGTTTTGTTATTGACTCAGCTACTAGGCCACCCCCCCCCCTACTGAGCATCGTCACTATATGCCTTTCTGTTGTTCCACCCTTCACTGACCTTCTTCTGGGGACCAATGGCAGTGACGAAGTGGGGGACCAACTGGGGAGAATGGGCAGTGACGAAGCTCAGTGAAAGGCGGGCCAATAGGAAGGCAGATAATGATGATGCTCGGTGGCAGGCATGGCCTAGTAGCTAAGCCAATAACGAAACAGGCAGTACGGAGGTAGGTGATTCTGAGAATATGTAAATGTATAGGTGGAGTTATAAGGTGTATATACACGGTTGTAGGGGTAGTAAATTGTAGTTTAAGACCTGAAGATGGTGGAACCACCGAAAGGGCTCATCGAGAGTGAAGCGACTAGCAGTGGTGACAAAGATGATGTTAAGATGACTGCTAACAAAACTAACTTGACTGGATATGGAAAGTTATCGATCAAGAAGTGCACTGGCTTTGTGAGCATAGCAATAGCTGTTGTATTTTTGTGTTTTACATTAATATTGTACGCATTATTCAATTATGGTATAATCATAAATTATTATTATTATCAGTATTTGTGTATTTCTAAAAAATCTTATTTCTGTTCAGAGTTGTTATGTACTATAGAATTTTTATAATGTCTAACTAAATACAAATATTTGTAAAAATATATGTTTATATTAAACTTACACGATATATTTGTTTTTTCATATTCCTATAACTTTACTCTCAGTTGTGATTGTAGTTTGTTTGTGTTATTATTTGTCATCATCATCATCATCATCTTTTAGGATTAAACCAAGGATGGTTTGTTCTAGTCTCAAATAGGCAAATATTAGAGCGGGTCACCCCAGATCTTCCTCGGACGTCCCAAACCTCTCTGTCCCCTCGGCTTATAGTCCATAGTTGTTTAGGGATGTGGCAGTCATCCATTCGGCAAAGATGTTCCCATCAATTCAGCCGATACTGAGCGATCCTGTCTAGTATACTCATAATATTCAGTTCCTGCCTAATAATATAATATCTGTGTTTCTTCTATGATCATGGAGAGTATACCCTGCCACGTGCCTGAAAAATCTCATTTCACCCATTTGCATGGAACTGGCCTGGCCTTTCATTAAAGTCTAATTCTCAGACCCATAAAGAAGTGTGGGAAGACCCATCACCTTGTAGAATTTTAGGCGTGTTCCTTTACTTGGTGACTTAAGGGTTCGCCTAATGGTCCCGCACACAAAGGTTTAACTTATGCAACTTATTCACATTGTTGCTTGCATTATAAGACACAGAGTGGTAGTCTCATGTTTATTGTTTGTGATGTGTTAAATGTTTTAGGAGAGACTTTCATTAATTGGTCCTTCCTGGCCAATCATAAAGGTACCTTTGGAAATGGCCTAGAATCTCTTCATCTGCTGCACATGCAGGGTTTCAGGGTACAATGTCTGTTTTTATTTTAAAGGCTATCTTCCTATCTCTTCTTGTACTTTATATCTCAGCAGCACATTGCTCTGGAATTTTTTCCATGTATGCTTTCTACTTCTGCAGCAGTATCTCGTCTCAGCAACAATGCTATTGATTTCCTGTTAAACTTGTATGTTTATGTTTTTCAAACTAGTACAAGGATTAACCTTCATACTAAGAATGCCACCTCTACTGTTTCACTTCTTCTTGGTCAGTGTCAAAGAGTACATCCACATAGTAAAGCCAGTTTGGCCATGATCTTATAATATTTTAATTTTATATTCCCCATAACTTTGTTTTTAAATATTCTGTGGAGAGTTCCACATATTCTAACATCTCACCTTACTTACTTACCTGGTGCTACAACCCTCAAGGGATCATGGCCTCCTTCAACATTGATCTCCATCCCACTCTATCGAGTGCTGCCATCTACCAGTCACGTACTCCCAACATAGTCTGGGTGTCGGCCGCCACTCCATCTGCCCACAGCAGTCTTGGTCTGTCAGTCCTTCTCCTTTCATAAATCCTCTCCCTTAGAACCTTCCTTTGAATCTCCTCTTCTGACATCCTTGACACATGACCATCCCAATAGAGTCGACCCACTGTAATAGTTTGAACCACGTCCATATCCTTATACACATCCATTAATTCATAACTGGTACACTGCCTCCAGTTTTGTCCTTATTGTACTGCTCCATAAATTCTTCTCAAGATTCGGCTCTCAAATCTCAGCAGGAACATTTCATCATGCTTTGTCAGCATCCAACACTCAGATCCATATGTCAGGACACGTCTTATCAAAGTCTTGTAAAGTCGTATCTTCGTGGTTCGATATATATATATATATATATGCTTCTCATGTGTCTCTGAAGCCCAAAATAGCATCTGTTGGTGGCCAATATTCTTCGCCCAACCTCCAATTGAATTTCGTTGTTGGAAGTCTCTAACCTGCCAAGATATGTGAATGCATCAACACAGTCAAAAAGATGGGTGCCAATCACAACCTGCACCTCTTGTATTTCATTTTGATGTTGTTGGGTGCGGACATGTAATATCTCACCTACCCATTTTAATATCAGATATTTTAACTTCTTGCATTAGAAAAAAAGATTGATGTTTTAATAAATTCTCTGTTTAATAGTCAATATGAAGAAGAAATGCACTGACTGTTCTATCCTGGGGCTGGGGGCAGAGAGGTCCTTTAGAACCCTATGCATTTATATTAATTGTTAAAATATGTACTGTACAGCCTGTTGTTATTGTGTTGTCATTGCAAACTATTTTTTTAATGTTTAATTATTATTTTATTGGGTTTTATTGTCTATGACATGTCTGTGTAACTGTCTTTAAGGAGTAGCTGGCTATCTTTTTAAGATGTGATCTGTATAAATGTAATTTGTATACCACTAGGCTGTAATCTATAAGTCAAGGTACACTACTGTGGGCTGTACCATAGGAGTTTTTCAGGTTTAGATAACTAACTAATTTCTTAAAATGAGAATTATCATCATCATCATTATCTGCAACGATTAAACCAGGGATGGTTTTTTCCGATCTCAAACATGCAAAGTCTAGAGCCGGTCACTCCAGCGCTTCCTTAGACATCCCACACCTCTTTGTCCCCTCAGCTTGTAGTTCTATAGTTGTGTGGGGATGCAGCAGTCTTCCATTCAGCAAAGATGTTTCCACCAATTGAGCTGATACTGGGCAATCCTGTTTACTATACTCATAATATTAAGTTCCTGCCGTATATCTGTGTTTCTTCTATGATAATGGAGAGTATACCCTGCCACGTACCTGAGAAATCTCATTTCAGCCGCTTGGATACAACTGGCCTGGCCTTTCGTTAAAGTCCAATGCTGAGACCATAAAGAAGAAAACGAGAATTATGTAGAAGCAATTTGTAGGTAGAAGTTTGCCACTGATTTATGTGTTAAAAAAGTGTCAATTGTTTTATTTTTTAACCAAA
Source organism: Magicicada septendecula (assembly GCA_034769895.1). NCBI lineage: Eukaryota > Metazoa > Arthropoda > Insecta > Hemiptera > Cicadidae > Magicicada > Magicicada septendecula. The sequence continues at coordinate 1,423,334,005 of CM068367.1, read as the reverse complement.
GGCCAGAAGTTGTTTTCATTCTGTTTTAAGAGCTATGGAAAAAACAGTGTAAGCATTCCATCAGTTTATAATTATACCGTGAAAAAAAGAAGAAAGGGAAGGGACAAATATAAGAACAAAAATAATAATTAGTGATCGAATCCTAGAACAGGTGAGCAACTTTAATTATTTGGAACATGTTAATTGCTATGATAGGAATTATGATATTTATGTTAAGTTAGGTAAGTTCCAGATGATCTGTGGGACAATCAACCGTATTTTTAGAAATAAGGCATGTTGAGATACAAAATTAAAGTTTTTGCAGTTCCTGTACTGTCCTATGGGTATGAATTATGGACAAAAACCAAGAATCAAGACAGTAAAATATACATGTTGGAAATGGAATTCTTAACAGGAGTTAAAAGGTGTTCTAAATTTGAACATATAAGGAATGAGGCCACAAGAGGAGAGTTACAAGTTTTTAACTTGAATGAAAAATTTAAAAGATTATAAACTACGGTAAAAAGCACACTTAGAAAGACTGTCAGATTCCAGACCAGCCAACAAGTCTGGAAATACAAACCTATAGGACACAGGTGTGTGGGCAGACACAGGAAGAGATGGCTGAACAGGCAGCTCCTTGCCTATGCCGTGTTGTGAAGATGATGATGATGAAAAAAGAAGAAAAATGAGTGACTTAGACAAAGAATGAGAGTGTCTGACATATGAGGAGTGGGTGAAATGAAATTATACAAGATCTATTACATGGGCTGAACATTGTAGATGGAATGCCATCTGGCTCAGATAAAGACCATGGATAAGGATAAGAAATTAAGACAGACCAACAATTGTGACGATTTAAATTGTAAATTAAAAAAAAAACAAATTAATAATAAAATATAAAACGGGAAGTAAGTAAGAACATTAAATCGCACTATTAAACCAAATACCCCTGAACTAACTCATAATAGTAATGAGAATCAATTAAGAAAATCTAACTAAAATAAATAATTAAAACTGTGAAAGTAAAAGTTAAAGATAATACTGTTAACCCTTTAGTAAATTTATCATGCTATGACCTGTGTATTCCGGATCCAACTTGCATACCGACCCGGCATTAAATAAGAAATAACTGTAAATCATAATGTAAGTAATTAATAATTTAAAGTCACAAGTAGCAGTTGTAATAATTCCTGTAGACAAGATAAGTCTCGATAGTTTATTTTGTCAAACTGTAAGACTGTATTATTAATAAAGAGTTGGAACTATATTATGGCGGAGTACTCACTCCGCGTCTTGCAATTTTCCTGTTGTAACAATGCAGGACTTATGATGCGGCTTTCAAACTGTAAACACCTCCAAGCGAGGGCTCTTCACAAAATGTTTTATTTTTATTTTTAATTGAGTGTTAGCTTCCACTAAAAGCGTGGAGAGCTAGTTATAAATAAAGAAGATGTAGTGAGTAATTTGTTATACAAGGATGTGAAAAAGAAAGACTAGTGTATAAGGTGACATCTCATGTTAATTAAAACTAACGATCAAATATAGTTCAAGTGAAGTTTTTCCGACATAATGTGAAAAGAAGATGCAAACTCCAGTACGAAGGTGCCATTAAATATGTGATGTGCATAACTGTGGATAGTGACGACTAAGACCTAAACAACACCTACCATTACCGCCGAGGATCAGGACGACTTCACGCTACATAACATCCATCTCCTCATTAATTCACTCAGAGGACATCCACTGGAAACCCTACCCCAATGACAACCCTCGACTAAGGGAGTACCGAAGATTCACGCCCCAGGACATGGACAGATAAAGCTTATCTAAGAGGTGACTCGGAAGCTCGTCTTCCGTGAATTATGTATGTTTAAAATATAAGTATTTATAAATGCCAAAGACTTTTAAAAGACAACCTCCAAGTATTAAGTTTTAGAATGATGTAACCAGTAATTTCTTAAATCATACGTTGTAACATTACTCTTGAGATATAACTTTGAATCGCTTAACTAAATAAAACCATTCTTCAAATGGTGTTTAAGTAACAATGCAACCTTCTTAATAAGTAAAGTAAATTTGAAACTTCTTAACTAGATTAAAAGAGACTCGGATCCGAGGTAAAATACATGATCTGTGTGATCATTTGTTTTGACAGAAAACCCCTTTACAATTTCTGTATGAGTAAATTTTTATATGTAATGTGTAATATATCATAGGTTAATAAAGAGATGTCATCTTGTTACATACTAAAGTGAGTGCATACATCAGCTAAATTCCTTCCCCTTGTTTCCTGTAATTAGAGTAATTATAATTATTCTTAGTGTTGTGTTTGATTTTTCAGTTTGTTACAACGTAGGCAGCCTGTATAATTGGCTAGAGTCAATTATCACGGGTTCCCTGGATTATAACGTAGCCGACACGTTATATAATGAGATTGCTATAATATAAGGCATATAATGAGACTTGCAAGATAGAAAAATACAGGTAAAATCTAAGTGAGGTTTACCCTCAGTACTGAGCACACAGGACTGAAGAAAAAGAACTCAGAAATTCGTTTTTCCACCTGAAAATACTCTTGTGATAATAACATATTTTTCATATAAATGCAGTATATAATTTTCCCTATTTTAAGAATACAATTGTAATTCCTTATTACTTAAAAAAAAACACATTTAGAAAAACAAAGTTGAACATGAATTTAAAGTTCTGCAAGTCAACTATTTCTGTAATTTTTCTTAACACATGGCCTAAAAAAGCGGTGGACTCTTCTTGAATCTCAGCAGGGTATAAATACAAGTGGCCGGCCAAGTCCAGTTTGGATCTGTGATATTCACAGATCTGTGATACACACACACATATAACAATGTGTGTTATTGTTAGTATTGTTGTTATTGAACTTCCAGTTTTGTATAAAGTGACTACTGTGTATTAATTGGCCCCTGAAGGTGGGGTCCTAGGGGTTGCCCCCATGGCAACAAAGGGAAGGACCCTATATCGCCACTCCCAGTGGCTCCAACTTCTGCCACCTCCACCTGACACCTACCTCATCAATGTGGCACAGGAGTGAACTGGTTTTTCAGTTGGATTGGAGCTGATTGATGATGCGCTAAGGTGGGTGTCTGGTGAACAGAAACCAGGGTTCAGACGACTCTGGCAAGTAGCTTCACTAGGACCCCCCCTCCCAGTAGTGGTCCTAGCCAAGATCATGTGTAGTGAACCCTAGTAGAAACCTGACGATTGAAATTGAACAGTGGTTTAGAGATTGCCATAGTGTACAAACACCTCATTGCGGGGCTAACAAAATTTTCATTTATTTCGCAGATGTGCACAACAGCTTGTACAGTGTTTCATAGTGTAAACATCAACTGCAACAAGACTGGAGAGAACAATGGAAACGTGTGTGACAGAGAGGGAGATAATATGGAAGTGAGACAGTGAACGTTATAGCGTCGTCTCCCCTCTCTTCTCTCTAGATAACTTAGACATACTTGTAAGTAGGGGTAATTCATGCAATGGGTCGGCGCAGCTTACTGTTCAGGAACGATTGTCGGGCCTCCACACGGCTTCCCCTTTGCAAACCAATCAGTGGGCCATGTCCCATAGGTAGATAAGAATAAATGACAATGTAATAAAAATAATTATTTTTATTACAGATGACACTGACACAGGCAATAACTTAATTTTACAAAATTGATTAACGTTATTACATCACATATAGTATTAACATTATTATAATTAATAATATCATATTTTGTTACTTATTATTATTTTTCAATATGATACATACAGCATTAATTATTATTTATTATTATTAGCACACAGCAGCATACACAGTATATAATATATGTTTTTTGATCTAAATTTTTTTAACAATTAGTATTTTTCATATAATAATAATATAATTATTATAAACTATCAAAAATGTCTTGACAGTTTGTTGTTCGAACACATTTAAAACACATACAAATTTATACACATCGAGACAACTACTATAATGCTATGTGATGAGTGTTAAAAACCTATTCTATATACAATAAATATAATAATAATAATAATAGTAATAATTTACACAAGGATGTAATGAATATTTCTAAAAATATATATAATCATAAATACACAAAACATAAAACAATACTTTAATGTAAACGACATTACCGTGTACTATTACTCTAGTCTGAAAATTGATGATAACTGTTTTTACAGCAGAATAATTTGTGGGTAAATACTGACACAGATTACAGTAGAAATCACTTATAATTGCCTCTAGACACTGAAAACTGAACCCTAGAGCCCCATGCTGTTAGTCCCTAAAGACAGTAAATCACTCATATTATACTTTAGGAACTATTGTTTTCTTCTATTATTTTTCTTGTCGCTACTGTACCGGTATGGCAAGACAAATACATAGTCACAGGACAGGAAGCTAGAGAAGCAGAGCACGTCCAAATTGACATCTGTTCCTTCGAAAAAGTCAACAACTTTGTTTATTTAGGATGCCAAGTTAACTCTGATGGGGAAACAACAGAAGAAATAAAGCGAAGGATCACCGCAGCTCATAGGTGCTTCTTTGGTCTCAGACCCCTGTTCCAGAGCAGAATAATTGCCAGGAGCATCAAGCTGCTTCTGTATAAAACACTGATCCGTCCAGTTATCACCTATGGTTCTGAGACCTGTACCATTTCTAGAAAGTCTGAGTCAAGCCTGCTGGTTCATGAACGGGAAATCCTCCGCAGCATTTTTGGTCTAATATGTGTTGGAGGTGAATGGAGGAAAAGGATCAACCAAGAACTGAACACTCTTCTGAATGAACCAGATATTGTGAAAATTATAAAATTTGGTAGACTTAGGTGGGCTGGACATGTGACAGAATGGGGGAGAATGAAATACCCAGAAAGGCACTCACAGAACAGATCTATGGCACCAGGAGGGTTGGTAGACCCAAACTACGTTGGGAAGCAGGTGTGAATTATGATGCGTGCCATATCCTTCGGATCTGGAACTGGAGAGCAGCTGCACTTGACCAGGACAACTGGTGGAGGCTGTTAAAGAAGGCCTTGACCCAGTAATAGGTTGTCGCGCCCCTGAAGAAGAAGAAGAAGAAGATTGTACCGGTATATTAAATTACAGTCAAAGTACTGCAACATGAATAATAATAACAACAACAACAATAATAATGATAATTATATTACTTTTGCTTGTATAATCTCTTTTAAGTAAATTAATGTATTCAGTTTGATAAACCTTTGATAAGAGTTTTCCTTTTGCATTCCTTTTGTCTGTTGTGTGTAGAAATCTAACCATTTTCTTTCAGCTAGCGCTCATTTTATTTTGGTCTTCATGTATGAACGAAGAAAATAAGAATGGAGAGATGAAACATTCATGGTGGCAAAATCAAGTGAAACTATTGAAAACCATAGATCATAATTATAATTACCATTTGTGTGACTTTATGGTACACAGTCGGGATCACAGTTCTTAAGGTTCTGTAAGGAAACGATGATCTAACCATTCATCTATTGTATACGATGTTTGTATGTTATCATTGTGTGATGATTGTAAAAGATATTGATTTGACTGGTTGATGTGATGTTTTTGTTTTTTAAAAAATTTTTAACTGTCAGAGAATTCATTTTTTTATTTTAACAAACGCGTAGTACATAATGAAAGACTGCCGATATGCTTATGTGTTACAACTGGGAAGAGATTTTATTTCAAGTGTTATATACAGTCACTACAGGCAACATATGCCTCAAATATGATCAGTCGTTTGGTTTAGGTGCAATCAAATATGCAGCCAATGTCATAATAAGTGATTTCTATTATATGTTAAAATTTAACAATTCTTGTCTGTTTGCAATGATGTTAATGAATGTGATAATCATTTATGCACTTTCTATAAATATATAGTTTAATTGTTTGACTATATTCATTAGATAATACAATTTCTTAATTATGATAATCATAATAATACAATATAATTGTGTGTGCGCACGCGTGCGCACGTGTGAGAGAGAGAGAGAGAGAGAGATGTGTTATGGAGAGAGAAAGAAAGGAACAATGTAGGGTTTAATTAAAAAAAGCATTGTTTAATAAATTATATTTTTTGTAATAAAATATTTAAAGAACTTCTTGAATTTCCAGTGAACGAGTTATATTTCTTAAGTTTTTTAAAGTTGATCGTGAAATTTGCAAATACAAAAAGTCAGAAGGGAAATATAATAAGCAGTTTAATGAGAGTTCTTATTCTTCTGTATTTGACTGCATTGTTTGTATCTTTAACTTCTTGTTTTAGCATCTTCTCTGCTGATGTCTTCCTCAGGAGTGTGTTTTTATATCTATGCATTATTCTCTTTATTTTATACATTGTAATCTTAGTTTGATTCTCTTTAATTTGTGCTTGATGTTGGACGCTAAACACCAAATTTATTGGTTGGTTTAGTGGCTGATGTGTAAAAGTATGAGAACGTTCTCCCCTGTGCATCATTTCATATGACCATGAACATAAAATATGATGAATGCCAATATACCTACACCATGGAAAAATTGGCACAGTGCAACAAATTGGCTACTAAGTTTATATAAATAAAATAAGAAACAACACATGTTAAGATGTCACATTGGGAAATTTAATTATTTATTGAATGTATTATTATTTGTAAAGAAGGAGGCAAACTTTTGAAAATTAAATATACAGAAAATATTTTTTTAACCACTTGAACTAATGTGGTTAAAATAGCATTAGTTTGCAACGTGTTGTGTTAACACCAATATTCTTGGTACAATAGCTTTTGTGGGTCAGTTGGAGGATGCTTAACAGCATCATCACAATTTCTTGGCCATATTTTTTACGTTTGCATTTTCCTATATAATTTCTAATAAACCTGCAATGCCACTCATACAACTGAATGAGTACAAAACCCAGGGTACTTGAACCCATGGATTCTAGAAGCACCCATGAAGGTTAGTCACTAGTTCAAGCAGAAATTCTGAATATAATATTAATTATTCAGAATTCGGAACAGGTTTACAAAAATAACCAATGATGATCATGAACCTTGGTGGACACAGAGGGTCTAAACAATTCCTAATAATAGTTTTTGATAACTGTTAATAAATGACCTTGAAGTATACAGAATTTTTGTAAAGTATTATAATTTTCACTACTTAAAACAAACATATTTTTCATAACTTGTATTGTTTATTTTCAAATTTAAATGATAAATAATAATAAATTCCATCTATATACGTTTTTTTGGATGCTGTACCTTAAATTAGTGGCTGAGTGTAATAAAAATAATTAAGTTGTCAGCCTGGAAGTGCCAGAAGCTAAAAGATTGTTTCTAGGCCTTATTTTCAAAATGTTAGTCTCATTTGAAAAAAAAAACATTCAAAATCGCTGATAGGAGCCCCTAATAATTATCTTATTATCTTATCTGTTCCTCCAAAACTAATTGTTGTATTAAATATCTACATATGTTAAGTTAGTAAAATTAAATCAATTTAGACTTCATGATTTCAAGTTGATAATGTATCAATATTTACACCTACAAAATAAACAGAAAGATTGCCTTTGTTTTTGTTCTGACATTTTATGACCAAAAGATTTTTTGGAAAGTAAGATAAGTATGGGAGATTATCAATATATGTAATTTTACGCCAGTCTTAAAAATAGTTAATTCATTTTATTTTAATTATTTTTACAATATTTTTTGAATGAAAATAATTTTTACAATAAAGTAAATTAATAATATTACATATTGAAAATCTGTGTGTGTGTGTGTGTGTGTGTGTGAAATTACTACTGAGAAACCGCTACTATTTACACAATAATTCAAATGCACATCTGGAATATTTCTCACTGACAAGAACCTCTACACTCTTGACTACAAACTTGGCATATCATTTGTACCCTTGTGCCATATCTTAGTGATGCAACACAAATAAATACTGAAAAATTTTCTAATCATACGTAAATACCAGTCTACAATGCATTAAACAGTTTGTTCGTTAAATTGTGCATACCTTGAAGTGTTCGTAAATGATACACTTAGAAATTTAGATGTGACATATTTTTCTAATATGTTTTCACTTTTATATTGTATTCCGAAAAATAAATTTCTTGACAGATTGGTAAATAAATTGTTAAATACATTTCAGGAGTAATAAATGTTTACAACATTTCTTGGTTGTTCATATTCATTTGCATATAAATATTTTTTGATTGATTAGTAAATGTAGTTGAATTCTGAAAGGTCTGTGACTATTATTATTTACACAGTTTATTTTATTATAAAATGACATTATTGGATAATTACATTCTTCTTTTTAATAATGAATTTTTTTTTGTCACAAGAGTTAAAGAATGTGTTTGTGTAAAGCTCTTAATTAAAGGTACTTTAATTAATAATATTTATCTTAAAAAAACAACACCTGTGCACAAACAGTTAAGTATATCTGAAAGTAATTTGTAGAAATACACATTTTTCTAGTGACATTTAATCACTGCTTCCACATTGTATTCTTCTTCTGTTAATTATTAAATATTTATTCTTAAAATGCTAACAACTACATACAATTCATGGAACATACATATTAGTTCATTTAATACTAGTATTAGAGGAATAATTCAGTATACAGGAGTCACAAGGGTTGCATTTTATTGGTAAAACTGTGCAACAATCACAGCTAATAATATTTCAAATCACATTCACATCTTCAGTCACCTTTGAGGTACGACTCTAAAGGATTTGGACCTCTTCTTCTGGGATTCGCTGTCGGGCTGCTGCTGAAATCTAATTAAAAAGTAGAAGTATATTAAAACACTTTAAAACGGCTTGTTCTGTTTTTTATTTCACAGGTGTTGATAGTGTCAATATTTAATTATAAGTATAATACTACTGACTCAGAACAGAAAGTTTTTTATTGATAAAAATATAAAATTTTTACCTTGAAGCCTGAACCAGTTTTCACTTATTATAAGCTTTGTCAGAGGCTGCCAGTATGAGCGCTGCCCATCTTGTACTTGGTGATGGCGCCATCGTTCAAAAGATCGATGTTGTGTGTGTGGGGTGTAATATGTTCGAATAATACGTGTGATTTGAATTGTGTCTGTTCGTTTAGGATGTCATTTTTATGCATTTTTCTGTGTTTGTATATTTCTAGTTGTTCAAGAGTGTCTAGTTTTCAGCCTTTTGTGTGTACATGTAGAATATCCATGTCCTGTTGATTTCTGTATGTGTGGTTTGCTTCAGTTAGGTGGTTTTCAAAGGTGGATTCAGTGGTGGAGTGTAGTGCTTTTGTGTGTTCAGTGTATCTCTGTTTGACGCAATGTCCTGTCTGGCCTATGTAGAATTTACTACATTCTGAGTGTTTAAAAACTAAACACACAAAAGGCCAAAAACTAGACACTCTTGAAAAACTGGAAATATACAAACACAGAAAAAAACATAAAAAAGAAATCCTAAACGAACAGATACAATTCAAATCACACATACTATTCGAATCATATCACACCGCACACACAAACATTGATCTTTTGAACGATGGTGCCGTCACCAAGTACAAGGCGGACAGCGGTCCTAGTGGGAGCCTCTGATGAAGCTCATAATAAGAAAAAATTGATTCAGGCTACAAGGTAAAAATTTTACATTTTTACAAAAAAAATAGTTGTAGTCCAAGCCAGTAGTATTATACTTATAATTAGTTAATCAACGGACATGTCATGAACAACAAAATCAAAGTGTCAATAATATACAGAGATAATAATTTAAAACAACACACATGATGTGAAGGTGTAGTAGGCAAACCAACTATAAACAGAATGTTGATAGAATCAAAAATACAAGTATATTATTTATTCAGATTTGTATAAGCAAACCATGTCTTTTATGACTAATTAGAATGAGCTGTTTTTCTTTCTAGTTGGCAGCTGTTCTCCATATGAGTTGTTTTATGCCATCCACTTTATGAGGGTGGTCTGTAAAGTTCTTGGCCTAACAATGAAAAAATAAATTTATAATTTCAAAAATATTTTTATTTTTCAATAGAATCTTCTTTCAGGGTAATATACTTATTCCAGCGATGATCCAACACCACTATCTTATCCCTGAAGTGGTTTTCCATAAGGTGTGCAAAATACTCGTCTGCGGTTGCAATCACCTCTTGACCGATGAAAATTGTTGACCAGCAAGAAAGTTTAGTTTTGGGAAAGTAGTGAATGTCTGAAGAAGCCAATTCTGGGGAATAGGAAGGATGTTCCAACAATTCATAGCTGAGGTCTCTTAATTTTCATATTGCCAAACACTTTTGTGGGCATGTGCATTATTTTAGTGAAAAATCGTTTTTTTTCTTCTGCAAACAGGGGTTTTCCATCTAGTTCTGATATAAGATTGGAATAACATTCCTTGGTTATTGTTGTACCCATTTCAAGGTAATTGACATGCAAAACTGCTTCAGCATCCCAAAACACCAATGTCACGACTTTTCCAGCTGATGAAATTGACTTTGCCCTCATTGGTGCTGATCAACTAGCTTCTGTCCACTGCTCTGATCATTGTTTTGGATTCCAGTGTGTAGTGGTGGATCCGAGTTTCATCTACCATAATAAACCAATCACAAAATCCATTTTGTTCTTATTAAAATGCTTCAGCCATTTTCATCACACACATTTTTCGTGTGCTGTAAGCAAGCATGGTACCAACCTACCGCAAAGCTTTTCCATATGCAATTCCCCATGTAAAATATGTCCAACATATTCTTTTGAAATCAATGTAGTCTCAACAATTTCATACACTTTAATTAAGTGATTGTCCAATACCAAATTGTGTAGTTTTTGGTGTTGTTGCTGTTTTTGGATGTAGATCACCTTTCGGGCTGGTACAACCGTATTTAAACTTGGCAGCCTTTTTTTAATTGCTGAAAATTAAAGTCTCCATACCCTTTAATGAACAATGAATAAATGTCACTTGGTGTTAAACTTCTTTCACAAAGAAATTTACAACTATTTATTTAAGTGAATCAGAGGGTTTCTATGTATTGCTTCCCCTCAATATAAGCCTGAAGTTTTGTTTTGTTAATTCTCTTAAGCCTTACAATCTTACATTTACATTTATTATCAGTTATTTTCTCTATGTTAGCAGTCTTCATCACAACTTTGTCAAATTTTGTTGCTTCCCTGCTATATACACTTTTTCCTCGTGCGAGGCCTTTAGGCAACCATTATCTCGCAACCATTATCAAGTTCTTCCTACAACACTTAGGGAATAAATCTGGTCTTCCCATATTTATCAATAATTTCCTATAGCAGTACACTTAAAATGACTTTGAGATCCCTCACCCCCTTTTCTTTTCCTAGGTCTCATAGCTATAAGGTGTTCCATACATTAAGTCCTTGGAAATATTTTTCTTCTTTCCAAATTTTTTCTGTAGCAGTGAGCACCTTGGACATTTGTTTCTTTACTGTTGAATGTGGGTTTTGCTTGGCCAGTTCTATTAAAAATTTCTCCTTTTTAGAAGCGATAGAGGGAGAGAGAAAATGAGGGGGAGAGAGAGAATGGGAGGAAGAGGAGTGGGGGAGCTAGAACAGTCTGTACTGACAAGAAAAGGTGCTATACTTGCCATTATAATGACATTTTACTTAAACAGGCAGCTATGATAAAGTGTAATGGATGCAGTAGACCAGATGTCAAAGGAAGAGAACATACTAAAGCTATGTACGAAAGGTATTTTAAAAATTGCAGAATGAAAATGAGAAAGATATTGTAATGCCATTACAGAACGTCTACATGGTTCTCAGCTATCCCAGCAGAGCCCAGCTGTAATGTTTGTGTGCATACACGCGAGACAGTGTTACATAATACGGAACAATCTTGTACATTCTATAGTGCTCTTCGACAAGCTTCCCAAGTAGCCCAACAGGCAGTGGCGGCTGGTAATGTTTTTGACTGGGGGGGCAAATTTGTTTGGACCCATATGCAACAAAAGTCATCAATAGAAACTAAATTATTGCTATTATCATGAAATAATTGTAAAATTGAACCTTTTGCTTTACTACTAAAAGTATTGTTAATATCAAAAACCTACCTTGCAAACTACCAATATTTAAACAGTGTTTGAAACTGAAATTATTTATAACCCTAAGTGGTTCATGTTCCTGAACTTAAATACTTAATAAATTATGTTATTAAATGCATGCATTGCTAAATAAAATATATTTGTTCCCTACCCTATTTGTTTCTAACAAATACGCACAGAACACACAGGCTCAGGCCTACACAGAATAAGTTACACGTTTATGTACACAAGGTTCGACAAAAACACTATCTTAGACAGAATACACAGCCTAATAAAGAATAAATTATTAGGACATTACGTTTACACAAAAAGTACAACAAGAACACAATCAAAACTATATAAAACACAAGAGAAAATATATGCACTTTAAACAGCAACAGAGGAGTTTTGAACAACGCTCCGGTTCTCTATGAAAGTAGCTGCAAAATCAGAAAGCGGGCAGAGCCCCACTTGTAATGGCTGATGTTGATTTAAATGCATAGACATGTGTACACGTCTCTTTCCCCGCTCCCCGCATGACCGGCCTACGCAGGGAGGACGACAGCGAAAACGTCCGGCTGTGGGTCCATGCTGTAAACATCGGGTGATCGCTATTAGTCGCCCCAAAAATATCTTTCAATAAGGATACTACACATTATAGTTATATTATTGACAAGTTTAATTTGCAAATTTAGTGGGAGGGCTGCGCCCTTTTGCCCTCCCTGTACGAGCCACCACTGCCAACTGGTGTGTGTTTCTGCCAAGGCCGCTCTGAAGTATTCTCTAGAATTTTCAAGTGCTTGTTAAGGATGCTTATTATGGAACCCTGCAAACTATAAATATCCCAACCGGCCGCTTAGTTTTCAGTTTTATATTGTGCGATTTACATAGTGCGTCTCAAGTGGTGTATTAGTGAAAAGTGATTATAGTGTGGAATTCTTTATCATCATCATCATCATCAGCGGTGCAACAACCCATTACTGAGTCAAGGCCTCCTTTAACAGCCTCCGCTAGTTGTCCCGGTCAAGTGTATCTGCTCTCCAGTTCCGGGTCCCAAGGATGTGGCACGCATCGTAGCTCACACCGTCTTCCCAACGTAGTTTGGGTCTACCAACTCTCCTGGTGCCATAGATCTGTTCTGTGAGTGCCTTCCTTGGTATTTCATTCTCCCCCATTCTGATCACGTGTCCAGCCCACCTGAGTCTACCAAGTTTTATAATTTTCACAATATCTGGTTTATTCAGAAGAGTGTTCAGTTCTTGGTTGGTTCTTTTCCTCCATTCACCTCCTACACATATTGGACCAAATATACTATGGAGGATTTTGCATTCCTGAACCAGCAGGCTTGACTAAGACTTTCTAGAAATGGTCCAGGTCTCAGAACCATAGATGAGAACTGGGCGAATCAGTGTTTTATACAAAAGCAGCTGGATGCTCCTGGCAATTATTCTGCTTTGGAACAGGGGTCTGAGACCAAAGAAGCACCTATTAGCTGAGGTGATTCTTCGCTTTATTTCTTCTGTTGTTTCCCCATCGGCGTTAACTTGGCATCCTAAATAAACAAAGTTGTTGATTTTTTCGAAGGAATAGATGCTAATTTGGATGTGCTCTCCTTCTCTAGCTTCTTGTCCTGTGACCATGTATTTTGTCTTGCTTTCATTTATTATGAGACCCAGCCTCCTTGCGGGACCTTCAAGAGCAAGAAAGGCTTCAGTGACTGCTCAAAGGGACCTCCCAATTATATCTAGGTCATCGGCGTATCCTAGGACCTGCACCAACCTGTTGAATACAGTCCCGGAGGAATCTATTCCAGCATCTCTCATAGCTTTTTCTAAGGCAAGATTGAAGAGGAGGCAAGCAAGAGCATCGCCCTGGAGGACTCCCTTTCCATAGTCAAACTCTCCTGATAAGTTATTCTGAATCCTCACCATGCCCTTCACTGTCAGCATTGTCATCCTACACAATCTTATTAATTTCTTTGGTATGCCCAGTTCTTCAAGAGCAGTGTAAAGTTCTTTTCTGTCAATGCTGTCGTATGGATTTCTGAAATCTATGAAGAGGTGATGGGTTTGTAGCTTATGTTCTCTACCTTTCTCCAGAATTTGTTGGAGTGTGAAAACCTGGTCTATTGTCGATTTTCCTCTTCTAGTTCCGCACTGATATCGACCAATCACCCGATCAGCATGTGGAAGCAGTTTTTGGTACAATATATGGGACACTATTTCATACGCCACAGGGAGAAGAGAAATGCCTCTGTAATATAATGCGGAATTCTTTATAGTTGACATTATTATTTGTGTGGACAGATTAACTTGAATTATTGTACAAATATAATCTTGTTGAATAACTTGTTGATTACAAACTGTTAATTGTGATAATTAAAACTGTTTATTAGTGATTTCATTGGTGTCTTGTATTTCCACTGTACCATATGACAATCAGTGAGACCGTCGTAACAATATGGAGGAACTCGGAAAGAAGGGGAGGGTGAGGAGGGGGTTGGCCAAGGGGTAAGAGGAAATGAGCAAGTCATGATGACTAGGTGGAGTTTAATGAGAAGAATGGAAGAACCACAGTGGAAGTACACATGAAACCAATCACATGCTTATCTTTAAAGCATGAATAAAGAATTAAATAAGCGGGCTCATCACTGGACCTGAAGATGCAGCTACAGTTCTTTTAAAGAACTGTGTTATGTAAAAGTTGAAAATAGACTAAGTATAGTAAGACTGGGTTACTTTTGATATGGTGGATTACGTGGGAAAAGTCCCAGGCCTGAACAAGAAAACCCTCACTTTTTGGTTACCCGAGCATTTGTGTGTCAACATAACCTCCAATCAGCTGACCTATTTTTGAAATGATGTTTTACAGTGGTTATGACAGACTGATAAGCTGATTTGTTCAGATACTCAAAATAACCATTTTACAGAATAGCTGACCTTGTTTCTCTCACAATTCTTGAATGGGGTCTTTTGCACGAGAGCAGGGTCAGATTAGAAGCACGTGGTGTCCTATGCTGCCATCAGACCGCCCCCCCCAATTCAAAATTCAACCTTTTATCCATTATTTACAGTGATAAATGTCACACACAGTTTTGAAAGTTAACAATTATTTTATTAAACTCTCAAATTACAACAAATATTTAGCTAGTGATTACAATGACCTTAGTAGTACTTAAGCTTAAATAATACTAATCGATCCATTTCTTCCTGATTTTGCCATAACGAAGTCTTGTATAACTTCTTCTAAATCAAGTGATTCAATTGCTTAATATTTCAATATTCAACCTGGCTAACGAGGATAATCTCCCATAGTAGAACTCAACATATCTTTAATGTGTTTTAATACAGAAAATGATATTTCAGCTTTGCAGTTAGCTATTGGAATCATAAAAAGCAGACGGTAAGCAATGTATATATTCGGAAATATAACAATCATGTTACAATCAATAATCCAGTTTAATACTCTGAGCAGAAAAGCTGTAGTATCGTGGAATCTATCATCTTCATTTGAACGATTTGTAAAAAACTCTTGGATTTCGTTGTCCATGACAATGTGGAAATATCACTATTACCACACATTTAAAACATCGACAATAACATGAACATTCTACACGTACACACAAAAGGCCGAAAACTAGACACTCTAGAACAATTGGAAATATACAAACACACAAAAACAAACAAAAACGACATCCTAAAAGAACAGACACAATTCAAATCGCACGCATTATTCGAACATATCTCACCCCACACACACAGCATCGATCTTTCGAAATTCAATTCCGTCACCCACAACAAGACGGACAGCGCTACCAGCGGCAGCCTCTGAAGAAGCCTTTTAAAGGAGAAAACCGGTTCAGGCTGTAAGGTAAAACTTTATGCTTTTACTTATAAAAAACCTAGTGTTCCGAGTCATTAATGTAATAGTGATATTTTGTAAAAAACCTCTTTCTTGGAATTTTACTCATGGCACAAAGTGCTTCAATTTGATTAGAAGATTGTTATTCAAATCATTCGAGTAAACTAGTTATTCAAATCATTCAAGTAAACTTCTATAAGAGCTTTCGCTTGATTTTCCATTCGACACTCTCCATGGTTAATAACTGCGTAAGAACACCAAACAATTGTGTAATATGATCATAAACTTTGGTGCGCTTAGTCAATTCAGCTGGATGATGCCCCCTCTGCCAGCTGACACCCTGGTACCCGGTGCTGCAGCATACCCAGTGTTATGGATAACCCGCCACTACATGGAAGTGTGCACTACATCTTTGAGTGTCTCCATTGTTAAAAAAATTGCATGTAATCATTTGGCACATGCCACAAAGGAACTACTTGAAAAACTGTGGGACACTCTTCTTACAGTCCTGGCGTTTGTCGTGTGGTTTGGATGTTTTCAGCTCTATAAAGAGGCCCTTGCGAAGCAATAATATCAAATTAATGAAGAAGTCGAAAATGCAGTGCAGGAATTTTTATTGAATGTTGGACAGGAATTTTACTAAATTGGCATTGAAAAACTCGTATCACACTACGATAAATGTTTAGATAGACTTGGCAGTTTTGTAGAGAAGTGGGTCTTCAATTGTACTTCAGAAAAAACAAAATCATAAACATTCTACATATTTTTTTATGCAAGTGCAACTAACTTTTGCCTGGCCCTAGCACACCATAAAGCTAATAAAAGATATTTTATTACCTGACGATGCTCGCTGAGCATTTAAGCAGTTAAGCCATTCCGTCATACTGATCTTGCGGTCATGATTAACATCACAATAACGAGGCAGTTTCTTCCCACACCTACGCAGCTTTCTATGTGATGATATCATTGTCCTGAATCGCTTCCACTCATTCCTCTCGAGCATCTAAAATTACACGAACATACAACACCTGAGGCGGTTATTTTTAACAGTCTTTATTCCACACGTTAGCTTTATGTGTGTAAAAATATGCTTAACAGGTATATAGCAATCCAAATCAAAGGCAGAATGAAGACAATTCCCATTAGATATTTCTGTAATGTTATTGTCTACAAATTTTCAGTCTGATAACAAGTGATTACGATTTATACTGTTAATTGTTGTTATTGAGTTTAACATAAAAAAATATTATGATAAAAATTGTATATTGTAATGTTATGTATTTCAGATTTATGTGAGTTCTGAATAATATTTTTTAAGTTAATGTTCACTTATGATATGTGTTAACGATATTATTTTTATGAAATTATTTGAAACTGTAATTAATCATGTTCTTATCAAAACATGCATATTTCCAAAGATACAAACATATATGAAATGACACACACATGTATTAGAATTTGTTTAGATTTACCTTGTTTTTATTTGTGTCCAGTGCTGAGAAATTCCAAGATGCTATTTGTTCTTCTCCTGATATGTCATCTTTGTTACTTGAATTACTAGAAAAATTAATATCATATTATTATTACTAGTATTTTTAAATTACATAAAAATTATTGTTAGTTATCCAAATGGTATTCAACAACAATATTTAGGAGACAAAGATCAAGTTTTACAAAGTAATGGGAACTCTAGTTTTAATCCCAACTTCGTTGTGCTTATTTGCTAAACTGCTAAATGTCATGTTCTGAACGAGATCTTTCAGTGTTTCCACCATTTTCAAGTTCTAAGCTATGACCAACCAAGATTGTTCTATTCCTTAAATAGAACGAGAAAATTATAATATTTAAGAAAAACATTTATATAATTATAACACAAGAAGGAAAACATTTGATGTTGTAAAACAACTGTTTCAACTCCTTCACATATACAAGCACACACACACACACACGTTCACTCAAATAATTGATCTGTTGTGTTTTACATTTTCTTTTGTATGCATACACAGGTCTTGATGATGACAATAAATACTGTCGAAACATCGACACAAATAATTTAAAATTTGTGTTATACTTTTGACCGATCCTCACAAACCCTTCACCAGAAAAATTCATTCATTGACAGTCATTACGAATTTAAAGATTTAAATAATAATTAATAATAATAATAATAATAAACTTAACTCACTTTGGTTTTTGTGAAGCCATTGTTTGCATTAAGAAGTCCATGAGATCTTTTAGAAATGCTTGTTTCTTGTGTTCAGGACAACCTGAAATCATATATTATTATTTATATTGAGATGTATTTTGAGAAAGAGAAAATAGACAAAACTTTTTCTGTCTTGAAATGTTGCATTACTATTGATTTAGTTTCTTTTTTTTATAGATTATAATAAAGTAAATAACAAAGTAAGTTACAGCTGATAAGCATAATTTTAACAACAGATGGTCTGAAATTACACATACAATTATTCAGGTTTATCATGAATATGGTATCTGTTTCCATAGCACTCATATTATGGACATTTTTTTAGACAATGCATAATAGAGAACATTTTTTAAATAATCTTGTTATGTTAACTCTCATTTTAAAAAAACGTGTATTTTTGTACCATAGGTGTTACGCAGACTTTTATTTTATGAAGGGGGGGGGTTCGATGTGGACCCCTGATGATTTGATCTGATGTCCAAGAAGCTACAGGTGTTTCGGCAATTACAGATTTCTTTCTCGTGTTCTATTTTTTCTTTACCAGTCTGTTATCAATGTGTCTTGTACTATTTGTTGACTTCTAACATCAATATTGTGCTCACAGTACTCTAAAATGTTGGAAGTTAATTAAGCGAGAGACTGCTAATATCTCTTGGTCTTATAAAGTTATAAATCACACATTTTAATATGACAAGGGCCTACAGCATTTAAATTAATAATCAGTTTCAGTGATTCAATTCTTAAACATTACTGAAGTCAAATTTAGTAATCTTAACAACAAGGGCGGCCGGTGTGTCCTGAGGAAGGGGAGGTTACGAGATAGTCACCTGAGCCGCTCTCAGTCGTAGCACCCCCTTCCCCCTTCAACACACGTTATTTCAGTCTTAAGTATGGTAGAGCTATTTGATTTTTACAGAGTTTGAAAGCTGTGATGAATTTACTTGTAAGCTTTCAGCAGACCATATAGTCATGTTTGTGCTTAACAGTATGCAGAGCCAGCAGAATAACATAGAATCTACTCTACTACCGCATAGCCATTTATGTTGGTTGTACAATGATGACTGGAAAGTTTTAGATTTGTTTTTGTGCCTTTTAAGAAATAAAAATTTTAGGGTAGGTTGACCAGTTTTCAGTATTTCATTTCTCTCAAAGTCACTTAACTGGGAAAATGGTTTATTCAGTAGTGTTGTACAGTAATAATGCATTTGTTTGATACTGTAATATAACTTTCATTTTCTTCTGATAAATCCATTTTATTCTCGTAGTAGAGATCACAAACACATGCCAAGAAGAGATAAATAATAAACATACACGCACAAGGAGCACGAGAACATAAAGACTGTAAAACTAACACAAACCACATTAAACCATGCCGAGAGGCTAATTCACTCGTTGCCGCCTAATTACGGTAACAGAGGCACTAGTGTCCCCCCACCAACCATCAGGCATAGTTCTCACATAGCCGTACGAGTACTATGTCGGCTACTCAAATCCCTGCTTCTGCTCCTATTCTGCAGCGTGATAAACCTCAGAGTGATGATGGGCGATTAAAAAGTTTTTTTGTAAGTAATCAGATAATTTAAAGCCAAATTGTTATTACAGGTTGATTAGGGGTTCAGTTACAAAAAAAAAAAAATTAGAACCTATTACTAGTTGTTTGTTTTTAATATATTTCTAAATTTCACTGGGGAGGCTTAACCTCCCTGGCCCCACCCTGATGAGCTGCCGCTGCTTGCTTAACACACTGACTGATAACAATAAGGTTAATTAAGGAACATAATTTAGGTTCTGAGGCACACTGTAACAAATACATTGGATAGAGGGAAGCATAGCCCAGGGTGTGGCAAAGATGGCGGTGACTGTATGCACTATGGCCCAGGCCATGGGCCACAGTCAGTGTTAAATAGAATTTGAGTGACAAACTTAATGACATAACAATACACTAACACAAATATACTTTATTAACCTTTCATTGGCCTTGCAGGTGCTTGAACAGAGTCACATTTTGGGTGTAGATCTTTGACTGATGTACCAGGAATTGGTTTTCCTGTGTCTTCATGAACACACCAGCAATAACCTGAAATGGAATGGACATTTTATGAAAGCTCAAGATAATGATGACTGATTCAGTTATTCAGATGACTACTTGGTAACCAGTTACCTGTTGATTTGTAGCACTGAATCTTTTGGTACCTGCCGTCTGGCGTACACTCAGGTATGTACATCACAGCATTGCTGGTTCTGGTTTCATCCATCACCGCCTGTCTATCTGACAGACAGTCATTTACTGCTGTAACATCGAACAAACAAACAAACATATTGATGTAAAATAGTGGAAATACTCATAACAAGTAAAAATAATTTTAATAAAACTTGAAAATACAGTTATTCCCTATTATAATGGACTCGTTAAAACAGACTCTTCTTATAACAGACAGCTGTAACATGGAATGTTGAAAAATCAAAGACAATCAGGCTCAAAAATGCCATCAAGTTTGTAAAGACTAGAAGACTGTGAGCTGTTACTGAGAGTATCATTAAACTGTTTAACTTTTAGATGTACATTGTTTTTGGAACATAAAAAAGTGGAAAACCGCAGAAAGCTACAAATGCCAACTTCTCAGATAGTCTTTGAGACAATGATTTTGTCTGCAAGCTTAATAATTTTGTTGGTGTTTTCTGTAATTACACTTATTTCTTGTAAACACTACTGATGTTGTTTTTTGTTTTTTAAAGAAAGACATACAATAATAATAATAAAAATTATTATTATTATTAATAATATAAAATACGATTCATATGATTAAAGGATTCATACAAACATTTCTAGAATTCACAATCTGATTACCAGAGAGTTAGCTAATGTGTTCTGTAGAATACTATAGTGCTTAATGAGTTGAAATGCTCAGGGTTGGAATTCAGACATCTTTTATCTGATAATAATTATGGTGAATTCTTTCTAATATGTCAGTGTTACCAGGCCATTTTATCATTGAGCATACCTGGATTTTAAATGTTTATGAAATTCTATGAGTATATTTGAATTCTTACCTATATGCATTTGAATTTCCCATAAAATATTCTGTGAGTAAATATTGATTGTAAGTAAATCTATTAGTGAAGTCTTCGAATTTGCAGTAAACTGTTAGTATACGTTATAAATAACCTTATAACAAGTGTAAGAGTGATTTTTGAAAATGTAAAACTATTAAAACAATTTTTTTTAATTTTCAGGAGATTTTTGAATTCGAAGTTGCTGAAGGAAATCATGGGCCTAGAACCTAAAAGGTTGTTGCTTTTATGACACCCATAAGTTACATCTAAGCCACTGATTAATGTGCAGAACCTCCTTTGTGTTACTAATAGGAGTGAAAAATAAGTTATATTCTGTGATTTCATTATGTATATCATCTATACCAAACAGGGTTAATTTCAATTTATTTCATGGTGGCATCGACTAAATAGAATTTTTTAGTCATGAGTTCTTCTAAATTACCAGTATGTATGAAACAATAATCAATGGGAGATTTTTTTGTAGTAAAAGGTTGTGTATGAAATTCTCGTATGTGTTATGGCTGTGACTGTATGGATGCAAAAAGTGTCACCAGTGCTGAAACATGTGGCAAAGGCTGATTTATGATAAACTCATTATGAGCTGACCAATGATAAAAACACTTGATTTCAATGACGCACAAAGGGAAGCAAGAAACAACATATAATATGATTAAAGAGATTTGCCAAATTAAATAAACAGACACCTCTTTAAAGCAAAAAATTAATCAAGAAAAGAATGAAGCAGACCATTCTTTGCAGCACAGAAAAAATTGCAATCGGATCGTATAGAAATCAGAAACCATATCTAAAATGGAAATATGAACAGATTATTTATAAAAAAATTGAAATAATATTGGTATCTATGTTGAAAAAGAAACTTTTATTTTATACAAAAAATGCATTTGTCTGGCTGAGGTATAGTACTGCTGTACTACCTTCTTAGCATGCCATATGGGTCATGCTTGGCACCCACTTCTAAGCCTTTTTCATGTACAAAAAGAAGGCTGTTATTAATAAATTTGCATTATATTAATACTATTTTAAATATTTTATTGTTTTATGTTTAAACATTTGAACACATTAGACAACACATACACGACAACAATCTTTCAAACAATGGCGCCATCTCCAAAAAACAGAACTGACAGTGCTTGTAGTGATAGCCTCTGATGGAGTTTACAATGAGCGAAAGCTAGCTCAGGCAATAAGGTAAAGATTTTTAAATTTTAATCTAAAATACTAGCATTCCATGTTGGAATTGTGTTTACAAATCATTAGTGACATTCGGACACATCATGGACAACAAAACCCAAGAATTAAACATTTTATCTCACCTTAAACCTACTTTAAGGATTAAAGACTTGTTCTACAAATACAGAAACATTTTAAATTGAAGTTTTTATTATTATTATTATTATTATTATTATTATTATTATTATCTTGCAGATCTACAATATAATTCTAATATATACAGAGTGAAACTAAATCCAATAAAACCATTGTTAGAAGTATTGTGATTTACGGCTCAGAAGTTGGACTACTAATAAACACACAAGAACAAAATTAATGACAGCAGAGATGGACTTTTGGAGACGTTCGTCAAGAGTATCCAGACATGAGAAAATTAGAAATGAGGTCATTAAGGACAAAATGAATGTGAAAAATTCAATTGTTAATTTTATCCAAACAAAAAATTACGATGGCATGAACACATGAAAAGAATGGCACGGGAAAGATTGCCCAGGAGAATTATGGAATGGACCCCACAGGAAGAAGGAAAAGAGGAAACCACCTATCACCTGGATAGATGAAATTCAGACTATTTTGAGGGAACGAGAAACTGAAGATCTTTGGATGGACAAGCAGCAGTGGAGGAGGAGGAGGAGGAGGAGAAGAAGAAGAAGATAATGAACAACATTTTTTGTCAACCAACTTAACCTTGTTTTACCTTTTTAACATTTTTATGAAAAAATAACACTTGCATAATAGGATTTACTACACCCCATAAAGGGTTTTATAAATTATAAAATCCACTTGGCTTACCTTCAGGCTCATCCCTTCTGTCGTGGACATCTTCACCATATGGCAAATGTCCAGTTAGTGTAGCAACACTCTCCTGTAACACTGTCGAACACAGTTGTGTTATCGAATACATTATATTTGAACGAATATATTTTTAGTTACTCACTCTGTTACTTGATTAAAAAAAAAAAAAAACAATCTCATGGAAATATTTTAAACATAGGTTCAATGTATTCTGTCATCATATTGCCAGCAGTCTTAGAAAAAAAAAAAAAAAAAAAAAAAAAAAAAACAGTCTTCCCACCATCATAAACAGTGTTTTCTGTATAGTCTTTGAATCCAGCCTTTGATGGATTACTACAATGTAGATTCTGGACCTGGTCCATCATTGAAAAGCTTATTAAAGCTGTGTACCATATTGTCTGCTGATCTGCAGTCACCATTAAATCCCACCGCATTACAAATACATAACAAGCTACTTGCATGTTATTACAATGCCAAGATCAATGAGTATACATGATATGAAGTACTGTAATGGCAATATCTAGTTATAGAGCTCACTAATAATTATTGTAAGTATCCAGTTTGGTACAGTGGTATATAGTTTTATTGTGTATTGTGACACATTGTCTCATGGCAGCCTGTATACTATGAAGATGTGTTATTTAGTAAATCTAGTCTATTCAGTAAATAATGAAAGGTTTAACAAGTCATTGCGTATAGTCTTCAAATTGTAGACAAAGATCTAAATTTGATAAATATTTATCCTAACTACGTTTTGTAAACTTATATTTAAAATGGCAATTTTTTTTGTAAACTATGTGACCGTCCATTTTCTCAATTTTCAGGGCAAGTATAAGACAAATGTACAATAAAGGGTTGTAAAATGTAAATGTATGGTTTGTATCTTATTTATTCGATCCATGGAGTATTTATTAATTTATTTGTAGACACACATTAATATACTTTTCAGTATGGACCACGTCTTCAAATTCTGGTATGAGATTTTTATCATTAGCATGCACCATTGAAGATAGCCACATATTATAATGCTTCTTATCTTTTAGCATTATAACACTTTTTGGTGTGTGTGGTCATGATTTTTAGTCAATGTTATAATATTGGTCAGATATTTGGTTACGATGTACTAAAATAAATAAATTTTATCATTACTGTATGTCTATGATTACTTATAGATGACTGATAAAACAAAAATGTCTAATAAATAAACATCTATTTATCTAATAATATATATAATACTTTCACTTATGAACTTACTTCATAAGTAAGTTCATAAGTGAAAGTATTATATATATTATTAAATTAATAAGTGAACGAAGAGGATGCAACAACAAGATAATCTATTTATCCTTATGAATATGGACTTTTTTATACTTTATAGAATTTATAAAATAAATTGGCTATTTCTAGCAAGTCTTCTATCCCAGCTAAATTTATTGCCAATTGTTAATTTTTGAAGAAGGAGCAGTGACTGAAACTCATTAAAATAATTCAATCAATAACAGTTTTAATATGAAATTATCAAATTAATTCATTTCAAAGTGTGAATGATACTAGATACTACATTTTTCTAGATTTTGGACATTCAGTGTAGTCAGTAATTATATTACATAATTGTTATGTAACTTATGTTGTAAATTAAAAAATAAGTATACAATAATAATATAATAAACCTCTGCTCAACAGTCCGTTAAGGACCAAGGCATACCGAGCAGCTTTTGTGTTTAGTGTGACGGTTCCATGGCCAGTACAACTCGCTGCCAGCCGCTAGTTGCGGTATCCACACCCAGTAAAAAATAAGTAATAAATATTAATTTATCATTTCTACAAAAAATGTTTAATGAAATTTAAATTTAGAATCTGTTTTGTTACTAAATAGACAAAATTTACCTTTTCTTATAAATGGATGAAGTAAGTGAATTAGATCAAGTGTTATAATTATGTGATATATATATAATGATTTTACTGTCATCCCGTGATTATAATTTGGTCATAGTCAGATACTTAACATTATTAATAACTCATTAAATACCAAAAATATCTCTTTCTCCTTTTCCTCTAGTATGATTTCTTACTGAAACTTCTACACTGTTGTTAAGGAGTTATACAATGTTTAGACATTTCATTTGACAAAATGTATTCACTGTTGTTTATGATTAAAAAGAAAACAGTTTTTAAGAAGAAAAATGAATACTTGTGTCAGGATGACTCATACCCATAATACACTATCACCACTCATGTATTAATTATGTAGTGAAAAGATATTTTCATATTCAATCAAAACCCCTTGTATCTGATTTTTGAGATTATTTCAATTGTTTCATGTTAACATGAATTGAATTTTATTTTGATCATAACTGATCTTCAGCTATTTTTTTTTTATTATTCAGTCAAAACTTTATTCATGAACTAATTATTATACATTTACTAGCCAATTAAAGTCAACGTTTATTAATAAATAATATACTGAATAAATCAAATATTTGTTATTTGCTAAGAATAATGCTTTTATAAATAAGCAAATAAAATCAGTACCCTTTGTAAACCACTTAACAATAATAATTTTTCTTAGTACAATAATCAGTAAATAAAGAGCTAGCCTAATACATACAGGCTTGTTAAATTATATGTTTTGTTTTTCACTTGAACATTTGTCTCTTTCATTTTTAAAGGTTGGTAGGAACCAGGAATCTTATTTCCATAAATTTTGGTCTTAGAAAGAACATCTCAATTGTCTGTCTTTTGTCAACACCTTCCCTGCTGCAAAGCTAGATCTTAAAAATACTTTGTAGTAAAGAAATTTGATTGAATTGTCTAAAAATAGCATTGATGGAATTTTTCAGAAAACAGAATTTATGAAGTTATTATCCTAAGCTGCTCATACAATGTTAGGTTTATAATTAGGTCTATTAACTTGTATTCAAAACGAAACCAATTAACGAGACTTTCTCCAATTATGTTAAAATAAAAACACTCATATAGCTGTTTCTTTGGAATTTATCGATTTCCAAATTTTAGTCATTTATCTATGTTAGTTATATCTTTATTTTGAAGAATATATGAGAGTTATTCAGAAAGTAAGTTCCGTTTTTAAATATTGGTATGGGTGGTGTCACGCTGTTGCGCGTGCGTGACCAGTTTTTTTATTCATTGGCAAGCCAACAACGCCATTTTTAAACAACTGTGCACTGCGTAAGCTTCATTGGACATATTTATAATGTCGAAGAAATTCAAGACGTCTGCCACATGTGAAAGTAAGTGTGTGATCCAGTCTTGAAAGGCATTGAAATTTATGGATTTTTGATATTTATGGAGAAGAAGCAGTGAGCGATTCGATGGTACCAAGATGGATATGACTTTTGCTTAGTCCGATTCAGAGCAAGCGAAGTAGGATGCTTATTCGGGACATTGGGATGAATCATGTCATTGCACACACACTGCCGGTTCAACGCAAAATCTCCTCCCAAAGTTTAACTGGCAACTATTTGATCATCAGCCTTACAAACCAGACCTCACGCCAAGCTAATATCATCTTTTCAAGCATGGGAAATCTTTCCTTGACGGACAACAATATCAAACAAGCTGTTAATACAGGTTCAAATCACAGGTGGGAAATTTCTGTGGCAAAGGTATACAATGCCTGGTGCCTCACTATGAAAAGTGTTTCAAACTGTATAGAAACTATATGGAAAAGTAGTTTAAGGCGTGTACTTCAAATAGCAATAAAAATGTTTTGCAAATATATTCTTTAGTTTCCTTTTATACCCTATCGGAACTTACTTTCTGAATAGCCCTCAT
Organism: Magicicada septendecula; assembly: GCA_034769895.1. Lineage (NCBI taxonomy): Eukaryota > Metazoa > Arthropoda > Insecta > Hemiptera > Cicadidae > Magicicada > Magicicada septendecula. The sequence continues at coordinate 1,423,307,010 of CM068367.1, read as the reverse complement.
ACTTTATAAACACATTGTACTTTATATAACATCGTAGACACAGTAGAAGAAACTAACGTATCAAAATGAAAGGGAATACACCAATGTTCAGAAGATGAAGATTTAGAATAACAAAGATTTATTAATTTGTTTACATCAGTCAGTTTAACTCAATTTGGACAGAAGGGGTCCCCTATAAATTGACATAAAGCTGTTCATTATTATGATTTATGTGGAAGTAAATCCCTATTTTTTATATATCAGTATCCCTGTGGTCTAAGTGTCACCTCATTCTAATTAATTTTATGTGCTTGTATTCTTGTAAGTTGTACAAGCCGACATGTTTTCTGGGTTTGATGGGATTATATTACAATTTTACTTTACTTTCGAGCATGGTGTGAGTATTGTATATGTGAGTAAAAATTTGTGCATATACCGGGTGTACACATATAAACAACTACATTTACATAGGCATTTTTAGGAAAAAATTATTATCCATATGTATTATTCAAATTGCTTTACCACATTACATGCTAAGTAAACTTTTGACAATTTTTATTTTTTAATTGCTTATAAAAAAATTAAGCCTATTTTCCACTTTAAATTAATATCAGATTGGTGCTGCCACAGAAATTGTTACTCAAATGAAAATCAGATATTCAAGCATAACTTAAATAACAGAAAATCAAAATAATATTTAGAATAAGTAATTAAATTCACTTTTAATGTATAGTCTATGATACTGATATATTATTACAGTTAACCACAGAGAGAATAAAAAATAATAATAAGTTAACTGCGAGTGTTATTTGATTAAACAAAGCAAGGGCAGGCAAGGTGATGAAATTTAGATTCGAAAAACACTTAAGGAGGAATTGCAGTTCATGGATGGAAGTGACAATGAGATGATGATGGTTAAACACATGTTTTATGATTGTGCTGGGTATCATACAGTATAAGCTACATCAAAAGCTACACTGATGATAAGCATGTAACACAGAATGTGATTGTCACGACTGTTACAGTACACAAAACGGAATAATGACATGGAAATGACAATGCTTGCGTTATGACATGGGCACACGAAAAGCAAGGGAACTGCAGAATCTGTTTCTGTCACGGATACAATATCAATTATCACCGGTGTTTAGTATAATTGGAGAAATGGACTTACTCCCTCTTCAAGAAAAGCAGAAGGATTTATTCCTTTGGCTCTACACGCCTCTGTGGGTTTTGGAGTCCCCAACAATTGTACACCAGTGTTTTCTACTTCCAGGACTTCCTGTCCCCCATCTCCTAATTGCTGTGATCTTGAAATCTCTATCAAAACTTTTAATCTGCTCCTTTTATGGGTTTTCTCTCGGCCTAGTCATTATGAGGTTTCAGTGAGTGATAGTTTTGAATTTATCTCTGTATTTGTACTATGAATTTGCAGTTTTGAGCCATGCCTTACAATTTTATAAAATATGTTTCTCTCTTTTCTATTTTTAAACAAATGTCCTGTTAAGATCCTAATAACAAAATTTTATCACAGCCAGCATCATTTTCTTTTAATGTATTCAAAAGTAGGTAAAGTAGTAGATTGACCAGAGTGCATAAAAAAATTATGTTCGTACACAGACATTCTTCTATCATCATCAGTTTCATGACTGGTTTGAAGAAACTTGTGAGTCTCGATTATCATCTGCTAAGTTCTTCTTTCCTCCACACTTTGTAAAACTAGTAACATTCGCTGATCTGCTTCATTGAAAATGACTAAACGACTAGGTGGCTTTCTTATCAATATAGTTCATGAAGGTGTTGGCTGTGATGAGTGACACATGACACTAGTCATCCTATGGGTGTACATCTCATTTGTCAATAGCGATGGTCCCTGTACATGAAACAGATAGAGACTGAACACATGTTTTGAAAAGTTGAGTGTGTCTCCAAGAATTCCTAATACTGTACATCTTTGACAGGAATGTTAGTGAAGAATATTGTGACGTCAAAGCTGACTTTTGCGTCCTGTTAATAGGTCTACATGTTTGGAAGGTCTAAACTTTTAGAAACACACCTGCTGCACTTGGACAGATGTGTGGATACGGGAGATGTTTTCCCCATCTGACCACGCTCCAGAGAAAAGGTGGAAAACTTCCACCAAAATAATTGTAAGAAAACGATCTACTTCGGTAATGGACACCTTACTCAGTACAGATCACAACGGAAGCTTCTTTCATCACGGTACACAGGTATCAGGTATCTTAAAGTGACATAGTCCAGTTGCCGAAATACTCACACGCCACTCACTCTTACGTATGAACACAACGCAGATGAAGAGACGGTAGAACTGTCAAGGACACTTCAACGGAACGGCTTAATATACAGTCAAATAGCAAGGAACAACTAGCAGCATTCAAAACTCAGAGAAGGAAAAGAAGAAGGTGATATGTACATCAAAGGCACAACTTCGCCGCCAAAAGGATACTGGAGAAACACAATATTAAAGCTGTATTCACACCCTCGAGCAAATCGATTTCATCATTAGGGCACTGAAACAAGGGGGAAAATACGAGAGAATACCTTGCGTTGGTTGCAGCATTCACATCTGAGCCACAAGAATTGAATAGTCACAGACAGATGAAACGAATGAATCATATCTGTTAAGAAAGGCGACCAACAAGTCAGCACTTAGGCCTACTCAATACAATACTCAGAAAGGAAACGCTAAAAAATATGAAGGACGAAAACAATAGCAAACGCCACCAGAACGAAACGTCAATAGTGAAACAGAATGGAAAATTAAAGATGACCTGGAGATTACAAATACTTAAGTACTGCTTAAGTACAAGATGTGACGCGTTTCAACAAATCGTACTTACTCCGTGAAAAAATCTTCTCTACAATTACAGAATAGAAGAACAAGTGTGAGCCAATGAAACATCTCGCCGCGTACAGTAAACAGAACGACGCACAAGAAACGATTTCGAACGTCGAGAACCGATACATCAGGCTGTGAAAACTTACAAGTGTGTTATTATTGTTATTAATGTCCATTATTTTGTTAGATTAACCAGTACCATTCCTGCTACACTCGAAGCAAAAGTATCCATTTCTCCGTTTTGTCAGATTCTTAGACACTTTTCTTGCATCCGTGACGCGCTACAGATTTTCTAACATTTCCGGAAGCAACAAAAAAAAAAGCGAGCAGACGATACATCAAGTAATGGTAAAGCGAGCATGGATATGACGGACGACACAAATGTGTGTGTGTGACTGGGCGCTGAAGCGATGACACAATGAGGTGGTGGTACGGCCGAACACAAAGGGGTGAGGGTGGATAAGGGTTGCGATAATGATGATAATGATGGTGGTGATGATGGTGTTGATTACCTGCGTTACGGTGTGTACGCTCACCTGCGAAGTCGGTCTCCGAAGTGGCGTCCGTCTCGTCGTGCTCGGAATCTGCTGAGCTCAGCGACAAGAACAAGCGGAAAGAGACTAAATAATAATGCGTAAGCCTCCGTCACAGGAGTCATCAACATCTACTGAACTAACTTAGAAGCAGTCACACACAAGCACAAATATAACTTACATAATAGTACAATAATAATCATACAACATCATCAATACTACTACACAGTACATAGTATTCCCTCGCCAAACGCGGGGGACACAACGCCGCGACCGGTCAAGTTTACTTTGTGCGGGGAAATGTAAGAGTAGGGCTATCGAAAACGGCCAAAAAATATTAAAAAGAGAACCTTTTTTTAATGTATGAAAACTATTATACACTGTTCGAATATATAAAAATAACGATAGATTAATGTCAGATAGCTTACAGTTAATTAATGAAAAGAATTTTCAACATTTTAGAATCGGATGGTAACGAAAAAGTCGGTAAGACAAAGAAAAAAAATGGAAGCCGGTATTTAGTAACAACTAACTTAAGTCCAGATTTATAATTTATATACTTTTCAACTTGAGAGTTGAAATAAATACGGCTTTATCACATGAAGGAAATTTAAACGTAAAATTTTTAGAGAACAATTTTAAATCGAACATGGAAATCTGTACTTGTGGTAGAGCGAGAGACGTTGTCAGTTGTCGTAACACCAAACGACATAAAGAAGCTTAACGATCAGGCCTATATCATTTATTTTTAACATCTTTCAGTGACATTACTAATAAATATGGGAGGGGCAGTAGAACTAAACTCCCCTAATTTCAATGTTATAATGAACAGAAACTGAAAACCAGGACAAGGTAAGGTACACAATTAGGGTCGTATAAAGTAACAGCTGTACCAGTTCTGTTATACGGTTGGCAGACTTAGACTCTGACGCATAATGACTGGTATTAGGAAACTGCAAGCTTCTGAAATGAACTTTGTCACTTCAATAAAAGACTGAGCATAATTCTACAGAATCAAAAGTGACGATATACAGAATGAACTGGGTGTTTCAACTTAGAAGGAAAAATCAACTACTACCGAGGGTAATGGATTCAACTTGTAAATGGGGTGGATACCAACCGCATCCTCCCCAAAATATTGGTCTAAAGATTTACAGATCTAGAATACCAAGAATACTATGGGCGGAGCAGACTGGAAGTCTGTACTGAAGAAGAAGAAGAAGAAGAAGAAGAAGAAGGAGGAGGAGGAGGAGGAGGAGGAGGAGGAGGAGGAGGAGGAGGAGGAGGAGGAGGAGGAGGAGGAGGAGAAGAAGAAGAAGAAGAAGAAGAAGAAGAAGAAGAAGAAGAAGAAGAAGAAGAAGAAGAAGAAGAAGAAGAAGAAGAAGAAGAAGAACTCATCCTAAAGCCTGTGTGTAAAAATTAATCCTCCAAACCCGCTTTTAAATTTTATACTATGCTCGATGATGAGATCGATGTCGACAAACAATTCAGAAAGCTTTTAAACTAAAATAATCCTCTGGTTAGGCTGGAAAAAGTCATTTTACTATGTTCTTTGTCCTGCACTGCTGACTTCAATCCGACTGTATGCACGGATATGTATCCGACTTCAGGGATATGTATGCACGAAGCGTTGAGGATACCGTACGTAATGGAATTTTTGGTTGAGAACTGCTTCGAATTTATCAAAAGCCCCATTTTCGCATGGAGAGAAACGATTTTCGCGGCTGTAAAACCCGCGATTGACGAGGGATTACTGTATTTATTCAATACGTCTAGTATAATGTCTCCACTTTACTGTTAATACAGTACTTAAATTGACGTTTTCTATTTGGAAAATACTAAGTGTACTTTGGACTACGAACACTGTTTAAACTTAAACGGCATCGATAAATTCATGCGGTGCAGATTTATAAGCCACGAAACTCTCGTACTACCTAGCTTATTTGGGTACCCGAGATTGATAGAAGTCTTGAAGTCTTGAACTGCTACTTGCATAATATAGTTGTGTGTGTATGAACTATTCCGCGTGTCACGATTTATTTATTTTTATCGATTAAAATTGGAATTCAGTATACTTTATGAGGTAGTGTTGGTTTCAGAGCTATAATGCTCTATGACAGTGAAAGTTGGTGGAGTTTAGTCCTGGGCGTTGCACTTCCTAAGATAGAGTAGTTTTTGATCAGTTTGTCAAGCATTGTAGTTTTAAATACATTTTATTCTCGTTCAACGAATATTAATTGCGTCCTAGGAGCGAACACAAACACTAATATTGTCTATATCCTAACTGTTTGCTGCAAGAGCGTTGCGACAACAAATGTGTATTTTCGATTATTGTTGTTTTAAATGATCTACTGTTTTTTTTTTGGGGGGGGGGGGCTTCTAGCGTTACACGTTAACCCCATGTTTTTCTAATTATACGATTCTCTGACGCAATTAGGTAGTTATTGCACTGCAATAGAGTGTTACTTGGTTAGAGGAAGTACGTAATTAATTCGAATCCTGAATATAGTCGCAGATTTCAGAAACCGAAACGTTGCTTTAATTTTAAAAACTTTATTGATGATTGAAAACATTTTTCACATGTCTCTCTCTCTCTCTCTCTCTCTCTCTCTCTCTCTCTCTCTCATCTGTGTATAGTGATTATAATTATTTTACTGTGTATTATTAGTATTGTTATATTGTAAGGCGAAAATTAACATTCGCGCAACACAATCACAGTGTTACACGATTCCCACAATGTGTGGTTTTCATTGTCGTTTTGATTTGTAAAACAACCTGAATGGACTTTTGAATTTTTCATTAACAATTCTTTTTACATCAGTACAAACGTAAATGTTGACTACACAGAACTAGGCTTCAGAAAAATTTCCTACAAAGAAGACTCCTTGTTCAAACTGGCATCTTCATTTTTTTAAACAAATGGAAAATAATTATAGTTCGGAGCTTTCTGGGAAACTGTATACTCTAGCCTTTTAGACAGATGTCAAAAAATGTCCGAACCGCTGGCGCTGGGTGCATCAGGTCAGATATACGAACGAAGCCATCCAGGCAGCACATGTCGACAGGCCTAGAGAAACACAGCGCCATTTTTGTAGCGTCACTGTGTTCTCTATTTAGAGTAGTAGGACTGATACCTCGGCCTGACTATCGACTTGCCCCAACAGCACGTAGATGGGGTTAAATTGACTTAACTTTGAGCCAAAGCCATAGGACGCAATACAAAGCGAGCTCCCTACCACTCAACCACCCCATCATCAATACCCTCTGTAAATCGGATATTTAAAGTACTTAAACCGACACTAACCATTGTTAAAGAATAGAACGTTTCTATCACTACTTATCTGCGATTACAGGTATTTCAAAAATTATCCTTACGTCTACTGAAAATAAAAATTCCTAAGACCGCAAATACAGAATCAAATCGACTACATCAAAATTAATAGTTAAAAATTGAAAATGATCAGACAGGCTATTAAAATAGAAATACAAAATTATTTAGTAAAGTGTAATGTTTGGCGCTTGCTGATTTTGCTTAATGAACTGTCAAGAATAAGTGAAAATATTAATACTTTGTATTTTTATTTTAGAGCTGTTAATTATCTATAAAATGCGTCACTTCTGTTAATTCACCATAACATTTTCTATATCTCTTAATATCCATTGAAGAACATATTGTATACAGACCTATATACTACATGCTCGAATCAAATGGCTATGTTCCAAGGTGTAGACCTAAGCTTGGAAGCATTTATAACGTTTGTAAGAGAGACTAATTGAGGCCCCTATGCAAACACAGTATGAGCAAATGATTTGTAAAAATATTTAAATTACTTTGTGAATTTGTTTAAATTCAGTTGTTTTTCTATTCATGTTTTCAAATCACGTAATAAGCGACGTGTTAAAGAGCGGACCATAAACTGTATTGAAATTTTGAATTTTTAAAAGGCCGACTAAACAAAAAACAAAAACAAAAAAGAAGTTTTTTTTTGGTCATTATATTACTTTTCCTTGAACGAAGATTTACTGACTCGTTTGTAAGCTGCATGTAAAGTCAACCGTAGTGACATTTAAGAACGTGTTGCAATTTTACTTCTTCCAATTAAGTCACACACACACACACACACACACACACACACACACACACACACACACACACACACACACACACACACACACACACACACACACACACACACACACACACACACACACACACACACACACACACACACACACACACATGCATAGCTAATTTAGCCGATAATAATACAAAAAACCGTACCAAGTGCTATTGCTTACTCTGACGACAATGGCAGCGCATAAATAAATCAAAGCAGCGACCGACCCTGAGACACTAATTTAATTATTGTTGCTCCCCGAGGCCTTCTGAATTGCTTTTACCATTTTATTATTATATTACGATAAAATCTTTGATGTATGACAATAATAATTGTTAAAAGTTATTTATATCCCGTTAATTTTAACGATTTTTCTTTTGCAAGCTCAACAAACAAACTCAACGGCGAAAACAGCCGCTAGCTGGGTATCGTATCGAATAATAATAGTAGAATCGAATTGTTTAATTCGATACAAATTGTTGTTCGAATCCTTTATTGAGTCGGCTTGTAGTTGATTTTATTTAACATAGCTGGCGATTGCAAAAGCACACATAGACTGTCTAATCAATAAATTATTTCAAATTTGTACATCCTTTTTTTTAAATGTAATGCAAATAAATTTTAAAATTTTAATCTAACCCATGACGCTCAGTTCTACAGCTAAAGTTCGACGGGATCGATTGCGTATCTCTTCAGTTTTCAAGCGTTTTGGCGATACCGCAGCGATTGCCTGTTCGAATTCAGCTGCTTCGTTCGCTCGTTTAGTTGCCATCTCAATTTTCTTATTCAATCTACAAAGTTTTACTCGTTCGTTGGTTTCCCTTCGCTTCTCTGCCAGTTTCATGTTGTAGAATGCATCGATTTTCTCCTGCTCAGTCATCGTCGACGCGAACGGTGTATTTATTAAGTACTCGTTCAATTCTTCGCGCATCAAGTCATCTTCCTTTCGTTTTTGTTGTGATGGGGCCGCTGGTACCGAAGCTTCACCGCCGACAGCAGCCGCTCGTTACTGTTCCTTCTCGAGCTTCTTTCGTTCCCGACACTTTCTTACTCGCTCGGCATTTTGTCGTTTCTTGATCTGAGCCTTCTCGTCGCTGCTATCCATTGTCGAACGCTGTTTTAGTCAGTCGCCACGTTTGGTTACTATATATCAGCAGCAGTGTATTTCACCACAACACAAAACAAACCTTTATTTACATATTGCGACGTATCAAAACAAACCTTTATTTACAACAATCCGAGGCTAACGACAACAATCCCAATGACGTCTGCAATGATGACGTCATACAGCATTACATGTTACAGAAAGTTTCAAACGATTTCAAGCTAAAAGACATTATCATGTCAAAAAGAAAAAACCTATCATCCCGGTTTATAATAAATTAAATAATATTTTACCAGATGTATTTGTAACAGATTGCAAAAAAAAATACTTCAGCAGACTACAACCTCACTACGTGTGGAGCGCCGCGGACGCGCCACTTAAACAGAAAGCGACTGAGATCAGAACGTTGCGTTCTCTTGTCCACAGAAAATCTTTGTGATGTTGGTTAAACGACAAAACAAAGGCGAGAAATGTGACGAAACGTTTGTATCTGTAACGGCGCGACTGTCAACACAGTGACCTCTGCACAAACATTGAACTACTGTCAAGGATGATAATTATAATTTGTTATAATAATTACAATAATAATACAAAGAGTCACGATAACGTTAAATTATTAAACAAAGAAAAACCTCAGAAGAAGAGTGCTGAACACAGCGCAATAAACGTCCCGGCGCGCTGGGGACAAAGTTTACTGCTAGCAATAAACGCGCGCGCGCGCGCGCGTGTGTGTGAAGACAACTCTATAACGCGATGGTTACTGTAACATAGATTGCTCTCTAGTTGACCTCTATTATTTTGCAAACAATTCCAATACAGACGACACAATAATTAGCGAGCCACGTATTGTTAACCAGCTAATGTGCGTTACTAAGGTGAAGTAACGTTCGTCTTATAGTTTCCCGGGAGCAGTGGCGCTCTAGAATTTGGTATGGGGGGGGGGGGGTCCGGTCGAGTCGGCTCCATACAAAAGAAAAAACAAGTGAAGACTAACCAACATTACTTTCTTTAAAGTTGTTGAAAAACGTGTGATAATATGCTGAAACCCATTCCATTATGATAAACGGCAATAACACAATAAAAATACGCGTTACTGAAACATTGTTTAGAAGATGCCGTACTTATTGACTGGATTAATTTTCCTCTATTTCGTATTTCAAACGTGTACGCAAATGCTGTGTAATAAACCTGATTGTATATTTAAAAGAGAGTTATGACTACATTAGCGTACACAGTTGTAAAAATAATGAAATAGTATAAAAATTAAGAGAATAACGAAATTCGTCAACTTTTTTCGACCCTCTGTGGGGGGGGGGGTCCTGTCCCGTTCGTCTCCCCCCCGTAAATATGCCCCTGCCAGGGAGTTAGAAGTCGTCAAAAATTGTTAGACGTGTTTTCAGCCAGATGTTTTGGCTAGATCTTCTATCGGTAGTTCTTCTTCGGTTATCATTATCTTTACCATAAGGTTGTACTGTTGGTTCCACTCTTTTTAAAATACACTGGTGAGCCGACGATTCAGTTGGACCCCAGGTAATTGACTTTTTTTTAGATCAGAGCAAGTCTGTATATTCGCAGCCGCCCTCATGGTTGCTTCCGGTGCTTTGAGAAGAGACCTACGGTGATTTTAGTTGTCATATCGGCTTCACTTTCCAGTTATCAGTCCAGTCAAACTGGCGTTGATGTTGTCCTCAACTATGCGATACACGCGTGCGGAGAAAACAGGATGGGTATCGAATTCCGACCTACAGTCTTGAATTTCCGCCTCGTCTCTCTCTCCAACGAACAGCCGTCAATTATGAGTTTTTAGAATTCGATTTAGAGCAGCGTATGCCGACGTCGTTACCAGTACTGACTACTTTCCGGTAGACGTTTCTGGTACCTATCGAGTCCGGCTATGAAGGGGTTGTCCCACTGCTCGTACGTAAACTTGCGAGCAAGGCGTAACACAATGTCGCTTAAAGATCGAAACGCCGAGTGTGCTGCGCTTGACGAGCGAAAAGAGAAACAAAGGGGGATTTCCCACTAACTATAAGGCTCGTGTTTGCATCTTCTTTCGCACAGCGGCAAGATAATCCCACCGTCTAGGCAGGGATACAACGGGTGAACCGACGATCCAGTTGAACACCGTGAAAATAGACTTTTTGGAACGCAGCAAGTACGCTTGGGGGGGGGGTATATATATTCATGGGTTCTTCCGGCACTTGGAGTAGGCCTACAGTATGTGGCGCCAACGAACTAATTGTCCACGCTTTCCAGTTACCAGTTCAGCCAACGAACGAACCGAACTGGAGTTAGGTGGCTGACTATCACTATTCCGTCTCGTGCTGTTTTATTTATTGGCAATAGTTTTGACCAGTTGTCTGGCGTGTGTGCGCGGAATGTTTTTTGTGGCAGATGTTACGCGGTCCTTACTTATCTGCATCGTTTGACTGCGTATTGGTTGCTGGCGAAGCATTGTCTTACTTGTCCATTCTTCTGGAAAAGACTGGCAAAATTTAAACGTTATAAAGATTCAAATCCAGCGTGGCAATTCGAATGCCTTTAGGTTATGAGTCTTTTTCGATTTTCATTTATTCTTTCTTTTATCGGTCCTCTGGCATTGTTATACTACTATGTCTCCTCCTAGTGATTAACGGTGGGCTTTTCCCTTCAGAGAACCCCACCCTGGCGTACGCTGTCTTACGGGGCGTGGGGCTATCCGATTTTCGGTGGTATCAGGACTGATAATCGGGACAAAGTGTACGTCCAGCGTCAGGGGAGTGCAGGCTCGAGAACTCGAGTCTGTGTGTGACCTGCGCTGCTACGCGCCTGTACCCGACTCGAGTGCGGTGGCTTTGAGTACCGAAACTGCGCCTCCTCGAGGCCCCCGATGGCAAACGTTGCGTTTTATGCGGACATTCGTGTATGTAGCGGCTAAGTCCATTAGTCTCCTCGCACAGAGGAGAGGGCTCCAGACCCGCTCGCGGACGTATCCGGCGGACGGAGAGCGGGGATTTTTCCCGGTTTCTTTCTCCGGTTGTGGCGAGCTTTTTAGTGGATAAACGGGATCTGGTATAGGGCTTTCCCCTGGGAAACGGTTTCCCGATATTACGTCTTCTCCTAGTAAGAAATGGTAAAATAAATTTCTTTCCACATTTCAGTTGTTCTTATCGTTCTTCTTCTTCTACTTTTTTTCAGTATGGGGATTAGGAATTCAGCCAGATGCGGCTTTAAAGCTCCCCCCACCAGTAGTTTTTTTTGCCTTCCTCACTTTGGCGACCCTATCTCCCGCTGGTCTGTACCGCTGCATTCAGTATACACAGACGGATAAATACCAAACGGTCGGGTTAAAACTAAGACTCGCTCCGCTCGTTCAATAACCTGTATGTGATTTTAAAGATTTTGTAACTGATTGTGTTTTCTGTGTTGTTGGCTCTCCTGATGTCACTGCGTTTTTCCTATTCACTTTAATGTTTCTTCGTTTCGACACCTGCTCTGATGTCTTCGTCAGGGATGTGCAGGAAGGATGCCTCATTAGGAGGACAGTGCACAGGAACGTGACACAAGAATACCAAACCAGTTCCTAATGGAGATATCGGAGCGGACGTCAAAAGATAGAGGAAGAAACGAAGAGACACGTCCGGAAAGCGATGTATATAAAGCAAATATTATTCAAGAAAATTCAGTAAAGACAGGGTTCCATCTCAATTTTCTCTAAAACTCCAATAAATCCTGCAATAAATAAATCGACTTATTAATTAGTCGTTTATCATTATCTCCATTCGGCTGTGTTATTTGAAAGTTGCGAGTAAATTACATTAATTCCCCATTAGAGGGCACTATAATGATACAATTTTATAGTGATTGATGTGATAACACTAATGTATATTAGATATTATTAAGTATTTATATAGTTAATTGTAAGTATAAATGTTTCGTTAGATGGAGTGTAATGTTGAGACAAAGAAATGCCTCAGATAAAAATTTTCTATAATATGTAGCAGCGGCGACAGGCTGTCGGCTATGGGACATATTTGTTAACTTTCGAAGTCATAAAGTAACGGAAACTCATTGTTTGCTAAAAACGACTTTAGTGTCATGTACCGTTAGTTTTGACAAATATTGGCGTTGAGAGTACAAAAGATGAACACTCATAAAAAACTTGTTTAGCGGGTGAAAGCAGCGTCGGTTGGAGTGAAATCAACACGTGCTAAATTCAGCGCGTTTTCTATGTGAACAGCCAATCATAAAAAGCGTAACCAGTAAGCGCCAATTTTTTAAGACACATGAGTGGGCAAATTCAAAGTTCCCGGCCCGGAACTAAGCTCTAAGCCTATCAGGGAATTTTGAGTAGAACTAGAGGAAAGCTAGAGAGGGCAACTATTATAAATATTAGTCCAACGCGCTCGATCGCGTTCTTTTTTCAAATCAGTTCTCTTACAAATCATTTTTCTTACAAGTCAACTTTCTTACAGACTGTTCTCTTTACAATCAGTTTTGTTGCTTAAAACATCTATCGTCTTAGAGTATCATTTAATAGTACGCGAAATTAGTGATTTAAAGTAATAGTGTAGGAGAAACAAAGTGATGATTAAATTCACAGTTTAATAGTAATAGTATTCAATTTAAATATTTTCATATTCACGTAAACATAGTTATAAAAATACCAGCCTATAGATGGGGAGGGGTTGCCTCCTTACGGGCCATGGCTCCCGGTAATTTTTACAATATGAAAATCTCCACTGTAAAAACAAAGGTAACGGAATTTCGAGGCAAGGAGCCAATAAGAACAAAAATAACGAACGATCAAATTCTAGAACAGGTGCGCCACTTTAATTATTTGAGAAATGATTATGTAATTATTGTAAAAATTATGATACTGATGTTCCAGTTGATCTATGAACCAATCAACTGTATTTAGAAACAGGATACAAAATTACGTACGAATTTTGTACGTCAAGATACAAAATTATAGTTTTACAAAGTTATGGCAGTCCCTGTACTGTCCTATGGATGTGAAATATGGACAACAACCAATTAACAAGACAGTAAAATGTAGGCCTCGCAAATGGCATTCTTAAGAGGAGCTAAAAGGTGTTCTAAACTCGATCGTTTAAGAAATGAGGCCATACTAAGAAATGAACACGCAAAAGGAGAAGGGGTTAGAGTAACGAACTCACTATATGCAAGACATTTCAACGAATCAGGCCATAAATTCATAAATCCCAATGAAAATATGGAAATAATCAAAATAGAAAACAATCCGCAAAAAAGAAAATTAATAGAAGAACTAGAAATACTTAAAGTTAAAAAAGAAGATAAAAATAAATTAATGAATATAAAAGTGGATTTTACAAATGAAGAAATATTTTATTATATATTAAACAATAAACAAAAATAAATTAAAATAATAAGAATAACACACTACAAAATGACGAATGTAAAAGGTTACAAAAAATTATAAGTCAAGAATGAATAAATTAACGGGAGATTCTTAAAACAATTTGACGGACGTTAGAAAAATGCCTAACGGAAAAAGGTAGACAAAGTTCCCGTGAACAGCGGTAGCAGCTAGAACCGATAGGAGGGGCGATGACATAAGGGGAGGGGCCTAAAGTATAAAAGCCTACAGCGTACAGTTAATAGACGTTGTTTAAGACCTGAAGATGTCAGTAATGACGAAAAGCTTAGTCGAACAATAAAAAATTATAGCAGTTAGCAAATTCATAAAAGAAATCATAAGAGAAGAGTTACAAGTTTTTAACCTGAATGAAAAATTGAAAGATTACAAACAACGACGGAAAGAACACTTAGAAAGAATGTCAGATTCCAAATTGTGGAAACAAGTCTGGAAATACAAAGCTACAGGACACAGGTGTGTGGGTAGACCCAGGAAGAGATGGCTGGAGGATTGTTGAAAGCGGAACAGGCTGCACCTTGCGTATGCCGTGTTGTGAAGATGATGATGATGATATACAATTATAAAAAGGAACAGAATCCATTTAAAGACAATAGAGGTGGGTTACTGGCTTAAGTCAGCTGGATTCTTGAGGACAAAACGATTCAGGAAATTAGAGGCATCATGCTGGTATCCTGGAAACTGTAGCCCAAAAACAACTAATTTGGTAGGAGTCACGTACAGGGGATAAACAAAGAGCTATGATAGGCTGTCGTATGAATCCAAGAAGAAAGAGAAATCGAAGAAGATCGTGGAACGTTGACATCGAAGAAGCGATGGTAAGGGATTCAGAAGTATGAGTGGCATGACCGGTTACAAGAGTGCTAAAGATATGATGGAGCTTCGTATTGCATACAAATACACACGTGTGTGTGTGTGTGTCTGTCTATCTGGTTATTTGCAAATTGACTATTTGCAAGACTCAAACGTCTTTCCTCTCTATCATTTCCTCTTGATAAGAGTTTGGTGGTTCTAAAAGGCTTCAATAGGCCTATCCGTTGGCACAGTGAAGGAACCCAGGAAGAGATGTTTGGAGGATCTTTGAATGCGGGACATGCAGCACCCTATACCTACGCCGTGTTGTGACTTAGTAATTGTTTATTTAAAATATACCGATTTACTGTTTATTGTGAGTAATTGGAAGTACTGTATCGTGTTCTATGCCGCAAACACGGTATCACGGTTCATTCAGTCACAATAGGGATGTTGTCGACCTAGTTTTTGGTCGTCTACGAACGAAAAACGACAGCGGTGGCAAAGGTAGATCGAGTTGGCCGTGGCAATACGACGACAGGAAGACCCCGATTAGAAACGAACAAAAGACGTCAATTGGACGAAACAACTTGTCCGGCTCTCTGCGCAAACATTCGACAATACTGTGCGAGCGCGCGCGCGTTGGTAGCAACGGCCCTGGGTCGGTCGGTGTTCTATATAAACCGTGTAATGACGATAGGCAGCAAGGACAAGCGCGAGCGCGCACACACACACACGCGTGACAGAGTTTACGTGAAACACATGCCATCTTGATTAATCAACAGTTCCTACGCGATCCTTCTCTTACGTCCGCGGTGTGAACACTGTTTATTTATTAATAGAATGCACTCTCAACAGATCATTTAGCGCGCGCGCGAGCGGCGTGTGTCATCGTAATGCGAAATAAACAGTCCGACGCGCCCCGAACTAAATGTTTCGTCCAAAATGAATTGCACTTTGTGTAATATGTCGCTTTGTGCTAACACGCGGATTTACAACGAACGCTTTCCGCGAACTACGTAGTGAATTATAGTCTACAGTTACTGCACGTGGTCGCGGATTGGGTTCTTGCGAACACTTCGAATGATATAAGGTAAACGCGGTGAGACATTTATTCGAGATCACTGCGCAAACACGTAGCACATATCCGAAACCGTGATTTAAATAGCTTTCAGTCTTCGCGAGCCGGAATGCAGTTATCAACATCATTTTGTGCCAGAAACGTGGATTTACAACGCTTTCCGCGAACAACATAGTGAATAATACAGTTACTACACATGGTCGCGTATCCGTATTCTTGCGAACAACATTTCAACTGATGTAAGACGAACGCGAGCGGCGAGACATTTATTCGAACGCTGTTTGCGCCAAACAAGTAACATATGCGATGCCGCCGTGATTTAAACGTGGTCTAACAGTGTTCAGTCTTTGTTAGTCCCGGAATGCAGTTATCAACGAGTACACGTGTTACAAACGCGTTAATAGCGTTTCGCACGATTTAAACGTTACTACACACACATTGCACGTGGTTGCATTCTTGCCGACACTTCGAGTGACATAAAGCAAAACAAGACGAACGCGGGAGGCGAGACATTTATTCGAACGCTGTTTGCGCCAAACAGTTCACATACGCGAAGCCGCCGTGATTTAAAGTGGTCTAATAGTGTTCAGTCTTTGCTACCCCGAATGCATTTATCAACGCGCTCATGTTAATAGCATTTCGCACGATTTAAACACGTTATTCACCAGAGAAGCGAACTACCGGTCATCATCGGCGGTCTGCGCAGAAATTACGGAGATTGTAAACTCACGAGTCTAAATGTTTTATAGAAACAAAGTTATAAGTACTTCGTAAGTTAACCCCCCATCCCCACCCTCTAACGTTTGATTTATCCGCGACAAATCGCGGTTTCCTAAAATTAAGGGGCTCGGTAACACCTGCATCTGGTGAACGATCATCATTTTTCACCACAATGCTAAGTCGGTAATTCATTGGGTGGAAACCGCTTGAATGGTCTGGTTCTTTTGGACATATTACATACATAGATACATACAAATAAAGTTGTGTGGAGTTAAAAATAGCTGAACTTTCAGAGAAATACGCGAAGTACACCGTTAAAATCTGTTGTGTTGATACGATTACGACTGTACCAACAACTTTCTTCTTCTTCTTTTTCTTCTTCAATGCTGGATTAGGTGTAGACGCCTGTTCCGGTTTCAGAAGCCACAATTTCATATATTGTGAATTAAATTTGTTATTGTTTATAAATATTTAAGTTGTTGAATGAAATATCAGACCATCGTTTTCTGGTCCTTCCTACATTACGGCTGCGTACCTTGCGGAGCATAAAATATGCATCCTTTGGTACAGAGTCCTTTGTCATGCGTAGAACGTGTTCCCTCCGTTATCATCATCATTATCTTCAAGGATTGAAGCAAGGGTGGTTTGTTCCGATCTCAAATAGGCAAACATTTAAGCAGATTACGCCAGCGCTTCCTCAGACGTCGCACACCTCTCCGTTCCCTCGGCTTATAGTTCCATAGTTATTTGGGACGCGGCAGTCATCCATTCGGCAAAGATGTTCCCACCAATTCAGCCGATACCGGGCGATCCTGTCGACTATACTCATAATATTCAGTTCCGGCTGTATATCTATGTTTCTTCTATAATTATGGAGAGTATACCCTGCTACGTGCCTGAGAAATCTTATTTCAACCGCTTGGATGCGACTGGCCTGGCCTTTTGTTAAAGTCCAATTCTCAGACCCATAAAGAAGTGTGGCAAGGGGCATCACCTTGTAGAACTGCAGGCGTGTTCCTTTACTTGCTGACTGAAGGGTTCGCCTAATGGTCCCGCACATAAGGTAAGTTGTTCACAACGTCGTTGCTTGTATTATAATACACACTGTAGCTCAGGTATTCAAAATTGCTAACTTGTTCCAGGACAGTACCATCTATAATTTTTGCCCGTACGGGATCAGTTCCACGAAAAGCCATCACCTTGGTCTTAAGTGTGGATATTTGCAATCCACAGTCTTCGCAGATTCGATTCTTTGCAAATGCTCCCTCCGTATGTTCTTATATTCATAGACTATTTCAAACAACAGGGACGACACCCCTTAAGCTCACTCTCTGTATAACCCTCATTACGAAGCACATCTAATCGTGAGCACCTTTGACGATTCTTGAAAACCTCATTTCTGTCTCATCGCTGTGGTTTTATTTACATCCACCTTTCGCGGAGTCGATACCGTGCGGCAGAGTAGGCACCGCCGCCGTGACCTTATAAAATTCAATTTTGGTTTCTGATTTGCCAACGGTTTAATTAATAAAATTCCGCGATTCGGTTTCAGACAGCGTAGCAAGAACGTTATTCTTTCGAATTTATACTTGCTGTGTTTCTTCTTCTTCTTGGTGGCCTGAAATTCCTTTACTGGACCCTAGGCTTCTTCAACTTCCGCCTCCAAATGTTTCAATTCTGTGGGCGGTGACCGCCATTCAGCGACAGCCAGCAAACCTCTTGCATCCTTTCCGGTGTTCCCTCGCCATCGTGTCTTCTCGTATATTCCTTGTCAGAAATTGTCCCTTTATCACCCTATCTGGTATCCTGTCATCTTCCATGCTTTCTATATCCCCTGTCTATCTGAGTCTCTGAACTTACTAGCTGTGTTCCTTCAGCACGTGATTAAAGTGTAGTCACAGGGAATAATTTTATTTTACTGGTCCGTATATCTTTCGTAGGACCTTTCCCCCCAAAACGCCAATAATTTACTCAGTCTTTTCTGCCAGTGTCCAAGCTTCACTCCTCCTCCTCCTATGGCGCTACAGCCCAAGTCGGGCCCTGGCCTCTACCAATCTCCGCCTCCAATCCACTCTATCCACTGCAACCCTCCTCCAGTTTCTTATCCCCATGTCTCTCGCGTCCTCTGCAACGCCATCTTCCCACCTCTTCCTCGGTCTACCTATAGGTCTCTTTCCCTCCCATGTACCCAGCAAAGCCCTCTTGGGGCTCCTGCCATCCTCCTTTCTCATAACATGTCCGGCCCAACGCAATCTTTGTATTCTTATAAATTTTGAGACTGGTATCTCTTTATATATTTGATACAGTTCGTTGTTGTATCTCAGTCTCCATGAGCCATTTTCTTGTATTGGGCCTATAATGCGTCTGAGGATTTTCCTTTCAAAGGTGTCTACTATGTCGACTGTTTTCTGTGTGATTGTCCATGCCTCACATGCGAAGCATAGCACCGGTCTGATGACAGTCCTATATATTTTCTTTTTTGTTTCCCTGTGCACATCCCCAGACCTAAATGATGACAGCAATGCGAAGTATGCCTTGTTAGCCATGGTGGTCCGTCTTTGGATCTCCGGCTCCTCTGATCCAGTCTTTGCTAGATTCACTCCGAGATACGTGAAATTGTCCACCACTTCAATTGTGTCCTCCTCTGTCTCAATGTTGTTATGAACCTGGTCCCTTCTTGTTTGGATAAGCATTTTTGTTTTATCCGTATTTATGGCTAGCCCAACTTCCTTGGCTTTGTTTTCAAGCTCTATAAATGTTTCTTTAGCTGCCGTGATCCGTCTTGACACGATGTTAATGTCATCTGCATATGCGGCTATCTGTACAGTTTTATTTGTTATCCAAGCTTCACTTCTATACTTAAATACGGGTATTATTATATAGTTTTATAGAATGTGAGTTGCGCACTATGCTACAATAATTTGAACTTGCCGTATATTGGTCAAACGGGGAGAGGTTTTCTTGTTTCCTTGAACGTACACCTAAAAAACTACGAAATCTTATTTCCACCAACATAAAGTCTAACTATGCTCGTCATTTAGACAACAATTACATAGATTTCAAGCCTCACTTGGAACCACTACACTTTTGTTAAAAAGGTCGAATCATGAACGGCTTGGAGGAGTTTGATATTTATAGAGCACTAGCGAGTACCCGGCATGCGTTGCAATGCCACTCAAAGAAAGAAAGTGTTTGTATATATATAATATATAAAGACTTCGTTCGCGTGGTCTTCAATTTAATGCGATAATATATTTAGAACAGAATCTATTCCATTGGGTTGCCATAGTAACCAGATCTAATAAGTTAGTTTTTTAAGACTCCAAAGGACCCCCCAGAGGATCGTATCGAAAAAACACCTGTCCTATGTTGGTTCTCCCGTTGCGTAAAATATTTGTGCCAAGTTTGGTTGAAATCGGTCCAGTGGTTTAGGAGGAGATGTGGAAGACCCCAAAGAACCCCCAAAAGAACCCCATCGAAAAAACACCTATCCTATGTTGGTTCTCCCTTTGCGTAAAATATTTGTGCCAAGTTTGGTTGAAATCGGTCCAGTGGTTTAGGAGGAGATGTGGAAGACCCCAAAGGACCCCCCGAAGTATCATATCGAAAAAACACATATCCTATGTTGGTTCTCCCGTTGCGTAAAATATTTGTGCCAAATTTGGTTGAAATCGGTCCAGTGGTTTAGGAGGAGATGTGGAAGATCCCAAAGGACCCCCCAAAGGACCCCAAAGGACCCCATCGAAAAAACACCTATCCTATGTTGGTTCTCCCTTTGCGTAAAATATTTGTGCCAAGTTTGGTTGAAATCGGTCCAGTGGTTTAGGAGAAGATGTGGAAGACCCCAAAGGACCCCCCAAAGGACCCCGTCGGAAAAAACACCTATCCTATGTTGGTTCTCCCGTTGCGTAAAATATTTGTGCCAAGTTTGGTTGAAATCGGTCCAGTGGTTTAGGAGAAGATGTGGAAGACCCCAAAGGACCCCCCCAAAGGACCCCATCGAAAAAACACCTATCCTATGTTGGTTCTTCCTTTGCGTAAAATATTTGTGCCAAGTTTGGTTGAAATCGGTCTAGTGGTTTAGGAGGAGATGTGGAAGACCCCAAAGGACCCCCCGAAGTATCATATCGAAAAAACACATATCCTATGTTGGTTCTCCCTTTGCGTAAAATATTTGTGCCAAGTTTGGTTGAAATCGGTCCAGTGGTTTAGGAGGAGATGTGGAAGACCCCAAAGGACCCCCCGAAGTATCATATCGAAAAAACACATATCCTATGTTGGTTCTCCCGTTGCGTAAAATATTTGTGCCAAATTTGGTTGAAATCGGTCCAGTGGTTTAGGAGGAGATGTGGAAGATCCCAAAGGACCCCCCAAAGGACCCCAAAGGACCCCATCGAAAAAACACCTATCCTATGTTGGTTCTCCCTTTGCGTAAAATATTTGTGCCAAGTTTGGTTGAAATCGGTCCAGTGGTTTAGGAGAAGATGTGGAAGACCCCAAAGGACCCCCCAAAGGACCCCGTCGGAAAAAACACCTATCCTATGTTGGTTCTCCCGTTGCGTAAAATATTTGTGCCAAGTTTGGTTGAAATCGGTCCAGTGGTTTAGGAGAAGATGTGGAAGACCCCAAAGGACCCCCCCAAAGGACCCCATCGAAAAAACACCTATCCTATGTTGGTTCTTCCTTTGCGTAAAATATTTGTGCCAAGTTTGGTTGAAATCGGTCTAGTGGTTTAGGAGGAGATGTGGAAGACCCCAAAGGACCCCCCGAAGTATCATATCGAAAAAACACATATCCTATGTTGGTTCTCCCGTTGCGTAAAATATTTGTGCTAAGTTTGGTTGAAATCGGTCCAGTGGTTTAGGAGGAGATGTGGAAGACCCCAAAGAACCCCATTGAAAAAACACCTATCCTATGTTGGTTCTCCCTTTGCGTAAAATATTTGTGCCACGTTTGGTTGAAATCGGTCCAGTGGTTTAGGAGGAGATGTGAAAGACCCCAAAGGACCCCCAAAAGGACCCCCGAAGGATCATATCGAAAAAACACATATCCTATGTTGGTTCTCCCGTTGCGTAAAATATTTGTGCCAAGTTTGGTTGAAATCGGTCCAGTGGTTTAGGAGGAGATGTGGAAGACCCCAAAGGACCCCCCAATGGACCCCGTCGAAAAAAACACCTATCCTATGTTGGTTCTCCCGTTGCGTAAAATATTTGTGCCAAGTTTGGTTGAAATCGGTCCAGTGGTTTAGGAGGAGATGTGGAAGACCCCAAAGGACCCCCCAAAGGACCCCATCGAAAAAAATTCATAAACCTTCGCGGGCGTGCGCACAACAACTCACCGAAGTTTCATCGCAATCGGATGAATGGTATAGGAACGCATACGGGACAAAGAAAGAAAGAAAGAAAGAAACATTCATTTTTATAGATATAGATACACAAACACAAGCAGTCGAAGTTTCGTATTGAATGATCAACTGAATTTAAAATCCAATCCGCTATACGATATCGCGTTGAATCTACTTTATCAGATAGAGACGAAGTGGCCAACCTACTAACGTGTACAGTGCGAATCTAGTATTGGTATTTTAACCAGAGACGTATGAAGGATTTTTTAAATATCTGATGACGATGCATATTAATTGTAAAACAAGAAATCAAATAAAGGTTAGTTTATCTATTGCCGTATTTGTGAAGATCCCGACTTGTGAATTCATTGAATTTATAAATTGGTAAACTTATAAATTTAATGAATTCAATTCATTTATAAACCTCTGGTGTTACTGATGTGATCAGTGAAACGTGCGTCAGGTGTAAATACAATAATTTTACTTGCAGAAGTAGTTAATATTTGAAGAACTATTCACAGTATAGAACTTGCAAGAAATATTTAAGAGTTACTTACAAAGTAAAGATTAATTTACACTTTTTTTTACACGAACAGGCCAGCCGTGGACCACGCGAATATCATTTCCTTTTCTTCTCCTGCCAAAAGGGCCTCATTCGCACACTATGCGCCGCCTTCCTTTCCACTGTCCACCCCTTTCTCGTCTTCTTCTCACCGCAGGGAACCTCAAGATTTTGAATTTTGTTTCTGTATGTATTTCTATCCACACGGTCGTTCAAAGAGATACCCAGTTTCATCATTTCCTCCTTGAGTTGTTTGGTGTATCCGTTCAGAATGGAAAGTTGCCAAATATATTTGAAAATTTGTTTATTTAATCTGGACCGATCCATCCGAACCATATGTCCAAGGAATGTCAGTCTTTTCCTTCGAAAAGCCGTTTCCTGATCTTCCAGATCCCTATACAGTTCTTATTTGGGTTTATGCCTGTACCCATCTTCGGTTTTCTTGGAGCCATAAATTTTCCGAAGAATTCTTCGTTCAATTTTAAGAAGACGTTCCAAATTTCGAAACCACATTGTTTCCACTCCATACATGATCACTGGCCTGATCTCAGTGCTACGTATAGGACTTTCGCACTTCTGGAAAGTTTGTTCTTTCAGTACAGTTCCCGGGTTAGAGTAAAGGCCTTTGCTAATTTGAGTTTGCTCCAATTTCCAAACTTCAGTTTATAATATTTATTTCATAATACAATCACATTTTCCATCATGACAACGATAAATAATAATTTTTTTTCAGGGCTTCCACACTCACCTACACATGCCGATCCACCCACTGGGGCATAAGGACACCCAGTAGATGAACAGGAGACAAGTACGATAAAACGGTTTATTGGAACCTTAATATATCACACTTGAAAAAGAAGTAACATAATGAATATTATTAATCTATATTAATTATTATTAGTATCATTACTGTGTTAAACTAATAAATACTTTTAATGCATTTTTAAGTTTAAGAGGTATCAGATTAAAATCCAACCCAAAACGTCTAAAACGTGTACAGTATGTAGTTAATAAAAAGTAGACGTACGATAAATAAAATTAATGAATTCAAGGCACCAACTAAATACTTCAAACTAATGAATTCAAAACGTAAAGTAAAGTCTTCAAATGGATAAATGTACTTCATGGACGAATTTCTTTAAGTAAAATGAAGAATTTAAGTCAATTAGTCAAGACACAAACATTGAAACCAAATTATTTTATAATTTCGAATTAATTAATTAATTAGAACGGAGTGTAAGTCAAGAAACAATGAAATTAATTTAAATTAACGAAGTCTAGAAGTAATCAAGTGAATTCAAATTGATAAACTAAAAGTGCGAGTAAACTAGTTCAGATTAAAGAATTCAAATGTATAAGTAAATTAAAAACGATATCAGCAATCAAAACAACGCTAACGATGCAGTGAAACAAAGTTAACTTGAGGCAACCTCTAGACTGAATTAATCATATAAAATAGTAAACATTAAAAGATTACGTCAATAATCTTCGATATCTGGTCAGCGAACAGACCTTGTATGCACGTCATATGCATTTACTGTTAACTCTTATTTTCATTTTACAAAAGTTAATCTTGCATAAATGTTTGTTCAGTTCCACAACGACGACTGACTACACGAGAAACTGATAAAATAGTAATAATTCAGTTACAGATGTCATCAAGTTGATTATAGATTATTTATTGTTTTTCAACGTTCTTTTAATTTTCGATACATTTTTCGTAAATGTTTGAAACTTTGTAATTTGCTTTGTTTTGAGGATTTAGGTATGCAATTGAAGAAAATATGCTCTGTAGGCGTAGTCTACGATATAAGTAACATAAGTGTTAAGTGCGATGACAGAGTCAATAAGCATTACAGTACAAACAATGTGATTCAGAAGTCAATAAATTGCATGACCTTGGGACTATTGAAATATATCCTGTACGGACACATTGCAAACAAACTGTGTTTATTTAATAAAATATTAGGTTTATTCAATCGAAGTGGGTAAATTTATTTTAAAAAGTTTTCCCATTTACTGTTATTTCACGGTGTCACCATTTGTTTGACGAACCAATTGATATTTAACGAGGACCTTCAGTGTTTGCGGAATTTTCAATAGTTCTACCAGACCTTTTAAAATGTTAGATGCTAGAGTTATCGAAAGGTCTTGTTCAGTACTAAGTGGTTCGCGAAAAACTACGCTGACACCTCTCAGAGAAAGAATTTCTTTAGTTGCTTTTTATCGAAGTTGGAACACTTGCTCTGAATGACATTTGCTCGGAGAAATAATTGTTATAGGAAATGCATGATTCCAGGAAGTGTAGTATGATATTACGCAATCACATTTGCACAAAAGCCAAGGATGAGTTTTAAAAACTGTATGTGGGCAACCTGTCTATACCATCCCAACAATAAGTTCTTTATTTCATTAACAGTTAATTATAAAGAAAAAAAACATTCATATGGAAGAAATTCAACTTATCGTTTGACAATTTTCTGCTCTTTTAGTTGTTTGTGCCAAATTGTCCCAAATCCGTACATGATGAACGTTTAACTATAACTATATGTACGTACACATAATACATGCGTGTATTCGTCTGAGGGGCTTTTCCTACTTCAGTACATTTCAGAAGTAAACACTCTTACTTCAGTATATTTCAGAAGTAAACACTCCTACTTCTACATTTCAGTAGGAAATAATTTCCTGCTGATCGTAGTGTAAAAACTATCAAGCGACTGTGTTCTTGTTTCCAAGACTTTGCGTGCTGATCACGCAGACTGCACACTGATACGTACTGTATACTGATGAGACATATGTAGTTCACCGGTACCGGCAAGGAAGAGCTTTTGTTGATTTTCAAATTCATTTTCAACAGTTGTCACTACATAGCAGACTGCACTAAAAACAAAGGCGTCTTATGAAGAGTGTGGGTGTCTTCAAAGTAGGCCTACTTGTTTGTTTGGTGTATCTCTGTGCGTGCGTGTTTTATCATCTCGTTGATAACACACGTACATTCCGAGCAAATGTCATTCCGAGCAAGTGTTCGAACCCCCTACGTATTTATCCGTCACAAGAAAAGATGATAGATCTGTAAATTTTATAACAAATTCATAATAACAATGTTATATTTTTCTGAATTTATTTTCTTATAATTGAAACGTCCCTAATATTTCATTAAACAACTTACATATAATAATATCCTACTTAATACAGATTATGTTTGATGAATCCTTATAGAAAAATTTTGTTTAATTTATAATTTGTTCATTCAAATATATGAACATTAATTCAATCTAAGTGAAGGAATGTTTATGAGAAAATTTGAAAAACGGTTGTCAGCCGTCACTGATTTAACTTTTAAAACAAGCTTTCGGCTTACCTGTTGGAAATCAGTAGTCGTCTTCAAGCAAATTATTCTAAAACAAAAAATAATTTTTTGGTTGTAGTTAATAGTGAGTCTGTCTCACGTAACTGTCATTTGTTTACCTTATTCTCTACCATTTCAAGCAAAGAACATATTATTTTTAATTGTTTTGTTTAATGCTCATTTGCTCGAAGACGGGTCACCGTTGTCTGGTGCACCTGAACGTTACGTTTCAGTATTAAATCAGAGACGGCTAACGTCCGTCATTCGAATTTCACACACAGGCTACATTGTGACACTCAGCTGTTTTCACTGGAAGTCTTATATTCTTCTGCTTCGGCTTACGTAACATTGACATGTGTTTTTAAAACACTTGCAAGTCATGAACTTATACTGTAGTTGCTTGTAGTTAATGATAACTATAAGTGAATGTGTAAGTCTGGATTACACTGGAGATTACTCTTCCCACACTTGTTTATGGGTCTGAGAATTGGATTTTAACGAAAGGCCAGGCCAGTCGCATCCAAGCGGCTAAAATGAGATTTCTCAGGCACGTGGCAGGGTATACTTTCCATGATCGTAGAAGAAATACAGATATACGGCAAGAACTGAATATTATGAGTATACTCGACAGGATTGCCCAGTATCGGCTGAATTGGTGGGAACATCTTTGCCGAATGGATGACTGCCGCATCCCCAAACAACTCTGGAACTATAAGCCGAAGAGATGAAGACGTGTGGGACGTCCGAGGAAGCGATGGAGTGACCAGCTCTAATCTTTGTCTATTTGAGACCTGAACAAACCATCCTTGGTTTAATCTGTGAAGAAGATGATGATGATTTTGCTTAGCCTACTGCCACACATATAGACAACCGTAAAATCCTATGACGTCAAGGGGTTACGAGTACTAAAGATTACGTGCGTGCCTGTAACAAAATTCACCATTGACGTTTCGTGGTTTCGTCACTAATGTACTCGTATTCGAAGACCATATCGACTTCAGAAAAAGAAACTGAAAAAGAAATTTTCCTTCCGTCAGAATAATGACGGAACCACGTGAAGGCTTGAGACCAAGACCCTAAGACGTGTTTATGTCCCGGTTAAAGAAGGTGGTGAATGGAGAATAAGGAATTACCAGGAGATAGATGAGTTATTGAATCATGAAGGCATTGTAAGATTCATAAAGGTTCAACGAATACAACGGTTAAGTCGCCTAGAGCGGATGGATCATCAGCGTATGGTGATGCGGTTGGATTTACGGACAGCGTAATCCTTGATGTCATAGGATTTTACGGTTGTCTATATGTGTGGCAGTAGGCTAAGCAAAATCACCATCATCTTCTTCACAGATTAAACCAAGGATGGTTTGTTCCGGTCTCAAATAGGCAAAGATTAGAGCTGGTCACTCCAGCGCTTCCTCGGACGTCCCACACCTCTCCGTTCCCTCGGCTTATAGTTCCATAGTTGTTTGGGGATGCGGCAGTCATCCATTCGGCAAAGATGTTCCCACCAATTCAACCGATCCTGGGTGATCCTGTCGAGTATACTCATAATATTCAGTTCCTGCCGTATATATGTGTTTCTTCTATGATCATGGAGAGTATACCCTGCCACGTGCCTGAGAAATCTCCTTTCAGCCGCTTGGATGCGACTGGCCTAGCCTTTCGTTAAAATCCAATTCTCAGACCCATAAAGAAGTGTGAGAAGAGTCATCGCCTTGTACAATTTTAGGCGTGTTCCTTTACTTGCTTATTTAAGGGTTCGCTTAATTGTACCGTACATAAGGTTGAACTTATGCAACTTATTCACAACGTCGTTGCTTGCATTATAAGACACACTGTAGCTCAGGTATTCAAAATTGACTGTGACATTCATACGAAAATTTATTAGTAGTTTTGAGGACGAAAAATGTAAATGTATAATGAGTAAACGGCAGCAGAAGTGATAGTGATTATCAACAACGTCGGTCAAGAAAACACAAGTTGAAAACAAAAAATGTCTGTTCCTCGTTATTATAGAAATATTGTCCGGATAATTATTCATCGAATATGTGCCACCCTCCTCGTTAAGGAGTAAGCTAGCCACAAAACTGTTTTCTGGAGATATATATATATATATATATATATATATATATGCATACTGAATTGGATGAAACGTTTATCAGATATTTAGAAGCCGCAAGAGAAATGGGCCAGGAAATAAATTTAGAAAAAATAAATGTGCAAAAGAGAAAAAACCTGAATAGAATGATAGTGGGAGGGAAGAATGTGGAAAAGGTGAGGAATTTTAAGTATTTGGGCTCTTTTATATCACAGCACGACGCTGTAGTAAAATAAATAGAGGCCAGAAACAGACTATATTTCGCATTACAACACGTCTTTAAGTAAAAAATGTTGAATAAGGCCACAAAAGAAAAAAAATTACAAGACAGTAATAAGATCTGCGGTCGCCTACGGATCGGAGTCACGGACAGTGATAACCAGAGATAAGAGCCTGCTTCAGACAGCGGTGAAAAACTTAGAGGAAAATGTATGGACCAGTCAATGAATATAGAGTATAGCGAGTAAGGAGTAAGGAGCAGAATTTGGATAGTTGTACAAAGAGGAACAGTAAAAAGAAGTCACGAAAATGATGACCAGGACACTTACAAAGGACGCCAGAGGAAAGAGTTTCAAATAAAGTTTTTCAAGGACGGGCACGAAGAAAGAGACCTAGGGGGAAGTGAAGGAGAAGATAGTCGGATGACCTTGAAAAAGGACCTCAGGAGAACGGGAATACAGAGTCGCAGAAATCGGTTGGAATATCAAAAAGAGTGAAGTTGTCGAAGGGGGCCATGTTCCTTCATGAGCTATTTGGCCGAGGGTGATGATAATGACGTTAATGTATAAAACTGTAAACGTTCAGCTCAGTCCAAAGTCTAAATTATCGCTTATCATATATTATGACGTTTGGAAAACGCTCAATGGTTACGAAAGTTTGCTGACCTGGGTTCTAGATAATGTACAGGTCGGGTACGCATGGATGACTGAAGTTTTCATCCATACATGGATGAAGCTGACTCTACAATCATACATTATCTCTACATACATAAAGTAAGGAACATACAGACAGGGTACAGGATCACACAGGATCAAGACCGGACTTAGTGGGCCCCTACGCTGAACATGTGGTGCGGCCCCCCCAACTACCGGGGAGCGGTTCCGGGTTCCATATATTTTCAATACTATGTTAAACAATTTAACGGTTTCAAGGTATCTCAATATACAGTGAGATTCTGGAATTTATGAAAATAATAATAAAAGATTGCACTCGTTTTTGTATTACACTCAAAAGACCCTAAACATATGAAAATGTAGGAAAAATAAAAACAACTGATTTCGAAAGGAAAGTAAAACAATATCATTGTAATTTTCACAAAAGGGGATCTTAATTCAACCTTACGGGATTCATGATATTTCTTTCAAAATATAATGAGTCTCAGTGCAATGAGTGCAGTTTGAGATGAATTCAAAACTAAAGTGCGCACTCTTGCCCCACTTTACCCTATACATGTATAGGTATACATAGGTATACATGTATGGTGAGCCATGGCTCATAATACCATCTTTTCCTCTAATAACTTCCATTGTTCTCTGAAACACGAACAAAGTAATTTTTATGGAAGTTGACTGTTCTTTTTTCTTTTTGTTTGTGGTTCGAATCCCTAGAGTTCAGCCTATGTAGCCTATGCTTAAATCCGGCACTGCACAGGATCCGGCAGCTGTACGTGGCTGGAGTCGTTAGGCGTATTGAGTAGAACGCGAGGGTTAAACTGATTCGGAAAGCCAATGGTTTCCCCAGTCGCTGGTGAAGAAGAACACAAAGGACTAGCTGAGTTGACGCAATAGTTGATCCAAATAGTTTATTAGTTGACATCTTCACGACATTGACCCAGAATGCGCAGCAGTAAACCGCATATATATGAGATAAATGTTGTGTGGCATAGTTGATTAACAACAGACGAGCTTTGATGAATTACAGTCGCACGACTATTTAGGGTCGACTATAAATAGAACGACAACTACGCTGTATTATTTTATGTTCTTTTCTTAATAACTTCTGATCTTATCAGGAGCGTATTTACGGGAGGACCGGAGCCCCCACCCATAGAGTTGGAAAAGTTGACGAGTCTGTTTTATTATTTTTTCCAGCTGTGTACGCTAATATGGTTCCACTTTTTTAAATATACAAAAAATTAGTATGGAGCACCATACGTGCATACCTTCGTGTTCTAAGATTTATATTTAAAATCATTTAAATATAAAATGAAAAATTTGACAAGTAATTCCATACAAACTACTTATTTGTTGCCGATAACTTAGAACACATATACAAAATTAACCCTTCCCCCTTCAAATATCATTTTCATTTATAGAAAATTACCCCTCCCACTGAAACTACCATTTTTATTTATAGATGTTTCATCTACCTTTCTACAGTGGATTATTATGACCTTCTTTCAGCATACTTTATTTATCAAAATGAAGTCTACTTTATTCTTGTTAAAACGTGAAACGTTGCAGGTAAACTACCCCTTCCCCTTAACCGATGTTCACAAAAAACACCAAAATAGGCCTCGAGTGTTCTTCAACTCAGGCACAAATGCAGAAAAAGTATTTGATTTTGTTTGAATTTGCGCGCAAGTTATCGTTCACCATAGAAACAATTCTACACAAAGACACACAGACACTTTTCGGAAAATGACTTCTTCATGTTTTGAGGGTAGTACAATCAGAATCAGCCCTAATCTCGAAAACGATTTTTTTTCGCGATCACCATACTTCCACTTCCTTACGGAACACGGAAGTAACAGGTTTATTACACAGCATTCAGGTATAGGCCTACATTTGAAATATGAAATATCTGAAAATCAATTCAGTTAATAAGTATCTTTTAAACACTGTTTCAATAACGCGTATTTGTATTTGTGTTATTAACTTTTATTTTAATAGGATTTATTTCAACCACTTTAATGATAGTAATATTGATTACTCTTAAATTGTTTTTTCTTTTGTATGAAGCCGACCCCCCCCTCCCCAAGGCCAAGTTCTAGATACGCCACTGGATCTTATGTGTCTTTCCCTGTTCGTATCAGATATAAAATTTTACCGTCATTCATAGCTCCCTCGGAAGGAAACAGATTGCTGTAGAGACGGGAGCGTTGATAGATTACTGACAGTTGTAAAAACATGGACATGTGGTTGAAAAACGTGTGATAACATACTAAAATCAGTCCCATTAAAGTAAACGATAATAACACAATAAAAATAAGCGTTTTTGAAACACTGGTGAAAGATACTTATTGACTGAATTAATTGTCCTATATTTTATATGCCAAACGTATACCCTTATGCTGTGTAATAAACGTGTTTGTATATTTTAAAAAGAGCTACTACTACTATATTAGCGTACATGGCTGAAAAAATAAAACAGCCTAAAAATTAAGAGATTAACAAAATTAGTTAACTTGACCCTCGAGGGGGGGTCCGGTCCCGTTCGTACCCCCCGTACGCCCCTGAAAACGAGGCGAGCGGTAGAACCACTTACACTGCGGGGCTTGGGCTGTCTCGGTCGCCTCAATGAGAGTGTACAGGAAGGATAAAAATTATACTGTAAGAGATCTGAAAAGAGTTCACAAGATAGATCGAAAAAGACTTTGGAAGAGCAAATGAGGAGATCACAGCTGGGTCTTAAGAGAGAGGGCTGAACGGACTATAGCCCAGGGCAGGAAATTTGCAGGGATGGATTGAAAAATTGTTACGAATTGCAGAGAAATTTATTTGGATTCGCTGGGTTAAGAGCCCACTAGAGCTTAAAAGCTAGCTGACCCGCCTAAAGTCACCGAAGACCGCAGTAAAAGTTTGAAAAACTGTTTATGAGAACTGACTGAAAGTAGCATTGCATCGTACTGGTGTTATCACGAGACAGATATTTGAATGTTCTGTTGTTTGCTGACGACTTGTTTGTACTTCAAAATATAGAATCTGATTTGTAAAAATCTGTTTTTAAGCTTCATAAAAATTTGCGAACAATACAATATAAAAAACTTCACTATAAAATAAAGGTAATGGCATTTCGAGGCAAGGAACCAATAAGAACAAAAATAATGATTAATGATCGAATTCTAGAACACGTGAGCTATTTTAATTATTTGGGAAATTATATTGGCTATTGTAGGAATTATGATATTGATGTTAAGTTAATGTTAAGTACCAGTCGATCTGTGAGACAAGCAACCGTAGTTTTAGAAACAAGGTATGTCGCGATACAAAATTATGGGAGTCCCTGTATTGTCCGATGGGTGTGAATTATGGACAACAACCAAGAAACAAGAAAGAAAATACAGGCTTCGGAAATGGCGTTCTTAATAGGAGTTAAAAGGTGTTCTAAACCTGACCGTATAAAGAATGAGACCATAAGAGAAGAGTTACAAGTTTTTAACTTGAACGCAAAATAAAAGATTACAAACAGCGGTGGAAAGAACACTTAGAAAAAATGTCATATTCCAAACGAGCCTGGAAATACAAACCTACAGAACATAGGTGGGTGGGTAGACCCAGGAAGAGATGGCTGGAGGATTTTTGAAGACGTAACAGGCAGCACCTTGCCTATGCCATGTTGTGAAGATGACGATAATGAAGGAGTAAGCGAGACTGAAAAGTATTTCAAGCTTGTCCTACGTTATGGAACTCTTCATGCTCGTATAGGGCGTACTCATGGCCTGTGTTTACGATTTTCTCCGTGTTTGTATTTATAAAGTTTAAAGGCAGCTACGAATGACTACTACCGGGGGGGGGGGGGGTATCACTCACTGGCTGGATTTTATCGCTTGAAAGAAGAAAGCGACTGTCTAAAAAAGCATATGTTTTGTTTGCCGCGGTAATAGAAGCTAAAACTTTGTAGGGTAACCATCCAATAAACTACGCGTACTAACTCACTCCCGTGTAATTAATTAAGACTCTAGTTCAACTTATAGTTACATTGTGCGAAACATGCACACCACTCACGCTCGTTTAGGTACGGAGACGTGAGCGTCTGTTGTGTTAAAACAGTCAGTATGATAAACTCCCCAGTGAATCAGCTGATCGACTATAGCATTTTATTTTTCAAGCAATCACTACATTCGAATAGTCATTACCGAAGTGCATAACCATTAGCAGTCTAAACAACCTAGTAAGTGTTTTAAAAATAAAGTAGTGCAGATAGCCAAGTGTTTATTCACTATTTCGTTCACCAGTATAATGGAACTCCACCACGTGTCAAGGTGGAAACTACGCGTATAAAGCCCGTTTAAATTACTTTTGGCATTGAATTAATTAAATAATCTTGAAATTTTACACTACATACCCAAAAGTCGCAAACTCAACACCGCAGAACAATACGAAATATACAAACACAACAAAACAACATACTCAATAAACATTTACAATTTAAATCCAACACACTATTCGACACAATAATACACAACGCATACAATTCAGAATCCCGCGCCAACACCCTTCCATCTCCACACCCTCACACACAACCAGTCACCTAAAAACCGTTACAGATTACCAACGCCTTGACGCATTCCGCATTTAAACCTCACTGAGGAAGGAGAACACCACTCCGAAACGACGTTTGAGGAAATAACAACAAAGTACGTTTTTCACAAGTGAAAGTGCCTTAAATAATAATAATAATTGTTAAGTGCTGTGAAAGAAGTGATGAACTTTCAAAATAAAATAAAATAAAATATAGACACTCTAAAAGTGTAATGATTTTGTTTACACAATTACATTATTTGATCAGGTCAGGTACCTGGGCTGTGATGTGCCTTACGTGACAAACAACGACGTGGTGAAGAAGTCGCACAAGTGCAACCATATGTGGTGTCATCGGGCGAACTCCAAAATCAACGAGGAAAGAGACACGCCTGGAGTTCTCACCCATCGCTTTCTATGGGTCTGAGAATTGGACTTTAGCGAAATTCCAGGCCGTCGCATTCAAGATGCCGAAATGCGATTTCTCTCGCACGTGGCAGACATCTTCAAGATCGCAAAAGTAATGTCGATGTACGGTAGGAACTGAATATTACGAGTATACTTGATGAGATCGCTCAATGTCGGCTAAAATGGTTGGGGGATATCTTAACCGATGTTTGCCCCCAAACGACTATTGAATTGTAAGCCGAAAGGACGAAGAGGCGCGGGGGGTTGGAATGACCAGCTCTAGTCTGTCTGCTTGGAACCGGAGCAATCCTATGATTTTGAGTTTAATCAACGTCAGAAAGCATAATTATTAACATTAGAAAAACAATGTGAATCATGCAAAACTCCTTGTGCAAGACAACGTTGGAACAGATATGGAATCATTACGTTCTTGGAGGTTGAGCTTTTGTAATGATGGCACGGAAGATGTAGAGAGGTATAAAAGCTTACTTTGTACTTTCCCACATACAGTTAAGCGATCATCCGCTCGTCTGAGCTTACTGTTTCCACTCCTGATCAGCTCAGCCATAAACAGGAAATTGGGCAAGATGATCGTCGGCGCGTATTTGCTGCCGGTCATTACATACGCTTGCTCGGTCTGGGGTTACCTCGCCGCATTGCATAAAAAGAAGTTGCAAAGCGTCCTCGACAGGGTTCTTCGGCTAGTGGCCAAAGTCCCCCGTCGATTCTCGTCTCGCTTTTCTAAGGAGAGGACTTGGCGTCCGATCTCTAGACGACACCTTCAGGGGGCTTGGACACAAATTTTATGCAAGTGCCTCGAGGTTCCCAGACAATCCTCTAGTAGCTGGGCTGGGCAGGTACCGTATACGTCCAGGTGATTCGTGGAAACGCCCTCGGTGTATACTGCGCTAGTGTAGGCTAGCACAAAAGCCGAGAAACGGCCTGCTACAGACCAAGTCGCCCTAATTGGACAGGGCCATAAGGCAGGAGCTCCTGAAGGCAGCTCGGGACTCAGATTCCTTAGCGGTTCGTCTCTGAGACGCACAACCGCGCAGCCCAGAGCCAGTCAGTCAGTCCTACATACAGTTTATTTCGATCAAGGAATCCATCAAGATACGAGTATAAAGTTAAGGGTCTGGTAACAATCATTTGACCATAGTAAGTTAGAGTCAAGAAGCGTAGGGTCCAACACAAAACGTAGGGTTCACGACGATGTGTTTAGGAGGAGGTAGAACAATTAAATACTTCAGCTTTCTAGGGAGGATCAGGCAATCTAGAATGGAAACGAAAGCTAAAAAAAACGCGTAGCGTGGTCAAGACGTTTAAAAATGCACATAACATTTGAATGTGTAAAACTTCAGTGAAACAGCTGAGCATACACTGCGTAAATATTTTACTTTGTAGAAAATGGAAACCTAGAATACAGTAAAGTACAAACAGAGCAGCTGAGATACTTACGGTTAAAGTCCATTCCAAGGCAAGTGGTCCACTCTTGCCTGGATATCTTGAGGTCCTTGTCGAGGTCGCAGTTTTTGGCGAAGGTGCGCGCGCACCGTCTCGGCTTCACCACCTTCTTGACGAGACGACGCAGGTCTCTGTACTCCTCCCTGGTCAGCCAGTCGTTGCCGTCGTTGTCCAGCGAGGAGAACTTCCACTCCAGCACTCGCCTGTCTATCTGCGCTCCGTCCCCCGAGACTGCACACACAACACAATGACCGTAACTTAACTTAACTTACCGTTAAATTAAGATCATTAACAAATTTATCGATTCTTCCACGTTCATGTAAAACAAAATGAAATTATATTTAAGATAGATACTTTTTTACGTAATTTACTGTAATTTACATTTACTTTGTTTTGTAATTTTCTTACTTTGTTTTGTAATTTTCTTACTTCCTTTTGAAATGTTATAAAGTGGTGGCAGTGAGACCATGCGGTCTTCATGGCAGTGAGACTTGGACACTGAACGCAAAGACCCAGGCTAGCGAAATGAGATTTTAACGATCAGTACTATAGGGGTATCATGAAGGGACCGGCTAAGAAATGACGATATACGGAACATCCTTGGAATATACAACGTAGATGAAAAAATAAAGAAATTCTTTATTGTCAAGACAGGATTGGACAGACCGTGTTGAAAGGATGCATAAGAACAGGATACGAAAACAAATTTTGGGTTATAATCCGAAAGGACGGCGGAATATTGGAAGACCAAAGAAGAAGAAGAAGGAGGAGGAGGAGGAGGAGGAGGAGGAGAAGAAGAACAACAACAAGAAGAAGAACAAGAAGAAGAACAAGAAGAAGAAGAAAAGAGGAAGAAGAAGGAGAAAAAGAAGAATAGGAAGAAGAAGAAGGAGGAGGAGGAGAAGAAGAAGAAGAACAACAACAACAACAACAACAACAACAACAACAACAACAACAACAACAACAACAACAACAAGAAAAGAGGAAGAAGAAGGAGAAGAAGAAGAATAGGAAGAAGAAGAAGGAGGAGGAGGAGGAGGAGGAGGAGGAGGAGGAGGAGGAGGAGGAGGAGAAGAAGAAGAAGAAGAAGAAGAAGAAGAAGAAGAAGAAGAAGAAGAAGAAGAAGACGACTTTCTTATGTAAATATAATCTCTTAAGTTTACTAAAATACAGACCGGTGGACAGACAGACAGACTGACACACACACACACATATTTCATGGCTATTACTTCTTTTTTTCCATTATTAAGTAAGAAAGCAGGGGACTTATCTATTATGTGTGTGTCGAATTAAAAAATATGTTGTGCATGTGTGTCATTTTAAAAAGGTATGTGTGTGTGTTTGTGTGTATTTGTATTATTTTAACATTCAGTGTAGAACTATAGGTGTATTGTCACAGCCACTAAATACTGTATATAGTAAGTAAAACAAGGTCAGTTTGGTTTGCGTCCAACTATTGTGCAATTAACACACTAATGCACTGTCTCATTACAAATACATCATCATAAATTTTATTTAAGTGTATAAATTTAAGAGCAAGTGAATTATACAGTAAAGAAGAAGACATTTATTAGTCTCAGTGTGTCACACGTGACAGCCTTCATACTACAATTGCCTACTAATTTATGACTTCGCTAAAGGATTCACGCTCACCTACGTGCTATATGCACCGTTCACGACCGGCAGTGGTGAGCGGGGAGGAAGTCGGCCGCCGCGTACCTGTATCGTTCTAACGTTTATCACAGGCTGTTATTGTTAAAAGGAAGAATCCTTCAGCAAAGAATATTGAGACTTTTTGGGACCTATCATCCGACCACCCAAGGAAAATTGGACAGGAACAGAAAGAGGAGGCTGGGGAGGAGAAGGAGGAGGAGAAAAATAAGAAGAAGAAGAAGGAGAAGAGGAGAAAGAGAAGAAGAAGGCAGAGGAGAATGAGGAGGAGGAGGAGGAGGAGGAGGAGGAGGAGACGAAGAGGAAATGAGATGTATAATTGGAGTAGATTTAGTACAGATGAACCGTCAGGTTAAAGCATATGACTACGACTTGCAGATCGTGCGTGGTTTCAAAGCGTTCAGTCCAAGACAGGTCTATGATATGGAAAGTAGTTTAAACGTACTTTTTATAAACGACGCTTGTTGTTTTCGTCGTCGGCTGCTTTTAACTATGAAGTCGTTTCTGTCGTTTTATGCCTGTTTGTGCGAGTTCGAGGTGGACCGTTTTGTTGGATTTTTTCCAGCAGAGGCTATTTCGATACTCTATTCATTAGGGTGCAGTCTTTTGAGTTTCTTACAGTTCCGATCACTTACTCTTGTCACTGAGAAGAAGAAGAAGAAGAAGAAGAAGAAGAAGAAGAAGAAGAAGAAGAAGAAGAAGAAAATGTGATCCTCGATAACTGTCCACTCTGACGAAGCGAAAGCTAGTTTAGGCCATCAGGTAAAAATTTAACGTTTTTATCAATAATAATTTATGATCGTAGCTGTTAGTTTTATATATAGTTAATTAATGCTTTCCTTTTTTTCAAACGGATGGCGGGACCACGCGCGACAGCCCCGTCGAGTGTGGGATAAGTGGATATACAGTATGACTGGATAATTGTCTCGGGGTAAATTCGTCAAGTGGCAGAAGCCAGCTGCCCACGTCTACTCGCTCTCACTGCTTCCTTATTTTGTGGCTGACTGAGTGACTGAGTAAGTTTATTTTTATAGGTTCATTAGTCATAGTTGGGCACTTACAGTTAGTCTGCACAGCCGGGAGCCTGTTGTACTCTGATCTGAAGATCTTGACTAGGTTTGTCACGAACGTTGATCTGTCTATTCGACCGCAGTCTGAAACAAACAACAAACTGTTACGTTAGTTTGTTGCAACAACAACACTACGTAATAATAAGTGTTACCACCCCCTCTCTCACACGCACACACACTGGCGCGCGAATATATATATATATTTTCAAACCCTTTTTGCTACATTCTATTTCTTGTATTTCTTATTGTATATAATATATTTAATATTTATAATGACTTTACCTCAAGATGTTTTCTCCTTATTTGGAATAATGTTTCGGAATGCCAAAATTAGGAAGGCTGAGGATGGGAACACAAAGCGTCCCGAAACATGTTCCAAATAAGGAGAAAACATTTGAGGTAAAGTCATTATAAATATTATATATATATATATATATATATTGCAACGTTACAAGTATTATAACGAGAATTACACAAATACATTACCATGTACTCAACGCAACTATGAAGTGTATTACACCGGCCAGGTCGCAGGATTTTTTTTTTTATTATCGTTGCGACAAGTATACGTAGTTGCACAATAATTAAATAATTTTCAAAGAGGAGTGAGATGTTGTTGACATGAAATAATTAATTAAAACCGTTTCAAAATAATAATTCTATGATTTATTAATATTAATAGAAAATATGCAAATATTAAAAAATTCGATTCTTAGATAAATAAAAATGTTTTCTTTTATAACTTTACACAAAGACAATGTAACCTTCTATGCTGATCATGACATATAAAATAAACAACCATATAATCTTACTACCTAAACAGACATGTTAAAAAATTATGTAAACCTTTTTATTTCAGTGTGTCTGACTTTGACTCAAATTTTAAATAATAGCAACTCATTTACGTACAAACAAAAATAATATTCAATCTCAAGAATAAAATTAATTGTTGCTATAAACAAAATAAAAAATATAACATTTACTTCCAACCTATTATTTATTTCTATTGACACACCCAAATTTTAACGTATATAACAGAAGATTAGTATTTTTAATTTTTCTATTAAATTAAATTATTTTCTTTAACTACTATTTAAATTTAAAACTTTAAGTCTTTACTGTTCATATATAAGTTTCTGTTCATAAGAACTATATTTTATTATATAGGGGAGACCTGGGATGGTTGGCGCACGAGTTGATTGGCGCAATAGCGGTAATTTTTGTTCTACGGGGTTGGTAGCACTGCCGGTCATATGACCTCATCGTCTTGCCATCCAGGCATAGTGAGTGTTTTGGTTGAGTTTGGCAAAGTTATACCCGTGCTGTGCTACATTATTTGATTTTTACCAACGTAAGTAAATTTTTGCATTCTCTCTAAATATTTTTCCTAGAGTTTAATGGCAACTGAAGAACAGAATCATATAAATATTCGGATTCCTCTTGTTTTAAGCTATAAAATGACATTTTTGTTTGAGTTAATTTGGCCACCATTATCCGTTACAGGAAGGCTTAACCAACAAAATGGAGTAATGGGGCAGGTTGGCGCGTGCATCGTGCGCCAACCTACCCCATCAAACACTTTTGAATGCAAATTTTGTATAAATAAATAATTGCTTACCGAATCCGTCGAGTGACTTACTTGTAATTTCGCTTAACTTGACGCGTTTCGAGGCATATGCCTCATCTTCAGAATAATTTCTCTTTAAAGAACGTCAGACATTAAGATCAAAATATAATAAATTAAAATTAAAATCAATAATTAAAACATTAAAGCATCAAAAATATTAAAACACACTAAAAACACAGAGGAGCACGCACTGTCACACTATGATGTGTTCGCGTTGCGTTTTTAGCCGGTGTACACCGTCGCGATGTTACTTGCGCACTGACTGTCCGAGTAAACTGTTATCTGTGCAACGCATCTTGTATCCCAATGGCCGTGTCGTACAAGGGATTTGACTTGAAGTTGAGTTGATCGTTTAATATGCATCCGCCGTCTTGTGAGTTGTTCGTCTTTTTAGACTGTTTGAAGGCCTTGTATATTTCGAATTCTTCTAATGTGTCCATATATCTGCCTTTTTTTGCAAATGTGTAATGGTTTAAAGTTGGTGTCAAAATCGGTGTAGTTATGATTGTTATTCACGAGGTGACGTGCAAAGTTGGATTTGATATTATGAATGTCGTTTTTTGGTAAATGTTCTTGGAAGCGTTTTTTGAACTCTCTGCCGGTTTGTCCGATATAAAAGCTGTTGCAATCGTCGCACTGGATTTTATAGACACCTGTCCTCTGTTTTATTGGTTTGGCAGATTTATGGTTAAGAATTTTCTTAATGTTGTTATCAGTCCGGAAAGTTAAAGTTATATTCATTTGTCTAAAAATGTTGGTTAATGTATGGGGTAAAGTTCGCTCGTAAATAGAAGTCACGTATGTGCTGTCTCGGTTACTACTCGGTTTTGTTATCTTGTTATGTAACTTTTTCCGGTGTTTTTTGATTAAAGTATCGATCATAGAGCATGTATATCCATTGGCCTTTGCTATGTGTTTAATGGTTTCATTTCCTCATGAAAGTCACTGATTTCTAACGGTATGGTGAGTAATCTATGTATGAAACTGTTATAGGCGACCATTTTTTCCGCAAAAACGCCTAACAGACTTTCAGAAAACATCACACATGAACATGTGCGGCCCTATCCAAAAGCAGGAGATAGAAAACAAAGCAACAAAGGAAAAAGGAAAAGATTAACAGCTATATTGACTCATACGCCAGTAAAAATTCTCTTGAAGCAGAGCAAAATGCATCGGAAATGAAA
Source organism: Magicicada septendecula (assembly GCA_034769895.1). Taxonomy (NCBI): domain Eukaryota; kingdom Metazoa; phylum Arthropoda; class Insecta; order Hemiptera; family Cicadidae; genus Magicicada; species Magicicada septendecula. The sequence goes on along the minus strand of CM068367.1, from coordinate 1,423,266,182 downwards.
AAGACTAAGAAGACTCCACCGGCTAAACGTCAAAAGACCGTAACTCAGAAGACAAAGAAAATGGAGAAAACGGAAAGTAATGATGAGGAAGTTTTTTGTCATTATTGGATGTCTTTGTTTAAGAGCAGCAAACCCCGTGAGTCGTGGATACAGTGCACTGAATGTCATATGTGGGCTCATGAAGAATGTGCTGGAGGGCCAGATATATTTTTTTAAGTGTGCAAATTTTGATCCAATAGATGACATAGAGTAAAAAATGTATTAACTTTTTGCCATTACAACATTGTAGGTTTTTTTTCTAAGTTTTACAAGAATGTTAAGTTAAGACATTGAAACTTTTTCTGAGTTCATAAAGTTAGACTTTTGAGTTCTTTGTTCTAGATTCGAATTTACACAGAATCACTTCAAATTGTTTATGTTACATTATCTACTATTAAGCATTAGATTGTGATTGTTTAGTTTAACTACTACTTTACTTCAACTACAATGTGGTTACCTTAGATCTATCATCAAAAATTAAAATTACAGGTTCTGAAAATAATAAGTTGCCTACATGTTATGTATACCTAATATTTTTCTCATTTTACTGTGCTGTAGGCTATTTCATTTCCTTAATCTATTTCAAAGATTTTTAGTTCATTAATTTTAGTGATAAACTTAATTTAGACTTTAAGATACTGCCATAGGTTTCTAAGAACTCGAATTTACAGACTGAAAAACGTATACACTAATGTCAAACGCAGATAATAAATTTAAAAACATGAATTTCGTTTTGTATAACGTATTGAATAAGTTAAAATTAAACAGTTTGTTCAAAAAGCATTGTAAATTATTTATATTCCTAAATAAATAGTGTGCGCCAACCTACCCCATGTAGTTCGCCAACCTGCCCCGATATTGGGGCAGGTTGGCGTAATTGCAGGGGCAGTTAATTTATATTTTTTATCAAGAAAACTGTAAAAATATAACGTAAAATAAAAATATACAGATGCACATAAGACATCAGTAGATGTTATTACGATTTTTGTTGTCCGTATCTCGTTTTATTTACTTCATAAAAAATTCAAATGTAAAAAGTGCGCCAACCATCTCCGGTCTCCCCTAAACTTATATAGAACATACAGTTATATGTTCTATGAGTTTGAAAATATGTAATTTTTGAAATGTGTGCTAATTGGGAAATTAAAAAAAGTGTCCTTACGTGTTTTATATTTTATAAAGAGTTTTTATAATTTCACTTTCGTGAATTCGCTGTGTTGAGTTGGACGGTGTCGCGGGCCTGCTCCCGCTTCCACACTAGGCGTTGTCCTCTTAAGATGGGATGTCGCTCTCGTGGGCGTTGTGCCCGTCCAAGTTGGTCCTGACTCAGTCCTCAGTTGTTGAAGTTCTCGAACGCCACGCCTGACTTCGTGGTCTAATTCAGCCGCTCCCTCGACGATACACTCCGACTCCCAGAGACTCCTTATTAGATACTGCCATATGAAAGACTGCGTAACTCACGGCTCACCCGTGCTTTTATAGATTTATGGACATGACGTCATCTTTAAATGATGAAACGTTCTAGATTTTACTAGAAAATCGATCACATGTTGGTCGACATGAACTTCCGGTTTCTAGACCTTCCCAAACCACGTGTTTTCAACTGCATGTGCTTGCATAGTTAATACTTTGTCAGATGAATAAATACTTTAGGCATTTATTTAATATTAAAATAATTAGTTGTTAATAGTTATTCTAATCTGCACATTAACACAAATGACTTATAGCTTGTCTGTTAATTATCTTCACACAATTCGTTACGCGCACAACACTTATTCACTTTCAACCTACACTGCACTGCACTGCTGCTTATTTTTAATATTGTTTGTAATTGTCTTAAACTACGTTACCATGAAGTACTTATTGTAATAACAATAGTGTCTCATAACATTCACAGCCCTTTGCACAGGACACCAACATGTAAATATGTCCCCATTTATTCACACATAGTATGAGTGTTTGTCTCACTGCAACACACACACACACACACACACACACACACACACACACAATTGTTTTCTTGTCATACAAATGTTTTTGCAATATAAAATAAAAAAATGTGTGTCGTTGGACACAGGCCAGAAGTGAGAACTTCAGTGCCAAGTGACCGAGTCATCGTGTAAAATGTTGCTCGTATGTATTTGGATAAAGAGTGATTTTGCTATAAAGAGTTATGATTGAATTAAGAGTGAACGGATAATTAAATGGGACGAGAACGTTGTAGTTTATTATAAGAAGTCGATATTTACGATGAACATGAATAGAATAATATCACACGTAGTATTATTTTCTGTACGATATACATTCGTATAGCAAAAGACAACGGATACACCATTCAGACTATTAATTAATTGGAAAATAAAATAAAGCAAAAACTCACAAAACAAATACTTAACAAACATGTGTATAAAAAAAAACAATTATCAGTGATAATATAAAATGCACAACCTTCACTTACTACAGAAATATAATACAAAACTAAGTAAACTATTTAAAGACTAAAAATATATTATAATATGAATGACATAGTTTTTGATAAAACAGAACTAAAAATAAATCACTTATTCACAATAAAAATGGATTATAAAATAGAGTACGCAGATTGCAATATATTTTCATAAGTCAGGCGAAGAAAAAGCTACATAATAGATTCTTTAAAACCGCAAAGCGTTTTTAAAACAGAATATCCACAAATCTACTAACTTAGCCATACACCGTCTAAATAATAAACATCAAGTTTCAGACATATATAATAATATTGTGTAATAATATTATTCAACTAATAAAAAGTATACAAAAAGTACAAAAAGAGTATATGAGAAAGTCTCAGTATAAACAAACACAATAAAAATAATTTGCTATGAAGTTCACATGAAAGCTCATACATATAAATTGACTTTTTATAATGTTAACTTGTTTTTTATTGACTTTACATACGTAAAATTTCTCATAATTAAATTCATTACAAATTGTATTACAAATTTATATTTATTTATTGGAAATTTAACGAAGTAAATTCTCATGAAACGTAAAAAGTGAGTTTTTTCGACAACAATTATTTGAGATCTATGAAAATTTTCTATAAATCAAGATGCAGTTCTGAAACTTTTTTTAAAATTTTTTGTGAAGCCGAAACCCATATGAAACCCACAAGTGTACCAAAAATTGCTGTAGGGTTTAATTTTAGCCTTGGATCAGAAATGAAGCTGACATTTTTCGCAACCGATAAATAAAAAACCAAGCGTTTTCGGACCAACGTTTATATGAAATTTCTTCTTTATTTCAGCCTGTAAAATGCATTCTACATTTAAAAACATTAAAATAAAATAAGGAAATATTAAAGGTTTTCAATACAATCGTCAAAAGAGCTGACTAACTAAATAAACATTACTTGAATCGAAATACAAATTATTAATAAATGTTTAAACCTCTGATGATGCAGATTGTCTGTGCGAAACGTACGTAAGGTGTATAATAATCTAAACCTTACTTTCAGAAAAAATGTATTACTTTTCTAATTCAACATATTACATGTGTGAGTATGTATGTATGTATGATGTATGTATGTATGTAGGCATATATATCTTAATGTCGGGTATGGTCGCATCCGGTGCAGCTTCTACAGCTCTTAAAAACCTCAGCTCTAATGATACTATTGTTACGGCATCACGAACAATCTAAGTGTTTATAGAACGTTCCAGAGACATCCAGAGCGTATGCGTGTGGTGTACGGGATTATATTAGATGGACCAACACGGACTGGAGTTCTGAAGAAATGTCTCATTTTACGTCCTGTTAGGTTGAAGACGCACAGTTGAATCTTGTCCGTGTTTCAAGTATTGTGCATCTACGAGAAAGTTCTCGATGCCGCCAGCCGTGCGGACTGTGTCAAGGCCGCAGTTAATTACGTAGTTCATACGCACGTTACGACGCAATTAGGAATCGTCTAGATATTCGACTAGCTATAAATACCGGTACTCAAACGACGTTCAGTTGAGTATCAGTTGCGATTTTGGACAGTGCGGTCCGAGAGTTATAGTAGCGATATTACTGTGTACGTTCAAGTAGTTATTATTGAAGTGTTGCGTTTTATATTCGGACGGTATAATTGTAATACAATTGAGTTTTAATATTAGTGGACATTTTATTTCGTGTGAACAATTTTCATTTAATTTGTTGTAGAGACTGTGTTGTTAATTACGAACTGTTTTACTGTAACAATTAAAGGTGTGATTAGTGACTTGATTGGTGTCTTGTACTTATTTTGTTTCCACTGTACCTACGACGATCGAGTAGACCGTCCTAACACTATTATACTATTCTTGTTCGGATAATCTACTTTATCTACCGTTCTGTGGCCCAAGTATTTAGGGGGTTTCAGGGGCATGGGGGTTGGGACCACCCCAGAGGGTCGAAAAGTCAACGAATTTTGTTAATCTCTTAATTTTTAGGTGTTTTATTTTTTCTTTTAATTGTGTACGCTTATAGAGTAATTGCTCTATTTAAATATACAAACAGGTTTTTTACGCATTATTAGGATATGTCTTTGAAATATGAAATATAGGAAAATTGATTCAGTCAACAAGTATATTGTAAATCCCTAGATACGCGACTGCCAGGTTTCACTGGCATGTAAATATGATGGCACTGCCATCTACAAAATTGGCATAATGTTCTTCGACTTGCATCATACAGTTTAGTGAAAGGTGTGAGTCTCATATCTATAACATCATCTCGCACCGTAAGTATGTAAAAGTATTTATTTGTTCTAGAACTTTCCTCTTATACAAAGTTTTGTTCTAACTGGCTGCTTTCCTTTAAATACTGTTATTTTTGTCTCGGAGCTGAATTCCTTTACGATGTTGCTGAGCAGATTAACGGCTTTTTTTGTACTCATCTTCTGAGGGAATAAATCACCTGCAAATAATAGTCTTCCAAGAAATCGGCCTGGACGGAGGGGTTCGGGTTGACAATAATGCTTCTAAACTTTTAATTAACCCGTCGATAAGTTAAGTAGTAATGGTGATAGAGTGTAATCTTATCGAACTGCCGGATTTATAATTATCCGCGACTGGCTGCTGTAATCGCCGTAATTTGTGCCAATTATTTTTAGAAGGGCCTAATTTCCCTTCGGGAATTTAATTAGGCCTACTACTTGAATTCGGTGGCAAGGGACTCCTTTTTCTTCGATAATTTCGGTACAGTTTCAGTCTTGTCACCCCGTAAGAAAATCTTGAAAAGAATAATTTAAAACAACTTACGGAATACGCGTTTTAGTCGATAGGACAACTTGGCATTTGTACCCGCCGATTTCGCTGTAATTGTGATTGCACATAATAATCAAATGTACGTCAGTGTACGTGTTTTAATTCCTTAATAACATTATATTATAATAATGTTACACTGATACAACGGTACCGCTAACAGCGATAAACACGGTGCTTGCGGTAAACACACACACACACACACACACACACACACACACACACACACACACACACACACACACACACACACACACACACACACACACACACACACACACACACACACACACACACACACACACACACACACACACACACACACACACACACACACACACACACACACACACACACACACACACACACACACACACAAAGTTTAAACTTTACTCTCGTCCGACATGAGCGTGTGCTGCCTCGCGACTCCTTCCTCGCAGTCCAACAGCGGCGGATCTTCCACGTAGCTTTCGTCCTCGTCGTCGGGTGCTTTGCTTGTGGATGCCCGTGGCTGACCGAACGAGGCGATCCCGTCTACGAGTTGCAAGTTAGCGGTTACATTGTATCGCTTGTACAGCGGTGTCTCGACTAGATACTTCAACCAAGGAGTCAGTACTGACTTGCGCACAGTCCCGGAGAGATATGAGGACTTGTGAATTATCTGCCTCTTGATGTTAACGTGATGGCGTAATCGTCTTCGAGAGTGCGAGGCAGCACGTTAACCATGTTGTCTACCTTCACTGGCACATTTATGACTTGGCCCACGATCCCATACATACAGTCTACATAGCGGAGCCGACGAATCTGCATGAACGGTAACCGCGGGCATATAAGTCTCTCTTCAACGGGATTCAGAGGCGGCAAGTTTGGCGGGATCGGTGGATATTGGAAGCCGTATGATTTGCACAGCGGCGGTACGTTGCCTTGTTTGAGATTTGCAACACACGTAGAGCACACGCCTTCCATATTACTCGCACTTGAGTACTCGTCCGCTCCGAACACTGTGGCCAAGAGACTTATGTATGATGGTACGCACGGTCTTAGATCACTCTTGAACCACAAGCGATCGCAGATCCCACATACCGAGCCGAACGGATTGTTAATAAAGTGCTTAGAGAATTCCTCGTCGACTCCTTTGAAGCGGCGAATTGGACCGGGCTGTTCTGCGCAGAGCATCGAGGGTCCAATGTTGTCGAAGCACAAGTTATTAATGTTCTCATTGTCTGTTTTCTTGCTAGCTAGCCGTACCTCGATCTGAGTCGCTTTGGGGGCACGCCGGATGACCCAGGTATCGGAGATGCGGGCCGCTTGGGCGCTGACGGGGTTTCGTCAATCTTCAAATGGTTGCCATTGTCTAAGTTCTCGGCCGATTTCTTTGATTTTAGTATCAAACGATAGGCCTGTTGACGCTCTGCATAGGATTTGCCGGTTTTCGGTTTGAAATTTTTGGTTCGAGTTATATCGCGATTTTTAGGTCGAGGCATTTCAAATTTGTGAGTTCAAATGTTGTTATTATTTTCTGTGAGTGCTTCTGGTACTCGGAATTGATGTTATTGGAGAGATTTAGTTCTGAGGATCACAACGCACTTTGTATTTTCGCGATCGGACTTGTAGTTCCCGAGATATTTAAGTTTTAGTGGAGCAATTTAGAAATTTTCGGCGCAAAAACACCCTCACGCAGACAAAGCCTAGAGGCGACTGAAGTCAGTTGTCAAAATTCTCAGTACTATTGTTGGAAGGGGGCCGAGTGACTCGATCACCTGACACCTGGTTTGCTGGGATTGGTTGAGCGGTTCGTGAGATAGTGGTATGCCGAAAGTGCATTTGAAACATAACGGTCGATTTTCGCGAAACGTGCGAGTAAGACATTACATACCTATGGATTCCATGTGAAAATGCATTTTTTTTTAATAACGTATAGTGTTGAAAAAGGTTTTTCGTTAGGTTCGGGTAACTTTATTTTTTCACCCGAACAGTTTTTTTAGAAATATCCCTGTCATACCTCCCATACTTGAAGAAAAAGACGTCATTAATAAATATCTAACAGCATCACACATCTTCGTGTTGTCATTGCTTACTTCCAACATTCGTAGGGTGACATGTTCTCTCTTGTTTTACTAACATTAATAGCAAACACCCTTTGGCAAATACTTAGATACAAAAAATCGACGATTGAAATTTATCGACTTAATTAGTTTTATTGCTGTATTTAATCAGCACGGCGTTCGTTTAATTCGCCATCGCCAGGCATTAATTAACGTCGGTTTAGAAAGCCAACAGGACATTCGTTTATGTAACTTAATTACTAATTAACTATAAGTGCGAATGCTTGTTGTCGTCCAGACGGACGGACGGACGGACGCATGGTTTTACCTTTTTTCTGTTTATGTCCTCTCGACGATGATCCCCGTCTTGTTTTTCCTGAAACAAACCAAACAAGAAAGCCGTTTTAGTTTCACTCACATAATTGTAAAACGTTATTCTCCGTGTAATTGTATATGCATAATATACTGTACATATAATTATATTACTACTAGCAAAACTAATTACATACTACTCTCTACGAAAACATGTGTGTTGATGATTGAAATTAATTGACAGCGTGGCGGACACAAAAACAGACGCTAAAGCGGTTTTGCGCCCCGCTGAGTTTGAGGCTGCGGGATATCTGAGTTTACCACACCTGTCTGTGACGGACACTTTATAAAAATAGTAATCGGTAAACACTTTAGTAGTTGTGTTCGTTCGCGCTGCTGGAGGAGAAATCGATATGCTTTTGACAGAGACCCGTGTACCGCCGCTGACGAGATTGACATAAAACACCAGGAAACCCACCCTCTCCGGTGAAAGGCAGGCAGGCGATCACAAACTGTCTACTGCCTGCCTTTCATTTGACATTTTTTGTGGTTTCTATATAACTTTCTCGTGCGGCCTTATTAGGGAGTGATTTGTTCTATTACGGATTTGAGCCACTATTACGCAAGATATGACTAAAAAGGATTGCGACTAATTCTGTAAAATTAATTAATAACATACGTAGGGCAGTAAAAACGCCAGTTGCACCAGCATAAAAAAAACATGTGAAATATTTTATAACGTAATTATGTATTTATTAAAAATATTTATTAAAAAAACAGGTATTTATTTCAGTGCAGGTATCCTATAAGAACTAAGACAGTCATGAATAATCAGATTTTGGATCAGGTTAGTCATTTTAATTACCTGGGTTGTAATATCTCATATGGAACTGATATTGACTGGGATAGTAAGCTAACAAAATTTAGACCCATCTATGGAACGATTCATAGGTAGGCCTACCTAAAAAATAAAACACGGAAGGATACCCGAATGAAATTTTATAAAACTGTGGCTGTCACCACATTCCCGTATGCTAGTGAGACATGGACTCTTGGTAAAAGGGACGTGCAGAGGATTAATGCAGCCGAAATGAAATTTCTAAGACGGACGCAAGGTTGTTCTCTCTTGGATTGGAGAAGGAACGAGGATATTAGACGCGATTTAAACATTGTGTCGTTGCACCAGAAGATTAAAGACCACAGAAGGAGATTGTGTGAACAGTTGAATCGCCTGCCTGATATCCGTCTACCTGTGGCTGCCTTGGGTTATCTCCCAACTGGGAAGAGTGATGTCGGAAGTCCGAGGAGGAGATGGGCTCCGGAACAGGTTTAGGGCCTAGTCCTTGGAGTGGTGATGATGATGATTTATTAAAAATATTTAATTTATCTGTAAGTGCAATTGAAGATCTACTTTTTTACAATATAGCGAAGTTTATTTAAACAAGTTCTCAAGCTTCCACGGCCGGCTTCAAACATTGTTATTATCCGCCGTATTGTTAGGCGTGGTCCACAGTTGTCATTACAGACGTTTCGGCCCCCACCATCGGCGGCCGTCCTCAGTGTATACATTGGCACGTTGTTCCCGCCAATTCACCTCAGAGACTATTATACACGACTTCTGTGTTCTAAGATTTATATTTAAAATCATTTTCGAAATGAAATATTTCCATAGAAACTGCATCTTTCTTCAGCCTTAACCACAGTACTGTGGTCACTAACGTATACCACCTCACGTTAGCGCACTCGATTTTCACTGATGATGGCAGTCGATGGGACTGCCGAAACGTCTGGTTTTGGAGAAAACATTGGAACACGGCCAAACGGCCCGGAAAGGAATTTTAACGACGAACTACTTCTTTGTTGCTGATAACGTAGTATACATATAAAAATTATCCCCTCCCCCTTCAACTATCATTTTCGTTTATAGATATTTCATCTACCTTTCTACAGTGGATTATTATGACCTTCTTTTCAGGATACTTTATTTATCAAAATTATGTGCTTTACTCTTGTTAAAACGTAAAACGTTGCTGGTAAACTGCCCCTTCCCTTGTTTATTAGTAGTCCAAACTTCTGAGCCGTAAGTCATGATACTTCTTACAATGGTTTTAAATATTTTGGTTTTAGTTTCTGCTGTAATTTGCTTATCCACAGGATTCCATTTAATGTAGATGTAGCCATCTTTCCCAAATTAATTTTGGATGGTATTCCTTTGTCTTGCTTCGTATTGGCCATAATTTTCACCCCTAAATACTTAAACCTCACTGAAATAAAATAATTGTTGACTTTCGAAATGGTGTATACCATTTTTCAGTGTAAATAAAAGGTTGAATCTGGGGGAGGGGCACCAGTTTGATGGCACCATAGGGCACCATGCGGGTTTAAACCGCCCCTGTTCTCACTCTCGCCAATCGAAGGAGGAGTTCCTTCGTGACATGAGCCAAACAATATGGGCAACTTTTTGACTTTGCAGACGTCCGGAGTTGATGTAGAGTACACACTTCCATACGTGTCTCTGGAGCATGCTTCGACCAACCTAGGGCTGCAAGTGAACAGCCGAAAGACAAAATATATGCTGATGAAGAAGAAAGTCCGAGAAGAAGTAGTCCCAAAAATTGAAGTCAATGGCAATAAATATGAGAGAGTGGTTAGTTTTAGATATCTTAGGTTCTTCTTGATGTCAAAAAATCAAATGGCAATGAAAATTCAAGACAAACTGGCCATGGGAAACAGGCGCTACTTTTCTTTTATGCCCATCCTAAAGTCCAGAAACATTTCTAGAACCTCCAAGGTCCAGATTTACAAAACTGTATTGCGGCCAGTAGTATTGTATGTTTCAGAAGCCTGCACCATGATCTCAGCCTAAGAAGATATGATTAGAAGATGGGAAAGAAAGATTCTGAGGAGGATATATGGAGGAGAACTAGATACTGGAATGTGGCGTATGAGGACAAACGCCCAATTGCACTATCTATACAAGGAACCGGACATAAAACAATAAAACAAGGCAAAATTAGGTGGGCAGGTCACGTACAAAGAATGACAGAGGAAAGAGCAGTGAAAAACGTATTAATTGGAGGACCAGGAGGAAGAAGAGCAAGAGGGAGATCAAGAAGAAGATGGGTGGACGATTTTCTATTCACTTTATTTCTACAATTATTTATAAACCTTACTTAAACACACGCATCTGGGCTAGAGATAGGCCTACGTACGTGATTATGGAATTTAGCTGGAATGTTTAATAGCTCTGGGGGGAAAGAATTGATCCCCTGAACCCAACCCCCCGTAGTTACCCCACTACCCCAATACCTAACAGTGCGGCTGAACTCTGACGAGGGCAAACGGTTGTTCACGAGAAGGAGGAGATTCCAACATTAATAAAATATAAGACATGCCACTAAACACTTTGTTCAATGGCTTTTGTTAAACAAACACATTAAAAAGCTTGTTGTTGTATAATGTAGAAATTAGAGGTCAGTTAATTATGTACAGAGAGTGCCAAAACGCTACTGAACCAGATGGCCGTTGCATAATTAAATAATAAATCGGCTTTTTGATTAACATAATTACTCTCTGAATGTGATTTTTTATGACCGTGTTTCGCTTATTATAATAATTCCGGTCGTAACGTTTCGTTTAAGCACTTCATGGCCATATAAGAATAGCGTACACAGGGCGTATTAACATATATGTTGGAAAACTAATTCCAGCTGATCAGCGTATCGTATAGTGACAACCATGTCAACGTGTTAGCAATCAGATTAATCGCGTCTCGTTTTCGCTCTACTTATGATATGTTTTCTTAGAAACAATTTGTCATCGTCATTAACAACGATTAGTTTATGTATAACGTCAGCTGTCGTTTACGTGTCCCCAATCCCTATATCTGTAGTCTGTCACTAACTGTCGCCTTTCTTACGTTCTTCTCGGACGTGGAGGCTTTAGCTATTCTAGCTGTCTACGTTGTTTTCTTTAGTTACCTCCTCACGAAGAACTCCCTAGGTTCTTTGGCGTCTGCGATACGTTTGACATTATGAACACCACTTTTTTCTAATACAGTGGAACTCAGGAATAACGAGCTCGCTTATAACGAGAACTCGGATGTAACGAGCAAAAGTACGAGATTGTTTGGTTTTGTATCTTAGTAATGATACTTAAAATCGCTTTTAACGAGTAGGAACGCATTAGAGACTTGGTTATAACGAGCATTTTGTCGCAGGCTTGTTCGTGGGTTAAGGTCTAACAAAAGTTCGTTACAATACAGCATTTTAAACATTCGTTTAAAATCATTAACGCAATTTAGTGAAACTAATAATGTAAGTGATGAATTCGTGGAATATTAAAATAAAATACAAAATTATTTTGATACCTACAGATACAAGATTACTAAACAAACAAAATTAGATGACTTTTTTAAGGTTAATCAAGTTCTGTGTATGAAACATAACTTTTACGATTTCATTTAGAACGAAGAACAAAAAGATAAATAAATTAGAGTAAATTTTCTTGTAATTTAAAAATAAATATTGTACATGTAGTATGGAAAATTTTGCGTTTTTTGCCAGACAGCCGACTGATTTTTGTTAAGTTTTTACTACACAGTTACTTTTACTACATTTCGCGAATGCACTATACGCCAATATTCAGCAAACAATGTTAGCGTCTAAATTTCACTTTTAAGCGTAGAATGTAAAACATGTGAAAATTCTATTGTGCAAAGCCGCAACACTTTGTTTGTTGTGTGTCCGATAATCACGGTATAAAAATTTAGGCTTGTGAGTCGACAACTCGGATGTAGCGAGCACCCGGTTTTAACGAGCACATTTGTCCGGTCCCTTGAATACCGTTATAAGCAAGTTCTACTGTATTTTTAAAACCAGTTTACAATTTGTAAGTTAATAGTGTTTATAAAAGGTAGTGAGCGAAGAATTTCCAATTATCCTACTAGCAACAGCTGCTAGACTTTAAGTGTGTACTTAAATCTCTGTTAAGACATAAAAATGGCAAAGTATGAAATTTGCAGGAGTGAAGTATCCTCTCTCACATCGTTAACGATTTCGTAAGATCTCTCCACCGAAACGTGGTAGATGATAAAAAAACAACGGAAATAAGTGTATAAGGTAATTGGATTACCTGAGACTAAGTTCCAGTGTATAAATTGGAAAGAGACAAAATAGAATAATAATAGAAAAAGTGATTGTGCGGGCTCATAGATAGTTGAGAAGATTCAAAGAAAACGGTTAACGATGTTTTGCAGTACCACAAGGATGAAGACGCGCGACGGTTGAGAAGGGGTTTGGAATGGATACCTGGCAAAAGAAGGAACATAAACGAAGAGGATCAATGAAACCATTGTGATTGTAGAAAAAAAAATGCGAAGACACGTATTTCAAAACACAATAATTAAGATACATTTTTTCCAGTCTCCAGATCGCTATTATGATTAACTTAAGAAAACCAATAACTTTGGAGGAATGTTCAGGAGTATATAGAATCCAGTGCAGTGAGTGCGATAAGTTCTATATCGGACAAAAGGGGAGGAAATTTATTGAGAGATTTAAAGAACACCTACCAAAAAAGAAACCCCAAACCACCTCATCAAATTACGCACTCCACCTAATAAACGAAAACCATAATTACACCGGATTCAAAGAGAACATGGAGCCGATACATGTTTGTAATAAAGGTCATTTCCTGAATGCTTTAGAAGAGTTTGAAATATACAAGGCATCCAAAGTAAATAAAGAGAAGTTACTCAACGATCAGCTATCATTTAAATCGAATAAATTATATGATACCGCGTTGATGATAAGCAATGAAGCACGAACACGGGCTAGTTGACGATCGCAGGTCGACCGGTGCACTGAGTCGCTTTTAACGTGTTCATGTGTTTGTGTTATATGTTAATTTATTCAGTGATTTTTGTGCGTGTGTTTTTATGTATAAACATTTTAATCATTTCGACGACCCCTATGTATTAGGGGAATAATAAATTTTTTACTGTACCTGAAGATGGGGATTTAGTCCCTGAAACATGTTGTATGTAAAAAACTGAGATCGCATAGTGGATTATACAAGGTAAAAAATTTTTAAGTTAAACACAATAATTGCTTATCATCATCATCATCATTTTCACAACCCGGCATAGGGAAGGTGCTGCTTGTTCCGCCTTCAAAGATCCTCCAGCCATCTCTTCATGGGTCTACCCACACACCTGTGTCCTATAGGTTTGTACTTCCAGTTTTGTTTGGCCAATCTGGAATCCGACATTCTTTCTATGTGTTCTTTCCACCGTTGCTTATCATCTTGTAGTTTTTCAATCAAGTTAAAAACTTGTAACCCTTCTCTTGTGTCCTCATTCTTTAGAACACCTTTTAACTCCTCTTAAGACAGCCGTTTTCGAGACCTGGATTTTGCTTTCTTGTTTCTTGGTTGTTGTCCATAATTCACACCTATAGGACATTTCAGGAACTGCCATAACTTTATAGAACTTTAATTTTGTATCCTGACGTACTTTGTTTCTACAAATAGACTACGATTGATTGTCCCACAGATCGTCTGGAGCTTACCTAACTTAACATCAATATTATAATTCCTATCATAGCCAATATTATTTCCCAAATAATTAAAGTGGCTGACCTGTCAATTGTTTATCTTATTTATATATTGCAACAGATCAAACTTTATTATTCTAATAAGGATATTGTGAGTGTGTAAAAATCGATACAAGTCTAATATGGAGGAGATGAAAAATTATTTATTATATACAAATATTGTTTATAAAGATGTATAATGTATTTTAAATTGTCATGTATTGATAGTATATTAAATTGTTTGTATTGTTCGATTAATATGAATCGATTTTACTTGTTTGCTGCAATGTCCTCCTCTCGTCTCGTCGGTGCCGTCTTGGCGTCCTCTTCTTCCTGTCCGTCCTCTCGTCTCGTCGGTCCTCTTCTACAGCTAGTGGCTCCAGCGGCGATATTTCACAGAGTCTCGTAGTTATGTTTGACTGCTAGAATTTGAATTTCATTCATTCAGTTTATTATTAGTTTATATTTTATAATTTCTTAATCTCAGGCTTTATCTGGGTATTTACTAATGCGGTGCGTTTAATGTACACCTTCCACGATATCTTGTAGTGTCTTTAAGTTTCCTATGCGGATATCTTAACTTACACGACACAGCACTGTATTTTATTTTAAATTTTATCTAATTATTTATCCTCTTGGTTCTTACCGCAAAACTTCGTTAAGAATTACAAGGTTTATAGTTTACTTTATATAATATTCCTCTATTCCCTCTTGGTTCTTACCGCAAAACTTCGTTAAGAATTTTAAGGTTTATGGTTTATTTTATATAAGATATTTTTACGTTTGTAAGAGAACAACTCTCTTACCCGGGGCACAACTTCCCCTAGCAACGTCGACAGACAGACTGTGTTCAACCTAGCTCTGCAACGTATGAATCTCACTGAATTTGGTGTAATTTGATAGGCCAAGCCCAAGTCACATGATTGATGGAACAACCAGATACACAAATTTCATGAAAAACTTTGTATAATTTTGCATAGTCCTGCATGGAAATTATCTACAATTTTTATTACCCTATCATTGATAAGAGTTACACTTGAGTTTTGCTTTACTTAAGAAAATCATATTTCTAAAATAGTTACAAACCTCAGAGTATACACAAATCGAAGCTATTTACTTAAATAATTCCTTGTCAAATTTTCATGTAAATCGGTTAACTACCACTGCCGCAATAGCGATCGCAGATTATCACACCCGCACACGCGCACCAATTCATACAAAAAATACATGACAATATAGTACATCTTTTTACGAAGAGTTTGGTGTAACCTATATGCTTATCAATTTTTAAATACAAAACTTATGACTAAAAGACAAAATATTACACAAAACAAATTTAAACAAGAAAATGCTCGTCATTCATGTACTCTGATATAAACAGCATATCTTATCATCCTGTGTTCTGTTGCAATATTTATTGAGCTTACTTTCGATGACTGGTGTTGAAGCAGAAGCCATATAAAACCACGCGCGTGTTTATCGTTCTTCTTTGTCGGACATCCACCATCGTTAGCTTAATCTGTCTTAACATTTCGGTCTTTAAAGTCTGGGGGATTTCCGCTGTTATAGAAAGGGTGAAATTCATAAGATGGCCTTGGACTTTATTGGACGAAATGTCAAAATTAATTATGACAATTCAGTCAGGCAAATTTCGTTTATGACTGGGCTAGCGGGGGGGCGAATGCGCGCGTACAAACGCGAGGTTCCACGAAGCGCCTAACCAACAGGAACTCTGCAAGGTAGCGTGGGCAACTTAGTCGTGATGGAATAGGAAAGTCACTGAGAGGGGGGGGTGTAGGAATGTATCGGTCGTGCACGAATGTTGAACTTGCGACGGGTTTTAGTGTGCGTGTGTGTGGGCGTGGACGGGTCTATTGGAACACTTTTCGTCAATCAGTATGTTACAATGGTTATAATTCTAAAAGATAAATGCGACGTGACTATAAATAAAGATAAACAAAAGACATAAAATGATGCACAAATGGAAAACAGAAGGCTCAGGTATTCCTGGACGGTAGGAAGCTAGTGCATGTTGATACCTTTAAATATCTTGGGAGCTGGATTACACCAGACTGGAGAGCTACCAGTGATATAAAAAGTAGAGTTGCACAAGCAAGAGATTTTTCAAGAAAAAAACTCTTCTGGCATCCAGAAAAGTGTCAGCGGAAACCAGGAATAAATTCATAAAAAGTTTTGTTTGGCGCATATGAACACCAGAAAACTGAGGAAATTGAAGAGGAGCTGCCTTGAAGCTTTTTAGGTATGGTGCTGGAGGAGGGACTTGAGAATAGTGTGGACAGAAAGACTGCCTGATGATGAGGTTTTGAAAAGAGTGGCTGAAAGAAATATTCTGATTAATATACCTACTATTGCAGAAAGGAGAAGCAGTATGGGGTTGGTGACCTTCCACGCCATTCAAAATGGTTCACTACCCTGACGAGGGAATGATAAAGGGCGTAGTACTAGGGAAGACTCATACAGGAGTATATGTATGAGATAAAAGGAAGAAGGTATCTGGTGATTAAGAACCATCTTCAGAAGGGAAGAAGTTGCCAGTTGCCATCAACGTCTGGGAGGAGGAGGGGAGGAGGAGGGGGAGGAGGAGGAGGAGGAGGAGGAGGAGGAGGAGGAGGAGGAGGAGGAGGAGGAGGAGGAGGAGGAGGAGCAGAAGAAGAAGAAGAAGAAGAAGAAGAAGAAGAAGAAGAAGAAGAAGAAGAAGAAGAAGAAGAAGAAGAATCGGTGATGGTACCGAAATACCTCGCTAAGTACAAAGAAATTAGGTTTCGGTAACGGTACCTTACGACAAACTTGGAATTATGACAACGAGAACAGGAAATGTGCTAACTCGCTGGAGCCGTCGGATATATGATTAAGAACTTCACGGTATGTACAACTAGTAGCTCACCTCTTCTGTTACACGTCGGATGCGAATGCCTGACCGACGTGTTGGGAATGGGCTTCCCAGACGGCGTCACGCACCAGCAGTAGCCCGTAGAATTGTGACACTGCACGGGTGCGTACCTGCCGTCTTCCAGACAGGTCGGCACGAACACCGACGACGACGACGACGACGACGACGACTCCTTGTGTCCTTGTAATTGGCTCTGGCTTGACTTCTGTTCATCGCTGAGTCCCTGGTCGGCCCAGCATGGCTGCTGTTCTGTAACATCAGAGAAAACAAAACTGCTTTAGAACGTTGCCAATGTATTGTTACGTATATGCGACTATGTTACCAGTACGTGAACAGCGGCATACAATATTGTGAAATTAAACTAATAACAGAGGCGGTAAAATAGTAAACAGTTTTATCGAAATAACACGAGGAATATCACGAGGAGTAATTGACAAGTTCACGGAGCGCATCTATAGCTTACCGGTAGAACTAAACTTTTTTAGTGTGCTGTAAGATGCATACTTCATGAAAACACATAGAGTTGATTTCCAAGGCTACCTGTCAATTGTTTATCATCCGTTAGACAGTTACGTTTCGATATATGAAGGTGTACGTAATGTAGATGCCGCAATGTAGCGTACGAGGACAAGTGCCGAACTGACTGTATGATCTACACGACGAACCGGACGTCGTCATAGTATTAAAACGTAGAATTAGGTGGGCAGGTCATGTACGAAGAATTACAGACGACAGAGCAGCGAAAAATGTATTCATGGAAGAACAGGAGAGAAAATAGCAAGAGGGAGGCCAAGAAGAAGATGGGAGGACGATATAGAAGAAGACTTGAGAAGATTGGGGGACCAGAAGGTGGCGAAGAGTCGCATAGGATAGAGAGGAGTGGAGGCATGTTCTGAAGGCCAGGGCTCTTCATGAGCTGTATCGCCGTGGAGTAGTAGTAGCAGTAGTAGGAGCAGCAGCATCAGCAGTAGTAGTAGTAGTAGTAGTAGTAGAAACGTTTTTGAATATGCACAAACTAATTGAATTTTTCATTAGAAAAAGTCAAGCGGTAATTCACAACAAAATTTTAAACGTGTTAGGAATTGCTGCGCCTTCAAAAACTGTGGTTTGTAAGTGGTCATTCGAGTTTAAACGTGGTCGTACGAGCACTGAAGATGATCCCCGCAGTGGACGCTCAAAAAGTGCAACAATTATAAATGCGCCATGTACTTAGCACACACAAAGTTTTTTCATACCAAGTTTTTGAATTAAAATACCATATGCAGGCTCATGTGAGATGCCTATGGTCTCAGCAATGCCATCCACTCTCAATCGCGGATCTTCCAACACCTTGGATGAAATTTTTTTAAACGATTTGTAGAGTTGTTGCACTTTTGAGGCGTCTACTGTGGAGATCATCTCCAGTGCTCGTACGGCCACGTTTAAACTCAAGTGACCACTAATAAGCCATTGTTTTTGAAAGGCGCAGCATCTCCTGTCAAATTTGTCATTTTGTTGTGAATTTCCATTGGCACCAGACCTTTTATAATCAAGAATTAAATCACAGAAGGACATTTGATTTTGTCCATTTATCAAAACATGCGTGACACGTATTTCGAACAGTTCTACTGCTAATCTTGCTGCGTAAACTTTTCAGCTTACCCTCGAATATGACAAAATATTTTTTGCTAACAGTGCGGAAGGAAATCCAAGAACAGGAGACGAGAAGAACTGGTTATGACTGAGAATGCACCCCAACATGTAATTAGTTCCATAAATTGTAATGTAACAAAATAAGGAGACCAAATAAATGGGAAACCTCATTTATTAACTATATTAACTATAACCACAGTGAACATTACAAGTAAATTCATTTATTTAAAAGAGTCCAGTGACAAATAATTTTCGCATAAATTGAGGTGAGCCACAAGCGGCCATCTTTAAAAAATTTCGTCAACTCAAACTCTAAGCGACGCCATGTTTGTTTGATTTTGGATCATTTAAATTGAATCATTATTGTATTACACTTAAACTAAATTAACTATATTTGTATTAGCGATTAAGATTTTAAATAATTGTGAGGTATTGTACTTCCTGTATGCATTTCTAACTTTTTAATGGCAGTTAACCAAGAACCCTAGAATTAATATTATAAAATAAAGAATAATTTTTTGTAACAATCGAACTGAGAAAAAGAGTCGATCCGGGAAATATACAATTTCGACCTAAGAGTCATCAGACTGATTTTAAGAAAAATAAAAGTTAATGAATATAATTAATTGGTTTTGAAATGAGTTTTATTTACGAAATAAATTTAGATTAAAGGATTTTTAGGTACTAAAGGAAGAGTGAACTCACACTGACAATTGGAACGTCATCGGAAATGAGAGAATAAGCAGATAACCTCTATTAGCCAATTCGATATCACAATCGAACTGGACTTACACAAAACATTTCTTTAATAATTTTTTACCAAACCAGTGAAAGTCAAATAAGTATTAATTAATAAAATTTAACCGAACAATTTCGAATTAAATAATTAAACCAATAAATCAAATTGAATTAATAAACTAATTAAATGAAATCCAAGAAAAAAATATTTAGTTTTTTTATAAATAAATATAGTACTTGATAACTAATAAATGGAGACGAATAACAAGATAAATAATGTCCCGTTACAAATGGTGCTCCAACGCGCCCGTAACTAACCAAGTAAAAGTAAAGCAGAAGGAGATCAACACAAGTTATCACAGACGAACAAAATAGTTACGGTACAACATTTATATTTTAAATTGAACACGTGTTATTACAGATACTTATAATTTAAACACTTTGTTTAAAACGAACTTAATCGGAAGGCGTTATAGTACACGTGGCGATTGCGAAGGGGAGGGGGAGAGGTTTCAAAGAAGATATTTGATATTTACACCGTGTTACGTTAGCTCCCAAGGGATGAGTCGAGAAGACGATGTTTACAAAGCGACGTATGGAAAGCGAAGTTCTCTGGTGTGCGCACTAGAACGTTCAAATACTCTAAAGCCAGTTGCCTTTATTGTGGTGTACAGCAGGGGCGAACCTAGGATTTCATTTCGGGGGGGGGGGGGAATTTTTTTCAACCACATATCGTTTCCTCAGAGAAATATTTTTCTTGTGTTATAATGGATATCCTACCAACAGATTAAAACTACTGGTAAAATAATAGCTGTAATTCACTAATTTCATTAAAATTCATTAAAAACGTAGATCACAAAGGATTCCAATTTGTCTTTGAAGCCTAATAATACCTTTCTGTGGATAGGAATACGTTAAAGAGAACGTTAAAATTATGAAAGTGAGGGTTAACAGCATGTATATAAATGCTGTGGATAGGAATACGTTAAAGAGAACGATAAAATTTTGAAAGTGAGGGTTAACAGCATGTATATAAATGCTGTGGATAGGAATACGTTAAAGAGAACGTTAAAATTTTGAAAGTGAGGGTTAACAGCATGTATATAAATGCTGTGGATGGGAATACGTTAAAGAGAACGTTAAAATTTTGAAAGTGAGGGTTAACAGCATGTATATAAATGCTGTGGATAGGAATACGTTAAAGAGAACGTTAAAATTTTGAAAGTGAGGGTTAACAGCATGTATATAAATGCTGTGGATGGGAATACGTTAAAGAGAACGTTAAAATTATGAAAGTGAGGGTTAACAGCATGTATATAAATGCTGTGGATAGGAATAAGTTAAAGAGAACGTTAAAATTTTGAAAGTGAGGGTTAACAGCATGTATATAAATGCTGTGGATGGGAATACGTTAAAGAGAACGTTAAAATTATGAAAGTGAGGGTTAACAGCATGTATATAAATGCTGTGGATAGGAATAAGTTAAAGAGAACGTTAAAATTATGAAAGTGAGGGTTAACAGCATGTATATAAATGCTGTGGATAGGAATACGTTAAAGAGAACGTTAAAATTTTGAAAGTGAGGGTTAACAGCATGTATATAAATGCTGTGGATAGGAATACGTTAAAGAGAACGTTAAAATTTTGAAAGTGAGGGTTAACAGCATGTATATAAATGCTGTGGATAGGAATACGTTAAAGAGAACGTTAAAATTTTGAAAGTGAGGGTTAACAGCATGTATATAAATGCTGTGGATGGGAATACGTTAAAGAGAACGTTAAAATTATGAAAGTGAGGGTTAACAGCATGTATATAAATGCTGTGGATAGGAATAAGTTAAAGAGAACGTTAAAATTTTGAAAGTGAGGGTTAACAGCATGTATATAAATGCTGTGGATGGGAATACGTTAAAGAGAACGTTAAAATTATGAAAGTGAGGGTTAACAGCATGTATATAAATGCTGTGGATAGGAATAAGTTAAAGAGAACGTTAAAATTATGAAAGTGAGGGTTAACAGCATGTATATAAATGCTGTGGATAGGAATACGTTAAAGAGAACGTTAAAATTTTGAAAGTGAGGGTTAACAGCATGTATATAAATGCTGTGGATGGGAATACGTTAAAGAGAACGTTAAAATTATGAAAGTGAGGGTTAACAGCATGTATATAAATGCTGTGGATAGGAATAAGTTAAAGAGAACGTTAAAATTTTGAAAGTGAGGGTTAACAGCATGTATATAAATGCTGTGGATAGGAATACGTTAAAGAGAACGTTAAAATTTTGAAAGTGAGGGTTAACAGCATGTATATAAATGCTGTGGATAGGAATACGTTAAAGAGAACGTTAAAATTTTGAAAGTGAGGGTTAACAGCATGTATATAAATGCTGTGGATGGGAATACGTTAAAGAGAACGTTAAAATTTTGAAAGTGAGGGTTAACAGCATGTATATAAATGCTGTGGATAGGAATACGTTAAAGAGAACGTTAAAATTTTGAAAGTGAGGGTTAACAGCATGTATATAAATGCTGTGGATAGGAATACGTTAAAGAGAACGTTAAAATTATGAAAGTGAGGGTTAACAGCATGTATATAAATGCTGTGGATGGGAATACGTTAAAGAGAACGTTAAAATTTTGAAAGTGAGGGTTAACAGCATGTATATAAATGCTGTGGATAGGAATACGTTAAAGAGAACGTTAAAATTATGAAAGTGAGGGTTAACAGCATGTATATAAATGCTGTGGGTATAAATCTATATAATAGAGTTGTAGATATAAGTTTTACAGAATGTAAAATAATGTTAAATAGTTTTGTTAAAAGATATAATGATTGTCAGCCTTTTTCAAAAGGAAAAACAGAAAAAGAAAGAAAGGTAAAAAAACTGAAGAAATAAATATAACTATATACTTTGTTAAATAAGTGTTCTATTTATCCTTCTTGATATTTTAAAAAATATGTAAATTATATAATGTTTCATTATATGTTTATTGAATGTTTCACTAAAAAAAACAACAAATGTTTAAGTAAATTAGGTCAAATAAGGCGCGTTAATTACGCGAGTACATGGGATAACACTGGAACTGTTCGACTCCTAACATCACGTGACTTCAAAAATCGTCGTACGCTCCTTGGCCTGTATTTTTCGTAGACCTCGGTTTACGGCCAACTAGCGGATAAAAGCAAACAGTTCCTTCGTTGCGGAATTAAATAACACAGCTGACATGGCTCAAGCACAGTGCAAAGCACGCCGTCACATGAATCATACGTTTCAAGTTGCTTGTAACCAGCGGAAAATCGTGTCCTCCTACTCTCTTTCAAGTCGACTTCTTTCCACTTTTCACCATTTCTTTCAACATCTGCCATATTTATTATTGATAATAAGGTCTATTATTGTAGATTATTTAAACCTGGCATTGGGTTAAATAGTAACTTTTTAGAATTGACAAATTTTGAAAGTCAATTAATTACATTTCGAAAACACGCAACCAGTTTAAAATTTTGTGGGCCAACATTCTTTTAATTTTTTCAGATTTCGAAGGGGATATATCCCCCATATTCCCCTAGGTTCGCCCCGTTGTACAGTACGCCTCTCCGTTCCCGTCGTACTGATATTTGCAGAAATACTAATTAAATAAAGTGCTGTCCGTAGCTTCAAAAACATTTTATGTTTATTGTACTTCAACGTTGGACATCTACGAGTCCCTCGAGGAATATAAAGTAGGGAATTGAGAACTTTCCTAGTTTAATCATTCCATTTCCTTGTTGAGGACATTCCACTTTACACACACAATAAATAAGTCAAAAAGTATTACCATGTTGTTCCTGGAGTCGGAAAATTTTCCGTACAAGGCAAGAATCCGCATAGAGTTAGTAAACTTACCCGACGAGGAGGAGAGCTTATAAAATGAGTTATGCCGATGATTTGAAGTTTTCAAGTCCGAATCAGTATTTTATTGCTGTCACGCTGACCTTTCCGTATATTACCGCTGGCGTTGGAAAGGAAGGGATTTACCCTCAAGATGCATAACCTGCCTGTTCCGACCTTTCTCGGTTGGATGTCACCACAACAACAAAATAAATTGGCGTAAATTTACGATCTCGGCCTCTCATAGTGTAGTGTGGAACATCGGTCTAATTACGATTGTAGGTTCGGTGCAGTGCACTTGGCAGCGTGAGTCGCGCCAAATCGTGACACTCACCGCGCGACCGCGTCACTCCCAGCCACTGTCAACTTGAAGCATCCGATTGGTACTGTCTTACTCAGTTTGTGCCCAATTGTCGAAACACACACACACACACACACACACACACACACACACACACACACACACACACACACACACACACACACACACACACACACACACACACACACACACACACACACACACACACACACACACACACACACACACACACACACACACACACACACACACACACACACATTTAGTATGTGTTTCCAAATGTACTTAATTACTATGTATTTCATTATGTCATATCGTTGATTTACTACGCAAAATATTCTCTCTCTCTCTCTCTCTCTCTCTCTCTCTCTCTCTCTCTCTCTCTCTCTCTCTCTCTCTCTCTCTCTCTCTCCCTCTCCCTCTCCCTCTCCCTCTCCCTCTCTGTCTCTCCCTCTCTTTCCTTTGTAAATAACTCGTTGAGTTTCCTGGAGGTCTCCCATGTAATATCTTCAAATAAATACACTGCAAGTAGGTTTATTTTCACCTTACGGACGTTTCACGAAATTATTCTGTATCTACAGAGGTTTGTTTGAATTGTAATTGAATGTTTCGCTTACAAACATACATTGTAAATTTCCAGACATCCAAAATGTCAAATTAATTACAAACGTACAAAAGGTACCAAAATGAATATCTGGTAAAATCTTAATATTTACAAACACAATAATAATAATAATCTACTAATTAAAGAACAAATTCAAATAAAAACAAAAAAGGCGATTTATTTAAAATCATACATTTATTAGAATAATAAAATAAAGCATTAAATATATAATAAATAGCTGACTACATAAACATTACAACTATCGAAAATAGAATCGAAGTAAAATCGACAATCCGTTAACTACTGTATATTGTAAGCGAAACATTCAATACAATTAATTCAAACACACCTCTGAAGATATATATATATATAATAATTTCTGTGAAACTGCGTCAGGTGAAAATAAACCTACTTGCAGTGTATTTACTTGAAGATATTATATGTGTGTGTGCGCGCGCGCGCGTGTATTCCCTATTAACAAATTGTAATTACTTCTGCAGGTCGTTGATATTATTTTTTAATTACCCTGACCTACGTTACACTGACAGAATCAGTATCTTCAGAGGTTTGTAAATGAATTAACAAATAATCGAATTGATTCGATTTCAATATAAAAACTAACGAACAATCGAATATACTCAAATGCTGTGTAATAAACCTGTTTGTATGTTAAAAAAAAATTACTACTATATTAGCGTACAAAGCTGAAGAAATAATAAAATAGCCTAAAAATTAAGAGACTAATAAAATTCAAGTTTTTTCGACCCCCTCTAGTGGGTGGTTCCTGTCCCGTTCGTTTCCCCTATAAATATGCCCCTGAATTCCAACCGTCAGTTGAAAACAACCGCTGCAGTAATGTGGGAAAATAATTTCGACGAAGAACGATAATAATAAGTAACTGGGGGGGGGGGGGGTTGCATGGGGTGTGATGAATCCGTGTTACGTAGCGTAGTTTGTTGCAACAGTTCCAAGTTGGCGACGTTTTATTCACACACACACACACACACACACAAACACACTTAATACAGTTCATTGCGCTAAATAAACAATAAATAATAGCAAGCAATTCATAAACAGAGAGAGAGAGAGAGAGAGAGATAGATAGAGAGAGAGAGAGAGAGAGAGAGAGAGAGAGAGAGAGAGAGAGAGAGAGAGAGCATTGTACTGCTGTCACTGTGTGCGTGTGCGTGCAACTAATATCCACACGCACACGCACGGACGCGTACAGCACATACACACCTATAATGATAAATGATACTCGACAAGGTTTACAATAAACAAGCCTACCTGTCACAGGGGGGGAAAAAAAATACTACCGCGCGGTACACATGTACTTGGCATGTGATACATACGTACATACACGTTCGGTATGTAAAAGTGGTTTTAAATATACTGTATTATTAACGCCGCGCTAAATGGAGCAACTAGTTTCTTTCTTATTTATTAACGACCACAGCTCGTTCGTTACGTGCATCATATATATATATATACATACAATAAAGTAATATAATGCAGTCGCGTTACGCCGCACTTTCTCGTGCCACAAACCTGAATGACTTATGACATATTGTGAAATAATTTGTTTTACCATTATTATTAATAATAATATTATATTAATACTATTTATAGTAATTAAAATGCAGATTAAAAGACACAGTACATAACAGAGTATTAATTTGTATGACATGACATGTGTAGTAGTAGTAGTTTGAACAGCCGTTTTGCTTTTTCTTTTTTTTTTTTTTTGTAAGTAGAGTACTTTTTCCTGAGAACGTTTTACACAGGAGGATTAAGACGCTTAACAGAAATATTCATAACGTTTTTTTTTTCAGCTCATGTTATTCGCGCAGTTTGTTTATGTTTAATCGTTGTTTTTACCTGATTGAAAATAAACAAGTAAGAATTATCTAGTCTCCTGTTACTCGCAGAGAATGTAGCATTACGTAACAGGGAACTATAATTATTAACCGTATAATTTTAAAATCTGTACAATATTTACAGTATTTCTTCCGTCGTGTGACTTCGTGTTGTTATATTGTTATCTGAGATAAGGTCGTTGTATCTTCGTTGTGTATGATTCATTGTCCATGATAACGAGGGTTTTACCTCTGTCCGCTTTTGTGATACGTGCATTATTCTCGATTAACT
Source organism: Magicicada septendecula (assembly GCA_034769895.1). Taxonomy (NCBI): domain Eukaryota; kingdom Metazoa; phylum Arthropoda; class Insecta; order Hemiptera; family Cicadidae; genus Magicicada; species Magicicada septendecula. The sequence goes on along the minus strand of CM068367.1, from coordinate 1,423,239,704 downwards.
TTGTTTTTAATCAACACGAAGTCACACGACGGAAGAAATACGGTAAATATTGTGCAGATTTTGTCAATAAGCGACTTGGATACTAATTCAAACATGTTTTTCAAGTATAATTTTAGTATCGTTCTCAACCGACGGTCCGCAAGGAAATCGAACGTGGTCCGTGAAACAATAAAGCTGACGATAGATTTTGAACAGTCGCTTAGAGATGCGCAGTAGACAAACGCCTCGTTGCGAGGATAAACAAAATTTTGCTCGACATGACTGAAACAGTCCTGTACGGTGTTTCACAGTGTGAACATTGGTGCAGCAAGGCTGACGAAAGAAAGCGTCAGGAACATGTGTGTGACAGCGAGAGGGAGGTTAGTGTGTGAGTGAAACGGCGAACTGTTATCTCGTTTTCTCCATTGACGCCTCATTAGACACATTACGCTGTGCTTGTAATTCTTTGGCGCAGTTTTACGTGGAGCACTGTAATGTACGAATCGATGATATGAACAATTAGAAACAGGTGGAAGAAGTATCTGGAAAACTTTGAAATGTGGCTGAGGCGAACAATGGACAATATTGTTTTAAGGCTTTCACGGCCGGTGTCGGTTATTAGAAGTATGTACCGGACTGTTTGGTCGTGGTCCAAGGTTTACAAACACACCAAACGTTTCGGCAGCACCACTGGCTGCCATCTTCAGTGGAATTACCACAGTACTGTGGGCCTGACATTTGACACCGCGCGTTCAGGTAGACTCTAATTCTACTGAAGATGGCAGCCAGTGGTGCTGCCGAAACGTTTGGTTTGTTTGTAAACCCTGGACCACGGCCAAACGGCCCGGTACACACTTCCAATAGAACAATGGAAAAGTTTCGCTGGAAAGAAAAGGTAAAAACAAATTAAGAAGTGCTTAGGAGAATAAATGAAGAGCCAAGAATTATAAGAGCCATAAAGAAAAAAAAGCAGACTGGATTGGTCACATTTTGAGGACGAACTGTCTAGAGAAGATACTAACTGATGGAAAGATAAAAGGTAGGAGAGGGCGAGGAAGAAAATATGATGTGTTGAAGATAGGTTATTGTTGATGAGGAGGAGCAATTATGAAGAACTGAAGAGAACGGACAAGATAGAATAACTTGGAGAGTACAGTAGACGTGAAACCTGTCTTACCGTTGACGATTTATAAACTGGTAAATATTCCTTACGTTTAAGTTCAACAAATTTTACTAAAAACTCAATTTTAATTCTTTTTGTGAATATTGTTTGCGTTGTTTAATATTATATGATTAGGTATAGTTCATATTTTAAACAAAACTTAGATTTAGACTCATAGTTGGAAAGTTTATTAGCTGGGTTGTTAGACGGTGGTCTACGGTGTCCGCCAATTCGCCCCAGTGATGAGGTTTCTTATTGTACGCGCATTTATATTGAATACTCCGGGGTATAAAACAATTGCCCGGAGTATATTTATATTGCCCAGGATTTAACAATTGAATATCCCAGTTGAAACTTTATCACAGGGGTCGAACTGGCGGACACCGTGCCAATTGTTTCCGACACTGATCATGGCGTCCGTTGGTGAGGCCGAAACGCCTGCTACCATAAACTATAGACCACCACCGCCTAACACCTGATAATGTTTCCAACTATGTGGACGCAGGGCATAAAAGGGTACTACCTCTACCTCTGTTATATTATGACAAAACCAAAGTACACAAAACGTTTCTTTATAGTTACCAAAATGATCAAATATAGAAAAAGGTTTTATTTCAGTTTCTCGAAAGACGAGTCGAAATGAGACTTCATCGTGGTCGCAAATTGCTTTCTCACGGCCCTGTTATCAATTAATACTGCCTAGACCAAAAGGATGACAGTCAAAAGGCTTTGATTATGAAAATAATGTGTTTTTGATAAGCGCGGCACTTCTCGACACTGTCTCTGTGCACCAATCATATTGCACCGTTAGTAAGGTGAAATTACCTTTTTGAATTCAAGTTGCCGCTGTGTTGCAACACAGTATTAGCAAGAGGGGCCACAGTACTGTATTACACAGTATTGCAAAATTAGTATTCAGCAGCTGCAGCTTATCACCTTCAATGGAGCCGACCCGCCGTGTTGTCGTCATTTCGTTCTTCTTCTTCTTCTTCTTCTTCTTCTTCTTCTTCTTCTTCTTCTTCTCCTTTAGCACTACAGCCCAACGTGCGCCTGGCTTCCAACCCAATCTTCTCCAAAGTCTCCTGTCCAGTGCCATCTCATTGTAACCTCTCACATCCATTCTTCTGATATCTTCTAGCACATCATCCAACCATCTTATTCTACGTCGGCCCCTCTTTCTGTTTTTATAGACTTGCGCTGTCGAGATTTTCTTTGGGATATGCTGATCATCCACCCGCTTTAGGTGACCTAGCGATTGTATTCGTTGAGCCTTTATGAATCTTACAATGCCCTCATGATTCATGGTCCATCTCTCGCCTCTATAAGTAACATCCCGACTGATAAATGTGTTGTATATTTTTATTTTTGTGTAATGAGTAATGAGTTTGCTTCTCAATAGTCTGCAATTGACATAATGTGCCCTATTTCCTATTCGTATCAAGTCATGTATTGTCGTGTTTATGGACCCTTCATTGTCTGTCATGTTACCCAGGTATCTGAATTTATTAACTGCGTCAAATGAATTATCCTCTATGCATAAATTATATAGATGTCTTCTCCTTTCCGATGCAGAAATCAGCATGTATTTAGTTTTGCTTAGATAATGTAATATTATGCGAATAGGTATATTTAATATTAGCTACTATAAATAAATCTTTTTAGTAGATTAGGACTATTTAATAAAAACCACAGCTGCACAAAACGTTAATAGTACCAGTTATCAAAATTATCAAACAAAAAGATTTTTTTCTCAAAAGAGGAGCCAAAATGAGACTTCATCATGGGTCGAAATTACCATCTCACTGTCCCGTTATCAATTAATTCTGGCTTGGCAAAAAGGGTGACAGTCCAAAGGCTTTGCTTATGAAAAAAATGTGTTTTTTTTATAAGCGCGTCATTTTCCGGCGCTGTCTCCGTACACCAATCGGATACACCGTCAGTAAGATGAGATTATCATTTTAATACACACATTGTCGCTGTGGTGCCACAATTAGTACTCACCAACTGCAGCTTATCACCTTCAATGTAGCCGGCCCGTCGTGTCGTTGTCATTTTACTGTCAATTTAGCCCTAGTTAAATGATATGTAGGAACATATTAACAACGTAAATACACTGATGCGAGATTTAAAAAATATTAATTCCCACTGATAACAGTTGCTTTGAAGCCGACTGTCATCTTTTTGACCGAGGGTGTATTACAGGGATCATAAATCTGATTAATGATCGAACTCTAGAACAGGTGAGCCATTTTAATTACTTGGGAAATGATGTTGGCTATGGTAGGAATTATGGTACTGATGTTAAGTTAGGTAAGTTCTAAATGATCTAAAAACCATATTTTTAGAAACCAGGTACGTCGAGATTCAAAATTAAAGTTCTATAAAACTATGGCAGCCCTTGTGCTGTCCTATGGGTGTGAATTATGGGAAATATTATGTCTTGTCGAAGAAACAAGACAGTAAAATACAGGCCTCGGATATGGCGTTCTTAAGAGAACTTAAAATGTGTTCTAAACTTGATAGTATGAGGAATTATAAGGAATGACACCGTAAAAGAAGAGTTACAAGTTTTTAACTTGTAATTAAAAGATTACAAACAAACGTAGATAGAACATTTAGAAAGAATGTCAGATTCCAGACTGGCCAAACAGGTCTGAAAACACTAACCTATATGACACAGTTGTATGGTTGGTCCCAGAAAGAGATGGCTGGAGGATCTTTGAAGGCGGAACAGGCAGCACCTTGCCTACCCCATGTTGCGAAGATGATGATGATGTTGAGTATTACCATTACGGGGAGATGATGGCGTTAGATCAGTTTTCTGAAATTAACTACATCAAATTAGTGATTAGTTGTTTTGATGCCGATTGTCATCGTTTTGGCCGAGCGAGCGAGTATTCCCGTTACGGCAGATATAAGTGTTAGATTCAATACATCGAATTAGAGCAGTGGGAATATAGTACGTTCCAATTAACTGTATGCACACGAGCACTGTATGTTACTAAGTGGAACGATGCGGGCGACTGACAGAAAACTTCATGTTATCCTTTGGTCACGGAGATTGTTGCTAAATTGAAACAAGTATAAATCTAGAAGATAACCTTTGATACGAGGAAACGGGCGCTCGTCTGTGTTGTTGTATTTCAAATTAATTAACATTAGTCGTCGCCCTAGATAACGGTTACTTTATGTGCACCGCTTTTCCTATTATGTGTGTGTGTGAGAGAGAGTTAATTGGTTCGTTCGTCTTCGATATAAAATTACTACCATTGCTTCTGTTACTAGTTCTCATATTACTTCACGGCTTCATGTAACAGCTTCACGATGTAAAATTTAATTAATAAAGTTGTGTTAGTGGTTACAATCACAAACAGAAATAACACTGTTTCACACCACTATAGAAATATTTTTTCGATTAGCTCTTTCAAGCTTCGCAGCTCATCATCAGACCGGAAATGATTTCAATTATGATTTTCACCATCAGTCAGAAGCAAAATTGGTTTCTATCAGTTTTATTTCTGTTCACGAAGTAAACGTTTCTACGTACAGCTCCCCCCCCCTCGCGGTTCTGTCCACGTAAAACTGCTGCTTCTTCCGTTCTGGGAAGAAGACTGGAACAGTCCTGCTAGTACTTATCAGACTTCTTCGACCACGTTATCTCTATCTTCCTGAATCAGTACAGTCTGAGTTAAACCTCTTATATTTGTCCATCTGACTACTTGCATGAATGCACTATTGGTTTCCATATTTATAGATAGTATATTAACGAGTGTTCTGCAAGAAGGGTTTTTCGTGGTAGATCTATAACCTAAAAGACTTGATATATGTAAAAAAATACCGTCCGTATAACGACATTAAAATGTAGAATATCAAAGAAAAGGAAAGATTACTGGACTACAGTGTGACTGCATTTGGCAAACTAAGTTACATCTTGAAATGAGAAATATTCAGTCTTAAATAGTAAAAAATTCATCTTAACATGTCAGAAAACTTCATGTTATCCTCTGGTCACGGAGACTGATGCTAAATTGAAACAAATATAAATCTAGGAGATAACCTATGATACAAGGAAACGGCCGCTAGTCTTTGTTGTTGTATTTCAAATTAATTATATTAGTCGTCGCACTAGATAACGGCTACTTTTTGTGCACCGCCTTTCCTATTCCGACAAAATTATCTTTTATATACATATATGCAGAGATAGATGCGAATTAATTAGTTCGCTCGTCTTAGATATAAAAATTACTATCCTTGCTTGTGTAACCAGTTCTCAGATTACTTCACGGCTTTATTTCACAGCTTCACTAAGTAAAAGTTTTCATGTACAGTTCCCCCTTCACAGTTCTGCCCATGTAAAACTGCAACTTCTTTCGTTGTGGGAAGAAGACTGGAAGACGTATACTTCTTCGATGGCGTTGTCGTTCTGGAAGACGCCTACTAGTACTTATCCAGACTTCTTCCACCACATTAACTCTGTCTTGGACGGTACGGTTTGACTTAAACCTCTTATATTTTTGTCCACCTGATTGCTTGCATTTCTCTACTACTGATTTTAATATTTTATGAATAGTTCTTCAAATATTAAATACTCTTCGTTCATCTTGTTATTTGAATTAGCAGTCTCTGTGATTCCAACTTTGTCTTGTTTACATACTAAACTGCTACTGGTCATGTTCCGGACGAGGCCTTTCAGTGTTTCCACCATTTTCAAGTCCTGGTGGTTCCACCGTGGGTCGTGGTTTAGGACTTGAAAATGGTGGAAACACTGAAAGGGCTCGTCCGGAACATGACAAATATCAGTTTAGCAAGTAAACACGACAAAGTTGGAATTAAATACTCTTCAAATAAATTTATAAATCTGTGATGATACTGATGTGACCAGTGAAACGCACGCCAGGTGGAAATACAATAATAAATACTTTCAGAAGTATTTAATATTTGAAGAACTATTCATAATATCGAAAACCTGCAAGAAAAATTGAAGAGTTACGTACAAAATAAAGAGGAATTTTCATATTTGTAGAGAGCATTGGCGTATCTAGATTTTGTCTGGGGTGGGGGTGGGGGATCTAGTCGAGTCGGCTTCATACGAAAGAAAAAACAAGACGTTACGACTAATCAACATTAAACTGGTTGAAAACTGTGTGGTAACATCCTTAAATCAATACCATTAAGTAAACGAAATAATAACACAATAAAAATACGCGCTATTGAAACATTGTTCAGAATATACTTATTGTCTGATTTGATTTTCCTATATTTCACATTCAGACATAACGCGTAATGCTGTGTAATTAAATGATTGAATATTTAAAAAAAAACAGTTATACTTGTATATTACCGTAAGCAACTAATAAAATAACCTAAAAATTAGGAGATTAACAAACTTCGTCAACTTTTTTTCGACCCTCTGAGAGGGGGTTCGGTCCCGTTCATCCCCGCACTCGTTAATACGTCCCTGGTTAAATAGTGTTCTGTAAGAAACTTTTTTTGTGGTATAACCTAGTGACTTGATACATGTGAAACATGTAGTGATGACAACATACGAGGGGGGACCCAAAAGTAACGAGAATTTTTCTCTGGCAGTTGGTAGAACGCTAGTTCCGACTTCTCCCGCTAGGTGCCTTCACTAGACACCATTTTGTATCAGCTGCCCTAGCGGCATTGTTGTGGAAACATTAGCGCGGTCAGTGTGACTATTTTTTGTAAGCGCTGTTTCACGTTTTCGGCGATTTGTCAATGGCAGACATTAAATACCAACGTGCTAACATCAGGTTCTGTCTTCTGTTAGGGAAATCAGCAGCAGAAACTATCGCAATGCTTCGGACGGCTTATGGGGAGGAAGCTTTGAGCCAGGCAAGGATTTACGAGTGGTTTTCTAGTTTTAAATTGGTCAAATGTCAATTGAAGGCGAACCACGACCGGGACGTCCCTCGATTTCCAAAACGGACGAAAACATTGAAAAAATCCGTCTTGTGATCATGTTTGATCGTCGTAGAACAATCGATGAATTGGAGGAAATGACTGGAATATCCTGGAGTTCATGCCAACGAATTTTGACTGAAGATCTGAAGATGAAACGTGTTGCAGCAAAATTCGTTCCGCGTGTGCTTTCTTGTCGGCTCAAAATCCTTGCCTGTCTCAAAGCTTCCTCCCCATAAGCCGTCCGAAGCATTGCGACAGTTTCTGCTGCTGATTTCCCTAACAGGAAACAGAACCTGATGTTAGCACGTTGGTATTTAATGTCTGCCATTGACAAATCGCCGAAAACGTGAAACAGCGCTTACAAAAAATAGTCACACTGACCGCGCTAATGTTTCCACAACAATGCCGCTAGGGCAACTGATACAAAATGGTGTCTAGTGAAGGCACCTAGCGGGAGAAGTCGGAACTAGCGTTCTACCAACTGCCAGAGAAAAATTCTCGTTACTTTTGGGTCCCCCTACGTACATAAAGACACCCGAATAACAACATTAAAATGTGGAATATCAAAACAAGAGAAAGATTATTGCACTTGAGTGTGGCAGCATTTGACAAAATAAGTTACATCTTGAAATGAGAAATATTCAGACTTAAATAGTTGCGTAAGTTACATTTCTTTTAAATTTTAAGGAAGAAAGTATCTGGCCGACATGCGTTCTTTCGATCCCCAATTATCGCTCCTAACACAGGCGCAGTCAGCATATCCTTCTGGAGGCGGTTCGGTGGGTCCTGGGAGAGGCGTAGATTTTTATGAATAAAACTACAAAACTTAACAAAATTTCTTACTATTTATTTTTCTTGATTTGTTGTAACTAAGAAGGTAAGCGTGGATACACAAAATTACATTAATAGATATCCTTTATTTTTATTTCCAAGTTAAGGATAACTTAGAAATAAAAATGAGTGGTATAAGTGATGATTAGGCCGAATGGATAACTGCTGCATCTCCAAACAACTATGAAACTCTAAGCCGAGGAGACGGAGAGGTGTGGGACGTCCGAGGAAGCGCTGGAGTGACCAGCTATAATCTTTACTTGTTTGAGACCGGAACAAACTATCCTTGGTTTAATCCTTGAAGATGATGATGATGATGCTGCCTGTATTTCATTTTTTCGGTCGCATGAAACTCCGATGATGCGATTTTGAACACGAGGATGTTCCAAGGCAATTTATCACTGGCCATCAGACTTTAAAAAAAAAAAGTCTTGTATTATTTACTATGAAAATAGCCTACGAAAGAACTGCGACCTGTCCCTAATGTCCGCATTTTGGCGAAACGTTTGTTTGTGCGTTTACAACTTTGTTTAGAAGAACTAGATTGGATAGAATTAAGAATGTAGCTGTAAGAGCGGAAACAGGGATTGGCGTAGATATAACAGAAACAGTCAAGGTCACCATCATCATCATCATCTTGAAGGATTAAACCAAGAATAGGCAAAGACTAGAGGGGTCACTCCAGCGCTTCCTCGGACGTCCCACACCTCTCCGTCCCTTCGGCTTATCGTTCCATAGTCGTTTGGGGATGCGGCAGTCATCCATTCGGCAAACATGTTCCCACCAATTCAGCCGATACGGGGCGATCCTGTCGAGTATACTCATAATATTCAGTTCCTGCCTTATATCTGTGTTTCTTCTATGATCATGGAGAGTATACCCTGCCACGTTCCTGAGAAATCTCATTTCAACCGCTTGGATACGACGGGCCTGGCCTTTCGTTAAAGTCCAATCCTCAGACTCATAAAGAAGTGTGGGAATAGCCATCACCTTGTAGAATTTTAGGCGTGTTCCTTTAGTTGCTGACTTAAGGGTTCGATTGATGGTCCCGCACATAAGGTTGAACTTATGAAACAGTCAAGATGAAAATGTTAAATTGGTTCTGACATATAAAGCACATGTCAAGGGAGAGATGGCCAAATAAGGTTTGGAAATAGAAACCACCCAACAGAAGAAAGAGAAGCAGGCCTAGTCATTGCTGGAGGAAAGACGTTGAAGACATCATGAGTGCGAGAGGTTTCACGCAAGAGGACTGTTTGGGCCGGCGTTGATTGAATCGAGAATCTGCGACAGCCGTAACGAAATCGCTGAATGATGATGACAACCTTTTCCTTGTCTGAAGGGATCTCGCCTTACAGTCTGTTTACGCGATCCTTGCACCGTTTGTTCAGCATCACGGTATACAGTCGTAAAACGATGTTGGTACTGACCAATGCGGCTCCCGCTTGGTGATCACTTTAGCCGACCACCAACAGGTGTAGACTGGAAAGTTTCCAATCGAAAAACCCGCCGTTCCTTGTCGGGATCTCCTAGGTTTGTAAGAAATGATGTAATTCGTGGAGGTCTTCGAGTTCCTACACTGTCAGCCTTTGTCCGGTCGTTAGCTGTAACTATTTTTGCTGCAGCTGCGACCTCGTCTTTCCCTTACCTACGGACCATCAGCACCACGCAACCATCTCCCCCAGCCCGGGTCAAACGCCCTCGGGCGATTCTCGATGACCCGCCATAACGACATCACTAGATTTAACGTTTAACATCTGTGCCAGCCCCTGAGTTAACCTTCTAGGCTGTCCTTTCTTCCCCTCTCGCGCCCCCGACCGCTGTTACGCTTATCACTGGCTCGGAGGCTCACCTCAAGGCGTCTGCTCGCTGACCTTGAGACAGGCAACGTCTATTGCCTGAATCGGTTCCAGCGGCAGTGCCCAAAAGTCAAATCAAAAATAAAGTTTTCTTTCTCCCCCGCCTTCTGTGTTAACGCCTTGGTGGTTGTCCCTTCCAGTTATTAGGATGCTGTCTATTGAACCAGAACTATGTACTGCATTAGACTGAACTCCAAGTCTCTGATGGAGGGGATAAAGTACGCGTGATTGTGTTGTGTGTGTGTCTGTGTTGGTATTGTTTGTTTGTCAAGTCCAATATTCATCAGCCCTGTTCACAGTTCATGCTGGCATCAATCACAAAGGCAGACTACCAGTATGTAATAGAGGTGGGCTAAACTGTTATTTTAAAATAATACCGTTACAAAAAAATAACAGGTACAAATACCTGTTATTATATACTTATTATACATAACCTATATTATTCCTTTGTAGGTAACTCGTTGAGTTTCCTGCAGGTCTCCTATGTAACATTTTCAATTAAATACACTGCAATTAGGTTTATTTTCACCTAGATACACCTATTAATGTATTAATAAACCTATTAAAATAAACCTACTTGCAGCGTATTTATTTGAATTTATTACATAACCTATATTATATAATTTGTTATAAGAAATAAATTGAAACTAAAAGTATTAACAGTGTTACTTTACACTGTGACTTTATTAAACTATCACTGTTTAAAAGAAAATAAGAAACAAGAGAATTTATAGGCCTATCTCCATTTGGGAATACTAATTTAAGTTTTCACTACGAGTAAAGAAACTAACATTGGTTAGACAAATCAGTTACGAAACTCAAGCAATGAAATTTAGAATAGCACAACAAATAATTTGAAAAAAAAAGTCAGAAACAGATAATAAAAACATAACAGTAAGCTACAAGAGTGAATGAGAATAAACATGATTTAAACCGATTACCCTTATAATAACACAACCTAAACAATTTGCGGTAAAATTTCATTAGATATCTCCTCTTATCTTATTTTATTTTCTTATCAGGTAGTACTCGATAAGAACGCGGAAAACCGAAGTTGTACGCGGGTCCCGAAAGGTTGGGAAACAACTGCTAGTAGGTCAACTGTGCAACTGATAGGTGCTGGCAAAAGCACAAGTTGGGGAAATAACGGAAACTTCGAGACATATCATAAATCAATCATGAATGTTTTACAGTCTCCAAGAAATTCAGATAAACTTGTTTCTTTCTCTTCTTATCACCTCCTTGTTTTATTGATGGCCTTCTAATAAGTTTAGTAAATTCTTATCTTCATCAGATCGTGAATTTATCTTAGGCTGCAGTTTTACCATTTACACCTAATTGTGTTATCTGTTATGGAGTTTGTTATTTTTATTTCTTTACTAAGTGGAAACTGCTATTAGCCAAATGATAAGTAAAATGATAGACAAAAATTCAAAATCAGCAGTTTAGATAAAAGAAACAAATTTACGAAAACACCTTACGTTTTATGGTAACCTTATCGTATCAGTAAAGATTTAATGAACAGGACTAGATAAAGTGTATAACTGTCCGTTACAACAATCTCATCACTTACGTGAGATGTGCAGTGAAGTTAAAATCACATTAACAAAAAGTATAATATGGCCTGTCAAATATCAGCCACTCTATAGGTTATAACACAATATAATTCGTTTTTTCAAAATTTACCAAGTTTGTGACTAGTATAATATATAATTTATTGTAATCTATGTTATATATCTGCATAACACACGAGAATAAATGTAACATCAGTATGATTTTTTTTCATTTATTAAAAACAGCTTCGTCTCTTTGCGCAGAATGAAGTATTCAGGACCAAAAAGTGGCTTCGTACTCGTGTACTCGAAATACTCCTAATACTAGTTGTTCCTTGTGTACCTAGTGTTCCTCGTGATACGCCTAGTATTTGTAATACTCGTTTACTCGTTGTTCCTTGTGTACCGGTGATACGCCTAATATTTGTAATACTCGTTTACTTGTTGTTCCTTGTGTACCAGTGATACGCCTAGTATTTGGAGTACTAGTTTACTTGTTACTTGTGTATTCGTTAGTTGCGTAGGGGCGTCCCTCGACTCGGAACAGCGAGGCCGCGAATAACAGGTATTTCAACTTTTCAGTCACTGTTACATACGTTCCACAAAAATATCGTCCCAAAATACCTGTTATAGGTATATCGGCCCACCTCTAGTTTGTAATATTATTGCTGTCCGCTTTTTACCGATACGGTAGTAGGCTAAGTGCGTTTAAAGACTACGTGTTATTGGCTTTGTGTTTACAACTTAGTCCTTTTTAAGTAATTGTGTTATAGTAACATTAAAAATACGAATTTTTGAAGTATCTGTAGGATTAATGTACTTTTAGTTACTTTCTGTTAGTGAGTGAATTAGCCTGTTTTTGTTTATCTGTAACTGTCTGTTCACAATGTCTCTTCAAGTATCATCGAAACAAAGAAAAAAAGTTTCGTTGTTAATAGTGAAGGTCGCAAAATAATTAGTAATACAATTGAAAAATTATAAATGAAACAGATGAGGAGTTAGCTCGCCCTCTTTAAAATGTAAGTCATCTATTACATTTCGAAATTATAATCTATGTGAAATTAAAATTAGATTTTAATACTAATAATACTTAACAGTGCCAATTCTTTTGTACAACACATAGCGTCACAGTTATCTGGGTTGATTCTCAATGAGAGGAAAGTGAGCGTTGAGTGAGTTTTGATAATGCATGTGAATCGGTATTTCTCAGTAATCGCTGATTGTTTAACGCAACTGCGCGTCCGTGTGCCCGAGTTCCTCTCAGAGACTTGGAGTTCATTCTAATGGCTCGACCCAGATGCTGCAGTCTTGCACCGACGCCCCGCTACCACAGTGCTACATGACATGCTGCATGCTGTAGTCTTGTCAAGTTTCATTCTCCTCTCTCTGGACGCGTAGCCTATGTAAGATTTTAATATCGGACGATTCTGTCTGCGGTCTAAACAGCGGACGGCATTGGAGAGAGTATGTGACAGCAATTTGATGGAAGCATCACGTTTTATCATTTACCCGACTTGGTGAAGGTTTTGATGTCAAAATGAAGTATGTACTGTTGCGCTCACAGCATAACGTTTGACGAAAAAGTATGTGATTTGATCTCTGTAAAACTTCGAGGTTTCAGATGATGTGTGATGTCATACATAGAACGCTGAGGGAAAAGACAAGGCTTAAATTTTATAAAACACCGCCAGTGCCTGTTTTACTATACGGATGTGAAACATGGGTTCCTACAAAGAAGATTAAACACCAGACGACACAAATTTCAGAAATTAAGTTTCTGAGAAGAACAACAAAGGGTTGCACGAGACAGGATCGTTTGCGCAATGAGGATATTAGGGAAGAGCTACAGGTATTCTCCATAAATGATAAGATACAGGCATACCGCAGGGAATGGTTACACCATCTGGACAGAATGGAGGTTGCACGACTACCTAAGACCTTTTGGTACAAGAAATGTAGGGAGACCGAGAGTGAGATGGAGAGATACTCTGTGAACATGGAACAGGCAAAGTGCCTACGGAGTGAAGAAGAAGAAGAAGAAGATCTCTGTGGAGTAGAATGAATTTCTTGGGCGATCAATTAGGGTGAGATAAAAGCCAAAGCGAAGAAAGATTGTTTTCTCAAGTTATCACCGTACAAATAGTGCATATGTAATTGTTTATCCTGTATGCGTTCACTGGAACCGTATCTCTGACTTAATTATTGGAGAGAGAGAGAGACAGACAGACAGACAGACAGACTGGCGGACAGAGAGGAGAGTATATTGGCACGTGTTTTCGGTGACCATATGCAGACTTAGCGGCTCAGTAAGCCTATGTCCCAAACACAATAATTGTGGAGAGACAATAGCCTAATTGACGTTTAGTCGGAGGTAAGAAATGGCTGTAAAATCGTGCTAATACGTTTCGGAAAACGGCTTTATAGCAGGTCTATTGTTGATTCAAGGAATACTTTCTTTAGACTACTTAGTCGGAGGTAAGAAATGGCTGTAAAATCGTCCTAGTACGTTTTAGCAGGTCTATTGTTGATTCAAGGAATACTTTCTTTAGATTACTTAGTCGGAGGTAAGAAATGGCTGTAAAATCGTGCTAATACGTTTCGGCAAACGGCTTTGTAGCAGGTCTATTGTTGATTCAAGGAATACTTTCTTTAGACTACTTTTAGCACGCACGTAGTTTTACAACTTACTCATTTCATGTGTATTCTGAATTAGTGCGAAGTTTTGCGCTTGCATTATGTCTGATCGATGCGGCGTTCTATTTATTTACGCTACCTGTTTTTGTACAACGCACACGATATTGCCGCAAGTGAAGAGAAATGAAGCCAAGTAGTGACAAGATTGAATAACTAGAAAGCGTGTCTGGTTCGGTTCAATATAAGTCAATGTGATATAGCTCTCCCATTTAATCAAGCTTCAACCAGTCGTCGGGCTCACCCGGACGCTGTGACCGCTGGGGCACGTCCGTTTGACCTCGCCTAGAGAAATCGTTCTTCTCCGATACAATACAGTTAGTTAGCGGCAGAAACGAAGATCTTAAGAAGGATACTGAACTGACATTAATCTTAATTACATTATAGTCCCCAAGTCACGTGTATAAGTATTTAATTGTAATATTTGTAAAGACATGGTTACTCACCGCCTTGTGACTTCTTTAAAATTTTCAATAACTACGCGTTTCAAGGGTAAATCGTCATCATCAGGTTATATGAAAACTCCAATCCTTCTGGAGAAGTCGTCAAAAAATCAAAAGAAGTCACAAGACAGTGTTTGGAAAGAGCCGCGTGTAGTGGTGCGCAGCAGGTCGCGACGCGACGCGGCGTGAAGTGCTACACTAATGTGTTCTTAGATGACATACATACCGTACTGTGTTGTTTGGTGTACTCCGCTTTGGTGTTTCGGTGTAGCGAGCGAGGTCGGTAGGCAGCATATTGCGAAGATCTTGCGTAATTTCGTTAGTCTATACGTGAGTCGGTTGGGACGGTTACAGCACGTATTAGTCGAGGCCAGCTGTGTTTCCGACTTAGGGGACGTCCATTAATTGCGTGAGCTCAAAATGGGGGGGGGGTCCGGCAAAATCTCACCAAATCTCATTTAAAGGGAGGGGGGCCAATGAAAATCTCACGTCATCTTTTTAATTCAGAGAATATACATTATTATAACGCACCTTAAACGTAGTTATCATTTTCAACTCTAATTTCACAGAAAAAATGTAGTAAACCTACATAGAAGATATGCTTTAGGTATTTTTAGTGGTATGAAGCAAAAACATGAACATATCAAATAAATTTAATTATTTAAAAATTATAGGGTAAACCTCACGTGAGGGGGACGGGGTCCCACCACATCTCACCAAATCTTACCAAGGGGGGAGGGGGTCCAAATTTAAAAAAAAAACCTCACGTAATTAATGGACGTCCCCTTACCGAGTGTCGCGTCTGTGCGGGGGAGCCTTAAGACAGCACACACAGCCGCTCATTCGCAAAAAAAGAAGTAGGCCTTACAGAATTTGAGACAGGATGTGGAGGAGAATATGAAGAGTAGGAATGGAATTTACAGGAGACGGACTGGAAAAACACACATTACTGGCGGTCGAGATACGGTATACGACGAGTGTCGTAGGTTCTCCGCCACACACACACACACACACACACACACACACACACACACACACACACACACACACACACACACACACACACACACACACACACACACACACACACACACACACACACACACACACACACACACACACACACACACACACACACACACACACACACACACACACACACACACACACACACACACACACGCACGCACACACGCACACACACACACACACACACACACACACACACACACAGCGGTTGCTTGGTGGGCTTACAATTTCGTCCTCTCCGTAGACAGTCACTTGATCACCAAATACCTTCCTCCTCCTTGTACCTCATCCAACTACTCCTGCTTGGGCCTTGCCTTCTCACTACGCACCTTGACGATTCCCTGGATCACGGTCAGTTTGAATGGCGTAGCAGGTGACCATTCATACTGCTTGTCTTCTCTCGTCGTTTCCTAAGTACAGGGTTCTATAATCGCCGCTCCAAAATCCCCGCTGTTCGGCCATCTAACCTAGCTTATTTATAAAATGTCTACAACCAATCTATTCATTTTCAGCTTCATCGACCTTACGTTCCACGTTACTATTCTACCCATAGGCCTATGTCTTTGTTTGCATTTATAGTCTCGAGTTGTCCCCATCCGCAGATCCGACTGGGAGATTGGTCACTCCGGAATATTTAACTAGACACTGCCTGAACATTCCAATATTCTCAATCAATATAGGCCTACTTTTGGATCTTTACCGGAGTGGTTTCAGGTTGTCTTATCCATCCTTTGCCGTTGACTTGACAGTTCATCCACCTTTAGTGATGGTTTCACATCCCGAGGGCAAAAGGGTGCCCTATCATTTTGCCCGCTCATCCCCTCTCCTTGGAGGGCGTTGAAACGTGGTAAAAGGGTATCTCCTTATTCCAGGAACAGCCGCTCTTATCCGTTTGTTGCCCTCTCACTACCAGGACAGGAGGAGATGAATTATACATATATATATATATATATATATGTGTGTGTGTGTGTGTGTGTGTGTGTGTGTGTGTGTGTGTGTGTGTGTGTGTGTGTGTGTGTGTGTGTGTGTGTGTGTAAAATTATATGAATATATAGCCTATGTATATAAAATTTTTTAGTCTTCATCGTTCCATTTTTGCAAAAAGGTATTCAAATGACTCGTGTCCAGAAATGGCCGTGTTTATGTTTATCTGTCTCGCGAATATTTTTTGCACTCTACTGCAGCGACGACTATAAGTAGCAGAGTATGCGTGCGCGCACTGTATTTTAGGATAAAATACGACCGACGATCGACAAGCATAAATAATTAGAAATGTGTTTTGTCTAATAATTTTAGTTTGCGTGCGAAACGATAGACGTAAATAAATAAGTAAACGACAGAAGGGCGTCGCGACGGCGAGTTTGACAGACGTCGCGACGCGTCGTGGCTGTCACCCTGTCAGCCGAGCCTCTTACAAACCGTCTGCTACCGAGTGCTTTTTATTATTAAACGATAATATTTATGCACTCGCGTTAAAATAAGTAACATTTCTATGAAACGCATCAACTCGGTACACGGTTTTGCAACATTTCGTCTTGAAAACAAAACGATTCTGGCAGCAGCATCAGTCAGAAGTAACAAGTGATTTGTGGACTTAGTGTTGTTCTGTCTCTCTCCCTCTCTTTCCCTCTCTCGGTTCCTCTCTCTCAGATTTTTACGTAAGCAACATTACCTGATTTCGACTGAATGAATGACGGACGGTATTTACATACAACGTCTGTACATCGGTTATTGTTTTTCTTTCTTTCTTGCTGTTACAGATTTTGTAGCATGTGTTTTGCATTTAATAAACTACTACTGATGCGGAAAGAAGAAGACTGCGGAAAGACAGAATTAAACATTAATTTCGCCGAAATATGGTGAAGCGGAAGTTTGTGTCGGCCGCCACTTTGTTTTAAATATTTACCGAAAGAGAACAACCGTAAGAATATGAGTATTGAACTTGATGATAAGTTTATTTCATATTTCAAACATATACGCAAGTACTGCGTTATAAACCTGATTGTACAGGCTATTTAAAAAAGAGTTACTAGCTCAAAAACAGCTGAAAGAATAATAAAAGAGCCTAAATAATAATAATAATAATAATATTGAATGGGCGACAATAGGTTAACAAAGCAGATCTTCAAATATCTGTGGGGGAAGAAGTCAACATCAAGTTGGCTTAAATAAGTCCAAAAGATTTAGAAAAAATAATATAAACACAGACGAAGCAATTGAAAGAGAAGTTTTTCGGGCAAAAGTGTTAGAAATGGAAGGAGTCCAGGGTAGGAGAGAGAAAAAACTCAGGTTCAAAGTGGATTGATGACAGGAAGAAGAGACACAGTGAAAAGATGAAAGATACTGGAGAAAAAGAAAAGAACACAGAATAAAGAATTGAAATTGGATGTGGTCCTTAGATGGCCGATACAAAAAAAAAGAAGAATAATAAATATATAATAAATTAATAGACTAACAAAATTTGTCACTCTTTTTGTTCTGGGGGGGTCCGGTCCCGTTCGCCCCCCCCCCATGTAAATACGCCCTTGAGGAGAACGACCTATGGTTGTATTGAGATGTATTGAAGCAAAATGATGCATAATTGGCAAAGCAATGTGCACGACAGACAGAGTATAGAGTTAACTGAAGGCCTAACAAAGAAGGCAGTGCCATTTTGACTGCACAATCTGTACACTTCACGTTAAAAATAAATGGACAGACATTTAAACGTGAATCTTTAATTTTATTAAATCTGAGCGTAACCGATTTCAACTATCGAAACGCAGTCCATTCGATTCTAGAAATACTGCATTCCGCATGCTTTTTTTGTTTAGGAAGAAAACTTTCTTCTTCTTCTTTTTTTGTCTAAAGAAGGTAAAGTCGAAAATGGGCGTGAACGCGCGGCGATATTTTTCATGGACAGGGTGTCGAACGCACGGCGCGGCTGGCAGCAGCAGAGCAGGTGTTTAGAGCGGCGGAGAGCCGGTAAACCAGTTGCAAGCGAGCAGTAATTTGTTGTCGGACAATAGGAGCAAGGTCGGTCGGCCGCCGCACAGCACAGGTGTTCGGGGTGGACCCTTTGTTGTGGCGACCAACAGTCTATACCTGCGATGCGGTGCCTGCCTTGTCACATAGTTTGTCCTCCACGTTTATATATATATGGCCAGCATTCTTGCTATGTGACGCACCGCCCGCCCGCCAGTCTTGTCTCTCTCACAGCGGCGTGTTACATAATTCCCGCTGTTGCTGCATTTTTGTGTGAAATACACCAGCTGCATGCGTGCGAATCGTGAAACCAAAGCCACGACGCTAATTAATATTGGACATCAGTGTTTTCCGACGTCCTGTTTACGTACATACAAACTCACGGACGCATACAGATGGAATTCACTAGTTAAGTAACTCTTTCTCACACGTTGAGTTTCCCAACAAATACATTCTGCGATGGAGCAATATAGTTTTAACCTATAGCTAAGGCTTTCACGGTCGGCATCATCATCATCATCTTAACAGTTTTAGACTTTAGCGGTCTGTTCTTATTTCACAGTCCGCCTTTTCTTAGGTCTACCAACTCTTCTTCTGCCTCTAAAATTGTAATCTTTCGCCATCTTCGGTATCCTACTTTCTTCCATTCTGTTTATGTGTTGAACCCATTGTCTTCTGTATTCTTTAATCATGTCATTAACTGCAAAATTTTCTAAGTCACTTCTTATCTCTTAATTTCTTACACGATCTCGTATGTTATACCTTTTAACTGTAATATCTCAGAAATTTTGTTTCTGCTGTTTGTATCTTCTGTTCATCTTGTTTCTTTATGACTAAGTTTCACAACCGTACAGTGGTGTGTAGGTATTGCAATAATTTTATAAAATTTTATTTGGGTTTCTTTTTTACATTTATTTCCCAACGCTCTCCAAATCGTTCCACACATTCTTATGAAATTCGTCACTTTATTTTCTGTATCTCTGACTTGATCATAAGTAGTGTCACGCTCAAGATAGTTGAAATGTCTTACTTGTCTATGGATATTTTGGTCCGAACCGGTTCATCACCTATGAAGGCCATTACTTTTGTCTTTGATTCAGATATGTTACAGTTAGGCTATATACCCTGACGGTCAACTCAAGCCGGCGTTATAATTGGTGAAATTAAGATCTGGGCTATTGGGTCTACTATACTTATCATTCTGTAAGATGATGTTCTCAGAGATTTCGGGCTCACTTGTCATCATGATCATCATCAGTAACTCCACAGCCCACCGGGGGCCTCAGCTTGCCTCACGATTTTCCTCCAGACTTCCTTATCCAACGCTTCCAGATTCTTTGAGAACAGCAAACGTAATATCAATTAAATAAGTAAATAAATATTTATTCAAACACTACACTTCATGTTGAAACCACTTTCTAGTACGCTACCTAACTCACGATAGCGCTTTCGAGCCTCTCGGCTAATTAGTCTTCTGATCGAAATAACTATAAACTCTTCATCAGTTGTTCAAGAGCTGATTGTTTTTTCCTGAAAATACTAAAGAACGTGATGATGCTCTAAAGCGTCTTATTGTGGCCTAAAGCGTCTGAATATGTCGGGTGTGACGTCATCTGTGGTCGAGTCCTTTATGTCACTGAAACTGTTCCGTTTCAATAATGTTAATATAACACTGACCAAAGCGGTGTAGGAGTTAGGCTGTCTCATGTGAGCTGTTCGGCAGTGTCGCCAGCAAGACTGTACTGAGAAGTTGGTTAATATAAGAGGGAACACCATGTTAGAACTGAAGCGTCACGCCCAGTCTGAAAAAACAAGAAGAAGAAGAAGGAGGAGGAGGAGGAGGAGGAGGAAGTAGAAGGAAAAGAAGAAGAAGAAGAGCAGGAGGAAGAGTGGGGGAGTAAGAAGAGGAGAAGGAGGAAGAAGAAGAAGGATTAGGAGGAGGAGGAGGAGGAAGAGGAGAAGACGAGAAAGAGGAGGAAGGGGAGGAAAAGGAGGAAGAAGAAGAAACATACTAAGAGGAGGAGGAGGGGAGAGGAAGATGACGGAGGATAATAAGAATAAGAAGACGACGAAGAAAAGAAGAAGAAGAAGAAGAAGAAAAATAGGAAGACGAGGAGGACTGTGAGGAGGAAGACAAGACGAAGAAGAAGAAGAGGAAGGAGACTAGGAAGACGAGGAGACTGTGAGGAGAAAGACAAGACGAAAAAGAAGAAGAAGTATACAAGAGTATCAAAGACTGAAAACGTGTCTGCAGACACAACTAGATAGCCTACTAAATTGGATGACGTAGACGTAAACGTTTTAGACAGTATCGCACATTATAAATAAATCAAATACTTTTTTCGGAGCGGACACACCACTTAAAAAATTCCGAATCATTTTCCGGAATCTTGACGTTTGGACTATCGAAGTACTACTGCAGTGTTGTTTAGTTGCACATGACTTACCAAGAAATCTCAATAAATTTAGCTAATCCTTACGTTATCACTTCTTTAATCGCGTTGTGGTTTTCACCGCACTATGAAGTAATAAGTTGGTTGTAAATCATCACGACCGCGACGGTGTGTCGTGCTGTCATCTTTTGTACCATAAGCGCGCTGAATTTTCCACTCACTCATTGCGGTCTGCAATTCCGCTCCGTTGGCTGCCAGAGGGGATTGCACAGCCCGTGGCAGTGAATTCCTTCTCTTTCTGTAAACCGCGAAAATATATTTTCATTTCGTGGTATTGATAATACGAAAATTTATGTTACCGCTAAAAAATTGAAGTGAGCGGTGTTCTTAAAACGTGCTATTATTAAATTTTTAATGTCGGTTTTGCAAAATGAAACACGCGCGCGCAAGCACGAATGAATCTTGTGCATTTGTTACTCACATTCTAGCCTATATATCTTTTTCTTCTTCTACTGGCGTTACAACCCAGCATGGGTTTTTAGCTTCTTCAACGTTTTTTCTCCACTCAGCCCTCTCATTACATGGTCTTCTCCATCTTCTTATCCATATATTCCTCACATCTTCCTTAACATCTTCGAACTATCTCTTTCTTGGCCTTCCTATTGATCTCCTACCTATTGGTCTCCATTCTAGAATTCTTCTGGGCATCACGTGTTGTCCCATCCTCATTGTGTGTGTGTGTCCCAGTCAGGCTACCATTCTGCCCTTGATAAACCTTACTATATCAGCTCCGTGTATTAGATTATTTATTTCGTGATTCCTTTGTATTCTCTATGAGACGTCGTTACTTTGCATTTTTTCAAAAATTTTTCTCAATATCTTTCGTGCGAATATTCTTGGATACTGTTTTGTCGTTTTGCGCTAATTCCTAGGTTTCACATGCATATGCATATGTTACGACTGGTGTGCTTGTGCTTCTGTATACTTTTATGATTTGATGATTTTTTTTCAGTGCTTTCGACTTTATTAATTTTGAGGAATCGTAATAACATCGGACTGTTTATCTACATATCAATAGCTATTTATGTTGAGAGAGACTATCATTTTAAGCGTAATGATTCACCGATAATCAAACCAATTAGAAAACAATATCACTCACTTGATTTCGAGTGAGATCTCTTATCCTCAATAAGTAAAGTACGGATTGATAAATGATATGTAGTTGTAATGAAACGAATAGCGTATGAGATTATCACATATCTGTGGGCGCAGACTGAGAGATTTTGAGGTTAAACATTTCCGAATTTCTCACTCAGCTAAAAATCATAACATTTTGTCCTAATTAGAAACAAAAGTTCACAATTTAATAAACATAAACTTCTTCCGACACGTAATTTAGTTAACACAAATTTTCATAATAGTCGACGGATTCATGCATGTTATGCAGTCCAATTTCTTTTTTCCAATAAGGAGGTCGCTTCAATTTTTCACTCTTCTCATGTTTCTATAGCTACGTTAGAAAGATCATTTTCTGCTCTGCGACGTCTAAAACATTACTGAAGCTACACGATCAGTCAGAATACACTGACCGGCTGCTTTTCGGGCATCACATTAATTATGTAAACGCAGATAGTGATGGTTCCTTAATGTGTCGAGGCGAGAATAGGGTAGTAGGGAATAATGCGGCGTGTCTGTATAAGGTAGGTCTATGTATGTATACGAGATAAGCAACAATAATGCATGTTTTTATCTACAGAAGTGTTGTTAGGGGATGGATGACGATAATATTTATCTCATCCACTTTTTGCTGAACCTCTCCCTAAATGAAATTCTGCATAATCCGAAGCCCACATAATCATAAACTTTTGCAAATAAAAAACACAAAATACCAATGTGATATAAGAAACTCATGAAATTTAAATGACAAGCTGTATCTACGTTAAAAGAATTAAACTTTAATCCAGGTGACAGAGTACCGTCTTTCAAATAAGTAATGAGCCATTGGAGAATGAGGACGTTGCATGATTCATAAATGGCCAATTAATACAATGGCTAGGTCACAGCGAAGCAGGCGATGGGACATGCGAATCGATATAGGCTATATACGCGATAGCCGAATTCGGCTACGTAAATATTTTGCGAGCCCCAAAATACCGAACCGTTTGGATTGTTTGAAGTTGGATTTCTTTGTGCAATACCAAAGTTGCAGACCATAAACTCACACCGGTTTGAAAACTTGTTTAGTATATATAATAACAGTTTAATATGCAGTGACAGTTCAGGGTGTCTTCCGGCCACCAGATTTTCTTGAATTTTATTCCAAGTTCTTGACGTAGTTTTCTTGACCTGTTCTTTCCATCTAACCTTAGCATTCACAGTCATGCCCAACTGGTTTGTCGAATTTGCATGTAGAATT
Organism: Magicicada septendecula; assembly: GCA_034769895.1. Lineage (NCBI taxonomy): Eukaryota > Metazoa > Arthropoda > Insecta > Hemiptera > Cicadidae > Magicicada > Magicicada septendecula. Next base: position 1,423,216,459 of record CM068367.1, on the reverse strand, counting down.
ATTTTATGATTGACTTAAATAGGAAAGCGCTCAATTTTCTTGTTGGTGACGTTGACATGAATACATTTTGTCTCATTCACTTTAATACGCCATTTTTTTTTTGTCCATCTGGTAACACTATTAACTGATAACTGTAGACTGTTTATTGCTGTTTCTACACTGTTGCCGATAGGTAATAGTGTAGTGTCATCAGCAAATGTAGCTGTTGTCAACCCGTCGCATTTCGGAATGTCTCCCGTGCACAACTTGTATAGAATAGGTCCAAGAACACTCCCTTACGGTACCCCGGCTGAAATACTTTTGAACTCAGATTAATCACCACCACACTGTCGTTTTGAGATACGCGATTTGAGAATTTGGCTCACCTGCAAAGATAGGTTTCTTTTCATCTTTTATACACCAGAACCTCGTGCCAGAGTTTATCAAAGCTTGGGCCACATCCAAAACAATTGCTGTGCATATTTTCTTTTCTTGGAGTGATCGCTCAATTACATCAGTTATACGATGCAAATGTTCAATAGTTGAGCGTTTATTGCGACATCCAAATTGATGAGTTGGAATAAGGTATTGCTGTAATTGGTATTTAATTGTATATGTTATAGTGATATAATGCGTACTACGTATTGTCCGTTAACTTGTCCAACATATAGGCCTAGTCATTAGATATGCGGCGTTCGACGAGTTGATGAAGTTATTTGGATAAATATTCGATTAGTATCGGATATATATTGAAGGTAGATGAATGAATTGGATAATGAGAAAGTTCTCAGATGAGTGATTCAAAAATTTTGGAAAATGGACGGAGCATATGATGAGGCATAAATGCTTTAATGGAGACAAGGATGAAAGACAGAGGAAGTAGGCAGTTTATGCATGGACAGTGGAGGAAGTGGTAGCTTTGTTTATAACCGCAGTTGAAGTCATTAGGAAAACCCTGAGGACACCGAAGTTGTCCTCCAATAATCCCTTAGGAATGAAGGCTAGAAAGACAAAGAGAAAGAGAAACAGAAAGAGATAAATATATAGATAGCGAGAGAGAGAGAGAGAAAGAGAGAGAGAGAGAGAGAGAGAGAGAGAGAGAGAGAGAGAGAGAGAGAGAGAGAGAGAGAGAGAGAGAGAGAGAGAGAATCATCATCGTCATCACAATCATATGGTTCAGGCATTTGACTGTTCCGTCTTCAAATATCTTTTTCCTTTCGTCACCCTACCATTCTTGTTCCTTTTCCTCTGTAGGCCTATAAGAAGTTCTTTGGCATTCTTTCGTTACTCGTCGTCTATGTGCTCTTTCCATTCCTGTTTCTGATGTTTCTTTTTCTATCTGTATCGGCCATCTGAGGACCACATTTCCAATTTCAATCCTTTATTCCTTGTTCTTTTATTTTTCTCCTATATTCTTTCATCTTTTCACTATGTACATCCAATATAATACATCAAATATTTCCAATCTATAGGCGTACATCTTTTTGACTTCTTTAATCCAATTTGATGTTGACTTCTTTCCCCATAGATATTTGAAGATCTGTTTAGTTATGGTATTTTTATTGATAGCGATATCACTAAATAAACATTTTATTCGTTGTGCCAATGCACTGATTTCTAATTCCGTTAGTTCTCACTCATTGTCTTACGCCTCGTAGCAACTCAATATCTGAACTCTATTTTGTTTTCAGTTGTGCTTCTTTTTTTCCTTCTTCACTCCAATGAATAGGCCCAAGTTGACCTGTTCCGAATCCCATCTTCTCCTCGGTCTACCAACATCTCTTTTCCAATTAGGTTCATACTTAAAGCTTGTTACTGGTAATCGGTTATTTTGCTGTGGCCCGAGCGTTGGCACCATCTCCTCTTACTGTGCGAAGATTCAAATTTTAGTTCTTGTCTAATATCTTCATTCCTCTTCTTACCAGGAGAGAATATCCCTGTGTGCTTGTTAAAAATGTCGTTTCAATCGGTTGAATTTTCACTTTTCTTCCTTTTTATAATAATTTTATAATATTGATAATATTGATTTTATAATATTTATAATTTTCTTCCTTGACTCCAATTAGGACCGCTCTTATTGGGCTCAAGGTTAACAAAATTACGTTGTTTGAAAGATTATTTTTCTTTTTATTTTCTGCGACAGTTTTTTTTTTGCGATCCATACTTATGTCGGTATTTTAAAAACGCTGCGGGAAGTGGCAGCCGTCTACAGCTCTGATGTTCACTGGCATTGCAAACGCTGCTGAACATAAAACAGACTCAAATCGTAAAAACGTGATAAATTTCACCGACAGCGATGCGGCGGCGGCGTCGTTACGAGCGCCCACGCACACTGTCAATGTAGGAAATAATATTCCTTCAGAGTTCAGAGTTTCCGAGAACAATAAGCTTGTTCAGTACATTCGTAACCTTGATATACAGCCAACATGTACGGCTTTTCTTTTGTATCGTTGTTACCTTCTGTACCAGCTGTTTAGACCTTCTGCACTTCCATTTCCACCATTCACTGGCGATTGTTTCCCGAACCGAGCTGCGTATAGTAAAGCTTAGAAGAAAAATAAATTAAATAGATGAAGTAAATTCTAAAAATTACTACGCATACTGTTGTGGAGTTTTAGCCAGTGGCTGATTTCTAAGATTATAGGTGCCGGAACGCATCAATTCTAAAGTTGTACAGACACAAATATACTTATATTTTACACTATCGTATAAGTTTACATCAGGTTATTACAAAGGAGGTCTACATTTTTAAAGCCTTATAAAATATGTAACATACATATAAACTTGTATCTAAAAAGGTAATAAAGTTTACTGATATTTCTAAAGAGCTTCATCGTCAGGTTAGCCGCAACATAATCGAAAACATGTCATTCAATCAAACCTTAAGTGACAGTTTCGGTGGTTCGGACATTTAAAAAAAGTTTCAGTAGTTTCATCATATTGTTGTCGTCATATTGTTTGTTTCTTGACCTTCCTTACTCTTGTGTCCAATGCTGTATGATGGCCAGAAATCAGCCCTCTCACATTCACATGAAGATATTGGTATTGATTCGATACCATATTTCAAGGTAGAAAGACTCTCCGGAAAAATCTGGAATGCACGTATTCTCGGAAGCTCCCAATCAGTTGCCTTTCATGGAGTTTTAATTTTGAAGCAAGTTTTTTTTATTTAATTTCTCCATAGGTTATTGGGACATTTTTTGAACGATAGTAGTTAAGATGAAAACTAGTGCAGGTGTTTGATTTTGACAAACGTTTAGTTTTGTAGTGGGGATGATGAGGGGCACAATTTAAAAAGTAGTAGTAAGTTTTTGTAATGATTAGGTTTTTCTTTTCATATATTTTTTCGGTAATTTATTTTTGGATCAAAGAAAAAAATAATTTATTTTTTTCCGGCGCGTTCCCCCTGAAATCAAACCCTGGTTTTTAGCATGTACAGTAGAACCTCACTAAGTCGTCACCTACGGGACCGAAGGGGTGACGAATTAGTGAAATAGATGAATTAGTGAGGGAGTAAGAAACGAACCCATTAAAGACAATATAAAATGTTTTATTACAACACTAGCAATGTACAGGACTAATGTTATGCTCGGGGGACATATTTATTGCTAGAAATTTTCAAACTCAAACAAGTACTGTAATTGCAAAAAAAAAAGTTAAATGATTGTGGGTAGGTTCTGTGGATACGTAAGTAACAATTTCATCATCACCAAACATTTCGTAGCCTACATCCGGTAAGTCTATTTCACACCAATTTTTTACGTCGTCTTCATTCAAATTGTTCAACGGTGGTAAGAACTGGCAGATATCTAACAATTCTGATGTGGGGTCAAGAGCTTCCGGTTCTGTAGACGCTGGTTGTAATTCAGATGGCCGTAACTTATTCCAGGCAGATTTTAGAGTGTTTTCCGGAATACTTTGCCAGACATCAGCAATCCGACTGAATTTTCTGAAACGTATTATGCTGTAACAACACTCACTTATTGTGCCGTGTACACAGGTATGAAATACGGAACCAATACCTTCCGCAATCCGTTCTCCTGGCTATTATTAGAATCCCGGCCACAATCAGCACGTTTCTGATTCACCCCCCTCCCCCCAATTTAATTAGAGCGTGTATGTTACTCGCTTCTTAGTAAAGAAAAAGAAAAAAAGCTTGAGTGAGTAACGAATTACAGAGGGAGACAAATTAGTGAGGTTCCACTGTACTCACTAAACAATATGGTGTTAGATTCTTAAAATTCTCGGCGTTACCTGAAACGACGTAAGGGAGGCGAGTTTTCCTTTAAGAAGCAACGGCAAAGATAGACGTTAGGTTCTAATACTCACGACATTTTTTAACGAATTACTCGATTTTGCATGTAAAATATTTATTGTATTTGATTAAAGTAGCGTATAGTAGTCTTCTTGTTCTTCAGGATTATTTCACTCCTACACCATCGTGTCCGCGGTCTCCCAACTCTTCGCTTTCACACAAGCTTGTAGCTCATAGCCTCCCTTGGTATATTTTATCCAGCGGCTTGTTCCTCCATCTTTCTTTATTCCTTCCTTCCTTTTCCTGGCGTTGCAGCCCAGCGTAGCTTTTAGCCTGCTCAACGACTTTCTTCCATTCCACCCTCTCATTACACATCCGTCTCCATCCCCTCACGTTCATACATCTCAAATCATCCTCCACGTCATCGAACCATCTCTTTCTAGGTATGCCTCTGATTCTTTTTCCTACCGGTATCCAATCTGCGATTCTCTTAAGACATTCTTCTGTCGTCCAGTCGCCTTACGTGGCCCAGCCACTTAAGCCTCCTACTCTGAACAAACTGCCACCCTCATCCGAATCCTCCAACAGTCGTCTTCAGCTTGTAGAGGCGCGAAGATTTTTCTCAAGACTTCTCGTTCAAATATTCTTAGAAGTTGTGCGTCTGCGCTGGTTAATGTCCAGGCGCATCTTTCTTTATACCATAGTGTTATTTCTGTTTCGGTTGTATTCCTATCTTATAGCGCTATAGCACCAACTACTGCAACTTATAACAAGCTGGTTGATACAGTGCATAAACTAACTGTATGCCTATGGAAACTGAAGACAATGCCGCAAGACTGACGTGAATCGACCTAACTGATTACAGAAAGGACGGCAGAGTAGTGTGTAAGAATTACAGGCGTATATCTCTTCTCTCCATTGTATATAAAGTAAATATCACTATTACATTAACGACTCGGAACACTAGGTTTTTTATAAGTAAAAGCATAAAGTTTTACCTTACAACCTGAACCGGTTTTCTCCTTTAAAAGGCTTCTTCAGAGGCTGCCGCTGGTAGCGCTGTCCGTCTTGTTGTTGGCGACGGAATCGAATTTCGAAAGATCGATGCTGTGTGTGTGGGGTGAGATATGTTCGAATAATGCGTGCGATTTGAATTGTGTCTGTTCGTTAAGCATGTCGTTTTTATTTGTTTTTGTGTGTTTGTATATTTCTAATTGTTCTAGAGTGTCTAGTTTTCGGCCTTTTTTGTGTACGTGTAGAATGTTCATGTTATTGTCGATGTTTTTATATATGTGGTTTGCTTCAATGAGGTGGTTTGCAAAGGTGGATTCTGTAGTGGAGTACCTTTGTGTGTTCACTCTATCTCTGTTTGAAGCTACGTCCTGTCTGGACTATGTAGAATTTATTGCAATTTGAGCAGTTTAGCTTGTAAACACCGGGTAGATTGAATTTGTTTTGCGCTTTGTGTGTGTGTTTTGATAGTGTGTGTTCCGTTTTGTTAGTAGTTTTGTAAGCGATTCTGTATCATGCTTTTTTGAATTTGTGCGCTTTTTTTTCAGTTTGTTTGTTGATGTATGTTAGTGTTATGAATTTGTTGTTTTCTGTCTTTGTCTGTTGTTTGTTTTGTGTTTTGTGTAGGAGTTTACTGACTATTGTTCTGTCATATCCGTTAGATTCTGTGTATATAAAGTATTCACGACCGTAATCCAAAGAAGACTAATTGCCATTGTTGGGAGAACATCGTCATCATCTTCTTCTTCTTAACGGTTTTAGGCTTTAGCGGCCTGTTCCTATTCCACAGTCCACCTTCTCTTAGGTCTACCAACTTCTCTTCTGCCTCTACAGTTGTAATCTTTCGCCATCTTCGGTACTCTACTTTCTTCCATTCTATGTGTTCCCTTCATATGTGTTGAAGCTTTTTCTTCTGTATTCCTTAATTCTTTCATTAACTGCAAAAATATCTAAATCACTTCTTATCTCCTCATTTCTTATATGATCTCGTCTATTACAACTATTAACTGATCTCAGAAATTTCATTTCTGCTGTTTGTATCTTCTGTTCATCTTTTTTCTTTATGACCCCATTCCAATAGTAGCCTCGAAAACCAGGACGGTTGGAAGAACAATTATTGGAAGAATACTGATCAGGGTTTAGAACAGGAATCTCCATAACTGACCAAATATTCACAGGTAAACAAATTCTAAACGAATGTTGGGGAGTTTGCCAGAGATGTGTATCAATTAAACGGTGGATTTCCACCATGAAAACGATAGCGTATTGAGACGCAAATTATAATGCTATGATTTGCAATACCAGTACTATTGGTCAGCCTAACAATAAAGACAATGACTGAAACACTTGGAGAGAACTCACTCACTCACAGAACCATTTAGAAGACCCAGGGTCTAAAACAGAGCGAGATGCTGGCTCCTCTCTTCCTCAGTCTGGCTCTAGAATACACAGTAAGAAATATCGGTATGGAGAAGCATACATGACTTCCGTGTTCTAAGATTTATTTTTAAAATCATTTGCGAAATGAAATATTTTCATAGAAACTACTTCTTTCTACTTCTTGCTTCAGGCTTAACCACAGTACTGTGGTTACTAACGTATACCACCTCACGTTAGCGCACTCAATTTTCACTGATGATGGCAGTCGATGGCACTGCCGAAACGTCTGGTTTTTCAGAAACCATTGGACCACAGCCGAACAGCCCGGCAAAGAATTTTAATAACAAACTACTTCTTTATTGACGATAACGTAGTACACATAAAAAATTATCCCCTCCCCCTTCAACTATCATTTTAATTTATAGAAAATTACTCCCTCTCCCTTCAACTAGCCTCTTCATTTATAGATATTTCATCTACGTTTCTACAGAGGATTATTATGATCTTCTTTTCAGGATACTTTATTTATCAAAATTAAATACTTTACTCTTGTTAAAACATAAAACGTTGCAGGTAAACTACCCCTTCCCCTTAACCGATCGTCATAAAAATCTATAAGCGTTGAGTCCTCTACAACTCAGGCAATTGTGAAAAAAATTATTTGATTCTGTTTGAATTTACGGCAGTTATCGTTCGTCAAAGAAAAAATCGGTATGGAGAACCATACATGACTTGCATGTTCTCAGATTATATATAAAATCATTTGGTACTGCCTTTATGCGTACCCGCAGTTATTTCGATAATGCGATTTTTGGGCTTCGATATGTAGTGAATATCGCACATAATTTTATGTAGTGAAAGAATTATATAAATTATAATTTTGTATGTTGCAAAATAGTTGGCTGGTGATTGCAATTGATTTCGTTTGTCATTTTTTAATGGAAAATGACTGTAGTAGTAATTTATCACCGGGTCGTGGCTGTGACACCAAAAATTGATTATGTTAGGTTAACATGAAAACTGAAATTATACATGGAAACCAATACGTGTGTAATGTAAAACTATTTTTTTTTTCTAAAACCACGAAAAACCCAACTCGAAGTAAGGCGGGAGTAAGTCAAGTAAGTCAAGTAAGTCAACCCCTTGCCTATAATTATAGGCCTACATGTCACTTTTTGTGGCAGAACTCGTTTTTTTGGTAAAATTCGTTTTACGACAAGTACTCGTTTTGTGACTAACAAGAAACAAACATCCATTATGTACAATTTGTAGACCATATGTTGTCATTCCTTAATACAGTGTTTTTTGTTTTTTCATTAACGATAAACATTTGTATTTTTCATTTTGTATTTGCTGTTGTTTTTTCCAATTTGTAAACTTAAAAACGTTAGGTTCTTTATTTTAAGTGTTACTCTGTTATACGGATTGTATTACACGTTTAATGTTATGTTTTCTCAACCACAGCTTTTATTTATTTTAGCAGTAAACTAAAAACTCAAAACCATTATTATTTAACTACCAAATGAATTTGGTAATTAAAATTACAAGTATTTTTGCTTTACATTAAGAAATAGGGCAATTTACAATTACTACACTTCTTCTTTTCCACACCGTTATATATCGATACAATCGCATATTAAAAACATCGAAATGTATTGCGGGTACTCATACAGTTCCAATCATTTACATGAATTCGGTTCGATAATTCCTAAAAAAATATAGAATTTTGTCAAAGTGTAGTACACATATAAAACTTATAAAAAATTATCTACCTGATCAACTACAATTTTAATTTATAGAAAATTACCCCCTCCTGCTTCAACTACCCTTTTCATTTATAGATATTTCATCTACCTTTCTACAATGGATTATTATGACCTTCTTTTAAGGATACTTTATTTATCAAAATTAAGCACTTTACTCTTGTTAAAACGTAAAAGGTTGCAGGTAAACTACCCCTTCCCCTTAACCGATCTTCACCAAAATCAATAGGCCTCGAGTCCTTTACAATTCAGAACTGTATGCAAAAAATTATTTGATTCTATTTGAATTTGCGGCAGTTATCATTTGCCATAGAAAAATTCTACAGACAGACACACAGACAATTTTCGAAAAATGACTTTTTTCATATTACTTCCATGTTCCTTAAGGAAATGGAAGTATGGTGATGGCAAAAAAAAATCGTGTTCGAGATTATTGCAGATTCTGATTGTACTACACTCAAAACATGAAAAAAAGTCATTTTTCTAAAAGGGTCTGTCTGTGTGTCTGTGTGTCTATCTGTCTATAGATTTTTTTCTATGGCAAATGATAACAGCTGCAAATTCAAACAGAATCAAATAATTTTTTGCATACAGCCCTGATTTGTAGAGTACTCACGACCTGTTGTTTTTGGTGAAGATCGGTTGAGGGAAAGGGGTAGTTTACCAGCAACGGTTTTTTTTATCAAGGGTAATTGTTTTTGTTTGGCAAACGATAACAACCGCAAATTCAAACAGAATCAAAAAATGTTTCGCATACAGCCCTGAATTGTAGAGTTCTCAAGATCTGTTGATTTTGGTAAAGATCGGTTAAGGGAAAGGGGTAGTTTACCGGCAACGTTTTATGTTTTAACAAGGGTATTTTCTATGGCAAATGATAACAGCCGCAAATTCAAACATAATCAAACAATTTTTTGCATACTGCCCTTATTTGTAGTGTTCTCAAGACCTATTGTTTTTGGTGAAGATCGGTTAAGGGAAAGGGGTAGTTTACCAGCTACGTTTTATGTTTTAAAAGGGTATTTTCTATGGCAAACGATAAGAGCCGCAAATTCAAACAGAATCAAATAAGTTTTTGCATACCGCCCTGATTTGTTGCGTACTAAAGACTTATTGTTTTTGGTGAAGATCGCTTAAGAGAAAGGGGTAGTTTACCAGCCACGTTTTTTGTTTTATCAAGGGTATTTTTTATGGCAAACGATAACAGCCGCAAATTCAAACAGAATCATATAATATTTTGCATACAGCCCTGAATTGTAGAGTTCCCAAGACCTGTTGGTTTTGGTGAAGATCGGTTAAGGGAATAGGGTAGTTTACCTGCAACATTTTATGTTTTAACAAGGGTAATTTTTGTATGACGAACGATAACTGTCGTACATTAAAACAGAATTAACTACTCTTCTGCATACCTTTTTGAATTATACAGAAATCAAGGTCTGTTGATTTTGTTGAAGATCGGTTAAGGGAAAGGGGTAGTTTACCTGCAACGTTTTATGTTTTAACAAGGGTAATTTTTTCTATGACGAACGGTAACTGTCGTAAATTCAAAGAGAATCAAATATTGTTTTGCATACAGCCCTAATTTGTAGAGTTCTCAATACCTATTGTTTTATTGAAGATCGGTTAAGGCAAAGGGGTAGTTTACCTGCTACGTTTTATGTTTTATCAAGGGTGTTGTATATGGCAAACGATAAGAGCCGCAAATTCAAACAGAATCAAATAATTGTTTGCATACAGGCCTGAATTGTAGAGTAATCAAGGCCTATCGTTTTTGGTGAAGATCGGTTAAGGGAAAGGGGTAGTTTACCAGCAAACTTTTTATGTTTTAACAAGGGTAATTTTTAATATGACGAACGATAACTGCTGTAAATTCAAACAGAATCAACTACGTTCTTGCATACCTTTTTGAACTAAAGGGAACTCAAGGTCTGTTGATTTTGTTGAAGATCGGGTAAGGGAAAGGGGTAGTTTATCAGCAACGTTTTATGTTTTAAAAAGGGTAATTTTTTTATGAGGAACGATAACTGCCGCACATTCAAACAGAATCAAATATTTTTTTGCACGCATCCCTGAATTGTAGAGGACTGAAGGTCTATTGATTTTGGAGAAGATCGGTTAAGAGAAAGGGGTAGTTTACCTGAAACATTTTATGATTTAACAAGAGTAAAGTACTTAGTTTCTATAAATAAGTATCCTGATAAGAAGCTCATAATAAACCACTGTAGAAACGTAGATGAAATATCTAAATTCCTTCCCGGCCTGTTTGGCCGTAGACCAAGGTTTTCTGCAAAACCAGGCGTTTCGGCAGTGCCATCGACTTCCATCATCAGTGAAAATCGAGTGCGATAACGTGAGGTGGTATACGTTAGTGACCACAGTACTGTGGTTAAGGCTGAAGCAGTAAGTAGAAAGAAGTAGTTTCTATGGAAATATTTCATTTCTAAAATGATTTTAAATATAAATCTTAGAACATGGAAGTCATGTATGGTTCTCCATACCGATATTTTTTTTTTGGCAAACGATAACAGCCGCAAATTCAAACAGAATCAAATAATGTTTCGCATACAGCCCTGAATTATGGAGTTCTAAAGACCTATTTTTTTGGTGAAGATCGGTTAAGGGAAAGGGGTAGTTTACCAGCAACGTTTTATGTTTTAACAAGGGTATTTTCTTTGGCAAACGATAACAGCCGCAAATTCAAACAGAATCAAATAATTTTTTGCATACACCCCTAAATTGTAGAGTTCTCAAGACCTATTGTTTTTGGTGAAGTTCCTTATATGGGAAGGGGTAGTTTACCTGCAACGTTTTATGTTTTAAAAGGGTAAATTTTTCTATGACGAACGATAACTGCCGCATATTCAAACAGAATCAAATAATTTTTGCATACATCCCTGAATTGTAGAGAACTCGAGGCCTTTTGATTTTGGTGAAGATCGGTTAATGGGAAGGGGTAGTTTACCTGCAACCTTTTACGTTTTAACAACAGTAAAGTACTTGAAAATTCATTTAAACTTTTTCAAACAATGGTAATTGTTAAATATCGGTATGGAGAACCATACATGACTTCCATATTCTAAGATTTATATTTAAAATCATTTTCAGCCAAACAACCAGGCTGTGTCTTACCTGCCTTTTTATTGCTGTATTAAATGAAAAATATTATATTACATTAAAATGAAAAAATTATAATTTTATTGCCTGGCAACAAAATTATTTTATTTTTAACAATTACCATTGTTTCAAAAAGTTTAAATAAATTTTCAAGTACTTTACTCTTGTTAAAACGTAAAAGGTTGCAGGTAAACTACCCCTTCCCCTTAACCGATCTTCACGAAAATCGAAAGTCATTGAGACCTCTACAATTCAGGGACGTATGCAAAAAATTATTTGATTCTGTTTGAATTTGCGGCTGTTATCGTTTGCCATAGAAAATACCCTTGTTAAAAAAACGTTGCAGGTAAACTACCCCTTTCCCTCAACCGATCTTCACCAAAAACAATAGTTCTTGAGAACTCTACAATTTAGGGCTGTATGCAAATAATCTTTTGATTCTGTTTGAATTTGCGGCTGTTATCGTTTGCCATAGGAAATACCCTTGTTAAAACATAAAACGTTACAGGTAAACTACCCCTTTCCCTTAACCGATCTTCACCAAAAACAATAGGTCTTGAGTACTCTACAAATCAGGGCTGTATGCAAAACATTATTTGATTCTGTTTGAATTTGCGGCTGTTATCGTTTGCCATAGAAAATACCCTTGTTAAAAGAACGTTGCAGGTAAACTACCCCTTTCCCTCAACCGAACTTCACCAAAAACAATAGGTCTTGAGAAATCTACAATTAGGGCTGTATGCAAATAATCTTTTGATTCTGTTTGAATTTGCGGCTGTTATCGTTTGCCATAAGAAATACCCTTGTTAAAACATAAAAGTTTACAGGTAAACTACCCCTTTACCTTAACCGATCTTCACCAAAAACAATAGGTCTTGAGTACTCTACAAATCAGGGCTGTATGCAAAACATTATTTGATTCTGTTTGAATTTGCGGCTGTTATCGTTTGCCATAGAAAATACCCTTGTTAAAAAAACGTTGCAGGTAAACTACCCCTTTCCCTCAACCGAACTTCACCAAAAACAATAGGTCTTGAGAACTCTACAATTTAGGGCTGTATGCAAATAATCTTTTGATTCTGTTTGAATTTGCGGCTGTTATCGTTTGCCATAGGAAATACCCTTGTTAAAACATAAAACGTTACAGGTAAACTACCCCTTTCCCTTAACCGATCTCCACCAAAATCAAAAGATCTTGAGAACTCTACAAGTCAGGGCTGTATGCGAAACATTATTTGATTCTGTTTGAATTTGCGGCTGTTATCGTTTGCCAAACAAACAAAATTACCCTTGCTAAAAAAAACCGTTGCAGGTAAACTACCCCTTTCCCTCAACCGATCTTCACCAAAAACAATATGTCGCGAGTACTCTGCAAATCAGGGCTGCATGCAAAAAATTATTTGATTCTGTTTGAATTTGCGGCAGTTATCGTTTGCAAAAAAAAAATCTACAGACACACACACAGACAGACACACAGACAGACAGACACACAGACAGACACTTTTCGGAAAACGACTTTTTTTCATGTTTTGAGTGTAGTAGAATCAGAATCTGCAATAATCTCGAACACGATTTTTTTTGCCATCACCATACTTTCATTCCTTAAGGAATATGGAAATAAAAATAAAATAATTTTGTTGCCAGGGAATAAAATTATAATTTTTTCATTTTAATGTAAATCATGTATGAGAGAAAATATATCGTTCGTGGCAGGCAAGCATATCTCAATTATATAATGTTTACGTTTCCATTTTATTATTATGATTACTGCAATAAAAAGGCAGGGAACACACACACACACACACACACACACACACACACACACACACACACACACACACACACACACACACACACACACACACACACACACACACACACACACACACACACACACACACACACACACACACACACACACACACACACACACACACACACACACACACACACACACACACACACACACAATTCGCGTTATTTCTGGCCTCATTCATGTTTATTTTCTTACATTTGCACGCTTTTTAAATGGAAAGTGCCGAAACCCATACCAACATAACGCGTGCAAGCCGAAAAAGTGTCCAGCGTGGATGGCGATTTGCTTCCTGTGTATCGCTGGGCAGTGTAACTGCACGTGTTTACAGAGGAACGATTCATAGACAGAATTTTCGTCTTTAGGGAATGAACCCTCTGCAAGATGCTGAGGGTCCATGAGTGACTTCGGAGCGCTCCTTCTTTTCCGCGTGTTTGTTCTGTGAAACGTACACTGTAGATTCGCAGCTTTACTCTAAGCAACGCTCAATAGGAAATGTTGAAAATTTTTGTCCACGGTGTACCCTCATACACACTAAACCTGCTCTGATGTTTTAATTACGGACATCATAATATTAAAACATTGGAAACTTGAGCACTACTTAATGGAGATCAAATATTAACTTGTACAAGCCATTAACTTTATGCATATTTTTTATATATATGTGTACAACGTTATCGGCAACAAAGAAGTAGTTTTTGTTAAAATTCCTTCCCGGGATGTTTGGCCGTAGTCCAATGTTTTCTACAAAACCAGACGTTTCGGCAATGCCATCGACTTCCATCATCATTGAAAATCGAGTGCGATAACGTGAGGTGGTATACGTTAGTGACCACAGTACTGTGGTTAAGGCTGAAGCAGTAAGTAGAAAGAAGTAGTTTTTATGGTAATATTTCATTTCGAAAATGATTTTAAATATAAATCTTTACTCTTTAATCTTTACTTAGTTTAATATAAACTAAGTACTTTACTCTTGTTAAATCATAAAATGTTTCAGGTAAACTACCCCTTTCTCTTAATCGATCTTCACCAAAGTCAGTAAGCCTTGAGTCCTCTACAATTCAGGGATATATGCCGAAAATTATTTGATTCTATTTGAATGTGCGGCAGTTATCGTTCGTCATAGGAAAAATTACCCTTGTTAAAACATAAAACGTTTCAGGCAAACTACCCCTTCCCCTTCACCGATCTTCACCAAAATCAATAGGCCTTGAGTCCTCTCAAATTCAGGACTGTATGCAAAATAGTATTTGATACTGTTTGAATTTGCAGCTGGTATCGTTTGCCATAGAAAAAATTCTACACACAGACACTTTTCGGAAAATGACTTTTCTTCATGTTTTGAGGGTAGTACAATCAGAATCAGTCCTTATCTCGAACACGATGTTTTTTGCCATAACCATACTTCCATTTCCTTATGGAACATGGAAGTAAAAATGAGTGTAGACCGCTCAGTGCGCAAAATGAATGAGTGTAGTGCGCAACTATATTGCGCACTGGTCCAGCAAGTTACCGGCACGAAACAATCAGTCTTTGAGGGAATTCTGAACAGGGCCGGCCTTAAGGACGGGCCAACCGGACCGTGGCCCGGGCGCAGATTTTTAGAGGGCCAAAATAATGGATAAAAAAAAATCAAGTTTTTCTTTCCTTTATGATTGTTAATAAATGACGTTGTTCTCTCAAGCAGGTTAAACAGTTTGCTCTATTATCAATGAATGCCACTGTTTGGTACATAATAAGACAATCAATATAAATCTTCACAAAGCGGTATTATTTGACGTATTTTGACATTCACGCTCAGCCACAAAACGGCAACAAGATCATCGCCAATCTTGTCCATGATCATTACTTAGGTAAAACAACCCAAAATGAGTTGATTACTTTGCTTGGGTCTGAAATAAAAAATGATATAATTGAAAGAGCAAAGCAAGCCAAGTACTTTTCACTAATATTAGACTGTACGCCCGACATCAGCCACCAAGAACAATTGTCATTTACAATTGTTTTCTTGAATGTACTGAAACAGATGTTCAAGTAAAAGAACATTTCTTGTCATTTTTTCCTATTGATGTCACTACTGGAGAAGGTTTGAAGAAATTGAAGAGACCTGTGGGTTAGACATGAAAAATTGTAGGGGGCAAGGTTACGATAATGGAGGCAACATGACTGGAAAATATAAAGGAGTGCAGTCAAGAATTTTGTCAATGTTTCCTAAAGCTTTTTTCAATCCTTGTGGATGTCATTCAATTAACCTACTAATTGGAGATGCTGTTGCTTCATCTGTAAAAAAATTGCCAACTCTTTGTTTGGAGTTTTACGTCTGTACGTCCTGTTTTCATCGTCTACTAAAAGATGGAAAATACTCAAGAAAAGTCAGTTGACACTTATTGTCAAAGAAGTCTGTGAAGCTAGATGGGAGTGTAGAATTAACAGCGTAAAGGCAGTCAGGTATCAAATGGTTGAAGTTTGAGAAGCGCTACAGGCAATGCAAGAGGAACTCATTGATCCAAAAGTGACATCTGAAGCCAAATCATTGAAAACAATTTAACATCTATTGACTTCATTGTCTCTCTTGTTGTTTGCCATGATATGTCGTTTCAAGTAAACTTGGTCAGCAATACCATGCAAAACGCCAACAGTGACTTATCAACGCCAACACATCTTCTTGAAAAGTGCCAAACATTTTTAAAAGAACATCGTGAAACTGGATACGCAGGTGCTGTAGTAACAGCCAAAGACATAGCTGAAGTCTTGGAAATTGAAGCTGTTTACAAGAAGCAGCCTGAGAGAAAGAAAAAGCGGCAATTTGATTATGAGTTCCGAGACAAATCCCCAACATAACCAGAGCAGTTGTTTAAAACAGTTGTCTTTTACCCGCTTATAGATCAGGCTCTGACATCCATCGAACAGCGCTTTACACAACTTGAGACTGATAACCAGCATTGGGGTTTTTTGTACAACGTGCAAACTCTTCTAGAATCCGAAATCTTGAAACAAAAATGTTTGAATCTTCAAAACGATCTTCAAGATGAAGATAAATTAGGAGAAAGTGACATCGATGGCAACCACCTTTTTGAGGAGCTTAACATCTGGGTGAACATCTGGGTGTATTTCTGAAGAACTCTGAGATAAAAACTTCTGTTCAAACTTTGCAACTTATTTCAAAAAGTAACATGATTAACTGCTTTCCTAATATATGGATTACATTGAGGGTTCTTTTAACAATTCCTGTCACGGTTGGTAGTGGAGAACGCAGTTTCAGTAAGCTCAAATTAATTAAAACTTATTTACGCTCTACAATGGCGCAAGACCGCCTATCATCTCTAGCAACAATTTCTATTAAAAATGACATTGCAAACCAGTTAGATTTATCGAAAATTGTTAAAAGGTTTGCTGAAGCAAAAGCAAGGAGAAAGAAATTTAACTAAACTTTAAAAATATATGTTTTTTATTTTTAAAGAAAAACTTTAATGCAGTAAATCTTGGTGTGACGTTTTTAGTAAAAATAAACTTTACATGTGGAAATATGTTTGTGTTTTGATAATATCTGTACATATACTTATATTAAGAAGAAATGTACACTGACTGACTGAATTAAAATTATAGGAAACTGTTTGAAATTGATTCTTTTTATTTGATGTTCTCCACTGGCATTGAGTGTCCATGTGAAACACTTATATAGGTGAGTCAAGTTACAGCTTTATTAAGTTAAATTTTAAAAACAGGCCTAAGTGACATTTAATGGGTTTCAAGAAAAATAAAAAAAATATTTGTTAACATTTGAAAAGTTATATAGTTTTATAAACTTTAAATTGTTTAAATAATTTCATGTAGACCTACATCGTTTCTTTACGTGTAGGGCTTAACCGCTGCCACTAGTATAAAATAGTCGTGATAAAACTTTTAAAGTACAATGTTATTAAATTAGTACTGATGAGAAAATAAGCATCACAATTTGGGGGGGGGGGCGCAAAATTGTGTCTCGGCCCGGTCAGACCTAAAGGTTTGGGCCGGCCCTGATTGTGAAGGTTTCACTGCTAATTAGAGAGCTTCAGTTAACGATAATTGGGCATCCCACTTAACTGTAATTACGTAGATTTTAGCTTGAAAACAATGTTTGCAAGTAGAGGTGTGCTAAAGTAGTATTTTAAAATAACAGGTAAGGACGAAACCGTTCCAAAAAAATAACACTTACAAATATATGTTATTATAGGGGAGAGTAAGGCAAAATGACATACTTTCTAAAAATCGCCTGTAAATATTTACTGTGGATTACATTAAAAATGCGGCTTTGGGTTTTTCTAATGCTTTATTTACTTGCGAAACAAAGTACATGGTTCAACTTACAAAAAAAAAACTATATTTAAATAACACAAATTTTACAAAAAAAAACACCAAGTGTGTCATTTTGCATAACATGGTGGGCAAAATGACACACTTATTTTATTTATATTTTTTCTTTAACATAGCTGAAACACTAGTCCCGGCACTCTTCACAAATGAACTGTTTGATCTTTTTAGTTACTCCAGCACACTCAGCATGAGCCCACTGACGACATTGCTGGCACTGGATCCATTGCTCTCGGTGTCTAGATTGGCTGAACAGTTCGTTGCAATACAAACAACCAACATCAGAATCAGCATCGTCATTATCAAATGTTGGTTCATCATCGGAAGAGTCTATAGCAATACGTCTTTTAACTTTAGCCCTCTCACTCTTTCTTCTTTCTTTTCAGCTTCTTTTTCTTTTAATTCATTTAAAAACGGACTCTCGGTGAGAACACTTTGATATGTATTTTTCTTCTTGTGACGTGATGATGATGATACACTTGCTATCGGAACTGGAGACAATTCGTTCAGCAATTCAGACACATCAGTTTTCTCATTTTCGGAATAAGCCTCTACGAAAACGTTACCAGAAGTTGAAGCAACAGCATCGCAATTTAATGGGTTAGTGAGCATTTTTTTCTCATTTTTTGACTGCTTCTCGTAAATTGTGTCATCTTCAGGGATATCAGTAGCAGCGCTGGGTAGATATAAGTGGTCAGGGAATATATTGGGGTTTAATGGAGAAATGCCGGTGACTTTAAATCCACTAAGTGCTATTCCGACGGTAGCAGCTTTATTGTAGGCTCTTGTAAATAATGAAGAGATTTGGTATATTGACACAGTTCTCCCTGGATCTGCCTTCAGCCATGTCGTGACTTCTTGGTCATAGTAGGTTGCTAAAGGTCCAAAAAATGCGACATCTAGGGGCTGGAGTCGGTGCGTGCAATGGGCTGGGAGACAAAACAGAATGACGTGATTTTTTTTAGCAAATTCAAGAGAATCCAGATTTTTTTGGCTTGCGTGGCCATCTAAAATTAATAACGCCTTATTTTCATTCGTCGGTCTTACAAACTTCACGAAGTGTTTAATCCATTTAAGAAAGAGGTCTCCAGTCATATATGCTGATTCATTATACAATGGGAGGGTACCTGGTGGAACTCCATCATACAAATCTTGATTGAATTTTTTCCTCGGAAAAATCAATGCTGGTGGAATAAAAGTTCCAGCGCTGCTCACACACGCCACTCCTGTAGTATGAATACCCCTTTCGGCACTAGTAATTGCACCAACTTGCTTTTTACCTCTCTTGGCGATTATTTTTTGAGTTTTTTGTACAGTTGTAAGTTTAGTCTCATCCATGTTAAAAATCATTGTTGCCTGTATGTTATTAGTTTGAACTGTTTCTTCCAACTTTTTAAAATAATTCTGAACCTGAGGTCTATTGAAGGCTTGGGCTCTTGCAGCTGAGGTAGCTTCAGGAACTCTTAAGGATATGTTCGGATGCCGAGAAATAAAGCTGTGAACCCATTGCCTACTAGCCAGTTTTTTATTTTTATTAAATTGATGTTCACATCCACTGCGCTCGGCAAGTTTGTATGCAAGTTCCCTCAAGTCATAGGTAGTCAGGCCAAAAAGTCGTGACTCTAAGTCTAATATATGTGTGATTAATCTTTGTTCCAGATCACCACTGAGTGATTTCTTGAAGCGACCGAGACATTTTGTTACACCACGGGCATGAATATTCTTTCCCTGAGCGCGTCTCCGCAATGTCGCCTGAGGAACGTTGAACGTAATAGATGCTTTTTTCCATCCCATCCTCTTATCATTCACCGCTTCTATCGCCTTCTGCATGTCTTCACTCGACCAGGATTGTCGATTCGATATTTTTCTTATAATTAGAAACCATCTGAAGCAAAAAGAAAGTTATGAAATTAACGTAAGGCAAAACAACACACTTTGTATTTATGTAAGGCAAAATGACACACTCCATGTGTCATTTTGCCCAAATACGTTGTAGATACGGTTACGTCAATTTGTAGGTTAGAATGTTTATGCAGGCGATCGTATTTAACGGCAATTGAAAGCCAAACAATAACAGGTGTTGCAGACAACAAAGGAATAACTTACTACCACAATTAGTAACAAAATTATTACGTCAATTTTCAACTTACCTTGATCTTGAAACGTATATTTTAAACAAATTGCTATAATAACAACGGAAATCACTTTCAACGTGTCTAACGTGGCGCATGGCACGGAAAAGAGTAGAGTCGCAGTCTTGCCACGCGCAGAAAACATATTCCTTAAAAAAGCGCCAAGAAACAGTTGGTATGTCGTTTTGCCTTATATGTCATTTTGCCTTACTCTCCCCTATACGTATTATATATATAGCTTTATTATATAATTTGTTAGAAGAAATAAATTAAAACTAAAAGTATTAACAGTGTTACTTTACATTGTCACTTTATTAAGCTGTTACTGTTTAAAAGAAAACAAGAAACAAGAGAATTTATAGGCCTGTCTCCTTTGGGAATACTAATTTAAGTTATCACTAGGAGTAAACAAACTGATATAGATTTAATATATTAAATTATTGATTCCATTTTGGTTAGACAAATCAGTTGCGAAACTCAGGCAATTAAATTTAGAGTGTACGTAATAGCAAAAAAAATAATGTCAAAAACATTTACGTGAGATGTGCAGTGAAGTTAAAATCATCTCCGAAATCACATTAACAAGAAGTATACTATATGGCCTATCAGCCACTCTATAGGTTATAACACAATATAATTCGCTTTTTCAAAATTTACCAAGTTGGTATCTACTATAATATATAATTTGTTATTATAATCTGTATTATGTATCTGCACAACACATGAGAATAAATGTAACATCACTATGAATTTATCCATTTATTAAAAACAGCTTCGTCTCGTTGGCATAGGAGATATTCTGAACCTCGCTGTTTTGCTTCGTTTCGTACTTGTATGGCAATCGGCACATGCGCAGAATGAAGTATTCAGCACTAAAAAGTGCCTTTGTACTCGTGTTCTCGTAATACTCGTAGTACTCGTTTAATTGTTTATTCGTTATTTGCTTCTCGGAACCGCGAGTAATCGGAACGGGTATTTCGACTTTTCAGTTAACGTTGAATCGGAACAGGTATTTCAGCTTTTCAGTCACTGTTATATCCGTCCACAAAAGTATCGTTCCAAAATACCTGTTATAGATATATCGGCCCACCTCTGTTTTCAAGTAATCTATCAAGCTACGTAATGGTATTATCATATTAGGTAATGTTAGGTGTAAGCACTCGTTGTTAAGAGGTATGCCCGCTTTAGTCGTGCCTACAGAGCACTGTAGGACTATGAACCGTCATTACACATTGAAATTTATTATTACTATTGTTCTTATTATACACTTGGCTCGTTTCGAAAGTTGGCAGCTTACTCCCGTACTCACAGTGGCGCCTGAGACTGAGAATTCTGATGGCGGTTTAAAAGCTACACCGCTGTTACGAGTTATCAAAACTGCATTCTTTGTTCCTTCTTCCTTACATTTATTTATTTTTGTTTTGTGGACAGTAGAAATAAAGTGAGAAAGATATTGGAAACAGTATGTTAGGGTTTATTTTATATTCTAACTTACAATTAGTTTATGCCACAGTTTCTTAAGCTTCCACGGGCGGCGTCATAATTATTCAAACGATTGTAAGGCCGTGGTCTACTATAATTACCCTGCAGACGGGTGTTATCATCAGACGTTTCGGCCCCACCTTTGGAGGACACCTTCAGTGAGCCGTCAGTCTTTCCCACTGTGGTTTTACTGACGAAAACCTTGTCAGCTGTTTCAAACCCGTTTCCGCCGCTCAGAATCCGCGGCATGGATCAGAATACCATTAGACCAGGATACGCTACGGTATGCGACGGTATTTAACCCTTTCAGTCACAGTGTCCTATATCTAGGACACCATATTTTGAACAACACTGTGTCTGTCCTGGACTGCGGATTGAGATGCTTTTCATACTGTACTATTTTTAGTATCTTTCTTTATTCATTAATGTTTAATGAAGAAATTTGTGTTAGTGGTTGAAATCACAAGCAGAATGATCACTATTGCACACCAATATATAATATCGGTATGGAGAACCATACATGACTTCCATATTCTAAGATTTATTTTTAAAATCATTTTCGAAATGAAATATTACCATAGAAACTACTTCTTTCTACTTACTGCTTCAGCCTTAACCACAGTACTGTGGTCACTAACATATACCACCTCACGTTATCGCACTCGATTTTCACTGATGATGGAAGTCAATGGCATTGCCGAAACGTCTGGTTTTGTAGAAAACATTGGACTACGGCCAAATATCCCGGGAAGGAATTTTAACAAAAACTACTTCTTTGTTGCCGATAACGTTGTACACATATATATAAAAAATATGCATAAAATTAATGGCTTGTATAAGTTAATGATTGATCTCCATTAAATAGTGCTCAAGTTTCCAAAGTTTTAATATTATGATGTCCGTAATTAAAACATCAGAGCAGGTTTAGTGTGTATAAGGGTTCACCGTGGACAAAAATTTTCAACATTTCCTATTGAGCGTTGCTTAGAATAAATCTGCGAATCTACAGTGTACGTTTCACAGAACAAACACGCGGAAAAGAAGGAGCGCTCCGAAGTCACTCATGGACCCTCAGCATCTTGCAGAGGGTTCATTCCCTAAAGACGAAAAGTCTGTCTATGAATCGTTCCTCTGCAAACACGTGCAGTTACACTGCCCAGCGATCCACAGGAAGCAAATCGCTATCCACGCTGGACACTTTTTCGGCTTGCATGCGTTATGTTGGTATGGGTTCGGCACTTTCCATTTAAAAACCGTGCAGATGTAAGAAAATAAACATGAATGAGGCCAGAAATAACGCGAATTGTGTGTGTGTGTGTGTGTCTTCCCTGCCTTTTTATTGCGGTAGTGATAATAATAAAATGGAAACGTAAACAGTACATAACTGAGATATGCTTGCCTGCCACGCACGATATATTTTCTCTTATACATGACTAGCAGAATACCCGTGCTTCGCTACGGAGTTTCACGTTGTACGTAATGAAAATGTTAGTTTAATTAATAAAGTTTAATTAAAGTAGGCTTCTTAAAAATAAATAGCTGTTGCCCACAACTTCGTTCGCGTGGTCTTCAATTTAATGCGATAATATATTTAGAACAGAATCTATTCTATTGGGTTGCCATAGTAACCAGATCTAATAGTTTTTAAGACCGCAAAGGACCCCCCAGAGGATCGTATCGAAAAAAACACTTGTCCTATGTTGTTCTCCCTTTGCGTAAAATATTTGTGCCAAGTTTGGTTGAAATCGGTCCAGTGGTTTAGGAGGCGATGTGGAAGACCCCAAAGAACCCCCAAAAGGACCCCATCGAAAAAAAAACCTATCCTATGTTGGTTCTCCCGTTGCGTAAAATATTGTTCCAAGTTTGGTTGAAATCGGTACAGTGGTTTAGGAGGAGATGTGGAAGAAACCTTCGCGGACGTGCGCACAACAACTCACCGAAGTTTCATCGCAATCGGATGAATGGTATAGGAACGCATACGGGACAAACAAAGAAACATTCATTTTTATATATAAGATGTAAACTATACCACTTACTTGACATAAACCGTGATAGCTAAGCTAATGTACAACATATATGTATTAATTATACACATAAATGTTCCTCGATATACACTCTATCTATTGGCGAAAACTTGAATAAAATCCGTTCAGTACTTCCTGAGATTAGCGATTTCAAACACACAGAGAAAACGGACCGACTTTACTTTATACTATGTACAGATTTACATTAAAATGAAAAAATTATAATTTTATTGCCTGGCAACAAAATTATTTTATTTTTAACAATTACCATTGTTCCAAAAGTTTAAATGAATTTTCAAGTACTTTACGCTTGTTAAAACGTAAAAGGTTGCAGGTAAACTACCCCTTCCCCTTAACCGATCTTCACCAAAATCAAAAGGCCTTGAGACCTCTACAATTCAGGGACGTATGCAAAACATTATTTGATTCTGTTTGAATTTGTGGCTGTTATCGTTTGCCATAGAAAATACGCTTGATAAAAAAACATTGCAGGTAAACTACCCCTTCCCCTTAACCGATCTTCATCAAAAACAATAGGTCTTGAGTACTCTACAAATCAGGGCTGTATGCAAAAAATTATTTGATTCTGTTTGAATTTGCGGCTGTTATCGTTTGCCATAGAAAATACCCTTGTTAAAAAAACGTTGCAGGTAAACTACCCCTTTCCCTTAACCGATCTTATCCAAAAACAATAGGTCTTGAGAACTCTACAATTTAGGGCTGTATGCAAATAATCTTTTGATTCTGTTTGAATTTGCGGCTGTTATCGTTTGCCATAGGAAATACCCTTGTTAAAACATAAAACGTTGCAGGTAAACTACCCCTTTCCCTTAACCGATCTTCACCAAGAACAATAGGTCTTGAGAGCTCTACAATTCAGGGCTGTATACGAAACATTATTTAATTCTGTTTGAATTTGCGGCTGTTATCGTTTGCCAAAAAGAAAATTTCCCTTGATAAAAAAAACCGTTGCCGGTAAACTACCCCTTTCCCTCAACCGATCTTCACCAAAAACAATAGGTCATGAGTACTCTACAAATCAGGGCTGTATACAAAAAATTATTTGATTCTGTTTGAATTTGCGGCAGTTATCGTTTGCCATAGAAAAAAATCTACAGACAGACACACAGACACACAGACACACACACAGACACTTTTCGGAAAACGACTTTTTTTCATGTTTTGAGTGTAGTACAATCAGAATCTGCAATAATCTCGAACACGATTTTTTTTGCCATCACCATACTTCCATTCCTTAAGGAATATGGAAGTAAAAATTATCCCGATTAGCGCTTTCAAGCTTCACAGCTCATCGTCAGATCGGAATAGACAGAAATTATGTGAAAACAAACCCTTCACCCCTCTCACCCCACCCTGCTCACACACAACAAGCTATAATATAAATGTCCCTTCCCCACCCCCTAAACCCTGTCCCACCATCACATAATTAAGAAGTAAATGACAGAGGACAGATAGATAAGATTAAGAATTATATTGCATAGTACTAATTGGATGTTTTAAAATAAGGGTGCGACTGACCCACGTGTGTGGAGGGAAAGAGGGTTAGTTTAAAAGGATGCACACACACACACACACACACACACACACACACACACACACACACACACACACACACACACACACACACACACACACACACACACACACACACACACACACACACACACACACACACACACACACACACACACACACACACACACACACACACACACACACACACACACACAACACTGAAACACAAGGAATTTGCTAGAAAAATATGTAACTGTACAGATGGTGGGACAGGGTTTAGGGGGTGGGGAAGGGACATTTATATTATAGCTTGTTGTGTGTGAGCAGGGTGGGGTGAGAGGGGAGAAGGGTTTGTTTTCACATAATTTCTGTCTATTCCGATCTGACGATGAGCTGTGAAGCTTGAAAGCGCTAATCGGGATAATTTTTATATAGTGGTGTGCAACAGTGATCATTCTGCTTATTCATTAATGACATGGTGTAGTCTATCCTTGAATTTATGAACTGTTTGGAGGAATGTAAACTACAGCTGTTCATTGGCTTTCGGTATCACAAAAACGCTGGCTCGTATAATGTTTATAATGACATATCATACTTTTTCAGTGCGACTAAAAATTTTTTTAAATAGAAAATAGCCTTTAATGTATTAGAATATCACGTGAAATATTGATATGGATGTAATTTGTTAACAAAGAACGCTTTTAAAACCGTATCCTATATCTAGGACACCGTGACTGAGACTGCCACCGTGATTTAGGACTACCAAAAAAGAATGTAATGGACTTGATTCATTTCCAACAATATGTTGGGGAATCTTTGATTATGTCAGGAAAATTTGTTCAGAAGAAGAGAGGTAGGCCATCAAGCTCAGGAGAAACAAAATTCACCTGTCCACACAAAAACACGTGTTCCTGCTATTAGGCCTGTTGTTGATGTGAGGCATGACGGTTTGGACCACTTACCGGAGAACAGCACCAAGAAAAGTAGAAGGCTGCAAGGGAAAAACCTATACCTTCTGCTCAAAGTACAAAGTACCTTTGAGTTTTTGAAAGGAGAGAAATTATTTTTTGCTCTTTCATCTCAGGTAAAATAAATCATTTTTTGTGTTGTAAACCGCAAAAAATCAATTTTTTTTTATGTACTCCTGTTTTTTCTTAAGTTTAAAAATTTTTTATGTGCTTTACTCTTTTTCATCATAAGTATTTAATGCTGAAATGTTAAGTAAATGTGAAAATTAAAAAAAAAAAGTTTCATTTTTTTATAAAAATTATCAAATTTTCCGCGTTCTCAGTCACGGTGTCCTATATATAGGACGCTCCATATCTTGGATATGGATCATCCAAATCCAAAATTTTTGCATGAAAAAAATGTAAAAAATTAAGTTTAGCAAATGTACCAATTTTCAGAGTTTTCTGACAATAAATAAAAATTCGTGACTGAAAGGGTCAAGAAGAATCTGTTTATTTTCTCATAAAAATTTCTAAAACTACTAGGACGAGGAAATAAACTCCCCGCCTTTGGTACAAAGCAGTCTGAGAAAACCTGCAATGTCAAAATAAAGCCTATTGTCGTATTTAAGCTAATCGATGTTGATGTTGCTTACGTTGTTGAAAGTAATACATAATAGACTTATATACAAAATATTAATAATAAGAATAAAATGTTAATAACAACACAATAAAAATTAGCGTTATTGAAACATTTTTGTACAAGATACTTACTGACAGTTGATTTTCCTATATTTCAAAGTTATACCATATTGCTGCGTAATAAACCTGTTTGTATATTTAAAAAAGTGCTACTAATATATTACCGTACACAGCTGAAAAAAAAATAAAATAAAACAGCCTAAAAATTAAGACATTAACAAAATTCGTCAACTTTTTCGACTCTTTGGGAGTCGTCCGGTCCCGATCGTCCGTCCCGTAAATAGCAGTCAAATCCGTGACTAATAAATATATCAATACAAATGTTAATATTTTTGCTATATGACTGGCGGCGATGTGAACTCTGCAGTACTAACTGTAAAGGCGCCACTAATTTGGAGGAAAGCCCGGGATTTCAAGAAAAAAAATACAGGTCACGGATGAGAAACACCGAAATATGATGATGATGATGACCCCAATACTAGACCAACGACGTACATACAAATCAACTACGCTGGGTGGTTGTTATGTGCAAAAAGATTGGTTGACTAACGACTAACAAATCGAATCCTACATTGGACACTATGGTGAAGCGGGAAACAAGGAAGTCCCACTAGGGGTTGTGGGAGAAAAAGAGTTGACGAAAAATAGAATTAGAAGAAAACAATGGCTAGATAGGATTAGACGGAGATTGTGAATCGAAAGAATCTATAAAAGGATAGTTGAACACACACACACACACACACACACACACACACACACACACACACACACACACACACACACACACACACAAAGGGGTTTATAACGTTCCACGTCTTCCGCCATCCAATCGCCAACGTCCTCTGACATTCCACATATTCTCTTATACTCCTGTTCCCCCTTTTATGCCACTTTGCAGCTTCTTCTACACCTGTGTTTTCTTCCTCGTTTCGATTTGCACTGTAATATCTGTTCGCGTTTTCTTGTTTCTGGCAACTTGGTCGAACTATACTACTTGTGTGTCTTTGATATCGTCTATTATAATAAGTGCTTCTTCCAGGACTTCTCTTATTCTATCATTTCTTATTACATCTATCTTGGTCTATTTGCTGTTCGTTTTCAGAAATCCATTTACGTAATCTTCAGTACTTTTTGTAAACAGGAAGATTTTCTCTAGGTTACCTTTAACTTACCATACAGTTGTTTGTAATCTGCCATTTACCTTGAACTATATGCTATGTTGTTATTTTTTATACGGTACATTCGTTTTTTAATTTCTTTGTTGATTTTTTGTCCCATACGGTACTGTTTCAACATAGTAAAAGCTTTCCGTCCTTGTACATTCCGCTCTCGGTTGACTCATTTATGTGACTTTGAATCCCACAGTCTTACAATTGTGTAAAGTGTTTTGTACTTGACCGCTGTCAAGTAGTACATTTTTTCCCCATCAATGTACATATATACTGGTTTCTTTAGATTTTAACATTGAAAATGTTTATAAGGACGTGTCGCACATTTGCGGCCGATCGCTGGTGCGTGATCGAAAATGGAAACCGGTGAGTTTCCATAGAAACTACTTCTTTGTTGTTAATAACGTAGTACACATATAAAGCTTCGCTTATTAATGCGACTACATTTAACTTATAATCTGTACATTGGTAAATGAAGAATGAATTCATTGGTTGGTGAATTAACATAAATATATATACTTTTTAGATTTATTGAAGCATTTTCTATGCCCTTCTTGGGCATTGCATTTGTGCAATGCCTGTAAATTTTTCTTATAATTCCTACTTTGCTTACTCTTCTATAAATATGTATTTCATCATCTTCTATAATTTAATAATCATCATTATTTCAAGGATTAGGAGCATCCTTCTTCTTCGGCCTTATGTCGTACGTTATCTTTCCAAACGTGGTTGTTACACGTAGGTTAGCCGTGGAATGCGGCCCCTATTTATCCTACGTAAATAACGTTTCCACTTTGAGAATTTCGTCAGTTCCTTTGCATGCTCATTTCCTTTACATCGGATTTTGTATATTACTTGGCTGTGCGTAAGTAGCCTACTTCACTTCTGCAGCCTGAACCATATTCCGATTCTTTTTCCTCATATCTAAGCTTCACAGGCGTATAACATTTCAAATTTGTACACATGTTCACTTTTACAGTGTTCTCCACAAATATGCAGAAATTTATGAACTTTATTGATCAATCATAATTCTGCCTGTATTTAACACAACACTGACAGTAACTAATTTTATACTAACGAATCAAGGACAGTGCCAAGGAAAACAGTTGTTTGCCATGCAATTGTATATAGTCGATGTCTTCGCAGTCTTAACCTACTAGTATCTGATCATTCACAAAAACACGTAAAGTCTACAGGACGCTACCGTTCAGGAGAGACATACATTTCAACATTTCTTTCTCCATTAAGAAACTAGAGAATTCGGCTTTTGTGCCGCGGTCGATTGTTTACCACGTGGTTGACGTTATATATATTATTCCTTTGTAAGTAACTCGTTGAGTCTCCTGTAAGTCTCCAATCTAATATCTTCAAATAATTACACTGCAAGTAGGTTTATTTTCACCTGACGCACATTTCACAGAAATTATTGTAAATCTTCAGAAGTTTATTTGAATTGTAATTGAATGTTTCACAATGGACTTATATCATTGCTGTCCTACATGCTGCCACGCCACGTCTTCCTTGTCCAACCAATGCTCCTCTTGGTGTTCGGTTGGATATCTCTTGCCTTTTTCACTAGCCTTCTAGTGAATGCTAGAATGTTATCCATTGTTGATATATGTTCCGTTCATATCCTTCTTCTTTCCGCAATCCAAGAATTAATATCTGTTACAATACACATTTCTCTTATACTATTGTATGGCAACCTATCGTACCTAGTCTTTCCTAGTACCCTCCGCAATATAGTCATTATTATTTTTATTTTAAACTATTTTCCCTTCTTAATTAAGAATCCTAACGCAGTGTAATTATTATTCTTTTGTAATTAATTGAAAATTTGTAATAATTGAAAATAATGATATTAGACAGAGTTGGTTAGATAGTAGCTTTCAAATTTCGTGTATTAAAAAGATAAAAAACGGTTCAGCGAAGAGAAGTAAAATCTGTATTAGCAACAGAATCGATCACATATCAGACGCGACGAATGACGTCGATAGTCGCTCCGGCGGCAGCGATAAATAAAAAGCGAACGCGTAAACTGATAATTACAATTATCCGCTACTGCTCTGCAACATTGTCTGCTGTAGATTGCACGTATCTAATCTGTTTGTTCTAAATAAGAATACACAGTAGCTTTGACTGCCATGCCTATAGCCTATCATCTGTTAAGAAGGCACTCATAAGCCTACCGCAAGTGACAATCGCTAACAGACATTTTGGAACCAAAATCGTCGCGTCGCGCATGATTGACAGTCAGGAACTGTCGCTAGGTGTCGTTTTTTGTCAGCCTTCAACTAGTTGTGACTTTTGCCGCCCGGAGCGACTCAATCACGGCGTCTGCTTCTTCTTCATCGCCGTCATCGTCTAAATCTGGCCTCGCCGATGTTACTACCTTCTTCTTTCTCGAGGAATACGACCTCGTCGAAGTTGCCCGCGGCGTCTTCAGTTCCATTCGAGATCGCCTTCGCACGGCGACCGCGACCGAGAAATTCCTCCTCTTGGCGGAAGGTGCATCCTCTATACGTCTTCTGTAATGTTCCACGTCCGGAGGACAACTTCCATGCAGTGAGACCTAGTCATGGATACCAGTAGAATTCTGCCCCATCTCGAGGACTGCGTGAGTCCCTAGCCCTCCATAAGCCCGATTTACTCCTCATCAACGAAACCTTTCTACTGTTCCTATGGATGCGCCTACACTGTTCAATTTATAAGACAATAAGTAGTATTCTCAGTATTATTCAATACCGGGTTGTGTTAGGCCGTGGTCGGTTGCTGTAAATTCTCGACACCGTCGGCAACGTTTCGTATCCCACCGTCGGGCATCTTCTTCAGGCCGCAAAAAGCGTCAGTGTGTTACGGAAACAGTTACGGCAGATCTTAGGCCGAACGATACTTGACACTTTTGTCCGGATAAAAGCAACTTTACGAAACATTTTCCGGGTGCCGTAAAGTTGGGTAAATTTACTTTTACCCGAAAAAAGTGTCGAGTATCGTTCGGCCTAAGATTTACCGTAACTGTTTTCGTAACACTCTGACGCTTTTTGCGGCCCGAAGAAGATCCCTGAGCCGAAACGTTGCCGAGAATTTACAGCAACCGACCGCGGCCTAACACAACCCGGTGTATAATAATACTGACATCGGACGTGTAAGCTTTAGACAAACCTTAATAACTAGTATGGCAGTGTTTAAGGTAATCCAAAGAAGGTGAAGAAACTGGGAAATTTTGACGTTTTGGATCCGTGTCGTTACCGGCCAGCGATTGATAAAGGGAGGAAATTTCTGTATTATTTGAAAACGGTGTATATTTCTCAACGCGGTAGTCGTTAAACGCGTACTTGATCAACGATTATAGGTTATACCGTTGAAAAGGCACATCGTTAAAGCAAACATTTAATAACAACCAAAACTAAGAGTTAACAAAACAGTAAATAAAATACAAAATGAAACAAAAGTATTGAAAACATACATTCCCCTTGACCAGTCTGCCGAGCAGAACCAGCTGGAATCAACAGTAACCACTAATGTAGCCAATTCTCATGTACGGTACCGTAAAAAAAAGTAAAAATCACATTTTCATGTTTTTTTTTACAATGTTTAACGTCCACACACTTGACGAAATGGACTTCATAAAGGAAATTTGTTTTTCAGATACAGAGTCGCCTCCTAACTTGGAATGAGCCTAAAAGAATTTCCCAGTACACGCGCAGCCCAACAGGTTTTGTGTTGAGCAATACCGACCGACCAACGTGGAAAGGTTACGTCTGGCGAGAAGGTCCTGCGCGCCGTCCGCGCGCTCACACACGCAGGAATGCAGAGAGGCCTACTTACTACAAGTTTTATTCTGTGTTTATTAACTCACAAACAGACATAGGTATGCAATAGTATTTATGGTCTGGTTACTGTATTTGTAACAGGTCTGTGTGTGAGTGTGTTTGAAACCTCATCTATCACCATACAGCTCAGACACATGCATACGCGCTCACGTGTGTGTGTGTGTTTCTTAATCTCAATCTTAATTTCAATAATAATGACGCCGGCCGTAAAATCCTTAGAAATAGATTATTGTTATTATTTTCTTCTTCTTCCTTAACTTCTATATACAAAAGGGAGAGAGTAAAGAATGTTCTAATTATAGAGGCATTACTTTAGGGAGCACGATAGGAAAACTGTACGGGAGGATTCTAGAAAGCAGGTTAAGGAAAAAAGTAGAGCACACCTTGGAAGAAAGCCAAAGTGGGTTCAGGAAAAAGAGAGGAACAGTGGACCAAATCTTCATAGTAAGACAGTTATGTGACAAAGCTGCCAAAGTGGGAAGACAAATACATGCATGTTTCGTGGACATTGTAACGAAACAGAACGCTGTAAGAATAATTATAAATAATAATCGCTGAAACCCTATTCAAGGATGGAACCAAACACTATAATCAACAACTAATAAACAGAAATCAACAAATTTTGAAGATAATTAATGAGCCGAATATAACTCAACAACATCAACCATTGACCTGACTATGACTAAAACAATATAACCAGACTTTACCCAGTAAGATAGGGCAGTAAACCAATAAAAATAAAATAAAGAACTATAATCAATATTAAATAAATAAACCTAATAAAACAATAAAGAGTACAACCATTTCATAATGTAAAATGTGTGTGAACTATAGGTATAATAGGCCAATAAAAATCTGTCTTATTATAAATTAAAGTGAGAAAAAGGGCACAACCACTTATAGTGCTATGAGTGATAATAAACACATAAAAGGTGGCCTAATAATAGTCACATAAACTACAGTTGAAAGGTGTGCTATTATTTAGATTAAGAAGTGGTCAATCATAATTGACAATAGTGATGTAGGAATTATCACACAAACAATTGTTTAACAGTGCGCAATTAGTTAAAGTAGGAAATTATAATTGTTAATATAAGGAGTATCATTAAGAGTTTTGTTTATATTATAAAGGTTTCATGTTACCAGCAAATCAATTTAAAATAATGTAATATCAAGGGGTCATAGTTAACTGTCATCCATCATTATAAATTATTTAATAAGATAAATGGAAAATTCACCAAGTACTAAATTTTACAGGACTAAACCAGGACATGTTTAGTATCAAATGGTTTGTAATTTTATTCTTGTTAACCACATAAACATTGTATTAACTATTAGTGTATAATGCTAAAATAATAAGTTAAAGGCAAATTATAAAATGTAATGTAATTGACGGGTCTTGGTCATCTAACATTTGAACTTTGCCTGATGGGCCAATCAGAATCCAAGAAGGTTTGGTCAATTTCTATGACAAAAAGAAGAAATTAGACACTTGATTGTTAACCATGATTGAATACGGTTGAGGAGTGCTCGCAGAAGAATATTATGTAACAAATTTTAAAACCAGGATCCAAAATTAGAAGAATAAATTATAACCAAAAAATCAGAAAAATAATGAAATTATTAACAAAGGTCATCTAACCAAATATGAACGACTACCAGTAAGAAAATAAGAAAATATCAAGTGATTAACAAGAAGAAGCCTAACTAAAACTAACTAAGAATTGTAACGTATTCTACAAATATTTTAACCAAACAACTTTAGTAATCCAACATGAACAATCACTAGTAACACCAATAACTCACACCACAATTAATCACTGATGGACGTTTTATAAAGAAAAGAAAAAACAGTATATAAGAAGTAGTGAATACAAAGTGAACATATTTTATTAAAATACATTGGGGACAATTCTATACACATTAACTGACCACGAGGCGGCCTTGTTTGTGACGATATGTCATAACCAGAATGCATTGCGCCCCATAACGAAACGAAATATTGCAAGCCATTTCATTCAACATTAATAATTGTTTATAATATCACATTAGATCATAAGTATTAAGATTATATTGTAATGTACTCTATATTGTTTGTTATTAATTAAGGGAACCTTTCGTAGCAGCCAAAAGAATTCACACTGTATATATTTAATTCATTTTTACTATTGACCCTGAGATAAAGAATCGATTATTGCTAGCGTGTATCTCGAAATGATAATTTTTCCTAAACTGAATTAATTTTGCAAAGATTAAATATTAATATTACAAAAATCATATCCAAGTGTTTTATTCTTTGAATGTAAGGTACAATCAGGATTCATTCTATCTTCACGGAGATCCAGAAGACGTCGGCGAGCCGCAAGAATATTAGAAATTACAACACAAAAATTAACCTCAACGAATAGGGTTAAGATGAAGATCGAATGTAAAAGTTGAGAATTTGTTTTGGGACAATCCAACCGTTACATTCAAATTTGAACAGATGGACTGAATAATTCTCTTCATTTAATTCTCGAACTAATAGATAAGGAAGAGTCATCCAGAATTTAAAATTATGATTCAATAAATTTAACAAATACGAGGAATAAACACGTAACATAAATATCAACAAAAATAACAGATACACTTAGAAAAAAAAGGTTTTAATTAACAACCAAAGTTTTATTACATCTTAAATATAATCATACACGGATTGAACGTTGTATAAGAACATGGAGAAGGCGTTCGATAGTATACGAAGGAAGGACGTATGGAACATATTGAAGAGGACAACAGCTTATTGAGGGCATAAAAAGCCTATACGAAAACACCGTCAATTACGTAAGAGTAAGAAACGAGGCATCAAAAACTTTCACCAGCAAAATTGGTTTAAGGCAGGGGTGTATTTTAAGCCCCCTGCTATTCAACCTGGTGTTGGATGATGTTGTCAAAAATGTAAAGAAAGTATGAGTAAATATAGAATAGGATACTGGAATATGAAGATAATAACAATAACAGAATTATGCTACGCAGACGATTTAATAATTATAGGAGAAACAGAAAAACAGCTACAGAATAACATAAAGGTATTTAATGAAGAACTTAGAAAGAAAAACATGAAGATTAATATACAGAAGACTAAAACTATGGTAACAGGAAATTCAGAAGAGAAACACAGTATAGAACTTGATGGAAAAATTTAGAACAAGTAAAAAGTTATAAATATCTGGGAGTAGTGATTAACAGCAAAAGGAATTTAGAGGAAGAAATTAATGAAAGAGTAGCGAAAACAGGAAGATTATTCAATGGTATTAAATCAAGTTTCCTGGGTAAAAAAGAAATACCCACTAGGATAAAAACAGAAATAGTCAGAAAAATCATGAAGCCAGTATTAACTTACAGAAGCGAAACACGGACAACAAATGAGAGAATAAAAAGCAAGCTAACTAGTATTGAAATGAGGTTTCTTCGAAAAATAGAAGGGAAGAGAAAAACAGGTAGAATTCGAAATGAAATATTTAGGAAAAAGTTAGATATTGTTCCTGTAGCAATAACAGTAGAACAAGCACAACATAGATGGCTGGGACATGTAATGAGAATGGGGGAGGAAAGACTGGTAAAGGAAGTGTTTGAATCCAGAGAAACAGGTAAAAGAAAGAGAGGACGACCGAGAAATCTCTGGAAGGATGAAGCCCGCACAGCTGCAGAAAGAAGAGCAGTAAAATGGGAGAAAATAAAGGAGCTCGCAGGAGATAGAAAGAAATGGAGGGATATGTGGAAAAAGACGATCTTAGGGGACTCAACTCCAACATAGCTTTACACCGAAAGGTAGAAAAGCTAAGGATTAAGTAAGTAAGTAAGTTCTTTAACTTCCTAGTTAGGACTCTGTCCTGTTCTATAACAACGGTCCTACATGCTATCTCTCCACCTCTTCCTTGGCCGACCAATGCTGCTCTTGGTGTTTGGTTGGCTATCTCTTGGCTTTATCATTGAATCGGCACAGGTATTTCAACTTTTCAGTCACTGTTATATCCGTTTCACAAAAATATTCGTTCAAAAATACCAGTTATCGGCCCACCTCTATTTTACCTAGCCTATTTGAAAAGACCTGACCGAGAGCTTTAAGAAGATGGGCTGCTACTCACAGCCGTGTTCCGCTTACGGCTGATGAGGCAAATCGAGTCAAACGCGGCGGAACACGTAGAAGAAATATTGCATCCCTTGCCAGCGAAGCGTCGCGCTCAACGTCTATTGCTCAGTTCGCAAATTGGACTTCACAGTGTTCATCAAAACGCTAATACGATTACTTTGCGGGAGCAGTTTTAACGGCATAACGATTTCAATCGGGAACTGTTGTTTTTGTCACACACGGCTGTCGGTCGTAAATCTCCCCATATCCCCGCGTAGTTATACGCGGTCCTACATCAAAAGAAGAGGTAGAAGATTGTTATAATGAGTAACTTCATGATCTTGCGACGACAACAGGTTCTTCAACGTGAAGTGTCACCTTTATATTGCCAGATCTCCTTGAGCTGCTACTAGACGATCCCCTGTTCGTGCATTTCGTGAGTTGTGCGTAGATCCACAGAACAATAATGTGTTGTCATCACACAAGAGGGAGGCAGTCGCTAGTCTACAGATACTTTACTAATGGTGTGATGCGCTTTCCAAGGCCGCCGTCAGTTCAATCGTCTGTATTTACATATTTATTGTTAAAGTTTTACGGCCGTGTAATGAGGAACTCTGAACGCGCGGCCTTTTACTACGCATAGACGCACAAACTGGTTTGTAAACGCCAATCGTGATACAACAACAAAAGAAAAAAACCATCAATAAAGACAATAAACGTCCATTCGATTCGAATAAACTAACACTTAACGGCGGAGGAAGACAAATTATGTAGCCTCCTGCGTAATTATGTATTTACTGTACTCGTTTTTACGCGTTCGTGCGGTGGACTGTTTAAACGGTAGACATAATGTCTTTGTTTCTTATGCTGTCACAATTTTTATATAATTTTTTTAATAAACAATTTGCATATAAAACAATTTTAATATAAAATCATCGTCGATTTGTATAAGAAATTATTCTACTGAAGAACACTGCTCGTTCATGTGCAGGCACATTTCACGCGGTATCACAAATATTCACTCAATGAAATGCACATCAGTCACCGACGCTTTATCTCACAAGTCTCCTCACTATATTACTGTTATTCGAAGCCTATAGAAAGAAGAGATCATCATCATCATCATCATCATCAAGGGTTAAACCAATAATGATTTGTTCCGGTCCCAAACAGCCAAAGTCTACAGCTGGTCACTCCAGCGCTTCCTCGGATGTCCCACACCTCTCCGTCCCTTCGGCCTGTAGTTCCATAGTTGTTTGGGGATGCGGCAGTCATCCATTCGGCAAAGATGTTGCCACCAATTCAGCCGATACTGTGCGATCCTGTCGAGTATACTCATAATATTCAGTTCCTGCCCTATATCCGTGTTTCTTCTATGATCATAGAGAGAATACCCTGCCACGTGCCTGAGAAATCTCATTTCAGCCGCTTGGATGCGACTGGCCTGGCCTTTCGTTAAAGTCCAATTGTCATACCCATAAAGAAGTGTGGGAAGAGGGATCACCTTGTAGAATTTTAGGCGTGTTCCTTTACTTGCTGACTTAAGGGTTCGCCTAATGGTCCCGCACATAAGGTTGAACAGAAGGAAGAGATTCTACGCAAAACCCAAGAAAAACTACTTTGTTCAGATGGCTGGAGTGGTAAAGTAGAGGTGTCAAGATTTTTCAAGGAGAAGGCAATAATCAACCGGGAAATTTGTTGATTTCAGAATGTGACCATCTGCCAGTCTTCGGATTGAGGATAGAAGAAAAGTTGCACCCGCCTGTTCAAGACATGACGGAAAAGGGTGAAGCAGATTTTTCAGTAACCCACAATCTCCCAAAGCACTTCAAAAGCATCCCTCAGGATTTAATCAAGGGTGGGGCGATGGTGAATGAAGAAGTAAGCAGTGAGTCATGATCATGACTACAGGCTGTGGATAGCGATGCTGTTACGATCGTGAATCACTGCTTACTCACTGCTGTCATTCTTACTTTTTCATTGACCATCGCCGCACCCTTGATCAAATCCTGGGGGATGCTTGTGAATTACATAGGATTGTGGGTCTTCTTTTTGAAAAATCTGGACACCCTCTACTTCTCCAGCTATTTGATCCAGGTAGTTGTTCTTGGCCTTTCCTTAGAAACGCTTGCTTTAATTTTTCTTTAAGCACCGCAGCCATGTAATTATTGCGCCTAAGTAACTGCCCCAGTCACCAGCGTTTCCTCCTGACGATGCTTTCCCATAACCTTCGTCCTTCATTTATCAATTACAATACGTCATAATTGCTTACTCGCTTCTTTCATCTCTTGCATCCTACTGCAACACCGTGTCTCCAACGGTGAAGTTCCTATGAGACTATAGGTATGGAAATGATTCACGAGAACTGACAGAATTGGAAATCGAGATATTGGTGACAAATTAGACACATACAACATCAATAAGAAAATTGAACATCAACATCAATACAACATCACACGCAAAAAATTGAAAGAGCACACAGAAAGGATCGAAAATACACACGAAAACACAGCCGACTTCAACTTTCAGAAATATTGATTCCATACCACATAATTTTAAGAACTTTAATAGTCTATATGGATCACACTGCTTCTTTTATCTTAGCTTTGGTTTCTTAGTTAGGTTTCTTCTTTTTCATGAAATTTACTTTCTTTCAAAAACGCTTTTAAATGAACACATTCTGCAGGAATCAGTTGATCCAAGTCTGAAATATAGCGTACATTTTCAGCAAGTGGGAAGCGGCCAGAATTTTAAGAAGAAAGAAAGACCAAATGGAAAATTGAGTTTAGGGGTGTAGGGTGACCAAAGAATACAAATATAAATAGGCAAATACTTAAACTTCTTCTTGTTCAGCACTACAGTCCAACGTCAGTCTTGGCTTCCAACACCAATCTTTTCCAAACTGTCCTGTCCATTGCCATCTCATTGTAATCCCTCACATCCATTCTTCTGGGATGTTCTAGCACATCATACTACTATCTTATCCTACTGTCTACGTTTGTAGACCTGCGCCCTCAGAATTTTCTTTTGCATACGCTGATCATCCAACCGCTGTAGGTGACCTAACTATTGTATTCGTTGAGCCTTTATGAATCTTACAATGTGTTCGTGATTCAGCAACTCATCTGTCTCCGGGTTGTTTCTGATTCTCCATTCGTCATTTTGTTAACCGGGCCATAAACACGTCTTAGGATCTTTCTTTCAACATTCTCACTGTTTCTTGTTCCATTTTTATCAGCGTCCATGTCTCGCCTCTATAAATAACAACCGGTCTGATAAGTGTCTTATATAGTTTTATTTTTGTGTTGCAACTAATGAGTTTGTTTCTCAAGAGTTTGCTATTGGTATAATATGCCCTATTTGTATCCTGCCATGTATTGTTACGTTCTGCCATTCATTGTCTATCATATTATCCAGTTATCTGAACTTATTGACGGCATCAAATGAATGATCCTCTATGTATAAAAAACATTATCCCCTTACGATGACGTTGTTGTGATAATAACCAGACCAAGAGAACGGCCAGTTGAGGTATACAAAAAGCTGAATCAAAAATCCGCTGGAATGGGACTCAATGTAAATATCAGTAAAAGTAAATACATGCTGATTTCTGCACCGGAAAGGACAAGCAATGCCCAAACTACATAGAGAAGACGATGATGATGATGACGACGACGATGATGATGATGTACTGTATATTCGCTTCCACGTTGATACGGAAGAGTCTTTTGGACAGGTGACAATTTAGAATCTAGGAGTACCGTCTGAGAAGATTTTGCTGCAGCCTGTAGATTGGCGCTTCTTATTGAACGCAGTGCAAACCGTTACAGAGCGAACGCAACGGGTCGAATGAATAATTAACTCAATGAAAAACGACTCAGACTGAGCCGTGCGTGAAGTGCCAGGTAGCGTAGCGTACACGTAGTCATCCATTACGGAAACTAACTGGAGTCGTTAATGAGAATCGTGACGTGTACTAGAAATGTTTTCTGCCAGTCGTCGGAATTACCGTTCGGCCGACACAACACGTCTCTCCGTGTTCGTCCTTACTGACGACAGGTTTTTAGCGAGGCTCAGGCAATTAACGCAAGCTAATCTATAAATATTTGTGTATCTACTTCAATAAGCGTACACATTACTACACAGAAGCATAACGAGTTTTTAAGTCTTCTTCTTCTTTAACTTCCTAGTTAGGACTCTGTCCTGTTGTATAACAACGGTCATACATGCTGCCACTCCGCCTCTTCCTCCTTGGAACGCGGTCAGTTGCGAACGAAGTAGAAATCTGAACCCGTCAATTGCATTTTCATGATATAATAATAATAATAATAATAATACAGAAATTATCTTTATAATTCTATTCATTCCTTGCATAACCTAACCTAACCTAACGTAACAGAAATATTGGAAGAAAGAGGTTACTTGCACAAATAAGACGTTGCAGAATTGAAATTCAGAATAGCAACATTTCTGAATGACAGATGCGGTCAGTAAGTGAAAGTGCGGGGCGCAATTGACCGCGTAAGAACAGGTAAAAACGTTGTTTGGTCGCAACTGACCGAGCCCGCTTCCCCTCTTCCTTGGCCGAGCAATGCTCGTCTTGGTGTCTGGTTGGCTATCTCTTCTCTTTGTCACTAGCCTCATCCGTTCTTGATATGTGTTCATTCCATATCCTTATTCTTTCCGCAATCCAAACATTAATATCTGTTACGTTACACGTTTCCCTTATACTATCGTTTGGCGACCTATCGTACCTTGTCTTTCCCAGTACCCTCCGTAATATAGTCATTTAGATAGTTTGTCGTTTCCTTTGAGTTGTTGCTGTATCTGGGTGGGTCTCTACTGGACGTATTGTGCTTTTGTAAACCCCTAGTTTTTGCTTCTGTTGTGAGGGGGTATTTATTATTCCATCATCTTCAAGAATTAAACCAAGCATGTTTTGTTGCGGTCTCAAGTAGGCAAAGATTACAGGTGGTCACTCCAGCTCTTCCTCGGATGTCCCATACCTCTCCGTCCCCTCGGTTTATAGTTCAATAGTTATTTGGGGATACGGCAGTCGTCCAGTGGGCAAAGATGTTCCCACCAATTCAGCCGATACTGGGCGAACCTGTCGAGTATACTCAATAATATTAAATTCCTGCCGTATATATGTGTTTCTTCTATGATCATGGAGAGTATACCCTGCAGCGTGCCTGAGAAATCTCATTTTCTGTCTGTTGTATAACAACTACATCGTCTGCACATAAAATAATATGCAGACGATAAATATGCATATAAAATAATAAGTCATTTTCTATATATGTAATTCGACGTTTCTTGCAGTAGTTATATAAATTTATGATGTTATTCAATTTGTTTCTTCTGCAAGTAGTATAATTTCGTATATTCTTTTTATCACAAAAAAAAAACCGAAATTATACTACTTGCAGAAGAAACAAATTGAATAACATCATAAATTTAAAATAATAAGTGTACACTGCGGAGAAAGCTTAATTCCACATTTAAAGTTTTCCTTCTATCTTTTAATGATAGGCCTATCATCCAAATAAATATTAAAAAGTATCGGGGAGATGCAACAACCTTGTCTAACTCCTTTATTTGTCTCAACTGCACTGTCAAGTTCTGTGTCAATGACAACAGAGGTGTTCTGATACAGACATCCAAAATGCAAAATACAGAACCATGATAAAATGCAAAAGACCTCTTCTGCGTTTTATTATCATCGGCGTATATTGTTCCAAGGACAACTTTAGCAAAAGTCTGCTCCTGATGCTCCTAAAGTAGTAATTGTCCCCCATGTAGACATTATATCCGCTAGCATATCCGTATCAGGAAGAAAACACGACCACAAAGGTTACTTACATTTCACCTATATGCAAGTGTACCTATATGTTGTATGCAATCAGACGTAATTGATCAGAGGTTTCTCTTTTCACCCTGGTGGATTGGTAAAAGTTAGACGAGTGAATTGCTGGTGTTTACTTCACTCATAATTTTTAACTTTAATTAATCGCTGTGACACAGTTATGTCAACGACGCGCGGGGCTCGATAGACAGGCTGGGCGTGACACAAGCGAAACGGAAATTCCCCGCACAATACAATGTCTATGTGGTGCGGTAACTACGTACTTCGACAGGTGATCAAAAGTAGCAGTAGTAGTAGTAGTAGTAGTAGTAGTAGTAGTAGTAGTAGTAGTAGCAGTAGTAGTAGTATCGTTTTATCTTGTGTAAGGACGACGGACGGACGTAGTAGAAGACTAGTAGATAATAATTTATTCGCCGCATTGTGTTATTGATGTAGTAGTAATGGGTATTTATCTTCATCAAGGTGACACATGTCCGCTCGTGGGAAACGAGTGAGTTATTGCGACAGAGTAGAACAGAACAGGTGACGCGAACCGAACCGAAGAAAGAAGTAAATAAATAGACAGAAATAAATTAACTCTCTGCGGCAGAGAGTGGTAGTGGTAGTGGTGGTGGTGGTAGTAGTTAGCGAAGACTTCTGTCTGTCTGTCTGTTGTTGGGTGCACACACCGAGTGAAAGTAGTTGTGAAGGCGAAAACGTTGCGAGAGAGACAGAGAGAGACGCGGTCTTCGCGTCTTCACCTTCGGTCAGTCCGCAGCGAGTTGCTTGCGGTCGACCGGTTGGTGGAGGTGGTGTTAAACTAGTATTTTAAAATAACAGGTACGAACGAAACCGTTCCAAAAAATAACACGTACAAATACCTGTTATTATATACCTATTATACACAAACATGTGTTATATAATTTGCTATGAGAAATGAATTGAAACTAAAAGTATTAACAGTGACTTTACACTGTGACTTTATTAAGCTGTTACTGTTTAAAAGAAAATAAGAAACAAGAGAATTTATAAGCCCATCTCACTTTGTGAATACTAATTTAAGTTTTCACTAGCAGTAAACAAACTGACATAGATTTAATATTAAATTATTGATTCCATTTTGGTTAGACAAATTAGTTGCGAAACTCAGACAATGAAATTTAGAGTGCACGTAACAGCACAACAAAGAATGTCCAAAACATTTACGTGAGATGTGCAGTGAAGTTAAAATCATCTCCGCAATCACATTAACAAAAAGTACTATGCGGCCTATCAGCCACTCTGTAGATTATAACACAGTATACAGTAATTCACTTTTTAAAATGTACCAAGTTGGTGACTAGTATAATATAAAATTTGTTATTACAATCTGTATTGTATATCTGCATAACACCCGAGAATAAATGTAACATTAGTGTGGTTTTTTTTTCATTTATTAAAAACAGCTTCGTCTCTGGCATAGAGATATTCTAAACCTCGCTGTTTTGCTTCGTTCCGTACTTGTATGGCAATCGGGTCATGCGCAGAATGAAGTATTCAGCACCAAAAAGTGACTTTGTACTCGTGCACTCGTAATACTCGTAGTAGGCCTACTTGTTTATTCGTTAGTTGCGTAGGGGGATCCCGCGACTCGGATCCGCGAGGTCGCGATTAATCGGAATGGGTATTTAGATTTTTCAGTTATCGTTGAATTGGAACAGGTTTTCCAACTCTTCAGTCACCGTTGTATCCGTTCCACAAAAATATCGTTCCAAAATACCTGTTATAGGTACATTGCTCCACCTCTAGTCAGCAGCGAGTTGTTTGCGTTCGACCGTAGCGGTGAGCAGTGACTGCGGAGTCTCCGATACGCGACTGCCCAGCGACGGACGCGGCACGGTGGCTGTGCTAAGGAATGCAGCCACTACTGCGCTCCTGCTGCCACTCTCCGAAAATAATAACCGCTACCACGATAAAAAGCCTTCAAGCATCGCCTGCCGCTGCTGTTGCCTTTCCCAGTCGTTTGCAGCGCGCTCGCCCAGTTTTACGACCAATATGGTTACAACCTATTAAGCAGCCGCGGCAGAAATACTTTTGCGCGCCGCCAACCTACAACAACAACGGCTACTACTGTTCTTATTATTATTACTTCATTATTACTTCATCTGTATCACCTGCCCGCTCTTACTAACCGATGCTAATTGTATTTGAATTGACGGCGGCGTTCCTCCGCTTACTATACTAATGAGTTACTCGCAACGGCTCTCAGTGCTCTTTATTTGTCTAACGTTCCGTTCCCTTCTCCCATTGTAGAAGCCAGGTCGGTAGGTCGACGATCGCCGAGGGCCCCGGGCCCCGGGCCCCGAGGAGGCTCAGTGGGCTCTCGAGCCAAGAAAAATTTATTTTGAGAAGAAACGAGAAATATATATATATATATATATATATATATATATATATATATATATTTCATCACTTTCTGCTACAGTCCGTTTCTTGATGTATATAATACTTTAATATTTATACTAAATTTACCTCAAGATGTTTTTTCTATTTGGAACATGCCAAGAATGCAATAAATGATACATAGGACAAACAAAAAAAACAGCTGAAAAAACGTTATTTTGAACACCTAAACGCATACAAAAAACCAGAAATATATAAATCCAATTTAGCCACACATGCAATGCATGCATGCAATTTAGCCGCACAGGACACGAATTCCCAAACATAACCAATGTATCACTAATAAAACATATACCACACAAAGGCATCATAATGAACATTTGGGAAAATTTACAAATATACAAACATAAAGCACAAAACAAACTAATACCAGAACAAATACAAAACATGACACAATATTCAAAGCACTCAACATGGAAAATACACAAAATAAAAAAACATATACCACAACCACACACAATAATACAACTTTAAAAGACCAAAGACCAACAAACAACCTTAATAACATTCAGCAGCCAACACACAAATACTTCACCAGAAACAAGATGGCGAAGGCTGAAGATGAGAGAACAGGAACTCTCGAAACATGTTCCAAATAGAAAAAACATCTTGAGGTAAATTTAGTATAAATATTAAAGTAATATATATATATATATATATATATATATATATATATATATATTGTAACGAAGAGATTTTGTCGTCTCTGTAATTATGTATATGTTGTGTGTTCGCCTCACACGGGTGTCGTTACATCTATGTGTTGCGCTAACGATGTCCGTTTCGATCCTTCAATTACCAGTACAACGCGAGTGGAAACCTTACCTGTTATTCAATAGGGGTTTATAAATCCCGGGTGGCGCCAAAGTGTTTATTTGAAAACAATTAAATTAATAGATAGTGTGGTAAACGGTGTTCTTAACTATGACGGCCTGGAGCATTCAAATTTTGCTCCCGCCTTCGTTCGACCTTCTTGATCGAGCAGTTAGTTCGCCGGATTTGCGACGTGAGCGCTTGCCGTCATTCTCGTTCTCTTTGCTATACCATACACAATTTAT
Source organism: Magicicada septendecula (assembly GCA_034769895.1). Lineage (NCBI taxonomy): Eukaryota > Metazoa > Arthropoda > Insecta > Hemiptera > Cicadidae > Magicicada > Magicicada septendecula. The sequence continues at coordinate 1,423,171,516 of CM068367.1, read as the reverse complement.
ACAATACACTTCCCTATGAAATAAAAACAGTGGTTACACTCTGTACTAGTTTCTTTAATTATTGAATGGTAATTATTCTGTTTTTGCACCGACAATTAATATGAGTCTGATATCTCTAGGGGTTCGGCGAAGTCGATTTTGAACGAGCGATTCTGTTAAGTATGGCGACGGTGTTGTCTGTTTACATTTATTATCGTTCAAAATCTGGGTCCTTGTGATTACAAGAAAAATATTAATAATGATTACAATAAAAAGTACACTACCTTACATTATTTGTACTTAAATAATATAATGTGTAGCTACAATTTGTTCCTGCAGTGTAGTAAAGTGTGTTTCAAAAGTTCGCAATCTAATACTAGGTTATTTCCTTAGTTAATAAATTTTCAGTGTTTGTTTATTTTATTTAATCTTTGAAAGAAATTATATTCAGTTTATAGTGAGAGTTCAGATAACTGTGACAAATATTTAAAGTGAGTTTATTTCTGGAATATGGGTAATTTAATGATACTTAACACATCAGTAGGCTTGAGATAAACCGTTGTTCAGGTAAAGTGGAATTGGGCTGCAATCGTTTTCAATTTTCAATTGTCTGGGACTTCTGGCATCTTTTTCAAGTTAGTTGTATCAATTTCCTTTCATTTAATTTTGATTTAAATTGGTCCTCGGCATCAGTTAAATGTTATTGTTCATCTTCTGCTGCTTACTGGTTCTGCTTTTTGAATTTTGGTTACTTTTTATACATTTTAAATTAAAATTTAGGTCATTCAAGATCTGGCGTCTAATCTGGATGAGCGTCACATTGAGTACTATAAAATTAACGGAAAATTCGTAACCAACGGTCTGTTGTCATGGTTACAAATTAATTCTGATTGGTTAATCTCGTCTTTATAACCATTGTTATCAATTTTGAATTATTATTCAAAATTACTGTATATCTTCTGATTGCTTTTATTCTTCTGTCTTCCTCTCAATGTATTAAATATTATCACTACTGTTATTATTTCCTTTCAAAGATTATTTTGATATCCCATAAGGTTGGGTTCTATAAAATATTAAAGTTTGTACAATTATGTTAATATTTGTTGCTTACATTTCTCATTTAATTTAAGTCCTTATTCTAACATTTTTCTTTTAATATGATTTACAAATTATCCTTGGCCAGTTATTCGCCTTGGATTTGTTAATTTCCTTGTTGATTTTATACAATTTGTAGTTATTTGTTTTTGACAGTTAGGTATTTCATAGGCCTAAGTAGCCATTGATTATATTTACTTATTTTATACAAATTATATCTCATTTTACTTTAATGTGTTTGGTTTTGTTATTATAATTGGTTGTTTTATTTGTTGATGTGTTTTGGATCTGATTTTATACTATTTGTAGGTTTCTATTATTTTCTACATCATGGCTTGTTAATTATTTCCTAACTGATTTTCCAGTGTAATTGTATCTGTATTGATTCACCTTCTTATTTATCTATTTAGCCCTTGTTAACAATATGGCTATTACTTACTATTAAAACATAACATCTAGGCCTATGGTCTGTACAATTCCTTCAGCCATATCCTATTCATAAATTTAATTAAACAATTTTTTAACAGTTATTAGGTAATGTTTGTTTACAATTCATTTCATTCCTTATTATTTTTTGGGTGATAAACATCATCACACCTTTTAAACTTACTTAATTGATTATCCCTTATAACTTGGGGTGTTTATTAATTTCATTTTTAGTTTCTTATTTCTTAAATAATCTCTACCTTCTATCCATGGTAACACCAACTATTTACCTTTCATGGGATTCTCCCTTTTAAATACTATTGTATACTATTAAACTTAATTTTATTAACAATACGATTCCTTTTTTAAATAATAATGTCATCATCAATCTTCAGTGTTCATTACAGGTTATTATCTGTTTACTTCTAATACTATCATTAACAACATTCTTAATTATTAATATGGTTCACCATTAATCATTTAGTGTTTATTATAGATTATTAAGTGTTTATTCCTATTAATATTGTTTCTAATTATTTTGGGGTCTTACACTTTCACTTTTGCACTCCTTAAATGTTTATATTAAGTGTTTATTGGTGGGTAATCCCTATAATTACTTTTTCTTTGTCACTTAGTTGATTTTATATTCTCACCATCTCACTATCTCTCTCATTACAAATATTATTTATATTATTAATAAGTTTATGTCTTTATAGAGTTTTTTATCACATCTAACTCTAATTCTTGGCTTAGTGTACTTTTATTTATCACTTTACTTCATTGGGTTTTATCAAATCATTTACATTTATCTTTCAATCGATAATAATACTTATTTCTTACATTGGTTAGTTATTGGTTTTGTTTCCAATATTACTTTTGAGTGTACCATTTCTCCTTTTCATATTCTATATTATTTGTCTGTGTTTTCTCATTCGGTTTCACTTTATTTCCTTTATACTTGGTTTGTTTCATGTTCATTTTCCTTCTTCTTATTTTGTTTCATTTTATTTTAGTTATCTCCTTCTCATTTGGTTTCACTTTATTTGGTTGTATGGAGTCATTGACTTCCTTCAGTTGGTTTTATTCTTATTTGGTTTCGGTTTTCCCTTCTCCTTTTGTTTCTTTTCATTTGGTCAATCACTTTCTTATTTGGTTTCGGTTTTCCCTTCTCCTTTTGTTTCTTTTCATTTGGTCAATCACTTGGGTTAGGTCATGTCGTCGTTTGTCGTGTCATTGTCATTTTATTTTCATTATATTAAACATTTTATTTTATACGAATTATTTTTTATATTGTTGATTCATCTTTTTTATCCCTGGTATTGGGGTGGCTTATTTGTGTTGTAACAATATATATATATACACGTTACAACAATTATACAAATATATTATCATATTCTCAACGCAACTATAATATGTATTACACCGGCCAGGTCGCAGGATATTGTTTCTCGTTGCGTCAAGTAGGCCTATATGTGGTTGCACAATAATTAAATAATTTTCAAAGAGGAGTGAGATGTTGTTGACATGAAATAATAAATTAAAATCAATTCAAAATAATCATTCTAAGATTTATTAATTTATAGAAAAATATTTAAATACCTATTAAAATTTCAAACGTTAGACAAATAAATATTCACCTTTAGAAGCTTTACAAATATACTGTAACCTGCTATGCTATTCATAACATACAACAAAAATAAACACCCATATAATCTTATTAACTAACCAAACATGTTGAACAAGTTATTTAAATTCTTTTTATTTGTGTGTCTGAAATTAACTCAAATTTTACTTAATGGTAGCAACTCATTTACCAACAAAATAATATTAAGATTCAAGAATGAATTTATTGTTGCTATAAACAAATAAAAATGATATTACATTTCTTTCCAATCTATTATTGATTTATACTGACACACCCAAAAATACAACAAAAGGTTAGTATTTTTTTTCTACAAGTTGTTGTTAAATTACACTCTCTTATCTAACTACTATTTTACTTTAAAACTCTAATTATTGTCTGTTCATATTTAAGTTCTTTTCGAGAGCTCTCTTCACAATAAAAAATATAATTGTTTTTGTATCACCTGCGTATATCTGCCGTTACCGTTCCGTGTGTGTGTGTGTGTCCAGAATCCTGAGAGTATGCTGTTGATGATGACTATGCTGATGCTGTGTTTGTTGTCTCTATGGGTTGTTGCTGTCGGTGATGCTCCAGAGTTCCTCCTTACGTCTTGGTGTGAGTGTGGTACAGTGTGTGTGTCCTGGTCGATCTGCAATCGGGCAGCGTGACGTCGTGTGTAGATTTCTTGAGTCTGAGTGTGTGATCGCCCAAAATTGCCAGTGGTATTTATACTGGTGGCGATTTGACAGGTACATGCCTGTTTTCGACAAGCTAGAGATGGTCAGTTCGCGCCAAAGCCTCCTTTTTATTACACCCACTTTTTGGTTAATTATCGCGAACTCATGAACACACTCGTCACATGAGCGATATCATTGTTTGCGTAATTTTTTTCTGGTCACTCACATATACCACACATATTAATTACTCTTCAATTACACTAGTAATTAATATTAATTTGTTAGCATCTTTAAAATTGCACCTCTGGAAATAAAATATACATAACCGTACTAGTTAAAAATCCTTTAATGTAATGGTGTCTTTATAATTGGCGTAAGTCTTTGCTTACAGGTTTAACACAAGTAATTAGTTTATTATAATCCTGTTAAGACCTGATTAATTGACAACAAACAATTCGTACGCGTCACTCATATTCTTGTCGCAGCTGGCTCACACACACACGTCGTATTTTTAACTATCGAAGCAGGTGCACTCTCGACGTGCTCCAGCCTGCATTTTCCTGCACAAAATTGTATAAAACTGTTCCTTATTCTATTTACACTAATTACAATATAAAACATACCTCCCTGGGCAAATATGCAAATATATGTATTGTTGCAATATATATATATATATATATATATATATATATATATATATATATATTTCAATCACTTTCTTCTACAGTCCGTTTCTTGATGTATATAATACTTTAATATTTATAACTAAATTTGCCTCAAGATATACTTTTTTCCTATTAGGAATATGTTTCGAGAGTTCCTGTTCTCTCATCTTCAGCCTTCGCCATCTTGTTTCTGGTGAAGTATTTGTGTGTTGGCTTCTGGATGTTATTAAGGTAGTTTGTTGGTCTTTGGTCTTTTAAAGTTGCATTATTGTGTGTGGTTGTGAATAGCATACAAAACTAATAAAAATAAATTACAAAATCTAAATAGCTCACACAACAAAGATAATACAACAACCAACGGTATATACAAAATTGAATGCCAAGATTGCAATAAATGTTATATAGGACAAACAAAAAAACAGCTGAAAAAACGTTATTTTGAACACCTAAATGCATACAAAAAACCAAATATATATAAATCCAATTTAGCCACACATGCAATAAACACAGGACATGAATTCCCAGACATAACCAATGTAACACTAATAAAACATATACCACACAAAGGCACCATAATGAACATTTGGGAAAATTTACAGATTTACAAACATAAAACACAAAACAAATTAATACCAGAACAAATACAAATCAATACAAAACATGACACAATATTCAAAGCACTCAACATCGAAAATACACAAAATACAAAATCATATACCACAATCGCACACAATAATACAGCTTTAAAAGACCAAAGACCAACAAACTACCTTAATAACATCCAGCAGCCAACACAAATACTTCACCAGAAACAAGATCGCGAAGGCTGAAGATGAGAGAACATAATGTCCTGTATGTTTTGTATTAAAACGTTTACTTACGTGAACACTGTACATACCATGTATCTATAAAGAGTAAATAAATAATTTAAAAAAGTATACGCGCACAAATACGCGCGTGCTCGTTTGTGTGTGTAGCTGCGCAGGGCGCCCATTGACTGCTTCCAGCCGAGGGCTCTTAGGGATGCCAGTCCGCCCCTGGTAGAAGCTCGCGGAGTCGTAATGGTCAGTAGAACACAGAACCATCTTTTATACGCATAAACGGCGATAAGGCCCCCGCAGACCCCTCGCCGCGGGATGGCCCCGGTTTTGGGAGGCCCCATGCTTAACGTAGGCCTAATTCTTAAAATTACTATCCGAGCTGTAGGCCCGCGGTCTTCCAATTTCTTCGCCCGAAAGGTGTTAATAACTCGGCCGCCACACGTTTCGGCCTCACTTCTGGAGGGACTTCAAGAAAACCGACAAGGTGTACGTCAGTACAACCACAGAACTGAAGATGACCTTATTTTCATATTATACATTTTCTCCTTTCTGTGAACATATATACGTTCATGTACGTGTAGGCCTACTCCAGTTACCACAAAGGCATTGCGTTTTTGCTACTTTCGTTTCTAGGTTCCACTGTCTATAACCTTAGAAAACCACCCAACATGTAACTGCAAATACTCGTGACGAATGAGTGAGAAACACTTCTACATCCCATTCTCGTCCTTGCCTCTAGTTGACTTGTTTTCTGCGTATTCAGACATCAAATGTTACCTGCTACGCTCTGTCCGTTCTGGTAGGACCAAACTCCTTCATTGCACTACAAAAATACGTGGAGTACAGTCTCTGCAGAGAATGTTTACGGACGCAGGAGTCAGTGGGGTATCTAGAATTTGGCCTTGGGGGGAGTCCGGGGTCGGGTCGGCTTAATAGAAAAGAAAAAACGAGTTAAGACTAATCAACATTACTATCTTTAAAGTGACTGAAATCAATCCAATTAAAGTAAACGTTGATAACACAATATTGAAACATTGTTTACAAGATACTTACTGACTGAATTGATTTTCCTATATTTTATATTTCAATATATTTATGTTTTAATATGATGTGTAATAAACCTGTTTGTATATTTAAAAAAATAATTACTACTATATTAGCGTACACAGCTGAAAAAATAATAAAACCGCTGTGACGATTTTAAAATAGGAAACGTAATATGGAGTAAAGTTTATTTTTTAAATCGCACATTAAAATTAATATTACATCCCTTGATTAACTCAAAATAATATTTAATAAAGAGTTTTAAATGACAAAAGGAACCCGAGTGTAAAGATAGGGAAACTAGTTAATAATTTACCATGCACTGACATGCATTAACTGGAATTAACCTGCATACAGATTCTTTTACTAAACAAATAATACTGGTAAAACTAAAAATTATTCAAATAAATAAACAATGATACAGTAGTATACTATTTAACTCTGAAGTAAAGCATTTCTTTGCATAATAAAAAGGTCAAACTTTAAATACCGTAAATAGCGAATAAAGGTGGAACTATTTTGTTGTGATGCGTAAACTCGGCGCAGTTAACTTACCTGCCCTGACATAATAATAATGCAGTCGAGATGGAGCGCTCTCGTAGTAAACACTACACCCTTGAACCATGCCCCGAAGTACTAAGATATTTTAATTTAAAAGTGCAGATATAACAACGTGTAAAGGAAAGTATCAGTAAAGTAGTGTTTTATAAAGAAAAATGTAATCTATTAAATTAAATGGAATAAATAAGTGAGAGGGATGACATCTCTATTGACTAAGTGTAAGATCTCCAATGTTTGTTTAAATTAAAAACGTACAATGTACCAAAAGTGAGAACATTTTATAAATAACGATGTGACGTGAACTTCTGTGGGAAACAAGAACTTTCACTCGAGTTGTACGACTAAAGATGCTTAGCTACCAGACTTCATACAACAGCATAACAGCTTCATAATTACCAGGATCTCTTCAGGAACTTCACCCGGAAAGTAAACTACCATAACTTTCAACCATTTGTGGACACCCCAAGGACTAAGGACCAGGACACGGAGTAAACTTCACAATATCACAGGTGACACGGAGACTTGTCTTCCGTGGTTAAATGTCATTAAAACAAATGTTTACAAAAGACAGTTTAATAAACTATATAAAAGACTTTAATTATTGTCACTTTGTAAATTTTATTAAGTCATACGACTAAAATTATTTGTAATAGTAATTAGTGCTTGTAGTATAAAGCTTTTCAGATACTAGAGGTTAAATTAAGTCCATTCTTCAAATGCCCCCCCCCCCCTTCAAATAGTATGATAACTTAACTTACAAAACCAATTTAATATCCCGGATCCGTGGAAAAAGCTAGCACATGACAATACTTTTGTTGTGGCCACCTTTTTAGAAAATATTTTGTAAACTTTTATTGAGAAAACCTTATGGTAAAAAATCCATGTAGAACTATAAAGGATAGCACCTAATAAAGAGATGCCATTACTTAACACAAAATACTGAGTGAATAAATCATCAAACACCGCAACAAACATTCCTTTCATTCTAAGTACTACTGCTTGTTAAAATATTCATAAGAAGTTGATTAAAACTATGGCAGCCCGTGCAATTGATCTGAGGCAATTACGCACTGGTTCCCGACGTTATAACGTAGGTAAGACGTTATACCGCCTAAAAATTAAGACATTAACAAAATGCTTAAAATTTTTCGACCCTGTGGGAGGGGGGTCCGGTCACGAAGAAGAAGAAGAAGAAGAAGAAGACTTTCCTTATCTCTTTCGTTGCTGTATAGGACAAACATGTATCCATTCGTTTTTGGATGGTGTATATTTGAAACCGATTTACTGCTATTAAATACGATAGACAGCCTAGTTTCAACTTGGCTAGACAGTGTGATTCGATACCAATTGATTTTCTAACGTCTTGTCGCGAACATTAATCAGTAAGCTGTCAAAGTGATTTGATTGGTATAATGTTACAAGTAACACCACACATAATTGTTTCTGACATCGATGTCAAAGGTCTGTTTCGTCGACGGCGCTAACCTTTGGGTTGACTATGATCAACGACTGTATGGAGTTTAGATTAAGTGCTTTTAAACTGAAGAGATGCGCGCTTCCAGGCTGAATAACACGGAGCCATTGTTTCGAAAAACGTTGGTTCCATTGCGTATACCGTATTTCTACCTTTCGTTTATTGGGACTTTTAATGGAAAGGATTCAGTAAGTTTGTTCTGGATGTCTAGTTACTGGGTTTTAAACAAGTTTTTGGAGTAATAATGTGACGATTTAAAAGGAATTTAAATAGCACAAAATAATTTTTATTCAAAATAACATGTGAGAAAATATTTAACCCTCCCCTTTGTACTTATATGCCTGTATCAACTTGTAAAAATCTAGTACGGACATGAAAATTACTCTGTATTGAAGCGAATATTAATAATTATTATAATTAAATAAAAAGACGTGATAATAATAATCGAAATACCTAACTCAATAAAGAAAATGTAGGATTATTAATAGTAGTTAATTAGTATGAAAATAATAATAATAAAGTACGTACTGCTCTTCTCTCTCCGCGTGAACTGCTCCCTCTTCCCTACTAACCGCCGCAAAACCAGCCCCAGTCGAGCCAGAATCTCAGACAAGGTAACAGCTTTACCATGTGTCGTGAAGCAAAACGTGTGAGTATATAAAGAAGTAAAAAAAAAAAACGATGTAACTGAAAGTAATCTTTCGTGGTGACAGACTCCACAAGTAATTGAAAGGTGGTGAAAAGTAAAACAAGTGATGTAGTTGAAATGTAGTGAAATAACTAAAAGTAACTAACTTAGCCGACACATCTCTTTAAAAAAGAAACGAAATGTTTAAATTGTAAAGTATGTTCTATCCAAATATTAAAGAGTAACATTAGTGCAGTTAAAAGTAAAATGTAAAAAAAGGTGAACATCGTACATCAGAAGTGAAGCAACAACGACAACCTCACGAGCTCCAGGTAACAGAATCCTTTCGTCATGATCGCAACTTAGAATCTACAAAATAAATGGAGGCACCCGAACGACAACGTAGAACTTCCAGGAAACCCAACTGAAGAGTAACAACAAGAGAACCTGCCGCCGATACATATTATATCAAGGTGAAACCAAACCATTATCTTTCTAACAATGGCAACAAAAACAGTACATTTTTGCAAAGACTTATTCTAATCATGTAAATGTTAACATAGTAATGTCTGTAATTACAATAATGAAATAGTAATCTGATGATAGTTAAAGGTAAAAGGTAATTCGAAATTTGAGCAAACTACTCTTCTAATAGCTTGCATAATGTTGACTTATTTTAGAATATTATTCAGTTAAAACCCGGATCCGAGGTATTTAATGTAGTTTATAAATATATATATTTTTTTATTTTTGCTCACCAGAGTAACATTTTAAAAAGGCATAAGAGCATTTGATGCAGAATCTTTGAGAAGTTTATTTTTTTAACGTAATAAAACAAAAATAACAATTATTTTTAAATCATTATTCGAGAAACTATAATAAAGAGATGTTTTTGCTAAATATCCAGAGAGTGAGTAAATTTGCGTAACCTAATCCTAATTCCTGTTCTACATATTTTCAAATTTGTTGGTAAGTAATTTGTACTAACAACGGCAGCCGGTTTGATCGAAAGTAACCAATTAAACTGGTTCCCTCTGTTATAATGTCTCAGACAGGAGAGACGTTATAATAATTGCATGTACGGCACTATGGTGTCCGGCTCACTTCCGTACACCTTGCGCTCCTGGGGCAGTAAACTAATTTAACGTGTAACGAAAATGTCAAACATTTATGTAGACGACATAATACGGGCATAGTCGACATAAGTAAGATAACTATTTCATCACTGACTACTCTCTTGGTCATTCTTTTTCTTCTTTAGCACTACAGCCCAACGTGAGCCCTGGCTTCCAACACCAATCTTTTCCAAAGTCTCCTGTCCATTGTCATCGCAGTGTAACCCCTCGCAGTGTAACCCCTCACATCCATTCATTCAAGCATCTTATCCTAGGTCGGACTCTCTTTCTCCTTTTACACACTTGAGCCCTGAGGATTTTCTTTGGCGTACGCTGATCATCCATCCCTGTAGGTGACCTAGCCATTGTATTCGTTGAACCTTTACGAATCTTACAATGTTTTTGTGATTCAATAATAGCTCATCCTTGTTATTTCATATTCTCCATTCGTCATCTTCTTTAACCGGGCCGTAAACAAGTCTTGCAATCTTTCTTTCAAACCTTCTTAGTGTTAGTTGTTCCTTTTTTGTCAATGTCCATGTCATAAGCAGCAACTGCTCTGAACGTGTCTTGTACATTTTTAATTTTGTTTTACGACTAATGAATTTGTTTCTCAATATAGTCTGCTGTTGACGTAATATGCCCTACTTCTTTTTATATCCTGTCACGTATTGTCGTGTTTATGGACTTTTCATTATTTATCATGTTACCCAAGTATCTGAAATTAAATCCAATCGGGGTTAATTTTTTAATAGACATCGTACAATGTTATTTCTTTATAGTTTATTAAATCGCTGTCCAGAATTTTGAACATTCTACGTAATAGATAATTAAAAGCCAGTTTCTTCGTATAGAGACTGATTAAGAACTTAATCTCGTAAACACCACACTTCACGTCAAACGAATGTCCTCATTATTCAATAGCTCATCTATCTCCTGGTTATTTCTCATCTCCAAACGAATGTCCTCATGATTCAATAGCTCATCTATCTCCTGGTTATTTCTTATCTCCAAACGAATGTCCTCATGATTCAATAGCTCATCTATCTCCTGGTTATTTCTTATCTCCAAACGAATGTCCTCATGATTCAATAGCTCATCTATCTCCTAGTTATTTCTTATCTCCAAACGAATGTCCTCATGATTCAATAGCTCATCTATCTCCTGGTTATTTCTATTCTCTATTCGTCGCCTTCTTTAACCGGGGCGTAAACACGTCTTGTGATCTTTCTTTCAAACCTTCTTAGTGTGTTCTTGGTCACTATTGTCTGCCAGTACGACGATAACATTAATCTTTGTGGATGCATCTCTCTCTCACACACTCTCTCTCTCTCTCTCTCTCTCTCTCTCAGGGTCGGATTAGAAGCGCGTGGTGCCCTATGCTGCCATTAGACTGGTGCCCCCCCCCGATTCAAAATTCAAGTTTTTATCCATTATTCACACTCATAAATGGCGTACACAGTTTCGAAAGTTAACACTAATTTTATTAAACTATCAAATTACAACAAATATTTAACTAGGCTACATAGTGATTATAATGACCATAGTAGTAGAGCCTACTTAAACTTAGAAAATACTCACTGATCCATTTTTTTCTTGATTTTGCCTTAAAGAAGTCTTAATTATAATTTCGTCTAAATCGGGATTCAAGTATCTCGCTTTCAATATTCAACATTGCTAACGAAGATAATCTCTCATCTTCCATAGTTGAACTCAACATATCTTCAATGCGTTTTAATACAGAAAATGGTCTTTCAGATTCGCAGTTAGCTATTGTAATCGTAAAAAGCAGACTATAAGCAATGTAGGCCTATATATTCGGAAACACATAAATCATTCTATAATCAATAATCCAGTTTAATACTTTGAGCGGACAAGCTGTAGTATCGTGGAATCTATCATCTTCATTCAAACTATCTGTAAAAAACTTGCAATTTTACTCGTGGCACAAAGTGCTTCAATTCGATTAGAAGATCGTTATTCAAATCATTCGAGTAAACTTCTATAAGAGCTTTGCTTGATTTTCCAACTCGACACTCTTTATGGTTAATAAGTACGTAAAAAAAAAAAAAAAAAAAATAGTGCGTAATGTGATCATCAGCTTTGCTTCGCTTAGTCAATTCAGCTGGATGGTGTTCCCTCTGACAGCTGAGGCTCCGGTGCCCGGTGCTGCAGCGTATCAAGCGTTATGGATAATCCGCCACTGTTCTCTCTCTGTCGGTTTGTTTGTCTGTCTATCTCTGTCTGTCTGTCTGTCTGTCTCTCTCTCTCTCTCTCTCTCTCTCTCTCTCTCTCTCTCTCTCTCTCTCTCTCTCTCTCTCTCGCAAGCACACATCCTAGTTTCTTTAACGAATTGACGATGACATTAACTACTCTAACGATTGTTAAGGGATTAGAGTAGTCAGTCAAGGTTGTATTGGTTTTGCGTCAGTAATTTCCCTATTTATTTTGCTATTGCATAACTCTGCAGTGGTATAATAGACACATAGTTAAAAAACGTATAAAACTTCTTTTTCTTTTTTTAAAATTTATAATATAAACAAATCGTTAAGGCGGCCGCCGCCGTTGGGTTTGTTTCAAAACACCCGGGGATTGATTTACGATTCAACTAATAATATTGGTAGCCGTTCGTTTACGTAATAATGGTGCACGCGCGTTAATTTTAATGTTTGCCGTGCTGTGCCAGCCAGGAAGTCGTTGTTATTGTTATTACCGTTAAACGTAAATCACGTAGTCGTAAATTATTTTCGCTCACGTTTCTCGGCGGTTTTCCTTCTTCTGGTCCTTTCAATTCAGAAACCCCTACACGCCAATCGACCAAAGCTAGAGACTGAATAGTAATATTAAGTATACATGACTCCAGGGTCGGATTAGAAGCGCGTGGTGCCCTATGCTGCCATCAGACTGGTGCCCCCCCCCCGATTCAAAATTCAGCCCTTTATCCATTATTTATACTGACAAATGGCATACACAATTTCGAAAGTTAAAAATTATTTTATTAAAGTCTTAAATTACAATAAATATTTAGCTAAATAGTGATTACAATGAGCATAGTAGTACTTAGGCTTAGAAAATACTAATCGATCCACTTTTTCTTGATTTTGTATTAACGAAATCTTGTATAATTTCTTCTAAATCGAGAGATTCAAGTATCTCGCTTTCAATATTCAACCTTGCAAACGAAGATAATCTCTCATCTCCCATACTTGAACTCAACATATCTTCAATCGTTTTAATGGAGAAAATGCTCTTTTAGATTCCCATTTAGCTATTGGAATCGTGAAAAGCAGGCGATAAGCACTGTATAAATCACGTTTTATACATCAACCATTTTACACTTAATAATCCAGTTTAATACTTTAAACCGACAAACTGTAGTATCATGGAATCTATCTTCTTCATTCGAACGATTTTTTAAAAAAAAAACCTCTTTCTTGCAATTTTAATCGTGGCACAAAGTGCTCAATTCTAATAGAAGATCGTCGAAAAGTCATGAAAGATACATCTTTTTATGATTTTGGATTGAGGAGATTTGTTTCATTTGTTTTTTTCACATTTATTATATTCATAAAAACAAAATGGATGGTGCCCCCTTTGATAGCTGAGGTCCGGGTACCCGGTGCTGCAGCATACCCTAGCGTTATTGATAATCCGCCACTGCATGTCTCAATAAATATAAAACCTACAGGTTTCAAACAAATACTAAATTAAAGAATATACCTCTAAGCATATGGTAGACCATCTAGTATTGTTTGTAACCTATCTGAATTTGTTTTATTAAAAATTAATAATACAACGTTTTTTCTAATGTTGTTAGCATTGTAACGATAACGCCTATCGAACAGTCTAGAACGTCGTACTATCATGTTCTTCATGATACCATCGCATATCCTGCATGGCTTCATACCCTTTGCACGCTATCAAGTGCCTGTCTAAAGTCCACATACAGCATATGAAGATCTCTATCATGCTCATAGCTAATAATTGTTTATTAAACATGTGTTAATGTCCACGCTTCTGAATCACATATGTTAACCCTGGCTTAATAAGTATTATGTAGCTTAAAACAATAACGTCTGTTGAAATAACATCGGACTTTTAATTCTTTACCAGTCCGCTAATTGTATTTAGTGGATAAAATGTTCAAAGAGATGGAGATTTTAAAAGAATTGAGCATTATTGAAAGAAGATCCTTGTTGTTGTTCTTCTTCTCCTCTTCAGGAGAAGGATTAGGATACATAAACCTGTTCCGGCACCCATCTCATCCTCGGACGACCCACGTCTCTTCTACCAGTGGCTTTATAGTTCAGTGCCGCTTTCGGCAATCGATCCTTTGCAGACGATCCCACCTTTGTCTTCTGTAAATTGAAATAATTTCATTTATGTCATTTACTTCGAGTTCTGCTCTGATATCCTCATGCCTTATCTATCTTGCAATGTATAATTTAAAGTATTTCGAAGAAACTGCATTTCAGCACTCTGAATCTTGCCGCTTTCCTTTTTTTGTCATGACCCACGCCTCACTCGTATAAATCAACGTGGGTATTTCAACTGTCTTATAAAATTTAATCCTTGTGCTGTGTCTTGTTTTGTTTCTAAAATTTCTATGAATCGTACAACAAATATTCCTAAATTTATTTATCTTCTCTTTTATATCATATTCAGATTCATAGCTTACTGCACAGCCAAGATATTTGAAACGGCTCACTTGTTCTAAAATGCTGTTGTTTATAACTATCTTAGTCCTCACTGGATATTTACCTTTAAAGGCCATGGTTTTGGTATTTTTTACTGAAATTGTCAGTGAGTATTCTATTCCCACTTCTTGTAATTGAAACATAGCTGTTTGTAAATCATCCTCATTTTCTGGAATAAGAACTATGTCATCCGTTGAAGGAAGATATGTTAATATTTTAACCTATTTGCATACATGTGTCTGACGGTGGCGCCGTCGATACTCTGGGCAGCGTCTTGCGTCATAATTTCACTTTATATGCTCTGAACGCCGCTGTACACGCTGCAATTATAATTACCGATCGTCGTATTGCCAGTTTTGACGAATAATTATAATTATTATTATTCCGTCACGAACAGCGAGAGTTAATACGGTAATTAAAAGAAACGCCGACATTAATTATACTGAATAACTATAATCATCGGTTAATGACTACTAATTACATGCAGCGTAATCGACAGATAGCGTTTTACACAACATAAAAACACAGGCTTGTAAATGTGTTTATAAAGAGATTTTATAAACTCTCCTTCACTTTTTCAAGATTTATGTTGGCTAAATACAAATGAACATTTAAGGTCCTGTTTCTTACATATTTTTTTCTATTTGTATCGGCCATCTGAGGACCACATGCCAATTTCAATTCTTTATTCTTGTTCTTTTCTTTTTCTCCAATATTCGTTCATCTTTTCACTGTGTCTCTTCTTCCTGTCTTCAGCCCACTTTGAACCTGCATTTTTCTCTCCCCTACCCTCGATTCCTTCCATTTTTAACACTTTTGCCCGAAAAACGTCTCTTCCAATTGCTTCTTCTGTGTTTATATTATTTTTTTTCTAAATCCTTTTTGGACTTCTTTAATCCAACTTGATGTTGACTTCTTCCCCCACAGATATATTTGAAGATCTTCTTTGTTAACCTAAAGTCGTCCTTTCTATATAAATGTCCAACAAATAATAATAGAAATATATTTCATCATTACTTCTTAATTTCCAACCTTCTGAAGTTTTTCGTAGGCCTAATATTTTCCTAATAATTCGTCTTTCCAATATTTCTAGTTTGTCTAAATTACAATTCAATGCTAGACATTCACTTGCATATAGGCATTCTGGCTTCACTACTGTACAGTAATGCCTTATTTTACCAGTTTTAGATATGCACTTTTTATTGTAAATTTCTTTAGTTATACCATATGCTCTTTCCATTTTATGAATCCTTTCTTCTGTAGCAGATTTTTCTAAACCATTCTCTCGAATTATTTTTCCTATATACTTAAATATTATTTATTTATTTATTTTATTTTTTTTTACACGAACTGGCCAGCCGTGGACCACGCGAATATCATTTCCTTTTCTTCTCCTGCCAGAAGGCCCTCATTCGCACACTATGCGCCGCCTCCCTTTCCACAATCCTCCCCTTTCTCGTCTTCTTCTCATCGCAGAGAACCTCAAGATTTCGAATTTTGTTTCTGTATGTATTTCTATCCACACAGTCGTTCAAAGAGATACACAGTTTCATCATTTCCTCTTTGAGTTGTTTGGTGTATTCGTTCAGACTGGAAAGTTGCCAAATATATTTGAAAATTTGTTTATTTAATCTTGACCGATCCATCCAAACCATATGTCCAAGGAATCTCACTCTTTTCCTTCGGAAAGCCGTTCCAGATCTTCCAGATCCCTGTACGGCTCTTCTTTGGGTGTATGCCTGTACCCATCTTCAGTTTTCTTGAGACCATAAATTTTCCGAAAAATTCTTTGTTCAATTTTAAGAAGAGGTTCCAAATTTTGAAAGCATATTGTTTCCACTCCATACATGATCACAGTGCTATAATGGCGGACTTTCGCACTTCTGGAAAGGTTTTTCTTTCCGTACGGTTCCCGGGTTAGAGTAAAGGCCTTTGCTAATTCGAGTTTCCTTATCTTAAAGGATTCTTTGTCTGAGGCGTTTCGTGATATGTTTTCCCCAAGATATTTAAAATTGTTAGTATATTTTATTTCTCCATACGTAGTGTCCAGGCACGTTTTTGGGAATTTAAATAGGGTGGTCATAATTTCCGTTTTAGCAAAGGAGATTTGGAGGCGAGTTTCCTCCGCTATCTCTTTGAGATCTTCTATCTGCTTTCTTGCTTCTTCTTCTGGAAATTATTTATATTATTAATTATTTTTAATAAAGATTATTAAATAAATATAAAATAAGTATTATTAATTATTATTATTTAATAAAGTATTATTTGAAAAGACACTAAATCCTTAAGCTATACAACATTTATCAAGCTAGTGTTATTACATTTTTACAGCTCAGAAGCGTGAACATTATAACACAGGTTAACAAATAATTAATCGGGGGCACAGAGAGACGGGGGTTAAGACAGATATATAAAGGCAGTGTGGCGTATCTAGAGTTTGGTCTGGGAGGGGGGGTCCGGGGTCCGGTCGAGTCGAATCGAGGGCACAGAGAGACGGGGGTTAAGACAGATATATAAAGGCAGTGTGGCGTATCTAGAATTTGGTCTTGGTCCGGTCGAGTCGAATCGGGGGCACAGAGAGACGGGGGTCAAGACAGATATATAAAGGCAGTGTGGCGTATCTAGAATTTGGTCTTGGTCCGGTCGAGTCGAATCGGGGGCACAGAGAGACGGGGGTCAAGACAGATATATAAAGGCAGTGTGGCGTATCTAGAATTTGGTATGGGGGTCCGGGGTCCGGTCGAGTCGAATCGGGGGCACAGAGAGACGGGGATTGTGACAGATATATAAAGGCAGTGTGGCGTATCTAGAATTTGGTCTCGGGGGATCCGGTAGAGTCGAGTCGGTTTCAAACAAAAGACAAAAGCAAGTTAAGACTAGTCAACATTACTGTCTTTAAAGTGGTTGAAAAACGTGCGATAACATCCTGAAATCAGTCCCATCAAAGTAAACGCTAATAAGACAATAAAAATACGCGTTATTGAAACATTGTTTACAAGATACTTATTGATTGAATAAACATTGTTCATTGACTGAATTAATTTTCCTGTATTTCGTAATTCAAACGTACACGCAAATGCTGCGTAACAAACATGTTTGTATGTTAAAAAAAAAGAGTTACTAGCTGAAAAACACAGCTGAAAAATATTAAAATAGCCTAAACATTAAGACATTAACAAAATTCGTCAACTTTTTTCGACCCTCTGGGGGAGGGGTCCGGTCCTGTAAATACGCCCCTGTCTGCTACTGACTTATGTATGTTAAAAGAGTTGTATGTTATGCAATGACTTGTATGTTAAAAAAAAGAGTTACTAGCTGAAAAACACAGCTGAAATATTATAGAATAGCCTAAACATTAAGACATTAACAAAATTCGTCAACTTTTTTCGACCCTCTGGGGGAGGAGTCCGGTCCTGTAAATACGCCCCTGTCTGCTTACTGACATACTTCGATGGAACGTTTGTGTTTAAATTCGAAAACGGTCATTAGTTATCGCCGACTTAAAATAAGATGAACATTGCCACAGTTGTACATATCGTATTGCTCTGATCGATAAAAAAATATAGCAATTGATCACTATACCTTTGAAAATGTCTTGATCTTTTACATTAATGTAAACGGTTGTAAAACAATAAAAATACGAGTTACTGAAACATTGTTCATTGACTGAATTGATTTTCCTATATTACATATTTCAAACGTACAGTATATGCAAT
The DNA here is from genome assembly GCA_034769895.1 of Magicicada septendecula. Taxonomy (NCBI): domain Eukaryota; kingdom Metazoa; phylum Arthropoda; class Insecta; order Hemiptera; family Cicadidae; genus Magicicada; species Magicicada septendecula. Next base: position 1,423,152,994 of record CM068367.1, on the reverse strand, counting down.
GCTGTGTGTATATTTAAAAAAGGTCACACACACACAACGTATTTGTACATTCGTATCATATTCGCATACGGAAATACGTTGGCACGTCGATATAACTAAATTTCATTTGGCTGTAACACATTTCTTCGCAAAACACTTCGGGGAATTAATTCAAATAATGATAAAATTCCATTTCATCCCTATTTTCCCATTAAACACATACTGGGTTTTTATTAATTTTAATTATATTTTTTTGCTATATTATGCTTGAACCATATAAATTGAGCGATCCCGATAATTTTATTCCATAGGACTTCATACAATAATTGTAGTAAAAGGTTTGAAAATTGGGATAATTTTATTTATTGTATCAGACATTTTTTAAATTTCTTTTTTATGGGGATTCTTTCATAGAAGATTATGTCCTGTTATAGAAATTTGAATAATTTGACCCCCTATTGGAATTAAACCTTTTAATCCAATACAAATTCCTTTAAAATGTTTTCATTTTAAACTAATTGAATTAAAAAATAATGTTAATTTTAAAACGATTAAATTTAAAGGTATTCAATGTATTATAATTAAAAAAAATTCCCGTACATTTCCAGAATTAAATGATAATAAATGTTCTTCCAATGATAACATGAATTCCATGGAATCCTGTTGACACAAAAAATGTTGACCCATATACTGAATCTGAAATACAAAATGGTGATTCAAAATATTCATAAACTATCTGAAATGAATCAGTTTCAAATGGAAACGCAAAACGCAAAAGACCTATTTACCATTTCCTATTTTTTTACTAGGTAGATATCTACAATTTTGTATTTCCTTCAAATAATGTTTAGACCCATTCTTCTGTTTGCAAATACAAAACAGTTGAGTGTGACTACTTATTCAAGTTCTTAAGCGTTTACGGCCGCGGTTGCAACACTGTTGAAATTATTATTATCCGCCGGGGTGTTAGACCATCGTCCACACGTGTCGTTATTGACAGGCGTTTCGGCCCCACCTTCGCAGACCATCATCAGTGTCTGGATTGACACGGTGTTCGCCAATCCACCACGGAGGTGAGGTAGACACTGTGTGTTTTGCTTGAGAATGCCCACTTTAATAAACGTCTATAAGATTTATAAGACTCTTAAAGTTTCATCATCACACGGGACTTAGCCTACTCAACGACGGGTGTGCACACGCGGTATCAAGGAGCGAGGATTCTCTAACGACGGATGTGCACACGCGGTGTCAAGGAGCGAGGATTCTCTAACGACGGATGTGCACACGCGGTATCAAGGAGCGAGGATTCTCTAACGACGGATGTGCACACGCGGTATCAATGAGCGAGGATTCTCTAACGACGGATGTGCACACGCGGTGTCAAGGAGCGAGGATTCTCTAACGACGGATGTGCACACGCGGTATCAAGGAGCGAGGATTCTCTAACGACGGTCGTGCACACGCGGTATCAAGGAGCGAGGATTCTCTAACGACGGACGTGCACACGCGGTATCAATGAGCGAGGATTCTCTAACGACGGATGTGCACACGCGGTTTCAAGGAGTGAGGATTCTCTAACGACGGATGTGCACACGCGGTGTCAAGGAGCGAGGATTCTCTAACGACGGATGTGCACACGCGGTGTCAAGGAGCGAGGATTCTCTAACGACGGATGTGCACACGCGGTATCAAGGAGCGAGGATTCTCTACGTATCCAACGTACGACAGTAAAAAACGCTAAAAACCTAAAGACCTTTTTAGCGACATTAAAATCACTATTACGTACAACAAATTTGGACAATTTTAATTATAATTTGCCTTGAATTGGCAGTAAATTTAATAATTATAATTAACGTTTTTTTATAGTATTATTAATACCAGACATTGTATTTATAGAACGAGACAAGAAATTGATTATTGATAAGATATTTGTACGTGCAATGACTGCCGTTAAATCTATATATCTAATTGGTCTAGTCTGGTCAACTTCTTATTTATGCCTGGCTCGAATCCCTTGCAATACATGTACAAATTAACATCAAATTTTGATCAGTGCCCTTATGTTATGGTTATATTTCACACGGGAGGAATTTGAACAAGACATTTAGAGGCGATTCTGAAAATATCAATAAAAAGTGTTTGTCAATCGATGCTCTTTGTGAAGTTGGATTACAATGCGAGACCGCGTGTATGACAGATGCCGTGAAATGTCGTAATAGGCTACACACGTAAGTTTCCTTATGTTGTTTCTTAAGGCGAATCACGTATTAAGTACACAGAGAGACGGGTCTATCCTACATAGTCTAAGCGCTTCCTGTCTAATGTTTTTGCACAATCTAAGCATCATAAATTAATATACGAGCAGTGTTTTTTCGCTCTGGTCGTGAGTTCATTGTTGATACTTTCTAGTAGAACTTTATCTCCATTTACTTTCCACAGTAAAGTAAGGTATGTATTACAGACAGGAACAGTAGAATGAACACGCCACAGAATTTCTGTTGATCATATCAGACGAATGTTTTCGTCGTTTGGTGATTGTAAATATAATTTCAAAATCACATTACACAGGTTTACTCTAAAATGACTTTAAATTGTAATTGTATCTTCTTCTTCTTCTTCTTCTTCTTCTTCTTCTTCTTCTTCTTCTTCTTCTTCTTCTTCTACTACTACTGCTACTACTATGACGTCACAGTTCGGAATCGTCCATAATCATCCGCCTCCATTTTTCTCAGTTTTTGGCGATCGATGTCCATCGTTTTATTTTAAGTAAAGTATCAGCATCCCTCGCCTCTGCGTCAATCCAGCGATGCTTGGGTCTTCCGACAGGCCTTCTACCCTCGATTTGACTAAAAAGTACCTTCCTAGGTATTCGGTTACCTTCCATTCTACTGATGTACCCTGCCCATTGCAATCTATGCAGTCGGATGGTGGTGGCCAGATCATTGTCTTTATACTGCTTGTATAGTTCCTCATTGTGACGCATTCTCCATATCTCATTGACTTGGATTGGTCCATATATCTCCAAAAAATTCTCCTTTCAAAAGTATTGACTATGTTAGCGGCTCGTTTGTTCAGAGTCCAAGTCTTGCTGCCATATGTTATCACCGGTCTAACCATAACTTTATATAATGTGACCTTGGACTGATGGTGGATATTCCTTGTCTTGAATGAAGTTGTCAAGTATAAACAGCTTACCTGCGTGCTAAAGTTTCATACTTATATCTTTTACAGGTTTTGGGATAATGGGTCTTGGAGTTTCGTGAATTTAACAAGGTAAGCATTGTTGAAGGTAGTGTATGACTAAGGGTACCTCCGACCGTCCCCCCCCCCAACATATATTTCAAATGTGTCAGCTCAAATCTAACCTCTGAAGCTGCCGTAACTGGTGAAACAATTGTTAGGAAAATATAAACTATCTGCAGAACTATACCATGTGTTTATTACCTGCAGAACTATACCAAGTGTTTATTACCCGTAGAACTATACCAAGTGTTTATTACCTGCAGAACTACACCAAGTGTTTATTACCTGCAGAACTACACCAAGTGTTTATTACCTGCAGAACTACACCAAGTGTTTATTACCTGCAGAACTACACCAAGTGATTACCTGCAGAACTACACCAAGTGTTTATTACCTGCAGAACTACACCAAGTGTTTATTACCTGCAGAACTACACCAAGTGTTTATTACCTGCAGAACTATACCAAGTGTTTATTACCTGCAGAACTACACCAAGTGTTTATTACCTGCAGAACTACACCAAGTGTTTATTACCTGCAGAACTACACCAAGTGTTTATTACCTGCAGAACTACACCAAGTGTTTATTACCTGCAGAACTACACCAAGTGTTTATTACCTGCAGAACTACACCAAGTGTTTATTACCTGCAGAACTATACCAAGTGTTTATTACCTGCAGAACTACACCAAGTGTTTATTACCTGCAGAACTACACCAAGTGTTTATTACCTGCAAAACTACACCAAGTGTTTATTACCTGTAGAACTATACCAAGTGTTTATTTATTCAATTAAAATATTAATAAAACGTTCTGCCAAGTGCCGAGCGACCATTCGATCAGTGTAATTTTAGTTTTTTTAACTGTATTTCTGTTTTTCTTGTTTCAACAAATCCTTTCCGTTTCCCAAAATGCATAGTGTTGATGATGACTGGTCAGTGTGGAATTCATCTGTTTCTACTTGGGATATTTATTTTTCACGATTTGTTTTCTATGTTAGTTTTTAGAGGTCTTCCTCTTCTGATAGTTCCTATCCGTTTCGGATGTTGGATATCACACAGAGTATTTTAACTTCCTGTACTGCTGCACGGAATAAGTCAATTGTATTCATGCCAAACCAGGTCCTTAAATTTCTCAGCCATGAGATTCTCGATCGCCCAACTCCTCTCTTTCCAAGTACTTTTCCTGTAGTGTGGACTGCAATAAATAAAATCTCTTAATTTCTCATGAGGTGTCCCAGATACTGAAGCTTTCTTATCTTCACTGTGTTAATAACTTCCGTTTTAGAGGTAGTTAGCCTTTTTCTCTCTACACTGTCCAAACGAGTTGGCGTGTTGTTCACTTCAACCCTGGGACACAAGGTAATTCGTTAAGGGAGATTTAGACAAGCTGCTTGCGGTAAATTGAGCACAACATTTTGGAGTTAACTTCCAATCGCGTCGGCGCTTTCTTCCCTCGTGTTTACTTATTTTGCGGAAACGACGACTACGACCAAATGAACAGTGGCGAAGCTTATTAGCTCAGAGGAAAAAGGAAGAGATAATACCGTGTTCCTGGGAACAGACAACATTATGCCTAAAAGACCATAAGAACAACACGTGGACCAGGGACTGTGTGTGGACCCAATACTTATCCAATAGACGCAATGTTGGAGCTTTTTTTTAGAGCTGGTTGAGGTTGTTCGTACGAGGACGAGTCTCGAACTGTTTTGACGACTATAGGCTAAGCGATGAAACTGTTCAGTAATTAAACAGTAATTAAACTAAACTGTCTGCCGGGCTGTTTGGCCGTGGTCCAAGGTTTTCATTAAAACCAAACGTTTCAGCAGCACCACTGGGTGCCATCTTCAGTGGATGTATCGATTCAACCTAACGCGGGGTGTCGTACGTTAGGGCCACAGTAATGTGGTTAAGGCTAAAGATGTCCCGCGATGCTACCTGTACTTATAAATTCATTAAGTCCCACGTACAGGTAAAAATTGCACCAAGAGCCAACCAGAAGAAAGAAGGTGTATGTGAGGCTCGCATCGCGCTCTGCCATAAAGTACTTAAAGAAATACTTTCGCCCCGCCGATTCGTTGCGATTATATATTATATATTCGTTGCCGATTCAGAATATAAATATATTTTATATTCTGAATCAAGACGTACTCCATATGAAGGCGAGGGAAGTACGCACTCACCGCGGACAAGAGCTTCGTCTCATCGAAGAGGATCCGATGGTCGACATTGACGGCTACGGCAGACTCCTAATCTACAGTAACGGCGCGTAACGTACGATGCCCCGCGTTAGGTTGAATCGATACATCCACTGAAGATGGCACCCAGTGGTGCTGCTGAAACGTTTGGTTTTAATGGAAACCTTGGACCACGGCCAAACAGTCCGGCAGATAGTTTAAGTTCAACTGAAACTGTTCAGTAATTCTCCATTCAGTATCTTCGTTACAATCTGGTCGTCAGTAAGAATCAAAGTACAGACACTCCTGTAATCTCCGAGGTTCCAATTATAAAACGCGATTATACTTTTAGGTCTTTAAAGAATGGCCCGTCTTTCCATAATTCCCCACCTCCAAAATCAACACTTCCTCACCCTCAAATCAGCCTCTGGTCAGCACTGATAACGATAGTCAATCCCCGAAACCTATCTCAAGCACACTGAACACGACTTGCCTCGTACTTCGTACCAATAACACAAATAATATTATTAAAAAAGAAAAAAAAATAGACAACGATATATCGATTCAAAGTTTATTCACCGGTGTGGTATAAGTATCTATTATATTGGCGGCAACACAGCTAACCGGTTACTCAAGTGTGCACTTATTGCTAAGCATCGCAACAAAGTAACTAATGAGTAGTAGTTGTATGTGTGTATCATTAGACTGCGAATCCGCCTACCCCCACTGTCCGCGAATCTAGTAAACATAGTCCTGCGTTTTTAGTAATCTTTTATTTTATATATATATATATATATATATATATATATATATAACAATCTGGAGGATAGTACAATTATTATCAACGGAACAATTCACTCCAGTAGTAGTAGGCCTATTTGTCATTCAGTAGTAATGACTGCAACAATGTATTCAGTGGGAAGTAATGGTCTGTATCATTACATATCCTGGACGTCGATACGCGCACATAAGAGTACTTGTGTGTGTGTGTGTGTGTGTGTGTGTGTGACATAATAACTGGCTGTCCGTATGAGGCGTCTTTTGCAGTCAGTGATGAGGGATTGCCCAGTGCATACATATTAAGCGATTTTACGTTGCACTGGAAGCTGCTACTACTACTTCAACGAATTCACTTTATATATACGTTACAACAGCGTTTACAAACGTGTGATTAGATTAATGTGTTCTAGAGCGCATGCGCGGACAGTGTTGCAGCAAATAATCATATTTAACCGTGAACGTGTTTATCGGAGGATCGGTCAAATCGTTCGTCGATCTACGATCGAGTCTGTCGGTAATGCGAACCGATTATACTTTGCTATGTTCCGACGTGATTGTGTTGATTATTGAAGAAACTATATATAAATGATATATATATATATATAAATGATATATGTATATATATATATATATATCATTTTCTATATAAGTAACTCGACGTTTCTTGGAGTAATTATATAAATTTGTGATGTTATTCAATTTGTTTCTTCTGCAAGTAGTATAATTCGTATATTATTTTTAACACCTGACGCACGTTTCACTGAAAAATATCAGTATCATCAGAGGTTTCTAAGTAAATTAATAACTATCGAAATAATTCTATTAATATAAAATTAACGAATAATCGAATTTGTATCGATTTTAATGTAAAATTAAATAACTGATAATCGATTTAGGTCGATTAGTTAACGATTGTTTTAATGTTTATTTTCTTCAGCAGCTGTTTTCTCGGTTATGTTTGAAAATTTGTTGTTTATATTTTATTCATTTTTATTTTTTTGTAAATTTATAATTTTAAATAGATCGTCTTGTTTTGTTTTTATTTGGGTTTGTTCTTTAACTAATAAATTATTGTTATTGTGTATGTAAATGTTAAGATTTTCCCAAATATTCATTTTTTGACCTTTTTGTATGTTTTTAATTAATTTTATATTTTCAATGTTTGGAAATTGGTGGTTATTATTTAGACAATGTGTGGCTAAATTAAATTTATAAATATTTGGTTTTAAATATGCATTGTGCTGTTGAAGGAATCTATCTAGTAGTTTTTTCTTTGTCTGGCCCACGTAGAATTTATTGCAATCTGGACATTCTATTTTATATATTCCATTTTTATTGTGAGTATTGGATTTAGTTTTAGGTTTTATTTTATTACAAATTATATTATCTGTATTATAAGATATTTTTAAATTATTATCTTTAAAATATTTTATTTAATTTTTGTGTTCTATTTCCGTAATAAGTGAAGGTTGTATATTTTATATTATTATTAATAGGTGAATTTTTAAATGTAGTGTTCTTAGGAATTTTATTAGTGATTTTATGTTTAATTTAATTTTCTAATTTATTAATAGTTTTTATTTTGTATCCATTTTTAACTGCTACTTGTTGGATAATTGTTCTTTCTTTGCTTCTTCCTGTGTTATTTAATGGGATCCTAAGCATTCGGTAAATCATGGAATTAAATACTGCCATTTTGTGTTGGGGAGGGTGATTAGAAGTATTTGGTATTACTAAATCAGTTTGAGACGGTTTCCTGTATATTGAGTATTCAAAATTTGTTTCATTTTTCTTTATTGTTAAGTCTAAATAATTTAATTTATTATTAGATTCTTCTTCTAACGTGAATTTTATTTTGAAATGTAAATTATTTATGGAGTTGAATATTTTATTTATATTTATACCATTGTTTTGGGAAATGTACAGAGTGTCATCAACGTATCTAAAATAACATCCTAATGGGTCGTTTAATTTTATTATATTTATTATTTGTTCGTCGAGTTTTTGTAGGAAGATTTCTGATATGATAGCGGAGGTTGGGGCTCCCATAGCAAGGCCATCTGTTTGATAGTACAATTTGTTGTTGTATTGAAAATAAGTTTGATTTAAAATTATTTTTAAACTATTAGTTAACTGTTTAATGTATACAATGCTAATTTTTATGCGAATTATTTGCATAAATTGATTAATTATTAATTATAAATTTATTGATTTGTAATTATGAAATTGTTGCCGGTACGAACTTTGTCGTACTTACATGTATCTAGCCCCGTAGTTGGACGCCATATACGATGATATATGTATGTAAATTAATTGCATAAATTAATTTGATTATGAATCATATAAAATTTGATTGAATACTTTTATAGGTACGTATATCTTTACTTAATATTTATCTGTGTTAATTTTATGCATAGATTATTTAATTATCCCTTTAATAAAGTTGTGATCAAATGTATCTAACTCTGAGCTTGGGTTAGCATATACGATGTAATTAATGTCATGTGTTGATCTCCCATATGTAATGTTAACAAATTCATTTCTTTAAATAACGAATAATTGTATGAATTGAGTTAGAGTTAATTAATTATTCACACTCCAACTTGCTACATATGAATTTACTTTTGACTTTAACTGTCTTCGAAACTTCTATTTTGTGCATCTTTCTGATTAGTTGAATTGATAATCGTTACCTTGAATTAATTATATAGATACTGTTTAATGAAAGGTTAAGTTGTGAGTCAGGTTTGTTACATAAATCAATAGAATACTAACGAATCCATTCTAACTTATATTTATTACATCATATTCATTCTTCTTCATGTCATAACATCAATTTAAGAGCACTTACAATTCTTCAACAAAACAATAAAATTCTATTCCACATTTAACAATTCAATGAACAAATTTAAACAATTAGGTGAGCGATCAAATATTGACGCTTCTTCGTCTGCAATGACGTTACTAACTAAAATGTGGTGTGCTCATAATTCGTATTTAGTATTTACGTTAAAACACATTGAACATTTATATGCATGAAATAATCATAATTAATAATACACATTTCAATCATATACATAGATAAAATTCTGCTCCTGCAACAAACACATCAAAATACAAACATAGTACAAAATATATTAACAAGAAGACATGTATAATATTCTAGAACATAATATTCCCTACTTATGGATTCGTATCTATCTGACTCATATTTATATAACTTTCTCAGGTGGTTTTGGTTCTAAGTGTCAGGTCAATGGTGTTTGATAAATTACTAATTATAAGAAGAGATTAGTTTTGTACTTTACTCGTTCTGCCGTGCTGTCTCCCTGCATTGATGAGTGAAGTTAATCCATAGGACACTTGATCGTAAACACTCCCGCACCCCGCGATAGTCACTTCGAGCTTTGAGTTTAATATAATACAAGTAGTGGCATTGTACTCGTAATCGGTCGGTTAAGTTCTACGCGCGCATGTGTCTATTTCGCGGTACACAGTTCGCTACAGTATGCTTCTAATAACTGTCTATGCCGCACGACAACTCTTTTCGGCGCCTAGGTCGTTTTCGAGTTCATTAGGCACTTTTCACAATTCTATTTATTTGAGTTAATTACTAAACATTGTAGTATCACTACTTTTTCTGTAATTGTTCAAGAATATCACTTCACAATGTCCGTGTCTTTATGACGATGAATTACATAGAAATTATATAGATTGTTACTCGCGTTTCATCACGAAAACTACTGTTCCGTTTACGCTCTGAGTTTTATTCGCGCACTTCCATTTATTCGTAATAATGTCTTAATCGTCTCCACCGAAATGCATTTTAACTTACGCACTGCTTTAAGTTCTTATAACTGAATCATTATAAAATGAAATACAAGTTCAATAGACTGTTCGAGACTCTGAGTAAACCGAGTTAAGAATTATAATACAATTTGTAATAAACTGAGATAAAATTTGTAGTAAACTGAGGTTAAAAATTGAATGAACTGGGCGCGCGTCTCCCCGTGTAAATGGTTTTTATTTCTTCTGCTGTTCCCACTCTTGGGACTCTGATGAACACTCAAACTTCCCACCAATTCATCTTTGATAGGTTCATTCCATGGACGTCCTTGTGTCCCTTCGTCTCCAGTCTGTATTTCCAACGAATTCTCCACCCAGTGCCGTTTGGAGAGGGGATTTTCATACACGAGATTCGCTCTCTGGTCTCAAGCTTATCTCTGAACCATCCCCTACGGAAGTTCCCTCCGGAATTCTCGTTCCTCATTGGCTGGTTGGCTTTTTCGACTTGAATTTGACGTAGTCCACGTGGACTGGATGAGTCGCTGTCTTACGTACGTTGTTCCGTTCCTGGAATCAGTGTTAAGGCTCTGTTTCAAAATCACATCTGCTACTTCTGGTGTAGCGTGTCGAATTCTCTTATTGTTGGTACGCTGACGATTTCCTCCGTCGACTTGCGGGTGGCATAACATCTGTGCTCTCCCTTAGCGTCACTTAGTCGCCTGTCCTATTGTCCTTGCATAAACCATTGTCTTTGAGAAGTCGCACACATGGTTTTGAACAATACTCTCGCCGTTGGTTCTGTGTTTTTCTCGCTACTGGACAGATGTAACGGTCGTCTCCTTTTGTCCTAATTGTGGAGTCGGGCATTCCCACGCATGGTCCAGCTGGCTGCAACATGTGCCGTACAGCTCATTGTTCGAGAATAGTTTTTACGACGTCTTAATGGAATGGAAAGGTTTGTTCCCTTTCGCCGCCCACCCTCGAACAACGCTAACAAGTGTCACTTTTAACGGGCTCTAATTGCTGGCGTACTTCCCTCGCAATAACCCAAAAAAATATAAAAAAATATATGAAATATTAATTATATCACATGTATGTGTTACTTTCGTTATTTGTTTTCAGATTATTTATTATAATATTTATAGTTTCTTCAATGGGAATGATTGTATACATGTTTGATATGTCGAATGAACATAATTTTGTATTTCTGTTTACTTCTACGTTTTTTAGTTGTTCCGCGAGTTCGATACTATTTTTTATATTGTATTTTGCTGGAAGATCAATTTTATGTTTTAATATTTGTGTTAGTAATTTTGATATTTGGGAAAATCTTAACTTTTACACACACAATAACAATAATTTATTAATTAAAGAACAAACCCAAATAAAAACAAAACAAGACGATCTATTTAAAATTATAAATTTACTAAAAAATAAAAGTGAATAAAATATAAACAACAAATTTTCAAATATAACCGAGAAAACAGCTGCTGAAGAAAATAAACATTAAAACAATCGTTAACTAATCGACCTAAATCGATTATCAGTTATTTAATTTTACATTAAAATCGATACAAATTCGATTATTCGTTAATTTTATATTAATAGAATTATTTCGATAGTTATTAATTTACTTAGAAACCTCTGATGATACTGATATTTTTCAGTGAAACGTGCGTCAGGTGTTAAAAAGAATATACGAATTATACTACTTGCAGAAGATTGAATAACATCACAAATTTATATATATATATATATATATATATATATATATATATATATTAGTGGAAAACAACTGTAACTGTTTAACATTATGTGAAGGATTTTGCTCGATTAAAAGGCTATATGCTCGCGATATTGTGATAATAGCCAGACCACGACAACGGCTTGTTGAGGTGTACAAGGAGCTGAATCAAAAATCCGCTGGAATGGGACTGAATGTAGGCCTAAATATTAGTAAAACTAAATACATGCTAATCTCTGCATCAGAAATGAGAAGAAATATGTATAATTTGTGCACAGAGGATAATTCATTACCTGGGTTATCTGGGTAACATGATATATAATGAAAGGTCCATAAACGCGACAATACATGGCAGGATACAAATAGAAAATAGGGCATATTATGCAAATAGTAGACTACTGAGAAGCAAATTCGTTAGTCGCAACACAAAAATAAAAATATATAAGACGCTTATCAGACTGGTTGTTACTTATGGAGGCGAGACATGGACATTCAGAAAAAAGGAAGAAGTAACACTAAGAAGGTTTGTAAACAGATTGTAAGACGTGTTTACGGCCCGGTTGAGGAAGTTGATGAATGGAGGATTTGAAATAACCAGGAGATAGATGAACTGTTGAAGCATGAGAGTACATCGTAAGATTCGTAAAGGCTCAACGAATACAATGCCTAGGTCACGTGGAACAGATGGATGATCACCGTATGCAAAAAGAAGAATTTCGACGAAACCGAAACATCGAAGCATGATAATGTTTTTAATCTTTTGAAACGTATAATGTGCATAAACTAAATGTAATGTTTGAAACGCGCGAATTTTCTCATCTTCAGTTGTATTTGATGAGAACGGAGTATTCATCAAGAATTCATTTAACTTTTCACGATCACTGTCTTCGCGTTGTCATTGACGCAGGCATCGCACACGTTCAGTGGAAGACATCACGACTAACACTGAACAGTATACACTGATACGCATCTTATTTCACTGTGACCAAATTTATTTATTACTAACATCACCTGGAGCGTTACATTTTTCGATGACGTTACACATTTTGCATCACGCATTTTGTGGAAAACATTATCATGTTTTCTATATAACTATATAACAAATATTTACTATATAACAAATATATTTACTATATAACAAACATTATCATGTTAAAAACGACAGAGACCGAAGATTTCTACACTGTGGGAAATCGAAAGTGTGGAAGCGTTACATTTTTCGATGACGTTACACATTTTGCATTACGCATTTTGTGGAATGACCCCCAGCCTAAAAACATTATCATGTTAAAAAAAACTCCAGAGGGCACAGGTGTAAAAAAGCAGAAAGAGAAGTTGACCTAGGATAAGATGGTTGGCTGATGTGCTGGAAGATCTCACAGGAATGGATGTGAGGGGTTACACTGAGATGGCAATGGGTAGGAGACATTGGAGAAGGTTGGTGTTGGAAGCCTGGGCTCACGTTCGGCTGTAGCGTTTAACAAGAAGAAGAAGAAGAAGAAGAAGAAGAAGAAGAAGAAGAAGAAGAAGAAGAAGAAGAAGAAGAAGAAGAAGAAGAAGACGTTGATGGAGAATAAGAAGAAGGAGAAGAAGATGACGAAGATGATGATGGAGAAGAAGAAGAAGAAGAAGAAGAAGAAGAAGAAGAAGAAGAAGAAGAAGAAGAAGAAGAAGAAGAAGAAGAAGAAGAAGGTGGAGGAGGAGGAGGAGGAGGAGGAGAAGAAGAAGAAGAAGAAGAAGAAGAAGAAGAAGAAGAAGAAGAAGAAGAAGAAGAAGAAGAAGAAAGGGCAGGCCACGGTACGTATAATCAGCCTTGGATCTAGTTTTCGTTCCAACATTTCAGTCAATCCGATCGCTTGTACGTTTGCGATTGACGATCGGTCAAAACTGTACATGTTAAAAGCACCTTTCATCGTGGTACGAGAAGCCGGCAACACCTCAAATGTACCCTCGCGTCAACGGTTGAAGACTCGATCCACGTTCGTTGGACTGTTATATTGGCGTGTTAAACCTTGATAAGATTAATACTGAAATCTGGTGACAGTAAGTGAACTAGTTTAATGGCCTTCATTAAATGAAATTAATCGTTACCATGTTAATTTTTTTTTGTTTTCATCTTCTTTTCACCGTCATCATCATCATCATCATCATCATCATCGTCGTCATCGTCGTCGTCGTCGTCGTCATGATCATTATTATTATTATTTTCTTCAACAAGGATTAAACTAAAAGTGATTTGTTCCGGTGCCAAGCTAATAGACTAGAGCTGCCCATATCTCTCCGTGCTTCCGGCTTATAATGCGGTTGCGTCAGACGTTCCAAACGTTTTACCCGCTATTGGGCAATCCTGTCGAGTACACGCATAATATTAAGTACCTTCTGTACTTCGACATTTTTTTTGCGATCTTAAGAGTACATATTATGTACTTTGGATGACCAGTTATTTTTGGTTCAAGATTTTGAAGACATAGAGTAAACCTACATGACTAGAAAATTGACACAGGAATATCAGAAATGGGGACTAAAGGTGAATATAAATAAAACAATATACATGGCAACTTCATCAAGACTTGATATTGGAGGAAGACATGGGGAAGATTTCATATGCAGTGGAATACAAGTAGCCTATTTAGGGGTGAAAATTACGGCCAGTGTGAAGCAAGACAAAAGAATACAATCCAGAATTAATTTGGAAAAGATGGCTATATCTACATTAAATGGAATCCTGTGGGATAAGCAAATTACAGCAGAAACTAAAACCAAAATATTTAAAACCATTGTTAGAAGTATCACGACTCACGGCTCAGAAGTTTGGACTACTAATAAACACACAAGAATAAAATTAATGACAGCAGAGATGGACTTTTGGAGACGTTCGGCAAGAGTATCCAGACGTGAGAATATTAGAAATGAAGCCGTTAAGGACAGAATGAATGTGAAAAATTCAATTGTTGATTTTATCGAACAAACAATTATAATGGTATGGACACATGAAAAGAATAGCTCAGGAAAGATTGTCAAGGAGAGTAATGGAATGGACCCCACTAGGAAGAAGGAAAAGAGAAAGACCACCTGGATAGAAGAAATTCAGACTAAATTGAAGGAACGAGAAATTGAAGATCTTTGGATGGACATGCAGCAGTGGAAGATGAGAATTCAATCACTTCTGTAGTAATCTTTGGTTCCGGAAAATGTGTAAACATTGTACAGCCGGAAATAATAATAGATACGAGTACATCCTGCCACGCGCACGCGCCTGAGAAATCTCATGAATGCGACTCGGCCGGGATTTCGCTAAAGTTCAATTCTCAGACCTAAGGGAAATGTGGGAAGGGCCATCACCTTGTAGTACTTCAGGCGCTTTTCTTTACTAGTTCTCCTGTTGGTTCCACACAGTACGCCTTAACTTGTGCACCTTCTTTACCACATCAATGTTTGTGATGTAAGACACGTTACAGCCCAGATATTCAATATTACACACACCTGCTCCACAACGTTACTGTCTACAACAATTTTTCGTCGTATGGGATCGCGGCTCCGTGAAAAGCTACTACCAACTCGGTCTTCAATGTTGAGATTTGTAATCTGAACTCCTTGGAGATTTCAATCAATGAATGTACATTAATCTGCAAGCTGCTTTTCAAGTTCGACAGGACAGCCGAATCTTTTTTCTGTTAAAAGATTAGTAAATATATTACTTCTGGTTGTCAAGGTCTAATCCATTTTTTTTTAAAGTAGTCTTCAAACAAATCTCTGTCCTTGTACTACACTTGCAGAAACGTCCTGCGCAGTCTGCTCTTCTACAATATGAGTGTTATCGGTTATCCTCTTGGATCATTTGTGGGAAACACACTCAGGGACTGTACGAATATTGAGGGTGTTTCTGATGGTCAGATTTTCTTGACGATCCCAGCCTCACACATCTCTTGACATACCGAAGAAATGATTAAAATTAAGATCCGGACTGCAAGGACGTGGTCTACTATGATTACCTTGGTGACAGATGTTATCATCAGACGTTTCGGCCTCACCTCTGAAGGCCATCTTCAGTGAAACGGTTGCTAAGTGGGGTCCCGTGCCGTTGCATCCTGGATCCCGGGTCTATGACGTCGGCCGTGAAATAGGTTAATACCGAACTTTCATTGGCAAGGAATAAGGCGCCTTTCCGACGTGGTGAGACATCCCTCTTCTTCTCCTCTTCAAGGATCAGGTTATATAAACCTGTTCCGGCACCCATCTCATCCCACGTCTCTTCTACCAATGACTTTATAGTTCAGTGCCGCTTTTGGGAATCGATCCTATGTTATCCTTTGCAGATGGTCCCAACATTGTCTTCTGTAAATTGAAGTAATTTCATCTACGTCCTTTACTTCGAGTTCTGCTCTGATATCCTCATTCCTTATTCTATCTTGCAATGTATAATTTAAAGTATTTCGAATTCAGCACTCTGAATATTGTTGCTTTCCTTTTTTGTTATGACCCACGCCTCACTCGCATATGTCACTATGCGTATTGCAACTGTCTTATAAAATTTAATCCTTGTGCTGTATTTTGTTTTATTTCTAAGATTTCTATGAATAGTACCACAAATATTCCTGATTTTGTGATGAGATCTAGTGTTACAATCATCATCTTGGTCCATTCGTGAGCAACACAGTCACGAATATTGAGGGTGTCGCTGATGCAAGGCAATCTTCCGTTTCACATCTTCTGACATACTGAAGAAACCTATTTCTAAGGTTTTCACGAATGTTATTATCAGACGTTTCGGCTCCACGTCTGGATGCCATCTTCAGTGAAAACTGTTTTGAATACAAGTGACAAGGTGTTCGTCAGTGAAACCACAGTACTGTGGCACAATTGTAACAGCGCAACACCCGTTAGCATGGTAATTATAGTAGGCCTAGACTACGGTCTTACAGCCCGGATCTTTATCATCATCATCATCATCAAGGATTAAACCAAGGATGGTTTGTTCCGGTCTCAAATAGGCAAAGATTACAGCTGGTCACTCCAGCGCTTCCTCGGACGTCCCACACCTCTCTGTCCCTCGGTTTATAGTTCCATTGTTGTTTGGGGATGCGGCAGTCATCCATTCGGCAAAGATGTTCCCACCAATTCAGCAGATACTGGGCGACCCTGTCGAGTATACTCATAATATTCAGTTCCTGCCGTATATCTGTGTTTCTTCTATGATCACGGAGAGTATACCCTGTCACGTGCCTGAGAAATCTCATTTTAGTCGCTTCCTCTTGCCCTTGGGGTGAGAAATTGGCCCTAAAGACGGATGACCTTCCATTGGTCAACGACGTAGGATGTGGGAGGGAAGGAGAAACCACCACATTAAAGATCCTTTTGGATATTTCAACAGGGAAAACTGGTCTCTTTAATCTGGTAAGACAGCCAGTTTATGGGAGAACACCCAGACAGAAAATCGGGCTGAACGTTAAGCCTGAAGGTGGCAGCCCCACCATACGTCTTACCCTGTGATATGCTAGTAACATATCCAGGGGACATATTCATTACTAAATTGTCTCAAACAAGGACTAGCCCGGATCTTAATTTCAATAATTATACTGAAGAAATGTCATTTTTGCCGATCGAATGCCAAGACTTTTTTCCGACAGTGTTACAATTACGTACAGTTACCGATTGAAACGTGAGTAAACAAATTATTCGTCTTACCTTTACAGCGGCCTTTGTGTTTGACGGTGACGGCAATCTGTCCGTCCGGACGACAGTTGGCACTGAGCAGATGGCACCGCGACGAATACGTCTGATTGTCCGTACCACACACTGCACGTCCCGACGACGACACTGACCTGTCGTTACACGCTGCTAGCCTCGCCGCACAGTCCGTCTGAAACACACACATACTGTTACCTAGATTTGTAATTTTTGGTAGGATTTCCGCGGTACTCAAACGTTTTCTTTTACTTTTAAATCGCCCCTGGAAATTACCCCCCTCCGCACCAATAACAATGAATAGGGCCTATCTCTATTATATGCTAAAAATAAATTGTGTCTCAAAAAATTTAGTAGACATTTTATTTTATTGCTAAACCTTCGCTATCATTAATAATCATCTTTTTCCTTTTATAGTCCCTTGTTGGAAATAAAAGTTACATGAATTTAAGCCAGTTGCATAACCAGGGGCTCAATTACCCCCTTACAAGTGTCGTAAGTGAAACAAAATAGTGAAGAAAAAGAAAGCAATTACAAAATCAAGTTAGATTATCTTGATAAGGCCTAATATACTACTAATTATGTTAGCCCAGGTTTGACCAGGCTTTTACATTTTCTCATAATTTAGTTATTGATTACACATACTAGAAAAATTTTTGGTACTGATAAGAAGAACAACATTAGTTTTTTGATTCCAATAATTGGTTAAATGGCTTTAGTTTGTTAGAAATTATTGGATAAAGCCCCAAGATCTACCGTTAAGTGGGGGTTATTCCATATCCCCGTATTGTAATCCCCCCCTACCAACAAAATTTGAAATCAAAATTTTGTGGGCAATTTCGGAATACTTGGGGGTCTGTATTTATACTTCTGCTATTTATACACGTTTTGATACGTTCACTTGAACAATAAAATTAAAATCTATAAAATTATTGTAAGATAAATATGTAAAAGATTGATAAGAATAAGTGAATGTGAAACTTGGATCTTTTCTGAAAGGATGCAGAATTGTACGCAAATTGTTTTGAAAGAAGAAAAAAACTTAGAAGTAAATTCCATTCTAAAACAGAACAATGAAGTCTGGAGATCTAGGTGCAAAAAAGAATTATTGAGACAATACAGATCCCCCCACCATCGATTCGAAATCGCATGATACAGAGATTTGGCTGGGCAGGTCTTGTTACTAGAATAAAAGATCAAAGGCTACAAAAGAGGACGCTTGATTTCACAATGGAAGGGCGTAGACAGGTTAGGGGGCCAGTTGGCAGCAGAAATTTACTGAGGATGCGAAAACTATTGTAAAATTTCGCAACTGGAAACGAGGTGCTATACACAGAGATGGACGGGGACGTGAATTGAAGGAGGCCTTGGCCCACAGCGGGGTATAGCGTTATTAGGAGAAGAAGAAAAGAAGAAGAAAGAAGAAGAAGAAGAAGAAGAAGAAGAAGAAGAAGAAGAAGAAGAAGAAGAAGAAGGGAGAAGAATTAACATGATTAAATAAGAAAATACAATCATAATTCATTTTAAAGGTCTGTATGGCATATTTATTATGCGCGGTGATCCGGCGTTAGTTTGCATGTACAGTATGCAAATAGCTTTTGTATAAAGTGTGTTTGTGCGTGCGTATTCGTATTACGTAATGACAAAATGTATCCAGCCACGTCTACTAGAGTGTTTGTAGGTGAAGGTAAACGGAGAGTTACTAGTCTACGTATTAGACCGTATCAGAAGGACTTAAGGAAGGCACCGCTGCTGCAATAAGCTACGATTGATTAGCACTGAGATTACAATATGGAATTATAGTGGCTCCGTCGCCAGTCTGTCTGCACATGTGACTTTGGATTATTCAATATACTCTGTAATTACTTATTATTATTATTGTGTCAGCTTGGGACACAGTCGACTAGCCCAGTCATGGATGCACCACGTATGGATGCCACTGTGGATGCACTCTTTCCGACCCACCCAGTAAAGGTCCGTGAGCTGCGTCCCGCTGCACAAGACCAAGTCCCGCTGTTTAGCGATGAAGAATTAAAGGAGGCCGAAGGCTTGATGAAGAGTGGGAAAGGCCCAAGATCGGACGGTGTTCCGTTAGACGTTCTGAAGGTGATTGCTAGTTGATGCCCACGGATACTCCTTAATATGTACAACAGCTGCCTGAGGGAGGGATACTTCCCCAAGTGGTGGAAAGTGCAGAGGCTGGTGCTTGCCAGTAAAGGTAAGTGTGACCCGGGCACACCATCAGCGTACAGACCTTTGTGCACGCTGGATACTGCTGGAAAGTGTCTGGAAAGGTTACTAAAGCCACGTCAGTTAGCTGCCATTCAAAGCGCGGGAGACCTGTCAAACAGAGAGTACTGCTTTCGGAAAGGCCGATCAACTCTTGGAGCAGTGGAGGAGGTAGTAACAACTTTCCACGCGGCCCAACAGGGGAATCATTACCCAAGAAGTATAGTCCTGTTGGCGACGCTGGATATTAAGAATGCTTTCAATTCTGCCAGCTGGAACGACATGCTTAGGGCTCTGGAACACTTCTTACGGATTCCACAGTATCTCCTCCGAATAATAGAATGCTACCTGAGTGACAGTGAACTTATTTTTGATACGACAGACGGACCTCGTAGGAAGAAGATCATCGCCGGGGCTGTCCAGGGCTCAATTTTGGGCCCTGCCCTTTGGAACGTACACTACGACGGAATTCTACGGATTTAGATGCCGCCAGACACTTTCCTGGTAGGTTACGCAGACAATATCGCGGCAGTGATTGCAGCACGAAACGCCCAGGATGCACAAAGAAACCTGAATCAGGTAATGAGGCGAGTTGGCTCCTAGCTTGAAGAACACGGCCAGGATCTACTGATAAGACCGAAATAGTACTGCTCACCCGGCGATGGGTTCCCATTATCATACCGCTGCAAGTGGGACCTGAGACAATATTTACAAATACACTGTAAATACTGTATTGTATTTACAGTACATACGCTGTGAAATACATAGGGGTGAGACTAGACTCAAATGTCTCCTATTGGGAGCAAATAAAGTAACCAGCTGATAAGGCGGCTCACGTTGCAACCAAGCTCAGCAGACTGATCACCAACGTAGGAGGTCCCAATGCAAGCAAGAGGCGATTGTTGATGGCGGTCACAGAATACATCCCTCTGTACGGTTGCGAAATCTGGGCCGATGCACTGAAGACGAAGAAGTACAGAAAACGTATGGCAACGGTGCAGAGAAGAGGAGACCTCAGAGTAGCATCCCCTTATCGTACAGTGCCAGAGCCAGTAGTCCTGGTGATAGCGGGAGTGATTCCCACAGACCTGTTGGCTCTAGAGCGGAAGCATTTATTCGAAAGACGAGACGAAATTGGAAGGGATGCCGCAAAGCATGAAGCCAGGGAACTCCGGACCGCAAGGCTCATACCAAACTTGAAGACTTGGATCGACCGCCAACACGATGAGGTCAACTACCATCTCAGTTGCTCAGTGACCACGACAATTTTAATGTCTACCTACAAAGAATGAGAAAGGTGCAGAGCCCAGCATACCAAAACGGTGACTCTCCCAATGAAGATGCCTTGCACACGTTTTTCAGGTGCTGCAGATTCGCTAGACAGAGGATGGTACTGCAAATGGAGCTCGGAGAGTTCACGCCCTAGAGCATAGTTGCGCTTATGCTCCGTGGTAGTTCGTAATGGGACAGCATCAATGCATTTATTCAGCGGGTCCTACTAGAAAAAAAAAAGTCAACTTGCACCAAACGGGAAATAGAAGATAAGGAACGACTAGAAGGAGCCGATAAGGGCGCAATGGGCTCCATCCTGAAGTAATACGTTAAGTGGTTCCAGGATATGATGCCTGAATTAGAGGTGGGTTTTTTAGTGGATGAGAGTCTCACACACAAGGGGAAGCACGGTCTCCTCTGACGGTGCATAAAACATTGTTCCCGTTGCAAGATGATATTAGGCAGGAGGTGTCCCGAGCAACATCGATTAAGCGATGTTTCAAGGGGAGGACACCTGGAACTGTGTGGCACGCTTCGCAGAAGAATTTCTTCGGGCGAAGAAGATAGATTTGGACAATACAGTATAGAAGGATAACAAGTCACATGTGAGCCCTAGGGCTGAAGAACAATAGGTGAGCGGTGAAGCTGCACACCGGAAGGCCTGAAGCCAGATACTGGACAGCTGGGAGAGAGTTGGGAGTAAGAAGAATGAGGTCGCTGGACAAGAAGGTTCATCAAGCAGGCGCAGCCGTGAGCGGAGATCGACTATTACCTCACCCAGTTTCTGACCGGACACGGGTATTTTCGAATCACCTTAATCACCTTAAGAATGTTGGAAAGGCCGAGTCACCAGAGTGCCTGTACTGCCCGCGAGCTTCGAACGGTGCCAGCCATACATACTTTGTCTGCGGCAGATGGGAGCTACATAGAAGGTCGTTGCAAGATGATATTAGGTAGAAGATCTCCCCGGATAACATCGTTGAAGCGATGTTCCAAGGGGAGGACACCTGACACCTGGAACTGTGTGGCACGCTTCGCAGAAGAGATTCTTCGGCCGAAGAAAACAGATTTGGACAATATAATATAGAACAAGAATAACAAGTCAGATGTGAGCCCTAGGGCTGAAGAACAATAGGCTTAGTGCAAAGTAGTGTGTCAGATAGTTCCAGGTTAGTGTCCTAGAAGAGGAAATGAATGTGGTTTTTTAGTGGATCGGGTGTAATACTCAAACCCATAGACCCTGGAAGTGTGGACCCTTCCCGACATTTGTAGAGAAACATTTTTACACCTGTCCTCGTAAAAAATTATATTATTACTAGCCTCTGTTACAGGACTCAGCCTCTGGAAATGATTAATTACCTTGGATAAAATCCTGAGGCAATACTGGCCGGCTGAAGCTTATTGTTGATTAAAATTTAATTACATTAATTATTTTAAATAATAAATTTGTGTCAGTGGTTACAATCACAAACAGATATTACGCGTTGCACACAACTATATAAAAATACCCGGTTAGAGATTTCGAGCCTTTCAGCTCTAATAATAATAATAATAATAATAATAATTTTACAGAGGGGGAAAAATGCTTTATGCACCGTCAGAGGAGGCCGTGCTTCCCCTGGTGTGTGGGACTCTCACCCGCTAGAAAACCCACCTCTAATTCAGGCATTCATAACCGTCCTGGAACCACTTAACGTATTACTTCAGGATGGAGCCTACTTTCCCCTTATAGAGCTCTTTCTACTTGTCACTTATCTTCTATTGCCCGTTGGATGATATAATAATAATAATAATTATTATTATTATTATTATTATTTCCGATCTGATGACGAGTCGAAAAACTCAAAACCGCCAATCGGGAATTTTTATGTAGTGGTGTGGAACAGTAACTTCTGTTTGAAATTACTTAGTTGTGTATTTAATTTCTGAAGATGACAGTAAAAAATATGTCGAAACAGTGTAAATAAATAAAAAGAATATATTCTTATAAAAAAAAATGCGTATTATTAAATTCATTAAAACAAGAATAATTGAGTAATTATAAATATATGTACGTAGGGGGACCCAAAAGTAACGAGAATTTTTCTCTGGCAGTTGGTAGAACGCTAGTTCCGACTTCTCCCGCTAGGTGCCTTCACTAGACACCATTTTGTATCAGTTGCCCTAGCGGCATTGTTGTGGAAATATTAGCGCGGTCAGTGTGACTATTTTTTTGTAAGCGCTGTTTCACGTTTCACTGTTTCACGTTTCTCGTATATATGCCATATATTCATATATGCTCACAATTATTTTTGCTTTACAATTTTTTTAACAAATAATATTCTTTATTCCATCCAAAAATATATTGTTATGACGGTCTCACGGATCGTAACAAACAAAATACACAGACCAATCAAGCCACTAATTACCAGCGTTAATTAGTCACAAATAATAATTTGACCTCAACAAGGTACTCTCATACAATAATTCAAGTTACATTTGTCTGCACGCAATAATAATCCCAACTATTAGAGTTCCGCACTAATTATAACACAATAATCACTTTCCGCTAATCCGCAACAATCACTCGATCCGCACTCTACAACATCCCCAGCCGACCGTATAACTAACTAAGCCTGCCGTAGACGCTGATATATATTTCGCAAATGTTCCAGAATAATTTCCCATTCTTCTGGCCGCGTGCCAACATCATTTGCTTAGTTAAGAATGGTCGAACAGTCTAGAAGCTACTTGCGTACACGGCCTTCACACAGACACTGCACCTGCTCGGCTAGCCAAGAAACGTGTACAACGTTTACGTACTGCGCCTGCCGAGCGTTCGAGAGCGTTACGTAACTGTCGTAGCATATATTTATAATTTGTTTTACAAATTTCGACAGTATTCATTACAGTCAACTTCAGAAATGTACAAAGAAATAATTAATGATTTTTGAAGTCAATTGTTATTAACAGCTGGTTTTTATACACTTAATGTATGTTTTATATGCATGCAAAATATGTTATAAAATACATAGGCAATTATAATATAAATATTTATTATAATTATATTACAAACATAAATATTGTAACACTGCATATAAATATCGTGTGTTGATGTTACATTGAGAATCTATCTTTCTGTAACGCCTCACGTTGTTGGACGTCAAATCTGTAACACTACGCGAATCCCTTCCGTATCAACTCTTAAGTCTCAATGTTGGGATCGCCAATTTGTAACGACAAGACTTGTTACCTATCTAACGTGTGCTTTGTTTATATTTTAAGGATGAGTATGTTGTCAGGGTAATATTAGTTGAGCGCCAATTTGCAATCAAAGGTTGCAAATAAAATGTATTTGTAAATTGGTAAGTATTATTTTAAACTATCATAAAGGTTTCTTTTTTCAGTTATAATTCTATCTCTTTTAATCTTTTATTTAATCGAAGATTGTGACAATTAGAGCTCAGCAAGGCAGATTCAAATCGGATGCCATACTTTCTCGGTTGAGAGTGTTGCCAACTTAGGCTAGTTGATGAAAAAAATTAACATTCATTGATATGGTGTTTATAATATCATATACATTTATTTATCCATTAAGTAAAGAAAAGAAAACCTTTTATCTGTAGTTATTGAACTCAAATCCTTTATTATCCTTTTTAAATTCTTTTAAAAGACAAATATAATTATTAACAAAGTCTGACCGGCTGTTCTTTAAATATGCTCAGAATGGCAGCAGTAGTATTTCTTAGGTCTCAGGGCATACACATTTGCATATTTTATAATTGCTAAATAAAAAACAAATAGAATGTTTTTAAGTTTGGTCCTTTTGACTACGATATAAACAACAAATAGGTTAGGAAAAGTACCAAAATACATGGGATTATAATAAATTACAGAGTGTCTTAACAAGATTATATTAATGATTTTACAATGTTCAGTGTCTAGGTTGTGTTGATTTAAGTGTTTTTAATGTCTAATTCACTTTATATGAGTGTCTTACTCTATATTAATAGTTTTTTACACTGATAATAAGATTAATCGTTAATTATTTTCACAGTGAAAGTTGAAAATAGTTTTAATTAAAAGTGTAAACAGTGTCTTTGAGAAGTGTAACCTAGGCCTTGAATGAAATTATTCAGTTTAGTTATTTATCAAAAATACTTCCCTTCCTGGATAGTTTGATTTTATTTCTTCATATGTTACTTGGTTTACTTCTTTTGAATAATATTGTACTTCTTTCTTCTATTTATTTTGTTTAGTAGTATTATTTAATTTTGCTTTAGGTTCACTGATATGAAAATTACAATCTGTTGGATTAGTCACTCTTATTTTTATATCAACCTTTCTCATTTAGATCTCGTAATGCACTCCTCTTTATTTAATTTATAACATCTCAGTTGCTAAAGCCTATCTTAGCTTTCATTGGTGTGAAATGTAACATTTTATGTTACTATGGAGCTCTCTAAGCCTCAATATAAACAAACTTCTAATATTTTACCTTTCATTTTCTTTAAACTGTTATAACTTTTTTATAAGATCTTTGATCTTCAATTTATTAGTATCTTTGATTTTCTGATGGAACACTGATTATTTTGATACCACTCTTGCTTATCCTCCATTAAATATTTCTTGAGTTACCATTTTACACTTTTAATTATTTGTCTCAAAATTATTTATTATTAGTTCTTCTTATACTTTTCACTTTATTAAAACTATTGGACACCATTTGTAATAATATAACTTAACCTGACATTGTTTATTCTAATTTTAATATAAATTCTTATTCCAAATCCCTTAACTATTTAGGCTTAACATGCCTAGTTTTACAAATCTCTATTATTATTATTTTGGTACTCTCCTATTAATATAACATTGGTATTTATTAATATTACAACCCATAATATTAATCAATATAGCCAAATTAATTACTAATAATTATTAGTAACCTATGCCAATTCTTATTAACCTACTGTATACAATCTAGTTTTTATAAACACAACAAAACACTGTAAGTACTTTCCCATACATTGTCCTCCTTACTTACTAACTTTAATAGTTAACATAACTATTATTCACATTCCTTTAACTTTAATAAACATAATTATTAGAGCCTTAGTTAACATTAATTAAATAACAAAAGAAATAAATAGTATTTAACTAAGTAGCTAAATAATTAGTTCTTGACACAAAAACTATCATGTTTCTTGGTACTTTTGGTAGGAGTAGTAAAGTACATTTCTGTCAACAAGATGAGTGGCAAAATATCATGTAACAATATACATGTACATATATATTTGACAATCATATTTTTTACAATTATATTATAAATTTAAAACCGCAAAGTTACAAATTAAATTTAGCTAAATATTCAATTAAAAATAATAACACATTTCTAAATTTAAATAACATTACTTTATTAAAACATATTTGCAAAGGTCAAAAAATGAACCTTTGGAAAATTTAGAAATATTTCAAAATAAAGTAAATAATAAATTAATGCTTTGACAAATCCAGGTTAATACCAAAACGATAGTACGTATTCCAAAAATTACTAATTTAACAATATAATATATATTTATTTATATAAATATATTTCTATATTAAATTATACAACTTATTTTATTCCACATAAAAACACATTATATATACATATATGTTATTATTATTAAATATAATATCTTCTGCAAGTAGATGCATTATATTTTTATCGTCTCAATTCACCTAAAATATAATATGAAAATATATTAAACATTTCACCTATGAAACTACTAAAATATAATATATCTACTTGCAGGAGAAAAATGATATTTGATAATGGATATAATATTATACAAACATTACTGCAAGAAACGTTTCAGTTACTTATGTAGAAATTATATATATATATATATATTACTATAATATTTATGACTAAATTTACCTCAAGATATACTTTTTTCCTTTAGGAACATGTTTCGGGAGATCTTGTTCTCCCATCTTCAGCCTTCACCATCTTGTTTCTGGTGAAGTATTTGTGTGTTGGCTTTTGGATGTTATTGAGGTAGTTTGTTGGTCCTTTAAAGTTGCATTATTGTGTGTGGTTGTGGTATCTGTTTTTGTATTTTGTGTATTTTCGATGTTGAGTGCTTTGAATATTGTGTCATGTTTTGTATTGATTTGTATTTGTTCTGGTATTAATTTGTTTTGTGTTTTATGTTTGTAAATCTGTAAATTTTCCCAAATGTTCATTATGGTGCCTTTGTGTGGTATATGTTTTATTACTGTTACATTGGTTATGTCTGGGAATTCATGTCCTGTGTTTATTGCATGTGTGGCTAAATTGGATTTATATATATTTGGTTTTTTGTATGCATTTAGGTGTTCAAAATAACGTTTTTTCAGCTGTTTTTTGTTTTGTTTTTGTTTTGAACACCTAAATGCATACAAAAAACCAAATATATATAAATCCAATTTAGCCACACATGCAATAAACACAGGACATGAATTCCCAGACATAACCAATGTAACACTAATAAAACATATACCACACAAAGGCACCATAATGAACATTTGGGAAAATTTACAGATTTACAAACATAAAACACAAAACAAATTAATACCAGAACAAATACAAATCAATACAAAACATGACACAATATTCAAAGCACTCAACATCGAAAATACACAAAATACAAAAACAGATACCACAACCACACACAATAATGCAACTTTAAAGGACCAAAGACCAACAAACTACCTCAATAACATCCAAAAGCCAACACACAAATACTTCACCAGAAACAAGATGGCGAAGGCTGAAGATGGGAGAACAAGATCTCCCGAAACATGTTCCTAAAGGAAAAAAGTATATCTTGAGGTAAATTTAGTCATAAATATTATAGTATTATATACATCAAGAAACGGACTGTAGCAGAAAGTGATGAAATATATATATATTACGACGATATACTTTTGCACATATGCTCTTACTCATTTGTGCGCACTTACCCACGTCTCGGAGGTATACTCTTCTTCTGCAGTATTTACCTTGATGTTCCCCGGCTGGGTCGCAGGCTTTGGTCGTTGATTGAGTGTGGATAAGCACGTGAATATCGTTATACAATTTTAATACAAGTAAAGAGTACAGAGGATTTAGTACTGGTTGTGAAATTAGTACGACTGTGTTAATAAAATCATATTCATTTGATTTATTATTTAAAAAATTCAAATTATCATATTATTTATTATTTTGTGTGGGTTAATTACTATTTGAACCCTTATATTCCATACGAATATAATATAATTATAATGTGTTTAAAATCTTATCTCTTATATTCTAAGACATATTATACACAAATATAAAACATATATGGCCTGAAATATTTACACAGACATATAATACATAACACATAAATATATTATTATAACACGTGATTAACACGTCTGAAATTGACCACTCATCTTGTCTCAGCAAGTGTGGTTTTTATTATATACCACTTAATAAAAAATTTATTTAATTAAACATTTATTAAAAAAATACCAATAGAGACCATGTTATTCTTTAATTAATTATATTATTAATGTCTCAATTAATTAAAAATCATCAATTTAAATAACTCTCATACTTGAATTTAATTACCTAGTAAAATATAAAAATATAATAAAATATGGTTCTATACTGACCATTTATTTATGATATTAATAAATTTATATCTTCTGTTGTCAATTATTCTTTGAACTTATTTATTACTCATTATGGAAAATAAAAATACAATAATGTTTTTGTAAACTTGTATATGGAATCTAGAGCTTCTTTCGATAGACCTCAGGGTCATTTATAATATTAAATAAATGTCTGACTTCACCTGCATAATTCTGCAACCATTTAACTGTGTCGTTACCGTCATCCGGACTCTCGAGTTTGTTGATCCTCTTCGGTATCACCTTCTCTGTCTCTGCGTCGTTGAAATTACTCTCACCGTCTACTGGATGCTGAGTTCTGACGTGGACCTCTTGTCGTGATGATGTACGGCTGGATGTAGCTGTATGTGGCTGTCCCTGTGTCCTCTCGTATTTTGCTCTGGTTCCTCTCCTCTTCTTGTCTTGTCCCTCGTGGATGTCTCGAAGTTCTATGTGTACTTCTTGAAGTTCATCGACGTTACAACTTCTTGTAGATTACGATATTCTAGTATTTTACAATAAATCGTGTTTCACTAATACTCTCACCGACGTACTGCCGGTTACATCGCACTTCAAGTTATGTAATACAGTTTAAAAACATTACTTGACCTTGTAAAATTCGCGGTTGCGAAATGCGTGGATTTTACGTAATGTCTGTTACTGATCTGAGCTTTATCTGAGTCTGAGTGAGAAAGCGTGTGTCGCTCGCTGTGGTTTTATACTGCTGCCGTCGTTCCATTCCTGTTGGAAAATGTTTGGACAAAATTGAACAGGTCCGCGCGTCGATTTAATTGCTAATTACAACCTACGCGTCTTTCTATGAAGCGCACATTTTTTTATAAATATTATTTCACACATCGTTAGGTATATTGTTAAACTTTATTTATGCAACTTATGAATATTAAGGTGTGTAAATTATGGCAGTTATGGCAAAATTTCACACGGTGGCTGAACGGTTCCCACGATCATTGACCACTTAATGTTCAATTGTAGCGCTAGGCGCTAGCTATGTTTTTACATATGTCGCTGATTCGTGTGGCTTCTGGTTTTCGTTCAGTACTTAAAAAACTGTGTAAAATTTTCCACAATCGTATGCATAATTCAACCTGTCTTTCATTTACACACGTACACTACCACACACACACAGACTGATACACACGCGGCGGCCTGTCGTTATGACGTCACCCTTGCCAGTCGGCGCGTGTTGGTTTCTCCCCTTCGCTGCGTTTAAAAACCAACTAAGCTTTTAATTCCATATGCAGGCTCACTTACAAATATTTATTTCTTTAAAATTAAATACTACGTTTATTTCTTTTATTATCTCTTAACGCTTAATTATTACATTATTTTTATTATTTACATCTTATCTATCTCATACGTGCGTTCGTATGTTATCATACCTCAGTCAGGGGTTGATACATATACTTACGCTAAACGTATCGTTGCAATATATATATATATATATATATATATATATATATATTACATTTAATATTTATACATAAATTTACCTCAAGATGTTATTTTTCTATTTGGAACATGTTTCGGGTACTATCTTGTACCCATCCTCAGCCTTCCGGTTTTTTTGTCTGGTGAAGTACATATGTGTTGTTGGTTGACTATTATTATTGTGGCTTCCTGTTGGCTTCTGGTATTTCAAGTTGGTTTTATTGTGTGTGATTGTGGTGTAAGTGTTAGTTTTTTGTGTATTTTCAATGTTGAGTGCTTTGAATATTGTGTCATGTTTTGTATTGATTTGTATTTGTTCAGGTATTAGTTTGTTTTCTGTTTTATGTTTGTATATTTGTAAATTTTCCCATATGTTCATTATGGTGCCTTTGTGTGGTATATGTTTTATTAGTGTTACATTGGTTATCTCTGGGAATTCATGTATCCATTTTCATAACCTATGATAGGTTAGAAAATCCATTTTCATAACCATATGATCAAAATAGAAAATAAAATCAAATACAAAATAAAAACTGAACAATTAAGAATTAATCAAACTGAACAACACATAAATAATAACAACAACAAAAAATGGGCCACATTCACATATATAAATAATAAAATGACAAAACTAACAAAACTATTTAAAAACACAGATATAAAAATAGCATACAAAACTAATAAAAATAAATTACAAAATCTAAATAGCTCACACAACAAAGATAATACAACAACTAACGGTATATACAAAATTGAATGCCAAGATTGCAATAAATGTTATATAGGACAAACAAAAAAACAGCTGAAAAAACGTTATTTTGAACACCTAAATGCATACAAAAAACCAGAAATATATAAATCCAATTTAGCCACACATGCAATAAACACAGGACATGAATTCCCAGACATAACCAATGTAACACTAATAAAACATATACCACACAAAGGCACCATAATGAACATATGGGAAAATTTACAAATATACAAACATAAAACAGAAAACAAACTAATACCTGAACAAATACAAATCAATACAAAACATGACACAATATTCAAAGCACTCAACATTGAAAATACACAAAAAACTAACACATACACCACAATCACACACAATAAAACCAACTTGAAATACCAGAAGCCAACAGGAAGCCACAATAATAATAGTCAACCAACAACACATATGTACTTCACCAGACAAAAAAACCGGAAGGCTGAGGATGGGTACAAGATAGTACCCGAAACATGTTCCAAATAGAAAAATAACATCTTGAGGTAAATTTATGTATAAATATTAAATGTATTATATACATCAAGAAACGGACTGTAGCAGAAAGTGATATATATATATATATAATATTTATAATGACTTTACCTCAAGATGTTTTTTCCTTATTTGGAACAGGTTTTGGGACGCTTTGTGTTCCCATCCTCAGCACAACATGGGACACAAGCGTCCCGAAACCTGTTCCAAATAAGGAAAAAACATCTTGAGGTAAAGTCATTATAAATATTAAATATATTATATACATCACGAAATAGACTGTAGCAAAGTGTTTGAAAACACACACACACACACACACACACACACACACACACACACACACACACACACACACACACACACACACACACACACACACACGCACGCACGCACGCACGCACGCACGCACGCACGCACGCACGCACGCACGCACGCACGCACGCAGGCAGGCAGGCAGGCAGGCAGGCAGGCAGAGGAGGGGAGGGAGAGAGAGAGAGAGAGAGAGAGAGAGAGAGAGAGAGAGAGAGAGAGTGAAAGGAGGGAGCCGTATTTTTGTTCTTACTATTTAAATTTGTACTTAACTGTTCCGCTCGTGGGTACTTAAATGAAACTAAAACAAGTCTGAATATGCTTGCTATGTAAGTTATTATTATTAACAGAAAGTGAAGAATATATTCTCGTAATAGACGTGTATGTAATATTATAAACAATATTTATGCGTTTGTGTGAGCGTGAACACTCGCGCGAACGCATGTTATCGTGCACGGGCGGATAGAGAGAGTAAGACAGATAGATAAAGAAGGAATGATGACTAGACAGAGATAGACGTATACAGTGTTTACGTTATACGTGTAGAGTCTGAGCGAAGTTGGACGTACGCGCACGCAGTGCAGGTCTCGCTGCTACCGTACAAATTGGTTATTAACTCGCTGATCAGCCAATAATAAAACTCATTATGTTGAAAATTAATTTTTAATTAAGTTAATACACACACAGAGTTGAATACGTGTGGTTAAACGATTCAATAAGGAAGTGGAGGCGCGAGCGAGAGTGGGGAGGAGAGGGCCGAGGGATAATCAGCAGGTGTTACGTGGTGGCAGGTTAGTTAGGACAATGACCTAGTCAACTCTATAATAGAAGAACACGAACACGGAGAAGAATAAATATTTACTGAGGAGCGCGAGCGCACGGCAGGTAACGTGTTTGGACGGGCTGGGTGAAAGTCACCGAGTAGAAAGCCATTTCGTGCAGTGATCCATCGATAACAATGTTGATTAATTTGTTTACACCTGTATCGTGTTTAACGTCAGCTAATATTTCATTCGGTAAGATAATTTTTCTTCTCCTAAAATAGTTTTTAATCCATCTTCTTCTTACTCTCCTGGACCAAGTTAGCAATTTTGAATACCTGGGCTACAGTGTGTCTTATAACGACGTTATGAATAAGTTGCATAAGTTCAACGTTTTGTGCGGGACCATTAGGCGAACCCTTAAGTTAGCAAGTAAAGGAACACGCCTAAAATTCTACAAGGTGATGGCTCTTCCCACACGTCTTTATGGGTCAGAGAATTGGACTTTAACGAAAGGACAGACCAGTCGCTTCCAAGCGGCTGAAATGAGATTTCTCAGGCACGTGGCAGGGTATACTCTCCATGATCATAGAAGAAACACAGATATACGGCAGGAACTGAATATTATGAGTATACTCGACAGGATTGCCCAGTATCGGCTGAATTGGTGGGAACATCTTTGCCGAATGGATGACTGCCGCATCCCCAAACAACTCTGGAACTATAAGCCGAGGGGACGGAGAGGTGTGGGACGTCCGAGGGAGCGCTGGAGTGACCAGCTGTAGTCTTTGCCTATTTGGAACAAACCATTTTTGGTTTAATCCGTGAAGATGATCTTATTCTTCTCCTTCTTCTTCATCTTACTTGGCACGATTAGGAACTTCCGTCCGTTCCGGCTTCGTCGTCTTATCCTCGGCCTCCCGTACGGTTACAGCTCATAGCCTGCTACCTTGGTCATAACACAGGGACAGGACAGCCGCTACACGTTCCTGCCCCCACCCCTCTTATCTGTCGCGTATCTCAATGTCTGAATAAAGTCACGGTCGATCTTAAATAACATCTTATAATTTTGAATTTAGACAATTAAATTCAAATTTTGTACCTTCGAAAATAATGATTAATGTTCCAATTCTAGAACAGGTGAGCAAATTTAATTATCTGGGAAATGATATTGGCTATGACAGGAATTATGATATTGATGTTAATTTACGCAAGTTCCAGACGATATGTGGGACAATCGACCGTATTTTCAGAAACGAGATACGTCGAGATACAAAATTAAAGTTCTACAAAGTTATGTATGGCTACCCCTACTGTACTATGGGTGTGAATTATGAGCAACAACCAAGAAACAAGACAGTAAAATAGAGGCCTCAGAAATGGCGTTCTTAAGATGAGTTAAAAGATGTTCTACACTTGACCGTATACAGAATGAGCCCACTAGTGAAGAGTTACAAGTTTTTAACTTAAATGAAAAATTTAAAGATTACAGTTTACGGTGGAAATAACACGTAGATAAAATGTAAGATTCCAGACTGGTCACACTAGTATGGAAATATAAACCTATACGACACAGGTGTGTTGGTAGATCCAGGAAGAGATGGCTGGAGGATTTTTGAAGGCGGGAACAGGCAGAACCTTGCCTATGCCGTGTTGTAAAGATGATGATGATAATTACGTAGCTGTAAGGTAACTTTTGTTGTCCTATGTTTGCCACGATTAGGCACTTTGCACATAGGCGTGCGCAGCCTCCTTTATTAGACGGTACACCGAGGGGCCCCAGAAGAGCGGGGGGCCAGGGGCCGTCCTCCCTGGAAACTTTTAAAAATTTCGTGTCTGTCTCCTGTCTCAATGTTCGTAAGCCTCGGTCGATCTTAAACAACATTTTTATAATAGATTATAGATAAATAAATCACCTTGTATCCGTCGTGTGACTTCGTTACGTCGATTAAAATGACGCGTTTCGGAACATCTGCTCCATCATCAGAATAAATCACTCTATTGAGGTCGTTAACAGTTAAAATCACATGTTACACATAATATAACTCACTCGCTTTATAAATGGTGCGCACCACAGCGAAGCCGATCGGACACTGAATTATTATCTGAGTGATTACGCCTAAGCAGGTTCAATGCTGTATCGTATAGCGGGTTGGATTTAAAATTTAAGTGGTCATTCAATATGAAGTTTCGGCTGTTTATGTTGTTATATGCTTTGTATATTTCGA
Source organism: Magicicada septendecula (assembly GCA_034769895.1). Classification (NCBI taxonomy): domain Eukaryota; kingdom Metazoa; phylum Arthropoda; class Insecta; order Hemiptera; family Cicadidae; genus Magicicada; species Magicicada septendecula. Next base: position 1,423,118,455 of record CM068367.1, on the reverse strand, counting down.
ACTCTTCTATTGCGTCCATGTAACGGCCTTTCTTGCACACATGTAGGGGTATCAAATTAGATTTGAAATCGGTATAATTATGATTGTGTAAGATTAAGTGGCGGGCAAAGTTGGACTTGATATTATTTAACAAAGTGAGATTATTTAGGTGACGTTTTGGTGTGTGCTCTTTAAATCGTTTGAGGAAACCTCTCCCCGTTTGACCAATGTAAAAACTGTTGCAGTCGTTACATGATGTGATTTTAACTGTTAACGACCTCAATAGAGTGATTTAATCTGATGATGGAGCAGATGTTCCGAAACGCGTCATTTTAATCGACGTAACGAAGTCACACGACGGATACAAGGTGATTTATTTATCTATAATCTATATTCCTACGTGACTTGGATACCAAGAACCAACATGCATTTTAAACATTTTTATAACTTTTAATTTAGATAATGACCTATAGTCAGCTCCAGCTGATACCGTTAATAAAAATAATATTCTTAACTCTATTGGTATATTTGCGAATATTGAGAGCAAATTGTTTTGAAAAAGGTACTGAAAACTGCTTTTTGGCTCAGCCTGCAGATTTTGGAAATAATTCGATTTTAAAGCATACAGGTCACTGGTATGTTTAAATTTATAATTTTCTTATTATAGAAGTTGTCCGTTACACGATGGTCTTGTTATTTCCATGTATTTGGTTTTATCGTTATTTATTTTCAGTCATATCTTCATCGCTTCGTTATCCATATTAATTACGTCTTCTTTTAAAGAGTTTTTGTTTCCACGTACTTGTAATTGCTTGTACTTTTGATAGCCTGCACGCGGTGCCCCCTGCGTAATCTAAACGATCAAGACGAGGTTCGCCTTTCAACGCGCTGACTAAAATGAAGATCGCCGAAGCCCGTCAGCGCGTCGCCTAATGGCTCAACAGCCAAGGGTGCGCGTTGGCTAGTAAGTAGTAAGTAAGTACTTGTAATTGCTACATAATCAGCATAAGCAAGAGTTTGTGTTGTAGGTTTTATTCCTATATGTTCTTGATTACTGCTTCTAAAACTAACTTAAAGAGTAAAGACGACGCTACATTTCCTTGTGTAACGCTTGTGGTAATGGGCAATGTGGGTGTAAACTGACTGCCAACAGGTATCGTTGCCCTGAAACCAGCCATAATCACTTACATGAGTTGTACACAATTGAACCCTAGGTAAATTTCATTTCTTGAGCGCGGTATTTGTTTTACCATATAAGATAATTAATCCATCTACAAATGTTCTACTTTTCCATTTATCAAACGCACTTGTTTTCACCTGGTTTTTCGGCATTTTCAAAGTTTTTATTTATTTTTTAACCTTCTTTAAGTTTTCTCCTTTTAGCTTAGCTTGTCACATACGTGGTTTCCACAGCGTGGTGTGCGTGTAGTAGTGTAGTACGTACAGTGTAGTGTAGCGTTATTACACGTTCGTAGATATTTAATTACTTCCATGTTCCTTAAGGAAATGGAAGTATGGTGATGGAAAAAAAATCGTGTTCGAGATTATTGCAGATTCTGATTGTACTACACTCAAAACATGAAAAAAATTCATTTTTCGAAATGTGTTTGTGTGTGTGTGTGTGGGGATTTTTTTCTATGGCGAACGATAACAGCCACAAATTCAAACAGAATCAAATAATTTTTTGCATACAGCCCTTATTTGTAGAGTACTCAAGACCTATTGTTTTTGGTGAAGATCGGTTAAGGGAAAGGGGTAGTTTACCTGCAACGTTTTATGTTTTAACAAGGGTATTTTCTATGGCAAACGATAACAGCCGCAAATTCAAACAGAATCAAATAATGTTTTGCATAGAGCCCTGAATTGTAGAGTTCTCAAGAACTATTGTTTTTGGTGAAGATCGGTTTAGGGAAAGGGGTAGTTTACCGGCAACGTTTTATGTTTTAACATGGGTAATTTTTTCTATGACTAATGATAACTGCCGTAAATTCAATCCGAATCAAATAATGTTTTGTATGCTTTCCTGAGCTGCAGAGAACTCAATGACTGTTGATTTTGGTGAAGATCGGTTAAGGGAAAGGGGTAGTTCACCGGCAACATTTTATGTTTTAACAAAGGTAATTTTACTTCCATGTTCCTTAAGGAAATGGAAGTATGGTGATGGCAAAAAAAATCGTGTTCGAGATTATTGCAGATTCTGATTGTACTACACTCAAAACATGAAAAAAAGTCATTTTTCGAAAAGTGTCTGTGTCTGTCTGTCTATCTATAGATTTTTTTTTATGGCAAACGATAACAGCCGCAAATTCAAACTGAATCAAATAATTTTTTGCATACAGCCCTTATTTGTAGAGTTCTCAAGACCTATTGTTTTTGGTGAAGATCGGTTGAGATAAAGGGGTAGTTTACCGGCAACGGTTTTTTTTATCAAGGGTAATTGTTTTCTATGGCAAACGATAACAGCCGCAAATTCAAACAGAATCACCTACTCTTTTGCATACAGCCCTAAATTGTAGAGTTATCAAGACTTATTGTTTTTGGTGAAGATCGGTCAAGGGAAAGAGCTAGTTTACCAGCAACGTTTTATGTTTTAACAAGGGTATTTTATATGGCAAACGTTAACAGCCGCAAATTCAAACAGAATCAAATGATTATTTGCATACAGCCCTGATCTGTAGAGTACTCAAGAGCTATTGTTATTGGTGAAGATCGGTTAAGGGAAAGGGGTAGTTTACCGGCTACGTTTTATGTTTTAAAAGGGTATTTTCTATGGCAAACGATAAGAGCCGCAAATTCAAACATAATCAAATAATGTTTTGCATACAGCCCTGATCTGTAGAGTACTCAAGATCTATAGTTTTAGGTGAAGATCGGTTTAGGGAAAGGGGTAGTTTACCTGCAACGTTTTATGTTTTAAAAGGGTATTTTTTATGGCAAACGGTAAGAGTCGCAAATACAAACAGAATCAAATAATTTTTTGAATGAAGCCCTGATTTGTAGAGTACTCAAGACCTATTGATTTTGGTGAAGATCGGTTGAGGGAAAGGGGTAGTTTACCTAAACAAGTGTAATTTTTTTCTATGGCAAACGATAACAGCCGCGAATTCAAACAGAACCAACTACTCTTTAGCATACAGCCCTGAATTATAGTGTTCTCAAGACCTATTGGTTTTGGTGAAACTCGGTTAAGGGGAAGGGGTAGTTTACCTGCAACGTTTTTTAATCGGTGGTAATTTTACTTCCATATTCCTTAAGGAATGGAAGTATGGTGATGGCAAAAAAAATCGTGTTCGAGATTATTGCAGATTCTGATTCTACTACACTCAAAACATGAAAAAAAGTCGTTTTCCGAAAAGTGTCTGTGTGTCTATCTGTCTGTCTATCTGTCTGTCTGTGTGTCTGTGTGTCTGTCTGTAGATTTTTTTCTATGGCAAACGATAACTGCCGCAAATTCAAACAGAATCAAATAATTTTTTGCATACAGCCCGGTTTTGCAGAGTTCTCGCGACCTATTGTTTTTGGTGAAGATCGGTTGAGGGAAAGGGGTAGTTTACCTGCAACGGTTTTTTAACAAGGGTATTTTCTATGGCAAACGATAACGGCCGCAAATTCAAACAGAATCAAATAATGTTTCGCATACAGCCCTGAATTGTAGAGTTCTCAAGACCTATTGTTTTTGGTGAAGATCGGTTAAGGGAAAGGGGTAGTTTACCTGTAACGTTTTATGTTTTAACAAGGGTATTTCCTATGGCAAACGATAACAGCCGCAAATTCAAACAGAATGAAAAGATTATTTGCATACAGCCCTAAATTGTAGAGTTCTCAAGACCTTTTGTTTTTGGTGAAGATCGGTTAAGGGAAAGGGGTAGTTTACCTACAACGTTTTTTTAACAAGGGTATTTTCTATGGCAAACGATAACAGCCGCAAATTCAAACAGAATCAAATAATTTTCTGCATACAGCCCTGATTTGTAGAGTACTCGCGACCTATTGTTTTTGGTGAAGATCGGTTGAGGGGAAGGGGTAGTTTACCTGCAACGGTTTTTTTTATCAAGGGAAATTTTTTTTTTTGGCAAACGATAACAGCCGCAAATTCAAACAGAATCAAATAATGTTTCGCATACAGCCCTGAATTGTAGATTTCTCAAGACCTATTGTTTTTGGTGAAGATCGGTTGAGGGAAAGGGGTAGTTTACCTGCAACGTTTTTTTAACAAGGGTATTTTCTATGGCAAACGATAACAGCCGCAAATTCAAACAGAATCAAATAATGTTTTGCATACAGCCCTGATTTGTAGAGTACTCAAGACCTATTGTTTTTGGTGAATATCGGTTAAGGGGAAGGGGTAGTTTACCTGCAACGTTTTTTTATCAAGCGTATTTTCTATGGCAAACGATAACAGCCGCAAATTCAAACAGAATGAAATAATTTTTTGCATACGTCCCTGAATTGTAGAGGTCTCAATGACTTTCGATTTTGGTGAAGATCGGTTAAGGGGAAGGGGTAGTTTACCTGCAACCTTTTACGTTTTAACAAGAGTAAAGTACTTGAAAATTTATTTAAACTTTTTGAAACAAGGGTAATTGTTAAAAATAAAATAATTTTGTTGCCAGGCAATAAAATTATAATTTTTTCATTTTAATGTAATATAATATTTTTCATTTAATACAGCAATAAAAAGGCAGGTAAGACACAGCCTGGTTGTTTGGCTGAAAATGATTTTAAATATAAATCTTAGAATATGGAAGTCATGTATGGTTCTCCATACCGATATTTTTCTATGGCAAACGATAACAGCCGCAAATTCAAACAGAATCAAATAATGATTTGGCATACAGCCCTGAATTGAAGAGTTCTCAAGTCTTATTGGTGTTGGTGAAGATCGGTTAAGTGAAAGGGGTAGTTTACCAGCAAGATTTTATGTTTTTAGAAGGGTAATTTTTTTGTGTGAAAGATAACTGCCGCAAATTCAAACTGAATCAAATAATGTTCTGCATACACCCCTGAATTGTAGAGTTCGCAAGATCTGTTGTTTTTGGTGAAGATCGGTTAAGGGAGAGGGGTAGTTTACCAGCAACGTTTTATGTTTTAACAAGAGTAAAGTACTTAATTTTGATAAATAATGTATCCTAATAAGAAGCTCATAATAATCCACTGTAGAAACGTGGATGAAATATCTATAAATGAAGAGGTTAGGTGAACGGGGTGGGGGTAATTTTCTATTAATGAAAATTATAGTTGATTGGGGAGGGGAGAACTTTTTATATGTGTACTACGTTATCGGCACCAAAGAAGTAGTTCTTTGTTAAAATTCCTTCCCGAGCTGTTTAGCCGTAGTCCAATGTTTTCTGGAAAACCAGACTTTTCGGCAGTCCATCGACTGCCACCATCAGTGAAATTCGAGTGCGAAAACGTCAGGTGGTATACGTTAGTGACCACAGTACTGTGGTTAAGGCTGAAGCAATAAGCGGAAAGAAGTAGTTTCTATGGAAACATTTCATTTCGTAAATGATTTTAAATATAAACCTTACAACATGGAAGTCATGTATGGTTCTCCATACCGAATTTTTCTATGGCAAACGATAACAGCCGCAAATTCAAACAAAATCAAAAATAATTTTTTGCATACAGCCCCGATTTGTAGAGTACTCAAGACGTTTTGTTTTTGGTGAAAATCGGTTAAGGGAGAGGGGTAGTTTACCTGCAACGGTTTTTTTTTAATCAAGGGTAATTTTTTTCTATGGCAAACGATAACAGCCGCAAATTCAGACAGAATCAAATAATGTTTTGCATGCAGCCCTAAATTGTAGAGTTCTCAAGATCTATTGTTTTTGGTGAAGATTGGTTAAGGGAAAGGGGTAGTTTACCCGCAATGTTTTATGTTTTAACAAGGGTATTTTCTATGGCAAACGACAACAGCCGCAAATTCAAACAGAATCAAATAATGTTTTGCATACTACCCTAAATTGTAGTGTTCTCAAGCCTTATTGTTTTTGGTGAAGATCGGTTAGGGGAAAGGGGTAGTTTACCTGCTACGTTTTATGTTTTAACAAGGGTATTTTATATGGCAAACGATAACAGCCGCAAATTCAAACAGGATCAAATAATTTTTTGCATGCAACTCTGAATTGTAGAGTTCTCAAGACCTATTGTTTTTGGTGAAGATCGGTTAAGGGAAAGGGTAGTTTACCTGCAACGTTTTATGTTTTAACAAGAGTATTTTTTTTGACGAACGATAACTGCCGCACATTTAAACAGAATCAAATAATTTTGTACATACCTTCCTCAATTGTAGATAACTCAGGGTCTGTTGATTTTGCTGAAGTTAGTTTAAGGGGAAGGGGTAGTTTACCTGCTACGTTTTATGTTTTAACAAGGGTATTTTATATGGCAAACGATAACAGCCGCAAATTCAAACAGAATCCAATAATGCTTTGCATACAGCCCTGAATTGTAGAGTTCTCAAGTCCTATTGTTGTTGTTGAAGATCGGGTTAGGGAAAGGGGTAGTTTACCAGCAACGTTTTTTTTAATCAAGGGTAATTTTTTTCTATGGCAAACGATAACACCCGCAAATTCAAACAGAATCAAATAATGTTTTGCATACAGCCCTGAATTATTGAGTTCTCAAGACGTGTTGATTTTGGTAAAGATCAGTTAAGGGAAAGGGGTAGTTTACCTGCAACATTTTAAGTTGTAACATGAGACATTTTTCCATGAAGAACGATAACTGCCGTAAATTCAAACAGAATAAAATAATTTTTTACATATGTGCTTGAGTTGTAGAGGACTCAAGGCCTATTGATTTTGGTGAAGATCGGTTACGGGGAAAGGGTAGTTTACCAGAAACATTGTTTGTTGTAACAGAGTAAAGTAATTAATTTTGATAAATAAAATATCGTGATAAGAAGAACTTAATAATCCACTGAAGAGGATTATTAATATAATCTTAATCTATAAATGAAGAGGCTAGTTGAACGGGGTGGAAAGAAGTAGTTTCTATGGAGTCATTTCATTTCGTAAATGATTTTAAATATAAATCTTAGAACATAGAAGTCATGTATGGTTCTCCATACCGATATTTTTACTTTTGTTTTCGGTTAGGGTGTTGTTATATATACTCATTAACAACGACAGTAATATTACGCGCTTACACACACAGTTACACACACACACACACACACACACACCGTGCGTACAAACGCGAGATTTCTGCAGCGGACGGACCTCGTGTGTGGATTCCATGCAGCCTTGAAATACCTGTACTTTTAAACTGGACCTGCATTATCAAAACAAAAACAAAACAAGATCGCGCGAAGAATTCAGTCAATTATGTGTAAGGTCAGTCACTGCTTTTCACGGTCGATACTTTGTAAAATATAACAAATGACTTTGTAAGTAAACAAAACCACGTAGTAGGCGCTTAAAATTATTTATTACTGAATGTAATTTATTACTGCTCAGTACGTGCAGACTTGTTATTGCAGATAAAATAATAACTTAAAATGAGCAGTGTAGTAATTTCCGAGTATTTCTTAACTATATTATTTACGTTTTATTAAAAAGAAACTACGGAATAAACGTGTCTTTAGTACGATTTTGACATTTTCAGTTCCAAGTACAACTATCTAAAATAAATGCTAAGATTATCTACAAATTTTTATATCTCTCTTAAGAAGATCTCAAATACACATTTCACCTGATTTGCATATGTAAATTAACACTAATTATACAAATATATACGTATATATTTGTGATTATATTTTATTATAATATATAACAAACAATACCTGTCGGTGAGCGGTGACAAACTCACTCCCGCGGACACCTTTCCATAACTTAAATAATTTTGATACAATATTGTTAACGATAGTTAATAAAATACTGGATTACGATTAATGGAACAGAAGCTTTATTATTTAGCAGAAATTTATTTCTGCTTATTAAAAAAAAATTCTGCGGGTTCCCGCGGATAATTCGCAACACGGTTTGCTGTAGATTTATTTGAAAGTAAGAATATATAGAGCAAAAGGAAAATAAACCCAGGTCGACGGAGAAAAAAAGGGAACCGTAACAGGCGGCAGGATGACGGCGTGGAGTGGAGGTGATGACGATAAAGTAAATATCGGTATGGAGAACCATAAGTACATGACTTGCATGTTCTAAGATTTATATTTAAAATCATTTTCGAAATGAAATGTTTCCATAAAACTACTTCTTTCCGCTTATTGCTTCAGCCTTAACCACAGTACTGTGGTCACTAACGTATACCACCACACGCTATCGCACTCGATTTTCACAGATCATGGCAGTCGACGGCACTGCCGAAACGTCTGGTTTTGCAGAAGACTTTGGTCTACGGCCAAACAGGACGGGAAGGAATTTTAACAACAAACTACTTGTTTGTTTGTTGTTAAAACGTAGTTGTTGTTAAAACTACTTCGTTGTTTGTTGATAACGTAGTACATATATAAAAAATTATCCCCTCCCCCTTCAAGTATAATTTTCATTTATAGAAAATTACCCCCACCCCGTTCAACTAGCCTCTTCATTTATAGATATTTCATCTACATTTCTACAGTGGATTATAATGACCTTCTATCAGGATGCTTCATTTTTTTAAATTAAGTACTCCACTCTTGTTAAAACATAAAACGTTGCAGATAAACTACCCCTTCCCCCTCACCAAAATGGTTAGGCCTTGAGTCCTCTACAACTCAGCCACATATGCAAACAATTATTTGATTCTGTTTGAATTTGCGGCAGTTATCGTTCGTTATAGAAAAAATCTACACACAGACACTTTTCGGAAAATGACTTTTCTTCATGTTTTGAGGGTAGTACATTCAGAATCAGCCCTTATCTCGAACACGATTTTTTCGCCATCACCATACTTCCATTTCCTTATGGAACATGGAAGTAAAAACAAAACAAATACTGTGGCAATTTTCTAATAGGCCTATCGTGAAATGTTTTCAGCATATTAATAAAGTATTTGCACAGAAAATTTTTTTTTCAGTTACAAAACTACACTCAACACGGTATGACGTTCTCAAAATCTCACCCGATCAGTAGGCTAAGTTACAAGTAAGCTAGCGCAGCCCCCCTCAGATTTATCGTCTCTGTCAGACGGCGACGAGCACAATCTATCGACTGCTGCGAACATCATCGTCGTCGTGTACTACTACAGACTCCGTACACAGACACTTGCCCACGGCACTTAACGCTTTAATAAGTATCCGTTGGAAATTTATCTGCAACGCGAACGGGTTTGAGTTTAAATTATAGGCTTTTAAGTGTTTCTTCAAGTGGGTTGGTTGCTTTGATGCAGTGCGCAAGCGTAGTAGGACAGACGCGGCGGCTGATTTATTTCATTAGGCGCATAAATAAAAACGAACTACGGCCAGAGACAGTTGTCAGCTGTCACACACACACACACACGCGCGCGCGCGCGCGAGGCGCTAAAATTGTTGGCACGCAAGTGCAGTACGGTACTCGCTTTGCGACCGCCGCTACTGACTTGCTAAACGTTTAATTGTTCGAGCGCACACACGCCCCTCGCGCACTCACACTCACACACACTAATTATTATAATAATAGTATCAAAGCACCAGCAACACGTGACGTTCAATTCCCAGTGTGCATAACTCTTCGCGAGCGGATTAATGCTCTGCGCCTCGCCATGAAAACACGACAGGAATGCTGAAGTAAAAAAAAAAAAAAAAAAAAACAACATACGTGTAACTTGTATCAGCGGAACAAGACAAGAAGACTGCCGATAAATCTTTTTAGAAATTTCACCGCGTGACGTGGTGAAACGGTGTTACCGCGTTGGTACCGCGGTGCTGGCTGGGAAGATTTTATCGTTTCAGTTCCGACTTACACACGCTACCGCGATCTTGTCAGCAGTGGCGTAATTACGGTGGGGGGGTCAGGGAACCAATACCCCTCCCCGCAGACTGTTAAAAACTTCAGCGAAATTCCATTAATCACTTTTTTATTTATTCATTTTTTTTACTTTTGTTTGTGCAATCTATTAATACATAACAATAAGCATAATTGTTCACAGAATACATTCCATGAAGAGAACTAGTCCATTGACTAGTTCTCTGTATGAGGATTTAAAAGTAACGTATTTTCTACAATACATTTACAGTATAGTGTTAGAGTCTATGTAAGTCCAGAGGAAATGTTAACTTTAAACGACTTGTCTGTAGGCTGTTGTCTAGTAGATTTATGGCTAAAGGATTCGTGTGCTCTTCAAGCCGTTTCACATATCTTTCGCTGAACATGGAAATGGTTTCACTGACTGAGGGAAGGTCCAGGCCTCTATACATGTCTATGTTGCTGATGAACCACGGTGCGTTGATTATGGCACGCAACACCTTGGTCTGAAACCTTTCCATTATGGCGATATTGGATTTGAATGCAGTTCCCCAAATCTGTAAGCCATAAGTCCACATAGGCTTGAAGACAGTGTTGTACACCAACAGCTTGTTTCGAAATTGACAGTAATGTTTTTCCGCTCAGGAACCAATAATGCTTGAGAAACGTCGCGTCCAGTTGTTTTCTTTTCATCCAAAAATGGATAGCAAATTCAAAATTGACTTATTTTATTGATGTTGTCCCGTGGAATTTTGTGAAGGCGATGTGTGCTGATTTAGTTTCATTTAATTGTATTCTCCACTTTTTTGCCCGTTATTCAATCGTTTGTAGCGAATTCTGTAGTAAAATGGTTCCTTACACCGGCCTTTTGTTTACAGCAAGGATTTTGCAGTATCATCAGCGTACGTAGTAGTAGTCACATCATTGCTAGTGGGCAGATCTGCCGTATACAGAATGGGACCCAAAACACTTCCCTGGGGAAGTCCTGCTCGTATTGGGAAAAAACTGGTAATTACATTTTCGTGGCGTACTCGAAAGTGTCTTTCTTCTAAATACGTCTTTAATATGGTAAACGTGGATTCAGACAAGCTTTTTTTGAGTTTATAGAGTAATCATTGATGCCAAACTTTATCGAATGCTTGGCTTACATCAAGGATCACTGAAGAACAAACCGTAATCACTAAACATAGGACTGTTTCTAAACCAGTTCCGTGCGTTAAAATCAGTGGCGTATCTAGAATTTGACCTTGGACCGGGTCCGGGTCCGGGGTTGGTTCGACTTCATACAAAAGAAAGAGTAATTTAAAACTATTGCGGCTGAAATCAGTCCCATTAAAGTAAACGGTAATAACACAATAAACGTACGCGTTATTGGAACATTGTTTACAAGATGCTTATTGACTGAATTGATTTTCCTGTAGGCCTATTTCATATTTCAAACTTGTACGCTAATGCTGTCTAATAAACCTGTTTGTATAGGTTAAAAAACAGTTACTACTATATTAGGGTACACAACTGAAAAAAATAATATAACAGCCTAAAAATTAAGAGATTAATAAAAATTCGTCAATTTATTTGACCCTCTTGGGGGGGGGGGGTCCAATACCTTCGTCATTCCGTTTCGTCAATCCGTAAATACGCCTCTGGTTAAAATAAGGCTTATATATAATTGTAGAAATAAATGGAATTACAACAGTTGTTAGTTAATAAAATGTAGTTTTCTTAATAACGACAATCAGCCAACATTTGATAAGTGACGTACATATTTGCAGCCTTAAAAAAAAGTCACAAGCCAGAAAACGAAGGCAAAGCTTTTTACTGTACCTTTAATTCGGTATGTTTTGTAATTCGGAAAAAATTGAAGATTTTATTGCAGATTTGTAGATAATAAACAACGTACTTTAACACGAACTGTAAGTTGGTGAAAACATTCTTGGGACTACCTCCTTAAATTAAAGTTCGAAGATGTTATAAAACCGGATTATTCAAAATATCTTCAGAAAGGCTCATTTCCACAGACTTATTATTAATACAAATTTACAATTAAAGTGATTTCTAATGTCATGAGATTTATTATCTTTAATTTCAATAATAATAACTGAGTAATTATTAGTCAAGATAGAATATTATGCAGTCAGCGCTTTTCCATAGTTTGTCAACTCTTACATTTCACGTTGTTTACTCTGAAACTTTGAGACAGTAACAACGAATATCATTATATGGGAAGAATCCTGAATTTCACATCGTCCTGAAGAAAATGAGGGTCCAACGTCCAAGCTAGTCTCATTCCTCGCTCCCCAGAATCAGCTCTTAGCCAGTGACAGCCATTGGTTGTCAGTAACCAATAATTATATTAATATTATAACGGCACAACATAATTTTGTAGAATTACCGCCGTTAACCGTAAAAGGTGTAAACACGGTTTCGGATAACCAGGATTTCGAATAAAAATTAAATTGAGATTGGGATTTTGGTGTCACAGCGTAGAAAGTGAGTCGTTCTGTAGGCCTATATTATACTTAATCGATTGTTTGTGTTAAATTACAATACTTAAAATTAAAATCAAAATTGTATTATACACACATTAGAGTTCACAAGCAGAATATTTAAAACATAGTTAAAGTACTAAAAGACGCAACAATAATAATAATAATAATAGAATAATTCACCCTTGAGTAATGAATTGTGTAGAGTTACAGCACGAATAGATTTAATTATCATTACACTAACGATCGTAAAGAAAGAACTATAAATTATTAAATTAATAATATCTAAAAAGTAATAACTATACAATGTCTATAAATTAATTTATATTCAATTTTTAGCATATTGCATTTAACAGTTGGCGTGCAATTTTTTGTTATTACTGGAGAGACATTCAATTAATGTATGAAGTAACGCGTAAAGACTTACGTAATCAGCATGCTTTATGTTTATCCATACCATTAGTAAGTGTATTAAATTTAATTAACGTTAATTTAATATACGAGATTATTTTATTATATGAGATTTATCATACACAAACACACACACACAAATTATAATAATATTTTGTGTTTTATATATTTTTATTTATTTTATGTTATTTTTTAAGAGGCAGGAAAATGCTTCATTTTTAGTACTCTCACCCACTAAAAACCCACCTCTAATTCAGGCATTCATATCCATCCTCGAACCACTTAGCGTATAACTTCTGGATGGAGCCTATTGCCCCCTTATCGAGCTCCTTCTAGTTGTTCCTCATCTTCTATTGCCCGTTGGGTTCAAGTTGGGCCAGTCTTTTCTTTTCCAGTAGGACCCACTGAATAAATACACATACGTGGTCCCATTCCGTCTTGCCAGAAACGATAAACTCAACTTCGCTCACGGGCGTGAACTCCTCTAGCTCCATCACCAGTCCCATCCTCTCTCTTGTGAATGTGCACCACTTCAAAAAGATGTGCAAGGCATCTTTATGGGAAGAGTGTTTTATATATATTATAAATAATGATGATGATGATGATGATGATGATGATACTAATACTAATAATAATAACGGCGATTTTTCACCGCCTTAGAACACTAAGGCAGACGTTAGGAGTTAGGCAGGATAGGCCATCTTACGTGAGTCGTTCGACATACAAGAGAGCCAGTGTGGCCAGCACTACGTTGAGCCGCCCTTTATTACCCCAGAATTCTATCTCAGGCACTCCTGTCTACAGACCAAGTCCACCTGGGGGCTGTAAAAGGTACGTTGACTTTTGCGATGTGCCCGGAAGTCGAAGACGAGAAGTCTAGATTAGTAGCCAGGCGTTTTATATATACGAGTGTGTATGTGTGTGTGTGTGTGTTAAATGCGTAATTACATTTGTAACTAAACGTTTTAATAATTACAAACGATTAAATAAAAAACTGCTTCGTTATCGTCAGTGCTCTGGAATGAAGTAATACTGTGTACACGAATGTAATATAAAGCAGTTGTATCGGCTTGTTCCTGTTGGTAGCTGACATGTTCAATTATGGACTTGTTCCAAACGCAAAACTAATAAAATCCACTTTGAAAGAAGAAGAGAGATTTTATTGGCCGTTTCTACCGGCACGTATTAAGGACAGGATTATATAAACGTAATTTACAACTTCATGGTTCTATCATGTTTATATTGAATGCTAATATGTTAATCCTATTTAGTTTTTCTCTACTGTGATGACGTTTTGCAGAAAAGAATTTCACCTCATCTTAGTTCTGTACTTAAGAAAATGTATGAGAAAAAATCCAATCTTAAAAACCGCTACATAATCCTTCAGACGTACAAACCCCGCTTACTAGATTAACCGTTCGCTAGAAAGTTAAGAATGTTTATTATAATTCAAAAGTTATGGAAGCATCTAAAACAAGTAGGTCTCTATCGATTGAACGATTGTGTTATCCCATTTGTAGACAAATCATGCTAATCGTGTCGATCGATTAGTCTTCGTAACACTACTTGGTGTTCGCATCCTTGCCAACGATTGAGTTATCCCATTTGTAGGCAAATCATGCTAATCGTGTCGAACGATTAGTCTTCGTAATACTACTTGGTGTTCGCATCCTTGCCAAAGATTGTTTATTATAATTTTCATTTTTTTAAATATGTACCGGTTAAAGAGGCTGAAACGGTCGACGTAGATTAGAAAGTCTGCAACAGCTTTAAAGCGGCTCTTAACAGATTAAACGTTAAATTCAACATAGATTACATTGTACACGTTGCATTTTTTTATGTATAGACTATTTATAAAGAAGTCTTCTATTCTGTAGGTAACTCTTGACTGTTTCTTGCAGGATTTCTATACGATGCATATGTTTCCAAACAGTAAATACTTCATCATCGTCAATATCATCATCATCATCATCTTCTTCTTCTTCTTACCGGCTCCACAGTCCACCTTTTCTTCCAACTTTTCTTCTGTCTCTAGGGTTATAATCGCTACCTTCGGTATTCTACTTTCCTCCATTCTATCTATGTGTTCAATCCATTTTCTTCTTTTTTTTTCCGTATCGGCCATCTAGTGACCACATGCCAATTTCAATTATTTACTCTTTGTTCTTTCCTTTTTTCCAATACTCTTTCATCTTCTCACTGTGTCTCCTCTTCCAGTCTTCAGTCCACTTTGAACCTGGGTTTTTCTCTCTTCTACCCTGGACTCCCTCCATTTTTAACACTATTGCCCGAAAAACTTCTCTTTCAATTGCTTCGTTTATATTATTTTTTTCTAAATCCTTTTGGACTTCTTTAATTCAACTTGATATTGACTTCTTTCCCCAAAATATTTGAAGACCTGCTTTGTTAACCTATTATCGTCCATTCTATACAAATGTCCAAAAAATAATAGTCTTCTTTTTCTCATTGTTTCTGTTATATTTTCTATACTTTGACATATTTCATCATTACTTCTTAATTTCCAACCTTCTGAAGTTTTTCGTGAGCCTAATAGTTTCCTAATAATTCGTCTTTCCAATATTTCTAGTTTGACTAAATTATAATTCAATGCTAGACATTCACTTGCATATAGGCATTCTGGCCTCACTGCTGTACTGTAATGCCTTATTTTCGCATTTTTGATATGCACTTTTTATTGTAAATATCTTTAGTTATACCATATGCCCTTTACATCTTATGAATCCTTTCTTCTATAGCAGATTTTTCCAAGCCAATCTCTTGAATTATTTCCCCTAGATACTTAAATTTTCTAACCCTCTCTATTCGACCAATATCTGTTAGCAATGATTTTGGCGGATTTTTGATGTTCGTGCGAAATTTGTTTTTTCTGCAGAAATTCTTAAACCTGTTCTACTGCCTATGTCGTCTAAAAAATTAACTTGTGTTACTCCAGATGTCAGATGTTCAGAAAGTGTAGCAAAGTCATCTGCAAATGCCAAACAGTTTCCATTTTCTTCTTTATTCTTTAATCCTTTCATTAACTGCAAAAATATCTAAATCACTTCTTATCTACTCATTTCGTATATGATCTCGTAAACTTTTATTTGGGTTTCTTTTCTACATTTATTTCACAACGTTCTGCAAATCGTTCCATACATTCTTGTGAAATTCGTCACTTTATGTAAAATAACTGATAATCGATTTAGGTCGAATTAGTTAACGATTGTTTTAATGTTTCTTTACTTCAGCATCTGTTTTCTCGGTTATATTTGAAATATTTAATGTTTATATTTTATTCATTTTTATTTATTTTAATAAATTTATAATTTTAAATAGATCGTCTTGTTTTGTTATTATTTGAGTTTGTTCTTTAATTAATAAATTATTGTTATTGTGTTTGTAAATATTAAGATTTTCCAAAATATTCACTTTTTGCCCTTTTTGTATGTTTTTAATTAATTTTATATTTTCAATGTTTGGAAATTGGCGGTTATTATTTAGACAATGTGTGGCTAAATTAGATTTATAAATATCTGGTTTTAAATATGCATTGCCGTGTTGAAGGAATCTATCTAGTAGTTTTTTCTTTGTCTGGCCTACGTAAAATTTATTGTAATCTGGACGTTCTATTTTGTATATTCCATTTTTATTGTGAATATTGGATTTAGTTTTAGGTTTTATTTGATTAAAAATTATATTATCTGTATTATAAGGTATTTTTAAATTTGTATCTTTAAATATTTTATTTAGTTTTTGAGTTGTATTTACATAATAAGTAAAGGTTGTATATTTTATATTATTATTAATAGGCGAGTTTTTAAATTTAGTGTTCTTGGGAATTTGATTAATGATTTTATGTTTAATTTTATTTTCTAATTTATTAAAAGTTTTTATTTTGTATCCATTTTAAACTGCTATTTGTTGGGTAATAGCACTATCACTCCCGGTGTTAACATGTATTCCTGTATTTTCATATAACCACTTTACGTGGATGAACATAATATATAGAAAATAGAAAACTGAAAAAACAAAGTTGGTGCCTTCAGATTTAAATGAACAGACTAAAATAAAAGGCAAATTATTTATTCAAATTTACTTATTCACCTTGTAGAGACGAATTAATATCTCAATCGTTCTTACATGTCTTGTCACGACAACACCTTCAATCCAAATATTACTAGGTACCATAAAACTCCCACATATCTCTACTATAATTATTTTTATCGAATAATATAGTTATTAGAGATAAGACTAATTATCATGCCTCAGATGGCATTAATAAGAGAAAACTAGAAACAAACGATTAATCAATCACACTAGAGCGGTTAGCTGGTTGGGAATGGGGTAAGAAAACACAACGAGTATAACAATTATCAAACCGGTACGGGCGCAGACATTTCCGTAAATAAACGGCAGCGTATAACAGCTGTTAGAGGAAAAAACAAAACAAAACGAAAGAAGGAAACAAGTGTTTATTACTTGCGAAGTGAAATGTGAAGCAAGAACAGTAACTACGGCCGAGCTGTGAATACCTATTAGAGAGCATGGACACAATACTGTGCACTGCACTGAACAATACAATGTAATGTTGTGAGTGGCACTTCACACTCACAGCAGTTGTTGGCTATCTGCCGTCTGGACTAGTGTCTGCATCTAGCTCCCAGCTCCTTCACGCGCACGCCCTGGTCACTCATCACTACGGCTACGAGTTCTATGTGCTCTAATTGTCGATAATATTTATGGCTTTTTATAAAATCATCGTAATCTTCAACAAGGATTAAACCGAAAATGTAATGAATAAAGTTGTGTTAGTGGTTATAATCACAAACAGAATTAACACTGTTGCACACCACTATAGAAAAATTATTCCGATTAGCGCTTTAAGCCTTACAGCTTATCATTAGGTCGGAAAATCTGATGATGAGCTGTGAAGCTTGAAAGCGCTAATCGGAATAATTTTTCAATTATGGTGTGCAACAGTGTTAATTCTGTGTGAAACCAAAAAATGGTTTCTTCCGGTCCCAAGCAGATAGACTACAGCTTGTCATTCCAACGCTTCTTCGGACGTCCCACACCCCTCTGTTCTTTCGGCTTACAATTCTACTGTTGTTTGCGGATAGGGCAATACTGGATACCGTTTTAGTCAATACTGGATAATCCAATTAAGTATATTTATAATATTCACCTCCTGTGGTACATTTACATTTCTTTGGCGATCTTAAACAGTACATCCTGCCACGTGCAGGAAACGAGAAATCTCATTTCGGCCGCTTGAATACGATTGCCTTGGGATTCCATTAAAGTCCAATTCTCAGGCCCATAGAGAAATATGGGGAGGGTTTTCCCTACCTTGTAGAACTTCAGGCGTGTTTGAATACTCGTTCAGTTTAGAATTCTCCTCATGGTTCCAGTGGCGTATCTAGAATTTGTCTTTGCGGGGGGGGGGATCGGCCTCATAGTAAAGTGAAAACAAGTTAAGCCTAATCAACATTACTATCATTAAAGTGGCTGAAAAACTGGTGATAACGTGGTGAAATCAGTCCCATTAAAGTAAACGGTAAAAACACAATAAAAATACACGTTATGGTAACATTGTTAAAAGATACTTTTTGACTGAACTTATTTTCTTATATTTCATATTTCAAACGTATGCCCTAATGCTGTGTAATAAACCTGTTTGTATATTTAAAAAAGAGTTACTGCTATATTAGCGTACAGTCCTGAAAATAATAAAACAGCCTAAAGATTAAGAGATTAACAAAATTCATCAAGTTTTTTTGACACTCTGGGGGGGGTCCGGTCCCGTTCGCCCCCCATAATTACGCCATCAGTAGGGCTAGGACTTTTATGTTCTCAAATCGTCGACAATATTTATAGATTTTGTAGAAGTTATCGTCATCTCCATAAAGGATTAAACCAAAAAAGTAGTTTGTTTCGGTCTCCAAACTACGGCCCGCGGGCCACATCCGGGCCGCGAAGGGTCATTGTCCGGCCCGTGGCAACCCGGCCGATGCTGCGTGCAGTTTTTGAACAGATCGTCAAAATACTTCAAATATTATAACATTTTACTAAATAACTAAACATGAAATTAGTATAAAATCAAAGTACAGGGCTAAGTTATCAGACGAACACTTGAAATCCATTCTAGTGATAGGAACATCAAAGTTTGACCCATAATGGACAGACATTATATGTCAGAAGCAACTCCACACTTTCCATACGTATATAAGAAAGCCAAAAAATAATACATAGGAAATATCTTTGAATGTTATTTCTACCTTACTTTTATTTACATTATTTTGAATAAATGAATTTGTTTTCTTTGGATAAGTTGCTAAATTTTTATTTAAATACCTATTTTATTGACTTGATTATTTTGTAAACTTAAAATTTTACTGTGTGTACGTGCGTTTGTGTGTGTGTGAGTGCGTTTTTGGCCCGCCTGACTTCCAAGATTTTTCAATTCGGCCCTCAAGTGAAAAAGTTTGGAGACTCCTGCACTAGAACCTGTCATCCTAACGCTTTCCGGACGTCCCACACCTCTCCGTCCTCTCGGCTTATAATTTCACTGTTGTTTAGGAATGCGGCAGTCATCCACTCTGTTAAGATGTTCCAACCATGTCAGCTGACATTCGACGATCCTATCGAGTATACACCATCAAGCATGCATATGAATGTAGGTAACCTGGGCAAGCAGCCAAACTAAATGATACGATTCGATGTTTGTTTCCGACCGATCGATACATTATGATTATTATACGTTCCAGTTATAAGTAAATGCAACCGTATGCAAACGGTGTTTACATGTTTCCGTTTATACTCTTACGTGTTTATATACACAGACTCGCTTTAACACCGCCTTACAGAAATTTACGCTCTAACTATTCGGGCGCCGGAACAGTTCTCCTAAGTCTGTTTTTGTTATTAACATTACCAAACTGACAAAATCTTGTTAAATAAATACAGCTTATTGCTAAAGCTGTATACGCTCATCATCATCATCTTCAGCAAGGATTAAACCAAAAACGGTTTGTTCTATTCCCAAGGAGAGAGACTAGGGCTGATCAATCTTCTTGTAATACACTTCTTGATAGGCCTTTGTAAAAGAGTTAAATTATTTATTTGAAAATTATGTTGGCGTACGAGCATGTGAGAAATAAGATTACAAACTACCTTGATCAATAATAATATTAATAATTTATTTAATAGTCTATAACACTTATTCCAGTGTACCGACTCTTGATTATACCTCAGGGCGCCAGTAATAATAAACACAAATTAGAGTATATTAATTAACTTTTAATGAACCACTTGCATTTATACATTACAAAATTTCTTAATATGACTTGGATCGTATTATCTTACAAATTGAATAGTATTAAATAGCAATGAGTCCTTTTCTGACAGATTGAGTCACTATATTGAATACAAACATATATATATTTATCAAACAACATAGAACTAAATGTTCATTATTCGTTACTTGCGTAAGAATCCTTCCAAAGTGCGTAGTCTTGAAGATGTTGTAGATCGGTGAGTCGCCAGCAGCCGTTGTTGTGTGTTAATCCTGGTTAAAACTGCACTAATTCACTTTATCACAGAGGTACACTGCACTTGACATATGGATTATACCTATAACTATGTCGTATAATTATACACTCTGGACACAAAGATTATTGAATTGACCTTAAGTGCAACTAACACAGTCGCGTCGCGTATGGCTCGACTATCTTACACCGTCGTGACTTTACTCCGAACTCATTCGCCTTCTTCCGCGATTTACCACAACGTATTGAATTAATGGAACTTCATATGTATTATTACTTCTTGTTGTTTGTTGTAACTCCGATCATCCACTCATTTACTTATTACGGTTTCTGAAACTTTATTTATAACTTTAGTATTAGTAATTATCGCGTTCCCGTACTCTGTTACTTCTGCGAATTTACTTATTCTTTACATTAGTTATTAAAATATATAATTAACGCAAAACAGCGTACGCGAGTCTCTTCGTGTAATTCCGCCGATATAAAGAAGACTAACTTATTTCTCTCTTAGTTCATACAAATTCAACCAATCTGCTTAACTAAAACCTCCCGCGCACTACATGACGCTTTTTCTGATTCGCCCAACGTTTTTCCGTGTTCCACGTGCTTAAAAAACTAGCGTCTATCGTTATCTCTCTCACACAACGCTCTCTCTCTCGTCTAACGGTATCTATTGTTATATGCACTTAAGTTTACAACGTTTGGCGAACACCCTTACTATCATAGCGAATAATACATTTTATGACAGTTGTGTCCCAAAACGTGACTTAGCCTAAAAGTACATTCATTATATCCGTCAGCCCCAACGCCGGCGTTATTAACCTACCGCTTTACTCTACAGATTTTTACAAGTTAATTTTCTTTCAACTAATGCCGTCTTACGGTTCTGGCGTCTCAATACCTCTCCGCTTTCTAAAACACACCCATTTCTTTGCTTTCAGCATAGTTGATTGAGTAAAATTAGCAATTGCTCAAAATTTCCATTATATTCTTCGGGAGCCCCCACACCTCTTCGTCCTTGTAATTCTTGTAATTCCATAGTTGACTGGTGATGCGACAGTCATCCATTCGGTTAATAAGATGTTCCAACCAGGGCAATTCTATCAAGTAGACTCATAATATTCAGTTCCCGCCGTACATCGACGTTTCTTTTACGATCTTGAAGACTATGTCCTTCCACGTGCCTGAGAAATCTCATTTCGGCTGTTTGAGTACGATTGGCTTGGGGTTTCGTTAAAGTCCAGTTCCCAGACCCATAGAGAAGTGTGGAGAAGCCCATCGCCTACCTTGTAGAACTTCAGGTGTGTTTCTTTACTCGTTGATTTTAGAGTTCTCCTGATGTCCCACACATATGGTTGAATGATTTTGTGCACATCATTGTTTGTAATGCAAGACAGATTACAGCTAACATATTCAAAATTACTAACCTGCTCCAGAACAGTACGTTACAACAGTTTTTCCTCGTATGGGATCAGTTCCATGGAAAGCCATCAACTTGGTCTTCAATGCGGAAATTTGTAATCCGAAATCATTGGAGATTCGACTCAATGAGCGCACAGCCGTCTCCAAGCCGCTTTTCGAGTTCGAAAGGATTGCCGAATCTTTTCTCCATTAAAACATTAGTGAATAAATGAGTTCTGGTTGTCAAGGTCCAACCAATTTTACGCGACTTTCAAACATATCTCTTTCCTTGTGGTCAGTGCCGGATTTAAGATTTTTGAGCCCGTAGGCCAAGTTGTCTGAGCGCCCCCCTACAAAACAAAATAAAAACATAACCTCAAATCGAAAAACTGTTCAGTCACAACGCAGATAAACTATGAATGATAACAAACAAGGGTAGTACCACGGTCGTGTAAATTAGGGGGAAATATAGCGGACGTTCAAAATTCGCATGCGCAGATTAGTTTTCAAGGATGCCAACATCTTAAAAATAAGCGTGCAATATTTAAATAAGAACCGTTTTCCATTTGCATTATTAACAAAAATTGATCATTTAATTCAAAAAATCATACTTAAATAAATCAAAGTGCCTCCTACTTTTATAAAAATACTTCTGTTAAAAAAAATCTGTTGCTTGCGGCCCTCTGAGCCCGCGGCCTAGTGGTAAATCCGGCACTGCTTGTGGTGCGTGTACAGAAACTTCCTGGGCAGTCTGCTTTCCTGCAGAATGGGAAAAAAGACTTTATGCTGCAGAGTAAATCTTTTGCAAAGTAAATCTGAAAATATATGCTAAAATGTTGAAAATTTGCGCTTAAAGTGTGTAGTAGAATCAGTTGGGAAGGCTACAAGGAACGCTTCACACAAGTCTATAACGAAAGATCTTGACATTCACTGTTTGAAGTCGGCCTACTAGCAAAGGCTTCTCCTAAACTTTGTCCTCGGAATGTCATACAACCCACTGCCTGTTTGAGACTTTGACCCTGTACTATTTATTGCAACACTTGAGATATTTGGTTGCAGCCAACAGGTGACCCACACAGCTAACAGTACAGTATTGTATCACTGAACAGAAACTGGAATCACCGCTACACGGGATTTAACGGTAGGAGAATCTTCAGCGCAATCTTCCGGTAATTCCAAAGTATCACTTCTTTATTTTTTTTTAAATGGACTTTCACATATGATTTCCCAATAGGTACTATTTCAATTGTCACTTTGGGTAACAAAATAGTGAAAAGCCATCCAGGATACCCATTCTAATGCGATTAACGCATTACGTGTGTTCACAATACCCGAGCAACAGAATTCGACCTGAACGGGAAGATTATATGCAATCAAAGAAATGGCTCGAACAACTAACAGGACGGAATGCAAGAAATTGGGTTGTCATTAAAAATAAGAAGGTATAAAACGGAAGCAAGAAGAACGCTGGTTAGGTCTAGAAAATGTGGAAACCATAGCAGGCGATACATAAAGAATAATTCATAATGAAGAACAAGTGAGAGCAATACGGATCACAGTGAATACAAACTCCTTCACACGTGCATTGTTTGTCACTGACCTTTATTCGGCCTTTACCTTTACGTTTTAGGTCAGTTTACTTAAGAGAGAAACGTTTTATTGAAACACGTATAAAAGTTTATTGATGAAATCGGATATGTTTCACATTCAGAAAACATTTGTGCTCGGTTTTGTTTTCCCAACTGGTAATAACCAGCTGACACCAATCAGCTGATTGCATTGGGGCAATCACCGACACACACGTCTCAGCCGCTGTTAAAGAAGTGCCACGCAAACCCATGACGTCTCGTGCGTTGTGGAAACAGTCTCATAATATAAATCCATATTTTAAACTGACCAATCACTCTATAATTTACCCAGCATTAGCCACAACGCAAACCTACGAGAGAGTCGTGAATATCCGGTTTCCTATCCACATTGGGTTACATTTTTTATTATAAATCAAATACTTTATTTTAAATATTACAGCATCAAAATATCAGGCAAACTCTCTACTCGCCGTGAAGGAGCAAGCAGACTCACTAATATTTACCTTTATGAAAGAAACTCTTTTATGAATACTTCCAATATTTACCTCTATGAATATTTTCAAGGAGCCCTCTTTTATATTGTTTTTTTTTTCAATAATAATCTGACTGTCACGATGTAAATGCTGTTGATAATGATGATTATTATTACTATTACGCTGATTTTTTTTTATCGACTCACCTACTGATCACCCCGACCCCCTCCCATGACTGAGCGGCTTCGGTTCGTCACATGGAACGCCGATAGCGTTTCAGCGCGCCGGGCCGAGCTGGAACGACGCTGATGTCGTGCTCTTCTCCGAAACCCACCTTGTTCCGAACCGACGATTCCTGCTATAGAAAAGACAGGAATTGCCCAGATCCCCGCGTCGACACTGGCGGCGTGGCGATCTTAGTACACAGACGGATCTCTTATAGAGAACTCCCAACTCCAGCTGTGACCCAAACCGAAGCGTGTGCGATGGCGCTCGACGTCTACGGCCTGCAGCTGCCCCTTGTTTCGCCGTATCTCCGGCCCGGCCGTCGAGCTCCGTCGTGAGAGGAGTGGGACGCCCTCGTCGATAGCGCTCTCCCAACCATCATAGCCGGAGACGTTAATTCTAAGCATCCAACGTGGAACACCCAAACGTCTAACCCCTACGGTAATTGTCTCCGTTGGGCTGTCGAAGACAACGCCAGGGTCCTCGTTATCGGCCCCACTTCCCGCAGAGCGCGGTATCCTTGGCATAGTTATTGCCTCCGGCAGGCCCCTTTCATCTATAAGTCACCGCGGTGTCAGATTTGTAACTGTGCAGCCGCCGTCGGTCTTACACCGACTTCCCGACAGTCCTGTTAGGAGAGTCAATTGGCGATCCCACCACGACGATCTGGCTCGGCAGTTACCTTCCCATCCGTCACTTGTGACGACGTTATTCGCGAGTTCCACTGTATAATATTCTATGGCCAGCAGAATAAGAGAAAATGACAGCAGAATAAGAGGTAGCATGTGAGACTACATAAACAAGTAACAAGATACAGACCTCAAAGAAGACGAGATACAGGTACTCCAAGGAAGAGATGGCTTCAGTGAAGGCGGAACAGGCTGTAAGCCTATACCTTGAAGCGAAGAAGAAGAAGAAGAAGAAGAAGAAGAAGAAGAAGAAGAAGAAGAAGAAGAAGAAGAAGAAGAAGAAGAAGAAGAAGAAGAAGAAGAAGATTTCACGGGTGTAAGGAACCCATTTAACTACACAAATAACAACGATCGCTTTTCACACAGCCCTGTTTGTAAAGCTTTGCTCTTCGTAACACCAAGCGGTGTTATACAAGTAGATTACTTACTACACAGGTGCTACCATGTTTAGATTAGATACGGAACGCGATACTAGAGTTAATACTTTAATTCCTGGACGGCTTCCAACGGGGCGCGACGGAAACACTCACCTGCAAATAACCAGACACTGTTTACTTGAACCGAGTTTGTTGGCAGCGCATCGAATGTTGGTTAACATCGGGAAAACCAATATGCCTATGTGGCTGTCGTGTCGTACGCGGAGCAAAACGTTTGACGTTTGACGGACTTCTTTATTATCACCTTCTATCCGTGTCGTGCGCGGAGCATAACGTTTGACGTGAGACTGCGCTGCCGTGGAAGTTCTTAATCAGTCACTACACGCAGCAGCTGCATTTAATTGTCTGTTACGTAGAATGTCCACGATTCTCGTAAGCGGTTTAATAAAGTGTGAAGAAAAAACCTTGTACGATGGCCAGTAAAAAATATCGGTATGGAGAACCATACATGACTTCCATGTTCTAAGATTCATAGTTAAAATCATTTTCGAAATGAAATATTTCCATAGAAACTACTTCATTCTTCAGCAGAACAACAACAGAACTGTGGTCACTAACATACACCACCTCACGTTAGCGCACTCGATTTTTACTGATGATGGCAGTCGATGGCACAGCCGAAATGTCTGGTTTTGCAGAAAACATTGGACCACGGCCAAACAGCCCGGGAAGGAGTTTTAACACCAAACTACTTCTTTGTTGCCGATAACGTAGTACACATATAAAAAATTTCTCGCCCCCCTTCAACTATCATTTTCATTTATAGATTATTACCCCTTCCCCCTTCAAATACCCTTTTCATTTATAGACATTTCATCTACCTTTTCGCAGTGGATTGTTATCACCTTCTTTTCAGGATACTTTATTTATCAAAATTACGTACTTTACTATTGTTAAAACTTAAAACGTTTCAGGTAAACTACCCTTTCCCCTTAACCGTCCTCTACAACTCAAGCACATATGCAAAAAATGTTTTATTCTGTTTGAATTTGCGGCAGTTATCGTTCGCCATAGAAAAAATTCTACACACAGACATTCAGACAGACAGGCACTTTTCGGAAAATGACTTTTCTTCATGTTTTGAGCGTAGTACAATCAGAATCAGCCATTATCTCGAACATGATTTTTTCGCCATCACCCTACTTCCATTTCCGTATGGAACATGGAAGTAAAATTAACCTCCGGTTGGATTTAAGTTCAGATATCTGGGTAACATGATAGATAATGAAGGGTCCATAAACACGACAATACATTGACAGGTTACAAATAGGTAATAGCGCATATTATGCCAACAGTAGACTATTGAGAAAGAAACTCATTACTCGTAATACAAAAATAAAAATATACAAGACACTTATTAGACCGGTTGTTACTTATGAAGGCGAGATATGGACATTGACAAAAAAAAAGGTACAAACAACACTACGAAGGTTTGAAAGAAAGATTGTAAGACGTGTTTGTGGCCCCGTTAAAGAAGACGACGGAATGGAGAATAATAAACAACCAGCAGGTAGATGAGCTATTGAATCATGTAAGACTCGTAAAGGCCCGACGAAAACAATGGGTAGGTCACCTAAAGCGGCTGGATGATCACCGTATGCCACAGAAAAGCAGAAAGAGGGGTCGACCCAGGATAAGATGGTTGGATGATGTGCTAGAAGATCTCAGAAGAATGGATGTGAGGGGTTACACTGAGATGACAATGGATAGGAGATTTAGGAGAAGATTGGTGTTGGAAGCCAGGGCTCACGTTGGGTTGTAGTGCTGAAAAAGAAAAAGAAGAAGAAGAAGAAGAAGAAGAAGAAGAAGAAGAAGAAGAAGAAGAAGAAGAAGAAGAAGAAGAAGAAGAAGAAGAAGAAGAAGAAAGGAAATTAGGCAGGCCAAGGCTCGGATGGAACAAACGTTAGCTCAGTGAAATGATGATAAGTGCATAAGTGCAGAACTTTGTCTTGATGGATAGAAGATGTTGGTAGGCGACGGAAGTGCAAAATAATGGTTAGAAAGCAATGAAGAATGAGAACGAGAGAGAAAGAGAGAGAGAGAGAGAGAGAGAGAGAGAGAGAGAGAGAGAGAGAGAGAGAGAGAGAGAGAGAGAGAGAGAGAGAGAGAGAAATTCAATAATGGGATTGAAGAGAGGTATTGAACTGACAAACCGTCCAACTTCAAGTGCCGCAAGTACTAAATGTGTCATAAAACGAGAATAAAATCGCGTTGACCATCTTCAACAAAGAGAATGGCAACAACTGGGTAATACTGTATAACAAAGACGCAACAACAGCAGCAATCAAATCAGTTTTACGTAACTACAACGGCGATCTACAGGCTACAGGCAATAAGAAAACACTCTGCCTGTGATGTGGAACAAAACCCACCACGCCAAGAATTTTAATTACCGGCGCTTACAAACGTTACATTGGGGAGAAGAATCCGGTGAACGTTAAAGTTTACGTCAAAGCTTTTCAGAATTTCTTTTCGTTCGGACACGTATTGGTTTTTGCCAATCGCTGCCAACTACCACTCTGTACTTAGTTGGGTACACACAATCGTTATTCGAAACACGCATTCCTTCGAATAAAATATTACTTCATATCGTTTCGGAAATTCTTGCTTTATTAGTAAGCTTCCTGAGCGGACAACTCGCACACTGTTTTGTGGAAAATACATTTATTACTAATCTAAATAAATTTAAATGTCAGAAATTTTTTATTAGCAGAAGAATTGCGATCATTAACGACTCGGAACATAAAGTTTTTTATGAGTAAAAACATAAAGTTTTACCTTACAACCTGAACCGGTTTTCACTTTTAAAAAGCTTCTTCAGAGGTTAATGAAATAGTTCTATTTAGTTAAGGTAACGGACACGTCATGGGCAACGAAATCCAACAGATTTTTAATTTTTTCCCTGGTTTAACCCTTCGGTAGGAACATGTTTTCATTTTGCACTTAAAGGAACACCCTGCCCCACAAGCATATACAATACATACATTATGAGGAACACCCTGCCTCCTAGGCAGGTACTCATATTTTCATAAAAATGCCAAAATAACTACTTTAGAAAATAAAATATACCATTTCTTCTTTTCCAATTTACTTCATTGTAATAATTTCACATTGATATGTATTTTTTTGCAGACCTGGTATATGTTTGGTACTATACACCTCGCAGTGGAACATCTGCCTGACCCCCCCCCCTTATAAGGAACATATGCCTAATAAGCATGCAAAACTACGTACGGTTAGAGGATCATATACCTGGAAGGCATGAAATCAGACGTATATTTAGAGGAATACATGCCTGACAGGCAGGGTAACTTTTAGAAAGAGGTAACTTACGGTCAAACGGAGGAGAGCTACGAGATGACGACACTTTCGCTGTCACACACAACAACTGATTGAGGAATTCTAGTGGGACTTGCCCAGCAGCACGCAGGAGGCTTCTAGCAGTAAAAAGGTAAACCATACATGCCTGGCAGGCATATGTTCCTACCGAACGGTTAAAATAGAACCAGCTCCATACTCGGAGTCTTCATTTATGTCACTTGGTCCTATAGTTTTCTCGTCACATTTCTAATTGAGTGTCTAACCTTTTGTATCAATTCATCTACTGCTGTCTTTGCCTCAAAGAGTTCCTTCCAAGTCGATTTTTTTCATCACCTTAACCATTTTTTATCCTAATTTGATCACTAATTTTTGTAAGACTTGGCACTTACTTATATTACCTTCATTGAAGGTCAAGACAGCATCATGTACACCCAAAACCAAAGTATCCAGGCCAACAATTATATTTTGTGGCAAACTATACCAAATCAAATGCTACAGCGAATCGTTTGCATTCTGTGTACTACCATGAAGAGACTTTTTTTATCACATTAGGATGACTCAGATCAGCAAATATTGGCTTTATTACAGACATTAGTAGTGAATGTTTATTAAAATTTCCTCTCCAATGATAAAAACCGCACGTCTCTACGATTTATTATAAGGGAATTACACATTTGTAAAAAAAGGTAACATCATTATCAGCATTTTTGAGAAAACTTTACCCACGATCTATTTTTTTTTTTTTAATCATAAAAAGTGTATTATTAGGCGTATTCACATAAATTTGGTATCAAATTACTTAGAAAAAATATTGAAGATTTTTTTAAAGACAAAAAACCAAAAACCGATTTTTTGGTCAATTTGCCGGTTACGAGTGCCCTTAAGCTTTCACGGCCGATCTCAACATAGTCAAAATTGTTAAATACCGGGCTGTTAGGCCGTGTTCGGTTGCTGTATAATCTCGACATCGTCGGCAACGTTTCGTATACCACCCTCGGGGACCTTCTTCGGGCCGCGAAGAAGAACCTATGTTAAGAACCTATGGGGCTATGATTGCTTCCATTCTTCACTAACAAACCATGAAATTTTATAAACATTCAATTTTGTATTGCAACGTAGTTATAATTTTTCATATTTTCTAAAGTTTTTTGTCAACCGCCACAAAATTTCAATGACGCAGGTCGTTATGCCCCCTCCCTGTATACACCCCCTGAAGGAGGTATAAATGTGTCTTGGAAAAACTATAGACGAAAAAAACTTTCAAATTTGAAAAACTGTGGTTTTGGACATAGGCTAGTTCTGCTCCAAAGGAGCGATATGGTATACAGTAGAACTTGCTTATAACGAGATTCAAAGGACCGGACAACTGCGCTCGTTACAACCGGGTCCTCGTTACATCCGAGTTCTCGTTATAACCGAGCTCGTTATTCGCGAGTTCCACTGCAATTAAAATTCTTTCCGTATATTATTGATAAGCCTTGTTTTAACACAGGAACTCTGGCTTAGAAATAGGCCTATATTTTAAGCGTTTATGGAATTTCATTGAAATTTTTAATAGCTCTGGAATCAATCTCCCCCCCCCCCCGTAGTTACGTCACTGGGCTCGTTCGCACGCCCACACACACACACACACACACACACACACACACACACACACACACACACACACACACACACACACACACATTTATGTATATTTTCTGTAATACCATCATCATCAGCCGTGGCTCTACAACCCTTGGTGGGTCTTGGCCTGCTCCAAGAGTCGAGTCCATTCTTCCCTATTGCGTGCCCTGGCTTTCCAGTTTCTTATGTTCAGCTTTCTGAGGTCCTCCTCTATCTGGCCGTTGAATCTACTTCGGGGTCTTACCCTTTTCCTACTACCCATAGGTTTCTGGTAGAAAATACGTTTCGTAGGCCATACGATTCACTTCCTCCATTCTCTCTATGTGTCCAACCCATCTTAGCCTGTATATTTTGATAATCCTGACAATGTCCGGTTCTTTGTAAAGATGGTATAGTTCATAATTATAGCGCCTGCGAAACATTCCATTTTCTTGTACTCCTCTAAATATTGTTCCCAGGATCTGTCTTTCACAGCAACCTAGAAGTCTCTCGCTATTTTTTGTCTGTTGTCCAGATTTTCCGTAATACAATCTTCATAAAAAATAATGTGATTACTCAAACAAAGGAGTGAAATAAAAATAAAATTACTTTAATAAATTAAGTTCAAAAACAAACTGCATAAATAAGGAGATTGAAAACGTGTAGATGGGGGGGGGGGGTAGGACTCGTAAACGTAGTGTTTTTCTATTGGTGTATAATTAACTTTCGTTGGTTACCCCCACTACTACGCTCTCTCAGCTGACTGCCGCGCCACCAGATAAAAAGTAAAAAGCGATTAACAACACAGTAAAATGTATTTTTATTTTCGGGGCAATTAATTTCTTTTCGATACGTGAAGCTCTCTCGCAGCGTTGTCTCGTTTACGTAAAGAAGAACAAACGACAGAAAAAAAAGACTAAAGAATTTGTTAAAACTTTTAAAAGTACAACAATCTGCTTTGAGAGAGACAGAGACAGAAAAAATCGGCACAGTAGAAAGAGAGAGACGGGCGGAAAATGTGTGTGGAACCGGTCTTAATTGAATGTAAAAAAAATTTCTGAAGGTTGTTGGTTAGCCAGCAGCGTCCTTGTTTGATGCGAAGGTCATATGTGGCGCCTATTTGAATCTTGCACTTTACTTCCTGGCGCTCTCTCGCCTTAGGAATGTCACACACGCTGGTCATCGCAATGCATAAATTAAATCCAGAAACTCTTTCTTTCTCTCTCTCTCTGGCACAACGCATTTCTCCAGCTGTACGTCTGTACAGTAATCCGTTTTCTTGCGTGTTTGCATCTCGCTGTTCCTCTGCCTTGTCATCGTAATCGGTTTATCGCGAGTCTCGTCTTACGTTTTATCCGTCAACCATCTTATCCCCGTCTCTCCACCCCTTCCCCCAAATCCCCTCCGTAACACAACCAGTCTGTCTATGATCCTTTAGTCTCATCGTTTGCATCGCACTTTTACTTCCATGTTCCGTAAGAAACTAGCCTATGTCCAAAACCACAATTTTTCACATTTGAAGGTTTTATTTGTTTATAGTTTTTACAAGGCATACTTTATACCTACTTCAGGGGTGTATACAGGGAGGGGGACATAACGATCTGCGTCATTGAAATTTTGTGGGGCTTGACAAAAAACTTTAGAAAGTATGAAAAATTATAACTACGTTGCAATAAAAATTCAGTGTTTATAAAATTTCATGGTTTGTTAGTGAAGAATGGAAGCAATCATAGCATTTTAATGCAACAATTACTTTTAGAAATTCAAATATTCTGAGGACGAATCACGGTCTCCAACAGACATTTTTGTAACCGTTGAACCTTTCTAACAACATGCTCATACCACTTCTGAGAAGACTCATCTAGGAAGTGAAACAAACTTCCAATATTCATTTGCTGGTAGCCTGTAATGCCAACAGCTGCGCGCGCTGATATGTCAGGAAGACGCTGATTTTTACTTCCATGTTCTGTAAGGAAATGGAAGTATGGTGAACGCGAAAAAAATCGCGTTCGAGATAAGGGCTGATTGTGATTCTCCTACCCTCAAAACATGAAGAAAGTCATTTTCTGAAAAGTGTGTAAAATTTTCCTACGGTGAACGATAACTGCACCAAATGCAAACAGAATCAAATAATTTTTGCATTTGTATATGCGCCCGAGTTGTGAAGGACTCAAGGCCTATTGATTTTGGTGAAGATCAGTTAAGGGGGAGGGGTAGTTTACCTGCAACGTTATATGTTTTGACAAGAGTAAAATACTTAATTTGATAAATAAAGTATCCTGAAAAGAAGGTCATAATAATCCACTGTAGAAAGGTAGATGAAATATCTATAAATAAAAAGGGTAGTTGAAGGGTAAGGGGGTAATTTTTTCAAGTTTGGTATTGATTTAATGAATTTGACGAAATTAAATAAAAATGCATTTAATCTTTTTCAAAGAATGATAATTGTTAAAAATAAAATAATTTTGTTGCCCGGCAATAAAATTATGATTTTTTTTATTTTAATTTAAAGCATCTACGTGTGAAGATCCGCAACCACGGCCCAAATTTAAATTATATGTAATTTAAATAATTACATAATTATATAAATATGTAGTTAATGCGTGATTATCTGCGTAGTTCAGTTTCTTTATAAGAATAAAGTACCTAGTTTTATAGATCAAGTGACTCGAAAATAACTATATATGAAACGACTACCCCATAATAACAAAAATATCTATGAATAGTGAAAATAGCTCGAGGTGGGGGATATATTTTTATAAATTATCGAACTGAATTCAAGTAAATGATTTTAAATATAAATATTAGAACATGGAAGTCATGTATGGTTCTCCATACCGATATTTTATATGTGTACTACGTTATCGGCAACAAAAAAGTAATTTCTATGGAAATATTTCATTTCAATTTGTCAAACTTAACAAATTATTCAATTCATATTTAAATAATTTTAAATATAAATCTTAGTACATTGGAGTCATGTATGGTTCTCCATACCGATTTTTTTTCTTCTGTGATATAGCAGTGGCAGGTTTTAAAAAAACCGCCTACAGTGAAATAACAATTTCACTTTGCGGCCGACAGATTCGTTACGGAGGGGAAGTGGCGTAACTACGGGGGGGGGGGGGTCAGTGGGATCAATCCCCCCCCATTCCCAGAGCTATTAGTGATTTCACCGAAATCCCATAATCACTTATAACAGGCCTATTTCTAAGCCAGTTGCGTGTTGTAAAACAACGCTTAAACGTAATTGTAAAATTAAAAGAAATTACACTATTTGTAAATTAATACAATACAGTTAGAGGTTTCTTAATGATGACACTCACTCAGTAGTGGGTAAATAACGTACTTTAGCTACAGTCTTAAAAAACAATTACGCAAGCGCCAGAAGACGCCAGCTTATTAATCTACCTTTATCTCACTTCCTCTTACAGGGTTGTCTATGGCATGACTACTCTAGTCTCTTCATCTCCTTCTTCCTCTCTTCAAGGATTAGATTATATAAACCTGTTTCGGAACCCACCTCATCATCGGACGACCCTCTTCTCTTCTTCCAATGACTTTATAGTTCAGTGCCGCCTTCGGCAATCGATCCTCTGCCATCCTTTGCAGATGATCCCACCATTGTCTTCTTTAAATTGAAATAATTTCATGTATGTCCTTTACTTCGAGTTCTGCTCTGTTATTCTCATTCCCTATTCTATCTTGCAATGTATAATTTAAAGTATTTTGAAGAAACTGCATTTCAGCACTCTGCATCTTGCCGCTTTCCTTTTTTGTCATGACCCACGCCTCACTCGCATAAATCATCGTGGATATTACTACAATTGTTTCGAAGCTGCTTTGGATACTAAAAGTATTTCAAGGTTTTACATGAACAGGTTACTGGTCTGTTGCACAACCCTCTACCAGGAAGACCCACTGTCAGGGTTACAATACCTTAGCCGAAAGGCCCCTGTTTTGGGGCGCAGGAGATTCACTCCCCAACCTTCTCTTTTTGAGATAGGATTTGGTGGCTTTGTATCAGTTATTCTGATACTGAAAGTTTGTTAATATTTCCAGTGCTCACCTGTCGGCTCCAGTGAGCACTCTGAGATCCTAAGCCACCCAAAATTAAGAAATTGGAATTGAAAAAGGAAGACGCCCTAGCCCTCGATTACTCTAATAGCGTCGGGGTCAGAAAAGAACAAGAGAGACTAGACAGAAAAGACTAAAGGAAAGGATCTCACCCAACACAAGTTGAAGCAAAGTGAGAATCCAGCTAGGCCACATCGGGATTGCCAAACCTGTATCCACAAGACGAGGACCCCTGATGTAGACTACTCTATTCTAACAGCGAGGTTCAGAATATCTCTATGCCAAAGAGACGAAGCTGTTTTTAATAAATGAAAAACATTCATACTGATGTTATATTTATTATCGTGTGTTATGCAGATTATGATAACAAATTCTATATTTTACTAGTCACCAACTTGGTAAATTTTGAAGAAGCGAATTATATTGTGTTATAACCTACAGAGTAGCTGATAGGCCATATAGGCTAATACTTTTTGTTAATGTGATTTCGGAGATGATTCTTGTTTGTAAAATTGTGTTTATTCTCAGTCACTCTTGTGGCTTACCGGTACGTTTTTATTATATGTTTATGATGTTTTCTTGACATTATTTGTTGTGCTACTACGTGCACTCTAAATTTCATTGCCTGAGTTTCGCAACTGATTTGCCTAACAAAAATGGAATCAATAATTTAAAAATTATAGTATAATACCGTATTAACTTCTTAGTAATAATATTAAATTATATTTAACAATAATATTATAATTTATAGGCCTAATATAAAATCTATGTCAGTTTGTTTTAGTCCTAGTGAAAACTTAAATTAGTATACCCAAAGGGAGACAGGCCTACAAATTTTCTTGTTTCTTATTTTATTTTTTATCAGTAACAGCTTAATAAAGTTACAGTATAAAGTAACACTGTTAATACTTTTAGTTTCACTTTGTTTCTTGTAACAAATTATATAATAAAGGTATATGTATAAAAGGTAAAAGGTATGTATAAAGGTAAAATAACAGGCATTTGTACGTGTTTTTTTTTTGGAACGGTTTCGTTTGTACCTGTTATTTTCAGATTCTAGTTTAGCACACTTCTACCGCGTGAGTCCCTATAGAACCACAGAACGGCGAGCCCTCAGAGTAATATACCGTAGTCCCCCCCCCCAAACTCGCACCAACAACAGGTTACTGTACGTCATGAAATACGCTCTTCCCGATCCTTGACTCCCTCTTGTCCAAATTAAACCGTACATCCGCAAAAAACGCCAGTACCTGAGTCCCCAACAATTTAGTTTCAATTTGTTTCTTGTAACAAATTATATAATACAGGTATATGTTAATAGGTATATAATAACAGGTATTTGTACGTGTTACTTTTTTGGAACGGTTTCGTTTGTACCTGTTATTTTCAAATACTAGTTTAGCACACCCCTAATGACTACTCTAGTCTAATATCGCAGTTCTGATACCGCGAACGTTTGCTACAAATCGTGCAGAGAGCGTAACGTTGCAGTGACGACAGAACACACACACGGCGGTACTTACACGTGCCTTGGCAGGAGGAGAACTGTTCTCGTGTAACGTTCAAGTGGCCGGGCCGGCCAGCTGCTAATACAGAGCCTACTTACGATATTTCAACTACTTCACTTGAAATCTGGCCTGTGTCTGGCGCTCGTTTGAGCGATCCATCTCTCATAGCGTTTACATTTCAACAACACAGATTTTCTTTCCGACACTGGTTTCAATAAAAGATAAGACATTCATTAGCCCTGACGAAAAACTAAACATCTTGAATTCATGAAGCTGTGTCCAATAGTTGTTTCTTTAATGGGTCATAGGCCTACAGGACATTTAAGAATGTATCAGTTCAAAAGTTTTTAGCGTTTTTGTCGTTTCAACACCTGACGCACGTTTCACTGAAAAATATCAGTATCATCAGAGGTTTGTAAGTAAATTAATAACAATCGAATTAATTCTCTGTTATTATAGAAACTAACGAATAATCGAATTTCTTTCGATTTTAATGTAAAATAACTGATAATCGATTTAAGTCGATTATTTAACGATTGTTTTAATGTTTATGTACTTAAACATCTGTTTTATCGGTTATATTGGAAATTTTTAATGTTTATATTTTATTTATTTTAATAAATTTATAATTTTAAATATCATCTTGTTTTGTTTTTATTTGAGATTGTTCTTTAATTAAAAAATTATTGTTATTGTTTTTATAAATATTAAGATTTTCCCAAATATTCATTTTTTTACCTTTTTGTATGTTTTTAATTAATTTTATATTTTCAATTCCTGGAACTTGGTGGTTATTATTTACACAATGTGTGGCTAAATTAGATTTATAGATATCTGGTTTTAAAAATGTATTGCGGTGTTGAAGGAATCTATCGAGTAGTTTTTTCTTTGTTTGGCCTACATAAAATTTATTGCAATCTGGACATTCTATTTTGTATAATATTCCATTTTTATTGTGAATATTGGATTTAGTTTTAGGTTTTATTTTACTGAAAATTATATTATCTGTATTATAAGATATTTTAAAATTTGTATCTTTAAATATTTTATTTAGTTTTTGAGTTATATTTCCATAATAAGTAAAGGTTGTATATTTTATATTCTTATTAATAGGTGAATTTTTAGATGTAGTATTATTGGGAATTTGATTAGTGAGTTTATGTTTTATTTTATTTTCTAATTTATTGATATGTTTTATTTTGTATCCATTTTTAACTGCTATTTGTTGGGTAATGTTTTTTTCTTTGTTATATAGTGGGATCCTAAGCATTCGATAAATCATGGAATTAAATAACGGTACTGTCTAATAAAATAATTAGAGACACTTAAATGGGCATATCAATAAAAGTCTAAAAAGTATTTGTATTTAGAAACTTTCAAAATAAACTATCAATGTTGTTTTAATGTATATCTTTTAACGGAGTACATATATCTTTATGGGAATAGATTCGGTTGACTTGAAAAAACCATGGCCGGCTCTAGTGAAGGCCGGAATATTAAACGTAGCAACATTGGAACCAGCTGATATTTGAGGCCGACTAAACGATCTGTTTAATTTATGTGTTTCAATAATCAAACCGTGTCATTTTTATTTGCCGGTTAACAGCAGTTTTATAATTCTTCATTTTTGGCAAACTAAACGTTTATTATGTAAAATACTGTCATATTATTTAAGAAATATAATAATTAAGACATTCATATTATAGGAATTCAAAAATTAGAAAAAAATTAATTCATTAGGCCTAACACTAATTCACTAATTTGTTCAACTTAAACGTATAGTACTAAGAGCGCACAGACCTATAATTTAGCAAGCTATAAATAGGCCTACTTATGATTTTAGTAATGCTATGAAATTAAATCAAAGTATAACATGTTCACTTCAGCTGTTTTATTGCGCTATGCTTATAGGCCTCAGACGCAACGTTGCCACGTTTAATATTCCGGCCTTCTACTAGAACCAGCCACGGCGACACCTACACTATTCCTGTGAAGGTAGTTATAACTCCTGACGACAGAAGTATACGAAAACTACAATCATATAAATTCCAGGGCGGCGAAATGTATTAAAGTGGCAAAAGTCTCAAAAGAACGGAATGCCATAAAGCTAATTTAATGTATAAGTTTTTAAACAAAATAACTTAGTATACAGTGATCAAAGGACTTGAGTGTATGTTATTGGACACACAGTTACGAAGACACGAGGGTTAGCGAAGTGCTTATACACACTTCGAAGATTTATACGTACCAGAGGGGAATTTTATCTCAAAGGGCGTGTAGTGTACACATTATAGGTACAAAGAAACACAATTACACACACACACGTAACTAAGATCGAATAAATATCACGACTGCGCGGCAGTCCGCGCTACTTAACGCTGGTGTGTGTGTGTGTGTGTGTGTGTGAACTTGGCAAAGCGTTAAACGTTTGTTTTTGTCTGTGTGCGTGCGTGCGTGATCCAAGTCAACGTACTTTGGAAACTGTGTTGTTGCAGTATCTCCGTGTTTCTCCTTATAGCTTACACTGTCCTTGCGCTTGCGCTATCTCCATATTACAACAAGATTATGACAAGTTTTATGAAGCCGGTTTTTATTTACGATCTCGTAAAGTGGATGAAAATTAGCATCAGCCGTGTAATTTCTGTAAGACCCCTTAAAAATATTATATCAATACCTCTAGGCTAAAGCACAGAATTTGTAATTACATAATTTTTTTATTAATCACAAAATATCTTAAGAACGAAATTTTTTATTATAAAAGTTAAAATTTTATACCAAAACGTGCTTAATTTAAATTTATAATGCACTAGCGAGTACCCGGCATACGTTGCAATGCCACTCAAAGAAAGAAAGTGTTTGTATATATATAATATATAAAGACTTCGTTCGCGTGGTCTTCAATTTAATGCGATAATATATTTAGAACAGAATCTATTCCATTGGGTTGCCCATAGTAACCAGATCTAATAAGTTAGTTTTTTAAGACTCCAAAGGACCCCCCCCAGAGGATCGTATCGAAAAAAAACACCTGTGCTATGTTGGTTCTCCCGTTGCGTAAAATATTTGTGCCAAGTTTGGTTGAAATCGGTCCAGTGGTTTAGGAGGAGATGTGGAAGACCCCAAAGAACCCCCAAAAGAACCCCATCGAAAAAACACCTATCCTATGTTGGTTCTCCCTTTGCGTAAAATATTTGTGCCAAGTTTGGTTGAAATCGGTCCAGTGGTTTAGGAGGAGATGTGGAAGACCCCAAAGGACCCCCCGAAGTATCATATCGAAAAAACACATATCCTATGTTGGTTCTCCCGTAGCGTAAAATATTTGTGCCAAGTTTGGTTGAAATCGGTCCAGTGGTTTAGGAGGAGATGTGGAAGACCCCAAAGGACCCCCCAAAGGACCCCATCGAAAAAACACCTACCCTATATTGGTTCTCCCGTTGCATAAAATATTTGTGCCAAGTTTGGTTGAAATCGGTCCAGTGGTTTAGGAGGAGATGTGGAAGACCCCAAGAACCCCCCAAAGGGCCCCATTGAAAAAAATTCATAAACCTTCGCGGGCGTGCGCACAACAACTCACCGAAGTTTCATCGCAATCGGATGAATGGTATAGGAACGCATACGGGACAAAGAAAGAAACAAACATTCATTTTTATAGATATAGAAGATTAAAAATGCTTTAAGAATTATTTTTAAAATATTAATTTCATTAAACGTCATATTAGTGCAATGAAGAAAATCTATTGTATTTTAAGGAAAATTTTATTTTTTCAACACGTTTTTTAATTCGTTATTTTACACTTCAGTAAGGAATATAATCAAATTGTTACGACGGTCTCACTAATCGTCGCATGGTAAGTGGAAAACAAAATACAGACACAAATGAAGTCAATAAAAACCAGCTTTAATTATCACAATTAACAGTATGTAACCAACAAGTTATTCAACACGATTATTTTGTTGCTTCTCTGCTATGTATAATTTTCCCTCGAACGAGGCCTTTCGACTGTAGTTGTAGTAAGAACTTGATAATGGTTGCGAAACCGAAAGGCCTCGTTCGAGAGAAAGTTGTACATAGCAGAGAAGCAACATCATACGACAAAGTTGCTGCGAAGACTGCTAACACAGATAAAATAGCTGACAACAAGATTATACTCGTACAATGATTCAAATTAAATTTGTCCACTCGCAATAATTATGTCAACTAACAGAGTCCCACACAATAATCACTTTTCACTAATAGCCGCTTGAAACGCACTGAATAATCGCCCGAAGCAAACTGAAAACTAAGCGGCAGGTCTGGGCTACTTATAGTCTGCAGGGTTCCATAATATGCGTCCTTAAGGGCACTCGTAACCGGCAAATCGACCCAGAAATCGATTTCTTTTTTTTTTTTGTCTTTAAAAGATTCTCAGTATTCTCTGAGTAATTTGATACCAAATTTATGTGAATACGCCTGATAATGAATTTTTTATGATTTTTAAAAGAATAGAGATCGTAGGAAAAGTTCTGTCAAAGGTGCTGATAATATTACCATGTTTTACAAATCTGTAACTCCCTTATAACAAATCGTATGGACATGCAGTTTTTACCATTGGAAAGAGAATTTTTTTGTTTACAAAGGAAAATTTTGTATTAACACAAATGGTTACAAGCCAATATTTGCTGATCTGAGTTACCCTAATTTGTTAAAAAAATGTCTTCATGGTGGTACACAGAATGCAAACAATTCGGTAAACCATTTGATTGGGATAGATTGCCAAAAAATAAATTTGTTGGACTGGATACTTTGGTTTTGGGTGTACGTGATGCTATGTTGACCTTCAGTGAAGATAATATAAGCAACTGTTAAGTCTGATAAAAATTAAGGATCAAACCAGGAACAAATATGGTTGAGGTAATGAAAAAAAAAATTGACTTGCAATGAATACTTGAGTCAGATACAGCAGTAGATAAATTGATGAAAAGGATTAGACAGTCAACTAGAAATGTGAAGAAAAAACGAGAAGACTTTGTGGACATAATTGAAGACCCCGAGTATGGATCTGGACTATACTAAATCAGGTAAAACAATAAAAATCCGTTTTAAAACTTTAAACATGTTTTTCTCAAAACCTACTTTTTTTAGATAAATGGCCCATTATTTCAGAAACCAAATAAACTATCAAGCTGAATTTTTTTGTGGCCATTGGGTTACTGGAGGTACAACTACATTGCTAGAATTATGTAGTTTTACTGAAAAATAAAAAAGTAAAAAAAAATTAAATATGCTTTCTGTACGCAAATGTTTGGAGCAAAACTTAACAAATTATTAAAAAATCAAGAAATTGACGTATCTTTATAATTGTACTAGCATCTGAAGAGTATAATGTGCTCCCCAGCGAGCTAAAATTTCAGACTTAAATCTTTTACAGGTTCTGAGATAATGGGTCTCAAAATTTATGAATTTAACATGGTAAGCATAGCCGGCTACGAGTGCCCTTAACAAGCACTCAAACATTCTAGAGGATACTTCAGCGCGGCCTTGGCAGAAACACAGACCGGCAGGGCTAGCCTAGAAGCTCGTAGAACGACACCATCGAACGTTCCGCATTACGTAACAATTTTAATGGGTTTTTTGATAACTGCAGACTACTGATAAGCGTAATAAAAGCTATTTAAATCTACTGCTTAACCTTTACCTAATAGTTTCGTGTTAATGATTCTTAGCTTCGTTTATATATATATATATATATATATAAAGAAAGAGACATATCAGAAGTATCTTAATCTTGCTTTTTAAGATGACAACAAATCTTGTTCCTGAACATTCAGCACTCAACTATTTATGCCTCACACTAACTCGAAGGGTATTTTTTCTTTCTTGTTTGAGTTTTACCATCTTGTCCGTATCTGCAGCGATAAAAGATGGAAACGAACTCTCAGACGACGTTGAGATCCAGCGCGGTGTTAGACAAGAAAGTGTGTTATTTCCGACACCGTTTCATTTATACTCAGAAGACATAATCCAGACTACTCTGGCTGAAAAGAGACAGCGGGTATCGATGTCGATGGGAAATTGATATATAACCTGAGGTAGGCGGATAAAACCGTCCTGATAGCTGAGTTTGAAGGTCTTGAAGATCTACAGGCATTAATTAATAGCGTTGTGAAGGGCAATGAAAGCAGCAAATTAACACTAAATGTTGGTAAAATAAAGATCACGATTATATCCAAGACGCAGCAGCGGGGGCAATGTAATGCCATTAAATGTGAGCAAATGTAAAGAGTAGAAAAATATAATTATCTGGGTACTTTGGTTAATGGAGAAAGTGACTATACGGAAGAGATAAAGTCAAGAATACGACACGCGAGGAGCGTCTTCAGTCGAACAAGGAAAGTGCTGTGCAGCCGAGACTTTAATCTGAATTTCAGAATCAGATTGTTGAGGTATTACGAGTTCTTGCTTTTTTACTTACACGTTCCATAAGGACATGGAAGTATGGTGATGGCGAAAAAATCGTGTTCGAGATGAGGGCTGATTCTGATTATACTACCCTCGAAGCATGAAGAAAAGTCATTTTCCGAAAAGTGTGTGCTTGTGTGTGTGTAGAATTTTTTCTATGGCGAACGATAACCGCCGTAAATTCAAACTGAATCAAATATTTTTGTGCATATGTGCCTGAGTTGTAGAGGATTCAAGGTCTATTGATTTTGGTGAAGATCGGTTAAAGGGAAGGGGTAGTTTACCTGAAACGTTTTATGACTTAATAAGAGTAAAGTACTTAATTTTGATAGGCTAAATAAAGTATTCTGAAAAGAAAGTCATAATAATCCACTGTAGGAAGGTAGATGAAATATCTATAAATGAAAAGGATAGTTGAAGAGGAAGGGGGTAATTTTCTATAAGTGAAAATGACAGTTGAAGGGAGAGGGGATAATTTTTTATATATATACTACGTTATCGGCAACAAAGAAGTAGTTTGTTGTTAAAATTCCTTCCCGGGCTGTTTGGCCGTGGTCCAATGTTTTCTGCAAAACCAGACGCTTCGGTAGTGCCATCGACTGCCATCATCAGTGAAAATCGAGTGCGCTAACGTGAGGTGGTATACGTTAGTGACCACAGTACTGTGGTTAAGGGTGAAGAAAGAAGTAGTTTCTATGGAAATATTTCATTTCGAAAATGATTTTAAACATAAATGTTAGAACATGAAAGTAATGTATGCTTCTCCATACCGATATTTATGGTTTGGAAGCCCGAATGTTCAAAACAGTAGCCAGTTCCAGATATTCGGAAACGAAATATTTCAGTGCAAACAGCACCCTTTTATATATACATATATGTATATTTTTTTTTCTCATTTTGTCACAAATTGATCGTTTGTGGTGGGGTAGGTTCCTGAGTTTCATTGTGGCCCTCAAGCACCTCTAGGTTGGGAACCACTATCGTAAACGATATACGCATTCGATATCTGGAAATGAAGAGACCGGCCGAGGATAGGAAAGCGTATAGGGAACACGGCCTGTAAGACATGCAGAAAACACGTGACGAAGTGCGAGTGCTTGTACAGCTGTTGCCAGAGACTTCTGTCGTTCGTTCCCCTCGCTGCAAGTCCCATCAGAGATATCCTCTTCTCACAATATCCTACGTATACCTGGTGTCCAGTGAGGTGTACAAACAGCTGAATCAAAAATCCAATGGAATGGGACTCAACGTAGGCTGACTATCAGCAAAGCTAAATACATGCATCAGAAAGGAGAAGAAATCTACATAATTGATGCACAGAGGATAATTCATTTGTTGCAGTTAATAAGTTCAGATACCTGGGTAACATGATAGATAATGAAGGGTCCATTAACACGACAATACATGACATGTTACAGATAGGAAATAGAGCACATTATGAAAATAGCAGACAATTGAGAAGCAAACTCATTAGTCGCAACACAAAAATAAAAATATACTAAGACACTTATCAGACTGGTTGTTACTTATGGAGGCGAGACATGGACATTCAGAAAAAAGGAAGAAGTAACACTAAGAAGGTTTGATGGAAAGATCGTAAGACGTGTTCACGGCCCGGTTAGAGAAGGTGACGAATGGAGAATAAGAAATAACCAGGAGACAGATGAGCTACTGAATCACGAGGACATCGTAAGATTCGTAAAGGCTCAACAAATACAGTGGTTAGGTCACCTAGAGCGAATGGATGATCAGCGTATGCCAAAGAAAAAGTCTGAGGGCCGACCTAGGATAAGATGGTTGGATGATGTGCTAGAAGATCTCAGAGGAATGGATGTGAGGGGTTACACT
Organism: Magicicada septendecula; assembly: GCA_034769895.1. Lineage (NCBI taxonomy): Eukaryota > Metazoa > Arthropoda > Insecta > Hemiptera > Cicadidae > Magicicada > Magicicada septendecula. The sequence continues at coordinate 1,423,074,536 of CM068367.1, read as the reverse complement.
GAGATGGCAAAGGACATTGAAACTTTGGAGAAGATTGGTGTTGGAAGCCGGAGCTCACGTTGGGCTGACGTGCAGAAGAAGAAGAAAAAGAAGAAGAAGAAGAAGAAGAAGAAGAAGAAGAAGAAGAAGAAGAAGAAGAAGAAGAAGAAGAAGAAGAAGAAGAAGAAGAAGAAGAAATCCAATTTAATACCTTTATGAACCAACGTTCGATCGCCAGGAACTCATTCCACCATACGAACTGCTTATATTTGTGGTGTCGACTGTTCTGTGGACTCAATTTTGTGTCAGAATATCTTTATTTCTAGCAAACATAATTAACTAAATATATGTATGAAACCGTATCCTGTATGCAATGTAGGGTTTGAATTAATGCAATGGGCTAGCACGGCGTCAGTCAGGGTAATGAGGGCGCAGTTCGTGTAGTTTCCGCGGTCAATAACAATAATAATCCCGACCTCGTCCTTCACAGTACATCATCCCACTCCCACGCTTTGTGTTGTAAGTACAACAGCTGTTTGTCGTCGTCGTCGTCTCCTTCAAAGGATTTACGCCGAAATTGAGAGAAAGTCGAGTCGCATCGGGTTTTTAATTACAATTAATTATAGATTTTGCTTATGGCATGATTTGTGCCATACAAAGATACCGGACAAAAGGAATGTAAATTTAATCACAGACATGAGATAATTACCAGTGTATTAAAGAATAAGAGACAAATAGGATAGTCAATACTGTAGTTGCCCTTTTTAAAAGTCACGGATCTTTCCAAACTTTATTACATGGAAGATAAATACAGATTCTCTAGAAAAAGTTTTAAAAAGAGTTTTAAATGTGTAGAATTGTTAACATTCTTGAAACCGTGCCGTTCGAGAAGTCATTCCATGATTTGATTATAACAGCGAAAAACTTGTAATATTTTGTATTACATAAGAATAAAAGAAAAATTGACGTAATCAGTGATCACATATGGAACTAATGACGAATGCAGTGTTACGTTTTTACTTCCATGTTCCTTAAGGAAATGGAAGTATGGTGATGGCAAAAAAAATCGTGTTCGAGATTATTGCAGATTCTGATTGTACTACACTCAAAACATGAAAAAAAGTTTTCGAAAAGTGTCTGTGTGTGTGTCTGTCTGTGTATGTGTCTATCTGTAGATTTTTTTCTATGGCAAACGATAACAGCCGCAAATTCAAACAGAATCAAATAATTTTTTGCGTACAGCCTGATTTGTAGAGTACTCAAGACCTATTGTTTTGGTGAAGGTCGGTTTAGGGAAAGTGGTAGTTTACCTGCAACGTTTTATGTTTTAAAAGGGTATTTTCTATGGCAAACGATAAGAGCCGCAAATTCAAACAAAATCAAATAATTGTCGGCACACAGTACTGATTTGTAGAGTACTCAAGACCTGTTGTTTTTGGTGAAGATCGGTTAACGGGAAGGGGTAGTTTACCTGCAACGTTTTTCTTATCAAGGGTAATTTTTTTCTATGGCAAACGATAACAGCCGCAAATTCAAACAGAATCAAACAATTTTTTGCATACAGCCCTGAATTGTAGAGTACTCAAAACCTGTTATTGAGATCCCAAATGGCCCAAAATAGAACGAACGTTACCCAAATCAGAATTTTTAGAATTTTTACCGTCTATTGTATGATCGTGTTGCTCTACAATTGTTATAATCCTAAAGAAATAACTAATACTAAAGAGTAATCGGTAGTTTTGTAATTTTTCCCATAATTGAAAAATTTTCTAATATCGACATTTACGTAATAGTAAGAGTACTTCCTTCAAAATAGTGAGCAAGTTCCACAGCTCAGAGGGCACACTAGTAATAAACCTTAGTACACACACGTTCAGAGGTGCAGCATGTGAAAACTTACAATCTTTCGTCTCCTCCAAGTAAACTCTACTCTTGTCATCTCAAACCATCCTTGCCTTCACAAACGGTGGCCTGAGAATTACCAGAAGAGCTATAGGCGTATTAAGAAAACTCTGTAAATCGAATTCTGTACGTTAGGCTTTCGCGGCCGGCGTCAGCAGTGTTGCAAACAAACTGACTAAACTCTGAGCTGTCGCGGGTCCACTCCTGTTGTTACTAACAGACGTTTGGCCTCTCCTCCGCTGGCCACCTTCAGTGTCCAAAACAATTTGCTAGCCGACACGATATTCGTCAGTTGACCACAGTACTATGACCGAAGAATTGTTATAGTATACTGCGACTTCTTTGGTCGCAGTACTATGGTTAACTGGCGAAGACAGTTTGTCAGTTAGCGTATCGTTTTTGCACACTAAAGGTGGCGTCCAGAGGAGAGGCCGAAACATCTGTTAGTAACAACAGGAGTGGACCCGCGACAGCTCAGAGTTTAGTCAGTTTGTCTGTGAATCGACATTAGTAAAAACGTTAAATATCGGCTACAAGAACAGTTTTTAAAAGGGACGTCATCCTGGAAAACGACACACGCGCTTGTGGTTTTTTGACGATAGGCAACAGTGGGCCATACCAGTACTTTAGATTGTCGCGTGGTAGCCAGGAGCGTAATTACGGGAGGGGACGAACGGAACCGCACCCCTCCCCCTAGAGGTCGAAAAGTTGAATTTTGTTAATCTCTTAATTTTTACGATGTTTTTTATTTTTTTTTTAGGCAGTGTACCCTAATATGGTGGTAGCTCATTCTTAAATATACAAACAGGCTTATTACACAGCATTTGCATATGTACGTCTGAGATATGAAATATAGGAAAATCAGTTCCCTCAATAAGTGTCTTTTAACACTGTTTCAGTAACGCGTATTTTATTGTGTTATAACCGTTTACTCTAATGGGACTGTTTCCAGGATGTTATCATGGGTTTTTCAGCCATTTTAAAGATAGTAATATTGTATCCAGTGTATATTCATTTGTGTTTAACTCCTTGTTTTGAGTTATCGCTGAAATGAAGATGTATGATATGAACGCAGTCATTTCAATTAGTCAATAGGAAAGGAAGAAAATTAACTATAAGATATATAAAATTTTAATGAAACCTTGTTACCTAAAAAAATGATTTTTCTCAATCAAAATAAATATCTGTTAAGACACTAAGTCCAATAAATAAGCTATTTAGCCCAGTGATTTAAGTAGTAATTCTGAGGACCAAATTGCCAAAAAATCCTACTAATCTCGATTTTTGTGTACAGCTTTATTTCGACGTCCTGAATAACATCTGAAAAGTCACAATGCCAATCGTGTACGCGTATTGAGTTATTCAAGGTCAAAGGTCACAAAAAATGGGTTTTTGCAAATATCTCGCTTCCTATTGGTCGGACGACAATAGAGGTGGGTATCAAAATTATAGAACTCAATATTCTCTATACAAAAGGCCCTATGCAATTTTCATGTAAAACTAGCCGTTTCCGCGAAATGATGCAGAGAAAATACCAACGCCGCTCAATACATTCATTTCCGCACCACCTTCGAGGTAGAATGCAAGGCGCGTTTTTTTTTACGTGGTTTTCACAGTAGGCCTAATCCATGTTATGCAGGTTTATGACATTAATAATTAAAAACAAAATTTAGTGGATTAAGAGTATAATTAATTAATTTTTACTTTCGTCTTCATCGTCCATGTCCTGAAAGTCATCAATGTTCGGCTCAAGCTCGTCGTCATTTTCTTCTAATTGTGTCAAGTTTGCGGATAAAATATCTATTGGATTAACATCATTGTCCGTGTTCAAAGCAGATGCATCAGTATCAAATGTTTCACGTGATGCGGCATTAAAATAGGACTGACCATGACAGTGCCCACAGACTGCGGAACATTTTAAGCCAATTTTTCTGCACCCGCAATTAGCACCGCAACCTTTCTCACAGTTGCGAAAAATTGTATTTAGCAATACGTCTGGCGCTGTTGGTAATAAAGTTGTAATGGGCTCCAAAAAGTTGTTCCTGACAATCCTCCCCCATTGTTGAGGGTCTAAGTTTTCCTCTAACCAAGTTTGTACCTGGTAATAGACGCGGAGAAGATGTTCAGCGGCTGCAGCTGTTGGAGGAAGAGAGGACAATTTAACAGGTACATTAAGCCTTGTTGACTTGGCAAAGTGTAAGTACCTATAATTATCAATGGACTTTTCAGATATAATTATCAAAGTCCAGACGAGCCTAGACAAGCTCGTGACGACGCCGTGATGTTAAGTCGTGATGTTAAGAATCACAACTTAATATCACCGTCGTTGTTGGGGAAGATGTCGATCTTGTGATTATTTTAATAGGGCGTACTCTTCCGCATCAGAACATTTTCTTTATGAAACCTGGTAAAGGAAATATTGAAACGAAAGTATATTCTTCTGCAAGCATCAACAATTTTATTCATTGTAAAAAACACATTATTTTTACACGCGATCACCGAATGTGACACAACTACTTTGGTAAGGGAAAAAATAGAGTGATGAAATTATTTGAAAAACGTCCTGATTTGAACCAAGCGGCACAAGTATTTAAACAGGAAAATTGCCCTCCAGAAACCATATACAATAATGGAATACTTTTTCTTTTGGCCATATATGGTGCTCCAAAAACCGAAAAGTCCATTGATAAGTGTAGGTACTTACACTTTGCCAAGTCAACAAGGCTTAATGTACCTGTTAAATTGTCCTCTCTTCCTCCTACTGCTGCAGCCGCTGAACATCTTCTCCGCGCCTATTACCATGTACAAACTTGGTTAGGGAAAAACTTAGGCCCTCAACAATGGGGGTGGATTGTCAGGAGCAACTTTTTGGAGCCCATTACAACTTTATTACCAACAGCGCCAGACGTATTGCTAAATACAATTTTTCGCAACTGTGAGAAAGGTTGCGGTGGTAATTGCGGGTGCAGAAAAATTGGCTTAAAATGTTCCGCAGTCTGTGGGCACTGTCATGGTCAGTCCTGTTTTAATGCCGCATCACGTGAAACATTTGATACTGATGCATCTGCTTTGAACACGGACAATGATGTTAATCCAACAGATATTTTATCCGCAAACTTGACAGAATTAGAAGAAAATGACGACGAGCTTGAGCCGAAGATTGATGACTTTCAGGACATGGACGATGAAGACGAAAGTAAAAATTAATTAATTATACTATTAATCCACTAAATTTTGTTTTTAATTATTAATGTCATAACCCTGCATAAAAATGGATTAGGCCTACTGGGAAAACCACGTAAAAAAAAACGCGCCTTGCATATTCTACCTGGAAGGTGGTGCGGAAATGAATATATTGAGCGGCGTTGATATTTTCTCTGCATCATTTCGCGGAAACGGTTAGTTTTACATGAAAATTGCATAGGACCTTTTGTATAGAGAATATTGAGTTCTATAATTTGGATACCCACCTCTATTGTTGTCCGACCAATAGGAAGCGAGATATTTGCAAAAACCCATTTTTTGTGACCTTTGACCTTGAATAACTCAATACGCGTACACGATTGGCATTGTGACTTTTCAGATGTTATTCAGGACGTCGAAATGAAGCTGTATACAAAAATCGAGATCAGTAGGATTTTTTTGGCAGTTTTTTCCTAAAATCACTGGGCTAATATATATTTTTGAAAATTCTATCTTCTTTCCAATGGAAAATTTGGTACATCGTCTTGTACTTACTACATCCTTCACATGTACAAAAGTCACATCAGAGAAAAAATTTTATTTGTTGTCTGCTAATAATCTGTTGTTTGTTGTAACGAAACATAGCAGTTAATGGAACTTAATAGTGTTATTACAGCTTACTTTAATGCATCTCATTTCAGGATGTTATCACGCGTTTTCTAGCCACTTTAAACATAGTAATGTTGATTAGTCTTAACTTGTTTCATCTTTTGTATGAAGCCGACCCGACCCCGGACCCCCTCCCCAAAACCAAATTCTAGATGCGCCACTGGTTGTAGGTATTTGACGTCGAAATCAAAACCGTAGTGTAGAAGTAGCAGGTGCTGCGTTCAGAAATTCGGTCGTGCCCATATCGGGTAACTCAACCGGCACACGTAGACTAGACAAAGTATTCGGGTGATTAATACGGAGAAAATGCTGCGGTAAACAAAAATACTTCTGTTCTGCGGTCGTCACAATCATCTGGTCTCGTCTCGTCTTGTTTGTTACGCACCAAGATTCATACGGTTTCACATAATTCGCGGAATGGATGTACTGTAGTTGTGACCTTCTACAGTCGCTCACACATCACAGAAAGGTTCTCTTTTGTAAACACACACACACACACACACTCTCTCTCTCTCTCTCTTTCTCTCTCTCTCTCTCTCTCTCTCTCTCTAGTTGAAACCAGACGGTAATGTTATTGTGCGTGTGTTTGTGTTTAACAAAAAAGAAAGTTTGTTTAAAATTGAAACCGACCAAGAATTTGTTTACGTCTTCTTCTCCTTTGGACCCAACAACAGATTTTGTGCGGTGGTTTTCTTTGAAATTTCAATGCGTTTCAGACTGGACGTTCTAGAGTAAATGTACGCAACAGTTTTGTGCAATAATTCCTCGTAATTAGATGTTTGTTTAGACAAACAAACACAGACACACAACTACAGTAGGAACTGTACTCGCGCGTGGGAAAGATTCCATCTCAACGTACGATGTAGAGAAACGAGCGATTCAAATTAAGACGGACAGCTCATGCACTGTTCACTGTTGTAGTCTTACACATGGTGTTTCTGTAAATTAGTAAAAGAGTCTCATTACAGTGTACAAATAGTTGTCAAAATAGGTCTCTAAGGTGTTCCCACATAAATGAGTATAAGTCATTGTCCCACTATTCCTGATCATAGGATGTTCCTGGGAATGTTACCCGAATTACGGTAACATGTCTAGTGATTTCCCACTGATCAGAGACAGGCCCCCAACTATGCTCACCAGGAGACAGAGAAACTTGTGATTCGTAAAAACTATAATGCTATTTGATGTAAGGATCACAAAACCAGCTAGTGAATCCTGGAAACCTAGTGTTTCCATTTGATGGAAACATCTAGTGAAGCCTGGTAGTAAGTTATCACTATTAAGTGATAGGAATTATGATATTTATGTTAGGTAAGTTTTAGGCGATCTGTGGGTGTATGAATCGAATTTATAGAATCAAGATACAAAATTAAAGTTGTATAAAATTATGGCGGCCCCTGTACTGCCCTACGGGTCTGAATTAAGGACAACAATTAAGAAACAAGACAGTAAAATAAAGGCATCGGAAATGGCGTTCTTAAGACGAGTTAAAGATGTTCTGAACTTGACCGTATAAGGAATGTGGCCATAAAAGAAGAGTTACAAGTTTTAAACTTGAATTTAAAATTAAACGATTACAAACAACGGTGGCAAGAATGTCAGATTCCAGACTGCCCAAACAAGTTTGTCAGATTCCAGACTGCCCAAACAAGTTTGTCAGATTTCAGACTGCCCAAACAAGTTTGTCAGATTCCAGACTGCCCAAACAAGTTTGTCAGATTCCAGACTGTCCAAACAAGTTTGTCAGATTCCAGACTGCCCAAACAAGTTTGTCAGATTCCAGACTGCCCAAACAAGTTTGTCAGATTCAAGACTGCCCAAACAAGTTTGTCAGATTCCAGACTGCCCAAACAAGTTTGAAAATGCAAACCTATAGGACACAGGTGTGTGGGTAGACCCAGGAAGAGATGGCTGGAGGATCTTTGAAGGCGGAACAGGCAGTATCTTGTCTATGCCGTGTTGAGAAGATGATGATGATGAAGACAGTGATCCCAAAACCAGGGTCACACATATGTAGCCTACCTCCTGTAATCTAAGGTGTTTTGTAACTGAATGAGACCAGTTATGTGGACGACGATACTTCCTGACTCGATGTGAACTACTCCAAGTGGGATGTAGACGAAGAAGACAATCAAAACGTAAAGCTATTAGTCAATAAATCATTTAAATTAACAACAACAACAACAGAAATATCTGGAAAGGCAATATGTAATATATTCGTTATGTAATATTGATAATTAGAACGATCCGCGTTGTATTTTACAGACAGCGAGAAGAAACATGACACTACTAAGAACAAAATAACATGTACAGTAGCTGGAAACACGCTACCGTCTAACTGTGTGGTTGTCAGTCCAACAAGTGTGTTTTTTTAATTCCTTGACAGACAAACACTTCTGTCAGTCAATACGTTTATTTATTTATATAAGTGGATTACAACTCTATTCACTGTTTAACTACTTCTAGTTAGTAAACTGCGTAAGTAGATTATCAGAATATTCATTACTGATTGTTATCACTGCGAGAATAAAGTTTCTTCTATTGACGACAGCGTATAATGTGTAGCGTACAGTAACGCATGACCGTACCGTGTACCACAACACGTTGGTGGAAACATACGTTACTTTCGTACGCTGTCGTCATGTTATGGTATTCTGTTAGGTAGCATTCGCAAACCACGATCCACCACGGCTGTACAGGGCCGTATCTAGAATTTGATCTGGGAGGGGGGGGGGTCCAATCGAGTAGGCCAAAAAAAGAACTCAAGACTAATCAATATTACTGTCTTTAAAGTGGTTGAAAAACTTATGATAGAAACCTGAAATTAATCCCATTAAAGTAAACGGTAATAACACAATAAAACCACACGTTATTGAAACACTGTTTAGAAGATACTTATTGACTGAATTGCTTTCCCTGTATATCATATTTCAAACGTATACGCAAATGCTGTGGAACAAACCTGTTTGTATATTTAAAAAGAGTTACAACTATATTAGCCTAAACAACTGTAAAAATTATAAAGTAACCTAAAATTTAAGAAATTAACAAAATTCGGTAAACTTTTTCGGCCCTCTTTAGGGAGGTTGCGGTCCCATTCGTTCCCCCCCCTCCCGTAAAAACGCCTCTGTTCGTCTCATCACAGAAGTCTTTTGTTTACATTACCATGAAAACGTTTGTAGTTTTAATGTATCGCTAATTCAAAGGAAGAATTAAGAAATTGTAAAGTAGCATTATTTAGCCTACGTTGTTTATTCACAGCCTTAATTAAATACAGGAAATTTTATTATAATGTCTGATATTGACCGAACCTATAAGTCTGCAAATTAACTCAATTAGTTGTAGGTCGATGTCCGTCGAATCGGGGGGGGGGGAAGGGGGGCATTAGTTTCAAACCGCAGTAGTTCTGTTTACAAGAAACTCCACTTTGAAGCTTTGAATCGTCACGTTACTAGGTTTACAATCTAAGTGTTTCTAAATGAAGATACGTGACGCCTCGATTTGATCCATACAAAACGCTTCTTAATAGCCCAAAAACAGCTGACGAGAAATTGTTCTGTCGTGAGCCAATATCTCTAGCCTCCCTCCACCGAAGCGACGCTTTGCAACACGATGTGTCAAAACGATTCTGTCGCGAAACAAAATGTCGCTCCAATGCGCGGTCGGCTTTAGAACCCAAAGAGTAAACCGTTATCAACCTGCCTATGTGCTACTAGAGTTACTTTAGCATATTTGTATTATTTAATTAATAATTACGTACATTAGATAGTAAGGGTATTTGTCTTGTGACCTGATTAAATGGAATTTTATCAGCTATTTTACTGTACCTGGCTTCAATCTCTTAAACCATTATTCATGCGTATGTTTTCTATCAACGAGTGTATATGTCTGTAATGTTTTACACACTAGCCTAAATATTTTTCTTCGAAGAGGTACATTTAAAACTGTTCAGTCACCTTCTAGTCAGGGCACACTGGTGGGGGGTGCTCTCCCCAGCGGTTTTACATACTTTACGTCACCTTCTTGAAGTACAGCAAATTTTTGATTGTCAAACTTTCTCCTGCGTGCTGCATATTTCAAAGATATATGTGTTTTTATTTTCGGAACCTAAGTGTATATATAATTAGTTTTGGACGATATTCAACGTTAAGACACGGGATTTCTCTCTGCACACACAAGCCATAGTTCGTGAACCCTTTTGTTGTGTTGGCGTCGACACCACGGCGAGACTTTGTTGTTTTGTGTAGCATAGCATAGCAGCAATGTATCTCTGTGTATGTATAGTATACAACAAGGAGGACGAGGTTTTTATTGCCCACAAATTAGTCGTGAACGGTGGCGCAATCCCGAACGAGCGCGCGCGCGCAACAAATAAACCTACATTCTCTCTTGCCACCACTGTTGTTGTTGATGATGAAGTTCCCACTGGAATTAATGTAAAGTAATAATTGCCCGGTATAAGCGCGCGCGCGGCCAGAGAAATTTATACCGCCTTGTTATGTAACAAACTGCGGCGCGCGGAGTAATGATGTCCAGACTCTCTCTCTCTCTCTCTCTCTCTCTCTCTCTCTCTCTCTCTCTCTCTCTCCGGTAGTCGGTTGGGTCGGAATAAATAAGGTACACGCTTCATCGAGCGGGCGGGCGGACAAACATACACAAAGAGTCGAGCGCAGCGCAGCAGAGAACAAGGGTCAAATATTTGCTCTATTAATTATTCTTGCACGCCACGCACTGTGATAGAAGTCACAGTATTTCAAACTTTCTTCTCGTTATTCATGCTGGGCACCGTTGTTTGGAATGTTCTCATTAGGCCTACTACTGCTGCTGTTGTCCTATATCATCACCGTCTGACGTAGCTTATCAAATTATGTAACAAATGAACTCACTCGGAGCGGTGATACTAAGCTTAAGTTTTATAAGACTATGGCTGTACCGCGGTGAGATACGGGTACTTTCACAGAGATAGAAGGAAGGTTACATCAGCAGAAATTAAATTTCTCAGGTTGGTCAAAGGGTGCACGCAACGAAACAGAATAAGTAATGTTGCACAGATAAGGTGATAATTATAGATGGAATTACGGAATACAAGGCCAACTGGGCATTTTTGGGAAGAATGCAGCAAGATCGCCTTCCCAAACTCGCCTTGAATTATAAACCCACAAGGCGTCCGTGGACGAGATTGTTTCCGGGACGGGCAGTGCAGCCTAATCCGTGAAGTGGTGATTATGATTAAAAAAGGAACGAAGATAAAATAAGATAAACAAAAATGGATGTTTTAGGGAGACGTTGCCGAGTCGAATGGATGGATGGAATTCCAACGACGAAATCATTAGAGTTAGGATGGGAGTTGAAAACGGGTTCAGATGATTACAAAGAGGAGACAATCTTCTTCTCCCTCAGGCTGTGGACCTTACGATCCGTTGGCCACTCCTTTGTCCGACCATCTTTTCTTTGCTCTTCCAATATTCCACCGTCCTTTCGGATTATAAACCAAACTTTGTTTTGGAATCCTGTTCTTATGCATCCTTTCAACACGGTCTGTCCAATCCTGTCTGCATTGCTTTATCATTTCGTTTGGTTAGTATATTCCAAGGATGTTCCTTATATCATCATTTCGTAGCCGGTCCCTCCTTGATACTCCTAGTACTGATCGTGAAAATCTAATTTCAGTGGCCTGTATCCGGCTTTGGGTCTTTGCGTTCAGTGTCCAAGTCTCACTGCCATCGCTTTACAAAAATTCAAAACAGTATCTCTTCTGACCTTTCCATTCAGTGTTCTTCTTATCGCTCCAAACATTTAATTAAACTACTCTATTTTGCGCGGAAATTTATGTGTTATTAAAAAAGGAACGAAGAAAAAATTAGATAAAGGGAAATGGATGTTTTTCGGAAGCAGTTGTAGAGTCGGACGGATAGTTGGAGTTCCGTAGAGGAAATCATGAAAGCTCGGATGGTAGTTGGAAAAGATACACAAAGAGGGTAGAACATTTATGCAATATGTATACAGGAAAAAAGACATACTGAAGACCGATGGATAGCGAAAGTAAATGAGTAGGAAAAACGAGAATAGGACAACCAAAAACATCTTTGAGACGAAATGAACGGGGGGCGATGGTAAAACGGACATTGGAGAACTCTAGGAGAACAGAGATGAATGAAGAAGCCAATTGTCATAAAAAAAGTGACGACATCCATAGGAAGGCGCACCCGAGCTACTCTGGATATACATGTAGCAGAGCAGGACACCCAATGTGCATCTAGCACACAGGAGCATTAAACAAAGATAAAAATATACAAAATTATAGTCAACACTCAGTTAATTGACACATTGACACTTTACTACCACAACTACAGTTATACAAAATTATAAATATTTTATAACCTCAAACAGCGGGCAACGTTTACCTCCAACTAATGCAAACATTGAACCAGACACAGTTTACAAATCAAGAAGGCTGTAGTTGATTTCATGACACAACTAAGGATGCGCTCGCTATTACTGGAGCGTTGCACCACCAAGATCACACTTGGAGCATTGGGGCATATGAAGAGTAACAGACGTCCTCGTAACTATACGGAACAGTCGCCCTGAATAATTATTCTGATGTGCAACGGAACCAGTTCGATTTTGTCCCGAGTTGTAGAACTGTATATTTTGAGTCCTCGCAAAAACATGGCCATAGTACTCCATCTTTCTTATCTTAACAAACAAAAATCCACAAACAACCAGTAAGACTTTACCATTCGAGATTCTTGCCATCTACCACGATAGTGAGACGACATTTGTCGTCGATATATCCAGCATCCAAAATTCTCAACGTGCTATTCATGTTGTGTTTTTTAAGTTTCCAATCTTTCCGCGTACAGAGTAAGACCGAAAAGGTGTAGTAATGTGTTCACTGTAAGACTTTCCAAATTAAATTCAGGCTTTTACCAGAGACCAGAGTTGTCATTTTTGCATTATTACTTGTACTGTAGCTCTGTATTTTCATTTGTAGCTTTGACGCATTGCTTTCGGTGCAATTATTTTGTGTTCAGAACAGCTGCATGATTGGTGTCTAACACGTTATGTGTCATGGTTGGTCATCTCATACCTTACTTCCTGCACCGCCTCCCCTCCCCACCCTACAATATGCGCAAAACATTTCATGTCTTACCATTTAATCTGTACTTCGTTTCACTTCACCAGTACGATTGTCGTCTTGATTCAGGGTAGTTCTTAAATATTGATATTTACTACCTCGCTCTTTTTGTGTTGTTACAAAGGGTTGATGTTCACTGAACAACGTTTTATTGATCATCATTTTGGCTTCGTAAGGTTCAGATTAAAACCACAGATATTACTGCTCCTACGAATTCTTTCCATTATTTATACTAGTAGCCAGTGGCGAAGTTACATGGAGGCAACTGAGGCAATGCCTACCCTAAAAAATTCTGTAGAATAAAAATTATAAATACGTATGAACTACATAACGTAAAGATTATACATTGTTACCGCGACTGTCGAATTTATTAGGCCGAAACGTGCTTTACTGAGCGGCCGTTAGGTGGTGACAGGTGAGACTCGGCATAGCTCGTTTAAAGCGAATGAGGCAACCTGAACTTGCCTCAGCGTTTTTTGTATACATCGTATGTAAGCAATGTGCCGGAGTGATAGGGAAGTGAAGGGAGGGGGGATTGTCCCGTGCTGTACACATAGAGCGTTGAGGCATGCCTCACTTCTGTGGTCCAAACATTCAAGTTAAAGCGCGCTGTGTTGTTTATAAGTGTGTTTATTTTATGCGGTTATTAAAAGTGTCCCTGTTATTCCGCTGAACTAATAGATGATCAAGATTGTTATTTGAATTATTTGTAACATTAAACATTTATATAGAAACTAATCAAGTTTAAAAATTTGAAGTTCAATCAGTTGTATTATTGTGTATAACTAATACAAGGATTGTTCAATAGAAACACGTTTAGAGCTGTAAACCATTTTTTATTCAACGATTTTAAAAGAAGTCTCCATTAACATTAAGACATGAGTCCCACTCTTGCACCAACCTGTAGATTCCCTGCTAGTAAAATTATTACGGCTGTTTGTGGAACCATTCGCTTACAGCAAACTCTACCTCAGCGTCCGATTTGAACCACCAACCTTTTAGTGATTCCTTAAAAAAAATTTAAGATAAGATTTTTGCCTACCCATTCATTAACTACTAGCTTCGCCACTGCTAGTAGCAACTATCAGGGCACCATCAACATATTTATTTACCTTTGGTAATAGGATAGAGAGTATTTTCTGCTAATGCAAAGGCCAATCTTATCACTAAGTGAAGCTCTCTTAAGATCGAAACATTCTGTGAGACAATACCAAAGCTTTCACCGCCGGAGTCGACTTCGGTAAAATTATTTTCGAGGTTGTCGGGCCGTGGTCATCTTTTTGTAGAGCCAAACTTTTCTACTGCAGCTGCGGCAGTCATCTTCGGTGGGTCTTATTTCCTGCTCCTCTAGCGACTAAATGACGGACGACGCGACCCCAAACCGTCGCACCCGGACGGCTATATATGTGCGACGGTTTGGGGTCGACTAAATGACGGACGACGCGACCTCAAACCGTCGCACCCGGACGGTTATATATGTGCGACGGTTTGGGGTCGACTAAATGACGGACGACGCGACCCCAAACCATCGCACCCGGACGGCTATATATGTGCGACGGTTGGGGGCGACTAAATGACGGACGACGCGACCCCAAACCGTCGCACCCGGACGGCTATATATGTGCGACGGTTGGGGGCGACTAAATGACGGACGACGCGACCACAAACCATCGCACCCGGACGGCTATATATGTGCGACGGTTTGGGGTCGACTAAATGACGGACGACGCGACCTCAAACCGTCGCACCCGGACGGCTATACATGTGCGACGGTTTGGGGTCGACTAAATGACGGACGACGCGACCCCAAACCGTCGCACCCGGACGCTATACATGTGCGACGGTTGGGGGCGACTAAATGACGGACGACGCGACCCCAAACCGTCGCACCCGGACGGCTATACATGTGCGACGGTTGGGGGCGACTAAATGACGGACGCGCGACCCAAAACCGTCGCACCCGGACGGCTATATATGTGCGACGGTTGGGGGCGACTAAATGACGGACGCGCGACCCCAAACCATCGCACCCGGACGGCTATATATGTGCGACGGTTTGGGGTCGCGTGGTCATTTAGTCGCCAGAGGAGCAGAACAGAAGACCACTGAGGATGTCTGCCACTTTTGCTGCGGTCGAAACGTTTGAGTCTCCAAAAAGAGGCCCAACAGCCTGGAAAATAATTTTACCGAAGATTCTGTAAGACGTCGATAGATTCGCATCTACTTCGTTCATTATGCCACTTCAAAATTCATTTTACAGTTCAAATCCGTTAGTTGAAACTGGATAGATTCTAGCGTACTAACCTTTGTCTGTAAAATAGTACAAGGATACAGGAGCGCGAAAACATAGTTTCTGATATCACAACTCACTCATGCTATCTCACTAATCCGACCGCAATCTAATCCGCCCACGCTACTTTCATTTATTATGCTAATTTTTTGTTTGCAAGTTATTTTTGTTCTGCAAGGTTTCCCTTGATTTGTAGCCACTCGCGGTGTGTGCGATGCAAATGTATGGAAATATTGATATTTGTATCGAAGGTCGAACGTTTATCCGTAACGGAGTACAGTTGCTAATCGATTTAGGAATTGCACGTTTCGAAATGTGAACACCAGAATGGACATACGTGTAGTCTTTGATGACTTTGTCACGAGTATTCTGGTAAGAAAGGAAGATTTTACTTAGGGAAGACAGGTCCTAGGAAAATGTTTTTGCAGATATCAGACGACCACAACTATTTACCTTCAAATAAGATTTGACTGTACCGGGTTGAGTACTGCAAAGATTACCCAAACCAGTAAATTAACTCATAGGGTGTAATAATTGAGATAATACATAATACACATAAGATTAGGTAAAATTAACCTATTATTTGCCATTATCTCCATTTAGACAAGTTCTTCTTCACTGTGTTTTTAAAAATTAGTTATTTTGAGAAAGACGGTCAAATACTATGTTATTAAATTAGTTTTTTGCACAAATACGGATTGTGCCTACTAAACTGCAACACAATTTGCTGTAACATGGGATTTAAATTTGATTATATTTATGATGCTTGGATAACATAGGTGACGATTTTCTTTTCAAGCGACTGATCTGTTATACAATGTGACGATGAAGGTGTAATCGGTATCTTGAAGACGAAAGAAGAATAAAGTAATTATTTAAATTGATCATTACACACATCGAATGAAACAAATGTTTGAAACATTCTTTAGGTTGGTAACTGTGAGTGTTTTTGCAGTTGTTGTCCAGCCTGTTCATCAGCTGATTGTTAGTTCTTGTTAAGTAGTAAGTGAGTAGCAGTGTATAGAAAGCAAGATTTTGAATGTTTTCAGCATCTGGCTATTTTCAAAATATTAGTTCACGTAAAACTTGGGAATATACAATGTATAGTAATTTTACGTAAAATATTAATATAAAGAAACATCTGAAGAACAGAATTAATTCTGTGAAACGTGCGTTAGACGAAAATACAACATAATTTAATAAATTTACTCGCAGAAGTATTTATTATTTGAAGACATTCATTATATAATTCACGTAAGTACGCAAAGTATCTGCAATTTTACTGCACTGTATGTCGCTTTAATATATTTAAAACCTACGATATTTTATGTAATTAAAACATTGATATTGATCATGATAAGATTTATGATATTGATGTTAAGTTAGGTAAGTTCCAGATGATCTGTGGGGCGGGCAATCAAACGTATTTTTAGAAACAAGGTACGTCGAGATATAAAATTAAAGTTTTACATAGTTATGGTTTCGCTGTACTGCCCTATGGGTGTGACTTATGGACAACAACCACGAAATAAGGCAGTAAAATACAGGCCTCGGAAATGGCGTTCTTGGAAGGAGCTTAAAGGTGTTTCTAAACTCGATCGTATAAAGAATGACGCCATAAGAGAAGAATTAAGTTTTTAACTTGAATCAAAGATTAAAAGATTTTAAACAACGGCGGAAAGAACACTTAGAAAGAATGTCAGATTAAAAACTGGCTAAAACAAGTCTCGAAATACAAAGGACAATAGGACACAGCGTGTGGGCAGACACAGGAAGAGATGTCTGGAGGGTCTTCTTTGAAGACGGAACAGGCAGCTGCTTGCCTGTACCGTGATGTGAAGTTGATGATATACGTACAATTAAAAGTTAGGTTAGGTTAGGTTAGGTTAGGTTAGGTTAGGTTAGGTTAGGTTAGGTTAGGTTAGGTTAGGTTAACCCGATCTACCGTGAAGCAACCTAAACTACTATACAATATTTAATGTCTTTGAATATACTGAATGAAATTCATCTTCACGACTGGTTTTGTTCTGTCACAAAGGATACTTGCATCATGATCCTCATTTGGGAATTATGACTTACTTATCTAAAAACAGTACGCTATAGTCTAAAATTATTGCAAATACATATGTTTTTTATTTTTCCCCTTTCAAACTGTAGACAGCAAAAAATATTTGCTATTAATGTCTTAATGCTATTCTTCTACTCTTTGTTTCAGAACCATTTAGCTTGGATACGGTTACCGATTGCTTGTATAGCCAAAAGTCTTCTTATTCTTTTTCTCCACGTCAAAGTATAGTCTTACAGCCTGTTCCGCCTTCCCTGAAGTCATCTCTTCCTTGGTCTACATATATCTCGTCTTCCTTGATGTCTGTATCTTATTAGTTGTTTAGGTAGTCTCATGTCTCCCATTCTCTCGATATGCTGCCTTCATTTTATTTGTCCTTCCCTTATTCTGCCGGCCGTAGAATATACATTTAACTCGATTCTTATATCTTCATTTCGTATTTGATCTCTAAGGGTGCAACCTTTCGGTTTTTCTCAAGAACTTCATTTCACTTGTTTGTAATCTTCGCTCGTCATTTCTCGTCGTCGTCCACGTTTCACTTACGTAAGTTAAAACCGGTGTCGCCATTACTTTATTGGTGTCTTTCCTTGCCTTATTTCCAAGTGTCCTGTGTATAGCCAAAAGTTTGATTATATATTACTTCAAGAATGGCTAATGTCCGTTATTCAGATTCTGACACAACACTGAACAACTGCCGTGTCATCTCGGACCTGTTGAACTTTTATTACGCGTGCATACGTAATAGACCTAAGAAGAGAGACAACTTTAGTCCTTAGGCTGATAACAGTGAAAAGAATAGCAAAAGGTAACGAGACTTGTATTGCTTTTGTGGACACTGAAAAAGCCTTTGATAATGTGCGATGGAAGAAATTGTTTGAAGTGCTTAAGAAGTTGGTGATCAGGCACTGTGACTATAAACCGATATGGGAACTATACAAAGATGAGGAGAGCAATAGTTAGACGCAAAACGGCAAAAGAAGAAGCAAGAATTAAAAAAAGGTGTTAGACAAGGATGCAAGCTCTCACCAGCACTGTTTAATTCATGTATACAAGATGGGCTCGACGTAGTCAACGAAGACTGTAAAGAGGGAATAATAGTCCATGGAGAACGAATAAACATGCTGCGTTTTGCCGACGATATTCGTGTAGTAGCAGAAAATTAATAGGATCCGAGTAAGCTTTTATACAGTATGGATAAAATATTGACCGAAGGATATAATAAAAAAATAAATAGGACTAAACCAAATTTATTATTTGTGGGAGAAAAAAAGATTCGAAGCTAAACATTGCACTGAGAGGAGGAACCCTTCAGGATGTCAGGAATTTACATACTCGGGCAGTAAAATTACAAAGGACGGTGTGACGATTTAAATGGTAATAAAAAATTTAATAATAAAAAAAAATTGGAAAGCAAATAAGTATTTTAAATCGCACAATTAAACCAAATACCCCTGAACTAACTCAGAATAAGTATGAGAATTAAATTAAGAAAATCTAACTAAATAAGTAATTAAAAATCGTAATGTAAAAATGTTAAGAATAATACAGTTAACCCTTTAGTAAATCATCATGCGTTGACCTGTTTAATTCCGGACACAACGTGCATAGCGAACCGTCTGTAACTTAGAAATATCTGAAAATCGTAATGTAAGTAATTAATAATTTGAAGGCACAAGTAGTAGTTATAATAATTCCTGTAAACTAAATAAGTCTAGATAATTTGTTTTGTCTTACTATAAGAATGTAAATTTAATAAAAAGTTGGAACTATATTATGGCGGAGTACTCGCTCCGCTTCGTTGCAATCTACCGGTCGTAGCAATGCAAGAGTTACGATGCGGCGTTCAGACTGTAAATACCTCGAAGCGAGGGCTCTTCAAAAATGTTTCTTTTAAATTTTTTAAATGAGTGTTAGCTACCACTAAAAATGTGGAGAGCTAGTTCTATTTATATATAAGATGTAGTAAAAAAGGTTTGTTAAAGAAATGTGGTAATATAAAAAAAATTAAGAACTCGTATATAAGGTGATGTCTCAAGTTAAGTAAAAGACGATCTCTCGAATATTGTTCGAGTGATGCAATTCAGATAGTAATGTAAAAGAAGAAGATGCAAACTCCAGTACTACTCTGCCAGTAAATATGTGACGTGCACAACTGCAGATACGGACGACTACCTCCTATACAACACTTACCAGAACCGCCGAGGATCAACCCGACTTCACGCAGCATTACATCAATCTCCTCACTAATACACCTAGAAGACATTCACCGGAGACACGACCCAGATGACTACCCCGACTACCAGAGTTCCGAAGATTCACGCCCCAGGACACGGACAGCAAAAGCTTATTTGAGAGGTGACTCGGTGGCTTGCCTACCGAGAATTATGTACATTTAAAATATAACTTTTCATACATGCCAGAGACTTTTCAAAAGACAATAATCTTCTCTAAGTAATAAGTAAAACAAAAGAAATGTAAACTGTAATTTCTAAAATCATACGTTGTAACATTAATCTTGAAATATAAGTTATAATCCCTTAATTAAATAATACCATTCTTCAAATGGTTTATGTAATCATGCAAGCTCCTTGATAAGCAAAGTAAAATTCAGACGTCTTTATTAGATTTAAAGAGACTCGGATCCGAGGTAAATTACATGATCAATATGATCCCTTGTTTGACAGAAAACCCTTTTTAAATATTGCAGTAAAGTTTTTTATGTAATGGGATCTATATATTTAATTTGTTAATAAAGAGATGTCATCTTATTACAGATTGAAGTGAGTGCATAAATCAGTGAAAATACCTTCCCTTGTGTCCTAATAATTAGAGTAAATTTTATTGTTCTATGTGTTGAGTTGATTTTAGGTTTGTTACAACGTAGGCAGCCTGTATAATTGGCTAGCGTCAATTATTACGGGTTCCCTGGATTTGTAACGTAGCCCAGAACGTTACAATGGCCGAAGTGAAAGATATATTATTAGCAGGATAAACCAGGCTAAGATTGCTTTTAACAAGAAATGGAGAATACTATCAACAAGTAGGATCTCCCTTAAAACAAGGAAGCGTTCCCTACTGAGTTTTATACGGAGCATTGTCATTGTCATGTATGGCTGCGAGTCGAGGACAACAGGTATGAAGGAAAAAAGGAAACTTGACAGCTTTGATATATGGTGTTATCACAAGATGCTAATAAATAAAATGGTCTGACAAAATTACAAATGAAGAGGTGGTGAACAGCAGTAGCGGATCGTACAGGGAGGGCAAAAGGGCGCAGCCCTCCCACTAAATTTGCAAATTAAACTTGTCAATAATATAACTATAATGTGATAATGTGTAGAATCCTTATTGAAAGATATTTTTGGGGCGACTAATAGCGATCACCCGACGTTTTCGGCATGGCCCCGCAGCCGGGACGGTTTCGCTGTCGTCCTCCCTGCATAGCCCGGTCTTTCGGGGAGCGGGGCAAGAGACGTGTACACATGTCAATGCATTTAAATGAGCATCCGCCATTACAGGTGGAGCTGTGCCCGCTTTCTGATTTCGCAGCTAAATACATAGAGAAACGGAGCGTTGTTCAAAACTTCTCTGTTGCTGTTTAAAGTGCATATATTTTCTCTTGTGTTTTATATAGTTTTGATTGTGTTCTTGTTGTACTTTTTGTGTAAACGTAATGTTCTAATAATTTATTCTTTATTAGGCAGTGTATTCTGTGTGCGATAGTGTTTTTGTCGAACCTTGCGTAGGCCTACATAAACGTGTAACTTATTCTGTGTAGGCTTGAGCCTGCGTCTTCTGTGCGTATTTGTTAGAAACGATTAAAATGGCTATGAATTCGGTAAGTAATATTAAACGATTGATTATTTCAAATTCACTTACTTACGAAAAGAAAATAGAACTAAAAAAATTAGTGCCACCAAAACCAAATTTAGATATTACACAACAAAATTATAAAACGGGGTTATAAATAATTTTAGTTTCAAACACTGTTTAAATATTGGTAGTTTGCAAGGTAGGTTTTTGATATTAACAATAATTTTAGTAGTGAAGCAAAAGATTCAATTTTACAATTATTTGATGATAATAGCAATAATTTAGTTCTACTGGTTTTTTTTTACATAATATATGGGTACAACTAAATTTTGCCCCCCCCCCCCAGTCAAAAACATTACCAGCCACCACTGGTGAACAGAATAGGCAATGAGAGGTGTTTGCTGAAAAGCATAATTAGAAGGAGGGTAGAACTTATTGGACATACGCTGCGGCATGAAGCACTACTAAAGTTGGTGATGGAAAGAACAATAGAAAGTAAGGGATAGGCCAAGGCTGCAGTATATAAAGCAAATTATGGACGATGTAAATTGTGAAACTTATGAAGAAGTGAAGAGGAAAGCACAAGATCGATCACAATGGAAGACTGCTGCAAACCAATCTTAGGATTGAAGACATAAGAAGAAGAAGATGTACGCTAATAACCGAACCATACAGGTTCATACAGATGCTATTTAAAACTTATTGTGACAGGTAGCGTTTGGCATTCATATTGAACTCAACACTTGATGTTACAGTACTTTCTCCGTCGGAAATTCTTAATGTTCATCCTTAATCGTTATTGCCAAACTCCCATTGGTGAGAATCTTTTGAGCGTTTTAAGGTAATGCCGCGACATAATTATATAGATAACCCAAACTGTGTTAGTTTCGATGACATACAGTAAATCGTTTTACTGACGACCAGCAGCGTCTCGGGGTTTCTTGTCCTGCGCCGTAATTAATTCTCGGAATCGACGACGGCGACCATTTATGTTGGCAGTTAAACGATTCCTGCATAAACCTGTGGCGCTAATTGAGCCATCGACGGCTTCAGCACCACACTATCGCCAGCAATTATCGATAGTTATGTTCGATTCGCTGTTGACGCCACCTGTTACTGTCGTCGCGTTAACAGCTGTTTCTTCCATTTGCTTATAAATAACGTATTTGCAATAACGCGAGTTTGTCAATTTCAACCACTGAAAAATTAACACTGGTGAAAAACTGTACACGTGCACACTCACATAACTGGTTCTATTAAATACTAATTACAGCTTGTGTCTGTCTGCTTTTTGTTTTCATTTTAAAGACAACGAACTTTTCGTTGCGGTAAAATTTTATTTATTTTTATGTCTCCTCGATGAAAGGTTACGACGTCTGTAACTCATAGTACTGGGGTGAATTGGCGCCCAACTGCTCGATCGTTTTTTACACTGAAGACGGTGGGCCCGAAACGTTTGTTAACAACGAAAGCAGTAGACCACGGCGGAAAGTAATCTCAACATTGGGGGGGGGGGGGCAGAGGATCGTATCACCGTCTGTGCATTTTGGGCAAACTGCTCCCACATGCAGACGAGCGTCTAGTTAGTCGCTGGGATAACATGCAGCATATCAGTGGGAAACCAACGAGGTTGACGATGTCTGGGATATCTCTAGTCCTGTGGCCTGTAACTCTTCTCTTATGGCCTCATTCTTTGTGCGGCCGGCTCTTTTCAAGAAAGTGTCTGCAAACAACTCACGCAGCGTCACGAGCCCGCCAACCTCACGCACCAACGTTCCCGCCAGTCCCTTCTCCTACAGCCCTTCTCCTACAGTAGCTGTGTGAAGGAGGAGTGATTAGCATACATTACACACATTCATATAACGCGCGCATCCCTCTAATTGCGCACGCACACACGCTTCAATTCTATTCTTTTTACTTTGTTTCAGTTTTTTGTTTTTTTATTTTTATTTTTATTTTATTAAACGCACGCACGCCTTCAATTCTTTTTATTTCGTTTCTTTTTTTTAATTTTTATTAGGAGGGTTTTTTGTTTATTTTCACGATTATTTATATTACATTAATTACATAATCTAGGATTGTGAATTAATCTTGTTTTGAAAAAAAAACTAACGGCATTTTCCTCATTTCAGGCGACAGTTAGCAACTCTATCGGATTCATTTTGAATAAAGCAAAATAAAGTATATAGTAATAACGTAAATAATAAACACGAAAGGAATGTAAAGAATTTAAAAAAACACACACAAAATAAACTTACGAAAGAATGAGCGTATGTAAGAAGAAACGAATGTAAATAACTAACGAAAGAGTAACTTTGAAAAATAAAACAATGTAACTAACTGCACAGCGTAAAGGTAGAATCGTAGACTCCAAACATAAACGATAAATGTGTTAATAGTAGTGGTAGGGTAATCACCCCTTCTTCAGACCGCGACTGTAGTAGTAGGGACTGGCGGGCGCGTTGGTGGGGGAGATTGGCGGGCTCGTGACGCTACGAGAGTTGTTTGTAGACACTTCCTTGAAAAGACCTGTGCGGCCAAATTTAGAACACCTCTTAAGAACAACACTTCTGAGGCCTGTTGTTTACTGTATTGTTTCTTGGTTGCTGTTCATAATTCACACCCATAGGATAGTACAGGGATTCCCATAACTTAGTAGAACTTTAATTTTGTATCTCGAAGTACCTTATTTCTAAAAATATGGTTAACTGTCCCACGTATAGTCTGCAACTTACCTGATTTAACATCAGTATAATATCTTTCATAGCTAGTATCATTATCCAAATAATTAAAATGGCTCACCTGTTCTAGAATTCGATCATTAATCATTAAGTTTGTTCTTATTGGTTTCTTGCCTCGAAATACGATTACATTTGTTTTTATATTAGAGATTTTCATATTTTATTGTTTGCAAATCTGATGAAGCTTAAAAACAGATTTTTTCAAATCAAGATTCTGTATTTTGATGTACGAGCAAGTCGTCAGCAAACAACAGCACATTCAAATATCTGTCTCGTGATAACTTAATACCAGGATTCACTAGATGTATCCACTTCCTTACCAGATCGTCAATGTAAATGTTAAAAAGAATAGGTGATATAAAGGACCTGCCTTTGGGCAGAAAATACTTGAAGATATAATATAAAGATAACCCCTCTTTCAAGTTCCATCAACTTCTTTGATGGGGGGGCAGAGGAGGATCGTAGTACCTTCTGTGCCTCCAGAGGGTCATATCACCGTCTGTGCACTTTGGGTAGTGCATAGGTTGTCCCCAACAGGGTGTGTCTAGTTACTCGGTGGTATATCATGCAGCATATAAGTGGAAAACCAACGGGGTTGAAGATGCCTAGGATATGCCAAGCACTGTGGCCACGCAACTATGATTACAGGCATATTAGATATGATATTATGGGAAGTACAATACACGCTTGTCTCAGATCAACGTCTGAAGAGAGCAACGAGTATTAAAGCAAGATGTCTGTAATATCACGATCACGTTTGGAACTGAAGATAACAGTGTTAGGGCGAAACGCGTCTTTCATATACGAGGTTTGACCAAAATGTTCGTGCAATATTGTAATTCCACCGTTACAAGTGTTCGTTTAAAACACTCTTTTTAATGTGATGTTAGTACACATGTTAATGACAATCGTCTAAAATTTTAGCCCTATTTGATTCATAGTTTAGATTTCACAACTTATTGAGTAAGTCGTCCTGAGGTGTACTCGACGATTTTTTGTCGTTCTACAATGCAAGATAGAAAAACATGGATTAAATTTTGTGTAAACTGTGAGATAAACTGCTCTGTCTCGTGGTGAACGTGTTCAGAAGACTTCTGGCGAAACTGCTGTGCGTGAACAAGCTTCAAAGACTGCCGTAAATGAGTTGATCGTGGTTGTCAGGCGAAGAATATATTTTTCTATTCCACGAAATTTCATCGCTAGACGCAGTGGGTAAATAAAGAGTATTCGGGCATTTATTGCCATTTGTATGAAGCTATTTGTAGAAAAAGGCCAGATTTACGGAAGCATAATTTATGAAAATCACAGCCCGATAATGCGCCTGGACGCACGTCATTGTTTGTTAAGAATTTTCGCAGGCTGGGCAAAAGAAAACATCAAAATGATGACACGGCAACTGCCGTATTCACCAGATGTGTTCCAACGCGATCTTTCCATCTTCCAATAGTAATAATTTCCACGAAAGGACAAGGTTTCGCGACCGCTGAAGACGTAAAACGAAAATCGCTAAGCGATCTCAAGGCTGTACCAAAAAGTTCATGCTTGAAATATTTTGAAGGCTGCAAAACGGCTGGCTTAATCGTGTTACATTAGACTGAGACTACTTTGAAGGGGGGAGTATAAGTATCGATGAATGAAGGCATAATTTTTAAAATAAACAAGAACTGCATGAAATTTTGGATTAAACCTCGTTTATTCATAAGCTGTACGGAGGAGCACACGGAGTCACCTACAAGTCGGAGACCATACACAGTGAAAACTGAATAATATCGATCAAACTTGGTTGGCTTATGTGTACACAGTAGGCTACGTACATTAGCCGGGTTTGAACTATAAATGCTGCTCGTCCGTCCATTATTGACGTACAACGGCGCACAATAATAGCTCTTCAAATAAGGCGTTTTCAGCGTCTTTCAACGTGTTCAGTTATTGTTTATTACTTACTTAAATTAGATATAAGTTGTTTATAACCCAATTGTATCCGGTGGATGTTCGTGTTCTCGGTAATTACAACAAGAACAACAAAAGAAGTGTATTATTATTCTTGTTGTACACAACAAACTGGGAATATGCTTAAAACAAACTGAAGCGAATAATTTCATTGGAATAAACTCAAAATTTGTCGATCATAGAATCTGTGAAACTGTACTAGTCTTTAATCTGTAGATTTAAATATGTAAAAATGTAATTAACGAAATGCCGTATATAATTATTGAGTAATTCGTTATGTCGTATGTCCATTCATCTTGTGTGTTTTTTTTGTATTTGACTCAGTTCTTTAAATACTTTGTTGGTGTTGTTGTTATATTTATAGAATAAGACTTTCTTATATATTTATTTTATCCTCCATTTTTTTTTTTTTTTTTTTTTTTTGTATCGGCCATCTGAGGACCGCATGCCAATTACAATTCTTATATTCCTCGTTCTTTTCTTTTTTCCAATATTCTTTCATCTTTTTACTATGTCTCTATCTTCAGTCCACTTTGAACCTGCGTTTTTATCTCTCCTACTCTGGACTCCTTCCATTTTTATCACTTCTACCCGAAAACCATCTTTCAATTGCTTCTCCTGCTTTTATATTATTTTTTCTCAGTCATTTTTGATTTCTTTAATCCAACTTGATGTTGACTTCTTTCCCCATAGACATCTGAATATCCGTTTTGTTAACCTATTCTCGTCCATTCTATATAAATGTCCACAAAATACTAGTCTTCTTTTTCTCACTGTTTCTGTTATATTTTCTATACTTTGATATATTTCATCATTACTTCTTAATTTCCAACCTTCTGAAGTTTTTTGTAAGCCTAATATTCGTCTATGTTTTATTATTTTATAATTATAAAATATAAAAAATTATTTTATTTATTTTAAATTAATATAACGCTTTGAATGCCTAGAAATTGATGTTTGTTACTTAATGCTAGGCTTGCCATGATTTTTTATTGACCAACCGGGATACCTGTTAAGCGGGTCGGAGGGGGGGGGGGGTGAGAAGGGAGGCTGGAATTAAAATATAATCATTGTTTATTATATTGGAATTTTTATTTTATTGCATGTATATATTGTATAAATATAATACATAATACATAATAAAGTGAAAATAAAAAAAATATTTTTTACAAACTTAAGGACTTTAAATTGTGTTAAATCAAAAAATTACTCATTACATTAAGAATTTGCAAGAAATCTCTAACTTAAGCTAGTTTTTTAAACCAATCATATTTTTCACTTGAATGCACCTTTCTCAATATATCCTTTTTGTTTTACATTTTGTCAAAAAGTTCAATACAACTAAGTCCAAAATTTACTTTACATAGCATCAACGCACGCACTGTAGACTCCTGCATTAAAGCTATGGCATCTGCCCAAGCGTTGTTCACCAATGAGATCACTCTCTCGCCCATTATTTTTTCTAGGAACCAAGTGCACCGTCCGGGAAATTTCGGCAAACGGGCGGGACACCGGGACTATCCCGGTCAAACCGGGACGTATGGCAAACCTATTTAATGCTAATTTAATTTAGCATTAATTTAATGTTGCCTAATGAATAATTTACATTTATAAATGTGTGGCTTTAAATTACAGCCAGGTGACTGAATCTATCGTATACTTTCAACTACTTTGGCCTACATAATCGTACTGCACTCGAACATCATTTTACTTCCATGTTCCATAAGGAAATGGAAGTATGATGATGGCGAAAAAATCGTGTTCGAGATAAGGGCTGATTGTGATTGTACTACCATCAAAACACGAAGAAAAGTCATTTTCTGAAAAGTGTGTGTGTAGAAATTTTTCTATGGCTAACGATAACTGCCGCAAACTCAAATAGAATCAAATAATTTTTTGCATATGCCCCTGATTATAGAGGACTCGAGGCCTATTGATTTTGATGAAGATCGGTTAAGGTGAAGGAGAAGTTTACCTGCAGCGTTTTATGTTTTAACATAAGTAAAGTACTTAATTTTGATAAATAAAGTAACCTGAAAGAAGGTCATAATAATCCACTGTAGAAAGGTAGATGAAATATCCATAAATGAAAAGGGTAGTTGAAGGGGAGGGGGTGATTTTTTATACATGAAAATGATACTTGAAGGGAGAGGGATAATTTTTTATATGTGTACTTAGTTATCGGCAACAAAGAAGTAGTTTATTGTTAAAATTCCTTCCCGGGGTGTTTGGTCGTGGTCCAATGTTTTCTGCAAAACCAGATGTTTCGGCAATGCCATCGGCTGTCATCATCAGTGAAAATCGAGTGCGCTAACTTGAAGTGGTATACGTTAGTGACCACAGTACTGTGGTTAAGGCTGAAGAAAGAAGTAGTTTCTATGGAAATATTTTATTTCAAAAATGATTTTAAATATAAATCTTATTGTAATATCTTATAAATATAAATGTCGATATTTTTAATATCTATTATGAATTTTAGATTTATTTTTAGGTTTTGCTGTATCAAAGCTAATGTTGTAAAAGGTACGTTTAAGTAAGTTTGAACCTTAAGTAATTTATTTAGTCATTGTGTTGTATATCTCCGTAAGAAGTAAAGTTTTGTGTACTCGATGTGTGCCGTTTGTGACGTGGCGTCCTCGTAACCGCTGTCGTCGGCGGCAACAGTACAAGCAATGAAAGAAAAGAAAATTAATTACATCACAGAATAAGAAAAAATTAATCAAATTATTGATTAATTTTAAATGTGAACAACATTAGTCGAGAAACTTGAAGAAAAGCACAATATTGCTTACAAACTGCTGGGCGCTTGTACCGTCATTTTAATGTTGTGTTGCCGGCTCAGATACCGGCGACGTTCTACTGTGTATGGTCATTGACCTCGTAGTAGTTGTCACTGTAATACTAGGGGAAGGAGATGCGTTCGTCCGCCGATGTGTTGCCGCTGTGTAAACCGGCAAAACGCTCTGTTAGCAGCTATCTTTGTTTTCGGAACCGACGCGTTCCGGTTACTACGTCCACCTTTTTCTGTTTTGTTCCTTTCAATATGTGTTTCTTTACTAATTTTTAATTGATAATGAAACACATGGATTAGTAATCAAAGTATAATGGAGTCAGATTAGCCTAAGGTTGAACCGGGACCATCTTCTTCTGCCAGCGGATGATGCGTAGAAAATACAGTAAAAAAGCATTTTGGCTCTAAAAAGAATATCTCGTAACTAGAAAAAAGTTAATTAATTTTTAGGCTAAGTTTTAGGCCTAACACAACCGGCAACAGCTGTTATCTACCCACGCCACGCCACTGGCCGTTTGTATAATTAGCGTTAGAAAAGTCATGTCCGTTTATGCCTGTGAGTGAGCGTCAGCTGAGTCGACACGTCTGTATATATGAACAACTCGGGTCAAACGATGCTGCGTGCTTAAACCATGTCAGACATTTTTATTTCTGCACGGTGTTGTTGCAAATGTCAGTCACTCAAGAGTCCCGCCTCGCTTGATAAGACGTGAACGTGTTTACATTAACGCTGAGATATCAATCAAAGATGGGACACAACAACAAACACGCGGGAAGACATCGCACAGTTCTCTTCCTTTTACGTCCAGTGCGCAGGATTCGCCAGTTATGGTCTGGTCTCGCCGCAAATCCAGCTCTACTCGTTTCTATAGGTGGGCCGATATACCTGTAACAGGTATTTTGGAACGATTACTTTTGTGGAACGGATATAACCGTGACTGAAAAGTCGACATACCTGTTCCGATTACTCGCGGGACCCCCTACCCAACTAACGTATAAAAGAGTACAAGCTGTAATGATAACTGAAAAGTCGAAATACCTGCTCCGATTATTCGCGGGACCTCCCTACCCAACTAACGAATAAACGAGTAGAAAGTAGCAGTTATTGGTACCGAATACTTGCTTCTGCGCATGTGCCGGTCGCCATACAAGTATGAAACGAAGCAAAACAAAGCGAGGTTCAGAATAGCTCTGTGCCAATGAGACGAAGCTGTTTTTAATAAATGAACAAAATTCATACTGATGTTACATTCATTCTCGTGTGTTATGCAGATAATAATACAGATTATAACAACAAATTATATATTATACTAGTCACCAAATTAGTAAATTTTGAAAAAGCGAATTATATTGTGTTATAACCTGTACTTAACTTATAATACCTATATACTTATAATGTGTTATTTGAGTGAAGGAAACTATAACAATAATATGAATAGGTGTGGCATAGACTAGTTCATGACTTGTATATTCTATGTCCACTGGTGAATGAATCTGAAGATTATCCAGGCATGTAATGCATTTAATTTACTTTTGTTGTTTCTTATTATTTATAAGTTATTTATTTATTTATATCTATTTTATTACAGTTGTTTTTATTATTTTTATTGCTTTTGTTTGTAAAATTGTTTTATTATCATTTACTCTTGCTTACTGTTATGTTTTTATTATATGTTTATAATGTTTTTTTGACGTTATTTGTTGTGCTATTACGTGCACTCTAAACTTCATTGCCTGAGTTTCGCAACTGATTTGTCTAATCAAAATGGAATCAATAATTTAATATTAAATCTATGTCAGTTTGTTTACTCCTAGTGAAAACTTAAATTAGTATTCCCAAAGGCAGATAGGCCTATAAATTCTCTTGTTTCTTATTTTCTTTTAAACAGTGTAACAGCGTAATAAAGTCACAGTGTAAAGTAATATGGTTAATACTTTCAGTTTCAATTTATTTCTTATGGAAAATTATATAATACAGGTATAAGTATATGTGTAATAGGTATATAATAACAGGTATTTCTACCTGTTATTTTTTTAACGTTTCATTTGTACCTGTGACATTCAAATACTAGTTTAGAACACCTCCACTAGTTTCCTCTTTGCCAAATAACTCCTTACAAGTGGTGTAACTACAATTTAGCGTGGGGGGGGGGGTCCGGGGTCGGGTCGGCTTCATGCAAATGGAAAAACAAGTTAAGACTAATCAACATTACTATCTTTAAAGTGGCTGATAATCGGTTCCATTAAAGTAAACGTTAATAACACAATAAAAGTACGCGTTATTGAAACATTTTTTAAAAGATATTTATTGACTGAATTGATTTTCCTATATTTCATATTTCAAACGTATACGCTAATGCTGTGTAATAAACCTGTTTGTATATTTAAAAAAGATTTACTACTATATTAGCGTAAACGTCTGAAAAAAAAAACAGCCTAAAAATTAAGAGATTAACAAGATTCGTCAACTTTTTGACCCTCTGGGGGGAGGGGGTCCGGTCCCTTTCGTCCCCTCCGGAGATACGCCCCTGCTCCTTAATAATTATTATTGAGTGTCACCGCAAAAGTAACAGTGCAGTGCATCACATCTTAGAGGGAAAAGTGAACTGAGTATATTACATAAAACTTTGTTCTAATCAAATATCAATTAACATTGAACATTTCCAATACTGATCAATAGAAAAAATAAAGCGTAAAAAATTAAAAATTATAGTATCAGCAATTAACGAACAATATTAAATATTGCGAATGTTATTCATTAAAAAAATGTTTGTTTAAAATTTCGCGTACAAGAAATAGCGCCGCCTAGCGGATTTCTCTACAACTTCACTACATACGCAGTCTAATGTTCATGTACAATAAAAATTACGATTTGTCTCTTGTTTCATTGTTATTAATTAACAATGAATAGTGTCTAACAGTGAATAGCGTCTTGATTAGTTTTGCGTAACACCAGCAATCATTAGGTACAATTCTGTGTTTCAACATAAGATAATGAAATTCAGTACCGGTAGTTGTCTGAGGATATACCATAACCTTAGTGTTGTGTATGGTAATAAATTAGATATAAATATGACCTTGTAAGTAGTTCAAATATTATTTCTTCTATCACTAAGTTCGTCAGTTCTTTTATACCTCAACTTTGTTGTAAAAATACGTAATACAATTGTCGTTTACTTGTATATTCGTAATATTTATTTCTTTAATAAGCTAACCTTTTCACTGTTTAGTGACTTTTCCTATTATTTTCTAGTAATTTTATTTAACTTGCATCCCGAAAGATGTTCTTTCTTTGGAGTCAAAAATAAAAGTGACGTTAAGCTTTTGCTTCTTCTTGCATTAAGCATTGTTTAAAAAAAAATATATTCTTCTTCTTCTCCTTCGCCTCAACTTTTATTAATAAAAATATGCCACAACATGCATTTTACAAATTATGTTTACTATAAGACGTAGACATATTTCAAATCAATTTATAGTTTCTAAGCACCAATTACATATTCTTTAACTCACATGTTATTAATATACATTGACATTTTGAATAAATACAAAATAGTTTAGTGTTCTCACTTATTACACATTAGACTTACTTGATCTCTTGACCGTGTTGGTTTACAAACTTAAATTATATCGTAACATAATTTTAAATTATGGGTTCTTTTATTTTACTCTATATTAATTGGTTGCATTGTTTTTCTTTCTCTTCTTTCATTTTTCATATTAATTTTACGAGTCAGAAATGATGTTTACGTACACTCTTCCATAACAAATTTATTGCTCTCTATTCTTGTTGTCAAGTACTAATATAATTCCATCATGGCCTCTCTATTATGGGTACCGTTTAAAAAAATTGTATGTACTGTTGTTGATATTAATGGTACGATAAACTGTATTATTAATGGCGCGATCACTTGTGAAGTACGACAAGGGTGTCCATTATCATCTTCTCTTTTTAATTTATATATTGTCGGTGTCATACAAAACTGGCAGATGTGTCTTTCAGAGCATTTTATTATTGGCCACGCTACAATTATTGCCACTTTGTTGTTTGCGGATGATCAGGCTATTCTGAAGGACTCGGAAAACAGGTTGCCGATGGGTATTCATTTATTAAATCGAATCTGCAAATACTCTGGATTACAAACATCCACACGTAAGGCCAATGTGATGACTTTTCGTGGAACTGATTCCGTACGGGGAAAAATTGTTATAGATGGTAGTGTCCTGGAACAAATCAGCAATTTTGAATACTTGGCCTACAGTGTGCCTTATAACACAAGCAACGACGTTGTGAATACGTTGCATAAGTTCAACCTTATGTGCGGAACCATGAGGCGAACTCTTAGTCAGCAAGCAAGGAAACACGCCTAAAATTCTTCAAGGTGATGGCTCTTCTAACACTTCTTTATAGGTCTGACAATTGGACTTTAACTTAAGGCCAGGCCAGTCGTTTTCAAACGGCTGAAATGAGATTTCTCACGCACGTGGCAGGCTATACTCTCCATGATTATAGAAGAAACACAGATATACGGCAGGAACTGAATATTATGAGTATACTCGACAGGATCGCCCAGTATCGGTTGAATTGGTGGGAGGATATTTGCCGAATGGATGACTGCCGCATCCCCAAACAGTTATGGAACTATAAGCCAAAAGGACGGAGAAGTGTGAGTAAGCCCTGGAGTGACCAGCTCTAGACTTTGCCTCTTATAGATCGGAAGAAACCACCCTTGGTTTAATCCTTGAAGATGATGATGAAAAACTGTATTATTTCGCTTTTATAATACTTTTTAGTACACTAGAATACTACGACTGGAATTTGTGAATGTTTTGATCTACTTCTGATCGTCGTTCGTGTTTGGGCTAGCCTATCCTAAACGTCAATTCTAATCTCATCATAAAAGTTTAATTATACAGTAATACGTTATAATTGAGGGAGGTACATCTTAAAAATAGAATTCAGATGTTGTATGAAATGTTTTGGTTCACAGTTGGTAGAATTTTCGGGCCAAATTTAAATGCGTTCAAGATCCTACTTACATCTTAACTACCAATTCTCGATTAAGATGTAAAAAATAAACCTGCAAGAATCGTGAAAGCAAATAACCTAATGGTTTCAAAAGGATACGACCTAAAACGAAAGATCTAAATACTAAGGAAAGAGCAGAATTAAAGACGGAATGAATATAGAACGTAAATTTCTTCAAGGGAACGGATCCCATACATGAGACCTAAAGAAAGAAACTGGTGCATAGAGAAACAAAATTAAAGTTCTACAAAGTTATGGCAGTCCCTGTACTGTACTTGGGAGTGTGAACTGTACTTGGACAACGACCAAGAAACTATAGCCTACAGTAAAATACAGGCCTCGAAAATTGCGATCTTAAGAGGGGTTAAAAGATGGTTTAAACTTGAGTGTATAAGGAATAAGGCCATAAGAGAAGAAGTAAAAGTTTTTTACTTGAATGAAAAATTAAAACATTACAAACAGCGGTGGAAAGAACACTTAGAAAGAATGTGAGATTGGAGACTGGTCAAAAATGTAAAAAATGTATAGGACACAGGTGTGTGGGTAGACCCAGGATGAGATGATTGGAGGATTTATGAAGGCGGAACAGGCAGCACATTGCCTATGCCGTGTTGTCAAGGTGATGATGATGAAAGGTGATGATGATGAAAGGTGATGATGATGATGATGATGATGATGAAAGAAAGAAACTACAGGTAATTGAAGCTACAACATCAGGAAACAGGATAGAAACAGACTTCTGGCGGACGAAATACGATGAAAACTATGAAAACAGAAAGAATCGGTGGAGATCAAGGGACAACTGGATGTATAGAAGACGCTTACTCTCCTTGTCCAGTTTTACAGAAACCTTACAATTGTATCTGACACCCCTTCCTCAGTTTATTATCTGTCACAGCGCAGCACTATACTTTGGCAAGCATAATATTATACTAGACTGTGATCTGTGATTAAGCGCAGGAAGAGATGTACATACGAAACGTCTGCCGCAGCCCAGAATGTTCGGCCCAATTAATACTTAACAAGATTCAGAAATGCAAACACGCGTTAATCTTACTTTATATCCTTTGCACATACGTGAACCTATATTTTTACGCTGATATTTTATTCTCATTTCGTGAAATTAGAATGCTCCCTGAGGTGCAGAACTCGGTTCAAAACCATTTTGAACAAAGCACACTCATTATTGCATAAATTTTGATATTAGGTGATTTTTCAGTTATCACAAAAATTACGGAAATCCCGATTACCTTCTGTTTTTTTAGTGTCTTTTAAATGTTTTTGTTTAGAAAAGTAACAATTGCAGAACAATCATGTAATAAACAACAACAATCGGAAACATTTCAAACAATCGGATTTGTGTTCAAATTCTCTTTACTGTGACGTCCGGCTGGTTTTTTACAATTTTTTCAAATTTTTTATCCAATTTTGACGCCCTGAAGTCAAATAATTTTGAAATTTTGCAAAACTGTTCATTACGTTCAGACTTTCGTTAAAATTGCTTTTAATTTGATATACCACATGAATTTTTGCGACTTTTTCAAAATCTTCAATCATTTTTTGGTTCCCAGCGGTTCAAAAATGAATACTAAATTCATATTTTGGTTAAAAGTTTCTTTAATTTGATACCCCACATGACTTTATCGATTATCGAGTTTATATCTTATATGCAACTTCCAGCTTCTGCTGTTCTGTAACTACTTTTGCTTGAAACTCTTGATTACTGTCGCTAGGTAGCTGAAAATTTTCATCATCATCTTCAGCAAGAATGGTTTGTTCCGGTCCCTAGCAGATATACTAGAGCTGGTCACTCCAACGCTTCTTCGGAAGCGCCACACCTCTCCGCCCTTTCTACTTCTAATTCCATAGTTGTTTGGGGATGCGGCAGTCATCCATTGGGTTAAGATAGTCCAACCAGTTTCGCCGATATTAGGCAATCGTGTCGAGTATACTCATAATATATTCAGCTCCTGCCGTACATCGACATTATACTGTCTCGTACCTGAGAAATCTGACTTCGGCACCTTGAATACTACAGGTTACGGAACTCAGTGAGGAGAACAAAATCTCACAACAAATAAATAGAAGAATCATGGCTAGCTATAGAACATACTATGCAAATCTTAATCTTCTCAAGTCCAATCTTTTCTCTCGTACAACCAAAATGAAAATCTACAAAAGCTTGATCAGACCAGTCGTGACTTACGGAGCTGAAGCACGGCTACTCACGGACGTATCAATAAATTCTTTGATACTGTTTGAAAGGAAAATAGTGAGAAAGGTATACGGCCCAATAATGAAAGCAGGAGAGCGGAGATGCCCTCGAAATGCTGAAATTGATGAAATATTGCAGCGGGAAAGATATAGTATGCGCTTCATAAATGCAAGGCGGATAAGCTGGCTGGGACATGTGGAGAGAATGCCTCAGGAGAGACTGCTAAATGGAAACATGGAAGGAACAAGAAGAAGGGGCAGACCCAGAAGGCGATGGATATGGATACATGAGGTGGAGGAAGACTTAAGAAGAATGGGCGTACAAAACTGGAGAAACGTTCCAACAACAGAGAGAGAGAGAGAGAGAGAGAGAGAGAGAGAGAGAGAGAGAGAGAGAGAGAGAGAGAGAGAGAGAGAGAGAGAGAGAACTGGAGGCGAGTGGTGGCGGAAGCCAAGGGTCATCCTGGCCTGTAGAGCTCCGGAAGAAGAAGAAGACTACTAGTTGAAATGTGAGACCCACTGCAGCCCAGATATTCAAAAGTACTGACCTGCTCCAGAACATGATGGTCCCACCACATACGGTTGAAATTGTGCAGCTTCTTCGCCACATCGTTGTATATAATGTGAGACACACTGCAGCCCAGATATTCAAAAGTACTGACCTGCTCCAGAACATGATGGTCCCACCACATACGGTTGAAGTTGTGCAGCTTCTTCCCACATCGTTGTATATAATGTGAAACACACTGCAGCCCAGATATTCAAAAGAACTGACCTGCTCCAGAACATGATGGTCCCACCACATACGGTTGAAGTTGTGCAGCTTCTTCGCCACATCGTTGTATATAATGTGAGATCCACTGCAGCCCAGATATTCAAAAGTACTGACCTGCTCCAGAACATGATGGTCCCACCACATACGGTTGAAGTTGTGCAGCTTCTTCGCCACATCGTTGTATATAATGTGAAACACACTGCAGCCCAGATATTCAAAAGTACTGACCTGCTCCAGAACATGATGGTCCCACCACATACGGTTGAAGTTGTGCAGCTTCTTCGCCACATCGTTGTATATAATGTGAGATCCACTGCAGCCCAGATATTCAAAAGTACTGACCTGCTCCAGAACATGATGGTCCCACCACATACGGTTGAAGTTGTGCAGCTTCTTCGCCACATCGTTGTATATAATGTGAGACCCACTGCAGCCCAGATATTCAAAAGAACTGACCTGCTCCAGAACATGATGGTCCCACCACATACGGTTGAAGTTGTGCAGCTTCTTCGCCACATCGTTGTATATAATGTGAAACACACTGCAGCCCAGATATTCAAAAGAACTGACCTGCTCCAGAACATGATGGTCCCACCACATACGGTTGAAGTTGTGCAGCTTCTTCGCCACATCGTTGTATATAATGTGAGACACACTGCAGCCCAGATATTCAATATTACACACACCTTCTCCAGAACAGTACTGTCTACAACAATTTTTCGTCGTATGGGACCGGCTCCGTGAAAAGCTATCACCTTGGTTTACAATGCGGAGATCTGTAATCCGAAATCCTTGTAGATTCGACAGAGTGAAAATTTTCACTTCTTCAAAGTTGTTTCTGTCAATTTGGAAAATACTAGAATAGACTGAAAATTAGCCTTTGAAGCTGGACCAGACAACATCATCATCATCATCATCATCATCATCTTCTTCTTCTTAACGGTTTTAGGCTTTACCGGCCTGTTCCATAGTTCACCTTTTCTTAGGCCTACCAACTTTTCTTCTGCCTCTAGGGTTGTGATCTTTCGCTATCTTCGGTATTCTACTTTCTTCCATTCTATATATGTGTTGAATCCACTCTGTGTTGAATCTGTATTCTTTAATCCTTTCATTAACTACAAAATTATCTAAATCACTTCATATCTCCTCATTGCTTATATGCTGGACCAGGCAAAGTGGCTAAACTCTGGAAGTGCAGAAACAGAAGAATCAGCAATAAATAAAAAAGAGTTTTACAATTAATTAAAATTGAATACAGTTATTTATCATAACTGAAGAATATTAGTCATCAAGTTAAATTGAGAATAAAAATTAAGAATATTATTTAATCGCTTGCGGTGTTCGTGCGACCCGTGCTCACTGATAAGAGGTCAAATTTTCTCCGTCCGCTATATATTTAACTTGGCCGCATGCACAAGCCCTTATCACCGTTTCAAATTACATATAAATAACGATATAATGTTAATTAATTGTAATTGGGTTTTAAGGTAAAGCGGGTAGTATATAATGTATTTATAAATAAAAAACATAATAATATAAAATGATTACGAACGGCATTCCAGTCGCGCGCCCGCGACCTGGCAACACCGCGCTCCACTTACGCAATGCTGAATTCTGCCTTCGGAATGCAGTTATAATCGATATGTGTGTATGTGCTATCGACTGTAGTATATTAAAAAACAAAACGCGCGCACATACCGCGATATACAATGTGGCGAGTTGACTTAGTACACGTTTCCACGGCGTGCGTGTGTGTGTATATATAAACAAAAGTGGAATGATAGAAATGTCTTCTTCTTCTTCTTCGTTGTGACAACAACAAACCGTGTTCTTCACTTAGCGTTTGGTGATTTTTTCCTTTTTTTCCGAAAGTCAATAGTGATAAGAAAGAGAAGAAGAAGAAGAAGAAGAAGAAGAAGTATAAGTATAAGGAGAAGAAGAAGAACCGAAACCAGCGACAAGAGCCGGCCGGCATACATAACCGCGAGCCTGAATGCCGTTGGAACTTCTCCGCCCGGCGCCTCCGACTAGAATTTCCAGTTGGATACGAGTCAAGTATTTTTAGACACACACACACGACATGTAAATACACGCTATCAAAAAAACATTTTCTTGCTTGTATTTTGCATAATGCATGCGCTAATTTGCAACAGCCTTCTATATACGTAGTATACGCTTGTGTTTAGTGCCAGTTTATCGCTGACCGTATTTCTTACTTTATTATACGTTATCAATAAGGCGTTGTTTTTTTTTCTAGTGTCTACGGCTCGCGGCCTTTATGAGTTTTTTTAATTATAATTGTTTTACAACAACGCGTATTATAAATAAATATAAATCTTTTTGTTATTAATTTTTATTGGAAATGTGATTTATTGTAAAGGTTGACCGCCAAAAAAAAAGCGTTTTCCTTCACGCTTGAATAACTACTGAAAGCAATATACTTATCCGATGTTTACAATAAATATAAGAAAGAGAATGATGTCTACACTGTAGACTTCGAAATTATTTCCAAAAGTTATGAGTTCGTTGCAAACAAGTAAACTCTTAATTTTTTGTCTTACCCCACACGGCCGGTGTCAATATTATCAAAATGATTAAACAGCGGGCTGTTAGGCCGTCGCGTCGTCTCGGTTGCTGTATAACAGCGACGTCGTCGGTGACGTTTCGAATCCCACCCTCGGGGGATCTTCTTCAGGTGTTGTGAAACAATTACGGCGGATCTTGGCCGAACGATACCCGACAACTTTTTTCGTGTAAGAGCAACATCATACCCGAGAGAACCATACAGAATAATACTTAATACTTTCTACAGAACCATAGTAGAAAGTATTGCAACATACGGCGTTGAATTATAGATAATTAACAAAAAAAGATGCATCTAAGATACTCGCTGTAGAAACGAACTACTGGCGTAGATTCTGACAGTTGATGTGATAGAATAAGGAATGCAGAAATAAGAAGGAGTACTGATGTACTTGAAACTATCGAGTGCAAGAGATTGAGGTGGCATGGGCATGAGCGGAAGATGGCCATTAAGAGGTGGTGGTCTAAACGAATAATCGAATGGACTCTCTTACACATAAGGAAAAGAGGCAGACGAAGGAAGACAGAAGTGAACATCGCTTTAGAAAATAAAGGATTGGAGTATGGCGAATGACCGGACTGCAGGCGTCGGAATCTAGGACGCGGGAGGCGGAGACATCCGTAAAGAAAATTCGCATATGATGATGATGATAAAGAATTAGGCTCCTAACGCAGAAACGTCCTCAGGGTCATCATTTCAGGAAACTGGTGGCGACCTCAAAAGTCTTATCTATAGCTCTGCTTGTCATCTAACGTCACCCACCGTCTCAACTGATTTGATTGACTCTTATGTTTTCTGAGTTTCATTTGTCATCCTTCCAGCGTGTTATTTCTGCATTTTTATTGTCTACTTGCAGCAAGAATGTCATTTGAGTTTCTTCTATTACTCTTGGCAGTTTTCAGCGATCGTCCACGACTCTCGCTATTATGTCACAGCGTGTACAACTGCTTTTCTGAATGTTCCAGTTTTTTGTTTCTTTCGACATTTCTTTTATACCGTTCAGCAGTATAATTTTGTGGTACAACTCTATTAAAATAGCGGTTAAACAGATTACAATCTCGTTTATAAAACATAATGTTTAATACGCATTTATGACAGTTTTAGAGGTGTCTAGTATAACTGAGAAAATAACTGACCGAAATTGTGATTTGAAGAGAATTCAATGATATTTAGATACAATGATGACACGTTGGACAGCGACGTCACTAATCTTCACCGAAGCAGATCAGAAACAACACTGAATTCACGAGACAAGTAGGAACCACAGCTTAGCTTAACTTAGCATAGCTTAGCAATCGGTGTGAAACAAAAATGGTATAACTTAGCGCGACTTAACTTAGCTTTCAGTGTGAAACAGTCTTTAAGAGGTTGACACAGAAAACTGAGAGGCATGCCGGGGGTATCGCACGAGCCGTTTGTTTGTACTGCGCGCGACGTAACGTTTTATTGTTTAGAACCGAATGTTTGAGCATCCCCGTGGATTATGAGCGTCCATTAATACAAGCGTTGCTACCTTACCTTTCCAGACACTGCAGTAGAACATGCTCGATATTTCAGTTTCTTACCTGCAAAAATTAAAGAAACATTAGTGTAAAATCCTGTACCCTGACAACAGTCTTTTTAATAATAACATTATTTTTCTCCAATGAAGTATAAAACAAAAACAAGAAATTATACATATAAGGGCCAAACTGGGTATGTTCTCCATCAACGAAAGCAGCAGTGGATGGAGAACGTCTACAGAATGGACCACCAGAGGCTAGTAAAGCGCGCTGTAGACTACAGACCAGTTGGCAGAAGATCTGTGGGT
This sequence comes from Magicicada septendecula, assembly GCA_034769895.1. NCBI lineage: Eukaryota > Metazoa > Arthropoda > Insecta > Hemiptera > Cicadidae > Magicicada > Magicicada septendecula. Next base: position 1,423,033,603 of record CM068367.1, on the reverse strand, counting down.
AGGCCCTGGAAGTGATGGCTGCAGTGAAGACGGAGAAGTGAAGACGAGACGATAACGACGACGACGACGAAATATAAAAGATTAATCTTTTAAAAATTGTGCGATTAAAATTTGCTGTATAATCTCGATAATGTGTTATTGCGTATGTGTTTATTATTTCGTTTTGATTTTAACAAGCGTAAGCCAAAATTTAGTATACTTCACTCAAAGGTGTGTAATTTAGTACATTTCAGATGAAACATTGTGCTTTGATAATTTTGGCTGATTGATATGAAAGTTAGTCTCTAAATTTACGTTATTATTTCTTAAAAAGCAAATTACTTCATTATATTCCATAAACCGGTCTCAGGGTGGGCGAAGAAGGTAGCGAAATTTATCAGTCTAGTACAATGAAGTGCTTTTAATGTTTTATGTAACTTAACCTATAATTTACATTCTAAGTGAGAGCGTCATTCTACGCTATTCTCCGCTAGCCGAGCATGTGCAATGTCTCTGTCAAGGCCGTGCAGAAAAGTAACATCTAGACTGTTCGAGCACATGTAACTACGCAAATTATACCGGGACGCTCCAAAAAGACTAGAAAATTATTCTGGAAAATCTGCGAGATCTATATAAGGAACAGCGGCCGTAAAAAAAAAAAAAAAAAACAGACTGGGCGAGGGAAAAATTTTTGAACATATCACCACAATTCATGTGGGATATCAGATTAAAAGAGTATTTTGCCAAAAATCTGAATACAGTATTCAGTTAGTTTTGGAAATTTTAAAACTTTGGAACACCGGGGTACAAAAAGTGCATCAAAAGTTTGAAAACATTTGAAAACACTGAATGCCACGTATCAAATTTAAAAAACTTTAACCAAAATTTGAATTCAGTGTTCAATTTTGTAGATTTCGAAATTTTAGAACACCAGAGCGATAAAAGGGACAAAATATATAATAAATTGTAAAAATTTTTGTAGGCGGTATCAGATTATGAGAAATTTAATTCAATTTCAAAATACGAACTGTGTGTGTTTAATAATTTGTTTGACATAATTATTATCGGCCAACAGATACGTTAACATCAATATCAGATTAACTTGATTTTATTTCATAATACTGTAAACGTATTTCGTTCAAAATAGTTAAGAGAGCTATCGAGCTCAGGGAGCTTATTACATTGATAGCACTTTTTTTCGTAAGAGGTCTGTTGATAGTTGCACATATCATTAGATGGTTATATATTTTACTCTCTGCTGTATATCCTACATACACCTCCAATACGTAATGAAAGTTCAATACTCAACCACTTCAGTAACATTATTTTAACGGGCTGTTGAGCCATGGTCCTGTTCTTACAAATCCAGACGTTTCGCACAAATGCAGCTGGAGCAGTCATCTTCAGTGGGCCATCTACTTACCGTCGACCAAGTGGTCAGTCGCCGGACTAACAGGACGGTAAACGGAAGATTTATTAAGGATGACTGGCGCAGCTGCAAGCGAAATGCCTGGAATTATAAAAAGAGGACCACGACCCAACAGCCCGGGAAACATTTTACTGAAGTTGACTCCGGCCGTGAAAGTTTCAATATTATGATGACTCACTCCACTGTTTGGTTGTTGTTTATTATGATGACTCACTCCACTGTTTGGTTGTTGTTTATTATGATGGCTCACTCGACTGTTTGGTTGTTGTTTATTATGATGACTCACTCCACTGTTTAGTTGTTATTTATTATGATGACTCAGTCCAGTGTTTGGTTGTTGTTTATTATGATGACTCAGTCCAGTGTTTGGTTGTTGTTTATTATGATGACTCAGTCCAGTGTTTGGTTGTTGTTTATTATGATGACTCAGTCCAGTGTTTGGTTGTTGTTTATTATGATGACTCAGTCCAGTATTTGGTTGTTGTTTATTATGATGGCTCAACCCAGTGTTTGGTTGTTCATTTTGTTTTAATTGTCTCCAAGTCACGTTACTAAATATTTAGAATTAATATTAGGCAATTACCTGTATTAACTTCCGTCTTGTGACTTATTTGGTTTTTTCTTAAAACGACGCGTTTCGAGAATAAATTCTCATCATCAGGTTCAAATTCTATAAAAAACATCAAATTCACCCAAAAGGGGTCGTCAACTAGTTAAAATACACAAACACAAAAACACCACACATAATTCACTGTGCCGTGACTGTGTCGGTGTTGAATTATGTGTGGTGTTTTTGTGTTTGTGTATTTTAACTAGTTGACGACCCCTTTTGGGTGAATTTGATGTTTTTATAGAATTTGAACCTGATGATGAGAATTTATTCTCGAAACGCGTCGTTTTAAGAAAAAACCAAATAAGTCACAAGACGGAAGTTAATACAGGTAATTGCCTAATATTAATTCTAAATGTTTGGTTGTTGTTTATTTTAGGTACAACTAGGTTCCTCTCCTTTGAAACCCATAAACTTACCTTTATTTGTAAATATTTTCACATTGTATTTTCCCCATAAATAAAGGATATTTGGTTTTAAATATTTTTGTTTTAGTTTCTACTGTAATTTGCTTATTTCACAGGATTCCATTTAATGCAGATATAGCCATCTTTACCAAATTAATTTTGGATTGTATTTCTTTGTCTTGATCCCCATTGGCCGTAATTTTCACCCCTAAATACTTACATTCCTCTGTATATGAAAGCTTCCCCATGTCTTCACCTAATATCAAGTCTTCATGAAGGTCACCTATTGCCATGTATTTTATTTTATTGATATTTACCTTTAGTCCCCATTTCTGATATTTTTGTATCAATGATCAAGGATATTATTATCAAGGATAATTATTAATATAAAGAATATTAGTATCATGACTTACGGCTCAGAAGTTTGCAGTACTAATAAACTCACAGGAACAAAACTAATGGCAGCAGACATGGAATTTTGGAGACGTTTGGCAAGAGTATCCAGACGTGAGAAAATTAGAAATGAAGTCATTAAGGACAAAATGAATGTGAAAAATTCAATTGTTGATGTTATCTAAACAAAAAAATTACAATGGTATAGACACACGAAAAGAATGGCACAGGAAAGATTGCCAAGGAGCGTTATGGAATGGATCCTACCAGGAAGAAGGAAAAGAGGAAGACCACCTATCACCTGGATAGAAGAAATTCAGACTATATTGAGGGAACGAGAAATTGGAGAAGATCTTTGGATGGACAAGCAGCAGTAGAAGATGAGAATTCAGTCACTTCTGTAATCTTTGGATCCGGAAAATTGTGTAAACATTGTACAGCCGTAAATAATAATACATAAAGATATTTACTTTATCATCATCATTATCTTCGCAAAACAGCATAGGCAAGGTGGTGCCTGTTCCGCTTTCAAAAATTCTCCAGACATCTCTTCCTGGGGCTATCCACACGCCTGTGGCCTTATATTTCTAGACTTGTTTGTCCAGTCTGGAATCTGGCAATCTTTCTAAGTGTTTCTTTTCACCGTTGTTTGTAATCTTTTAATTTTTCATTCAATTTAAAAACCCATAACTCTTCTCTTATGCCCTCATTCTTTATAGGGTCAAGTTTAGAACACCTTTTAACTCCTCGTAAGAACGCCATTTCCGAGACCTGTATTTTACTGTCTTGTTTCTTATTGTTGTCCATAATTCATACCCATAGGACAGTACGGGGACTACCATAACTTTATATAGAATTTTAATTTTGTATCTCGGCATACCTTGTTTCTAAATAAAATACGGTTGATTGTCCCACAGATCGTCTGGAACTTACCTAACTTAACGTCAATATTATAATTCTTATCATAGCCAATATCATTTCCCAAACAATTATAGTGGCTCATCTGTTCTAGAATTCTATCACTAGTCATTATTTTTGCTCTAATTGGTTCCTTGCCTCGAAATGTCATTATCATAATCTTTATAGTGGAGATTTTCACATTGCATTGCTTGCAAATCTGATGAAGCTTAGAAACAGATTTTTGAAAATTCTGTATTCTGTATTCCAGATTCTGTATTCTGTATTCCAGATTCTGTATTCTGAAGTACGAGCTAGTCGTCAGCAAAGAACAGCACATTCAGATATCTGTCTCGTGATAACTTAATACTAGGGTTCACCAGATGTTTCCACTACTTTGCCAGATCGTCAGTATAAATATCATCCTCATCATCATCTTCAAGGATAAAACCAAGGATGGTTTGTTCCGGTCTCAAATAGGCAAAGATTACAGCTGGTCACTCCAGCGCTTCCTCGAACATCCCACACCTCTCCGTCCCTTCGGCTTATAGTTCCATGCTTGTTTGGGGATGCGGCAGTCATAAATTCGGTACAGCTGTTCCCACCAATTCAGCCGATACTAGGCGATCCTGTCGAGTATACTCAGAATTTTCAGTTCCTCCCGTATATCTGTGTTTCTTCTATGATCATGGACAGTATACCCTGCCACGTGCCTGAGAAATCTCATTTCAGCCGCTTGGATGCGACCGGTCTGGGCTTTCGTTAAAGTCCAATTCTCAGACCCATAAAGAAGTGTGGCAAGAGCCATCACCTTGTAGAATTTTAGGCTTGTTCTTTTACTTGCTGACTTAAGGGTTCGCCTAATGGTACCGCACCTAAGGTTGAACTTATGCAACTTATTCACAACGTCGTTGCTTGCATTATAAGACACACTGTAGCCCAGCTATTCAAAATTGCTAACTTGTTCCATGACAGTACCATCTATAAAAATTTTTGCCCGTACGGGATCAGTTCCACGAAAAGCCAACCTTAGCCTTACGTGTGGATATCTGCAATCCAGAGTCTTTGCAGATTCGATTTAACAAATGTGTACCCATCTGCAGTCTGTTTCCAGAGTCCGATAGAACAACAAAGTGGCAATTGTAGAGTGGCCAATAATAAAATGCTCTGGAAGACACATCTGCCAGTTTTGTGTGACATCGTCAATATATAAATTAAAAAGAGAAGGTGACAATTGACACCCTGTCGTACTCCACAATCAATCAGGTCAACTCTAGGAGCTGTTCTCGGTCTCCCTGATTCTATTAAGATTTTATTCCCCATATACAGACTCTGTATTGCTCTAATTAGATGTTGTGGGCTCCCTTTTCTTGCCATTACTGCCCATAGTTTGCTCCGATTCAGTCTGTCCAACGCCTTCTCGAAGTCGATGAAAGCTGTGTACGTGGGCAGCTGATACTCTCTACGTTTTTCAATGAGCTGGGCTATTGTAAATATACAATCTAAACATGATCTTCCCTTTCTGAAACCGTTCTGGGCCTCTAAAAGAATGGCAAATCTGATGAAGCTTAAAAACACATTTTTGGAAATCAGATTCTGTATTCTGAAGTACGAGCTGGTCGTCAGCAACAATAGCACATTCAAATATTTGTCTCGTGATAACTTAATACCAGGGTTCACCAGATGTTTCCATTTCCTTACCAGATAGTCAGTATAAATATATTGACTTTATTCCCCTTGAAACGTCTTCATTCGTATTACGTGTGTCTTCTGACACGTGAAATGGTTAAGTACAGAGTTAAGAGTACGCGTTAGATAGCCGTGGCCTGTTGTTAGTAGAAACACTACACGTAAAAGCTGTAAGAGTGAATTTGTCATAAGAAAATAATGTAACAACAACGTCTGAAATATTGCTGTAGAAAACAATTAAACACAAACCAGCGTCGCTGTTATCAATCACAGACGGTGATGCTGTCAAAATACAACAATAACCACTTAAAATAGCCCCAGCCCAGCCTTCGCGCTGTGTTAATGTACAGACAGTCTGGCCTGGTCTGCTAACTGAAATCAACATTAAGCTAAACAGACTCCTCCTGACTGTCGAGACGAAATAATTTACTAACTACAGGTACTTTACATTCCGATTTTTCCAGTAGAAACGAATTAGTGTAATTTTTTATATAGCTTACCATAACCACATTATACAATTACGAACTGAACATATGTATCATCACCGACTTTCATATAACTTGGACTTTTTTTCTATTTGTATCGGACATCTGAAGACCACATGGCAATTTCAGTTCTTTATTCCTTGTTCTTTTCTTTTACTCCAACATTCCTTCATCTTTTCACTATGTCTCTTCTTCCCGTCTTCAGTCCACTTTGAACCTGCGTTTTTCTCTTTTACCCTAACCTTCCATTTTTAACACTTTTGCCCGAAAAACTTCTCTTTCAATTGCTTCTTCTGCGTTTATACTATTTTTTCTGAATCCTTTTTGACTTATTTAATCCAACTTGATGTTGGCTTCTTTCTCCACAGATATTTGAAGATCTCTTTTGTTAACCTTTTGTCGTCCATTCTATATAAATGTCCAAAAAATACTAGTCTTTTTTTACGGTTTCTGTTATATTTTCTATACTTTGATATATTTCGTCATTACTTCTTAATTTCCAAACTTCTGCCTAATTTTCTTCTAATAATTCGTCTTTCCAATATTTATAATTTGTATAAATTAGCCTATAATTCAATGCTAGATATTCACTGGCATAGCCTATAGGCATTCTGGCCTCACTACTGTACTGTAATACCTTATTTTAGATATGCACTATTTATTGTTACCTGGACTTTATTATTACTATTGTTATTATTACAAACAATTCCTCTTCAGCACTACAGCTCAAAGTAAGCCCTCGCTTCCAACACCAATCTTCTCCAAAGTTTCCTGTCTGTTGCCATCTCAGTGTAACTCCTCACATCCATTCTTCTGAAACCTTCTTGCACATCGTCCAACCATCTTATCCTAGGTCGGCTTCTCTTTCTGATTTTATATACCTGCGCCCTTCAAGATTTTCTTTGGCATATCCAAGATTTCCTTTGGGTGATCATCCATCCGCTCTAGGTGACATAGCTACTGTATTCGTTGAGCCTTTATGAATCTTTCAATGTCCTCATGATTCAATAGCCCGTCTATTTCCTGGTTATTTCTTATTCTCCACTCGTCATCTTCTTTAACCGAGCCATAAACACGTCTTAGGATCTTTCTTTCAAACCTTCTTAGTGTTACTTGTTCCATTTTTGTCAACGCTGATGTCTCAACTTGTCTTGTAACTGTCTTAATTATATACTTTTATTTTTATGTTGCGACTAATGAATTTGCTTCTCAATAGTCTGCTGTTGGCATAATATAGACTATTTCCTGTTTGTATTCTGTCATGTATTGTCGTGTTTATGGACCCTTCATTACGTATCATATGTCCCGGGTATCTGAACTAATTAACTGCATCAAATGAATTATCCTCTATGCATAAATTATATAAATTTCTTCTTCTTTCTGATACAGAAATCAGCATGTATTTAGTTTTGCTGATACTTACATTGAGTCCCATTCCAGCGGATTTTTGAATTAGCTCCTTGTAACCGACCTTGAATTAGCAGCATCAACCAACCAACATGAAGTGCCATCTGATTGGCTTGAGATAAGCTGCAAGATAGCACTAGATGTGGCTTTCCAGCTTAGATCGTGCTTGTATGAAAGTTTATATAAGTGGGGCTTCTTGGGCAAAATCACATAGTCTCTACTTCGTCACTGGAGTGAATTGGCGGACACCGTCTCAATTATTGTTTCCGACACTGAAGATGGTGTCCGATGGTGGGGCCGAAACGCCGACCCGACCGTGAAAGACTTAGGAACGTTTCGAATTTGGTCGTTTCAAAATCTGAGAGGATAATTTAATTGCTTTGTCTCAACAACCCACGCGGTTGGTTATCGTCGCGACCTTCCTGTCCCAAGGATAACGAATGAAAAACGGAAAATAAATTCCGCTAAGCCGGAAAATTAAAATGTTTATGGTTAAACGCATCACTGTGCATCGCCTGATATGAATTACAAATTACCGCATTTCATTTGAAGAAAGGTTAAACGCAAGCGTTAGCAGAGGAACAGAGAGGAAGGCAGAAAATATTAAACAATAAAAAAATGTTAAAGTTACAGTTTTGTAATGATATAATGCGGTTGCGAGAAGAGGCCTTAATGAGATGTATACGGGATTGATTAAGTACTGACAGAAGAACGCTTTTATGTATTTGCAATTCAGCCCTGCAGCGAGGTGGCTCCATCTATCATTACTGCTGGTAATAGAAATGGTAATCACTAAAAACCATTTGATTAGAATAACGTTAAGCGACTTTTACAACTGCAATCTGCCAGTAAAATTCTGCGTTTTTCTACGAGATCCGTCCTCCTTCCTTTTGGACATTTGAATGTAAACATTAGTTAAACTGTAAAAAAATCTTCAATTTTCATATGATGTTTCTGAGTTTACACTGAACTTGTTTTATTAACATACATTTTTTATATCATTACTTTAAGCAACATTTTTCTACCTTCGACTAAATGAAACGGGTTACGTTTTGTGTGGACCAGTAAGATTTTCTGCCACGTTTTGTTTTTAAAAGTATAGTTTATTTTCTCAAAATTATATTTAGTTTCAACTTATATAATTCGCATCTATTTTCTTCACAACTAAATTATATAGAAAATGTTATTCGGAAGTTGTCTTTCTTTATTATCAATTCAACACAGTGTGTTTTTAGGTGTACGCCAAACCTAAAGAATAATATTTTTTCTGCTTGAATTATTTGCGTTTCTCAGAAATTTTCTTAAAAAAAGGAAATAACCAACGACCCAGTTCTGGGGCCTCGACATGTGGAACAACAGCAATTGGAAACACCAGTTTTCCCTCACAGTTTGTGTCAAGGAAGGTGAATAAACGTTAAGGCAAGTGCATGTATTCGTTACTAATCCCGCTACTATGGTTTTTAATGATCAACATAAGTCTATTAATATTATTATTTGGTGTTCTGGCCTAAGGCAGGTCTTCAAGCTGTCCTATCGCATGCCAGTCTTTTCGTTTCTCTTTAACACCCTCTGATTTTAATGCTATCTATTAACTTCATTCTTCTACGCCCTCTTATTTTTTTCTCCTTCTATGACACCCTCCATGGCAGTTGTAAGCAAGCAGTCTCTTCGTAAACAATGACCTAACCAATTCCTTTTCCTATTTTCTATTACCTTCAGGAGCCTTCTATCTTCCCCTATTCTTCTTAAAACTTCATCATTCCTTACTTTGTCAACCCACCTTACTTTTTACATTTCCCGCCAAACCCACATCTCAAACGTTTCTAATCTTTTCTCATCCTCTTTACTCAGTGTCCATCTTTCTGCACTATAGAAAGCAACGCTCCACACATAACATTTGGCCAACCTTTTTCTTAAATTCTTATTAATTCTGCCACACAGAAGTCTTTTCTTCCCATTAAATGCCTCTTTCGGTATAGCAATCCTTGCTCTAATTTCACGAGTGCAGAAAATATATTAACTTATCAAGCTTCCACGATATTTAAGCAATTCTATTAATATAAAGAATGCAAATTGTTAAAGCGATTAATTTTTTTATATAATAAGACTGTAATGTACGCTTTTTCACAATCAATGCTTATAAACTTTACTAATATACGAAAGTGAATAATTGAGCATGTTACTGTATTATGTATTCTTTGTAGTAAGAGTGGTCATATGATGTAAATTTAAGCGAGGATAATATCCGATTTCATAATAGTGCAGTGTGTATAACACTGTAGACCAGCCAGCCCGACGGGTTGTGAGGGACGAAGGCCGTGCCCGTCCCGAGCTTCTTACACAGCTCCTACCGCAGGCACTTTAAATCTGCGGATATTAAGGGCGTGTCCTGCTACCGGTCGGGGATGTCAATTAGTTACCAAATTGAGCGTGAGTGTACGCTGAGGCCGGATCCAAGATTCAGCTGGCACAGATGGGTTGCAACCGACGGCGCTGATTAGGTGATTGCTCTCAAACGGGCACAGCGGAGATAAAGCTTTCGGAATCGTGCTCGTTTGCGGTGGCGTTCAGGGAACGGAGACTCAGTCAGGGAGTCTCTGATGGTGTTGTCGGAAGTCAGGTAGTGGGCTTTACACGCACGCCCAGTGCAATCCGCGGTCCAGGAGTGACTGAAGCTTTCGTTTATGTGTCTTGGCCAAGTAGCCGCATACAGACATTGCGTAGGTTACCATCGGCGCCACAAAAGTGTTGACTATGAGTTCCTCTGGGCGGTGGGGTCACGGAGTTGCTGCAAAGCAGGGGACGGAGTTTATAAGACGAGTTCATAGACCTACTAACTTATGTGCACAGTACGCCTACAGGAAATACAGCCTACCGTACAGTACTCGACTTTCAGATAATTCTAGTTTCGCACACGTTTTCGGGGGAACGCATTATGTTCGAAAGTCGAAGACCTCCTGTATATGTATAAACGCGGTTTGATCAAAACGTTTGTGTGCTGTTATAAAACAAGAAAACTCGATTAGAAAAATTCTTGCAAGTTCAAAATAAATGATAAATAAATTAAAAAAATAGACGCAACACTCTGAGTCTGTGAGTAAATCATAGGAGGTTTGATCAAAAAGTTCGTGCAATTTTGCAGTTTCCATCGCTACAAGTGTCCGGTTAAAAAACTGTTTTTATGTGCTGTTGGTACACATGTTGGTGACTATCTTCTAGAATTTTAGCCCTATTTGATCTATAATTTAGATTTCACAGCTAATTGAGTAAGTCGTCCTTAGGTGTATTAGGCGATTTTTTTTATCGTTCTACAATGCAAATTGAAGAACATGGGTTAAATTTTTTGTTGAGATAAACTGTGAGATAAACTGCTGTTCCTGATAAACGTGTTCAGAAGCGTCTGGCGAGACAGTTGTACATGACTACGCTTCAAAGACTGCCGTAAATGAGTTGAAGATCGTGGTTGTCAGACGAAGATTATGTTTTTTGTGTTCCACGAAATTTCATTGCCAGGCACAGTGGTAAATAAAGAGTAATTAAGAGTACTGTTCGGACATTTTACGCCATTTATATAAAGCTGTTCGTAGAAAACGGCCAGATTTACGGAAGAATAATTTATGAAAATTGCAGCCCGATAATGCGTCTGGACGCAGGTCATTGCTTGTTAAGAGTTACGACAGGCTAGGCAAAAGAAAACGTCATAATAGATAGAGAGCCAGCAACGTGATCATTTAACCGGAAGATGTAAAGCTAGAAACCCTCTAGATCGAATGTACTTACTGCCATGAAACGTGAAATGACCGTCAGCTACTTCTCACCGGTTGCTTTACTTTCGAAAATTTGAATTGAAATTGCCAAAATTTTGCAGTTAATTTAACCGAGAGATAAATGGGAAATTTTGTTGTCAAAATGTTGGGCTTTCATGACTGGTTGAGGATTCAGGACGACTGATGGTCTAGCTCGTTGCAATTTTAAAACTGACGGGTTCAAATTTGGTTAAATTTTGTATCTAATTTAACCGAGCGATAAATGGACGGAATTTTCATCAAAATTACCAGCACACTACCCCAAACGCTATTCTAGGACGACTGACGGTGTAAGCAGTTGCAAATTCAAAACTGACGACAATTTAAATTTCAGTTGAAGGAAATTTAACTGAGCGATAAACGCCTGGAAATTCCGACAATTTTTCACATTTCGGTCAAGGAGTTAGAATATCACAAACTGACGTTCAATCACGTTGCTATTTCGAAACTGACGGATTTCAGATTTGGTTAAATTTTGCATCTAATTTAACTGAGAGATAAATGGTCGGAATGTTTATCAAAATGTCCAGCACACTGCCCTAAACGTTATTCTAGGACGACTGACGGTGTAAGTAGTTGCAATTTAAAAACTGACGACAATTTAAATTTAGGTTGAAGGAAATTTAACTGAGCGATAAATGCCTGGAAATTCCGACAATTTTTCACATTTCGGTCAAGGAGTTGGAATAAAACCAACTGACGTTCAAATCATGTTGCTATTTCAAAACTGACCGGTTCAAACGATACGGGATAAGTTCGATCGATATGTAGAAACATTATCCGGTGCAGATACTTTGCACGACACTCAAGGTATCTGCTGGCAGAAAGCGGAGTTAGTGAGCAATGTTACTCAGCTTCCACGAACTTCAACTGATTCGAATTCTGGTGGTACTAGAAAGAGAAAATGGACCATCGAATTCCCCGATAGTACTCTTCCTTTTTACCACAAAAACCTCGCCTTCTCCCGAACTTCACTGTTAACGGTCAACCACGTGTTTCAAACCCTGCTAATTTGCTGTCTGCCCGAATGCTCGATTTTGCTTGGTTGCTGGCAGTTACGGTTGGGGTGAAAGATACCCCTATGTGGGTTGGTTTCATTTCAAAAATTCTTATGGATTCAACTCCGCTTCAAAAAATTCATTACTTGCCAATCATAAATAAATCGCCAACGTCATATGATGTCGTTTACGAGACAATGAATCGTTCATTGACAATCGCAGATGACTGTGGTCAGAGGTTTATTTGTGTGACCTACGATCTGGCCATCGCTAAAATAGCCTACGCTATTCAATCTGAAGAGGGTGATCAATTTAATCGACTGTTTATTTAAATGGGAGGTTTTCACCTCAACATGGCGTATTTCAAAACGCTTGGGAAATTCATTGAAGATTGTGGTATTTCACACATTCTTGTCGAGAACGAAATTTTGGAATGCGGTTCTTTGTCAGGTTTCATATCAGCCACCCATTACAACAGGTGTAGACGCCTGCACCAAATTTGGTCAGTGACCATCCACGGTCTCTTCCTTGATTTTATTTTTTTTTAAACACACGGGCAAACACATCACAGAAGACATCAAATGCCAGCTAGAAACCTTCACGCAAAACCGAATCGATTTCAGAGAGCCTCATCTTTCAGCCGAATTGAACAACATTTTCTTGGAGTACGAGCATTTTTTCCAAAGAAACCTTACTGGGGAATTCGGGAAAACTGCTGTTTTATTGTGTATACCTGAAGTTGGTGGGTTATTACTTCATCCTCCAACGTAGCATTCGGACAGCTGATTATGAACTCTAGACTTACATTCTCCCCAAACTCACCAATCTATTCTTAGCCTTTAACTTACCAAACTATGCACGCTGGACCGTTCTCCACGAATTCCAAATGGTCAATATTGACTGACGCACCCTGGTGTGAAGAATGTGTTCTTAGAGGATGGGTCTTTTGCAGTAAGACGAACTCAAAATAATTTTTCAAAGTCGCCGGCGGATTTGGCGCTCGAACAATCGATCAATGCTGATACATCGCGTACTCTTGGAGGAAATCGACACTTTACCAATTCGTTGTCATGTCGCGAAAGATGGGCCAGAAACCACGGCGCCAGCACTGAGGTTATTTCCTTTGTGATGCATGAAACCGGTATCAAGAAAGCAGAGGATTAAGTCGTTGACTTGCAACCAAGCACAATTGTCAAGAACATTAATGCTGTGAAAAATCACAGAGTCTTTTGCAGGCTACATGAACCCGTTTTCATCTGAAATAGACAAAAATAAATTATTCAATGTTGTGACAGGAAGGGCAGCCAGTCAAGAAACTTGTGAATTTCTGCTCAATGTGGAGAAAATCGGGGATGATCAAAGAGAAACATTCATTTTGGAGACGAGTAACAGACCCAGAGGTTTTCAGAGAGAATAAAGCAAAACAAGGTCTGTACTTTTGCCAATGAAAACAAACAAATCGTTAAGAAAATAGACGGAAAGTGTACTTCTTTGAAAATGGATAAAGACCTGTTTGCGAGAATGTTGGCGCTCTCTCTCTCTCAAAAAAGATTGATCTTGAATACGTGTTGACCTTCCCATTGACGCCTGTTCCATCAACATTATGTAATCCTGATGGTAGTTTCATAAAAACTCAAAAGTCTACCCTTAGCAGGCATCTTGAAGGTAAATTAGATTCCAAATATCCTGAACCACAAAATTTTGATGCGGTACTCTTGGATGGATTTTTTTTTTATCCGCTTACTCGTTGACTTACCAAAAACATTTGGACAGATTGCACGGAAGTTGATGACTACGTTAAGTCACCAGCCTGCTAAGGTGGTGCATCTCATTTTTGACAGATATGTAAACCCATCATTGAAGGATGCGGAGAGACAGCGCCGAGGTAGTGTTTCAGTTGCTTATCAAATACTGGGGCCTGACCAACAAAAGCCGGCTGATTTTATGAAGGCCCTATCTAATCCTTTTTCAAAGAATCGTTCGTAAAGTTTTTGGTCAATTACTTGGAGTCCAAAGAAATGGCACCATTCTTGGAGGAAACTCGCTCGTTGTATATAACATGCGGGACACAGTGTTTCTCGTTCCAAAATGTGGACGAGACAATAACGAGGAAAGAAGAGACTGAACTCGAATGCGACCACGAGGAGGCTGATATACACATAATTTTCCATCTACCACGAATGCATCAGCATGCAAATGTGCTGGTCCGATCCTCAGACACGGACGTTATGGTTGTCCTCCTTTCCAATATGTGTAAACTGCCGGTGAACGTCAAGAACGTGTACCTTCAACTCGGGAACACCATTTCCGGTTCCAAAAGACTTTTAAATGTCACTGCGTTGTATAATACCCTCGGCAATGACTTATCAAGGGCCTTGACAACCTTTCACATGTTCACTGGAAGCGACCACACCCCTGCCTTTTTCAGGAGGGGTAAAATACAACCTTTCAAGGTATTGTCAAGTGATTCTCGTTTCATGAAGGCGTTCATCAATCTTGCCGATAATGTTGTGAATGAGGAAACATTCACGGTGATTGAGGAATTCACATGCAGGATGTATGGGGTACGGGGATGCAAAACCGTCAATGAAGCAAGGTACGAACTTTTCTGTAAAGCGTATAAGCCCCAAAAAAGCAATGAACCAGTACTAAAATTCGCTAGGTCATTTAACTCCACCAACATCCCTCCAAGCAAAACAGAACTATACGAGCAAATCAAAAGGGCCCACTGTCTCGGAGGTTTGTGGAGCAATGCTCACTGCCTGTTTGGCCCAATAAGCAACGCAGATAACAATGGATGGAAAGTCACAGAGGATCACATTGAGGCTGTTTGGTTCGCTGGAGAGATGGGGCCATCGAGCATTGATGAAATTTTGGGAAACGATGACGACCATGATGCCAATGCGGACGACGATTATGACGAAAAGACGATTTCTGAGTCAGGTAAGATGTACAGAAAAAAATATTTCTTGTCATAGTACAGGTAATTTTAGAATAGATAATTTATTTTACAAGTATGAAAACGTTGGTTGTTATGTACGTTTATTATTTGACACATTTATTCATGTAGCATTGTCGTTCAGCCATGAATGTAATTAATATTACATTGAAGCTTTCTCTTTGAATAATGATGATGAATAAATAATAAAAATGACTAAATAAACAAAACAATAATAATGTCTTGTTTGAATGTTTCAGATTATTCATCGTCGGATGAAGAATGAAGAAAATTCAAATACTTCTGTTGAAGAAATAATAATTATTATGTTCTGACCTATTTTGAAAATATTACTTGTAGATTTATTAAAACATTATTATTAAACCAAAACTCTTCTTTGAAACCAATTTTCCAAGTCGACTTAGTTATTTTTCCCCTACAGAAATTTCGAAGACCATTATTTGTACTCTAATCAAAATAAGTGAACAAATTAATTAAATTTACACTCATCAGTTTTGTAATAGCAACGTGATTTGAACGTCAGTTGGTTTTATTCTAACTCGTTGACCAAAACGTGAAAAAATATCGGAATTTCCAAGCGTTTATCGCTCAGTTAAATTTCCTTCAACTGAAATTTAAATTGTAGTCAGTTAAGAATTTGCAACTGCTTACACCGTCAGTCGTCCTAGAATAATGTTTAGGGCAGTGTGCTGATTATGTAAATTCCGACCATTTATGTCTCAGTTAAATTAGATGCAAAATTTAACCAAATTTGAACCCTTCAGTTTTGGATAGCAACATGATTTGAACGTCAGTTGGTGATATTCTAACTCCTTGACCGAAATGTGAAAAATTGTCGAAATTTCCAGGCGTTTTTCGCTCAGTTAAATTTCCTTCAACTGAAATTTAAATTGTCGTCAGTTAAGAATTTGCAACTGCTTACACCGTCAGTCGTCCTAGAATAACCTTTAGGGCAGTGTGCTGATTACGTAAATTCCGACCATTTATGTATCAGTTAAATTAGATGCAAAATTTAACCAACTTTGAACCCTTCAGTTTTGGATAGCAACATGATTTGAATGTCAGTTGGTGATATTCTAACTCCTTGACCGAAATGTGAAAAATTGCCGGAATTTCCAGGCGTTTATCGCTCAGTTAAATTTCCTTCAACTGAAATTTAAATTGTTGTCAGTTTTGAAATTGCAACTGCTTAGGCTACACAGTCAGTCGTCCTAGAATTACGTTTGGGGCAGTGTGCTGGACATTTTGATGAACATTCCGACCATTTATCTCTCGGTTAAATTAGATGCAAAATTTAACCAAATGTGAACCCGTCAGTTTTAAAATTGCAACGAGCTAGACCGTCAGTCGTCCTGAATCCTCAACCAGTGATAAAAGCCCAACATTTTGACAACAAAATTGCCCATCTATCTCTCGGTTAAATTAACTGCAAAATTTTGGCAATTTCAATTCAAATTTTCGAAAGTAAAGCAACCGGTGAGGAGTAGCTGACGGTCATTTCACGTTTCATGGCAGTAAGTACATTCGATCTAGAGGGTTTCTAGCTTTACATCTTCCGGTTAAATGATCACGTTGCTGGCTCTCTATCTATAATGATGACACGGCAACTGCCGTCTTCGCCAGATGTGTCCAAACGGGATCTTTCCTCCTCCCAGTAGTGGTAATTTCCACGAAGCGACAACGTTTCGCAACCGTTGAAGACGTAAAACGAAAATCGCTAAGCGAGCTCAAGGCTGTAGTAAAAAGTACATGCTTGAAATATTTTGAAGACTGCAAAACGGCTGGCTGTGTTAACATTCTACTGAGACTACTTTGAAGGGAGCAGTATAATTGTCGAAGAATGAAGGCATAATTTTAAAAATAAACAAGAACTGTATAAACTTTTCTTTCTGACCAAACCTCGTAGCCTACTGTTTGCTCTCAAGCGGGCTCAGCGGAGATAAAACTTCCGGAAAAGTGTCCGTATGCGATGGTGTTCAGGGAACGGTCTTGTTGGAAGTCAGGCAGTGGGCTTTACACGCCCACAACAATCCTCGGTCCAGGAGTCACTGAAGCTTTCGCTTATGGGTTTTGGCCAAGTATCCCCATACAAGGGGCGTAGCTCACCATCGGCGGCACATAAGAGGTGACGAGGAGTTTTTCTAGGTCATGGAGTTGCTGCAAAGCAGGAGACGGTGTTTATAAGACGAGCGCATGCTTGTGCAAAAAAGGGCTTGGTTGAAATATTTGGAGACTGCAAAACGGCTGGCCTAATCGTGTTACATTCGACTGAGACTACTTTGAAGGAGGGCAGAGTGTCGACGAATAAAGGCATCATTTTTAAAACAAACAATTACTGCATGGACTTTTTGACCAAACCTCGTACTGTTGTGTGTGTGTGTGTGTGTGTGTGGGCGCGCGCGCTGTACGGTAACAGGTTATTGCACAAACGAGCGCAGCAGCAGCAGCAGCAGTAGTGGCGCGCAATTGCGTAACGCCAGCCACAATAAAACACACGGCGCGGCGCAACAGCGCAGCAGCACACATTTGACCTGACACGTGTAAATTACGTAGTGAATTCATCATCGCCCCAGCGATTGACCTTTTGCCGGCCAACATATTTTATATAATATACACGACCATTACACACAGAAACAAACAAACAGGTTGCGGCGGCTAGATAGATTAGATACGTTGGACAGATAGTGGAGACCAATGAAGTTATTTAAACCAAACAACAGACACCTCGTTCACAATTAATACTACTACTACTACTACTACTACTACTACTACTACTACTACTACTACTACTACTACTACGTTGGGTAGTGAGTGGCGCCAACGTAATAAACACACACACACACACACACACACACACACACACACACACACACACACACACACACACACACACACACACACACACTGCGGCGGCAAGCAATACCGGTTTCTTCAATATTATTAGCGGGTTGCGTGTTGGATAGTATATCCACCTGCTGAGTTCTGTACTCCTGTTCCATCTCAACACCGTTCCGTTCTAGCTCTCTATCTGCGCCAATCTACGATAAATTTAAATTAAAGCCCAGCGCACGCACGCACACACACACACACACACACACACACACACACACACACACACACACACACACACACACACACACACAGTTATCCTTCTTCTTCTCTCTGTATGGTGCCCCGCTCTAATTAAAACTGGCAGTAAATATATCTTCATAAATCAAGTCCGGTCCGGTGGAGTATGTCTTGTCCACCACACACGGTCCGGTAAGCACGCAGCACGATCGTGTGTGACGACGGACGGGCGTTGTTACACGAGTTTCACTGTAGTACTCGGTCCGAATCGAACCAACTATTCTAATTACTGTACCAGATGCAACGGCCAAGGATATTTATTTCATAAAAACAAGAGAGTAATTGAATACGATGTAATTAAAATGCAAGAGAGCGAGAGAGAGTGTGTGTGGTTTATGGTGATGGAAACTGTGATTTATTGACCAATAACGGGGTAACGTGAGTTTTTGATCAATACCGTTAGGTTGGAGGTTTGTCATGTTCCGCTTGCTTCTTTCTACGTCGTCGACGACCCGACCGCTCTCAACGGTTTTCGTTTTGTTTTTCAGTTTCCCTGGTGAACTGAGACCAAAAATCTACCGGCTGTGGGGGGTCAATTAGTTAGCTAATTGAGGGTGAGTGTACGCCGAGGCCGGGTGTTTCAGTGCGCGGTTTGTGCTTTCTGGGCGAAAACCGCCCTGCGCCCTCGTCATGGATGTAAATTTTACGGGAAGAGCTCAAGACACTTGCCTCATAGCCGGCCTTGTCGGGTACAGTTTCTTCTTCTTCCCCAACACTACAGCCCAAAGTGAGCCCTGGCTTCCAACACAAATCAAAGTCTTCTGTCCATTGCCATCTCATTGTAACCTCCACACATCCATTCTTCTGAGGTCTTCTAGCACATCATCCAACCATCTTATCCTAGGTTGGGCCCTCTTTCTGTTTTTATAGGGTTGTGCCCTCAATATATACATTTTTTTTTGGGATACGTTGATCATCGACCCGCCCTAGCCATTGTATTCGTTGAGCCTTTATGAATCTTACAATGTCCTCATGATTCAGTAGCTCATCTATCTCCTGGTTATTTCTTATTCTCCATTCGGGCCATAAACACGTCTTACGCTCTTTCTTTCAAACCTTCTTAGTGTTACTTCTTCCTTTTTTGCCAAAGCCTAAGCCTCGCCTCCGTAAGTAACAACCGGTCTGATAAGTGTCTTATATACTTTTTATTTTTGTGTTATGACTAATGAGTTTGCTTACCAATAGTATGCTGTTGGCATAATATGCCCTATTTCCTATTTGTATCCTGTTATTATTGTCGTGTTTATGGACCCTTCATTGTCTATCATGTTACCCATGTATCTGAACGTATTAACCGCTCTGATGCAGAAGTCAGCATGTATTTAGTTTTGCTGATATTTACCATTCAGTCCCAATCCAGCGGATTTTTGATTCAGCTGATTTTGTATATTAATGTTAAGTTAGGTAAGTTCCAGACGATCTTTGCGACAATCAACCGTACTTTTGTTTTATAAAGTAAATTAAAGTTTTATAAAGTTATAGCGGTCCCCGTAGTGGTCCTGCGGGTGTGAATTATGGACAACAACCAAGAAACAAGACAGTAAAATACAGGAAATGGCTCTCTTAAGAAGAGTTATAAGGTGTTATATAAACTTGAGCGTATATGGAATGAAGCCATAAGAGAAGAGTTACAAGTTTTAAACATGAATGAAAAATTAAAAGAATACAAATAACGGTGGAAAGAACACTTAGAAAGACTGTCAGATTCCAGATTCGCCAAACAAGCCTGGAGATACAAGCCTGTAGGACGCAGTTGTGTGGGTAGAACCAGGAACAGACGGCTGCAGGATCTTTGAAGGCGGAACAGGCAGCACCTTGGCTGTGCCGTGTTGTGAACATGATGCTGATGATATTTATGTTCTTCCACGAAACGTTTATGCCTTAATTATCTCATGTTTACAGTTAACTTCGTGTAGAGCTTTCGCTAGTGTAACTCGCTACGACGTACCCCGTACACAATGTTGCTGCAATCGTGTGCTTCTGCTCTACACTAACATGCACTGGGTTATCAACAATATATCAACAATCAATTACACGCTGAACTTTACTGATAAACGTTGACTTTTGTTTTCGCATATCTTTGGTGTGATAAAGGATTGGAATGTAGAAAACATTGTTACGTCAATCGAATCTTAATTTAAATGAAAACTTTAAACTCTTGTAAGCTTTTAGATAAGTGCAGTGAACGGCTGCTCTTTCTAAGACGATAAACCTTAAGTTTTCGTCTTGCGATTTTCAGGAGAGGATCGCGTCTATGTAGAAAAAGTGTGAATATAAACAGAAATGGCAAAGACGATTCGTGCAGACATGAAGTGATTTTGTTGGTCTCATACCGTGATAACAAGAGTGACAGACTAAAAGACTCTAACGATGGTAACAAGAGTAACAGGCCTAACAATCTGAAACCATGATAACAAGAGTAACGTACTTAACAATCTCAAACCATGATAACAAGAGTAAAAGACTTTACAATCTCACACCATGATAACAAGAGTAACAGACTTAACAAACTCAAACCATGATGACAAGAGTAACATACTTAACAATCTCAAACCATGTTAACAAGATAATTATTAGTTTTGATTTAACTTTCACTTGTAAACTTACTTGTTATTTTCACTCAACGATCGTTTCGGAGTGGTGTGCTCTTCGTCAGTGAGTTTGTTGAATGCAGAATGCGCAAACTGTCGGTAATACTATGTATAACGGTATTGGTTAACAGGTTGTGTGTGGGTGGAGGTGGAGGGGATTGGCGCTGGAGTTTGAATTGTTGTAGGTGTTGTTTATTACTATGTCAAATAGTGTGTTTGATTTAAATTGTAATTGGTCATTGAGTATGTTGTTGGGTTGTGTTTTGTTGTGTTTGTATATTTCAAATTGTTCTGTGGTGTTAAGTTTACGACTTTTTGGGTGGTAATGTAAAATTTTAGATTGTTTTTTCTATTGGTGTAACTGTGGTTTTCCGTTTTATTGTGAAAACTGTATTTTATAATTATAAATCGAAGGGGAGAAAGCTTCCTATTGAATGGAACTTGGCATGCTGTGCTCCCAATCCAACCAGACGGTACTTGAAGCTGACTGGTTGGTGCTGCTTTCCAGCTTGGATCGTGCTGGCATGAACGTTTATGTAGGTGGGTCTTCTCAGGCAAAATCACAATTCTCTACCACATCACTGGGGTGAATTGGCGGACACCGTGCCAACTGCTTCCAATACTGAAGATGGCCTCCGATGGTGGGGCCAAAACATCTGCAAACAGAAACGCAAGACCACAGCCTAACGACTTAGCGGGGCCGAAACACCTGCAAACAGAAACGCAAGACCACATCCTAACGACATGGCGGGGCCGAAACATCTGCAAACAGAAACGCAAGACCACAGCCTAACGACTTAGCGGGGCCGAAACATCTGCAAACAGAAACGCAAGACCACAGCCTAACAACTTAGCGGGGCCGAAACACCTGCAAACAGAAACGCAAGACCACAGCCTAACGACATGGCGGGGCCGAAACATCTGCAAACAGAAACGCAAGACCACAGCCTAACGACATGGCGGGGCCGAAACATCTGCAAACAGAAACGCAAGACCACAGCCTAACGACTTAGCGGGGCCGAAACATCTGCAAACAGAAACGCAAGACCACAGCCTAACGACTTGCCGGGGCCGAAACATCTGCAAAGAGAAACGCAAGACCACAGCCTAACGACTTGGCGGGGCCGAAACATCTGCAAACAGAAACGCAAGACCACAGCCTAACGACTTAGCGGGGCCGAAACATCTGCAAACAGAAACGCAAGACCGCAGCCTAACGACTTAGCTGGGCCGAAACATCTGCAAACAGAAACGCAAGACCACAGCCTAACGACTTAGCGGGGCCGAAACTTCTGCAAACAGAAACGCAAGACCACAGCCTAACGACTTAGCGGGGCCGGAACATCTGCAAACAGAAACGCAAGACCACAGCCTAACGACTTAGCGGGGACGAAACATCTGCAAACAGAAACGCAAGACCACAGCCTAACGACTTGGCGGGGCCGAAACATCTGCAAACAGAAACGCAAGACCACAGCCTAACGACATGGCGGTGCAGAAACATCTGCAAACAGAAACGCAAGACCACAGCCTAACGACTTAGCGGGGCCGATACATCTGCAAACAGAAACGCAAGACCACAGCCTAACGACTTGGCGGGGCCGAAACATCTGCAAACAGAAACGCAAGACCACAGCCTAACAACTTGGCGGGGCCGAAACATCTGCAAAAAGAAACGCAAGACCACAGCCTAACGACTTGGCGGGGCCGAAACATCTGCAAACAGAAACGCAAGACCACAGCCTAACGACTTGGCGGGGCCGAAACACCTGCAAACAGAAACGCAAGACCACAGCCTAACGACTTAGCGGGGCCGAAACATCTACAAACAGAAACGCAAGACCACAGCCTAATAACTTGGCGGGGCCGAAACATCTGCAAACAGAAACGCAAGACCACAGCCTGTAATGATCGAAATTTAAAAAATTTTTAATTCCTCGATCAAGTGACACGTTCCCACACTCAAGTCGACGGACACAAGCCCAGGTCGTAAATAATGACGAATCGAGGGCACGTCAAACCCGACGACAGTGCGAAGACAAAGAAAAAATGTCTGAGCACTGCACACAATAAGAATTTCAAGGCGTCGCTGACAGCTAGCCGTTTGTCACAATTTACAGCACCCAACAATCTGAAACAAAGACTTCGTACAGCTGCCGAGTTACACGGAATCGAGATGGAAGGCCTGCTGTGGAGGCAAAGCGTAACTGCTCAATTATGAAAGGCTTTACTATGTTACAAAAGGAGTACAGAGCAATTTTAACGGGGAGATAGACAATAGACGTAACTCAGTGAATACTGCCAGTGCGTCCTGCACAGCGTACAATCAAACCCTTGACAGTTTACTGAAATTTACGACTGGAAAGTAGAGTTCCACCGAAATGACGACAACGAAGGGTTGATAATCGGCGGAACGAACGTCGTGGAACTTAGACAATTAACCAAGACTTTGGAGTCTGTTAACAAAAGCTCAGTCAGAACCTTAGGGAAAGTCTAAACAAAGGATAACAGAAGGCCATGAAATTGCCCTAATTTCTTAGAATCTGTGCTACGCTCGTCACATGAAACACTCCGGGGATGACGACGACCAACCAGCATCAAGCATCTTCTAAGAGAGCTCGTGGAGAGAGTAGGAAGGGTTCGGCCGACGAATCGTGAAACAGAGGATGAGATCTACAGAAGGGTAGGAATTTGTACGACCAATCAGGAGTACGAGGAGGCGTAGAAATCCAAAACTTAGACTTATGGGTAAGATGTTCCAATAAAACTGTTTGGCGAAGACGCGGAGCGGGCAGTCAGTAATTTTCAATCGGATAGTCAAGTAGTTAATCGGGCAGTCAGTCATTCAATCGAACAGTTAGTCGCAGTTAACAGTCAGTCGTTAGTCAAGAGTATGTAGTTAATAGTAGCAGTTGATAGTCGCAATTAATAGTCAGAAGTTAGTGCGTACGATAGACAGACGATTGATTATGTCGAAACAGTAATACGGTTCGTGATAGAAACAGTTTGTGCGACCGACCGGATTCACTAATTTGTAAATTCATAAGTGAACAAAGACATCGGTATAGTCACACTTATACACAATTCTGTGCGGAAACATAAACTATAAATGCGCACGGGACTTGAAATCTCAACTGACGCGCACATAATAACATACTAATTAACACTTAAAGTAGAACAGTGAGTGACGCTTCAAACATTCTCACACCACAAGGTATCACCATGTTGAACAAGTAATTGAATAAACAGTACCAAACAACTAAGCACGCAGTACGCGGTACACCCAGATAGACGGCACAGTTAACCAAGTACACAAACATGGCAAACTTTCAGAACAATTCAGTGTAATGACAACATTAACACCTCACTATTTGAACTCCGGACACTCGACATCAGCGGGTTACCACAACACCACACACATGACGGGAGTGGAGATTTAGTGGAGTGAAGTGAAGTTATCAGTGCTCTGCGTAACAGTGATTATGATCTTCAACGAATCATCTAGAAAGTGTCTTCTCACGACGACGGAATTGGATAAACACTCTCAAAGATAAGCTTTATGTCTACTTAATCTTAGTAGTATATACTACTGTTCTGTTGCCTCTTTTCAAAGAACTAACCCCAAGAGAATAATTACATATGAGTCATATGAATCATAAAATCTATAAAATAACACTAACGTAATTCGTTATCTGAGAAATAATGAACGCATTTTAGGTAGGAATAAGTATAATTGTTGATTGTTTATTATTCGTGTATATTTATATATGTGCATTATTTACTGCATTTGAATGTACCATGTGTTTATGTTTCAGGAAACATCGTATAAATTGAATAATTGTATTTATATCATGTGTTTTAATATGTATGTAATTTGCAGGATATAGTTACTTACTTCAGTAACATGTGTAATAAATAAGTAGTTAATTTACAGTATTCATGCGTTCATTATTGAAATTTCACCTTTGTTATTGATGTATTTTCATTCTAAGTATTACACTAAAAATCTCATAACTTATGCTAAACATCAATGGATACAATAAACTCGACCATTGAAACGTCTGATTAATAGACTCATAAAATCGTATTTAATCAGTCACTGTGTTGAGTCAAATCTGACGAATAGAAATAATTTTAGATATATCAATTTTAACGTATTACATAAATCTTTAATTAATATGATTCATAATTGTTGAGTAATTAATCCGCGCAGATAATTAGCACAGATTAATATTCACTAGATGTAAATGGTTTACACAATTAATTACCGCAGATGTAAATTACATTTACACCATTAACTGTAAATGGCTGCACAACGCGTGGCATTAAATGTAAATGGCGTCCAGCTTTAGGGCGAGATACATATGAGAAAGTAATAAACTCACATAAAATACCACTAATCCCATTTACTAAATGTAAATCATTTATATCGCTAAATATAAAATGGCGCCCAACGTGGGGCTTGGCAATTACACATTAATTAATTCAATCACGATTAGCATAATAAATAAACCCCATTTATGCTAAATATAAAATGGCGCCCAACGTGGGGCAAAAGAGAGCAGACAGTAGTATTTAGACTAATTACAATAATATAGTACGTAAGATATTATTAAATAAGTGTAAGGTTAGCTTGACTGGTAAATGATAACGCGAAGCAAGGCAAAAATGGCTAGCGGAAGTTCTGATAGCATGGACTTTGACGTTAACAACCAGTTGGGCGCACCCGACACCAACGAAGAAAACTCATCAGTCGTCGAACCAAATATGACGGAGGAGACGTCAGAGGTCAGAGCGCGGGGACAGGAGTCACAGCAACCACAGAACTCCCAACAACAGGAAGAAGTGACATTGCGCACGCTAATGGACTTCATGCGGACGCGAAATGAAAGTCTCAATCAGAAATTCGACAAGCATTTTAAAGAGATTAAGGAAGTGATCGATGAAGGGTGTGACAAATTCAACAAAAATTTAGATAGCTATACAAAAGAAATTACGCAAATTATGGATGAGCAGTTCACACTGTTTCGCACAGAAATACGTGAATACAAGGATACCTGGAACGTGGATGGAAACGAAGTCCAGAAGAAGCAAGAAGAAGTGGTGAATGAGAATTACGAAGATGCACGGAAATTACAAGACACTGATAACACTGTCGATTTTACAGATGTGTCAGATACTAAAAAATTATCAACCGTTCGATCTAACGTAAGTTCAAGAAACAAATGGATTAAGAAGAAAAATGACTTTGTTCCTTTGTATATGAGGAAGTGGGAAGAGGAGTATCCAGACGTGGATAAAGATAGTAAAATTTTACTACTACCAGGTAGAACGCATAAAAGGTACAAATTAAGAAACGCGAGAATAGATACGGCATCAGTGAATTCTATGATGAAGTATCCAGCTTGTGAAATAAGCGTAGATCGGCGAAGTAGTCGAGCTGCATCAATAAGAAGCATGAAGGGAAAGTTTAAAGTTGAAACAAATACCGCATGTTATAAGGCTAAAAGCAAATTTACACAAGCCATGGATGACATGAAACGGAAGGACCTACAAGATCCGTATGCATGTTCATCATGGACAAGAAACGTCATGAGGAAGAGGAGAAGAAGAATCTCCACTAGACGACTTAAAAATGTTGTAAAGGATCGTGATAGTACTGGAGGAAGAGACCAAGCACTCGGGGTAAGATCTCTTAGGAACGTAAGAAACAAAATTTTGTTATGTAAGCACATGAGTAGTAAACTGACTGTCGAACAACGGAATTGTATACAGGCTTGGAAACGGCGGCAAAAACTACTCACTGTATATGTGAGCAATGAAAGTACGGTTGCGAAGGGTTGTCTAAGCCAAGGAAGGCAGTTTAAAGCGTGCTGGCCTGAGGAAGACCGACAAAAGGGAAAGTGGGACACACTTCTCACTCACTCACATAGAACGAGACGGAGAATGGTCATAAATCTTAGGCGCGCAAGTGCAGCACATTGTAGCGGAATAACGGGGACGGCCAACCAGCCGTTGGAAAAAATATGTTACACAAAACCCAAGGTCAAACACCTTACTGTTTACCAACAAAAACGCGTGCGTTAGTAACAGCACGATAGTGACGGGACATAAAAATATGTCATCACAAATGTAAATTAAGAATGAATAATGAAAACGTATTAAGAAGACGATTTTAAGAATGTTTGAAAATGTAATGATGAAATTAGATAGTACTGAATAAAATACATTAAATACATTGGTTGTATGGGAATACATAAACCAAATAAAGTAATTAAAGATGAATATTGATGAATGAAGAGTAGAAGATTAATGAATGAAATTAAAACAAAGCCACGTATGAGCTTGTAGAACATACGGCAAATCAAAGTGCATTAAATGTATCATGAGCCAGCGAACGGAAGTATAGATAACACGAGTGGTAGCGACGACTCCCGGCGACCAGCAGAAGACATAGTTTAGGTAATTTGCTCGCGCGGCCAGTCCAGCTAACCAAATAATGATATGCATTTTACTTGTTGTGTTTAGTCTGTATTTCAATGCTAACTGTGTTTGTGATCAGCACATAATTGTCATTCGTTATGTTAATTAGACATATAAATATCAACATATACAGAAAGTGATTTGTGAAATGTACCATGTGTCAGAAGGACAGTGTAATACTATGACACAGGACACCAAAGACGTTAATAATTATGAATAATAACTCGTTAAAGTGTAGAGACCAGAATAACTTGTTTATGTACATAATAATTCAAAATGGACGATTGTTTTATAACTTTAAGAGTATGCATCACGAAGTATGCTGATTCCTTAACTATTTAATTAATGTGTATGTTTCTTTTATCAATGTAATCATTTATAATATGTTACGAATTGATCATATGTATATATTTGTTAGAATCAACTGTATTCTTGAGACAGTAATAACAAGTTTAAAAGTATTTTATTGCTACATAGGTCATCGACATAAGATCGATTAATATAATGGGTAGCTAATCTACAGCTTATCTAGTACATTGTATATAAACAGTAACGAAACAAACTGTCAAATGGACAAACGTCCATGTCTTAAATTCAATTATTTACTCGAAATCGTATTGTACAGTCCGCATATGGACAGACAAAGTGTAAAAAATGCGTTCATTCACTCAGATGTGTGGCAATAAATTCATATGAACATATAAAACATTAAGATGGGGAATAACAATTAATTGCTTCCTATGAGAGATAGATGTCAGTCAACCATGTCCATTCCGAAGCAGGCATCCACGACTGGGACAGAGCGCAGAAATTGGATCAGATGTCTCCCGAAGTCCAACATCCAATCCAATTTGGGGACAATGTAATGATCGAAATTTAAAAAATTTTTAATTCCTCGATCAAGTGACACGTTCCCACACTCAAGTCGACGGACACAAGCCCAGGTCGTAAATAATGACGAATCGAGGGCACGTCAAACCCGACGACAGTGCGAAGACAAAGAAAAAATGTCTGAGCACTGCACACAATAAGAATTTCAAGGCGTCGCTGACAGCTAGCCGTTTGTCACAATTTACAGCACCCAACAATCTGAAACAAAGACTTCGTACAGCTGCCGAGTTACACGGAATCGAGATGGAACGCCTGCTGTGGAGGCAAAGCGTAACTGCTCAATTATGAAAGGCTTTACTATGTTACAAAAGGAGTACAGAGCAATTTTAACGGGGAGATAGACAATAGACGTAACTCAGTGAATACTGCCAGTGCGTCCTGCACAGCGTGAAAACAAACCCTTGACAGTTTACTGAAATTTACGACTGGAAAGTAGAGTTTCACCGAAATGACGACAACGAAGGGTTGATACTCGGCGGAACGAACGTCGTGGAACTTAGACAATTAACCAAGACTTTGGAGTCTGTTAACAAAAGCTCAGTCAGAACCTTAGGGAAAGTCTAAACAAAGGATAACAGAAGGCCATGAAATTGCCCTAATTTCTTAGAATCTGTGCTACGCTCGTCACATGAAACACTCCGGGGATGACGACGACCAACCAGCATCAAGCATCTTCTAAGAGAGCTCGTGGAGAGAGTAGGAAGGGTTCGGCCGACGAATCGTGAAACAGAGGATGAGATCTACAGAAGGGTAGGAATTTGTACGACCAATCAGGAGTACGAGGAGGCGTAGAAATCCAAAACTTAGACTTATGGGTAAGATGTTCCAATAAAACTGTTTGGCGAAGACGCGGAGCGGGCAGTCAGTAATTTTCAATCGGATAGTCAAGTAGTTAATCGGGCAGTCAGTCATTCAATCGAACAGTTAGTCGCAGTTAACAGTCAGTCGTTAGTCAAGAGTATGTAGTTAATAGTAGCAGTTGATAGTCGCAATTAATAGTCAGAAGTTAGTGCGTACGATAGACAGACGATTGATTATGTCGAAACAGTAATACGGTTCGTGATAGAAACAGTTTGTGCGACCGACCGGATTCACTAATTTGTAAATTCATAAGTGAACAAAGACATCGGTATAGTCACACTTATACACAATTCTGTGCGGAAACATAAACTATAAATGCGCACGGGACTTGAAATCTCAACTGACGCGCACATAATAACATACTAATTAACACTTAAAGTAGAACAGTGAGTGACGCTTCAAACATTCTCACACCACAAGGTATCACCATGTTGAACAAGTAATTGAATAAACAGTACCAAACAACTAAGCACGCAGTACGCGGTACACCCAGATAGACGGCACAGTTAACCAAGTACACAAACATGGCAAACTTTCAGAACAATTCAGTGTAATGACAACATTAACACCTCACTATTTGAACTCCGGACACTCGACATCAGCGGGTTACCACAACACCACACACATGACGGGAGTGGAGATTTAGTGGAGTGAAGTGAAGTTATCAGTGCTCTGCGTAACAGTGATTATGATCTTCAACGAATCATCTAGAAAGTGTCTTCTCACGACGACGGAATTGGATAAACACTCTCAAAGATAAGCTTTATGTCTACTTAATCTTAGTAGTATATACTACTGTTCTGTTGCCTCTTTTCAAAGAACTAACCCCAAGAGAATAATTACATATGAGTCATATGAATCATAAAATCTATAAAATAACACTAACGTAATTCGTTATCTGAGAAATAATGAACGCATTTTAGGTAGGAATAAGTATAATTGTTGATTGTTTATTATTCGTGTATATTTATATATGTGCATTATTTACTGCATTTGAATGTACCATGTGTTTATGCTTCAGGAAACATCGTATAAATTGAATAATTGTATTTATATCATGTGTTTTAATATGTATGTAATTTGCAGGATATAGTTACTTACTTCAGTAACATGTGTAATAAATAAGTAGTTAATTTACAGTATTCATGCGTTCATTATTGAAATTTCACCTTTGTTATTGATGTATTTTCATTCTAAGTATTACACTAAAAATCTCATAACTTATGCTAAACATCAATGGATACAATAAACTCGACCATTGAAACGTCTGATTAATAGACTCATAAAATCGTATTTAATCAGTCACTGTGTTGAGTCAAATCTGACGAATAGAAATAATTTTAGATATATCAATTTTAACGTATTACATAAATCTTTAATTAATATGATTCATAATTGTTGAGTAATTAATCCGCGCAGATAATTAGCACAGATTAATATTCACTAGATGTAAATGGTTTACACAATTAATTACCGCAGATGTAAATTACATTTACACCATTAACTGTAAATGGCTGCACAACGCGTGGCATTAAATGTAAATGGCGTCCAGCTTTAGGGCGAGATACATATGAGAAAGTAATAAACTCACATAAAATACCACTAATCCCATTTACTAAATGTAAATCATTTATATCGCTAAAAGCCTAACGACTTGGCGGGGCCGAAACATCTGCAAACAGAAACGCAAGACCACAGCCTAACGACATGGCGGTGCCGAAACATCTGCAAACAGAAACGCAAGACCACAGCCTAACGACTTGGCGGGGCCGAAACATCTGCAAACAGAAACCCAAGACCACGGCCTAACGACTTGGCGGGGCCGAAACATCTACAAACGGAAACGCAAGACCGCAGCCTAACGACTTAGCGGGGCCGAAACATCTGCAAACAGAAACGCAAGACCGCAGCCTAACGACTTAGCTGGGCCGAAACATCTGCAAACAGAAACGCAAGACCACAGCCTAACGACTTAGCGGGGCCGAAAAATCTGCAAACAGAAACGCAAGACCACAGCCTAACAACATAGCGGGGCCGAAACATCTGCAAACAGAAACGCAAGACCACAGCCTAACAACATAGCGGGGCCGAAACATCTGCAAACAGAAACGCAAGACCACAGCCTAACAACTTAGCGGGGCCGAAACATCTGCAAACAGAAACGCAAAACCACAGCCTAACAACTTAGCGGGGCCGAAACATCTGCAAACAGAAACGCAAGACCACAGCCTAACAACTTAGCAAATAATGTTTCAAATTTTTTTACGCCGGCCGTGAAAGCCTTAGAAAAACTTTATTTTATTAATTTACAAATATTCTAATTCCTTTAGTTCTACAATTTATAAGCATTATTTCAACGCACGCA
This sequence comes from Magicicada septendecula, assembly GCA_034769895.1. Taxonomy (NCBI): domain Eukaryota; kingdom Metazoa; phylum Arthropoda; class Insecta; order Hemiptera; family Cicadidae; genus Magicicada; species Magicicada septendecula. Next base: position 1,423,002,224 of record CM068367.1, on the reverse strand, counting down.
GCTGGCTTAGAAATAGATCTATGTTAAGTAATTATGAAATGTCTTTGAAATTTTTAATAGCTCCCGGGAGGGGGAGATCGATCTACTGATTGCCCCCCCCCCACTACCACCACCACCACAGTTACGCCACTATAGTGAGACCAAAGAGAGAGAGAGAGAGAGAGAATACATTTTACATCTTTCTCATAGGATGCAATGCAAACGCGCTAAAACTATTCTGTAATCCGATACTAATCGCTTACAAATACCACTTGATCGGCAGCAGCAGCAGCAGCAGCAGCAGCTACTGTACACACAGCTTTGTTAATCTGTTACTTGCTATTCGTCTTGTCTTGCTGCTTGTTTACCGTTCCTAAGATTCCCGATAATACGTAACTGTGTAGAAATATTTTAAATTCTTCCGGCACATCACGCCGTGTAAACACACGAACGAACACAACACAGCGACTTCGTTGTTTCTAACTACTGATATACGAATACTTCATGAATTACTCGTATAATGTTTCTCTCTCTCTCTCTCTCTCTCTCTCTCTCTCTCTCTCTCTCTCTCTCTCTCTCTCTCTCTCTCTCTCTCTCTCTCTCTCTCTCTCTCTGACAATACAGCTCTGTCATTTATCGCGGTCTACGTTGATGTTAACCATTTCCTAATCACAGTTTCTTTTATCCCCCTTAATTCATCTAAATTTATTTAGGTCTACTTTTCGTCATCGCTTTTCATGAAAGTCTGTCCTCTTGCAAACTCGTGTTCATTGCATTTCAGTATTTTCAACTACAGTATATAACAGTCAGTGTGTGTATATAGGTGTCGCTTTGTGCGTGACAGAGATGTCTAATTGAAACACCCCATCATCATCGCCTTCACAACACGGCGTAGGCAAGGTGCTGTCTGTTCCGCCTTCAGAGATCCTCCCCCGCCGTCTCCTCCTGGGTCCACCCACACACCTTTGCTCTACGGGTTTGTATTTCCAGACTTGTTTAGCATTGTTTGGAATCTGATATTCTTTCTAAGCGTTCTTTCCACCGTTGTTTGTACTCTTTTGATTTCTCATTCAAGTTAAAAACTTGTAACTCTTCTCTTATGAACTTGTTCTTTATACGGTCAAGTTTAGAACACCTTTTAACTCCTCTTAAGAATGCCATTTCCAAGGCCTGTATTTTACTGTCTTGTTTCTTGTTTGTTGGTGACCCCGTTGATGAAGAACAGTATGGATCTAGATCGGAAGGTGGCAGCAGTAGCCACCAGTACCAAGTTAGGGCATAAGGGAAACGATTCTGGACCGGGGTATCTTTGGAATATTATAATTGGTTTTAGTCGGCTGTTGCGTCCTATTGTTATAGGATTGTATTTTGCTGCTGCCTTGCAGTTGGGTGTTGGGGCATCAAAGGCTAGGGGAAGACAACCCTGAATAACAATGACCGGGAGTCATGGTCCGTAAGAAGGCAGTCCCTCGACGTGAATTACCCATCTATATGCTGGTAACCTGTAATGGGGTTACATTAAGTAATTAATTTAAATTACTCACAACTTTCAAACAACACAGCCGGACGGAAACAAGTCTTTAATTTCCGATCACTAAGAATTCACAATTTTGTCGCGTTTACTTGCTGAACTGCTACTTGTCATGTTCCGGACGAGGCCTTTCAGTGTTTCTACCGTTTTCAAGTCCTAAACCACGACCTAATTCAAATGACAAGATGAGTAAGAATTCAGACTAACAACAACCAAAGTAGAGAACTGACTTATCGACAAACAGATCTAATAAAAATTCCTGGTCTCATCGATTTCTTCATATCATGACGGCTTCCTACAAACTTTATTGACACGGAGAAAACCTTTGTTTAGACTCGGATCATTCTACAACAATTGTAGATAACTCTGAGTGAAAGAATGATTAATTCTGAGCGAGGGAGAATAGGCCAACATCATAATCCTTGAAAGCAGCTGACTGTGTCGGCTTTAGAGATGATTGGGTTTGTATTAGTAGCAACATTAGGCTTGGATATTGCGAAATTCATGGGAAGGAGAAGGATCTCCGTAACTAGGAGCTGCTCGGGGGGAGGGGATGAGACTAGCTTGAAGATTGGACCCCCTTTATTTGATTAATTTACAAATGTTGTAATTTATTTTATTTCTACAATTATTTATATGCCTTGTTTTAACACAAACAACAGTCTTGAATATAGGCCTTCGGTAAGTGGTTATGGACTTTTTCTCAAATATCTAACAGCTGTTGGAGGGGAGGGGGTTGATTCCCTGCACGCCACTGCTCCGACAGAAAACTTCTTAGTAACAAAATTGAACAACTCAAATTAGTATTGCAAATAGTTTAAGAAATGTTAATAACTTCCTAACAAATATGAGAATAATGAATTTAAGAAATAGATAATCATACAAATTATAACATATCTTTTTCATTGTTAGTTCTCGCACTTAGCTCCCCCTCCAAAGTAAAACCCATCAATATCTTCCTTTTAAATAAATTAATTAATTTTAATCCTTCCTTTATATTTTCAAATATTTTGTATTTTGTATTGTATTTCAAATTCCTATTTTATTTATTAATTTTATTTAATAATAATAATTTTGCATAAGATTCTATAAAGTAATGGCAACACCTGCTTTAACTTACGGAAGTGAAACTTGAACGATGACGAGAAATGATGAGCGAAGAATACAAACAAGTGAAATGAAGTTCTTGAGTAAAACCATAGGTGGCACCCTTAGAGTGTGACGATTTAAATGGTAAATAAAAAAAAAAAATTAATAATAAAAATATAAAAAAAAACGAAAGTAAGTAAGTACTTTAAATCGCACGATTAAACCAAATACCCCTGAACTAACTCATAATAGTAATGAGAATTAAATTAAGAAAATCTAACTAAATAAGTAATTAAAAATCTGAATGTAAAAGTTAAGAATAAAACAGTTAACCCTTTAGTAAATTTATCATGCGTTGACCTGCCTATTCCGGACACAACGTGCATACCGAACCGGCAGTAAATTAGAAATATCTGTAAATCGTAATGTAAATAATTAATAATTTAAAGTCACAAGTAGTAGCAATAATAATCCCTGTAAACAAGATAAGTCTAGATAGTTTTTTTGTCTTACTATAAGAATGTATTATTAATAAAGAGTTGGAACTATATTATGGCGGAGTACTCACTCCGCGTGGTTGCAATCTACCTGTTGTAACAATGCAAGAGTAACGATGCGGCGTTCAGACTGTAAACACCTCCAAGCGAGGGCTCTTCATAAAATGTTTTGTTTTTGATTTTTTAATTGAGTGTTAGCTTCCACTAAAAGCGTGGAGAGCTAGTTATATTTTGAAGGTGTAGTGAGGAATTTGTTAGAAAGTGTGATAATGTAAAAAGAATTAGTATATAAGGTGATGTCTCAAGTTAATTAAAAAACGAACTCTGGAATATTGTTCGAGTAATGTAATTGAGATATTAATGTAAAAAAGAAGATGCAAACTCCAGTACTACGCTGCCAGTAAATATGTGACGTGCACAACTGCAGATACGGACGACTACCACCTAAACAACACTTACCAGAACCGCCGAGGATCAGCCCGACTTCACGCAGCATAACATCCATCTTCTCATTAATACACCCAGAGGACTTTCACCGGAAACACTACCCAGATGACCACCCCGACTAACAGAGTACCGAAGATTCATGCCTCAGGACACGGACAGCAAAAGCGTATCTAAGAGGTGACTCGGTAGCTCGTCTACCGAGAATTAAGTACATTTAAAATATAAGTTTTCATACATGCCAGAGACTTTTCAAAAAACAATAATCATCTCTAAGCATTAAGTTTTAGAAAAATTTAACCAGCAATTTCTAAAATCATACGTTGTAACATGACTCTGACTCTTGAGATATAAGTTTTAATCCCTTAACTAAATAATACCATTCTTCAAATGGTGTTCATGTAACAATGCAACCTTCTTGATAAGTAAAGTAAATTTCAGACGTCTTTACTAGATTTAAAGAGACTCGGATCCGAGGTGAAATACATGATCTGTTTGATCCTTTGTTTGACAGAAAACCCCTTTTAACTATTTCAGTATGAGAAACTTTTTATGTAATTGGATCTATATATATATCATTTGTTAATAAAGAGATGTCATCTTGTTACATATTGAAGTGAGTGCATAAATCAGTGAAAATACCTTCCCTTGTGTCCTATAATTAGAGTAATTATTATTGTTCTAAGTGTTGTGTTGATTTTCAGTTTGTTACAACGTAGGCAGCCTGTATAATTGGCTAGCGTCAATTAGCACGGGTTCCCTGGATTTATAGCGTAGCCCGGAACGTTATAAGAGGTCAAATACGAATGAAGATATAAGAACGGAGTTAAATGTATATTCTATGGTCAGCAGAAGAAGGGAAGAACAAAGAAAATGGAGGCAGCATATCGAGAGAATGGAAGATATGAGACTACATAAACAAGTAACAAGATACAGACCTCAAAGAAGACGAGATATAGGTAGACCAAGGAAGAGATGGCTTCAAGGAGGGCGGAACAGGATGTAAGGCTATAACGTGACGTGGAGAAGAAGAAGAAAAATATAATTTTGCTGTTTTTGATAACAGTCTGATCTTTACTTGCAGTCTGATCTTGAAGGTTACAATACACCTTGTTTGGTGCAATAAATTTCCATATTTCTTCCTCACCTCTTCTGACGTGCTGTCATCTGAGGTTACTGTAAATCTCCGCCGCTCCTTTAAGCTAGGTAAGAAAACGATAAAACCGAATTTGCCGTAAAGTTAGGGAAACCATTTTAGGGAAAACAACAAAAGTGGCTGCAAAACTGATTTAAAAAAAAGGCACAATGTGTGTGTGTGCTTACGCTCACGATGCTGTGATAATTGCCAGACCAAGACAACGGCTTGTGGACGTACACAAAGAGGTGAATCAAAAATCCGTTGGAATGGTAATCAATGTAAATATCAGCAAAACTAAATATATGCTGATTGGAGAAGAAACCTACATAATTTATACACAGAGGATAAGTCATTTGATACAGTTAATAAGTTCAGATGCCTGGGTAACATGATAGACAATGAAGGGGGCCATAAACACGACAATACATGACAGGATACAAATAGGAAATAGGGCATATTATGGCAACAGCAGACTATTGAGAAGCAAACTCATTAACACAAAAAAAACATATAAGACTCTTATCAGACCGGTTGTTACTTATGGACGCAGATAAAAAAGGAACAAGGAACACTAAGAAGGTTTGAAAGAAAGATACTAAGACGTGCTTATGGCCCGGTTAAAGAAGATGACGAATGGAGAATCAAAAATAACGAGTAGATAGATGAGCTATTGAATCACAAAGACATTGTAAGATTTACAAAGGCTCAACGAATGTAATGGTTAAGTCACCTAGAGCGGATGGATGATCAGCGAATGCCAAAGGAAATTCTGAAAGTGCAGGTCTATAAAAGTAGAAAGAGGGGCCGACATAGCATAAGATAGTTGAATGATGTGCTAGAGCAGTGCTTCCCAAAGTGGGGTCCGCGACAATGTTTCAGGAGGTCCACGGACACTTTTAAGAAAAAAAAAATAGAATATACCGTAATTTCTCCGTTTTTTTTAATAGTTTAAAATTTAAACTGTAGAATCGTAAAACAATTAGTAGAAGATTCCAGCATTTGTTTGTGTTTGGTTCAAACTAATGGCTTTAATAATACCTTTAAATCATGTCGTGTTGGAGATCTATTTGTCAGCCGAACTGACTAGAGCGCCGCATCAACACAGAACTGATCGCGCTGTTTTAGTACATGTATAAGCACTGTATCTCGCGTATAAGCACCTGTATCTAAGCAAAACGTTTTTCCATATAGCTGCTTTTACGCCTAAGTAGCTGGATTTCGACACGTGTGGCTGGAAAGATCGACTCGAGGTTAGTAAAGTTAAGAAATAAACTTGATGTCGAGAGTGCCTTAGTATTGAAATTATTAGACTTTAAACCTAATATTGCAGAGCTAATTGTTCAAAAGCAGCTTCATTACTCATATTAAACTATGTTTGATATCATTAACATTATAATTTTGCAAGTTAAGAGAATTTTGATTGTAATACATTTTAATAAAAATATAAGAGTTTGTATCATATTTATTGTTTGTTTTATTTTATAACTCAGACGGGGTCCGTGAAATTTTTAATTTTTTGAGGAGGGGGTCGGCGGACTGAAAAGTTTGGGAACGACTGTGCTAGAGGATCTTAGAAGAATGGATGCGAGGGGTTACACTGAGATGGCACCGGACAGGAGACTTTGGAGAAGACTGGTGTTGGAAGCCAGGGCTCACGTTGGGCTGTAGTCTGAAGAGAAAGAAAAAGAAAAAGAAAAAGAAAAAGAAAAAGAAGAAGAAGAAGAAGAAGAAGAAGAAGAAGAAGAAGAAGAAGAAGAAGAAATATGTGGTGTGTGTGTGTGTGTGTGTGCGTGTGCGTGTGTAGAGAGAGAGAGAGAGAACGAGCACGCGCGCGCGTACAGTATTTGTCAGCAAGAACACAGAACCGTTACCTGGAACTCGACGTGTTAACACCGCCTGACAATCAAACAACACGAAAGGTGTAAATGTTGAAATACGCGTACCACAGCCACGCCGATCATAAATCATGCATACGATAATTTTGTGACAATGTTCGATTTATCAAGAAAAAAAATACTTCACACGTCTCAATAAATAATAATCTCGTACTGCCGTACCTTGATGGAATTCCATAAATTCTCAACTCCATAAATATTATTATACACTCGCGTAATTGGTGTCATTTGTTTTAAACGCGTGATAACTTAATTACGTTTTGCATATTTTGATTATAGCGTTCAAAAATAAATTACAAAAAAAAAGAACAAACAACAACTTTGTTCCACTTTTCAGTGCAGCCGCGTTGTAACTCCACCCATGTGCAGTTACCGATCGTTGTTGGCTTCTATAGCAATTAATTGTACGCGCGCGCGCGCGCGCACACACACACACAAATAACTACACGTCTACTGACAATATGTAGATTGAAAAGAATAAATAATAATGATTAAAAAAATTTAGAGAGGGTTAGAAAATTTAAGTATCTAGTGGAAATAATTCAAGAGAATAGTTTAGAAAAATCTGCTGTAGAAGAAAGAATTCATAAAATGGAAAGAGCATATGGTATAACTAAAGATATTTACAATAAAAAGTGCATATCTAAAAATGCGAAAATAAGGCATTACAGTACAGTAGTGAGGCCAGAATGCCTATATGCAAGTGAATGTCTAGCATTGAATTATAATTTAGACAAACTAGAAATATTGGTAAGACGAATTATTGGGAAAATATCAGGCCCACGAAAAACATCAAAGAGTTGGAAATTAAGAAGTAATGATGAAATATATCAAAGTATAGAAAATATAACAGAAACAGTGAGAAAAAGAAGACTAGTATTTTTTTGACATTTATATAGAATGGAAGACAATAGGTTAACAAAACAGATCTTCAAATATCTGTGGGGAAAGAAGTCCACATCAAGTTGGATTAAAGAAGTCAAAAAGGATTTAGAAAAAAATACCTAACCGCAGAAGAAGCAATATTTAAAGAGAAGTTTTGGGGGGCAAAAGTGTTAAAAATGGAAGGAGTCCAGGGTAGGAGAGAGAAAAAGGCAGGTTCAAAGTGGACTGAAGACAGGAAGAAGAGACAGTGGAAAGATGAAGGAATATTGGAAAAAAAGAAAAGAACAATGAATAAAGAATTGAAATTGGCATGTGGTCCTCAGATGGCCGATACAAATAGAAAAAAATGATTAAAAAAACTTGTAAGCTGCGGGTAGATTTAGAACATGGGTTTCGATATTTTTAATCTTAATAAGTAACATTGCTTTGGGTCCACAGTCACGACAATACATGGCAGTATACAAATAAGAACTAGGGCATATTATGCCAATAGCAGACTATTGAGAAGCAAACTCATTAGTCGCAACACAAAAATACATTAACGTAAATAAGACATATATCCGACCGCTGGAATGGGACTCGTGTAAAACTAAATACATGCTGATTTCTGCATCAGAGAGGAGAAGAAATTTATATAATTTGTGTATAGAGGATAAGTTCTCTATTGATTGATTGATGTAGTTAATAAGTTCAGATACCTGGGTAACATGGTAGATAATGAAGGGTCCATAAACACGACAATACATGACAGAATACAAACAGGAAATAGTCTATATTATGCCAACAGCAGACTACTGAGAAGCAAACTCATTAGTCGCAACACAAAAATACATTAACGTAAATAAGACACTTATCCGACCGCTGGAATGGGACTCATGTAAAACTAAATACATGCTGATTTCTGCATCAGAAAGGAGAAGAAATTTATATAATTTGTGTATAGAGGATAAGTTCTCTATTGATTGATTGATGTAGTTAATAAGTTCAGATACCTGGGTAACATGGTAGATAATGAAGGGTCCATAAACACGACAATACATGACAGAATACAAACAGGAAATAGTCTATATTATCCCAACAGCACACTATTGAGAAGCAAACTCATTAGTCGCAACATAAAAATAAAAGTATATAATTAAGACAGTTACAAGACAAGTTGAGACATCAGCATTGACAAAAATGGAACAAGTAACACTAAGAAGGTTTGAAAGAAAGATCCTAAGACGAGTTTATGGCTCGGTTAAAGAAGATGACGAATGGAGAATAAGATATTACCAGGAGATAGACGGGCTATTGAATCATGAGGACATTGAAAGATTCATAAAGGCTCAACGAATACAGTAGCTGTCACCTAGAGCGGATGGATGATCAGCGTATGCAAAAAAAAAAATCTTGAGCGCTCAAATCTATAAAAGCAGAAAGAGGGGCCAACCTAGGATAAGATGGTTGGACGATGTGCTAGAAGATCTCAGAAGAATGGATGCAAGGGATTACGCTGAGATGACAATGGTCAGAAGAGTTTGGAGGAAATTGGTGTTGGAACCCAGGGCTCACGTTAGGCCGTAGTGCTGAGGAAGAAGAAGAAGAAGAAGAAGAAGAAGAAGAAGAAGAAGAAGAAGGAACCATATTATTCCAGTTTGGACTATTATATGTAAAATCGACACGCGAAACACACACACATACACACAGAGTAAGTACTGCAATATTAATTAGTCTGGTATAATTAGAACGCAACACTTTGTATGTTTGTATATAAAAATATTGCTTTGGCAGAGTTACCTGTCTGCGGCGTTGGCCGGCGTTAAGGCACAAATATTTATCCCGGTTACAAACAAACCAAAGCTCATAATTCAGGAATAAACAGTGAGCTTGAGCGTGCTACTGATGGCTGTAGATGGTGGTGGCTGTATGTATGTATGTATGCTACTGTGTACTCTCTGTGTCTACACTGACATACTGTTTACACAATGGATGTTCCGAAATAGCAGCTGCTGTAGGAGGAGCAGTAGCAGCAGCAGTACAGTGTAGATGTGGCGGCACGCGCGCGCGCGACGCTTTGCCAATAAACAAAAACGCGCCGCGTTGCAGCAGCGGTGGCGGCGCGCGTCTACTCCGTTCGTTGCATTTGCAACCCGCCCCCGCCCCCGTAAACACTATCTACATCGCATCCATCAAGGTTATACCGTCTCATTCACGGGCAAGCGAGTGCAGCCAATACCTATTGACACGTTCTGCGCTCCTGTTACGCGAGAAAAGACCACACAACACGACAGTATATTTACATTCATTTCATTACGAGGCATTCAGAAGTCAACCCCCCGATTAACTCCACCAGGAGTAAATTTTCAACAATCAAAGTATTGTACTTGGAAACAATTCACATTAAATTTGAACTAAATTTTAATGTGTGGTTCACATTTCTAAAATTATATATAGTGTTCAATAAGCAAGCCTCTTAAAGCCTTTTGAAAAATCCTTTTTTCTTACAAAGTATTATATAAACCAATTTTAAGTGGAGTTAGTCATATTGCCAGCTGAAGGGTATAAAGAAATATTCACCAAAGTTTATGCTCAAGTCCATTTTATTATACAAAAAAGTATAAAACAGAACACTACAAGTAGTTACAGTACATAAGTAAGCTTGTTTAAAATACTTAACAATATAAAACCTCATACGATGAAAAATCATAATATATTTTGTTAAACAAACGTTTGTCCTATTCAGTATGTATAGCACTCATCATCACTGGCTGGGTGTTCTGAGCTTCCTCTCTCTGTCTTTAGGTCCTTATAATAGTCGTGATGCACTGGCGGAATGAATTTCAGAAGCTCCATTATGTCCTTTTTTTAGCCATAGAAGTCGGCCTTGCTGTCGGAGAAAAAAATCTTGGGCAGCATAGCAAGGCTAGTGAATGGTTGACTAGTGGTATCTCTTTCTTAATATTGGTCTTCTGGAATGGCGTATCAGGAAAGAGATTTGTATTGAACTTGAACAAAGTGATTTTTTTCTTCAAGTCGGCTCCATCTCATTTGTAACCAATCCACAGTTTCCCCATCTGCAATTTTCTTTCTGTTGGTGATAGATTTTTCTAAAGGTTATGTTGAAAGAAAGTCTTCATGGTTCATTTCTGTCAAAAAGTACTTGGTATTCTTTCTGCATTCTATAATAATATTATACCAATCCCTTGGTGAGAAGATATTGTTACTCTTTTTTACTTTTTTTTTTCAATGAAAGTAAAATCTAAATCATTGGGTAAGTAACTGTGTCCCGGCATCAAGAAGTTTAGGTCAATAACTTCTGTTTTTACATTTTGGCTTTACAGGTGTTTCATTTACATTAACACTAATTTTGACATGGAATCCATAGGTATGTAATGTCTTACTCTCACGTTTCGCGAAAATCGACCGTTATGTTTCAAATGTACTTTCGGCATACCACTATCTCACGAACCGCTCAACCAATCCCAGCAAACCAGGTGTCAGGTGATCGAGTCACTCGGCCCCCTTCCAACAATAGTACTGAGAATTTTGACAACTGACTTCAGTCGCCTCTAGGCTTTGTCTGCGTGAGGGTGTTTTTGCGCCGAAAATTTCTAAATTGCTCCACTAAAACTTAAATATCTCGGGAACTACAAGTCCGATCGCGAAAATACAAAGTGCGTTGTGATCCTCAGAACTAAATCTCTCCAATAACACCAATTCCGAGTACCAGAAGCACTCACAGAAAATAATAACAACATTTGAACTCAAAAATTTGAAATGCCTCGACCTAAAAATCGCGATAAAACTCGAACCAAAAATTTCAAACCGAAAACCGGCAAATCCTATGCAGAGCGTCAACAGGCCTATTGTTTGAGACTAAAATCAAAGAAATCGGCCGAGAACTTAGAAAATGGCAACCATTTGAAGATTGACGAAATCCCGTCAGCGCCCAAGCGGCCCGCATCTCCGATACCTGGGTCATCCGGCGTGCCCCCAAAGCGACTCAGATCGAGCGTACGGCTAGCTAGCAAGAAAACAGACGATGAGAACATTAATAACTTGTGCTTCGACAACATTGGACCCTCGATGCTCTGCGCAGAACAGCCCGGTCCAAGTCGCCGCTTCAAAGGAGTCGACGAGGAATTCTCTAAGCACTTTATTAACAATCCGTTCGGGTCGGTGTGTGGGATCTGCGATCGCTTGTGGTTCAAGAGTGATCTAAGACCGTGCGTACCATCATACATAAGTCTCTTGGCCACAGTGTTCGGAGCGGACCAACCCTTCATTCCTTCCCAAAGCACAAGTCTGCCCATGATTCCATGTCTACCGGTAGTCCCACGACTACCAGGTTTAAATTTTTTTGTTGCAATTTTATCCACCCAACTATCAGAATATGTAACAATATTTTTAACAATACCAGCATGGATAGTTAAGTGCTTTTTGAGGGAAGGGCTGCGAACCTCTTGAACCTTCAGTCTCTGGCCAGACATACATAAAAGCTTTGCCATTATTAAACATGTGAATACCACAATCATAGCGTATAGGTTCCTTTTGTGGTAGGCAACAGAAGTGGATAATTTAGGAATGGCTAACGCTTCTTGCAGATCAAAAGTGAGTACATAGTAATCATCAAAACATTTTTATTATCTTCATTTAAACTTTCTCTAACCTTTTCTGCCTTTCTTAGGTGCAATTCCTTTTCACATTCAATTGTTCTTTTTTTCCTCTTCACTTGCCTGTAAAAGTTTATTTTGTATTCTGTCACAAACCTGACATGTATCCTTAGCAGGAGGTTTAAAGTGCAAATTAAATTCAGTTGAGAACACATGATAATACAATTTTTTCCTTTACAGGAGTTTTGTCATTTTAATTGCACCATGTAATATATATATTTCGTACATTTTCTTAATAGTTAAATCTGTATTTAAGTATTTCCTCTTTGGGTTATGAGCTCGTGTGTAACGACTGACATAGGCAGGAAAAGATTTGATATGGTTTTCAACATCTGTTGTATCAATCTTGTTTCCTGGAGAAGAATGGCCCCTTCCATCTATCACAAGACCAATGTCTTCCTTAATACTGCAGCTGTAAATTCTGCCATCAGAGACTTGAAAGGTTTCTCTAAAGTATTTTTTACATACTTGAATATCATTGTTTCCAACGCATAAATGAAAGGAAAAACTGTGGCTTCTCGGGCCTCTTACATTACTGGTGGGTCATCGCCGACTAATACTACTGGCCTTTATGCAACTGCGAAGAAAAATGTTTTGTTGAGATTGATCTGTTAAGCAGTACAAAGATTTGAATGAACACACCCTCTCTTTCCTCCGCTGATATCCTTGCATTACACCCTCTTGCTCATGTACATAGTTTGTCACTGAACCTTTTGCAGAAATTGTTCTACGTTGTCTCGTTTTATACTCTTCAGCAGATAATCTTTTCTTTGTGTCCTCTTCCAGTTCTCAGGATTTCTCGAGCGCTTGGGACCTCTTATAGGCTCAGGTCTAACCTCAAAATTAGAACCAATTGAATCGTTACTTTCCTCCACAGAAACATTACTGTTATTTTTTATGTTACATCCTTCATTAGAAATTAAACTATTTTCAAGATTTACCTCATGATTTGAATACTTAGAACTTAGACCTAAACCAGGTTCTGGTTCATAATCTGGATCTGAAACCGTGGTGTCACCAAAAATGTCACTAATAATAAAACAGTCACTTTCACTGCATAAAACACTCATTTTTAGTTTTAAAAAACTTTGGTTTAAGTTAAAAAGTTTGCTAAAGCATAATTATTAATGCATCACTCCTAAACACAGCAAAATGTAACCATTAAACTACAACTCTCAACAATAAACAGCTCATATGGAGTTAATCACTATGACAACTGAAACAACTGCTGAAATTCTCAGTTGGTAAAATAGTTAGTGCATTCTAGCAGCAAAATATTAAACTATGGACTTAGTCGTTTTCACCTCTGAAAAGATGGTATTGTTTTCAATTCAACATCTGCAAAACCAAGAAATAAAAAAAATGGAGTTAGTCAGGTTGACCTCTGAATGCCTCATATATTGTATCATATACTGTACAAATATATATGAAATTTATATTTTGTGCTCATTATGAACAACGATCATTATCGTAGTGCTGTCTACAACACATTGGTAAACAACATAGGGGGGGGGGCAACAGAACGTATTATCCAAAAAAATGTTCTTGTTCTTTCTATTTAGATAATGAATAGAGTGACAGAAAGAAGCCGTCGATATGGTCTAGACATCAGTGTTAATAAAACGAAGCTAATGATTGTATCTAAGAACAAGTTCACAAACTGAACCATTAATAAACCAAAGGCCAGTTGAACGTGTAAGCAAATTTACATATCTTGGTACTATAATAGTCAATGAACAATGGGACCACTCTCAAGAAATAAAGAGCAGAATTGAAAAGGCGAGAGCACTAGAATGAGCAGTTTATTAAAAAGTCACGATTTAATAATAAACACAAAGATGGTATTCTCGGTCCTCTAAGGACTTTGACTTAAGCCACGACTAAAAAATTTGAATCTTTTGAAATGTGGCTTTACCGTAGAATACTAAGCATTTCATGGACAGGGAAGTTATTAACACAGTGGAGGTAAGAAAGCTTCAGTATCTGAATATCTCATGAGAAATGAACAGAGATTTTACCTATACAGAGAGTCCATACTACAGGGAAAAATACTTGGAAAGAGAGGAGTTGGGCGATCGAGAATCTTATGGCTGAAAAATTTAAGGACCTGGTTTGACATGAATACAACTGACTTATTCTGTGCAACAGTACAGAAAGTTAAAACAGTCTGTATGATATCCAACATCCGAAACGGATAGGAACTATCAGAAGAAGAACATTCGTTTCATTCCTCTGGCGCTACAGCCCACGATGAGCCTTGGCCCCCCCCCCCACTAGTCGACTCCAAACACCTTGGTCCTCCACCCTCCTCCTCCAATCCCCGATACCCATCCTCCTGAGGTCATCTTCTACGTCCTGTAGCCAGCCACCTTCTATGTTTTCCTTTCCTTCTTTGCCAATCTGTTGTCCCTCTAAGAATTGATTTGGGCATTCTGTCATCCTCCATCCTCGTAGACTTGATGAACCTCACTATGTCAATTCCTGCAATTCCCTATTGTTTCGCATGCGTCATTCTTCACCTTCCTTCACTGGTCCAAAGATTTTTCTTAGAATTCTTGTTTCAAAGACTCATACGTTACATTAATAACATTTCTTCTTCTAATTTGGAAGAATTATTTACCGGGTTGTTGGACCGTGGTGCATCGTTTGTGTTCACAGACGTTTCGGCCCCACCGTCGTAGGCCGTCTTCAGTGTTGGAAACAATTGGCACGGCGTCCACCAATTAACCCCGGTGAAAAGGTAGAGAACTGTGGTTTTGCCTAAAAAGGCCGACTTGTACAGATTTTCTTGCCAAAACGATCTAAGCTGGAAAGCAGCATCAACTCAAAGTGCTATTTGAATGTCTTGGCAGCACAACATGCCAAATTCTATTCAACAGCAGGCTTTTTTCCCTTCGACTCATAGCGGCGGAACCACGTACATAGAGGCGGAAGAAGATAGATTCTCCGATGGTGGGACCATCGTCTGTAATCACAAACGATGGACCACAGCCTAACAACTTGGCAAACAATGTTTCCAACTTTCTTCACGCCGGCCGTAAAGTCTTAAAAACTATTTCTTCTTCGTCTTCTTTTTCATCTTCTTCTTCTTCTTTCTCTGTATCCAGTTTTGTCGTCAAGGATCAAATGCTTCAGGACTTTTTTACGCCATACCCCCGTTGAACAAATCATCAAATCATTCCACTTTAAAAAGAGTTTCCGCTTCTGGTAGCCAGGCTCTCAGTCAACATATAGGCTACTCCACCAATAGAAATCTTCGTTTTCGTCTTCCTTTTCCCTTTTCCTAGCGTACCTTCATGATGGGCTACGACAATCTTCCAGTACGTCCGTTCTCGTTGCATGGTCACACAATTACAATGCTAACCATGCCTGCTGTCCACTGTCTCCATGACTGATTGGTTGGATTCATGCTGAAACTTGTTTCTGGTTGTCACCTTCCTAATTCAGGGGCATATATTTACGGGGGGACTGAACCTCCCCCAGAGATCGAAAAAGTTGACGAATTTTGTTAAATCTCTTAAATTTAGGCTGTTTTATTATTTTCTCAGCTGTATACTCTGATATAGTAGTAACTCTTTTTGTAATATGCAAACAGGTTTATTACACGGCATTAGCGTATGCGTTTGAAAATATGAAATACAGTGGAACTTGGTTATTACGGCCTCGGCTGTTACGTCAACTCGGGTGTAGCGTTATTTTGTCATAAGTCCGGTCAAACTGATATCTTTAACATTATAAAAATTCCCGGTTTTATCGTCACTAAATATTGTACTACTCTGTTATAGCGTCAAAAATTTCTCAGATATTTTACTCTAAATTTCATATAAACGTATATATGTGCGCGCGCGTACTCGTACATGAAAATTTACCCGGCGATGACGAAGACGACGACTTGCCGCTCTCGGAGTGGATTAAAAAAATTCGACGTAAATGAATTTGGAAATGAACTTGATTCCTATGCATCAGTGGATGACCAAGTAGAAACATTCCAAGTGTTGAGTGACGCAGAAATTATTGCGGAAGTAAAAAACATAGAAGCAGAAGATAGTGTTGAAGAAGATGCTGAGCAAGAGGAGGATGCCGACATCGTTTGTCCGACAGTACAGGAAGCAATGAGAACCGCCGAAACTCTTTCTAGAGAGACGTCTGACGACACGTTCAATGCAGCGCAGCATCTCCACAGCACAACAGAAAGAATTTATTTTTCAGAAAGGAACGTTAAAAAAAAAATTACGGATTACTTTCGACAGTAAGCCTAAATGTAAGTTACATGTACTTTCTTTTTGATCTTTTAAAATATTCTTCATGCTATTTGTATAAATGAAATGCAGTTTGTAAACTTTAGAATAAATATCACGAATAATGTTAATAATGCAAAGATCTTTTTTTTTATTTCTCCTTCCTTACTAGTGATTAAAAAGGGTCTTTTATAACGACTCTTTTATAACGTCACGCGGACATAACGTCATTATTTTTTTGGTCCCTTCAATGACGTTATAACCAAGTTCAGGAAAATCAGTTCAGTCAATAAGTATTGTAAACAACGTTTCAATAACGCGTAGTTTTATTGTGTTATTACCGTTTACTTTAATGCGACTGATTTTATTCAATTTAAAGATAGTAATTTTGATTGGTCTTAAATTGTTTTTTCTTTTGTATGAAGCCGGCACGACCCCGGACCCCCCCCCCCAGCCAAATTTGTTCTAATTTGGTATTTCTCGGTTCTTCCAGCTGCCCGCCTAAGAAATCTGATCTAAGTGGTTGGATTCTGCTACAGTGTTTCTCAAGCACCGTTAAACTTCTGCACGTGGACAGGAAAATTGCGTTTCCAGTATTTTTTTACTGTAGAATTTACTACTACTTAAGCAACTTACGAACCTACTTCGGTCTGGCAATCTGTCTCCTACTGAGTCTCCTGTAATATCCGGCGTCCAGAGCACTGCAGCAGGTCAATATAGGTATATGCGCCTTACAAAGATTACGCATGCAAAAATATATAAAAAATAATGTACGACAACCAGTGGCGTATCTAAAATTTGGCTTGGGGGGGGGGTCGGGTCAGCTTCATACAAAAGAAAAAACAAATTAAGACTAATCAGCATGACTACAATTAAAGTGGCTGAAAAACGCGTGATAACATCCTGATATCAGGTGCCGTTAAAGTAAACGACTTGTGTAGTAAATATAAATAAATAATAAATAAAATATATAATATAAATATAACAAATAAAAATACGCGTTACTGAAACAATGTCAACATGATACTTATTGACTGAATTGATTTCCCTACATTTCATATTTCAAACGTATACGCAAATGCTGTGTAATAAACCTGTTTGTAGGCCCTATACAGAGGCGTAGCTAGGGGGGGGCGGTGGGGGCGGTCCGCCCCGGGTGTCACCCGTTTGGGGGTGACACCCACCCGCGATTAAAAAAATTAAAAATTTACAAAAACTTCAAAAAAATATGAAAAACCCGTGCGCGTGCTTGTACATATTGCGAAGTTTTTTCATATGAATTTCGAAAATTCGAACGGTGCATTAGAGTTTTTTTCACATTAATAGCAGTTATTGGTCAGATATTTATGAAGTATGTCCTGTCTTACAATAATTACACTACGTTAAATGATGCTAATAATTCTTTCTAATTCTGAATCTTGCAGCCTAGAAAGATATATACATGTATTATATATTTAAATACATATATGTTTTGATTTTTTAATACATTCATAAATTACTATATTTTTGAATTTTCTGTTATTTGAATTTTAGTTAAAATAATCTTTTTTGTATAAGTGTGCAGTATATTATATTATTTTGAGTTGTAAGATTAGTCACTAATGTTTAGCGTTAAGTGTAAGCTAATAAACACGTAATTATTTGGAAAATGTTTTTTTTTTAATTACCTTGATTTATTAAAGTTAAAAAAATTAAAATACATATATTAATAATAAAATAAAATAAATACTTAATAATAATAGAATTTAATAGGAGTGAGAGAGAAAGACATGCGCGAGTTTTCCCGGTCCAGAAATGGGCGCGAGATCTCGTGGGTTAATGGGGTGACACCATCTATATCCGCCCCGGGTGCCACCCTTGCTAGCTACGCCACTGGCCCTATATTAACGTAAGTATGCATCTGAAAAAAATAAAATAAAACAGCCTAAAAGTTAAGAGATTAACGAAATTCGTCAGCTTTATCGACTCTCTGTGGGGGGGGGGGGTCCGGCCTCCGTTCGTCTACCCCGTAAATATGCCCCTGAGTTTAATAAGCGAGTAACTAGTACTGCTTGGGAGACAACACACCGTCTTATGGCACTAAGACCACGACCACGGTCTGGGTCGTTTAGATTTCTGACTGGATCGTCTGGTCATAAAGAGGGTTGGCGTGAATTAATACAATTTCTTAAAAACTAATATAAATTAATTTACAAATATTAATTTATTCATACCGAAGTATCTACTTCGTCTACTTCAGTCTCGCAAGCCCGTCTCCTACTGTAGTCTCCTGTAATATCCGGCGTCCAGAACACAGTAGCACGTCAGTATAGCTTTAAGCGCCTGGTACTCTTATAGAGATTACTATCGATATGTGCAAATATAACAAAAATAATGTGGTGACAACACGAACGATATCTCGAAAAATTTGTCGATTAAAATTATGGTGAACTGTGAAGAGCTATAACTGTGAACTTGAAGATTGCTTGCCTTCAAGGCACGCTTCTTATTGAAGTTCCTGATTCTAAACGCGTGTATTTTACGCCTTAAAAAGATCGTATACAGACCATGTTTATTAGTGACTATCTTCATTTGTACATTTATTTAATTACTTAAAGACACTCTCGACACGTTGGCTAGATCACTGTCACTGTCATTACGATGTGCATTTAACAACCGGAGTAGAGCAACAAGGATTCAATTGCTTCGCAATTACAGTAATTGTGTGTGTACCTGTGTTAATAGAATGATTCGCTGTCCAGCGGGTAAACAACACTTGTTACTAAAGTGTCGCCGAGCATTACGCATTCTGGTCACAGTCTGGAGCAGGTATCAGCGACCAACCGACCACTTGTCCATTCATTCCAGACGCTCCTAGTTTACAGACATTTCGTTTTGCTTACTACTAAATTGGCAGGCACTTCATTCTTTATCTTTTTGGCGTTGATTGTATTAGATTGCCTGTATTCAGGGGCGTATTTACGGGGGGGGGGACGGGGACCGGACACCCCACACAGTCGAAAAAGTAGACGAATTTTGTTATATCTTACTTTTTAGGCAGTTTCATTATTTTTTCACTGTGTTAATATCTTCTACTAATAGTTCTTATCCGTTTCGGATGTTGGATATCATACAGACTATTTTAACTTTCTCTACTGCTGCACGGAATAAGTCAGTTGTACTCATGCCAAACCAGGTACTAAAATTTCTCATCGTATTGTTTAAATTAGCAGCCATCCTTACTTTTCTTTTATAAAATTGCTAAACTGCTATAATTTTTTTTATTATTTAGACAAAGCTTTTCGTCATTACTGACATCTTCAGGTCTTAAACAACGATTTAACCTGAAGATGTCAGTAATGACGAAAAGCTTTGTCTAAATAATAAAAACAATTATAGCAGTTTAGCAATTTTATAAAAGAAAAGTAAAATTTCTCAGCCATGAGATTCTTGGTCGCCCAACTCCTCTCTTTCCAAGTACTTTTCCCTGTAGTATGGACTGCAATAAGTAAAATCTCTGTTCATTTCTCATGAGGTGTCCCAGATACTGAAGCTTTCTTATCTTCACTGTGTTAATAACTTCCCTTTCTTTCTTCATCTTTCTAAGAACTTCAACATTAGTTATATGTGCTGTATATGAAATGCTCAGTATTCTACGGTAAAGCCACATTTCGAAAGATTCCAATTTTTTAGTTGTGGCTTCAGTCAAAGTCCAAGATTCTACACCGTAGAAGAGGACCGAGAATACGTAGCAGCGTAAAAGTCTCATCTTTGTGTGTATTGTGCTATTTTATAAGTAGTGACAATTTTGTAAATATAAACAGGGGTGCTCACAGCTTGGTGCAATGGTGCAAGTCGCACCTCTAGTATTTGGGGTGGGGGGGATTTCCGCGGTACTCAAACGTTTTCTTTTACTTTTATATTCAACCAACCAAACTCTGTATATTTACAGACAATCTCTGTTGTTGAATAACTGACTATAGTAAACTAAATCACCGTACTTATCCATCTCACTGTACATATGCAAAAAATAAATTACGTTTCGAAATTTAGTAGAATTTTTATTTTTACTAAACCTTCCCTGCCATTAATAATCATCTTTTTTCTTTCATAATCCCTTGTTGGAAATCGAACTTAGATGAGTTTAAGCCAGTTGCGTAACCAGAGCCTCAATTACCCCCTTACAAGAGTCGTGAGTCAAACAAATTAGTAAAGAAAAATAATACAATTACAAAATAAAGTTAGATTATCTTGATGAGGCCTAATGTACTACTAATTATGTTAGGCCAGGTTTGACCAGACTTTTACATTTCCCAGTTATTTTATGTTGTTTAGCTTCTGAGGTCGATCTTAGATTCCAGTGATCGAAATGTCAAGCGACAAAAAAATTCCGATGGAACCAGTCCGAAAAGAGGATTTACCCGTAAGAAATCACCATCGCTTAGAGGTTTTAAAGAAATCTTCATTACTATATGAGGTGCGTTCAAAAAAAAGACCGAACTTTTTGAATGACACATCAATCCGCACGAACATGGCGCTGCGACTTTGGGCGCGTCTAACGACAGTTTTTGACAACAAACTGCCGTTTACTCTGTTCCGCTATTAGGTGGCCGTCGGATTACTGACAAAGTGATTAAGAAAGACCTCGAAGAACAACGTGTGGACATATGAAACTTTGCGGCAAAGCTAGGTTAAAACTTTACAGAGACATTCTGGTTGTCCAACTAAGCGTACGGGTAGGCCTGCATAAGCAATAGTCTTAGATTGAGTGGAGACGTACGCACGCTGGCCGTCGGATTACTGACAAAGTGATTAAGAAAGAACTCGAAGAACAACGTGTGGACATATGAAACTTTGCGGCAAAACTAGGTTAAAACTTTACAGAGACATTCTGGTTGTTCAACTAAGCGTACAGGTAGGCCTGCATAAGCAATAGTCTTAGATTGAGTGGAGACGTACGCACGCTGGCCGTCGGATTACTGACAAAGTGATTAAGAAAGACCTCGAAGAACAACGTGTGGACATATGAAACTTTGTGGCAAAACTAGGTTAAAACTTTACAGAGACATTCTGGGTTGTTCAACTAAGCGTACGGGTAGGCCTGCATAAGCAATAGTCTTACATTGAGTGGAGACGTACGCACGCTGGCCGTCGGATTAGTGACAAAGTGATTAAGGAAGACCTCGAAGAACAACGTATGCGTATGAAACTTTGCGGCAAAGCTAGGTTAAAACTTTACAGAGACATTCTGGTTGTTCAACTAAGCGTACGGGTAGGCCTGCATAAGCAATAGTCTTAGATTGAGTGGAGACGTACGCACGCTGGCCGTCGGATTACTGACAAAGTGATTAAGAAAGAACTCGAAGAACAACGTGTGGACATATGAAACTTTGCGGCAAAACTAGGTTAAAACTTTACAGAGACATTCTGGTTTTTCAACTAAGCGTACGGGTAGGCCTGCATAAGCAATAGTCTTACATTGAGTGGAGACGTACGCACGCTGGCCGTCGGATTAGTGACAAAGTGATTAAGGAAGACCTCGAAGAACAACGTATGCGTATGAAACTTTGCGGCAAAGCTAGGTTAAAACTTTACAGAGACATTCTGGTTGTTCAACTAAGCGTACAGGTAGGCCTGCATAAGCAATAGTCTTTGATTGAGTGGAGACGTACGCACGCTGGCCGTCGGATTAGTGACAAAGTGATTAAGGAAAACCTCGAAGAACAACGTATGCGTATGAAACTTTACGGCAAAACTAGGTTAAAACTTTACAGAGACATTCTGGTTGTTCAACTAAGCATACGCGGAGGCCTGCATGAGCCGAAAGATAATTATTTTAATCATTTTTAAAGGTGACAAAAACGATGGTCGGTGCAGATCAAAGCGATGTCGAAGATCATGGCAAGAGAGCTCGTGAGGTGGTAAGTGTAGATCATCGTATAACTGCCGAGACTTTCTGAGAGAATACGCATCCATATTGTAATATTCAGTAAATATAGTACTGTACCAAATCTATTCTGCTAATGTGGAAAGCCCCACGTTTGAGCGTCAATATGTAATATTCCGTAAATATCTTCCTTTTCGTCGTTGATACTTTTATTTTGTTCAGCCCTGTTTTGGGATCACCAATATGTAATATTAAAATAATTAGTATCTCTGACGTTGATTTGTAACTAAATAAAAAAACCTGTGTTTTATTTTTAATTAGATGATTATTTATCTGATTCTCATGAATCTCAGGGTTAACATACAAGTATCATTAAAGTCTGGTACAGGTTACTCATAGAACAGACAATATAATTAATACATGAGACTTGGTAATATGGTGTTGTAAATGTCTGCTGAATGTTTGTGGGTTCTTTTAAACAACTAGAAACTATAACAAAAAACTCTTATGATTAACGACTATTTTATAATAGTGTTCTAAAATAATTCACAATTATTATTATTATTATTATTTTTTCCAGTTATTCTTTTTGTGGTAATTCATATTTTTACTGTCGCAATGTTAGCTCGAATATTTCGGTTATTGTTTTGGAATGATCTCACCAATCTTGCAGATTTTCCAACGGACTTATTGGTTGATTCTTCACTCCTGGACACCTGGTTTTTTGGTCTCTCTCTGTCAGAACATCATTCCTCTAGGTCTTGGGTTGATTTTCCTGGTCATCTCAGCTTTTATTGATCTTCATTTCCATCAAACTCAGCAGTAATTTTTTAAACGTTCTGGCTTGCAATTCACAATTTTCAACAATCAATCTTCTTCCATTCATCAAAACATTAATTTATTTAGTTAAAGGCCTTGTTTCTATTTTATGGGTCACAGGTTCGGTGTACCATTTCTAATTAATAATATTCAGCTGAACTTTATCTTTTCTTCCTTACACTATTTTATTATAAGTTTTTAATGTAAAATTTTATCCTTTTCAAATAGTTAATTTGTTTTGTTTCACTATATGTGTTATATACCTGTTTCATATAGATTATATATTTCTTCAATGCTCATTATAATTATGTTCAATCACTTTCATTATACACAATTTTTCCTTTTTACCGTATTTCACTGTTATTCTCCCTTTCTAGCACTGTCATACCATACCACTTTTATAATTATAGTTTGATCCTATTATATTTGTAAAACTTAAATAATTCACTTTATTTTATTTATTTTTTCTTGATAAATAAAATAACAGTCTGAGGTGCGCAGACCTCCCCATAGTTAAATTAGATTTTTTTACATTTTAACTAGTAATGAAGTTTTTAATAATAATATAAATTGTCTTATTAGAATGAATTAGTTTAACACAAATAAAAACATATGTAAATGTACTCAACAGTGCGATTAATTAATTATTTATTTACATCTTTGTCCTGGGATCTTTAACTTTTTGGTATTTTGGTCATTGTCAGCCATAGTTTGTTACAGTCAGTAAATTATCTTTTAGTTAGTATGTTATTAGTTTTATGTTTGGTGAAACGACACGTTACAATATAAGATCGAAAAATAAAATTTTGATAGAAAAACTTAAATGTATCGTATCGCTGAAAAATTCTTACTGCGTTTGTTGGCTGACGATCAGAAAGAGACCCGTTTTGAAATCGGTCAACAACTGCGTACCAATGCAAATGGTAATGGCAACTTTGGAATGCAATGGAAATTGCTCTGTAAAGATTTTACGAAGTTAGCAGCAAAATTTTATACACACACGTGTTAAGATCTTCATTCTCACTTCGACTGACGGGGTGTGCTCGTGCCCACTACAGCATGTGTAGCTCGAAGTCTGATGATCATGACGGGTCGGAGATAACGGCATTCCGGCGGCAAAATCTGACGCTAGCAGCACGTAATTGTGCAGCTCGCTCTATGCGCAGGTGGACGTGCTATACAAACAGTTCGGTCTTTTTTTTTTTAACACACGATGCAATTCATTATTTCATTATTAAAATTTTTCTCAAGAGAGTATAGGAAAACTGTTACATCCATTACAGTCGTCATTCCCCCCCCCCCCCCAAACAAGGGATACGAACTGTAGAGACGAAACATGAGTTTGCGTCAATTACATCACATTACGCTTCAGTCTACCGATGTTACAACATTATGTCTATTGTAAGCCAAGTGTACAGCTGAAGTAATGCGTTGTTGCTTTAAATCAAACGGTATGGTAAGTGAAGCGGTCGATGTAGGCGCGCGTGTTGTGTCTAGTGACGGCTCGGCGGTGGCGTTTTGTTTATTTGCGTAAACAGCGCGTTAACTGGCTCACGTTTAACCTACATAATTCAAAGCGATTTACTAAACTAACAAACCTTACTTTATATACACTCTCCCCAGTATAATGCACAGTACGCAGATGCTGAATCCATTGCTTATCGTATCGCACATCGGTCATTATTCAATACTGTCACCGTCGTTTTCTTTTTGTATTGGCCACCTCGCCTGTTGTGTTTCGCATCTTTCCCGTCGATCTACCTACGAGTCTTTCTTTTTCCTTGCGACTTTTAATTTCATACCTTTATTAGCAATCTTTATTGTATTTATTGTTCATAGCCTAAAGGTACCGTACATACGATGTGCAATAAAATTTTTATTACTCACATTCTTAAAAACGATCGATTTCGGTCGCAGACCATCGTCAGGTCATATACAGCACACTTGCGGTCACAATATCGTAAAATTTTATTGCACATCGTATGTATGGTACCTTTAGGCTATGAACAATAAATACAATACAATAGAAAATTGAAATTATAGGTACCATTAATAAACAATAAGTGTAGCCTATGTATATTATAAATACATCACATTATCATTAGCAAGTAGTTTCGCGTATCCTCGGTATGGCATAGTCATGCCATTTCCTCCGTTCGATTTTTTTTTCTTTCTATTCCAATTAAAAATTTCTCATATTTGATGAAGGACTTATACCCAAGCCGTGATCGATTGTTTTGTTCTGTCATTGTCTAAAGGTTTCCACCACCCACCGGAGGCCTTCTTCAGTAGAAAAAAGTTTATAAAGTTGCTTTTACCTCGGATAGGGATACGTTTGGCTCTCTACCCTTTTCCCGGAACACTTTATAAGCTTTTTTCTTCTGCTGAAGAAGTCCTCCGTTGTGTTGCCGAAACGACAGAACAAAGCAAAGCAATCGACTACGGCCAAACAGCCCCGGATACAAATTGTTGTATCAATGACTCCGGCCATGTTAGCCTACGTGATTTTTCATTTTTTTTTGTTTAATCTTTTATATCACCGTCACGTGACTTACCAACGTTTTTCAACTAATCGCGTTTCAATACATAGCCTATGTCCAGTCTTCAGCACAATTCACTTACCGATTCGTTAAAAGTTAAAAGAAAATATTCAATAACGTGCATCTTGCATATATGTTAGACTCATTAAAAACGTTTTTAAAATGTCAATACGCTTACTGTACATGTCAGGGCTGTCCATATGGAGCGGGGTCCTCGTATCAGTTTTGCGCCAAACAAATACTGTACCTGTTTATTTCATCTGCTTTAGTCCACTCTTTATTTTACTTCAGTGCATTTTCACAGGAGCGTATTTACGGGGGGGGGGCGGACCCCCTCCCGAGGGTCCAAAGTTCACAAGAAATTTTGTTACTCTCTTAATGTTTAAGCTCTTTTATAAATTCTCAGCTGTGTACGCTAACACAGTAGTAACCCTTTTTCAGATATAGGTCTACAAACGAGTGTGTTACACAGCATTTGCATCAGTTAAGTCAGTAAGTAGGTTATGTTATAAACAATTTAAAATGCATATTAGTTCTTGGTATCCAAGTCACGTATGAACAGTAAATTATTATAAATAAATCACCTTATGTCCGTCGTGTGACTTCGTTACGTCGATTAAAATGACGCGTTTCGGAACATCTGTTCCATCATCAGATAAAATATTTATAGAAAACCGACTATCACTGATGTGACAATACATGCTGACTCTTATCATCCATTTTCGCAAAAGTTGGCAGCTTATAATTACTTTATCCGCAGATTGTTGGCAGTACCTCTCAGTGATGATGATTACCGTGAGGAGGTGAATACCATTAAACATATAGCTTTAGCTAATGGTTACCAAAACACTGTGATTGATAATCTCATCAAGAAACATAAAATTCGAAAATCCAAGCCCCCAATAGATAAGGATACAAAAATAACATTTATTTCTACCGCATACACAAATATAATGCCAAAGATTCTAACCTCCACATTTAATAAATTGAATATTACTGCTACCTTCAAAACAAACAATAGTCTATTAAAAATACTACGTCACAGAAAACCCATCCCTTTAGAAAAGAAATCCGGCATATATAAATTATCATGTAACGACTGCAACAGTTTTTACATTGGTCAAACGGGGAGAGGTTTCCTCAAACGATTTAAAGAACACACACCAAAACGTCACCTAAATAATCTCACTTTGTTAAATAATATCAAGTCCAACTTTGCCCGCCACTTAATCTTACACAATCATAATTATACTGATTTTAAATCTAATTTAATACCCCTACATGTGTGCAACAAAGGCCGTTACATGGACGCAATAGAGGAGTTAGAAATATACAAAGCATATAATAACATAAACAGCCGAGACTTCATATTGAATGACCACTTAAATTTTAAATCCAACCCGCTATATGATACAGCTTTGAACCTGCTTAGGCGTAATCACTCAGATAATAGTTCAGTGTCCGATTGGCTTCGTCGTGGTGCGCACCATTTAGGAAGCAAGTGAATTACATAGTGGACAATTATGTGTAACATGTGTTTTTAACGTTTAACGACCTCAATAGAGCGATTTTATCTGATGATGGAACAGATGTTCCGAAACGCGTCATTTTAATCGACGTAACGAAGTCACACGACGGATATAAGGTGATTTATTTATAATAATTTATTTATAAACAATGTTTCAATAGCGTTTATTTTTATTGTGTTATTACATTAATGAGATTGTTTTCAGTATGTTATTACACGTTTCTCAGCCTCTTTAAAGATTGTAATATTGTTTGGTCTTAACTTTGTATGAAGCCGACTCGAACGGACCCCCCCCCTCCGACCAAATTCTAGATTCGCTACTGCATTTTCAGCCGTGTCGTACAATGCTATGCATTCGAATTAGAAAATTCAATTAATTATTGAGCATGCTTCTACTGTCTTCATCGTTATTTTTAAAAATCTCTTTTGTGTATCCCTGTATTCACACTTTTTGAATATTTTATTCACCTGTCATCTTCTTTGGACTTCGTTCATTGATTGTTCTTCTCACACGGTCATAACAAATCAATTATCGGGATATTATTTTCCACTGATACTTTTACTGATGTTACTTACTTTCTTTAATATTTTAATCTCTGCGGTGACTTTGTTTGGCAAATTCTACATATTTATCTATAATAGTTTGTTTTTACTGCTTTCAAGTTTCTTGCTACTTGTAAGCTGCCACATATCATAATATAGACGGATCTTTTCAATAAACGCATGCACGCTTCTAATTATCATAATTCAAGTTTCCCTGTACAAAAGAAAACAATTAATTTCTTTGAAATTATCGTCTGGCAACGTCAGAGGTAATACGCGTATTTCCCGTGAATGCGTTGATCAACATTATTTACTCTTAATTTACACTTTGCCGGCAGTCCTGTTTTTAGAATTAGTGAACACATTTTTGTTTTATTTATTTTTTTATTTACATCAGTTAGAATGATCTGGTTTTCAGCCGTAGATTGATTGGCGAGACAAGGACAAATTCAACACAACACAGTTGCGTGTTCCTTCGTGGTAATTGACGTAATCCAGTTCTGAAGAGAGCTGCGACTTAGCCAACGATTTTCTCATACGAACACGAAATTCAGTTGAATTTGAAAATACAATTAAACAGTATTACGATTCATTTAACATGCCACGGATATAGCCTATATTTTCAAATTTAATAAATAATCTATCGCGTTTTTACGTGCACCTAGAACATTATCCTAGGTGCATGCATTTTACAATTGCCCTAGAATATGCCCCGTGTAGTGAAGGATTGTCTGATAGATAATGAAGGGTCCATAAACACGACAATACATGACAGGATACAAATAGGAAATAGGGCATATTATGCCAATATTGAGAAGCAAACTCATTAGTTGTAACACAAAATAAAAATATATAAGACACTCATCAGACCGGTTGTTACTTATAGAGGTGAGACATGGACACTGATAAAACAGGAGCAGGAAACACTGAGAAGGTTAGAAAGAAATATCATAAGACGTGTTTATGGCCTGGTTAAAGAAGATGACGAATGGAGATTAAGAAATAACCAGGAGATAGATGAGTTATTGAATCATGAGGACATTGTAACATTCATAAAGCCTCAACGAATAAAATGGCTAGGTCACCTACAGCGGACGGATGATCAGCATATGCCAAAGAAAATCTTGAGGGCAAGAAAGTCTTTAAAAGCAGAAAGAGGGGCCGACTTAGGATAAGATGGTTGGATGATGTGCAAGAAGACCTCAGAGGAATGGATGTGAGGGGTTACACTGAGATGGCAATTGACAGGAGACATTGGAAAAGATTGGTGTAGGAAGGCAGGGCTCACGTTGGTCTGTAGTGCTGAACAAGAAGAAGAAGAGTCCACGTTTTGAGTTGTCGATCCCAGCAGCCATCAGTCCTCAAACCCATAGATTAAATTCAACACCAATAGACATTAATAAATAATAGAAATGAACACTATAAAAATAACAGGAAATGATGGGTTGATAAAGTTGTAAATACGCTTGTTGAAACTCCTGCCCCGATTGCTCTGATGTACAAATAATTTCCCTGCGCCGGTCGTTTACTATCGTCGGCTCAGTTTTTGACAGGACGTTTCGATGTTTATAACCTAGAGCTGTCTTCAGGAATACCTTCTGCATCAAAATCGAGTGGGCGTAGGCTATACTGTCTTTCGCTGCATTCGGTTTGTTGTAAGGTGGATTTTGAAAACGGCCGCAGTTTTTGAAGTTCGAAACGTCAAACCATCATCATCCGGTATTGGCAAGATGCCGCCTATTCCGCCTTCAAACATTCTCCAGCCATCTACTCACACACAGAAAATCTCAACAAACTTCACTCAGTGGTCGAGATGATTTTAGTGTCTTCTACAAACTACAGTATTTACAAAACACTGTCCTTTGTCAGCGACTGATAAATTTGAAACAGATGTTAGTGATTTCTGCTACCTTTATATAAATAAACATTAGATAGACATTCACCACTACGATGCAATTAAGACATTTAATAACTCTTCCAGTGAATGCAATAAGTTCAATAAATGCAGTATTGCTTACATTGTTCTTTCAAAGAGGATATTATTTTTTTTCTCAGTATTCTCTGAAGTCGAATAAGAAACGAAATGAAGAGGCAACAGATTACATGCACAAAGTCTGCAAAGGTTGGTCACTCCAGTAATATTGAACATTCAAGGTACTGAAAGGAGAATGAGAAAAAAAGCAGAAAACAAATTATACCTATTAAAACGAAACATATATAACTGTGATAAAATGTTTAACATAAAGAAGAAATGTAAAAAGACAAAGAAAGAAAAAGTAGAGAAGTTAAAAGTAAGAACAATAATGATGAAATTTAATAAAAATTAAATAATAAAGAAAGAATATGGGAAGAAAAAAATTATGAGGAGATGTATAGAAGCAAGCACGAGGCGTGAATGATGCTCATATAAGTGAAAGAAGAAAAAAAAAATAACAAGGGCGAACCCAAAGAAAAAAGCAGAAGAAGAATTTGGACGAAACGAAGAAGTGGCCTCCGTTTCTATTTTCAGAGAGAAAGTGACTTTTTATGTGTAGTATATTAAGTTAAAACGTTATTCAATTTGTCTTTATTATCAAGTAATTGTAAATTTAGTAACATATTCCAAAGAAACTTACTACTACGTTGTTGTGAAGGAAATTTGGGCATTGATTGATATTTATTATCAACATTACGAGCTCAACTTCTTCTTCTTCTCTCGAGCATTAGTCCCATGGCCTAATGCAACTTCTGATATGTCCCATAGCACCCCGCCATAAAACCGCCAGAAACAAGTCACCATTTCACCAGATACAGGGAGTAGCTGCATTGCGGGGGTACAACCTCCACGTATTTGGCAATTGACAAGTTTAATTTGTTTAAAAAGCCTGCCTTCAGAAACTAACATTTATATCGAGTGTCCTTTATTCTTTGTTAAATAAATCACGCATTAACACGAAGAGTATCGATAAGAGCAAAGGTAAGAAATAGACGGGTAAGAGAACAGGAAAAGTAGAAAGTCAAAATTTAGATAAAGTATTATAAGGACGGCTGAATGAATTATGAAATTAGTAGTAAATAACATCAAAAAAGGAAAGAATTAAAAGAGATTAGAAAGAATAAAACGAGAAGTGAAAGACAATTAAGTAAAGAACAGATTATGCAGTATTAAAAATTGAAACAGTAGGGCTATATCACAAATTTCTACGAGTAAGTTGATGAGGAAGGATGTCGACCGAATGGAGAAGAATAGAACGCCCCCCCCCCCAAACAAAAGAATGATGAATAATTTATGATTTGAAAAAGAAGAAAGTTGTGAATAAGTTGCATAAGTTCAACCTTATGTGAGGGACCATTAGGCGAACCCTTAAGTCACCAAGTAAAGGAAAACGCCTAAAATTCTACAGGTGATGGCTTTTCCCACACTTCTTTATGGGCCTTAGAATTGGACTTTAACGAAAAGCCAGGCCAGCTGCATCCAAGCGGCTGGAATGAGATTTCTCAGGGACGTAGCAGGGTGTACTCTCCATGATCATAGAAGAAATACAGATATACGGTAGGAACTGAATATTATGAGTATACTCGACAGGATCTCCCAGTATTGGCTGAATTGGTGGGAACATCTTTGCCGAACTGGATCCCCAAACAACTATGGAACTATAAGCCGAGGGGACGGAGAGGTGTGGGACGTCCGAAGAAGCGCTGGAGTTACCAGCTCTAATCTTTACCTATTTGAGACCGGAACCTATTTAATTGTTGAAGATGATGATGATGATGAAAAAGAAGAAAGGCCAAGACAACGGTGGCTGGAGGATGTGGAAGATGAAGGGGTGAGTATCAGAAACCGGAGAGGAGTGTCCGGAGGGAGAGAAATAGATGGAGACGAATTGTGATAGAGGTTAAGGCTTATTTTATTCTGTAACGTCGGAAGACAGAGATAAGTACGTCGAACTGGAAATAAGAAGAAGTAG
This sequence comes from Magicicada septendecula, assembly GCA_034769895.1. Classification (NCBI taxonomy): domain Eukaryota; kingdom Metazoa; phylum Arthropoda; class Insecta; order Hemiptera; family Cicadidae; genus Magicicada; species Magicicada septendecula. The sequence goes on along the minus strand of CM068367.1, from coordinate 1,422,970,630 downwards.
TAGTAGTAGGAGGAGGAGGAGGAGGAGGAGGAGGAGAAGAAGAAGAAGAAGAAGAAGAAGAAGAAGAAGAAGAAGAAGAAGAAGAAGAAGTGGAGCAGGAGGAGGAGGAGGAGGAGGAGGAGGAGGAGAAAAAGAAGATGAGAAGGAGGAGACGGGGGAAGAGCGAGAAGTAGAAGAAGAATATTAATTAATATGCATAGCACTTCAACGGACACAAATCTGTATCTAATTAGCGTCTTTAGTGACCATTATACACAGAACGCGTACGAGGAATTGAATGTTTGTTCTCCGTCAGCGGCGAGGGGGGGGGATCTCGACAATTTACATATTATCTGGCGCGCGCGCACATGCGCATATTTTTACAACGCACGATTCGCCTTTGGTCGCCAAATAGGCGCACAAACACAACACGACACATCGGTGTGTGTGACTATTTTATTAAGTCGTAGAAATTCCACGGTTGCACAAACAACGCTTTTTGTACCTGAATACATAAAAAGGGTCAGTCAGTCCAGCACAATAAAGCGATAATTTATGTACACATAATGTACAACGCTACTACCGCAGTATATATTGTCAATAGCGTTTACGCTACTTTACGACCTGTTGTCTAAAGCCTACGGGATACGAAATTCTCTCATAAGGAACACACACCGTTTTACGGAGTTTTTATATGCGCGGACACGATCCCATGACCGAACTCTATACCGTTTCTAATAAACAATAAACAAACAAGAGATGCTTATTGAAAAACGCCTGTGTGTGTGGGAGAAATTTTCCGCTTTATACACGAGAGAGAGAGAAAGATCCGTTTGCTCAAATATCCGTTTGCATGCATGCATGAATGCATTACGCCCCTGGTACAATGTACATCAGGAGTGAAGTACAGGTGGTGGGCGCGCGTACAGCGTTCGATACCAACACACACAAGAGGAGAGACACAGTTAATTATTAACACTAACTTCAGATGGCACAGACTTCTCAACGTCGCATTCTTGTAGGCTATACCAGCTGCTGCTGCCTCTATTGTGTTGAGCACAATACACTGCGCTGCTCTACTTAGACCGTAGACAAACAATGTGCCCTACACGTATACATAAATTCTTCAAACAGTACCTGCTACTACTACTACTACAGAACACACGGGGCGTTCTCCGTACACAAGAAAAAGAAAATATCGCTAAACTGCCAAGAGTTCAGAACACTCTACCTCGAGCAATTTGTGAAAAATTTATAACCAGCGTACATTATGAAAATTTGATGTTAACTGCTTTACTTAACCTTTCGTTGTGCGAGCTTGTGCGCTCGTGTATTATTATCTTCGAGACATTAAAGGTGATATGGGTAACAGGCGAAGATCACGGAACGCGTAGGAGGTACATGTCAGATTAGATCGTCGATTACACGGATATAGGCTAGGTACACTTGCATATAGATGAAATGTAAGTAACCTTTGTGGTCGTGTGTTCTTGTTGATAGGGATATGCTAGCGGATATAACATCTACGTGGGGGACAACTCCTACGTTAGCAGTATCAGGAGCAGACTTTTTTGTCCTTGGAACAATATGCGCCGATGATAATAAATTCAGAAGAGACTTCCCTTTGCATTTTATCAAGGAAATGATTAGAAGCCTGTATTACACCTCTGTTGTCATTGATACGAAAAAACGATTGCCAGTTAGGATGGGCCAAAAAATATTTTTTTTCGATTCGCTATACCGCGGAAAACTTACCACTAGGACAGATAAGTAAAATTAAAAAAAATAAATAAATAAACCTTTGCTGTGAAGAGTAAGCGATGAGCAGATTTCATCTGTATTAAATCAGGAACACCAGCTGAATGGAATTTTGACAAATTTCCATGCCATACGCAAGCAGTGGAGCGGTGTGTGAAGCTGGTGTCAGAAGCGTCACAAAAAGTCGTTGGTGACAAGTCCAGGGATGGGTTCATCAGAACGGCGCTTCTTTCACGATCAATCATGCCACGTTTTTTGTACAAATCGGAGTTTATTCAAATAAGAAGTAACAAAAATAATGGTATAATGATAAATAATAGCTTGTAACATTTATCATTAACTATTTTATGTCAAAATGAAAAATTTGCGATTTTAATATTACAAATGTGTTTTTCAGGTGCAATGAGCGCCCAATAAAAGTAGAAATATCTATGGTTTTTAAATGTATGTATCTTCATTGTGCTATTCTTTAATTATCTAAAGCTGTAGCGTTTGACTTACGTAGAAAAATTTTCGTTTTTTTTTAATTACAAAAAATTGTTAAAATTGATCAGTTTTTATGATTTTCGGGGAGGCGATGCGCGACCTGAAGATATTAACCGATTTTTCTTTCTTTCTTTTATTTTACTTATCTGTCCTAGGGGCACGTTTCCGCGGTACAGCGTATCGAAAAAAATATCGGTATGGAGAACCATACATGACTTCCATGTTCTAAGATTTATATTTAAAATCATATACGAAATGAAATATTTCCATAGAAACTACGTCTTTCTACTTATTGCTTCAGCATTAACCACAGTACTGTGGTCACTAACGTATACCACCTCACGTTTTTTGCACTCGATTTTCACTGATGATGGCAGTCGATGGCACTGCCGAAAAGTCTGGTTTTGCAGAAAACATTGGACTACGGCTAAACAGCCCAGGAAGCAATTTTAACAAAAAACTACTTCTTTGTTGCCGATAACGTAGTACACATATAAAAAATTCTCCCCTCCACCTTCAACTATAATTTTTAATAATAGAAAATTACCCCCACCCCGTTCACCTAACCTCTTCATTTATAGATATTTCGTCTACGTTTCTACAGTGGATTATTATGAGCTTCTTATCAGGATACTTTATTTATAAAAATTAAGTACTTTACTCTTGTTAAATCATAAAATGTTTCCGGTAAACTACCCCTTTATCTTAACCGATCTTCTCCAAAATCAATAGACCTTCAGTCCTCTACAATTCAGAGATGCATGCAAAAAAATATTTGATTCTGTATGAATGTGCGGCAGTTATCGTTGGTCATGGAAACATTTCTCTTGTTACAACATAAAATGTTGCAGGTAAACTACCCCTTTCCCTTAACCGATCTTCACCAAAATCAACAGACCTTGAGAATCTCTACAACTCAGGAAAGTGTGCAATAAATTATTTGATTCTTTTTGAATTTTCGGCAGTTATCGTTCGTCATAAAAAATTACCCTTTTTAAAACATAAAACGTTGCTGATAAACTACCCCTTTCCCTTAACCGATCTTGAACAAAATCAACAGACCTTGAGTTCTCTTTAGTTCAAAAAGGTATGCAAAAACGTAGTTGATTCTGTTTGAATTTACGGCAGTCATCGTTCGTCGTATAAAAAATTACCCTTGTTAAAACATAAAAAGTTGCAGGTAAACTACCCCTTTCCCTTAACCGATCTTCACCAACACCAATAAGTACTGAGAACTCTACAATACAGGGCTGTATGCAAAACATCATTTGATTCTGTTTGAATTTGCGGCTGTTATCGTTTGCCATAGAAAAAATTATCCTTGATAAAAAACCGTTGCAGGTAAACTACCCCTTTCCCTTAACCGATCTTCACCAAAAACAATAGGTCTTGAGAACTCTACAATTTAGGGCTGTATGCAAATAATCATTTTATTCTGTTTGAATTTGCGGCTGTTATCGTTTGCCATAGAAAATACTCTTGTTAAAACATAAAACGTTGCAGGTAAACTACCCCTTTCCCTTAACCGATCTTCAATAAAATCAACAGACCTTGAGTTCTGTATAATTCAAAAAGGTATGCAGAAGAGTAGTTGATTCTGTTTTAATGTACGGCAGTTACCGTTCGTCATAAAAAAATTACCCTTGTTAAAACATAAAATGTTGCTGGTAAACTACCCTATTCCCTTAACCGATCTTCACCAAAACCAACAGGTCTTGAGACCTCTACAATTCAGGGCTGTATGCAAAACATTATTTGATTCTGTTTGAATTTGCGGCTATTATCGTTTACCATAGAAAATACTCTTGTTAAAACATAAAACGTTGCAGGTAAACTACCCCTTTCCCTTAACCGATCTTCACCAAAAACAATAGGTCTTGAGGTCTCTACAATTTAGGGCTGTATGCTAATAATCATTTGATTTTGTTTGAATTTACGGCTGTAATCGTTTGCCATAGAAAATACCCTTGTTAAAGCATAAAACGTTGGAGGTAAACTACCCCTTTCCCGTAACCGATCTTCACCAAAAACAATAGGTCTTGAGAACTCTACAATTCTGGGCTGTATGCAAAAGAGTAGTTGATTCTGTTTGAATTTGCGGCTGTTATCGTTTGCCATAGATAAAAATTACCCTTGATTAAAGAAAAAAACCGTTGCAGGTAAACTACCCCTTTCCCTTAACCGATCTTCACCAAAAATAATAGATCTTGAGTACTCTACAAATCAGGGCTGTATGTAAAAAATTATTTGATTCTGTTTGAATTTGCGGGTGTTATCGTTTGCCATAGAAAAAAAATCTACAGACACACAGACAGACAGATAGATAGACAGACAGACACACAGACACTTTTCGAAAAATGACTTTTTCATGTTTTGAGTGTAGTACAATCAGAATCTGCAATAATCTCGAACACGATTTTTTTTGCCATCACCATACTTCCATTTCCTTATGGAACATGGAAGTAAAAATAAAAATATTTTTCGGCCCACCCTATTGGCAGTGGCAGTTAAGACAGGTAAAGGAGTTAGACAAGGTTGTTGTATCTCCCAGATAGATTTTAATATTTATTTGGACGATATCATTAAAAGATGGAAGGGAAACTTTAAGTGTGGAATTAAGATTTCTACGCAATGTACACTTAGTAATAGTATAATAGACGATGCTCTTATTATACAACAGACAGAAAATGACTTGCAGAGGGAAGTATTCATTTGAGGAATTTAGCAGAGGTGGTGTTATCTCTACATAAAACAAAAGTATTGGCTTTTAGAGGGAAGTATCCAGTAAGGACAAATATAGAGGCAAATGGAAACATCTTGGAGCAAGTATCCAGTTTTAATTATCTTGGATGCGAAATATCTCCCACAGTTGATTGTCGAAAATAAACTTAATAAATTTAAACATGTATGTGAAAAAATCCATAGGACCTTAAAATACAAAACTAGAAAAGACACTAAGCTTAAGTTTTATAAGACTATGGCTGTACCGGTGGCGCTGTATGGGAGTGAGACACGTGTACTATCACAGAGAGGCAGAGGGAAGGTTACATCAGCAGAAATGAAATTTCTCAGGTTGGTCAAAGGGTGCACGTTACGAGACAGAATAAGTAATGTTGCACAGATAAGGCGAGAATTACAAATTTTTAAATTACAGGATAGAATTACGGAATACAAGGCCACTGGTGTAAGCATTCAGGGCCGCCGCTAGGGAGCTTTTGGCACCCGTGTGCAGTTTTTACCTTTCCCGCCCTCCTGAATATACTTTTCATATCCCTACTTTGCCACACTATTTAATATTATTTCAATTAAATACTGATACAGATATAAATAGTAAAATTGACAAAAAAATAAATGTTTTTCAAAAACTTATTTAGCTGAGTACTTACGTGATATGTAAGTGGAAGACGTGGTCGTAGGAGTGTTGGATACATTTTCAAAAATATAATAATTTATTTGCGCGGTCGTCTTTTCAGTGTTTTCATAACACTATAGTTTATTAAAAGAGCGCTTTTCGCGCTTTGGTTTCAGAAAATTTGTTAATAACATTGCTCAAATAGACTACGGCCCCACCTTTGGTATGGCCGCCCGTGTGCGGTGCACATTTTCCACATATGGTAGCGTCGCAGCTGTAAGCATTTGGGAAGAATGCAGCAAGATCGCCTTCCCAAACTTGCCTTAAATTATAAACCCACAGGGTATCGTAGTGCGGGGCGTCCGAGGACGAGATGGTTTTCGGAACAGGCAGTGCGGCCTAACCGTGAAGTGGAGATGATGATGATGATAAAACGACGAAAATAAACTGAACTGTAAGGTCAACTGTAGCAGTCTTTTGAATCTAAACGACAGACCTTTGCCGTGACAAAACAATATAAGTACGGTGTTTCGGCCACCCAATCAATGGGAGCCGTCTTCAGGCTAACTGTAAGTGAAGTGGACATAAATATTCCTTTGAAAGCGGAACAGGTGATTAGCCTATTCCCTGATTGAAGAAGAAGAAGAAGAAGAAGAAGAAGAAGGAGAAGAAGAAGAAGAAGAAGAAGAAGAAGAAGAAGAAGAAGAAGAAGAAGAAGAAGAAGAAGATGATGATGATGTTGATGATGATGAAGAAGACGAAGAAGAAGAAGAAGATGATGATGATGATAATGAAGAAGACGAAGAAGGTTTTACTTCCATGTTCCATAAGGAAATAAAAGTATGGTGATGGCGAAAAAATCGAGTTCGAGATAAAGGCTGATTCCGATTGTACTACCCTCAAAACATGAAGAAAAGTCATTTTCCGAAAAGTGCCTGTGTGTGTGTCTGTGTGTAGAATTTTTTCAATGGCGAACAATAACTGCCGCAAATTCAAACAGAATCGAATAATTTTTTGCATGTGTGCCTGAGTTGTAGAGGACTCAAGTCCTATTGATTTTGGTGAAGATCGATTAAGGGGAAGGGGTAGTTGACCTGCAACGTTTTATGTTTTAACACGAGTGAAGTACTTAATTTGATAAATAAAGTATCCTGAAAAGAAGGTCATAATAATCCACCGTAGAAAGGTAGATGAAATATCTATAAATGAAATGGTTAGTTGAACGGGGAGGGGGTAATTTTCTATAAATGAAAATGACAGTTGAAGGGGGAGGGGATAATTTTTTATGTGTACTACGTTGTCGGCATCAAAGAAGTAGTTTGTTGTTAAAATTCCTTCCCGGGCTGTTTGGCCGTGGTACAATGTTTTCTGCAAAACCAGACGTTTCGGCAGTGCCATCGACTACAATCATCAGTGAAAATCGAGTGCACCAACGTGAGGTGGTATACGTTAGTGAACACAGTAATGTGATTAAGGCTGAAGAAAGAAGTAGTTTCCATGGAAATATTTCATTTCGAAAATGTTTTAAAATATAAATCTTAGAGATAATATATATGGTTCTCCATACCAATATTTTTGTATTTTCTTGTGTTATATTTGCATCTTTCAATTAGTTATTTATTTGTCTAATAAAATAATTAGAAAACCTAAGTGCATATCAGTAAAAGTCTAAAAGATACTTGTATTTAGAAACATTCTAATGAATGTTAAGGACTACACCCATTTTTATGGAATGAGAGTTTGCTTGACTTGGAAAAACCCATAGGGAAAAGTTTAACGCAAAAAGACTCTAGTATTAAATGCGTTACGCAACCATTGGATTTTAACCACTCGTTTTTGTATATTTTTTTCTTGAAAAATATATTCCGCCGGTGTAGTGGACCCGAGACACGACTGTTTATAAATTGGAATTGTAAACTGCATCGCGTATATGTCTGTCATTCATTCGAAATGCAAATCACATTCCGGACAACACTGGACAAACAGTTTTCGTAGAAATCTCTTTTCCAAGTTTCATGCAATGTTACGACCGACGCACGTATCGATTATGTATGCAGGCGTTATTCAAATATCGATTGCGTGTGCAGGCGTTATTAAATTTCAAGATCGAAAACAAAACAAACGGTCGTCGCGTGGTAACCAATACTGCGCGACAATACATAGGCCGTTTTAAAAGTTAAAATATTATGATCTTTTCAGTTTAATATAATAAGCGTGAAACATTATCAGCCAATAATATATAATGAAGGTCATGATCTTGCAATAATTAACTACAAAATTATGGTTTTAGAGACTCTGGTTGTAACCTGTGGTTCCACAATACTTGACCCTTTGATGATCGACGTTTCGGACTAGTACCTTCCCCGCCGGGAACTAGGTTTTCTTTTTGGAAAGGTGCCAAGCTAATGAATATTATACACTTTTACCTCTTTCAGAAAAAAAAACACGTATTTTATTTCACTTTCATTTCACATATATTATTAATTCCAATATAAATAATTAATTAAATTAAACTTAATTTAAATAAATATAAATCTTTTTTTTCCACGTCACTAATATCGTCTTCACATTCTAAAAAATCATAATCCTATCCAGCACTTACTTCCCGTATTTCTTCTTCAGATAAACATCGACGTTTTAACAATTAATGTATGCCTATCACTAAACCCTACGTTTACTACACGAAAATAACAACAGTCCAACAAAAAACACAGAAAATTGTGTTAGAATCAAATTGACTTATCTTCGGCGTATTAAAATAGAGGATCCGTGGTCCTCTCCTGCTGTTAGGAACAGACGTTTCGGCCTCTTCTCTGGAGACCATCTTCAGTGTAAAAACGATTCGATAACTGACACGGTCTTCGCCAGTTAAACACAGTACTATGGCAAAAGACCGTGTTCAGTGGCTGGAATAGCCGCTCTATTATGGAGTCAACCAAATAATTTATACTGTCAAAATACTTTCAATAGGTACTGGTAAAACAACAGAAAAACGAAATAAATGTATTTGTTTGATATAAAACACATACGGGGAAGTTTGGTTTTACTTAAGATCAATGATTTATACAAATTCTTAAAAATTTAAGGGATATTTTCGTCTTAAGCTTACACGGCATGTGTCTATATCCTCAAAATTATTAAAGATCGGGCTGTTAGGCCGCGGTAGGTTGCTGTGAAATCTTCTCTACATCATCGGGGACGTTTCGTATCCCACCCTCGGGGGGGGGGGGGGGGGGTCTTCTTCAGGCCGCAAAAAAGCTACGTAGTGTTAAGAAAACCGTTACAGCAGATCTTAGGCCGGACAATACCCGACCAACTTTTTCTGATAAAAGAAATCAAACAAAAGCAACCGTTGCTTTAACTCGAGAAAGTTGGTCGGTTATCGTCCGACCTAAGATCTGTGCCCATTTTCTTAACACTCTGTCGCTTTTAACAGTGGGTTGCCAACGATGTCGAGATTTCACAACAACCAACCAAGGCCTAACAGCCTGCTATTTAATAATTTTTAGAAAATTAAGGGATATGTTTGCATGGGCCCTCCCCTAGCCCGTAGGCTCGCCGCCGCATTGTCGGCCCTATAGATACGGCACTGAGTATTAGATATAATAAACTTCTTGTGTACGTTCGTTGTGTCCGTTTAGTGCATCCCCTTTTCCCTCTTATCAACGCTGAAAACAATACCGACGCTCCCCTTTTCCTCCGCATTTACATTAATATTATCATTTAAATAATACGTACACGTACCAATAGCGTTTTCTTTTCAAATGCGTCAGAAACACGCGCGCCTAACATGGATCCTCTTCTCCGTCGTCTCACGTCTAGACGCGCGCGTATGTACACCGATAATAACAATGACAACAAGAACGTCGACAACGGCAGTAGTATTATGTGTAATATATGTGTAACGAACGACCGGCAGTTGTTATGGTTGAAGAAAAGCGTTTGCTAATTAAAATTATTATAAGTCTGGTAATTAAGACGGAGGTGATGGGGAACTGTGGAAGAAACAAAACGAGAGAAACACACACACGCCGAAGAATGAATGTAATTGTTGCAGCCGTATACAGTTAGGTAGGCTACTGTGTGTGTACGTCGGGGCCGGCCTCGCCGTTGGTGGCGGCCGCCGCTTTGTGAAAATCCCTTTTGTCTCGCAGGCTACTGTGTGTGTGCTCCACATCGCCGTCGTCGTCTTCTTGTTTTGCATCTTGTTGTTGTCGTTGTTATTGTGTATTATTGTTCTGTACAAACAGAATAATAACACCGCGAGTGACGTAGGTGGGAACGGCCGCCGATGCATACACAGACGCACGCACGCGCGCCAGGGGGACTTTTGTTACGCGGCCGCGCGGCTGCATATGAAATGCGAACTGCTACTGCTGCTGTTGCTGCACACGCGCAAATAATAACGAGACCTTCGGCGCGGTGCTTACAGCCAGCTAGCTTCTTGTTACTACAGAAAACACACAACTGGATGTTGCGCGGGTCGCGAGTAGTGCAGTGTCCCGAGTCTCAGAAAGGACTCCTGCCACTGGGTCTATTTGAGTTCTTTTTATATGTTTTTACCTAATTATGGGGGGGGGTCTGAAGCGACCTGCGATTGGTGGATTTTTCCCCGGATTGGTACTCACCTGGTCGCGGGGTGTATTTACCAAGTCCGGGAATGAGGGAATTGTGGGTCACTCTGTCGGAACGAACATAGAATCTACGCGCCAGGCGTCTCACGGTGTCATCAAGAGAGCGGACACCGAGTCCACTCCTCAAAAGACGAGAAGAGTACCTCCGGGGGACTTTACACGCAAGCTTCAGTCCCCGGTCGAGTACGCGCTGGAGCGTTGTTCTATGACCACGAGCCAGGTATCCCCAAACAGGACAGGCGTAGGTAATCACGGGCAACACGTACGAGTTGACTATGAGCTTACCTAGCCGAGGAGTCATTGACGGATTAGATAGCAAGGGCCAGAGTCTACTGAGTTGCGCCGAAGGGCGTTGTCTGATATACTGTGTATGGATTCGCCAGGTGAATCGGGAGTCCACGTGGAGCCCGAGGTACTTGACGCTGTTGGTCCAGGGCACCTCGACGGGGCCTACTTTAAGCGGCCGAGGCCGCTTGCTTTTGCGCGAGAATATTATCGCGGCGCTCTTGGAAGCGTTAACGGCAACTCTCCGGTCAAGGTCCACCCGACATACGCGTCGAGTTGACGCTGGAGCTTAATTGCCGCATAACTTGCGTTCGGCTCTGACGCAAAAGCCGCAGTGTCGTCCGCGAACAGCGACAATTTAACTCCAGGAACTCGGGGCGTGTCATTGACAAACAGCGAGACAGGAGAGGTCCAAGGACACTTCCCTGAGGGACGCCAGCGGTAATACGCCTCTCCGAAGAGAGAGCGTGGTCTATTCTCACTCGGAAGCTACGGTCTCGCAGAAAGCTGCCGATCAAATGAACGTAGCAATCTGGAAGAAGGACTTCCGTCAGCTTGTAAAGGACACCCTCGTGCCACACGCGGTCAAAGGCTTTCTCTACGTCTAGGAAGATCGCAGTCGTCTGTTTGCCCCGGCAGCCAGCCTCGGTAATGCATTCCACGAGTCTCATCAGTTGATGAGCCGAGGAGAGCAGCTCACGAAAGCCGAACTGTTCGGGGATCAGCACGTCTAGTCTTTCTAGGTGGTCGCGGATCCTACGCTGGATCAACCGCTCGAAAACCTTGGACGTCGCGGACAAGAGGCTGATGGGTCTGAGGTTTTCCACGCGAAAAGAATTCATTCCCGGATTGGGTATCACTATTACTGTAGTCGTTTTCCATTTCGCCGGAATACAGAAACACCTCCCGCAAGGGACAAAAGTAATATGCCAATAAGTACCATAGCTGCAATATATATGTATAAAATTTTCTTTAATACAGTAGAACTCCATTTATCCGAACTAATGAGTCCCAGACGTAATTAGGAAATTCGGATAATTGGGACAAACATAAGAAAAAGGTTATGTTATGAAAGAAACCGCGAAAATTGCTCAAAAATCACTTTTGTTTATTTTTATTACATGAGTACAGTATCTGAAAAAATCAGGTCACACGTTTTGCAAAAAAATTCACTTTAACTACAAAAAAGTTAAAAATACTCACACATAATTATAACTTTTAAGTTGAACATGTCAAACAAAGTTAATTGTTTTGACGTAGAAACTCGTTTGCGTGCAGCCAGGTCCCGCAAACGCTTGACGGCAAGAAGCTGCGCATGGTCGCATGCAGGCTGCCATTCCATCCACTTTAAGGCAGTGTCAAAACAAGCGAATGCCTCACTCGCCGTAAGATTCCCGTTCAACTTAAGCAACGTTGTCATCGTCTTCGGCCACCTGCTGAGATTCATCGTTTACACTTTGGATAACTTCTTCATCGTTCAAAAATTGATATCCACGGTCCGGAGAATCGCACTGCAATCACTCGCTTATGGCGTCCACGTCACACTCGAAACAGCCAGGAATTTGTACAATGATTTTCTGGATGTCTTCAGTTAATACAGCTTCGTTTTCTTCGACACTTTTCTGTTCTTTTTTGGTCTTCCTTCTTGTTTATTGCCTCTTCTTTTTCTTCACGAGTTTGTTGTTTTGTCGAAATTGAATTAATTTTATTCCATGCCATTTCCTGATATCGATTCGGATAGTGGCGATTCGGATAACTGGAGTTCGGTTAAATGGAGTTCTACTGTATACAAAACTAAACATATGATTTATTTCGTATTGGAATTGCTAAAGTGAATACATATATTAACACCCTACAACACAAGTTATGTATAAGTTACTAAGTCGAGATGAAGCCGGAGTTATGACGGAAAGAGACAAAGCAAGGATTCAGGCAGCGGAGACGAGGTTTATAAGGAGTATTGTGGGGTGTACCATTCTCGATAGTACCATTCTGTTGATATAAGGACGGAACTGGTGGTCGACTCATTGTTGGGACAGCAAAAGAAGGTGGTGCGAACATTTGGGAAGAGTGGCGGGCGACAGGATTCTAGTGTTAGCAATGGAATATAGATCGGTGGGGAAGAGAGATGTAGGATGGACGAGAGCGAAGTGGGTCCCGAAGCAGGTTCAGGATAAGCCTTATTCTTGAGGTTGATGGTGATGATGATGATGATGGCGACGACGACGATGACGACTAACAAGTGGCATAACTAAGAGCTGCTGCTGCTGCGAGGTGATGACACTACCTTCTGTGGGTGGGGGGCGGGGGGCGGAGATGAGACTAACATCAAGACTGAGCTCCCTATTTTCCTCAGGACAAATAAAAAAATTCAGGATTTAATATTTATAACATTTTATAAATACATTTATAAATTCTTTGCGTCTCTCAGTTTTTGAGCAAACCTACGTGAAGTATACGCACGTTATTTACAAAATGTTGATTGTCGTCGTCGTCGTCGTCGTCATCATCATCATCATCATCATCATCATCATCATCATCATCATCGTCGTCGTCGTCGTCGTCGTCGTCGTCGTCGTCGTCGTCACATCATCATCATCATCATCATCATCATCATCATCATCATCATCATCATCATCATCATCATCATCATCATCTTTAGCAAGAATGGTTTAATCATTTCCTTGACGAAATCAGATTTCTCAGACACGTAACAGGGTATACTCTTCAAGATCGCAAAAGAAATGTGTATGCACGGTAGGAGCTGAATACTATGAGTATACTTGATAGAATTACCCAATATCGGCTAAAATGGTTAGAACATCTTAACCGAATACACTGAAAACTCGTTTATCCGAATTTGATGGGACCGCGCCCGTTTCGGATAAACGAAATTTCGGATAAAAAGAAACTTCCATTTAAATAATAATACATATGTAAGTACAGTACCTTTATTTAATAATAATAATAATAATTTAAAAGTTACTTACAGTGAATATGACACAATAAACTATAAAACGTGAACTGCGTGTTGTGTCACGTTCGGCTTCTAAAAGGAAGCAGAAATGTACTGTTATAATACATAACAGTATACAGTACTTTATGTTTACAATATATGATCATAGTACTTTATGTTCAAAATCCGAACAAATCGATAATTCGGAATACCCCTTATCCCAATTAGTTCTGATTATTGACTTTCTAATTTATATAATGTGGAATCGCTTGTCTACGCTATTAAATATAGATTATAGCTACAGGAAAATGCTTTTGTGTATTTTTAAAATTAACTAAAAATTGTTTCGGATAAACCGGATTTTCGGATAAACGCTATTCGGATAAACGAGTTTTTAGTGTAGATGATTGCCGCATCCGCAAACAACTATAGAATTATAAGCCGAAAGAACGTAAAGGTATGGGCATTTGGAGTGACCAGCTGTAGTCTGTCTCCAGAACAAACCATTCGGAGTGACCAGCTGTAGTCTGTCTCCAGAACAAACCATTCTTGAGCTGTTTCTTAGGCTTTCACGGACGGCGTCTCGATTCTTCAGATTAAGATCCGGGCTGTAAGGGAGGGGCCTACTATAATTACCATTCTGACGGATGTTATTATCAGACGTTTCGGCCGTCTTCAGTGAAACGGTTTTGAAACAACTGACAAGGTGTTCGCCAGTAGATGTGACAAAGGCTTGTTTCTTTCCTCGCTGATTTTAGAGTTCTCCTGATGGCCTCACACATGTGGTTGGACTTGTGTAGCTCCTTCGTCACCTTCATTGTTTGTAATGTAATATAACAGAACCGTCTACAGCAGTTTTGCACGTATGAAAAGCTATCACATCGGTCTTCACTGTGGAAATCCGAAATCTTTTCATATTCGACTCTAAGTCCAACTATAATTCATAAAGAGGTGTCGGAAGAACCACCAACCACCTTCTAGAACCCGAGACGTGTTTCCTTACTTCATATTTCTCCCGCCACACACATGTTTGAACTTTCATAGTATAAATTTAACACTACACGCGTTAAAACTGATTTCGTTAACGGGCGGGACAAACGATAGGGACGTTGCGACGATTTAAGATGCCTAAATCCCACAATAAAAAAAAAATTTTTAATTATAATACTAAAATAATTTAATAAGGAACTGATGCACTCTTTCTCCATGCCCCAAACCGGTAGTAACATGCCGATTTGCCAATGTATCAGTTAATAAAATTAGATTTAAGAAACCCAATAAATCCATAACGACCTCGCGTTAAATGAAAGAATAATAAAAGTATAGAGTGATGTAATCAAATTTTAAGCTAATTAAAGGAAAATAATTAATAATAATTGAGAACTACTTTTCGCGCTGAGAAACTACCCGCGCGCGGACAGCCTCATTACCCCTATAGTTAGTTAGTTCAGTTGAATCAGAGACTCCGCTGCTGATACAGCGTACAGAAAGTTATGTTGACAATATAAAACATGTTGACTAGGTAAAGGTTGTGTAATTGCCGAATGATGTAAATTGTTGTAAATGACTTGAGTGTGCGACGATGACATCTCTATAATTAAATAATTAAATAACATCACCTAAATGTGATGTTAAACTTTTAAAATATAACTGTTAACCATAAGCAGTATGTGCGGTACAACAATGTGAACACCAGTGAAAGTTACCACCAACAAACAGACCACAAGAATCTACAGGAGAGACAGACGACTCATCTTTAAGAATGACACCTTCACCAAACTTCACCAACACACGATAGACAGAAGATCTCCCAGACACCCTGCACAACAGACAGAAGCGCCGATTCGCCGAGGATATGTTACACACAGGTGACACGGAAGTTCTACTTCCGTGGTTCAGAACTTAACTTAAATTAAATGTATGAAAGACACTTAAATAACAAAATAAGAGTAAAATAAAACACAAAAGACTGACCTAATTATTATAAAATTGTAATTTCATAATATGTAATAAGATGTGTTAAGTTTAACGAGTTTAATGAGTATAACCCTCTAAAGTTAAATAAGCCCATTCTTCAGATGGCACAAAATAAAGATTATTATTTGTAATATTATAAATAGGAACAAACAACTCGGATCCGAGGGCAGTACATACTATGTTCACCCATGACTTACACTAATTTCAATTGTACGAAATGTGCAAATATTTTTGTCTTTAGTATACACATTACTAATCTTCTTCTGTGAAGTTAAAACTGTATGTAATAAAGAGATGTCATGGTCCAAAAAGGTGAGTGAATAAATCTACAAACCCCTGTCTAAATTCCTGAATTCACGGGATCCTATTTAGCGTTTGTTTGTATTTCAGTTAATTATGAGTTTGTTAATATTATGGCAGCCTGTTTAATTGACTGAGCCAATTAACCAGGTTCCCGATATTATAACGTTAAGACGTTATAACGTTTACGATAAAATAGCAAGTATGACTGACTGACTGACGCTCTGGCACTACACCCCACGATGAGCCTTGTCCTCCCCGACTAGTCACCTCCTGTATGCCTGACTGACTGACTCTCTGCAGCTACACCCCACGATGAGCCTTGTCCTCCCCGACTAGTCACCTCCTGTATGACTGACTGACTGACTCTCTGGCGCTACACCCCACGATGAGCCTTGTCCTCCCCGACTAGTCACCTCCAAACACCTCGGTTCTCCATCCTCCGCCTCCAATCCCCGATACCCATCCTCCTGAGGGTATCTTCGACGTCCTGTAGCCACCTTCTTCTAGGTCTTCCTTTCCTTCTTTGTCCATCTGTTGTCCCTCTAAGAATTGCTTTAGGCATTCTGTCGTCCTCCATGCGCATCACATGTCTCAACAAGCTGATCCTCACAGACTTGGTGAACCTAGAATAGCATGTATACGTCAATAAAATACAGTATGCAAAAAGAAATGCATACGCCTTATTACATAAGGCGATGATGAATGGTAAATAAAACGAAGTAACAACAACCGGTGATTATAGGCACATCATCACCAACTCTTCTTGCCGGCAGAGTTCTACATTCAATCGACATTAGAAGCTATATATTTGTGTGCTGGTGTTACGCGTGCGCGCGCAACGTCTTTATGTGTGTGTGTGTTTACACACACACACACACACACACACACACACCTATAATTTGCTAACGATATAAATTAGATCGCCAATAAATCAGGCACTTCTGGAGTATTTCTCCTGATTATTTCAAACAGATTCTCGCCTCTCTCTCTCTCTCTCTCTCTCTCTCTCTCTCTCTCTCTCTCTCTCTCTCTCTCTCTTCCTCTCTTTCTTTCTCTATGGCTCTCTGTCTTTCTCTGTGTATCTATGCCTGTGGCTCTCACCATCCCAATTCTCGTCTTTCAATCTCTCCATCTTAATCTCAGTCTCGCTCAGTTTATTCTCCAACAGTTATTACTCTCTCTCTCTCTCTCTCTCTCTCTCTCTCTCTCTCTCTCTCTCTCTCTCTCTCTCTCTCTCTCTCTCTCTCTCTCTCTCTCTCTCTCTCTGTCTCTGTCTCTGTCTCTGTCTCTCTCTGTCTCTCTCTCTCCCTCTCTGTTCATTTTACGTGTTTAGTCTACTCGACAACAACCAGAAAACAATTCTCTTTTTCTTTTATTCTGCGATCCGTTAAATTATCGAGGACAAACAAAACCGCTTCTGTCTCTCGCGCGCGCACGAAATTTTCCACTAAAATTTATCTCCATCTTCTTTCCTCTCTTCGCGTTACGTTCTCCGTATATATCTTCACCCTTTATTCTTGTCTATGTTCTCTTTTTTTTCTTTAACGAACTTGTTCCGTTCCGATGTTTATAAATTAAAGAAAAAAACGTACAACACGTAAATTTAATTGTGATTCAGTGAAAGTTTACACTAAATGCAGACGTTTGAACGAACATCTGTACGCTATATGTAATGTGCATACACACAGGCGCGCGCGGGCACGTTTTCTGCTAACTACGTCGTAAACGCCGCCCGGCTGCATTACTGCATCATCAGGTCGTTAATCCGCCAGTTTGCATCATGCTTTCTGTAAAACATTACACATCCTACTGTAATCTCAAAAAACCTGCGGCGGTTTTAATTAAACATTTACTTAAAAAATTTACAGGCATTGCACAAATGCAATGCACAGAGAAGGGCATTGAAAATGCTTCTATAAATCTAAAAATAAAAAATATATATATTTATGTTCATTCACCAACCAATGAATTCATTCTTCATTTACCAATCAATGAATTCAATTTCATTTACCAATGTACAGAATATAAGTTCAATGTAGTCGCATTCATAAGCGAAGTTTTATGTGTGTACCCTACTACGTTATTGACAACAAAGAAGTAGTTTCTATGGAAACTCACCGGTTCCCATTTTCGACCACGCACCAGCAATCAGCCGCAAATGTGCGACACGTCCTTATAAACATTTTCAATGTTAAAAATTACATGTGGACATTTTAATAAGAATTTTTATTGATTTTAATGGATGATAATAAACATGGGTGATTTGAGAGGATGGTATGTAGCCGTTTCAGTGGGTTGGACCATTGCAGCAATCAGGTCCTTGGTGTGTTTTAAAAGTGTTGAGGTTGAGTCAGTCACAGAATTTACGTCTATTCAGTGCATCATTTCGAACTTTCAACAAGAAGAACCAAATATAGTTGACAAATTTACTTACATTCTATTAAAGAGTTAGTCTGCATTTTATTTTGTTAGTCCGTGTTTAGTGCTGTTCTGTTGGCCGTTAAGTTATTTACGCATGCTTAGTAATTTCAAAGTTTGAAATAATATTTTCATATGTAGCGAAATTGTTTTGTGTGTGTAGTCATCGTATAATTTCAAAAGCGTATAAAAGTTGCGATACGATAAAGAACTACGAAGTAGTTTAAGGAAATAATAAGAAATGTCACTGATTTTTTGTCGTAGGGAATCAAAAGTTGGGAAATTGTCAATCGATTAAAGAAAAAGTTTTACAACGTGCTACACAACTACTCAATTCTTCGCACCTGCTTCCAAAAGGGTAAAAATACGGTGAGAAACCTAGCAACACCATGTTCTTTTGTCTTACAAGGGATTTATGCCAAAAAAGTAATGGGTTTCGATGAATTTTACAAGATTATTATTTCACATAAAAATTTCGATTTTCATATCACTAAAGATGTTTCAGTTCTTAAAAAACTAGTTTTAAACTGAAGAATAAAAATAAATAATTTTTTCAACTCTCTAATTTAAAAATGACACTGTTTTTCGCTTGAACACCTGTCTTTATATTTCTTTCAAAATCAAAAGTATCGCCCATACGACGACGAAGGATCCTCACTGGCTCGACTGAGAGAGTATGGGCAAAACGTTTGGTTTTGAAAGTAATAAAAAAGACGCGTGTTCACTCGACGCGTGTTTTCAGTATTAACGAAAACCACGAAAGTTTACAACCAAGACTGTATTTATTCAAATTAAATAATTTATGCACTTAGAAAAAATAAATAATTACCTTAATCTAATAGTCAGTCATAGTTCTTAATATAATAATAGAATCGTCAGTCATAGTTCTGTCATTTATCTAACAGAGCATTACTTTCTATACCACCATGAAGAGACATTCTTGTATAAACCTACACCACAAAAGTTTCATTGTTTTTTTTTTCCCCCAATACACTTTAGTCTAACATTTTATTGAACAGGCTGTTGCTGTTTACATTTTTGATAGTTAATTTGTTGATCATGCTGTAGCGAAAGTTTTGTCAGTAATAGTTATTGAAAAAATGAGTAAAGTTTGTCCACGAGAAGAAACAGAAAATTATTAATGGTAGTGACAGTGAAAGTAATTTAGTGAGTGTTTTTAATGAACATGCCAAACTGCAAAGCAATAATAATTGTGTCTGAGGCAAAACGTTTTGGCTGTGCCTTCGACGGCCATCTTCAGTGCAGAAAGAAGATAGCAGTGAAGATGGCCGTCGAAGGCACGGCCGAAAGGTTTGTTCAAAACAACTATGTACCACGGCCTTACAGCCCGAGAAACCGAAGTACTCACATCAATAATAATTGTACTTATAAGCTGTACATAGTACTAGTACTGATATTGTACTTATAAGCTGTACATAGTACTAGTACTGATAGTGTACTTATAAGCTGTACATAGTACTAGTACTGATATTGTACTTATAAGCTGTACACAGTACTAGTACTGATATTGTACTTATAAGCTGTAAACAGTACTAGTACTGATATTGTACTTATAAGCTGTACACAGTACTAGTACTGATATTGTACTTATAAGCTGTACACAGTACTAGTACTGATATTGTACTTATAAGCTGTACACAGTACTAGTACTGATATTGTACTTATAAGCTGTACACAGTACTAGTACTGATATTGTACTTATAAGCTGTACACAGTACTAGTACTGATATTGTACTTATAAGCTGTACACATACTAGTACTGATATTGTACTTATAAGCTGTACACAGTACTAGTACTGATATTGTACTTATAAGCTGTACATAGTACTAGTACTGATATTTAAGAAATTGATAATACATTATAATAAAACAGATTTATGACTAACGTTTGGAAAAATAAAACAGATTTGTTAAGAAAATAATGTACTTCATCTATTAGCTGTTTTACAGTACTGTATTTATTAGTTTCGTACAGATTTTCAATTTAACCAATAAAACAGAACGCGCGCGCCCGCGTACACGCACACACAATGGGTGCGTCGGAAACAGTGAGGAAATAACATAAATATTATTTAAAAGTGGGTAATATTTCGTTTCAACGAGACGTTTACGAACTCTGTGTGTGTGTGTGTGTGTGTGTGTGTGTGTGTGTGTGTGTGTGTGTGTGTGCGTGTGTAAAAACATGCAGCCTCAATTTCTGCATACCAATTGCAAATATATGGCTGAGCAGCGAGTGTCTGCGCAGGTGATTTATGCGATGGGGTCTGCAGACGAAATATATACAACAGACGAAATATATACAATATCTGAACTAGAGGTGTGCTAAACTAGTATTTGAAAATAAGACATACGAACGAAACCGTTCAAAAAAATAACACGTACAAATACCTGTTATTATATACTTATTATACGTATACAGTATTAACAAGTATATTAAATAAGTACCGAAAACTTTTAACCGAAATATCGTTTAACCGAAACGACCGACAAAAAAAAATAAAATAAATTATATATTCCCGATTTTTACTACAATGAAAATTTGTTTTCCCGATAAAACACGAAAACTAATGCAATAAACATGTAATAAATTGTGCGTCGTGTCAACAAAGCGGAAACGGGTCATGATAACGATTCAAGAAAAATCGAAGGCAATTAAAAGAATTGAAAATGACGAGATTTTGCGAACTGCGGCAGCCGAATTTGGTGTTGATGTTGCTACTGTTTCTGACTGGGTCAAGATGAGAAGACCACAAATGTTTCGATAGTAATATAAATATCATCATTAGATATAGTTAATAAATTATATTAATTATATCTGATGATGATAGTTACATTACTATCGAAACATTTGTAATTTACAAAATAAAAAATATATTCTTGTTAAAAGTTTGTATTATTAATAATAATTATATAGAAATATAATATAATATATCATACTATATGCTTCCCAATATCCTCATAACGAAAAGGAATAAAGAAATAAATAAATGCATTGTTAAAACGGAACGTTTGAGAATATCTTGTATAGTATCCCGGCTCCATCCATTACCCCCTGTATAGACAAGGTAATGCTCCATCATGCAGGAAATTAAACTATAATATTGCGAGCGAATGTCAAGAAAAGTGTTAAAAACAAAAATTTAGCAGCGTAGATGTAAGTACGGTATGGGCAAAAAATGCGGATGGGTGAAGACAGATGGAGTAAAAGAATCCCAGGATGTCATCCGATAAAGCGCAGGAAAAAAGATAGAATTTAAAAAAATTCAGGTGGAACAGAGCATGACTGGGAAAAGAGAGATTACTGGCCACTGAGTTACGACTTGCTGTAATGTCGCAGAGTTCCCGTAGTTACACATACGAGTATAACACAGACAAATAAGACAAATAGATAGATTTCACAGTTACAGTGTACATGTCCTGACCACGCCAGAAGGCGGAGGACAAGCCGTAGATCTTCGGGGGGGGGAAGATCCTGTGTTGGTCTACCTGCGTACAAGGCCCGCGACTATTCAGCGCATCGGGGGTTGTGTACGACACATAGGACGACGTACCCAACAGTGACAGCACGCGACTGTGAACAGCCCTGCCGGGGGGAGAGGGAGGGTCCTGTCACCCGGCGTTCCCGAGTTGGGAAACGTTTTGTCGCGGTTGTAGAAGTCTTTCTCGTCCTCCCGTCATACCTTTCTCGGAGATTCGGGAGTGGGAGTATATATGGTCTCTGGGCTGCGGTATGCCACTCTCGGTTCCGTTGTGTAGGATCTTCTTTCTGTCGTACTCATAGAATCAAAAGCTATGGTATACACACCTATGTAACAACTTGTTTATACCATACTTGTATCGTAAGCTGACACGGCCGGTGTCAATATTATTATATTGATAAGAAACCGGGCCGTCGGCGATATATTATATATATATATATATATATATATTAGCCGTCTATGGGGTACGTTTCAATCCCATCCTTGGGCGCAATGAAGCAAAGCGACAGAGTGTTACGCAACAAGGTATACGACGGATCTTGGCCGAACGATATGCGACAACTTTTTTCTTGGTAAGAGCAACCCAGAAAAAGTGCGCTTACCCCGGAAAAGGTAATCGGATATCGTTCGGCCAAGATCCGTCGTACCTGTTTGTGTAACACTCTGTCGCTTGGCGGCCTGACGAAGATCCCCGAGAGAGGGCTTGTAACGAAGCCGACGATGTAGACAGTGAATAGCAACCGACGCCGCGCCGCTCCAGTTTATTATCAACTTAATAACGTTTATACCATAGTTTTTACTTCCATGTTCCGTAAGGAAATGAAAGTATGGTGATCGAAAAAAAAATCGTGTTCGAGATAAGGGCTGATTCTGATTGCGCTACCCTCAAAACATGAAGAAAAGTTATTTTCGAAAAGTGTCTGTGTGTAGAATTTTTTCTATGGCGAACGATAACTGCCGCAAATTTAAACAGAAACAAATAATTTTTTGCTTAGGCCTATGTGTCCGAGTTGTAGAGGACTCAAAGCCTATTGATTTTGGTGACGATCGGTTACGGGGGAGGGGTAGTTTACCTGCAACGTTTTACGTTTTAACAAGAGTAAAGTACTTAGTTTTTATAAGTAAAGTATCCTGAAACAAAAGGTCATAATAATTCACTGTAGGAAGGTAGATGAAAGATCTATAAATGAAAAGGATAGTTGAAGGCGGAGGGGGTAATTTTCTATAAATGAAAATGATAGTTGAAGGGGGACGGTGTAATTTTTTTATATGTGTACTACGTTATCGGCAACAAAGAAGTAGTTTCTATGGAAATATTTCATTCAGTTTGTCAAACTTGTCGGATTTTTTCAGTTTATATTTACATGATTTTAAATATAAATCTTAGAACATGGAAGGCATATATTATTCTCCATACCGATTTTTTCAATTGTTAATCAGATATGAAACACAAGAGTGTTTCAGTCAAAAAGTTGTGTCATCGGAATGGCGCCGTTTAATCCTCAGTACACGATACACAAAGACAAAGAGGGTACCTGAGGCGATATTGCATCGTATGTTAGTCAACAGGACACGCAGGACGCAGGACACCGTCTGTCTGTCTGTAGTGTGTACACACTAAACTCTCCGCAGGGAATTTTATTATTATTATTATTATTACAAATAGCCTACTGTATTAAAAAACTGTGCACAGCATTATTTACAGCAGCGAATATCCTATTACCGGCTGCAGGCTGCAGGTATGCCGGCGACAATACTTTATCTAATAATCCCATCTGGAGGATTTTACGACTTGACTTCTCCTCGGTACGACCGTGTCTTCTACACTGTTCAAGTTATTTCTTTTCTGAATTACTAGTATTATCACTGTTACAACAAGTGCCTCTACATTTCTGTACATTCTTGTCGGGGAGGGGTTCGCTGAACCCGACAGACGCAGCCAGCATACGAGGATAAAATTACAAACCGTATTAGCGTACGTAACCGGAAAATTACTACTGCAACTACAACTACTGCCGCGAACATGAAATGACGAGGAGAAGAATTCTTCTTGTACGCTGTAACGTTCAGCTTAGCGTGTAGACCTATACTATGACATTCGCATTGCATATTCCTCTTTGACGTGCTGTAAAACAGAGACAAAAATAAAACGGAAAACTTGTACGAACAAAAGGTGAATAAAGTCTTCTTCTTCTGGTACTTCCTATCCGTTTCGGATGTTGGATATTATACAGACTATTTTAACTTTCTGTACTGCTGCACGGAACAAGTCAGTTGTGTTCATGCCAAACCAGGTTCTTAAATTTTTTCAGCCATGAGATCCTCGGTCGCCCAACTCCTCTCTTTCCAAGTACTTTTCCCTGTAGTATGTACTGCAATAAGTAAAATCTCTGTTCATTTCTCATGACATGTCCCAGATACGGAAGCTTTCTTATCCTCACTGTGTTAATAACTTCCCTTCATTTTAATCTTTCTTCATCTATTAGTTGTATGTGCTGTCCATGAAATGCTCAGTACACTACGGTAAGTCACATTTCGAAAGATTCAAATTTTTTAGTTGTGGCTTCAGTCAGAGTCCAAGATTCTAGGCTACACCGCAGAAGGGGACCGAGAATACGTAGCAGCGTAAAAGTCTCATCTTTGTGTTTATTGTTAAATCGTGACTTTTGAATAAGCTGTTCATTCTAGTGTGCACTGCTCTTGCCTTTTCAATTCTGCTCTTTATTTCTTGAGAGTGGTCCCATTGTTCATTGACTATAGTACCAAGATATGTAAATTTGCTTACACGTTCAACTGGCCTTTGGTTTATATTAAAGGTGCAGTTTGTGAACTTGTTCTTAGATACAATCATTAGCTTCGTTTTATTAACTTTGATGTCTAGACCATATCTACGGCTGCTTTCTGTCACTGTATTAATTAGTTGTTGCAGCCCCTCTAAGCTATCTGCGAATATGACGGTATCATCTGCATAACGTATGTTATTTATTCTTTCACCATTCAGAGAGATTCCCGCATCACATTCGTCTAAAGCTTCTTTAACAATACCTTCCGAGTAGATGTTGAATAAAAGCGGAGATAGTATGCATCCTTGTCTTATTCCAGGCAGAATCTGTATCTCTGAATAATTAAAGCAGTAAAATATACGAAGAAGACAAAGTGCTTCAAACTCTTGAAATAATTTATTGGAACTCTAGTGTTGCCTCAATGTTATGTAAACTTCGGTTTCCAGGGCTGTTAGGCCGTGGTCCAACGTTGTCCAACGTTGTTTGGTGCAAACGTTTCGGCCGTGCCTTCGACGCCCATCTTCAGTGGAGAAGGCTGCAAAACACAAAACACTCATAAAGGTTTCGTAGTCAGTGACCACTGAACTGTGGTTAAGGCTAGTGGCTGTGTGTAGGAAAGAAGAAAAAGAAATAGAAAGATGCCCCACTGAAGCCGAGATGTTGGTTCCGCTACGTTTGTCATCTGGAACCACGGAGAAGAAGAACTCGGCCGCTTTCTGTATGAACACCTCAATAGTGTTCACCCGCGGATCCAATTCACCGTGGAAAGTGAAACGGACAATCGATTGGCCTTCCTTGACGTCTTGACAATTACCAAGAAAAGAAAAATGAAGCTGGAATGGCGAGGTAGGTCGACAGAGAGGAGAGAGAGATTTAATGTCATAAAAGAAGAATTTAATCTGCTTCAATAAATAACGTATAGTGTCACTTATTGCTGTGATAATTGATTTAGCTGACTTTTAGTGTATATAATAATTCGCAAAATATATTACTGAAAAACGGCAATATTTTATCTGCGTAAATTATTACTTTATTCAATTACCAATAAACTTGTTCTATTTTATGGCCGTATGCAGTTCCGACGTGTAGTTTTTCTTGGAATCCGCGCTATCTCACAGCCGACCACAATCAACGTGGAAACTGGACCACAGATATCACTGTAAAGCGCGCGCGCGCACACATTCGCCAACACAATAGAGAAAATAAATAAATATAGGATATTTCACACGTGTTCTGTTGTGTTACAGTCTAGTACAATCGTATTCTCGGAGTGTGCGGGATGGCACGGAGGGACGGATTAGAAGCGCGTAGTGCCCTATGCTTTCATCAGACTGAATCCCCCCCCCCCGATTCAAAATGCTACCTTTTATCCACTATTTACACTGATATAGCCGTGCTTAAGCTTTGAAAATACTAATCGATCCATTTTTCTCTTGATTTTGGAGTAACGAAGTCTTGTATAATTTCTTTTAAATCGAGCGATTCAAGTGTTTTGCTTTCAATATTCAATCTTGCTAACAAAGATAATCTCTCATCTCCCATAGTTGAACTCAACACATCTTTAATGCGTTTTAATACAGAAAATGATCTTTCAGATATGCAATTAGCTGTTGGAATCGTCAAAAGCAGATGACAAGCAGTCTATATATTCGGAAATTCATAAATCATTTTACAATCAACAACACAGTTTAATACTTTTAGCGGACAAACTGTAGTATCATGGAATTTATAATCTTCATTCGAACGATATAAAAAAAACTCTTTCTTGCAATTTTACTCGTGGCACAAAGTGCTTCAATTCTATTAAAAGATGGTTATTCAAATCGTTCGAGAAAACTTCTATAAGAGCTTTCGTATGATTTTCCAACTCGACACTCTCCATGGTTAAAAACTGCATTAGAAAACCAAACACTTGCGTAATGTGATCATAAGCTTTGCTTCGCTTAGTCAGTTCAGCTGGATGGTGCCCCGTCTGACAGCTGACGCCCTGGTGCCCGGTGCTGCAGCATACCCTAGCGTTATAGATAATCCGCCACTGATGACATGCTGAACGAATTCTTCCACATTTACCGATTTCATATCATATAAATATACAACTTATTTTATAAGTAATTGTTCAATGTTTCTTGCAGGTTTTCTGTAATACGAATATTTCTTCATATTATAAATACTTCTGCTAATAAAATTTTATTGAATTATATTATTGTGTTCTTATAAAAAATAGCACATAGTCAGTTAGAACTGAAATGGTTTTGTATGGTAAAATTATGGAGCAAGTCTCAGAATTTAACTATTTAGGCTGTAAGCTCTATATAAAAACGAAGAAGATATTAATGGGAACAATTAATAAATTTAAACGGATAACAGGAACTCTTTGACGTGCTCTAAAACACAAAGCAAGGAAAGAGTCCATAATAAAATTATACAAATCCATGGCAGTTCCTACCCTTACTTATGGCTCAGAAATACGGACAATGTCTGCTAGACAAATATCAAGAATTCAGGCTACAGAAATGAAATTTTTGCGTTCCATAGCTGGGTACACAAAATTAGATATGAAAAGAAATAATCAGATAAGAGAGGAACTGGTAGTGGAAAAGAGGATCTAGAAGTTGAAGAAGTAAATGGATTCATCATTGAGCATAGAGAAAGCTGGAAACAACACATTAGCAGAATGGGCAGTGACAGATTCCCCAAGGTAGCCTTATTGTATCAACCGAAAGGAAAGAGAAACCTGGAAAGACCCAAGAAGAGATGGTCCGACCAGTTTGGGGCCGGAACAGAATAAACAGTGTAAGCCGTGACAAAGAAGGAAAAGAAGAAGAAGAAGGAGAAGAAGATAGAAAATAAGACCTAATACTCAATCCAACGTTCATAGTAAAAATGGAATCTAAAAAATACCAGAATGTCCGATTGCAATAAATTCTACGTAGGCCAGACGAAGAAAATACTATCGCATAGATTCCTTCAGCGTTGCAATGCATATTTATAACCGAATATTTACAACTCTTATTTAGTCACACACTGTTTAAATAATAACCACCAATTTCCAGACATTCAAAACATCTAATTCATCAAAAACGTAACATAAATTATCCACTTACAATTCGAAAAAACTCGGCATTTCGGAAACTCGTCACCACGCCAGACCACGTTAAGTCGAATTTGCAGGACTACTGTATGCTGAATATTATATTGATACCTTGTATTCTTATATGACGACGACTACGACGATGATGAGGATGATGATGATGAAGATAATGACGACGACGACGATTATGACGATAATCATGATGAAGATCATGACGACGACGATGATGAGGATAATCATGATTAAGATCGTGACGACGACGACGACGACGACGATGATGATGATGATGATGATGATGACGACGACGACGACGACGACGACGACGACGACGATAAGGATAATCATGATTAAGATCATGACGACGACGATGATGGGGATAATCATGACGACGACGACGACGATGATGATGATGACGACGATGATAAGGAAAATCATGATTAAGATCGTGACGACGACGATGATGAGGATAATCATGATTAAGATCATGACGACGACGACGACGATGATAATGAGGATAATCATGATTAAGATCATGACGACGACGATGACGACGACTGTGACGATTTTAAAATAGGGCACGTAATATGGAGTAAAATTTATTTTTAAATCGCACATTAAAGTTAATATTACCTCCCTTGTTTAACTCAAAATAATATTTAATAAAAAGTTTAATGACAAAAGGAACGCGAGTGTAAAGATAGGGAAACTAGTTAATAATTTACCATGCACTGACATGCATTAACTGGAATTAACCTGCATACAGATTCTTTTACTAAACAAATAATACTGGTAAAACTTGAAATTAGTCAAATAAATAAACAATGATACAGTAGTACACTATTTAATTCTGAAGTGAAGCATAGCTTTGGATAATAAAAAAGGTCAAACTTTAAATACCGTAAATAGCGAATAAAGGTGGAACTATTTTGTTGTGATGCGTAAACTCCGCGCAGTTACCTTGCCTGTCCTGACATAATAATGCAGTCGCGATGGAGCGCTCTTGTAGTAAACACTACACCCTTGAACCATGCCCCGAAGTACTAAGATATTTTAATTTAAAAGTGCAGATATAACTAAGTGTAGAGGAAAGTATCAGTAAAGTAGTGTTTTACAAAAAAAAATGTAATCTATTAAATTAAAAGGGAATGAATAAGTGAAAGGGATGACATCTCTATTGACTATATATAAGATCTCCGATGTTTGTTTAAAATAAAAAAGGGTACAATGTACCAAAAGTGAGAACATTTCATAAATAACCATGTGACGTGTACTTCTGTGGGAAACAAGAACTTTCACTCGAGTTGTACTACTAAGATGCTTAGCTACCAGACTTCATAGAACAGCATAACAGCTTCATAATTACCAGGATCTCTTCAGCCGCTTCACCCGGAAAGTAAACTACCATAACCTTCAACCATTTGTGGACACCCCAAGGACCAAGGACCAGGACACGGAGTAAACTTCACAATATCACAGGTGACACGGAGACTTGTCTTCCGTGGTTAAATGTCATTAAAACAAAATGTTTACAAAAGACAGTTTAATAAACAATATAAAGACTTTAATTATTGTCAATTGGTAAATTGTATTATGTCATACGACTAAAATTATTTGTAATAGCAATTAGAGCTTGTAGTATAAAGCTTTTCATATACTAGAGGTTAAATTAAGTCCATTCTTCAAATGGCCCCCTTTTTAAATAGTATAATAACTTAACTTACAAACCAATTTAATATCCCGGATCCGTGGAAAAAACTAGCACATAACAATACTGTTGTTGTGGCCACCTTTTCAGAAAATATTTTGGTAAACTTTTATTTAGAAAACCTTATGGTAAAAAATCCATGTAGAACTATAAAGGATTGGACCTAATAAAGAGATGTCATTACTTAACACAAAATACTGAGTGAATAAATCATCAAACACCCCAACAAACATTCCTTTCATTCTAACTACTACTGCTTGTTAAGAAGTTGATTAAGACTATGGCAGCCCGTGCAATTGATCTGAAGGAATTATGCACTGGTTCCCGAGGTTATAACGTAGGTAAGACGTTATACGACGACGACGATGATGATGACGACGACGACGATGATGATGATGATGATGGTGAGGATAATCATGATTAAGATCATGACGACGACGACGACGACGACGACGATGATGATGATGAGGATAATCATGATTAAGATCATGACGACGACGACGACGACGACGATGATGATGATGATGATGATGAGGAGGAGGATAATCATGATTAAGATCATGACGACGACGACGACGACGACGATGATGATAATTATGATTAAGATCATGACGACGACGACGGCGACGATGATGATGACATATCACATTATGTTCAGCGTTGTATACGTTCGACACACTCTCACTGTTTCAAATTACGTAGGCCTATAGCGTTTTACATGATCTGATTATTAGTTTGTGACTTTATTATACTGTTTGCGCAAGGAGAAACGATTTCTGTCAATACATTTCGCTGGGCAGTAAATTATGTGCCTGACAGAAAATTGGGAGTTAGACAAAAAAACATGTTTTATTCAAATTATAAGGCTCCAAACGAGCGCAACCTTCGTAAGCTCCAGCATTGTTAACAGATTAATCTACGACGAGCGATTCTGAACGAGGAGCAGGAATGCAAACAATTTCGGCTAACGGTGAACTAAAACAATTTTCTTTATCAACGTTTGATTACATATTGTTTATAAATTTAACTTTTTCCTAATGGAAATATCTGGTGAATCCCGGTAGTAAGTTATCACGAGACAGATATTTTAATGTGCTCTTGTTTGCTGACGACTTGCTTGTACTTCAGAATACAGAATCTGATTTGGAAAAATCTGTTTTTAAGCTTCATCAGATTTGCAAACAATACAATATGACAATCTCCACTATAAAAACAAAGGTAATGGCATTTCGAGGCAAGGAGCCAATAAGAACAAAAATAATGATAGTGATCGAATTCTAGAAAAGATGAGAAAGGCGGAACAGGCAGCAACCTGTTTCGAATTTCAAATACTTTAAGTAGGCCTATCTGACCTAAGGTCATCTGATATTCTTGGGAAGGGAAAACATGAGTATAACAGGACAAACTCGGGTGTACCGTGCGATTACAGTCGTCCATCGTTTCAGGATGTTAACCTCTGTCCCTATACCCACTATAATAATCAAAATAACAGACAATCGCGTTTTCCTTGTACAGTTATAAGTATAGATTTATCGTTTTCGCGGCCGTCGCGTCCTTGACTTTCAACGCGCAGATTAAAATTTTTACTGTCAGTAGTAGTAGTAGTGGTGGTAGCAGTCTGGGGAATTTCACTTTGGCAAAAAAAGTAAAAAATCAAACTGGCCGCGCGGCCGACACGTTTTGTGTGTAATCCACGGGGCCGAATTAAAGCGGTGTGTAAACACACGCCAGATTGCAGTCCTACTCTGCTCTTCAAGAAAGCCCCTCACTAATGCTCAAACTTTCCGTTTTTTTTTCACTATAAAGAATAACAATATTTTGTTTTTGTTAATATCAAACGTTTAGTCTGTTATTCATCAGCGCAGTTACTCTACAAAGTATACCTCTACGGATCTTTAAAAAATTTGTACCATTCGAAATACAGTGCAACTTGCTAATAACGAGATTCAAGCAGTGCCGGATTTACCACTAGGAAGGCTAGGCCGCGGGCTCAGAGGGGGGTGCAAGCTACAGATTTTTCGTTTTTTCTTAACAGAAGTATTTTTATAAAAGTAGGAGGCACTTTGATTTATTTAAGTATGATTTTTTGTAATTAAATGAACAATTTTTGTTAATAATAAAAAAGTAACGCAGTTCTTATTTAAATATTCCGCGCTTATTTTTAAGATATTGGAATCCTTGAAAACTAATTTGCGCATGCGAATTTTGAACCTCAGCTATATTGCCCCCGAATTTACACGTCCGTGGTACCACCCTTGTTTGTTATCATTGTTTATCTGCGTTGTGACTAAACGGTTTGCGATTTGAAGTTATGTTTTTATTTTGTTTTTAATGTAAAGAAGGTTTTTAGCTTTGTCTGGTAGGCAGCGTGTTGTTTCGTTGATATTTATTAGTGTGAAAACTTTATGAACATAGAATTGAATCCGTACACTAAACGTATTCATCATGAACATGAACATAAACATTCACACGGCTAGTGGAGCCTACAAACGTAAGCTAAACAATATTATAGAGGAACCCCATTGGGAAACAATAAAGTCACAGCCGGGGGGGGGGGCTCAGAAAGCTTAGCCTAGGGTCTCAAAAATCTTAAATCCGGCACTGGATTCAAGGAACCGAACAAATGTACTCGTTAATACCGGGTGCTCGCTAAATCCGAGTTGTCGACTCGGAAGCCTAAATTCTTATGGCGCGATTATCGAACACACAACAACAAAAATCTACTGCAGAAGAGGCTTTCTACAATAAAATTTTGACATGTTTTACATTCTACGCTTAAAAGTGAAATTTAGACTTTAAACATTTTTTTGACGCTAACATTCTTTGCTGAATATTGGCGTGCAGTGCATTCGCGAAATATAAAAGTAACTGTGTGGTAAAAATCAGCCGGCTATCTGAAAATGACAGAAATATTGTAAATACAAAGTATATTCTTGTAGATATAATATAACATATTATTTATAATAGTACATATCGTAGTCCTACAGTCTTTCGACTGGTTTGTACCCTCCCCGCATATACCCGTGGTGCGTGTGGTACTGAGTCTCTCACAGGTATATGGGACCTACAGTTTAACGCCGGATCCGAACGGCATAGTTGGGGAAGGTTTATACTAAGCAGGATACCTCTCGCTGGTTTTCCATTGCCTTGCGAGGGGGAACGGTCCTATCTAAATCAGATGGCCCCCGGCGGGAATTGAACCCGCGCCGACAGCCTAGCAGCGCCACACGCTAGCCACTACGCCACGACCGCTCCAATAGTACATATATATTATATAATATATATATATATATAATATACAAATATATATATATATAATTTCTTTATAAGTAATATTAATATATTAATATAAGTGTGTGTGTGTGTGTGCGCGCGCGCGCGCGTGTGCGTGTGTGAAAATTTGTTTTCCGAATAAAACACGAAAACTAATGTAATAAACATATAATAAATTGTGCGTCATGTCAACAAAGCGGAAACGGGTCGTGATTGAAGAAAAATAGGAGGCAATTAAAAGAATTAAAAATGACGAGGTTTTGCGAACTGTGGCAGCCGATTTTGGTGTTGGTTTTTCTACTGTTTCTGATTGGGTCAAGACGAAAAATAAGTTTGAAGAGCATGCTTTGAAGATGCCAAACAAGAAAACAATGAAGACGTGTTACACAACGAGAAAGTTAAATAAGGCTGTGCTTTTATGGTTCACGAAACAAAAGGACGACGAAGACGATGACAGCAGAGAGCAGCAGCCATGACTCCGCTGACGAGATATTCAATGCCTTAGAGGTAAGAGATTTTATTTTATGTTAGGGCATTAAAGTAGGCTATATGAAATACGCGTTTTCTCACGGAGTTTTGTTCATGTTTTCAGATAACGTCACGGTGCCTCGAACGATGTGAAGAATCAAAGACCTCTGACGTTCTGCTAATGAACCGATGGCGAGATACTGCTGCAATAAAGCGATGTGAAAAGAAAAATCAAAGGAAAATATTTTTAAAAAAATCACAAAACTAGTGTTCAAAAATGACTTTATGTAATAGTTTGATTTTTATTATATTTTTTTTATAATATTGTATATTGCCTCCAGTTATTTTACCTCACACTTTAAAAAATTATATCTTAATTATTTTTTATTACATTTTTGGTTATGTTTGATTTAGGTTTTGGTTATATCGAAATTTTGGTTATCCGAAACCGCCCCCCTTGTTTTGGTTAACAGAGGTTCTACTGTATATATATATATATATATATATATATATATATATATATATATATATATATGTAGTTCTACTGTATCTGGAAGTAGTTGTATTGTATTTTTGTTTTTTCAATTCACTCGACGTACGTTTCACTGAATATATCTGTATCTTGAGAGATTTGTAAATGAATTAACAAAGAATACATACAATATATGAATTAAATCCTTAAATTTTTAGTGACTGTCAATCAATGAATGTTTTAGTGGATGGTTAGTGAGGATCGGTCAATAATACAAATTTTAGTTATTTTGCGTCGACGTTTCGACAATATTTATTGTCATCTTCAGGACAATTGTTGCTGACGCCAAACACACAACTGTGACAGGCGTCAGCAACAAGTTGTGTGTTTGGCGTCAGCAACAATTGTCCTGAAGATGACAATAAATATTGTCGAAACGTCGACGCAAAATAACTAAAATTTGTATTATTGACCGATCCTCACTAACCATCCACTAAAACACTAATATATGAATGTTTTCAAATAGTATGGCGTCATATGAACACGGTGATTACCTGTGTTTTTACCTGTACAGATTTATACTGTGAAACACAATCAGGTAAATAAACAACGATAATAATTTAACGAAATATACTTGCAGAAGTATTTACTGTTTACAAGCATATATATTATATAGAAATCCTGCAAGAAGCAGTCAACAGTTACCTACAAAGTAACATATATTTTCTATACAAGTAACTCGAAAGTTTATCAGTTATTTTCTCTATGTTAGCAGTCTTCATCACAACTTTCTCAAATTTTGTTGCTTCCCTGCTATATACACTTTTTCCTCGAACTTTTCGAGGAAAAAGTGTATATAGCAGGGAAGCAACAAAATCTGACAAAACTCAAATTTTATTGCCGTATTTGTTTTATATTTTTATCGTAATATTATAAAATAAAAAATATTATTATAGTCTATATATAATATAAAATAATATTACATAATATTATAAAATAATATAAATTTTTATAAAATTATATAATATATATATATTATATATGATAACATTATAATATAATTACACTATAATTATGTTATAATTAACATTATAAATATTAATGTTATAATTAATTGATTGCTTGATTAATTACTATTAATTTGTTTTTGTTTTTTATTCAGTGGGTCCTATTAGAAAAAAAGACAGACCTAACTTGCACCCAACGGGCAGTAGAAGATGAGGAACAACTAGAAGGAGCCCGATAAGGGTGCAATTGGCTCCATCCTGAAGTAATACGCAAAGTGGTTCCAGGATGGATATAAATGCCTGAATTAGAGGTGGGTTTTTTAGTGGGTGAGAGTCCCACACACCAGAGGAAGCACGGCCTCCTCTGACGGTGTATAAAGCATTTTCCCCCTCTAAAAAACATTATTATTATTAATTAATATTATAATTTATATTTATAATATTTTATATTTTAATTATAAACTTAATTTTAGAATTTCTAGACAATTTAATACTTATGGTCTCTTGTACAGAAACATTTATTCATATACTGTATTTTTTTTAGAATTCCCAAAGGCTAACTTGCCGTAAATGAAATAAAACTATTCCAAAGAATTACAACCACGACCTAAAAATTTCCAAAACATAACCTTCAATATTTTAATTCAGTTTGTTTTTAAAATATCATTACTATCAGCTCACCTAAACCATGCTGTAAATTATCTTTACATTCTAGCTGATGCAACACAAATTTTCGTAAGTTTACGTGATTTATGTTAAATACGCCTATTTTTCGGACCTTACAAAAAGCTACAGAAGAAAGAAAGCATTAGACCCGCGGCATGGTTAACAAAATCCGTATCAATTATTCACATTGGTCCCGCTAGTAATTAATTAATTAATTTCACTTAAAAAAGGTTCTAAAGCAGTGCACTGATAAATTAACCTCGGCAATCCGAAAACCCCGTAATACGAAACGGCCTCATTTTCTTTTATCCGGATAAAAGGTATATTCTTTTATCCATATTAGGTAATGTACTGGAGTACGGAAGCGAAACAGTCAGTTTACTTAATCCTTCAAATTATGAATAAGAAGAAAGTAAATTCATTTGTCATTAGCCAGTTACGTGTATTACGCTTTAAGGGAAACGTGATCAATCTACAGAAAAATAATGTATTTATTTATCCAATTAAGGCAGTACGATTGACTATTGTAGACCTATTACTTGGTAAAGTGAATAAATGGAAGTTTATGTTACTTTACAACAATCAGTTACTTCTGTAACATTGTCCGCACTCGAACATTTAATCATACCCTATACACAAGGTTGTGCATTACAACAATTTTCTTCTTAATGGATATTATATAACTAAGTAATGGACTGCGAGGCATATGCAGTAAGCGGATATTAACGGTAATACAAATAAACGATAAAATAAATTTTGTATAAGTGTGAAACATGCGATTTACTTTGTACTGATTAAAATCCAAGTAATCGGGAGTGACCGTGTTAATCTTGAGGTAGTGAATCAGCTGTGTCGGGTCGATACGAATTGCTATGCAAGTACAGTACACAACGGCCAATTAAATCGCTTATCTGCCTCTGCCGCCACGCGTCCGTGACCTACGAGCTGAGTTTTTTATCAGCTGGTGTGTATATACACAATGCAGCAGTGCGCCAATGACGCGAGCGACGCGCAACGATAAAAACATAATTTAAAAGTTTATTAAAACTAAAAACAAAACAAATAAAAAAATACATAACCAACAGTCGTTTATATGGCGTGTGTCAAAACACTTTACGACTTTTAACTCTCAGCCGTAATCAACGATTATGTATAATATATAATATATAAATAATATATAAGACCATAAATTGTCTGCGCTCTGCTGATGGAAGGTTACGATACTGCGCTTGTGTGAGAGCGCTGCTGATTGATGTTGCGCACAGACCACGTGCTCTTCCTCGGTGCTTTCGCAACCATGTGAATTACCTTTCCCTCTTATTGTCCAAGTATTACCCTATTGTTGTAGTCGTTCTGTTAATACTCTGATCCTGTGATATAATAACGCGTCTCTCTCTCTCTCTCTCTCTCTCTCTCTCTCTCTCTCTCTCTCTCTCTCTCTCTCTCTCTCTCTCTCTCTCTCTCCTCCCTCCCTCCCTTGTGTGTGTGTGCGCGCGCGCGCGCGCGTGCGTGAGCCTGTCTTATACATAGATAAACATACGCGTATATGTAAAAATCTATCAACGTATAAATATATAAGTTTATAAAATAAGACAAATAAGTTATACTAACAAGTTTAAATATCTTGAGGAAAAAATATCTCGAAACGCCTCAGAC
This sequence comes from Magicicada septendecula, assembly GCA_034769895.1. Taxonomy (NCBI): domain Eukaryota; kingdom Metazoa; phylum Arthropoda; class Insecta; order Hemiptera; family Cicadidae; genus Magicicada; species Magicicada septendecula. The sequence continues at coordinate 1,422,933,861 of CM068367.1, read as the reverse complement.
AAAGAATCCTTTAAGATAAGGAAACTCAAATTAGCAAAGGCCTTTACTCTAACCTGGGAACTGGACGGAAAGAAAATGCTTTTCAGAAGTGCGAAAGTCCGCCATTATAGCACAGTGATCAGGCCGGTGATCATGTATGGAATGGAAACAATGTGGTTTCAAAATTTGGAACCTTTTCTTAAAATTGAACGAAGAATTCTTCCGGAAAATTTATGCCCTCAAGAAAACCGAAGATGGGTACAGGTATAGACTCAAAGAAAAGCTGTACAGCGATCTGGAAGATCTGGAAACGGCTTTCCGAAGGAAAGGACTGAGATTCCTTGGACATATGGTTAGGATGGATCGGTCCAGATTAAATAAACAAATTTTCAACTATATTTGGCAACTTTCCAGTCTGAACGGATACACCAAAAAACTCATGGAGGAGATGATGAAATCTCTTTGAACGACTGTGAGGATGGAAATACATACAGAAACCAAATTCAAAATCTTGAGGTTCTCTGCGGTGAGAAAAATACGAGAAAGGGGTGGATAGTGGAAAGGAAGGCGGCGCAGAGTGTGCGAATGAGGGCCTTCGCGAAGAAAAGGAAATGATATTCGCGTGGCCCACGGCTGGCCTGTTCGTGTAAAAGTAAAATAAGTTGAAACTATTATTATCATCCATGCTGATAGGCCGTGGTCCACAGTTGTCGTTACTGACAAACGTTTCGACCCCACCATCGGGGGCCACCCTCAGTGTCAAGATTGGCACAGTGTCCGCCAATTCACCTCAGAGATGAGGTAGAGACTTAGAAAAAGCCCACTTTTATAAACTTTTGTTCTCCCAAGCCAATCAGATAGCACTTGATGCTGATTGGTCGGAGTTGCTTTCCAGCTTAGATCGTGCTGGTACATCTTGTATTGTATTAATATAGATAATTTACGTACAGAGTTTTTGTGAGCTCTTAGAGTCCCGTCATCCCGTCACAAGCCCGACGTGGTTCTCTTGACCGAGACGCACCTGACCTCGCGTCGTCGATTCCGACTACCTAACCAACTACGTGTGCTACCGGGATGACCGACCGGGCCGCTCAAGAGGTGGCACTGCCATCGGAACCTCGAGAGCACTGCTGTTGAGCTCCATGGTAATTTCGGGCGGTCTACTTGTGGTTTCCGCATACAAGCCTCCACAAACGGAGCTCCTGTTTAGCGATCTGGAGGTCGTCTTCGGTGCACACAGGAGGGTGCACACAATCCTTCATCGCCGGACTCTGAAAATACCATCCAAGGCCAGATGAGTCTTGGAAGCGACCCCGTCGGTATAATGCACCATCGAGGGTCGCTTTAGGCCCTCCACAAGTAGTAAGAAAAGTATATGAATAACTCCAACTGACTCAGGGGCAGGAGTCCTAACTGATACTGCGAGCCGCGCAACCCCCAGTCGTCGTCGTCGTCAAGAGTTTTTGGTTTCGTAATTGAAGACAGCGCGATGCGTGATTACTAGTAAAAATAGCACAGCAATTTGTATAAATTTTAAATTGAATGAACTGTGTTTAATTACAGTAAAACATATTTTAACATTATGAGATCTGGATTAGTTTCCCAATAAATTATAGGCTACATTACTAAAGAAAGACAAAAAATATATATATAAGCAAGAAAGACGTAGGCCTACTCTCAGCCGCAACCAGGTGTAGTTACGTACTGTCGAAATTGTAGTAAATAATAAGAAAATATATTATTGTTCAAAAAATATTAACACTTACATAACAAAATTACTGTGAGCAATTATGAACACAGGCGCGCGCACGTCTATACGTGCACAGCGATGTTTAGTGACTGGAATAATTGAACGCTAGACAAAGAAAAAAAATGTCGCACGTTTTATCAATGCTTCAATCGGATAAATCACATTTGTAATATAACAGTGCTTCATTTTAAATACAAGTATCTATTAATCAATGTTTACAATGAGTATTCATCACCAACACGGCCTACCTACTATTTAACATCATTTTACGGGCATACTTACCCCTCGGCTTAACACACACACACACACACACACACACACACACACACACACACACACACACACACACACACACACACACACACACACACACACACACACACACACACACACACACAGAGGAATTATTAGCTCATGTAGGGCTAACAGTGCATATATGACTAGTAGACGTTGGTGGTTAATTTATAATGAAAGTAGTGATTAAACGGAATTATAGAAATATGACAGTGAAAATGTTTCTCCGAATAAGGAAAACGACCGTGTTTTGGTTATGCCCGTCTACGTGAAGTATAACTTTCTGTGAAACGAGATAAACAGCTATGAGGAAAACTACAGCTTGATTACTGTTTGAGAGAAGTATTTCGCGAATGTACTCATTCTGTTTATAGTAACATTTGCTAACCTGTTGCTGCCAAACTAAAGTTTCATCATATTACGTAAACTACCGCGCGTGATACGTGTATTAAGTGTGTGTGTGTGTGTGTGTGTGTGTGTGTGTGTGTGTGTGTGTGTGTGTTCAAAGAAGGTTGTAGATGAAATCATTTAGAACCTAATATCAAGAACGGGCAACAGAAGGAACAACTAGAAGGAGCCCGATATAGGGCTCCATCCTGAAGTGGTTCCAGGATGGAAATGAATGCCTCAATTAGTGGAGGGTTTTTTAGAGGGTGAGGGTCCCACACACACCAGGGAAAGCACGGTCTCCTCTGAAGGTGCCTACAGTACCTCCCCCCTTCTAAAAAAAAACGGCGTTTGCTCGTGTACAAAAATCAAAATCAATTTTTTTTATTTCAGCGCTACTGTATGGGTTAGGGGTCGGTCCTGAAAAGAAATGGCCTACCGAAGATACAAAGGACGGACCCGAGGGCAAAACGAGCCGATAGGCAGGGAAGCTGCTTCAGTTTACCAGCTGTTCTATTATTTTGTCAGTACGCTAATATAGTAGTGAGCCTTTTTTAAACATAAAATAGATTTATTACACGCATTTGCGTGTATGTTAGGAATGTGAAATAGGCCTATCGGAAATTCAAGTCAGTCAGTAACTTCCAAACAATGTTTCAATAACCCGTATTTTTATTGTGTCATTACCGTTTACTTTAATGGGACTGATTTCAGGATGTTATCACACGTTTATCAACCACTTTAAACATAGTAATGTTGATTATTCTTAACTTGTTTTTTTTTTCATTTATATAAAGCCGACTCGACGGGGTCAAATTCTGGATTCGCCACTGCCGACGGTACAGAAAAGGACATGAAATTTACATCTGGAAATCCAAATACATTACCGTGTGTGCTGAATGAACTGTAGTTCAGTTATTATACTTGCAAGAAATTTTAGAGTTACAACACGCACGATTTAAATAATTACAAAATTTTAAAATATATCCTTCCTGCATATAAAGAATATAATATGGAAATATAAATATTTACATTGTTGAAGTTATTAGTCTCAGCCGGGCTGTTAGGCCGTCGTCCACAGTTGTAGTTATTGACAAACGTTTCGGCCCCACAACCGGAGGCCATCGTCAGTGTCACGGCCGCCTCAGACATTAGGCAGAGACTATGTGTTTCGCCTGTAAAGGGCCACTTTTGTACCGGAACGATCTAAACTGGAAAACGAATCTACTTTACGGCCGTGAAGCTTAAGAACTTCATAAATATTTACATTGTTGAAGTTATTAGTCTCAGCCGGGCTGTTAGGCCGTCGTCCACAGTTGTAGTTATTGACAAACGTTTCGGCCCCACAACCGGAGGCCATCGTCAGTGTCACGGCCGCCTCAGACATTAGGCAGAGACTATGTGTTTCGCCTGTAAAGGGCCACTTTTGTACCGGAACGATCTAAACTGGAAAACGAATCTACTTTACGGCCATGAAGCTTAAAAACTTCATAAATATTTACATTGTTGAAGTTACTAGTCTCAGCCGGGCTGTTAGGCCGTCGTCCACAGTTGTAGTTATTGACAAACGTTTCGGCCCCACAACCGGAGGCCATCGTCAGTGTCACGGCCGCCTCAGACATTAGGCAGAGACTATGTGTTTTGCCTGTAAAGGGCCACTTTTGTACCGGAACGATCTAAACTTGAAAACGAATCTACTTTACGGCCGTGAAGCTTAAGAACTTCATAAATATTTACATTGTTGAAGTTATTAGTCTCAGCCGGGCTGTTAGGCCGTCGTCCACAGTTGTAGTTATTGACAAACGTTTCGGCCCCACAACCGGAGGCCATCGTCAGTGTCACGGCCGCCTCAGACATTAGGCAGAGACTATGTGTTTCGCCTGTAAAGGGCCACTTTTGTACCGGAACGATCTAAACTGGAAAACGAATCTACTTTACGGCCGTGAAGCTTAAGAACTTCATAAATATTTACATTGTTGAAGTTATTAGTCTCAGCCGGGCTGTTAGGCCGTCGTCCACAGTTGTAGTTATTGACAAACGTTTCGGCCCCACAACCGGAGGCCATCGTCCGTGTCACGGCCGCCTCAGACATTAGGCAGAGACTATGTGTTTTGCCTGTAAAGGGCCACTTCTGTACCGGAACGATCTAAACTGGAAAACGAATCTACTTTTAAGGCCGTGAAGCTTAAGAACTTCATAAATATTTACATTGTTGAAGTTATTAGTCTCAGCCGGGCTGTTAGGCCGTCGTCCACAGTTGTAGTTATTGTCAAACGTTTCAGCCCCACAACCGGAGGCCATCGTCCGTGTCACGGCCGCCTCAGACATTAGGCAGAGACTATGTGTTTTGCCTGTAAAGGGCCACTTTTGTACCGGAACGATCTAAACTTGAAAACGAATCTACTTTACGGCCGTGAAGCTTAAGAACTTCATAAATATTTACATTGTTGAAGTTACTAGTCTCAGCCGGGCTGTTAGGCCGTCGTCCACAGTTGTAGTTATTGACAAACGTTTCGGCCCCACAACCGGAGGCCATCGTCAGTGTCACGGCCGCCTCAGACATTAGGCAGAGACTATGTGTTTTGCCTGTAAAGGGCCACTTTTGTACCGGAACGATCTAAACTTGAAAACGAATCTACTTTACGGCCGTGAAGCTTAAGAACTTCATAAATATTTACATTGTTGAAGTTATTAGTCTCAGCCGGGCTGTTAGGCCGTCGTCCACAGTTGTAGTTATTGACAAACGTTTCGGCCCCACCACCGGAGGCCATCGTCCGTGTCACGGCCGCCTCAGACATTAGGCAGAGACTACGTGTTTTGCCTGTAAAGGGCCACTTTTGTACCGGTACGATCTAAACTGGAAAACGAATCTACTTTACGGCCGTGAAGCTTAAGAACTTCATAAATATTTACATTGTTGAAGTTATTAGTCTCAGCCGGGCTGTTAGGCCGTCGTCCACAGTTGTAGTTATTGACAAACGTTTCGGCCCCACCACCGGAGGCCATCGTCAGTGTCACGGCCGCCTCAGACATAAGGCAGAGACTATGTGTTTCGCCTGTAAAGGGCCACTTTTGTACCGGAACGATCTAAACTGGAAAACGAATCTACTTTACTGCCGTGAAGCTTAAGAACGTCATAAATATTTACATTGTTGAAATTATTAGTCTCAGCCGGGCTGTTAGGCCGTCGTCCACAGTTGTAGTTATTGACAAACGTTTCGGCCCCACCACCGGAGGCCATCGTCAGTGTCACGGCCGCCTCAGACATAAGGCAGAGATTACGTGTTTTGCCTGTAAAGGGCCACTTTTATAAACTTTTGTACCGGCACGATCTAAACTGGAAAACGAATCTACTTTACTGCCGTGAAGCTTAAGAACGTCATAATTATTTACATTGTTGAAGTTATTAGTGTCAGCCGGGCTGTTAGGCCGTCGTCCACAGTTGTAGTTATTGACAAACGTTTCGGGCCCACCACCGGAGGCCATCGTCCGTGTCACGACCGCCTCAGACATTAGGCAGAGAGTATGTGTTTTGCCTGTAAAGGGCCACTTTTGTACCGGTACGATCTAAACTGGAAAACGAATCTACTTTACGGCCGTGAAGCTTAAGAACTTCATAAATATTTACATTGTTGAAGTTATTAGTCTCAGCCGGGCTGTTAGGCCGTCGTCCACAGTTGTAGTTATTGACAAACGTTTCGGCCCCACAACCGGAGGCCATCGTCAGTGTCACGGCCGCCTCAGACATTAGGCAGAGACTATGTGTTTCGCCTGTAAAGGGCCACTTTTGTACCGGAACGATCTAAACTGGAAAAAGAATCTACTTTACGGCCGTGAAGCTTAAGAACTTCATAAATATTTACATTGTTGAAGTTATTAGTCTCAGCCGGGCTGTTAGGCCGTCGTCCACAGTTGTAGTTATTGACAAACGTTTCGGCCCCACAACCGGAGGCCATCGTCAGTGTCACGGCCGCCTCAGACATTAGGCAGAGACTATGTGTTTCGCCTGTAAAGGGCCACTTTTGTACCGGAACGATCTAAACTGGAAAACGAATCTACTTTACGGCCGTGAAGCTTAAGAACTTCATAAATATTTACATTGTTGAAGTTATTAGTCTCAGCCGGGCTGTTAGGCCGTCGTCCACAGTTGTAGTTATTGACAAACGTTTCGGCCCCACAACCGGAGGCCATCGTCCGTGTCACGGCCGCCTCAGACATTAGGCAGAGACTATGTGTTTTGCCTGTAAAGGGCCACTTTTGTACCGGAACGATCTAAACTTGAAAACGAATCTACTTTACGGCCGTGAAGCTTAAGAACTTCATAAATATTTACATTGTTGAAGTTACTAGTCTCAGCCGGGCTGTTAGGCCGTCGTCCACAGTTGTAGTTATTGACAAACGTTTCGGCCCCACAACCGGAGGCCATCGTCAGTGTCACGGCCGCCTCAGACATTAGGCAGAGACTATGTGTTTTGCCTGTAAAGGGCCACTTTTGTACCGGAACGATCTAAACTTGAAAACGAATCTACTTTACGGCCGTGAAGCTTAAGAACTTCATAAATATTTACATTGTTGAAGTTATTAGTCTCAGCCGGGCTGTTAGGCCGTCGTCCACAGTTGTAGTTATTGACAAACGTTTCGGCCCCACAACCGGAGGCCATCGTCAGTGTCACGGCCGCCTCAGACATTAGGCAGAGACTATGTGTTTCGCCTGTAAAGGGCCACTTTTGTACCGGAACGATCTAAACTGGAAAACGAATCTACTTTACGGCCGTGAAGCTTAAGAACTTCATAAATATTTACATTGTTGAAGTTATTAGTCTCAGCCGGGCTGTTAGGCCGTCGTCCACAGGTGTAGTTATTGACAAACGTTTCGGCCCCACAACCGGAGGCCATCGTCCGTGTCACGGCCGCCTCAGACATTAGGCAGAGACTATGTGTTTTGCCTGTAAAGGGCCACTTTTGTACCGGAACGATCTAAACTGGAAAACGAATCTACTTTACGGCCGTGAAGCTTAAGAACTTCATAAATATTTACATTGTTGAAGTTATTAGTCTCAGCCGGGCTGTTAGGCCGTCGTCCACAGTTGTAGTTATTGTCAAACGTTTCAGCCCCACAACCGGAGGCCATCGTCCGTGTCACGGCCGCCTCAGACATTAGGCAGAGACTATGTGTTTTGCCTGTAAAGGGCCACTTTTGTACCGGAACGATCTAAACTTGAAAACGAATCTACTTTACGGCCGTGAAGCTTAAGAACTTCATAAATATTTACATTGTTGAAGTTATTAGTCTCAGCCGGGCTGTTAGGCCGTCGTCCACAGTTGTAGTTATTGACAAACGTTTCGGCCCCACCACCGGAGGCCATCGTCCGTGTCACGGCCGCCTCAGACATTAGGCAGAGACTATGTGTTTTGCCTGTAAAGGGCCACTTTTGTACCGGTACGATCTGAACTGGAAAACGAATCTACTTTACGGCCGTGAAGCTTAAGAACTTCATAAATATTTACATTGTTGAAGTTATTAGTCTCAGCCGGGCTGTTAGGCCGTCGTCCACAGTTGTAGTTATTGACAAACGTTTCGGCCCCACCACCGGAGGCCATCGTCAGTGTCACGGCCGCCTCAGACATAAGGCAGAGACTATGTGTTTCGCCTGTAAAGGGCCACTTTTGTACCGGAACGATCTAAACTGGAAAACGAATCTACTTTACTGCCGTGAAGCTTAAGAACGTCATAAATATTTACATTGTTGAAATTATTAGTCTCAGCCGGGCTGTTAGGCCGTCGTCCACAGTTGTAGTTATTGACAAACGTTTCGGCCCCACCACCGGAGGCCATCGTCAGTGTCACGGCCGCCTCAGACATAAGGCAGAGACTACGTGTTTTGCCTGTAAAGGGCCACTTTTATAAACTTTTGTACCGGCACGATCTAAACTGGAAAACGAATCTACTTTACTGCCGTGAAGCTTAAGAACGTCATAATTATTTACATTGTTGAAGTTATTAGTGTCAGCCGGGCTGTTAGGCCGTCGTCCACAGTTGTAGTTATTGACAAACGTTTCGGGCCCACCACCGGAGGCCATCGTCCGTGTCACGACCGCCTCAGACATTAGGCAGAGAGTATGTGTTTTGCCTGTAAAGGGCCACTTTTGTACCGGTACGATCTAAACTGGAAAACGAATCTACTTTACGGCCGTGAAGCTTAAGAACTTCATAAATATTTACATTGTTGAAGTTATTAGTCTCAGCCGGGCTGTTAGGCCGTCGTCCACAGTTGTAGTTATTGACAAACGTTTCGGCCCCACAACCGGAGGCCATCGTCAGTGTCACGGCCGCCTCAGACATTAGGCAGAGACTATGTGTTTCGCCTGTAAAGGGCCACTTTTGTACCGGAACGATCTAAACTGGAAAACGAATCTACTTTACGGCCGTGAAGCTTAAGAACTTCATAAATATTTACATTGTTGAAGTTATTAGTCTCAGCCGGGCTGTTAGGCCGTCGTCCACAGTTGTAGTTATTGACAAACGTTTCGGCCCCACAACCGGAGGCCATCGTCCGTGTCACGGCCGCCTCAGACATTAGGCAGAGACTATGTGTTTTGCCTGTAAAGGGCCACTTTTGTACCGGAACGATCTAAACTTGAAAACGAATCTACTTTACGGCCGTGAAGCTTAAGAACTTCATAAATATTTACATTGTTGAAGTTACTAGTCTCAGCCGGGCTGTTAGGCCGTCGTCCACAGTTGTAGTTATTGACAAACGTTTCGGCCCCACAACCGGAGGCCATCGTCAGTGTCACGGCCGCCTCAGACATTAGGCAGAGACTATGTGTTTTGCCTGTAAAGGGCCACTTTTGTACCGGAACGATCTAAACTTGAAAACGAATCTACTTTACGGCCGTGAAGCTTAAGAACTTCATAAATATTTACATTGTTGAAGTTATTAGTCTCAGCCGGGCTGTTAGGCCGTCGTCCACAGTTGTAGTTATTGACAAACGTTTCGGCCCCACAACCGGAGGCCATCGTCAGTGTCACGGCCGCCTCAGACATTAGGCAGAGACTATGTGTTTCGCCTGTAAAGGGCCACTTTTGTACCGGAACGATCTAAACTGGAAAACGAATCTACTTTACGGCCGTGAAGCTTAAGAACTTCATAAATATTTACATTGTTGAAGTTATTAGTCTCAGCCGGGCTGTTAGGCCGTCGTCCACAGTTGTAGTTATTGACAAACGTTTCGGCCCCACAACCGGAGGCCATCGTCCGTGTCACGGCCGCCTCAGACATTAGGCAGAGACTATGTGTTTTGCCTGTAAAGGGCCACTTTTGTACCGGAACGATCTAAACTGGAAAACGAATCTACTTTACGGCCGTGAAGCTTAAGAACTTCATAAATATTTACATTGTTGAAGTTATTAGTCTCAGCCGGGCTGTTAGGCCGTCGTCCACAGTTGTAGTTATTGTCAAACGTTTCAGCCCCACAACCGGAGGCCATCGTCCGTGTCACGGCCGCCTCAGACATTAGGCAGAGACTATGTGTTTTGCCTGTAAAGGGCCACTTTTGTACCGGAACGATCTAAACTTGAAAACGAATCTACTTTACGGCCGTGAAGCTTAAGAACTTCATAAATATTTACATTGTTGAAGTTATTAGTCTCAGCCGGGCTGTTAGGCCGTCGTCCACAGTTGTAGTTATTGACAAACGTTTCGGCCCCACCACCGGAGGCCATCGTCCGTGTCACGGCCGCCTCAGACATTAGGCAGAGACTATGTGTTTTGCCTGTAAAGGGCCACTTTTGTACCGGTACGATCTAAACTGGAAAACGAATCTACTTTACGGCCGTGAAGCTTAAGAACTTCATAAATATTTACATTGTTGAAGTTATTAGTCTCAGCCGGGCTGTTAGGCCGTCGTCCACAGTTGTAGTTATTGACAAACGTTTCGGCCCCACCACCGGAGGCCATCGTCAGTGTCACGGCCGCCTCAGACATAAGGCAGAGACTATGTGTTTCGCCTGTAAAGGGCCACTTTTGTACCGGAACGATCTAAACTGGAAAAGGAATCTACTTTACTGCCGTGAAGCTTAAGAACGTCATAAATATTTACATTGTTGAAATTATTAGTCTCAGCCGGGCTGTTAGGCCGTCGTCCACAGTTGTAGTTATTGACAAACGTTTCGGCCCCACCACCGGAGGCCATCGTCAGTGTCACGGCCGCCTCAGACATAAGGCAGAGACTACGTGTTTTGCCTGTAAAGGGCCACTTTTATAAACTTTTGTACCGGCACGATCTAAACTGGAAAACGAATCTACTTTACTGCCGTGAAGCTTAAGAACGTCATAATTATTTACATTGTTGAAGTTATTAGTGTCAGCCGGGCTGTTAGGCCGTCGTCCACAGTTGTAGTTATTGACAAACGTTTCGGGCCCACCACCGGAGGCCATCGTCCGTGTCACGGCCGCCTCAGACATTAGGCAGAGAGTATGTGTTTTGCCTGTAAAGGGCCACTTTTGTACCGGTACGATCTAAACTGGAAAACGAATCTACTTTACGGCCGTGAAGCTTAAGAACTTCATAAATATTTACATTGTTGAAGTTATTAGTCTCAGCCGGGCTGTTAGGCCGTCGTCCACAGTTGTAGTTATTGACAAACGTTTCGGCCCCACCACCGGAGGCCATCGTCAGTGTCACGGCCGCCTCAGACATAAGGCAGAGACTATGTGTTTCGCCTGTAAAGGGCCACTTTTGTACCGGAACGATCTAAACTGGAAAACGAATCTACTTTACTGCCGTGAAGCTTAAGAACGTCATAAATATTTACATTGTTGAAATTATTAGTCTCAGCCGGGCTGTTAGGCCGTCGTCCACAGTTGTAGTTATTGACAAACGTTTCGGCCCCACCACCGGAGGCCATCGTCAGTGTCACGGCCGCCTCAGACATAAGGCAGAGACTACGTGTTTTGCCTGTAAAGGGCCACTTTTATAAACTTTTGTACCGGCACGATCTAAACTGGAAAACGAATCTACTTTACTGCCGTGAAGCTTAAGAACGTCATAATTATTTACATTGTTGAAGTTATTAGTGTCAGCCGGGCTGTTAGGCCGTCGTCCACAGTTGTAGTTATTGACAAACGTTTCGGGCCCACCACCGGAGGCCATCGTCCGTGTCACGACGGCCTCAGACATTAGGCAGAGAGTATGTGTTTTGCCTGTAAAGGGCCACTTTTGTACCGGTACGATCTAAACTGGAAAACGAATCTACTTTACGGCCGTGAAGCTTAAGAACTTCATAAATATTTACATTGTTGAAGTTATTAGTCTCAGCCGGGCTGTTAGGCCGTCGTCCACAGTTGTAGTTATTGACAAACGTTTCGGCCCCACAACCGGAGGCCATCGTCAGTGTCACGGCCGCCTCAGACATTAGGCAGAGACTATGTGTTTCGCCTGTAAAGGGCCACTTTTGTACCGGAACGATCTAAACTGGAAAACGAATCTACTTTACGGCCGTGAAGCTTAAGAACTTCATAAATATTTACATTGTTGAAGTTATTAGTCTCAGCCGGGCTGTTAGGCCGTCGTCCACAGTTGTAGTTATTGACAAACGTTTCGGCCCCACAACCGGAGGCCATCGTCCGTGTCACGGCCGCCTCAGACATTAGGCAGAGACTATGTGTTTTGCCTGTAAAGGGCCACTTTTGTACCGGAACGATCTAAACTTGAAAACGAATCTACTTTACGGCCGTGAAGCTTAAGAACTTCATAAATATTTACATTGTTGAAGTTACTAGTCTCAGCCGGGCTGTTAGGCCGTCGTCCACAGTTGTAGTTATTGACAAACGTTTCGGCCCCACAACCGGAGGCCATCGTCAGTGTCACGGCCGCCTCAGACATTAGGCAGAGACTATGTGTTTTGCCTGTAAAGGGCCACTTTTGTACCGGAACGATCTAAACTTGAAAACGAATCTACTTTACGGCCGTGAAGCTTAAGAACTTCATAAATATTTACATTGTTGAAGTTATTAGTCTCAGCCGGGCTGTTAGGCCGTCGTCCACAGTTGTAGTTATTGACAAACGTTTCGGCCCCACAACCGGAGGCCATCGTCAGTGTCACGGCCGCCTCAGACATTAGGCAGAGACTATGTGTTTCGCCTGTAAAGGGCCACTTTTGTACCGGAACGATCTAAACTGGAAAACGAATCTACTTTACGGCCGTGAAGCTTAAGAACTTCATAAATATTTACATTGTTGAAGTTATTAGTCTCAGCCGGGCTGTTAGGCCGTCGTCCACAGTTGTAGTTATTGACAAACGTTTCGGCCCCACAACCGGAGGCCATCGTCCGTGTCACGGCCGCCTCAGACATTAGGCAGAGACTATGTGTTTTGCCTGTAAAGGGCCACTTTTGTACCGGAACGATCTAAACTGGAAAACGAATCTACTTTACGGCCGTGAAGCTTAAGAACTTCATAAATATTTACATTGTTGAAGTTATTAGTCTCAGCCGGGCTGTTAGGCCGTCGTCCACAGTTGTAGTTATTGTCAAACGTTTCAGCCCCACAACCGGAGGCCATCGTCCGTGTCACGGCCGCCTCAGACATTAGGCAGAGACTATGTGTTTTGCCTGTAAAGGGCCACTTTTGTACCGGAACGATCTAAACTTGAAAACGAATCTACTTTACGGCCGTGAAGCTTAAGAACTTCATAAATATTTACATTGTTGAAGTTATTAGTCTCAGCCGGGCTGTTAGGCCGTCGTCCACAGTTGTAGTTATTGACAAACGTTTCGGCCCCACCACCGGAGGCCATCGTCCGTGTCACGGCCGCCTCAGACATTAGGCAGAGACTATGTGTTTTGCCTGTAAAGGGCCACTTTTGTACCGGTACGATCTAAACTGGAAAACGAATCTACTTTACGGCCGTGAAGCTTAAGAACTTCATAAATATTTACATTGTTGAAGTTATTAGTCTCAGCCGGGCTGTTAGGCCGTCGTCCACAGTTGTAGTTATTGACAAACGTTTCGGCCCCACCACCGGAGGCCATCGTCAGTGTCACGGCCGCCTCAGACATAAGGCAGAGACTATGTGTTTCGCCTGTAAAGGGCCACTTTTGTACCGGAACGATCTAAACTGGAAAAGGAATCTACTTTACTGCCGTGAAGCTTAAGAACGTCATAAATATTTACATTGTTGAAATTATTAGTCTCAGCCGGGCTGTTAGGCCGTCGTCCACAGTTGTAGTTATTGACAAACGTTTCGGCCCCACCACCGGAGGCCATCGTCAGTGTCACGGCCGCCTCAGACATAAGGCAGAGACTACGTGTTTTGCCTGTAAAGGGCCACTTTTATAAACTTTTGTACCGGCACGATCTAAACTGGAAAACGAATCTACTTTACTGCCGTGAAGCTTAAGAACGTCATAATTATTTACATTGTTGAAGTTATTAGTGTCAGCCGGGCTGTTAGGCCGTCGTCCACAGTTGTAGTTATTGACAAACGTTTCGGGCCCACCACCGGAGGCCATCGTCCGTGTCACGGCCGCCTCAGACATTAGGCAGAGAGTATGTGTTTTGCCTGTAAAGGGCCACTTTTGTACCGGTACGATCTAAACTGGAAAACGAATCTACTTTACGGCCGTGAAGCTTAAGAACTTCATAAATATTTACATTGTTGAAGTTATTAGTCTCAGCCGGGCTGTTAGGCCGTCGTCCACAGTTGTAGTTATTGACAAACGTTTCGGCCCCACCACCGGAGGCCATAATCAGTGTCACGGCCGCCTCATACATTAGGCAGAGACAATGTGTTTTGCCTGTAAAGGGCCACTTTTGTACCGGTACGATCGAAACTGGAAAACGAATCTACTTTACGGCCGTGAAGCTTAAGTACTTCATAAATATTTACATTGTTGAAGTTATTAGTCTCAGCCGGGCTGTTAGGCCGTCGTCCACACTTGTAGTTATTGACAAACGTTTCTGCCCCACCACCGGAGGCCATCGTCAGTGTCACGGCCGCCTCAGACATTAGGCAGAGACTATGTGTTTCGCCTGTAAAGGGCCACTTTTGTACCGGTACGATCTAAACTGGAAAACGAATCTACTTTACGGCCGTGAAGCTTAAGAACTTCATAAATATTTACATTGTTGAAGTTATTATTCTCAGCCGGGCTGTTAGGCCGTCGTCCACAGTTGTAGTTGTTGACAAACGTTTCGGCCCCACAACCGGAAGCCATCATCAGTGTCACGGCCGCCTCAGACATAAGGCAGAGACTATGTGTTTTGCCTGTAAAGGGCCACTTTTGTACCGGTACGATCTAAACTGGAAAACGAATCTACTTTATGGCCGTGAAGCTTAAGAACTTCATAAATATTTACATTGTTGAAGTTATTAGTCTCAGCCGGGCTGTTAGGCCGTCGTCCACAGTTGTAGTTATTGACAAACGTTTCGGCCCCACCACCGGAGGCCATCGTCAGTGTCACGGCCGCCTCAGACATAAGGCAGAGACTACGTGTTTTGCCTGTAAAGGGCCACTTTTATAAACTTTTGTACCGGCACGATCTAAACTGGAAAACGAATCTACTTTACTGCCGTGAAGCTTAAGAACGTCATAATTATTTACATTGTTGAAGTTATTAGTGTCAGCCGGGCTGTTAGGCCGTCGTCCACAGTTGTAGTTATTGACAAACGTTTCGGGCCCACCACCGGAGGCCATCGTCCGTGTCACGGCCGCCTCAGACATTAGGCAGAGAGTATGTGTTTTGCCTGTAAAGGGCCACTTTTGTACCGGTACGATCTAAACTGGAAAACGAATCTACTTTACGGCCGTGAAGCTTAAGAACTTCATAAATATTTACATTGTTGAAGTTATTAGTCTCAGCCGGGCTGTTAGGCCGTCGTCCACAGTTGTAGTTATTGACAAACGTTTCGGCCCCACCACCGGAGGCCATAATCAGTGTCACGGCCGCCTCATACATTAGGCAGAGACAATGTGTTTTGCCTGTAAAGGGCCACTTTTGTACCGGTACGATCGAAACTGGAAAACGAATCTACTTTACGGCCGTGAAGCTTAAGTACTTCATAAATATTTACATTGTTGAAGTTATTAGTCTCAGCCGGGCTGTTAGGCCGTCGTCCACACTTGTAGTTATTGACAAACGTTTCTGCCCCACCACCGGAGGCCATCGTCAGTGTCACGGCCGCCTCAGACATTAGGCAGAGACTATGTGTTTCGCCTGTAAAGGGCCACTTTTGTACCGGTACGATCTAAACTGGAAAACGAATCTACTTTACGGCCGTGAAGCTTAAGAACTTCATAAATATTTACATTGTTGAAGTTATTATTCTCAGCCGGGCTGTTAGGCCGTCGTCCACAGTTGTAGTTGTTGACAAACGTTTCGGCCCCACAACCGGAAGCCATCATCAGTGTCACGGCCGCCTCAGACATAAGGCAGAGACTATGTGTTTTGCCTGTAAAGGGCCACTTTTGTACCGGTACGATCTAAACTGGAAAACGAATCTACTTTATGGCCGTGAAGCTTAAGAACTTCATAAATATTTACATTGTTGAAGTTATTAGTCTCAGCCGGGCTGTTAGGCCGTCGTCCACAGTTGTAGTTATTGACAAACGTTTCGGCCCCACCACCGGAGGCCATCGTCAGTGTCACGGCCGCCTCAGACATAAGGCAGAGACTATGTGTTTTGCCTGTAAAGGGCCACTTTTATACCGGCACGATCTAAACTGGAAAACGAATCTACTTTACGGCCGTGAAGCTTAAGAACTTCATAAATATTTACATTTATTAAAATAAAAAATACCATGTACACAAATTGAAAATTATATTTATAACATAAACAAATTTTTTTAAATTATAAATATAATAATATGTATACATAATATAAATCCATATTATACGTGAACCCCCGGATCCAAACTACTTACACAGAAAAATGTTCTAAGATTCTTCTTATCATTGCTTGAACAACTAAAATACGTATTCAGTAATGAAAACGCACAACCTCCTTTGAGAATATTGTGTATATTATGACAAAAAATACAATTTGCATGTATAGTTAGGCCTACATGTCTGTTAAAATTTAACTCTGAATTTTATAGTTTTGAACAGTTAAATCAAATTATCAAAAAAAAAAAAAAAATTACTATCTTTCGCATTTACGCCATTATTTTGTCTGTCGCATGTTTCAGATACTGCGTCTCCATCGTCAATTGTCGACCGACTTATTGATTTCAATTGGAAAACGCTAATGGATTATTCGTTTTGATATTCTTTAGCGGTTGCTGCAGACACAGTCTGGCAATCGTGCCTAAGTTTAAAAATTATAAAGTAGTAATATAATTTTACGTTTTGAGAACAAATTTATGTTTTCGTGGTGATAATAGTTAATATTATTAATACAACTATTAATAGCGACTGAAATGAGATTTCTCAGGCACGTGGCAGGCTCTCTATGATCATATAAGAAACACAGATATACGGCAGGAACTGAATATTGTGAGTAGGCCTATACTCGACAGGATCGCCCAGTGTCGGCTGAGTTGGTGGGAAAATCTTGGCGAATGGATGACTGCCGCATCCCCAAACAACTATGGAACTGTAACCCGAAGGGACGGAGAGGCGTGGGACATCCGAGGAAGCGCTGGAGTGACCAGCTCTAGACTTTACCTGTTTGAGACCGGAACAAACCATCCTTGGTTTAATCCTTGTAGATGGTGATAATCACACGCGCGCGCCCGCGCACTACACGCACGCATTAAAATTTTCTCCTTTGCAGTTTGATGTACGTAGAAATGGTCAGATAAGAAACTGACAACTTTGCGGTACGATTCGAAGGCGAACTTTTTGAAAGAGATCAAACTAAAATTTTATGAAACCATGGGCAGTGTCATCTATGGGCATATTTGTGGGAGAGGGGGGACGAACGGGACCGGACCCCTCCCCCACAGGGTTGAAAAAAGTTGACGAGTTTTGTTAATCTGTTTTAAATCTTTAGAGTATTTTATTTTTTTCAGCAGTGGTACTATAGTAATAACTCTTTTTCAAATATACATACAGGTTTTTTACGAAGCATTTCCGTATACGTTAGATTTATGAAGTATAGGAAAATCAATTCGAACGGGACCGAACCCCCCCCCCCCCCCAGGGTCGAATAAGTTGACAAATTTTGTTAAACTCTTACATTTTAGGCTGTTCAATTATTTTGTCAGTACGCTAATATAGTAGTAGGCTACTCTTTTTTAAACATAAAATAGATTTATTACACAGCACGTTTTGCGTGTACGTTTGAATTGTGAAATAGGCCTATAGGAAATTCAATTCAGTCAGTAAGTATCTTCTAAACAACGTTGCAATAGCGTCGTATTTGTTTTGTGTTATTAGGTACCGTTTACTTTAATGGGACTAATTTCAGGACATCATCACGCGTTTTTCAACCAGTTTAAAGGTAGTAGTGTTGATTAGTCATAACTTATTTTTTTCTTTTGTTTGAAGACGACACGACCGGACCTCCCCCCCTCCCAGGCCAACTCTAGATACGCCACTGCCATCACATTTCGCAATCTAGATGTACCATCACACTTATACCGCAGGAAAGATCGGGCCATCAAGACAATAGACGAACAAAGAGCCACACTCAGCAGAGATGAACATTCCTAAAAGCGATGAAAGGTTGAAAACGACGCGTCACATCCGACATGAAGTTATAGGGCAAAATGCCGGAATATTCCCTGCGAGAGAGACAGACGATTAAAGAATACTGGCTAGAACGCTGGAACACGTGCACATAGTGGAGTAGGAACAGGCCACGGGTTCAACCCGTCTCGACGATGTCTGCTTATTTATAATGCTTTTAAAATGCAAGCTTTTTTTCCTTATGTATATTCCGTAAGAACGCAGTTATAAAACAAGAAAATTCAATTAGAAAAATACTTGTAAGTTTAAAAATAATAAAATAAATAAATAGATGCAAGAAACTGAGTCTAAAAATAAATCATATATAGAAATATAATTTTCGTATTCATATTTACTCAAATTATTCTAGCTTTATATTAATAAAAAATAATACTTTATATTAAAAAAAAACAAGAGATTTTTTAAAATTCTTTTTACAATGTTTCGATAGTTTGAATGTATTTAATTTACTACTGTCATCATGAGAATTGTAACGTATAATGTATGTAGGCCCACAATTATAATGTATAATGTATGTACAATTATAATGTATATTTGTACAATTATAATGTATACTATTTCTTTTATGAATTTGCTAACTGCTATAATTTTTATTGTTCGATAAGCTTTTCGTCATCACTGACATCATCAGGTCTTAAACAACAACATCACTGACATCTTAAGTTGTTTAAGACCTGATGATGTCAGTGATGACGAAAAGCTTAGTCGAACAATAAAAATTATAGCAGTTAGCAAATTCATAAAAGAAATAGTAAGGATGGCTGCTAATTTAAACAATACGAAGAATTATAATGTATAATTCTGATGATGGCAGTAGTAAATTAAATACATTCAAACTGTCGAAACATTGTAATCAATAAAAATACATTCTTGTTTAAAAAATATATAAACATTAAATATACAAAAAATATAAATATTATTTATTACAAATATAATTGTAATCGAGTTTTGTGTGCGCGCGCGCGCGTGTGTTTGTCAAGTTTATAAATTGTAACTCCCAAGCTTCATAATTCATATTATAGCCTAATAATTATAAATATAATTAAGGGTTTCATGATGTCCGGTCATTAACTAGACATACTTTTAAAATATCCGTGCTCATTGCACGTGCTCGTTATTAATGATTCGGTTAGTAAGTCCTTTATGTTTTTGAAGTCTTCTTCCGGTATGGACCGCGTCAAAAATGTCTCGTATGACTAACGTTTCACTCATATTACAATGGGTATTCTCAGGTCTATGTGAGAGTATTCGTGAAACACGCTGTAATATTAGTGAAACGTTGTCATACAAGACATTTTTGACGCCGTCCATAGCGGAAGAAGACTTCAAAAACATAATGGAGACCGGCCGCGGAAGCCTATGTGAGAATATAGTGTCCTTGTTCGTTCATAACATTTAGTCGTACAAACGTATTATATATATATATATATATATATATATATATATATATATATTTTCTATATAAGTAACTCGATGTTTCTTACAGTAATTATATAATTTGTGATGTTTTCAATTTGTTTCTTCTGCAAGTAGATAATATTGTATATTCTTTTTAACACCTGACGCACGTTTCACTGAAAAATATCAGTATCATCAGAGGTTTCTAAGTGAATTAAGAACAATCGAAATAATTCTATTAATATAAAATTAACGAATAATCGAATTTGTATCGATTTTAATGTAAAATAAAATAACTGATAATCGATTTAGGTCGATTAGTTAACGATTGTTTTAATGTTTATTTTCTTCAGCAGCTGTTTTCTCGGTTATATTTGAAATTTTGTTTATATTTTATTCATTTTTATTTTTATTTTTTAGTAAATTTATAATTTTAAATAGATCGTCTTGTTTTGTTTTTATTTGGGTTTGTTCTTTAATTAATAAATTATTGTTATTGTGTTTGTAAATGTTAAGATTTTCCCAAATATTCATTTTTTGACCTTTTTGTATGTTTTTAATTAATTTTATATTTTCAATGTTTGGAAACTGGTGGTTATTATTTAGACAATGTGTGGCTAAATTAGATTTATAAATATTTGGTTTTAAATATGCATTGCGGTGTTGAACGAATCTATCTCGTAGTTTTTTCTTCGTCTGGCCCACGTAAAATTTATTGCAATCTGGACATTCTATTTTATATATTCCATTTTTATTGTGAGTATTGGATTTAGTTTTAGGTTATATTTGATTAAAAATTATATTATCTGTGTTATAAGATATTTTTAAATTAGTATCTTTAAATATTTTATTTAGTTTTTGAGTTATATTTCCGTAATAAGTGAAGGTTGTATATTTTATATTATTATTAATAGATGAATTTTTAAATGTAGTGTTTTTAGGAATTTTATTAGTGATTTTATGTTTAATTTTATTTTCTAATTTATTAATAGTTTTTATTTTGTATCCATTTTTAACTGCTATTTGTTGGATAATTTTTCTTTCTTTGTTTCTTTCTGTGTTATTTAATGGGATCCTAAGCATTCGGTAAATCATGGAATTAAATACTGCCATTTTGTGTTGGGGAGGATGATTAGAAGTATTTGGTATTACTAAGTCATACTTAGTAAAAAAGAATATACAATATTATCTACTTGCAGAAGAAACAAATTGAAAACATCACAAATTATATATATATATATATAATATAAATAATATAATATATTATAATATATATATAATTATATGTAATATAATATTATATTATATTACAGAGTTACAAACCTCTTATGATGCTGATATTTTTAGTGAACCGTGCGTCAGGTGTTGAAACAACAAATACGCAATATACTACTTGCAGAAGAAATATATTAAATAACATCACAATATTACACACACACACACACACACACACACACACACACACACACACACACACACACACACACACACACACACACACACACACACACACACACACACACACACACACACACACTAAATACTTAAAAAATGACTCTCTATTACTCGAGTCATAGAATGAGTATTGCTTTTAGAATTCATTAGATTTCAGTTATAATGTTTTAAACTGTATTTATCCTGAAGGCGGCTGTCGACTGATCCCAAAACCTCGCTTTTCGAACATATAATTTCCAGTGATGGCAAAAGTTCGTCGATTGAACTCCCGTATCAAAAGTAATCTTTTAAAGAAAACGGTTAAAAACCCGTGTCGACGTTTCGACAGATTTTATTGTCATCATAATCCAGATATCTGTCAATTTCGATAAAATAAATGTTTAATGAATAAAGTTGTGTTTAGTGATTATATCGGAAACAGAGATAACACTGTCGTACACCGCTGTAAATAAAAATGTCCTATTGGCGATTTCAAGCTTCACAGCTCGTCATCAGATAGGAAATATCCGATCTGAAAATAAATTTTTTGTTTTATCGAATCGCCTAACAATGACGGAATCTTGCATCATTATTATCTCACGATCATTACAAAACTAACGATTATACAAATTAATATACTGTTTTCATAGGAAAGGATAATCTTGTAGTGTCTGTCTGTCATCAGAGATTACAAGCATTTTCAAGTATTTAGATTTGAATTATTTCCTACTTGAAATTTTTTAATAATTAAATCACAGACTCATTAAAATATGTACTGTCTGTGATGATGCAGAACTTAGTCTGACAAACACCCACAACTTCCACAGGAAAATAATTCATATTGTGTGTGTGTGTGTGTGTGTGTGTGTGTGTGTGTGTGTGTGTGTGTGTGTGTGTGTGTGTGTGTGTGTGTGTGTGTGTGTGTGTGTGTGATTCCAAAAATGACCTTATGGGAAAATTTAGAAATATTTAAACATAAAACAAGTAATAAATTAATACCAGAACAAATTCAGATTAATACAAAAAAATGATAATATTTCCAAAATTCTAATGTAATAAAATAATAAATGTTCATATTATATTTTACAATTAATTGAATCACATATTTTATATAGTGTACACATATAAAAACATTAAATTAAGTCTACATATAAAACAGCTGTTTTGAAAATGGACTTAAAAATTTTGAATTTATTAATTATATCTGATGATGATAGTTACATTACTATCGAAACATTTGTAATTTACAAAATAATAAAGAATATATTCTTGTTAAAAGTTTTTTATTATTAATAATATGTATATATACACTATTTTTATTAATAATAAATACAACTTTTCGTACAAGAATATAATTTTTATAATTTGTTGAAAATAACACTGTTTTGATATTATAAATTATCATCGTAAGTTCTAAAATCTAATTAATTTGAAACGTTTTTTCATTATTAATAATATAAAAAATATATACAAGAATAATCTAGCAAATATGAATGTAATTACATAATTACAGCAGCAATATATAATATTGTGATATTATTCAATATAGTTTCTTCTGCAAGTAGTGTATTGCGTTTTTGTCGTTTCAATACCTGACGCACGTTTCGCTGAAATATACTAGCATCATCAGAGGGTTGTAAGTAAATCAACAACAATAGAGATAGTTCTACATAAAATAAATAATTGTTACGGAAACATATATTTCAAAAAAACGAGCCGTAGAGTTCTACGAATTCCCAACAATCGCAGGTAAGTATTGTCACATTAAATACAAACGAGGAAAATTGTTTTTCTTTTCTTTAAGGAACAAAAACATAAGTTGACATTACTAATTTATATTATTATGTTAATTGTTATTAGTAGCTTAGCCTACATATAAAATTAAGTTATAATTAAAAAAATAATAATTTATTTCTTTTGCAAGTATTAAATATTTTATACGCCGTGACGTTTGTGTTACAGAATCGAGTTTTGTATCTTCAGTCGAGTCTCATTTCAATTTAATCGCAGTGTAAAAACATTAAGACTACACTTGTGCTAAACAGTATTATGTAAAACGTACGCCAGAATTCATAAAAATTTAATATTTAAATAATAATAATAATAATAATAAAATAATTGTCAAGTTATTATAACTATTCTAAAACTCCGAGTAACTCTCGAGTTATTCAATTCGGCAGAATCCGGATTAATACCTGCGATCGGTGATAAACGGCACTTAGCGGATCATGTCAAAAATATTAACGTTAAAACTTTCGTGGGAAGTACTTATTAATTACAGAGTCAAAACGTGTATACACTATTAACGATGTCGATTGTACGTAAGTTTATCGAGAAGAATCCACAATATGTTATTTATATATATATATATATATAATATTTATAAAGACTTTACCACAAGATGTTTCTTCTTATCTGGGACATGTTTCGGGAAGCCTTGTGTTCCCATCCTCGGCCTTCCTGATTTTGAGCCTTGTGAGGTATTTGTGTGTTGGTTGGCTTTTGCTGTGGTTTCCTGTTGGCTTTTGGTCCTTTAAAGTGGCATTATTGTGTGTGATTGTGTGTCTATATTAGTATTTTATATTTTATATTATAAATACGTGTGTTCCCGCGTTTAGATATTTTATATTAATTGTGATACGTGTAAATTGTATGTAAATTGTTTTAATATTTTTAATCATTTAACGAACTTCATCAAGGGATTGTACCTGATGATGGGACATATGTCCCGAAAAGCGTTGTAATATATAAAAAAGGAAAAGGCCACCAGGTGGACAAAAAAGAGGTAAATTATTTTACTATTCATATATATATATTTGCATATTTGCCCAGGGCGGTATGTTTTGTAACTAATTAGTGTAAAAAGAATACGACGAACAGTTTTAAACAATTTTGTGCGGGAGAATACAGGCTGTGGCCTATCGAAAGTGACACCTGCTTCGGTGGAGTTAAATACAACGTTTGTGTGTATGTGTGTGTAAGCCAGTTCCGACCTGCATTGAATGACGAGAAGGGGAGACACGTACGAATTGTTGGTTTGTCATTAATCAGGTTTTAACAGGATTAAAATAAACTAATTAATACGTTTTAAACCTGTGAACAAAGACTTACCCCGATTATAGACACCATTACATTAAGGAATTTTTAACGGGTATGGTGATATAAAATTATTGCAAAAATGTGCAATAATAAAGACGCTAACTAATTTAATGTTAATTACTAGTGTAATTAAAGAATAATTAAGAAGTGTGGTATATGTGAGTGAACAGAAAAAAATTGCGCAAACAATGATATCGCTCATGCTACGAGTATGTTTACGAAATCGCGAAAATCCAAAAAGTGATTTGTAATTAAAAGGACGCTTTGCACGAACTGACAATATCTAACATGTCGAAAACAGTCCTGGACCTGTCAGATCGCCGTCCAGTATAAATACCACCAGCAATTTTGGGCTGGTCCCAGACTCAAGAAATCTTCACACAACGTCACGCTGCCGGTTTGTCGATCGATCAGGACCACACACACCAAGACGTATGGAGGAACTCTGGAGCATCACCAACAACAACCCGTAGAGACAGAGAACACAGCATCAGCATAATCATCATCATGATCATCATCAAATTCTCAGGATTCTGGACACACACACACACACGCGCGCGCGCTCAACGGTAACGGCAGATGTACGCAGGTGATAACAAACAATTATATTTTTTGTTGTGAAAAGAGCTCTCAAAAAGAACTTACCTGTGAACAGTAAAGAATTAAAGTTTTAAATTTAAATAGTAGTTAAATAAAAGAATTTAATTTAACAAGAAAATTTAGAAAAGAAATACTATTCTTGTGTTGTATGTTAACATTTGGGTGTGTCAGTAGAAATAAATAATAGATTTGAAGTAAATGTTATATTATTTTTATTTTGTTTATAGCAACAATTAATTTTATTCTTGAGTTTTAATATTATTATATATGTAAATGAGTTTATTTAAAATTTGAGTTAAAGTCAGACACACTGAAATAAAAAGGATTTAAATAACTTGTTTAACATGTTTGTTAGCTAGTAAGATTATATGGTTGTTTATTTTTTTTATATGTTATGAACAGCATAGCAGGTTACATTGTATTTTTGAAGCTTATAAAAGAGAATATTTGCTTTATCTAATATTTGAATTTTTAATATTGGAATATTTTTCTATTAATTAATAAGTCATAGAATGATTATTTTGAAACGGTTTTAATTAATTATTTCATGTCAACAACATCTCACTCCTCTTTGAAAATTATTTAATTATTGTGCAACTACATATACTTGACGCAAAGAGAAAAAAAATCCTGCGACCTGGCCGGTGTAATACACTTTATAGTTGCGTTGAGTACATGGTAATGTATTTGTATAATTGTGTATAATACTTGTAACGTTGCAATATGTATATATACATATATATATATATATATATATATATATATATATATATATATATATTTATATATATATATACTGCAACTGCAGAGAATGAGTTGCAGTATTCTTTACATCGTTTAAATCATATTTGTAATCAATATGACTTTTCAAATATCTAAGCAGAAAACAAAAGTCATGGCTTTTTGGGAGAAGTGTCCAGTCAGACCAAAAATTGTTCCTGAGGGGACAGTTTTGGAACAACAAATCTCTGACTTCAATTTATCTGAGTTGCAGTATCAGTACTGGGAACGACACAGGCCGAGATATCGAAGTTTCATACGATGTGTGGCGTCGTACATAAAACGTTGAGAAAAAAAAACGTTTAATTTTTTATAAAACAATGGCAGTGCCTGTTTTACTATATGGATGTGAAACATGGGTCCCTACAAAGAAGATTAAAAACCGGATTAAAACTTTGGAAATGAAGTTTCTGAGAAGAACAAAGGGTTGCACGAGACAGGATCGTTTGCGCAATGAGGACATTAGAGAAGAGCTACAGGTATTTTCTCCATAAATGATAAAATCTTACATATCTCAGGGAATGGTTACAGCATATGGACGTAATGGAGGATGGACGACTACCTAAGGTTGCGTTTCGATATAGATGTAGTAAAAGGGATGTAGGAACAAGAGATGTACGAACACCGAGAATGAGATGGAGAGATACTCTGTGAAGACGGAACAGGCAAAATACCAACTCCGTGAGGTGCAGGAGAAGAAGATATATAAAGTGGAACTGGCTTATAACGAGACTGAAGGGACCGGACAAATGTGCTCACTACATCCGAGTTGTCGACTCACAAGCCTAAACTTTTTATACTGTGATTATCGAACACACAATAAAAAGTCTACTATAGAAGAGGCTTTGCACAATAAAATGTTGACGCGTTTTACATTCTACGCTTAAAAGTGAAATTTAGACTTTAAATATTTTTTAGACACTTGCATTCTTTGCTGAATATTGGCGTATAGTGCATTCGCGAAATATAGTAAAAGTAACTGTGTAGTAAAAACGTACCAAAAATCAGCCGGCTATCTGGCAAAAACGAAAAACTTTCCATACAACATTTATTTTTAAATTACAAAAAGATTTACTCTAATGTATTTGTCTTTTTTTCTTCATTCTAAATGGAATCGTCAAAATTATATTTCGCACACGGAACTTAATTAATCTTAAAAAAGTAATCTATTTTTGTTTATTTAATAATTTTGTATAAATATTCCACGAATTCATCACTTACATTATTAGTTTCACTAAATTGCGTTAATGATTTTAAACGAATGTTTAAAATGCTGTATTGTAACGAACTTTTGTTAGATCTTAACCCATGAACAAGCCTGCGATAAAATGCTCGTTATAACCAAGTCTCCAATGCGTTCCTACTCGTTAAAAGCGAGTTTAATTATCATTACTAAGATATAAAACCGAACAAATCTCATACTTTTGCTCGTTACATCCGAGTTCTCGTTATAAGCGAGCTCGTTATTCACGAGTTCCACTGTATATATAATAACATTTTTTTTGGTAGACACGTAATTTTTTCTCACGGTATAATTATTAACATTAAACGTTTTGTCCGTTCTACGATGCGACATCGACAAATGACAAAACGTAAATTGTGTCATCATAGCATAAGGGAAACATTAGACGTTAATAAAAATATTAAAAAAAAAAAGATGGAAACTGTTGTAAAAAACTGCGACCACCAAGTCTACGAGCGAAACAGGCGAAACACGCACGATTCTCGTTATGAAAGCCAAATCGTGATGCACCTCTTTGACAAGTGTTTGTGTCATTGTCATGCCAACCAATGACTCACCAGTCTCAGACGAAAGTGATAACAACGGATTAATAGTTGTAACGAGTCTCACATTACAATAATAAAAATGCCAATCTAAACAGTGATATTATTATAATTATAAAATTGTCATCATTATTCTCATTATTACGTCACATTGCATTTTTACGTCATTATTTCACGTTGTTTTTTTGGGAAACAATATTTGTTATTACAAAACAGTTTGAAATATTAACCTATAATTAATTATTGATACTGAAATTAACGAATAAAGTGTTAGCTTGTCGGGACAGGTTATACTTTCGCTGTACATATTTTAAAATGTTATTTTTATTCAAAAAACGTATATTTACAAATACAAATTTATATTGTTCTAATATTTGTTTAAAATATTTTTAAACAATATTTAACAATAGTTTTAAAACTTTGTTATAAAAATACATAACAAAATACTGAATAAGGACTGAATGTATTATTTTATACAATTTCTGTTCACTTTAAAGGATAATTAATTAAATAAAATTATTTAATTAATAAAGTTCCATTATCTAACGGTGTACAGACACTTAAATAATAAAAAAATGTAATGCGATTATATAAAAACAATTTGTTGAACAAGAGCTGAATGTATTTCACACAGTTAATGAACAATATTATTAAGGTTTTTTTTTAAATTAAAAATATAATCAACAATTGATTAAATATTTGGTTATTCTTGGATAAGTATTTATTTTTGTTATAATACTTCGCCGAGAATCGCGTTACAAAAAAGAATCTGTCGGCGAAAAAGGTTTTTAAACTTTTTTTCGATGCTGCCTGGCGATCGACTTCGTAAATTTTTCAAACAGGTACCTACTGCCGGATCAAGAAAAAGTCATATATAAATTATTACCTTAGCGTAAACACGATGCGTCAAAAGAACGACTGGTAAGAAGAAGAAGAAGAAGGAGAATCCGAGTAGCATGGTCAGCAGCAAGGCCGTGTCACAGCTCCGCACTACAACAACAACAACAACAACGGCTGTTCACAGCGCAACACACAAGCACTCCCGCATCGCGACCGGCCGATACTGACAATTTCTACTAAATTGTTCCGCTCTTGCCCCTCACGCACACACATACACACATACACGTGCACACAAACACATACACGCGGCTTTTAAAATCTTTCTCTCATCTTGCCAGGGCGCGCCACTTGCCGACACATAAACTCAAACTCACCACCACTCTGCGTGTATATTGTATGCATTTCACCTGTTTTGCATTGCACTGTTGTGCTGTCCCTCGTATACTACGCTCTTCTTGAAGCGTAATCTAATAATACAAAAAACAGCTGATCAGTGAAGTCGGACTACATTTTTTTATACAATCTTAATCTATTTACAGTAAATCCGCTCATTACTAATATTTAAAAAAAATACATTTCCTTTATTTGTGTACCGCATATTAGTGATTACGCGTCACTCGATTGTATAATTAACAATTAAATAGTAAATAATTCACTTCATTATTATTCAAGTAACCTACTTTCCCATTTCTTTCAACATCTTGTAATAATTATTTATAAGCTTACTAACCAGTGGTTGATTTCTAAAATTATAGATGCCGGAACGCATCAATTAAAAAGTTGTACAGACACAAATATACTTACAATTTATATTAGCGTATTAAGTTTACATCAGGTTATTACAAAGGAGGTCTACATTTTTAAAGCCTTATAAAACATCTAACATACATATAAACTTGTATCTAAAAAGGTAATAAAGTTTACTGATATTTCTAAAGAGCTTCATCGTCAGGTTAGCCGCAAGATAATCGAAAACATGTCATTCAATCAAACCTTAAGTGACAGTTTCGGTGGTTCGGACATTTCAAAATAGTTTCCATAGTTTCATCATTGTGTCGTCATATTGTTTGTTCCTTGACCTGTCCAATGCTGTATGTATGTATGTATGTATGCTCTTTGTGTCCAATGCTGTATGGTGGCCAGAAATCACCCCTCTCACATTCACTTGAAGATATTGCAATTGATTCAATAGCATATTTCAAGGTAGAAAGACTCTCCGGAAAAATTATGGAATGCACGTATTCTCGGAAGCTCCAGATCAGTAGCCTTTCATGTACTTTTAATTTTGAAGCAATTTCTTTTATTTCATTTTCTCCATAGGTTATTAGGACTTTTTTACTTCCATATTCCTTAAGGAAATGGAAGTATGGTGATGGCAAAAAAAATCGTGTTCGAGATTATTCCAGATTCTGATTGTACTACACTCAAAACATGAAAAAAAGTCGTTTTCCGAAAAGTGTCTGTGTGTGTGTCTGTGTGTCTGTCTGTCTGTGTGTAGATTTTTTTTCTATGGCAAACGATAACTGCCGCAAATTCAAACAGAATCAAATAATTTTTTGCATACAGCCCTGATTTGTAGAGTACTCACGACCTATTGTTTTTGGTGAAGATCGGTTGAGGGAAAGGGGTAGTTTACCAGCAACGGTTTTTTTTATTATCAGGGAAATTTTTTTTTTTGCAAACGATAACAGCCGCAAATTCAAACAGAATTAAATAATGTTTCGCATACAGCCCTGAATTGTAGAGTTCTCAAGACCTATTGTTTTTGGTGAAGATCGGTTAAGGGAAAGGGGTAGTTTACCTGTAACGTTCTGTTTTAACAAGGGTATTTCCTATGGCAAACGATAACAGCCGCAAATTCAAACAGAATCAAATAATGTTTTGCATACATCCCTGAATTGTAGAGTTCTCAAGGAGTTTCGATTTTGGTGAAGATCGGTTAAGGGCAAGGGGTAGTTTACCTGCAACGTTTTACGTTTTAACAACAGTAAAGTACTTGAAAATTCATTTAAACTTTTTGAAACAATGGTAATTGTTAAAAAAAAAAAATAATTTTGTTGCCAGGCAATAAAATTATAATTTTTTCATTTTAATGTAAATTATGTATGAGTTAATATCTTTATATATATAATTCTTCTGTACGTGTGTATGTCACTGAACTCCTCCATGTATAAAATAATATATCGTTCGTGGCAGGTAAGCATATCTCAGTTATGTAATGTTTACGTTTCCATTTTATTATTATGCCTACAGCAATAAAAAGGCAGGTAAGACACACACACACACACACACACACACACACACACACACACACACACACACAATTCACGTTATTTCTGGCCTGACTCATGTTTATTTTCTTACATTTGCACGCTTTTTAAATGGAAAGTGCCGAAACCCACACCAACATAACGCGTGCAAGCCGCAAAAATGGACATCAATTTGCTTCCTGTGGATCGCTGGGCAATGTAACTGCACGTGTTTACAGAGGAACGATTCATAGACAGACTTTTCGTCTTTAGGGAATGAACCCTCTGCAAGATGCTGAGGGTCCATGAGTGACTTCGGAGCGCTCCTTCTTTTTCGCGTGTTTGTTCTGTGAAACATACACTGTAGATTCGCAGCTTTACTCTAAGCAACGCTCAATAGGAAATGTTGAAAATTTTTGTCCACAGTGTACCCTCATTCACACTAAACCTGCTCTGATGTTTTAATTACGGACATCATAATATTAAAACTTTGGAAACTTGAGCACTACTTAATGGAGATCAATCATTAACTTATACAAGCCATTAATTTTATGCATATATTTTATATATTGTAACATAACAAAATGTTACCTAACCTGAATGTATGTTATCAGATTTTATAAGGACAAAACTACAATGTAAATAGGAATATAATAGTAAAAAGAACCAAGAAAGGAGAAACCAAGAAAGAAGAATGAAGCAGAAGTGCCACATGAAACAGTAACCCAAAGGCTGTTTGACACTACAACTAGACTAAGACTAAGACAAACTGATGGACAGAGTAAATTTACATTCAGCTGTCAATCCAGTCAGTAGTTGATGTAAACCGAATGTCATATGTAAACAAAAAATGAATTAATAAGCAGTTAAATACTGTGAAATCAGAATTAGCATCTTGCTGATAATAAATTTGACAGTGACTAGTGAATTATGAATGCCAAAATTAAAATTAACAATGGCTACATAGTGAGAACAAAGATGTATTTCAGCATCAAATATACTTGTGAGAAAAGAGAACTATTTATAAGAGAGAATCTTATACAAATAAGATATCTCCACAATTTACCGAATTGAGAACCAATAAGCATTATTAAGGCAAAATTCCAATACAGGCGATATGTCTTAGCAACGCTTAGACCAAACATTAGTCAGTAAATTGACTATTGAGAATTAACACAAGTGTAAATTAAAATACACCGAACAATGGTTATGCCCTGACATAACAAAAAACATTATTAAAACAATAGGTTTAATCATAATTTTAATTGTTAAACAGTAGATTAGAACGAGTCAGCATAAAACAAAATGTCATAGTAAGTAGGATCATTCATTACAATGTATAGAGTTTAGGTGTACACATAATGTTCAGTAAAAATGTCAGTACAGCATTAATGGTGTTCGCACATAAACATTTGGATAATAAAATGATATGTGAACACAAACAATATTAACCAAAAGTGTAAAATCGGCGACTCAGAAAAAGCAGACGACAGTGAAAGTGATGTACCCGAACATTGGTTTTATAACAATGTCGGTCAAAGTGAAAGTAATTCGATATCGAGTGATATCAAATTAAAGAAGAAAAAACGATCTTTAATTTGATAGTGATATCAACCCAATCGCAACTGTAATTAGTGCGGGAGAGATGTTAGCATCATTTTCAAAATGGGCATCAGAATTTTGTTTATGAATAACAACAACAAGGACAACGATCTGTCACATCAACGTTTGACGGTTAGAAAAAGCCGTTATCAACTGCCAAAAAATGATACGTCATACTGACACACCTGCCAGAGCCAATCAGAAAATTAGTTAGTAATTAACATTTTTACCTAAGACCGATCAAAGAACGGGGTATATAAGAACGAAGCAGCCAATTTTGAGGCAGACTCTTACCAACCAGCATATAGCACAGACGTGCGCCCGTCATCTTTACATTTTTAATAACTGTTAGTGTCATCTACATATTACATCGAAACAAATAGTTCAACAACAAGAAACGACTACTTCAAGTTCATCTACAGCAAACAACAGTGATTAAGTGCAGTATCATTTTAATTTCGTGCGGGAAATAATGAACAGGAATAATTAATTGTTATCATTCACGATCCATTTTAATTAGAAGAGGATCGCATTATTCTGTTCTTGTGCGAGTGTGCCAAAACCCAGTAATCACTATAATCCGATTACTGAAGTGATTAATAAGTTTTAATTAAATCATTAAAACTCAAAAGGTAACAGTGCAATTATCATTAAATTTTATCTGAGCGCCATAACCTGTACTTTTTTCAACACTGGTCTGTACTGACGCAAAACACAGAAACATTTCAAGATTACACCACGTCTCAATTTATTATACAAATTTGTTATTATTAATTAAGCTATATGTTAGTTGTAAGGGTTCTCACTTGATAAACTTTGTCAATCAAAAAGCAAGCGTTGATGAACGCGCGATCTTTCAACAGATCATTTTTATTTTGTTTACTTTACGAAAGTAACCTAAAAAACTTTGTTGATCAATTTTTATATCAAAAAGATTATTGGATATTGTGTAGGCATAATTGTTTTTTTTTTCTTCGTGTCTCAAAGAATTCACTTCTGAGATGTTCATAATTTTAATGTTAAACATAAATAACATCTGGACTTAGCCAGATTTATAATTCATGTTCTGAGCAAGCCGTATAAGGCATATAATAACTGACTTATAATTGTACAACTTTGTATGTTTGCATTATATTTGTTTTTGAATTCTCTATGAGGGTGTAAATAAACCCATTATTAACAGCATCACTTGATTTGATTTATTTCTATAGGATAATTAAATATTTTATTTAAAAAAAAACTTAAACAACCTTCTGTTGTGTTTAATATTTTGGAATAACATTGCCAAAAGGTGATACA
Organism: Magicicada septendecula; assembly: GCA_034769895.1. Classification (NCBI taxonomy): domain Eukaryota; kingdom Metazoa; phylum Arthropoda; class Insecta; order Hemiptera; family Cicadidae; genus Magicicada; species Magicicada septendecula. The sequence goes on along the minus strand of CM068367.1, from coordinate 1,422,900,669 downwards.
CAATTATATTAAATTATCTAATCATTCAGTAATTCTATGTGTGGGTTTTACACGGGATTTTCCCTGAATAAATCCGTGTGGCGCCCACTAATTAATAAACAAGGTAATCTAACCTTGCAACCAAAGTGAGTTGGTGTTTGTAAACTGAGTTGACAGTTTAGTGAACTTCTAGTAAACACGACCAGGTACGTAAAAGTATATTTTTGTTTATGATATTGTCCAGACATTACGAGACGTGACACACTCAAACTACCTGCAATCTGGAGAAGAAGTTTTACTGCCAGTTTCAACCAGACGATAACCATTATCAAGCAACCAACTGCTGTACTTTACTTTTCAACTTAAGCTAATTTAGCATTTAATTATTATCAATCTCACTATTTTATTTATTTAATATAAGGGAATTTTTTTAAACAAGTATAATTAAACCATTGCTAACACACTGTGAGTAACTTTGAATGTTTCATTTTAAATTACTTTACTACATTAGTAACCTTCAATTAGAAACAACTATTCCCAAACATTGATTTATCTCAAAGGAATATTTCACACATAATTGAACTTGGTTTTAACGAGACCTTTAATATTTTAAACACGAATATAATTTTAAATAACAACACTTTTATTTTATTTCAAGTTAATTGTAAACACACACGTTTTCATATTATTACAAAGAGGCTAGATCAACAGTGTGGCTTTTAAACGGAATTTAAACATTATTTTAATTGAATAAACATAAAAATAAAAACACCCTATTTTCGTTCAGTCATAAATTGACGACTCCAACGCGGGGCTTTAACAATAAAGGAAGAACCCCGATAATCGTTCACTTACAAATTGGCGCACCAACTAGTGTGGCCTAAAAAATATTAAATAAAAATATTTTTTATATTTTATATCAGCCCGGTAGACACGAAAAAATTAACATGCCACGCACACATCGATACAACACAAAATATAGAGCGAAAAGGGAGAGAGAAATGGACTATTATAACCAGGAAACAGACTGGGACCAAATATACAGAATATTGAAAATCGATGGTGAAGAATTGAACCGAAAAATGGAAGAGGAGAAGAGATGGATAAAAGAGGAGTCAGACCAATTAAGAAGTAAGAGGGAAGAAGGCTTTGCAAGACTCCACGAATGGGAAACCCCACAACCAAGGAGGGACCGGAATACAAGATGGTATAATAACCAACCAACATGGCGAAACGAAGAGAAGAGGAATTACCGTTACCAGAGATGGGAAGATGAGCGTAGTAGAAAAGAAGCAGTTGAAAGAGAACTAAGAGACAATAAGATAAGGCGAAATGAAGAATTATTCTATAGCCGAGCTGCACAGCAGGAGGAAGAGGAAATAAGACGCCAGAATGAGAGACGAGAAGAAGAGCGTAAACGGAGGGAAGCATTCGAAGAAGTATTGAGGAATGCCAAGAAGTTAAAAAACGAAAAGAGACGGGTAGGTGAAGACTTAACGAAGAATGGGAAAAATACTAACGACAAAATTGAAGACGACCATAACCAGAAGGAATCCATGGAACCACCACAAGAAAACATGACTAAAAATGTCCCAGAACAAGACGTCAATGATGATGTAAAAGAGGAGGAAGCATTAATAGCTGACCTAGAGACCGAAACAATAACAAGTAAGGACCAGAATGAGCTATATGAATCTCCAAGTGAACCCAGTGAAGTCACTAACGAGAAAATAAAAACCCCCTACCAAGAAGAGAGTAAAGATAATGACACGACGGAAGAGAATGATGAAGCAGTCCAAGGGATGGTAAGCGATAACGCACCGACCGGGAGCGTCGAATATACAAATATAAACGAAAAAACAGAAAGTAAAGAAGTAATGGCAAGTGACACCATAAAAAACCAACCTAAGGAAATAGCATCGACGGAGCTGCTAAGTTTCCAAAAGATGATGATGGAATGTAGGGAGAAACAGTTCCCCCACCCCGTAGAGGATGGCTTTGAGAAGGCAAGGGAGGAAATGATGAACGATATCAGATCATGGAGAGAAGAAATCATCCAACAATGGAGGGAAGAAATGGAAACTAATGATGAACCAACAAGAAAACAGCAGGACATAAATACATTATTATCTGAAAACGAGCTTGACGGACAACAGGGAGGTATTCAGTATAAGGAGATCGGTACCGAGAGGATTGAGAACACTCAGGTAATTGAAGAAACGGAAGAGTTAGTAGCAGAGAACGAAGAATTAGGACAAAATAATTTGCCAATGTATGACGATCACGTGGAGACAAGGGAATTACCCGGAAATACAGCGACCAAACAAGTGAATTCGAAAATTAATATTCCTGAAAAAAGGAACAAAATAATTAAGAAAACGGAAGAAAAGGAGGGGAAGGTAAGAAGGATACTACGCCCAAAGAAGACTAGGGTGACCAAAGAATTAACCGAAATGACTCAAAGTGGTCTAGTTAATATGGTTTATGTCCCAGTCAACAACCATGGAGAAGGAGTCTACAGGAAGGAGTATCGAAGGGGCATCATGGGAGTGACCAAAGAGCAGAAATGTGTTACCACAAAGAAAACTATGACCAGCAAAGAACTTAAAGCAGATATTCTGAAAAGGAAGCGAAGGTGTTCCAAGAAAAGAAAAAGGTACCAGGAACAACTGGACCAGCTCATTGAAGGGTACGCCCAAAGAATAAGGGAAATGCGGAAGAAGAGGGACCAAGCGATAGAAGAATCCAACCAGGAAATGAACAAAGGTCAACCCGGAGTAGAAGAAGGGCTAGATATCAATAATAGCCAAGGCCCAGAGTACAATGAACACAGGAATACCAAAGATAATGAGAGAAAGAAGGCAAGGAAACGGGGAGCCAATGACTATCTGGTAGCCGCCAAATGGAAGAACCGCCTGATAGGAAGGTATCTCCAAGACCACTAGTACTGAACATATGTAAAGTATCCCGAAAATGTAATACTGAAAACTGATATGGGAAAGGACACCTGTATAACGTAATCATCCCCAATCATAGACCCAATAGAGTGGAAGAGCACAAATAACCCCATGAATATCGACTAAAAAAAAAAAAAATAAAAAATAATTACTGTTAAGAAAGGATAAGATGTGGTAGTAAGCAACAATCATCACCCGAATGTTTAGGGTATAAATAGAAAAGATATATATGTTTAAAAACCATTACTATAAACAAACTCATTTGATGTTAAGCTACAAAATGTTGAAGGTCACTAATTGACTATAACTAATCAATTTGCCTTATCAAGTTACAAAAGTGTGTAGATTTAAGATGTAAGCCAAACCATTTGTTACTGATGAAAACGTACCAGATCTATCACACCAAAGGATAGAAAATTATGTAATGTCAATCAAATGATTTAATAAGAAAAAGACATCTATTATGTCACAAAGAGCCAGTAGTGGCATATAACTACAATTACTATACTATACTTAGAGAAAAAATGTGTATCCAAATGAATATTCTATGTAACCTAATGTTTATAAAATGACTATTGTGTACCTCTCATAAAGCTCAAATATTATATAAAATCGTCCAGAATAAAGGTTCACCCAACTAACCTTTGAAGGAGTAGAGAGGCAGTATAACAAAGTGTGTAAAATAAAAGTAGGACATTATTATGGAATGTAAGGAAAGAAAATAAATGTTTGTAAAACAAACCATGTAAACCCCAAGAATGTCTATAAAATTAGATATTAGTATGTTATTGTATTGTCACATGAAATTGTAATTATAGAATATTGTATATTGTATAAAATCATCCAGAATAAGTGAAAACCACCATCACTTGAAGGAGTAGAGAAGAAAAATAACAAAGAGTGTTAATTGTAAAGATAACTATTGTTATAATGGAATGAAAGGAAAGAAAAATGTTTGTCAATTATCAAATATTGTACATCACCAGAATATGTCAGAGAACATCAAACAAAAAAAAAAAACCATTTAGTATACAAACAATGTAAGCCCTGATAATTCAGGATGAATATAACTTGTTAAGAAAGATTTAATGAACTATTGTGAAAACAAAAATATTGTAGACTCTAGATAGAACGAACCAAATGCATAAGTACTATAAGCATCAAAATAAGTGTATAATCTTAAGAATATTCAAGCGAACCAAAGCAAATGGTCAACTAGTACAAAAAGTAACTATATAGCTAGTAAAAGCATAGCTAAAAATATCAAGTCTAAAAGAAATAATTACCTGTAAGAAAGAAAGTATGTTAGCTAGTATAAAGATGGAAACGTGATCTAAATGAAAACCTCTGATACCTTGAATATTATAGTGAATATATTATGTTATTGAATATGAATGATATGTGATATTTTTTTGAGTTGTGATAGTGCAACTATTGCCAGGTGCAATGTTTATTTTTTTCTCAGACAGAGAAGAGTAATGCCTCTGAATCTGAGAATGTGTAGTGAGGAACGGCAGAGGATGTTAGCCATAGTGAGCCACCCTGATTCCGAAACCTCTACAACAGTTAGGGAATTATATTGTGTTATTGTATCAAGGACTATTATGAAAGAATCTGTGAGGTATGAATTATAATAACCATTAAGATAATCACGAATGTAAAGATATGTGATAAGAAAGTAGAATGTGAATAAAACAGGAAATTGTTAACTTAAGAAACGAGATCTATTGTAGTTAAATGACTTAGAAAGTAAGCAACTTGAAAATACTAGTAAGTAAAGAGTTCTATCACTAGATAAAAAACCAAGCTAGAGTAATACACCAATAGTATGTTTAAGAAATCAAAGAGTACAAGAAAAAAAAACTATAAGAGTATACTAAGAAACTGACATGAATTGATAATTTTATAAAAAAAAAATAAATTTTTCTCAAATGATCAATTTTAAAGAGGGTGTATATGTAACATAACAAAATGTTACCTAACCTGAATGTATGTTATCAGATTTTATAAGGACAAAACAACAATGTAAATAGGAATATAATAGTAAAAAGAACCAAGAAAAGAGAAACCAAGAAAGAAGAATGAAGCAGAAGTGCCACATGAAACAGTAACCCAAAGGCTGTTTGACACTACAACTAGACTAAGACTAAGACAAACTGATGGACAGAGTAAATTTACATTCAGCTGTCAATCCAGTCAGTAGTTGATGTAAACCGAATGTCATATGTAAACAAAAAATGAATTAATAAGCAGTTAAATACTGTGAAATCAGAATTAGCATCTTGCTGAAAATAAATTTGACAGTGACTAGTGAATTATGAATGCCAAAATTAAAATTAACAATGGCTACATAGTGAGAACCAAGATGTATTTCAGCATCAAATATACTTGTGAGAAAAGAGAACTATTTATAAGAGAGAATCTTATACAAATAAGATATCTCCACAATTTACCGAATTGAGAACCAATAAGCATTATTAAGGCAAAATTCCAATATAGGCGATATGTCTTAGCAACGCTTAGACCAAACATTAGTCAGTAAATTGACTATTGAGAATTAAAACAAGTGTAAATTAAAATACACCGAACAATGGTTATGCCCTGACATAACAAAAAACATTATTAAAACAATAGGTTTAATCATAATTTTAATTGTTAAACAGTAGATTAGAACGAGTCAGCATAAAACAAAATGTCATAGTAAGTAGGATCATTCATTACAATGTATAGAGTTTAGGTGTACACATAATGTTCAGTAAAAATGTCAGTACAGCATTAATGGTGTTCGCACATAAACATTTGGATAATAAAATGATATGTGAACACAAACAATATTAACCAAAAGTGTAAAATCGGCGACTCAGAAAAAGCAGACGACAGTGAAAGTGATGTACCCGAACATTGGTTTTATAACAATGTCGGTCAAAGTGAAAGTAATTCGATATCGAGTGATATCAAATTAAAGAAGAAAAAACGATCTTTAATTTGATAGTGATATCAACCCAATCGCAACTGTAATTAGTGCGGGAGAGATGTTAGCATCATTTTCAAAATGGGCATCAGAATTTTGTTTATGAATAACAACAACAAGGACAACGATCTGTCACATCAACGTTTGACGGTTAGAAAAAGCCGTTATCAACTGCCAAAAAATGATACGTCATACTGACACACCTGCCAGAGCCAATCAGAAAATTAGTTAGTAATTAACATTTTTACCTAAGACCGATCAAAGAACGGGGTATATAAGAACGAAGCAGCCAATTTTGAGGCAGACTCTTACCAACCAGCATATAGCACAGACGTGCGCCCGTCATCTTTACATTTTTAATAACTGTTAGTGTCATCTACATATTACATCGAAACAAATAGTTCAACAACAAGAAACGACTACTTCAAGTTCATCTACAGCAAACAACAGTGATTAAGTGCAGTATCATTTTAATTTCGTGCGGGAAATAATGAACAGGAATAATTAATTGTTATCATTCACGATCCATTTTAATTAGAAGAGGATCGCATTATTCTGTTCTTGTGCGAGTGTGCCAAAACCCAGTAATCACTATAATCCGATTACTGAAGTGATTAATAAGTTTTAATTAAATCATTAAAACTCAAAAGGTAACAGTGCAATTATCATTAAATTTTATCTGAGCGCCATAACCTGTACTTTTTTCAACACTGGTCTGTACTGACGCAAAACACAGAAACATTTCAAGATTACACCACGTCTCAATTTATTATACAAATTTGTTATTATTAATTAAGCTATATGTTAGTTGTAAGGGTTCTCACTTGATAAACTTTGTCAATCAAAAAGCAAGCGTTGATGAACGCGCGATCTTTCAACAGATCATTTTTATTTTGTTTACTTTACGAAAGTAACCTAAAAAACTTTGTTGATCAATTTTTATATCAAAAAGATTATTGGATATTGTGTAGGCATAATTGTTTTTTTTTTCTTCGTGTCTCAAAGAATTCACTTCTGAGATGTTCATAATTTTAATGTTAAACATAAATAACATCTGGACTTAGCCAGATTTATAATTCATGTTCTGAGCAAGCCGTATAAGGCATATAATAACTGACTTATAATTGTACAACTTTGTATGTTTGCATTATATTTGTTTTTGAATTCTCTATGAGGGTGTAAATAAACCCATTATTAACAGCATCACTTGATTTGATTTATTTCTATAGGATAATTAAATATTTTATTTAAAAAAAAACTTAAACAACCTTCTGTTGTGTTTAATATTTTGGAATAACATTGCCAAAAGGTGATACACAATTATATTAAATTATCTAATCATTCAGTAATTCTATGTGTGGGTTTTACACGGGATTTTCCCTGAATAAATCCGTGTGGCGCCCACTAATTAATAAACAAGGTAATCTAACCTTGCAACCAAAGTGAGTTGGTGTTTGTAAACTGAGTTGACAGTTTAGTGAACTTCTAGTAAACACGACCAGGTACGTAAAAGTATATTTTTGTTTATGATATTGTCCAGACATTACGAGACGTGACACACTCAAACTACCTGCAATCTGGAGAAGAAGTTTTACTGCCAGTTTCAACCAGACGATAACCATTATCAAGCAACCAACTGCTGTACTTTACTTTTCAACTTAAGCTAATTTAGCATTTAATTATTATCAATCTCACTATTTTATTTATTTAATATAAGGGAATTTTTTTAAACAAGTATAATTAAACCATTGCTAACACACTGTGAGTAACTTTGAATGTTTCATTTTAAATTACTTTACTACATTAGTAACCTTCAATTAGAAACAACTATTCCCAAACATTGATTTATCTCAAAGGAATATTTCACACATAATTGAACTTGGTTTTAACGAGACCTTTAATATTTTAAACACGAATATAATTTTAAATAACAACACTTTTATTTTATTTCAAGTTAATTGTAAACACACACGTTTTCATATTATTACAAAGAGGCTAGATCAACAGTGTGGCTTTTAAACGGAATTTAAACATTATTTTAATTGAATAAACATAAAAATAAAAACACCCTATTTTCGTTCAGTCATAAATTGACGACTCCAACGGGGGGCTTTAACAATAAAGGAAGAACCCCGATAATCGTTCACTTACAAATTGGCGCACCAACTAGTGTGGCCTAAAAAATATTAAATAAAAATATTTTTTATATTTTATATCAGCCCGGTAGACACGAAAAAATTAACATGCCACGCACACATCGATACAACACAAAATATAGAGCGAAAAGGGAGAGAGAAATGGACTATTATAACCAGGAAACAGACTGGGACCAAATATACAGAATATTGAAAATCGATGGTGAAGAATTGAACCGAAAAATGGAAGAGGAGAAGAGATGGATAAAAGAGGAGTCAGACCAATTAAGAAGTAAGAGGGAAGAAGGCTTTGCAAGACTCCACGAATGGGAAACCCCACAACCAAGGAGGGACCGGAATACAAGATGGTATAATAACCAACCAACATGGCGAAACGAAGAGAAGAGGAATTACCGTTACCAGAGATGGGAAGATGAGCGTAGTAGAAAAGAAGCAGTTGAAAGAGAACTAAGAGACAATAAGATAAGGCGAAATGAAGAATTATTCTATAGCCGAGCTGCACAGCAGGAGGAAGAGGAAATAAGACGCCAGAATGAGAGACGAGAAGAAGAGCGTAAACGGAGGGAAGCATTCGAAGAAGTATTGAGGAATGCCAAGAAGTTAAAAAACGAAAAGAGACGGGTAGGTGAAGACTTAACGAAGAATGGGAAAAATACTAACGACAAAATTGAAGACGACCATAACCAGAAGGAATCCATGGAACCACCACAAGAAAACATGACTAAAAATGTCCCAGAACAAGACGTCAATGATGATGTAAAAGAGGAGGAAGCATTAATAGCTGACCTAGAGACCGAAACAATAACAAGTAAGGACCAGAATGAGCTATATGAATCTCCAAGTGAACCCAGTGAAGTCACTAACGAGAAAATAAAAACCCCCTACCAAGAAGAGAGTAAAGATAATGACACGACGGAAGAGAATGATGAAGCAGTCCAAGGGATGGTAAGCGATAACGCACCGACCGGGAGCGTCGAATATACAAATATAAACGAAAAAACAGAAAGTAAAGAAGTAATGGCAAGTGACACCATAAAAAACCAACCTAAGGAAATAGCATCGACGGAGCTGCTAAGTTTCCAAAAGATGATGATGGAATGTAGGGAGAAACAGTTCCCCCACCCCGTAGAGGATGGCTTTGAGAAGGCAAGGGAGGAAATGATGAACGATATCAGATCATGGAGAGAAGAAATCATCCAACAATGGAGGGAAGAAATGGAAACTAATGATGAACCAACAAGAAAACAGCAGGACATAAATACATTATTATCTGAAAACGAGCTTGACGGACAACAGGGAGGTATTCAGTATAAGGAGATCGGTACCGAGAGGATTGAGAACACTCAGGTAATTGAAGAAACGGAAGAGTTAGTAGCAGAGAACGAAGAATTAGGACAAAATAATTTGCCAATGTATGACGATCACGTGGAGACAAGGGAATTACCCGGAAATACAGCGACCAAACAAGTGAATTCGAAAATTAATATTCCTGAAAAAAGGAACAAAATAATTAAGAAAACGGAAGAAAAGGAGGGGAAGGTAAGAAGGATACTACGCCCAAAGAAGACTAGGGTGACCAAAGAATTAACCGAAATGACTCAAAGTGGTCTAGTTAATATGGTTTATGTCCCAGTCAACAACCATGGAGAAGGAGTCTACAGGAAGGAGTATCGAAGGGGCATCATGGGAGTGACCAAAGAGCAGAAATGTGTTACCACAAAGAAAACTATGACCAGCAAAGAACTTAAAGCAGATATTCTGAAAAGGAAGCGAAGGTGTTCCAAGAAAAGAAAAAGGTACCAGGAACAACTGGACCAGCTCATTGAAGGGTACGCCCAAAGAATAAGGGAAATGCGGAAGAAGAGGGACCAAGCGATAGAAGAATCCAACCAGGAAATGAACAAAGGTCAACCCGGAGTAGAAGAAGGGCTAGATATCAATAATAGCCAAGGCCCAGAGTACAATGAACACAGGAATACCAAAGATAATGAGAGAAAGAAGGCAAGGAAACGGGGAGCCAATGACTATCTGGTAGCCGCCAAATGGAAGAACCGCCTGATAGGAAGGTATCTCCAAGACCACTAGTACTGAACATATGTAAAGTATCCCGAAAATGTAATACTGAAAACTGATATGGGAAAGGACACCTGTATAACGTAATCATCCCCAATCATAGACCCAATAGAGTGGAAGAGCACAAATAACCCCATGAATATCGACTAAAAAAAAAAAAAATAAAAAATAATTACTGTTAAGAAAGGATAAGATGTGGTAGTAAGCAACAATCATCACCCGAATGTTTAGGGTATAAATAGAAAAGATATATATGTTTAAAAACCATTACTATAAACAAACTCATTTGATGTTAAGCTACAAAATGTTGAAGGTCACTAATTGACTATAACTAATCAATTTGCCTTATCAAGTTACAAAAGTGTGTAGATTTAAGATGTAAGCCAAACCATTTGTTACTGATGAAAACGTACCAGATCTATCACACCAAAGGATAGAAAATTATGTAATGTCAATCAAATGATTTAATAAGAAAAAGACATCTATTATGTCACAAAGAGCCAGTAGTGGCATATAACTACAATTACTATACTATACTTAGAGAAAAAATGTGTATCCAAATGAATATTCTATGTAACCTAATGTTTATAAAATGACTATTGTGTACCTCTCATAAAGCTCAAATATTATATAAAATCGTCCAGAATAAAGGTTCACCCAACTAACCTTTGAAGGAGTAGAGAGGCAGTATAACAAAGTGTGTAAAATAAAAGTAGGACATTATTATGGAATGTAAGGAAAGAAAATAAATGTTTGTAAAACAAACCATGTAAACCCCAAGAATGTCTATAAAATTAGATATTAGTATGTTATTGTATTGTCACATGAAATTGTAATTATAGAATATTGTATATTGTATAAAATCATCCAGAATAAGTGAAAACCACCATCACTTGAAGGAGTAGAGAAGAAAAATAACAAAGAGTGTTAATTGTAAAGATAACTATTGTTATAATGGAATGAAAGGAAAGAAAAATGTTTGTCAATTATCAAATATTGTACATCACCAGAATATGTCAGAGAACATCAAACAAAAAAAAAAAACCATTTAGTATACAAACAATGTAAGCCCTGATAATTCAGGATGAATATAACTTGTTAAGAAAGATTTAATGAACTATTGTGAAAACAAAAATATTGTAGACTCTAGATAGAACGAACCAAATGCATAAGTACTATAAGCATCAAAATAAGTGTATAATCTTAAGAATATTCAAGCGAACCAAAGCAAATGGTCAACTAGTACAAAAAGTAACTATATAGCTAGTAAAAGCATAGCTAAAAATATCAAGTCTAAAAGAAATAATTACCTGTAAGAAAGAAAGTATGTTAGCTAGTATAAAGATGGAAACGTGATCTAAATGAAAACCTCTGATACCTTGAATATTATAGTGAATATATTATGTTATTGAATATGAATGATATGTGATATTTTTTTGAGTTGTGATAGTGCAACTATTGCCAGGTGCAATGTTTATTTTTTTCTCAGACAGAGAAGAGTAATGCCTCTGAATCTGAGAATGTGTAGTGAGGAACGGCAGAGGATGTTAGCCATAGTGAGCCACCCTGATTCCGAAACCTCTACAACAGTTAGGGAATTATATTGTGTTATTGTATCAAGGACTATTATGAAAGAATCTGTGAGGTATGAATTATAATAACCATTAAGATAATCACGAATGTAAAGATATGTGATAAGAAAGTAGAATGTGAATAAAACAGGAAATTGTTAACTTAAGAAACGAGATCTATTGTAGTTAAATGACTTAGAAAGTAAGCAACTTGAAAATACTAGTAAGTAAAGAGTTCTATCACTAGATAAAAAACCAAGCTAGAGTAATACACCAATAGTATGTTTAAGAAATCAAAGAGTACAAGAAAAAAAAACTATAAGAGTATACTAAGAAACTGACATGAATTGATAATTTTATAAAAAAAAAATAAATTTTTCTCAAATGATCAATTTTAAAGAGGGTGTATATGTAACATAACAAAATGTTACCTAACCTGAATGTATGTTATCAGATTTTATAAGGACAAAACAACAATGTAAATAGGAATATAATAGTAAAAAGAACCAAGAAAGGAGAAACCAAGAAAGAAGAATGAAGCAGAAGTGCCACATGAAACAGTAACCCAAAGGCTGTTTGACACTACAACTAGACTAAGACTAAGACAAACTGATGGACAGAGTAAATTTACATTCAGCTGTCAATCCAGTCAGTAGTTGATGTAAACCGAATGTCATATGTAAACAAAAAATGAATTAATAAGCAGTTAAATACTGTGAAATCAGAATTAGCATCTTGCTGAAAATAAATTTGACAGTGACTAGTGAATTATGAATGCCAAAATTAAAATTAACAATGGCTACATAGTGAGAACCAAGATGTATTTCAGCATCAAATATACTTGTGAGAAAAGAGAACTATTTATAAGAGAGAATCTTATACAAATAAGATATCTCCACAATTTACCGAATTGAGAACCAATAAGCATTATTAAGGCAAAATTCCAATATAGGCGATATGTCTTAGCAACGCTTAGACCAAACATTAGTCAGTAAATTGACTATTGAGAATTAAAACAAGTGTAAATTAAAATACACCGAACAATGGTTATGCCCTGACATAACAAAAAACATTATTAAAACAATAGGTTTAATCATAATTTTAATTGTTAAACAGTAGATTAGAACGAGTCAGCATAAAACAAAATGTCATAGTAAGTAGGATCATTCATTACAATGTATAGAGTTTAGGTGTACACATAATGTTCAGTAAAAATGTCAGTACAGCATTAATGGTGTTCGCACATAAACATTTGGATAATAAAATGATATGTGAACACAAACAATATTAACCAAAAGTGTAAAATCGGCGACTCAGAAAAAGCAGACGACAGTGAAAGTGATGTACCCGAACATTGGTTTTATAACAATGTCGGTCAAAGTGAAAGTAATTCGATATCGAGTGATATCAAATTAAAGAAGAAAAAACGATCTTTAATTTGATAGTGATATCAACCCAATCGCAACTGTAATTAGTGCGGGAGAGATGTTAGCATCATTTTCAAAATGGGCATCAGAATTTTGTTTATGAATAACAACAACAAGGACAACGATCTGTCACATCAACGTTTGACGGTTAGAAAAAGCCGTTATCAACTGCCAAAAAATGATACGTCATACTGACACACCTGCCAGAGCCAATCAGAAAATTAGTTAGTAATTAACATTTTTACCTAAGACCGATCAAAGAACGGGGTATATAAGAACGAAGCAGCCAATTTTGAGGCAGACTCTTACCAACCAGCATATAGCACAGACGTGCGCCCGTCATCTTTACATTTTTAATAACTGTTAGTGTCATCTACATATTACATCGAAACAAATAGTTCAACAACAAGAAACGACTACTTCAAGTTCATCTACAGCAAACAACAGTGATTAAGTGCAGTATCATTTTAATTTCGTGCGGGAAATAATGAACAGGAATAATTAATTGTTATCATTCACGATCCATTTTAATTAGAAGAGGATCGCATTATTCTGTTCTTGTGCGAGTGTGCCAAAACCCAGTAATCACTATAATCCGATTACTGAAGTGATTAATAAGTTTTAATTAAATCATTAAAACTCAAAAGGTAACAGTGCAATTATCATTAAATTTTATCTGAGCGCCATAACCTGTACTTTTTTCAACATTGGTCTGTACTGACGCAAAACACAGAAACATTTCAAGATTACACCACGTCTCAATTTATTATACAAATTTGTTATTATTAATTAAGCTATATGTTAGTTGTAAGGGTTCTCACTTGATAAACTTTGTCAATCAAAAAGCAAGCGTTGATGAACGCGCGATCTTTCAACAGATCATTTTTATTTTGTTTACTTTACGAAAGTAACCTAAAAAACTTTGTTGATCAATTTTTATATCAAAAAGATTATTGGATATTGTGTAGGCATAATTGTTTTTTTTTTCTTCGTGTCTCAAAGAATTCACTTCTGAGATTTTCATAATTTTAATGTTAAACATAAATAACATCTGGACTTAGCCAGATTTATAATTCATGTTCTGAGCAAGCCGTATAAGGCATATAATAACTGACTTATAATTGTACAACTTTGTATGTTTGCATTATATTTGTTTTTGAATTCTCTATGAGGGTGTAAATAAACCCATTATTAACAGCATCACTTGATTTGATTTATTTCTATAGGATAATTAAATATTTTATTTAAAAAAAAACTTAAACAACCTTCTGTTGTGTTTAATATTTTGGAATAACATTGCCAAAAGGTGATACACAATTATATTAAATTATCTAATCATTCAGTAATTCTATGTGTGGGTTTTACACGGGATTTTCCCTGAATAAATCCGTGTGGCGCCCACTAATTAATAAACAAGGTAATCTAACCTTGCAACCAAAGTGAGTTGGTGTTTGTAAACTGAGTTGACAGTTTAGTGAACTTCTAGTAAACACGACCAGGTACGTAAAAGTATATTTTTGTTTATGATATTGTCCAGACATTACGAGACGTGACACACTCAAACTACCTGCAATCTGGAGAAGAAGTTTTACTGCCAGTTTCAACCAGACGATAACCATTATCAAGCAACCAACTGCTGTACTTTACGTTTCAACTTAAGCTAATTTAGCATTTAATTATTATCAATCTCACTATTTTATTTATTTAATATAAGGGAATTTTTTTAAACAAGTATAATTAAACCATTGTAAACACACTGTGAGTAACTTTGAATGTTTCATTTTAAATTACTTTACTACATTAGTAACCTTCAATTAGAAACAACTATTCCCAAACATTGATTTATCTCAAAGGAATATTTCACACATAATTGAACTTGGTTTTAACGAGACCTTTAATATTTTAAACACGAATATAATTTTAAATAACAACACTTTTATTTTATTTCAAGTTAATTGTAAACACACACGTTTTCATATTATTACAAAGAGGCTAGATCAACAGTGTGGCTTTTAAACGGAATTTAAACATTATTTTAATTGAATAAACATAAAAATAAAAACACCCTATTTTCGTTCAGTCATAAATTGACGACTCCAACGCGGGGCTTTAACAATAAAGGAAGAACCCCGATATTCGTTTTATTATAATATATGTGTACAACGTTATCGGCAACAAAGAAGTAGTTTTTGTTAAAATTCCTTCCCGGGATATTTGGCCGTAGTCCAATGTTTTCTACAAAACCAGACGTTTCGGCAATGCCATCGACTTCCATCATCAGTGAAAATCGAGTGCGATAACGTGAGGTGGTATACGTTAGTGACCACAGTACTGTGGTTAAGGCTGAAGCAGTAAGTAGAAAGTAGTTTCTATGGTAATATTTCATTTCGAAAATGATTTTTAATATAAATCTTAGAATATGGAAGTCATGTATGGTTCTCCATACCGATATTTTAACCATAGTAGTTACGATAAAGATTAGCGCTGGTGTTTGATTTTGACAAATGTTTAGTTTTGTAATGGGGCTGATGGGGGGCACAATTTTGAAAGTATTAGTAAATTTTTGTAATAATTAACGTTTTCTTTTTATATATTTTTTCCGGTAATTTATTTTTGGATCCAAGAGTTCTCCTGAAATCGAGCCCTCCTACTAACTATTTACAGATACTTTGCACTCGTTCGTAATCCCTGCTACACTTATGCTGTCTGAAAGTTTCTGAAGCTAAAGGCACATTGCAAAGCTTTTAAAGACTATTACCTAATTTCTAAACATTTTACGAGAATTTTGTAAATAATTATATTTTATATTGATTATTATATATTTAAGCTTTTCAGACTTTCACAAACGGCGTCCCATGGAATCCGCATCATCATCATCTCCGGTAGCATTTTCCATTATCTGCTTCTCCATCATCTGAACCTCCATTGTCCATTACAACATACTGGTCCGAAGATTCTTCTAATAATTTTCCTTTTAAAAGTCCTCAGAGCCTTCTCATCAACTGCTCTTAATGTCCAGATGTCGGAACCGTATGTCACTACAAGCCTGATCATTGCTCTGTACATTTCAGTTTAATCTCTTAGGTCTTAAACTGGTGGTTTGGGTCTTTGGGTCTTGGGTTTAAGACTAGATCTTAATAATTTTACTAGACCCCGCCATTATTCTTTTTGTTATTTCGTTGGATACCAAGTTAGATAATGATATATAGCCTACGTATGGAATGGAATGATAAGGATAAGGAAATGGAAGTATGGTGATCGCGAAAAAAATCGTGTTCGAGATAAGGGCTGATTCTGATTGTAATACCCTCAAAACATGAAGACAAGTCATTTTCCGAAATGTGTGTGGGTGTGTGTCTGTGTGTAGAATGTTTTCTATGGCGAACGATAACTGCCGCAAATTTCAAACAGAATTAAATAATGTTTTACGTATGTGGATCAGTTGTAGAGGACTCAAGGGCTCTTGATTTTGGTGAAGATCGATTAAGGGGAAGAGGTAGCTTACCTGCAACGTTTTGTGTCTTAACAAGGGTAAAGTACTTAATTTTGATAAATAAAGTATCCTGATAAGAAAGTCACAATAATCCACTGTAGAAAGGTAGATGAAATATCTATAAATGAAAAGGGTAGTTGAAGGGTAATTTTCTTTAAATGAAAATGATAGTTAAAGGGGGAGGGGATAAATTTTTATATGTGTACTACGTTATCGGCAACAAAGAAGTAGTTTGTTGTTAAAATTCCTTCCCGGGCCGTGCTCCAATGTTGTCTGCAAAACCAGACGTTTCGGCAGTGCCATCGACTGGCATCATCAGCGAAAATCTAGTGCGCTAACGTGAGGTGGTATACGTTAGTGACCACAGTCGGCTGAAGAAAGAAGTAGTTTCTATGGGAATATTTCATTCCTAAAATGATTTTAAATATAAATATTATAACACTGAAGTCATGTATGCCGACGTTTTTGTATGCTTCAACGATAGCATCGTCTTAACGTTTTGCGTCTTCTAGCACGTTTTAGGAGACAACTTTGTTACGGACCATTTTTCAGGAGAGAAATTCATAGCGAAGCACTGATTTTCACTTGGCACGTATATACAATTGAATAACAGCAATGTCACTGTCAAGTATTTTTAATTATCGGGGAGGGGGAGGGGAGATGTTAAACATCAACTTTTATTTTCTCTCAATCAATTTCGCAGAAAAAACTAACCTACTTAATCACATAAGGAGGAAATAATAAACAAACAGCAAATGAAATATATTTGAAGACGAAATGAAAGAAAGAGTTATTTTTAAATCTCTAATATTTCACTATATCGAACAGTTATAAGGCGTAACTATTTTTTGTCCCCCCCCCACTACTACTATGCTTACTTATTTCATGCCATTATAACCTCTTGAATACTAACCCCTCCTTATAGCTGTGGCAACTGCTATAATTATATAATGTGAACAGAGTAATCTTATATAGTACCTTGCTTATATGGTATATACTCAATTAATAAATTCAAACACTTTTTGCTACAGTTTATTTCTTGATGTATATAATATATATAATAACTTGACCTCAAGATGTTTTTTCCTTATTTAGAACATGTTTCGGGACATTTAGTGCCTGAGGATGGGAACACTATATAAAGTAGGCCTATTTTGATATCTCTGATAATCTCTAATACATAAGTGTCCCGAAACATATCCCAAATAAGGAAAAAACATCTTGAGATAAAGTTATTATAAATATTAAATCAACTAATAAAGTATAATTTTTGTTTCAATTAATAGTTTGATTTGTTATTTAGTATATTTTACGTCTTTGATCGATGTTGATCGATATTTATGATTAACAGACATGTCGCTAGTAACCAATTATAATTTTGCCATTTATTGAACTTACAGTATATGCCTCCTGAAAAAAGTACAAATTTTATTAAATTTAAATTCATGAAGACAGTGAATGTTTATTTAAAATTTTATATCTTACACTTTATTAATTCGAGTGAGGTCATGATAAAAAAAAGAAAAGCGACAAGATTCAGAGTGCTGAAATGCAGTTTCTACGAAATACTTTAAATTATACATTCCAAGATAGAATAAGGAATGAAGATATCAGAGCAGAACTCGAAGTAAAGGACATAAATGAAATTATTTCAATTTACAGAAGACAATGGTGCAAAGGATGACAGAGGATCGATTGCCGAAAGCGGCACTGAACTATAAAGACATTGGTAGAAGAGACGTGGGTGGTCCGAGGATGAGATTGGTTTATATAACCTAATTCTTAAGAGGAGAAGAAGAAGAAGAAGAAGAACACTTTATTAACTAATCTCATAGTTTTAAACAAACCAAAAATTTATTTAACCTATAAGACTTTCTGCCATCTGCTTATAATTTATAATTTGCAATAATTTTAGTGTACGACTAATAATGAGACTTGAATTACAGAAAAGTAGGCCTATTCTGATATAAAGACATTTTTTTACACGAACTGGCCAGCCTTGGACCACGCGAATATCATTTCCTTTTCTTCTCCTGCCAGAAGGCCCTCATTCGCACACTATGCACCGCCTTCCTTTCCACTGTCCACCTCTTTCTCGTCTGCTTCTCACCGCAGAGAACCTCAAGATTTTGAATTTTATTTCTGAATGTATTTCTATCCACACGGTCGTTCAAAGATATACCCAGTTTCATCAATTCCTCCTTGAGTTGTTTGGTGTATCCGTTCAGACCGGAAAGTTGCCAAATACGTTGAAAATTTGTTTATTTAATCTGGACCTATCCATCCGAACCATATGTCCAAGGAATCTCAGTCTTTCCCTTTGGAAAGCCGTTTCCACATCTTCCAGATTCCTGTACAGCTCTTCTTTGGGTCTATGCCTGTACCCATCTTCAGTTTTCTTGGAGGCCTATTTTTTTCCGAAGAATTCTACGTTCAATTTTAAGAAGAGGTTCCAAATTTTGAATGCACATTGTTTCCACTCCATACATGATTACCGGCCTGATCGCAATGCTATAATGGCGGACTTTGGTTCTTTCGTACTGGCGGAAAGGTTTTTCTTTCTGTACACTTCCCGGGTTAGAGTAAAGGCCTTTGATAATTTGAGTTCCCTTATCTTAAAGGATTCTTTGTCTGAGGCGTTTCGGGATATGTTTTCCCCAAGACATTTACAATTTGAAGTATATTTTATAAAGACATTTTATTTTAGAAAAATAGGAATTTTTGTATTTCAAAACATTACTTGGAAGTTAATTCTTAACCGGCATCGATGCATTCCATTATCTGAAATCACAGCTCTATTGTGCAGTAAACCAGAAAATTTATACTCCCCAAATACATCATTGGTAAAGTAACAGTAAAAATATAAGTGTATTTGTATTTAATGTTAAATATATACTGGGAAATCTGGTTTTACTTAAGTTCAACTGTTTCAATGGTTTATACCTATTCATAAAAAATTAAAGGAAATGATTGCGCGGGCCTCCCCTACATTCCGGGTCCTGCGGGAGCGGCAGTAACCCCACTGATGCCGAATTTCGTCAATTTGTATAATTTAGTTCATTTGTTTGCGTTTTCAAACTTGTAATTTTGCGAAACGATTTGGGAAGTACTGTGTTGAAAGCATGTCGGGGTCAATGTTGGTTTAATTAAAGCATAAATATGATCTTGCATCAAAAGTCTATTTCTGTTCTTTGTTTTTGTTTGAATAAAAGAGTGAATCGTTTTTCGCATAAGTATGATGTGGAAAATATCGTAAAGAGCCATTATACAAATAGCAATTATAATTAAGTTAGACATGAGAATCTCAGCTTGAACCAAGCTGTACGGTGCTATCAACAGATAGTTTTTGGGAAAAAACGAAGTGTCACAGAAAACCAAACTAGCAGTATACACATCTGTATATGCTCCAACATTGACGTACAGTTGCGAGTCATAGTTCCTGAATACAGTTTTATGTCCCTGAATTACAGACATAAAAAGAGAATACAAGCAATGGAGATGGGATTCCTTAACATTCGGAAGAATTTGAAGATATTTGTGTGTATGCTTGCTTGTTCCAGTGGTTTACCCGTTAATTAATCAATTACATTGATTAGAATTATAATTGTTTATTAGAATTATAATATTTATTTTACTGTGCCCATAAGGTTAAAATTCTTGGAAGAACTATAGGAAGTTGTTATATATTCCTACTATAGGAATATATATTTTTAGTCTTGGATTTCGTTGTCCATGACGTGTCCGTTACTTAACTAAATATCACTATTACTTTAACGACTCGGAACACTAGATTTTTTATAAGTATAAGCAAAAAGTTTTTAGCAAAAAGTTTTACCTTACAGCCTTAACATTAACAGGCTGTAAGGTAAAACGTTTTGCTTTTACTTATAAACAACCTAGTGTTCCGAGTCGTTAAAGTAATAGTGATATTTAATATTTTTAGTCATACAGGAAGTTGCTATATTGATCAACCGGTCTTTGCAGCCTGATACTCGCATCCTTTATATGCAGAGGCGGCGATAAAGGCCCTGCATACCCCGCGCCTGGGGAGGGCCGCGGTTTTTGAGGGGGCACCAGGCTTAAAGCAGGCCTATTAGAAGACGTAATACCACACCGTCTATTATTTGTTATCATTACCTGAGCAGTTACTACATTTGAGTCATCTCTTCGTCTCTGCTACGTGAAGTGACCGGCGAGGAGGAAGAGCGTGATTATGTGACTGTATGTTTATTTGTTGCAACGGTGTACCCATTAATCAGTTAATGGCATTGATTAGAATTGTAATATTTATTTTATGGTGCCTATAAGGTCAAATTACACTGATCAAATGATAGCTCGGCACTTGGTAGAACACTTAAAATACTTGAACTGAATAAATAAACACTTGGTATAGTTACAGATAACTTTTTCCTAATAAAAATTATCTGTAGAACTGTACCAAGTGTTTATTTATTCAAATAAAGTATTTGTAAAGTCGAAATTCTAGTAAAAACTAAATTTTTCCTCCTGTGGGAAGTTCCCATATAGGCCAACCAATCTTTACAGCCTGTTTGACTGTATGGTAAGAAAAAAGTATGATGTTAAATTACCTGATGCAACTATACAATGAAGTTTTTCGGTTAGATATTGAATCGTTTCAGTCTTGTGACACATAACAAATATGTTGAAGTATGTTGCATTTTAACAAGTATTTAGGGGTAAAAATTACCGTCAATGGGAACCAAGACAAAGAAATACAATCCAGAATTAATTTGGGAAAGATGACTATCTGTACATTAAATGGAATCCTGTGGGATAAGCAAATTACAGCAGAAACTAAAAACAAAATATTTAAAACCATTGTAAGAAGTATCATGACTTACGGCTCAGATGTTTGGACTACTAATAAACACACACGAACAAAATTAATGACAGCAGACATGGACTTTTGGAGACGTTCGGCAGGAGTATCCAGACGTGAGAAAATTAGAAACGAAGTCATTAAAGACAGAATGAATGTGAAAAATTCAATTGTTGATTTTAATCAAAAAAAAAAAAATTACAATGGTATGGACGCGCAAAAAGAATGGCACAGGAGAGATTGCCAAGGAGAGTTATGGAATGGACCCCACCAAGAAGAAGGAAAAGAGGAAGACCACCAATCACCTGGATAGAATAAATTCAGACTATATTGAGTAAACGAGAAATTGAAGAAGATCTTTGGATGGACAAGCGGGAGTGGAAAATAAGCAATCAATTCTCTAATCTTTGGTTCCGGAAAACATGTAAACATTGTACAGCCGGAAATAATAATAATAATGTTGCATGTTACATTATTATAAGACTACTCCATGGCCCCATAAAAAAAACTGAATAAGGGGCCCTTCAGTCGTTCCCGGGGGGGGGGGGTCCCAAAGACCTTAGCCCCACCGCCACTGTATACCACAAACTGGCAAAAAAGTTTTGTTCGTTCTCCACCAGCCGTATAAACTAACCAAAATAAATAAACACTATTAAGGGCACTCGTAACCGGCTATGGTTACCATGTTAAATTCATCATTTTGAGGCCTATTATCTCAGAACCTGTGAAAGACAGAAGTCTGAAATTTTAGCATGCAGATGATGAAAGAAAAAGGAGAAGGAGAAGAAGAAGAAGAAGAAGAAGAAGAAGAAGAAGAAGAAGAAGAAGAAGAAGAAGAAGAACAACAACAACAACAACAACAACAACAACAACAACAACAACAACAACAACAACAACAACAACAACAACAACAACAACAAACAGTCAAACGCTACTACAATGATAAAGATATCTCAATTTCTTGATTTTTTAAATAATTTTTTTCTCAATATTTGCATATAAAAAGCATACTTAAAATAGACGTTTTTACTTACGTTTAGTTACGTTTAGTTACGTTTTTATTTTTCAGTGAAACTACATAGTTGTAGTAGTGTAGTTATACCTCCACTAACACAATATCCACAAAAAAATTCAGCTTGATTTCTGAAGTAATCATTTATCTAAAGGGTTATGTATCTGAAGGGTCATTTATCTAAAAAAATAGGTTTTCAGAAAAACGCGTTTCAAGTTTTTAAACAGATTTTTATTATTTTGTCTCATTTAAAACAGTCCAGCTGTGTACTCGGGGTCTTCATTTATGTCCATTTGTTCCTCTAGTTTCTTCTTCACATTTCTAGTTGACTGTCTATCCTTTTTCATCATATAATAATTATTATTTAAGGTACTTTCACTTGTGAAAAACTTACTTGTTATTTCCTCAAACGTCGTTTCGGAGTTATATTCTCCTTCCTCAATGACGTTTAAATGTAACGGTCGTAGTCGGTAATGTGTAACGGTTTTTTAGATGACTGGTTATGTGTGGGGGTGTGGAGATGGAAGGGGGTTGGCATTGGCTTTTTCATCAATTCATCTACTGCTGTATCTGTCTCAAATATCATTGCCAGTATCGTTGCCAGTCATTTTTTTCGTTACCTCAACCATATTTGTTTCTGGTTTGATCCTTAATTTTTGTAAGACTTGACACTTACTAATATTACCTTCACTGAAGGTCAGCACAGCATCATATACACCCAAAACCAAAGTATCCAGTCCAGGAAATATATTTGTTGGCAATCTATTCCAAATCAATTGGTTTAGCGACTCTCGTTTGCATTCTGAGTACTACAATGAAGACATATACTAACAAATTAGGATGTCTCAGATCAGCAAATATTGGCTTGTAACCATTTGTATTAATACACAATTTTCCTTTGTAAACACAAAAATTCTCTCTCCAATGGTAAAAACCTCATGTTTCTACGATTTGTTATAAGGGAGTTACAGCTTTGTCAAAATTGGAAATATTATCATTACTTTTGACAGACGTTTTCCTGCGATCTCTATTCTTTTAAAAATCATAAAAAATTTATTATCAGGCGTATTCACATAAATTTGGTATCAAATTATTCAGAAAATATTGAAGATTTTTGTAAGACAAAAAACCAAAAATCGTTTTTTGGATCGATTTGCCGGTTACGAGTGCCCTTAAAAATAATTGGGTGATAAAGAAGCAGCGTACATAAAGCGCGATACGTTATTTACGAATTTAATGTTATATTGACTAACAAACAAATACAGGGAATAAAATTATGGTAAGAAATTATGGTAATTTGTTACAAGTTGTAACAAATTATTTCTAAAACATTATTATTCTTTTGGCGATTAAAATTATATTTTCCTTTTAACGAATTTATTTATTGTAATTGCGTATATTCACGCCAATATACAAGTGTTGCGGAACGCTTATTATTACTACTGTTATCAGTTGTTATTAATAATAACACATTTTTATCATAGTTGAATGTGCGCTACCGATGACGTTAATCAGCGTGCGGGCGAACCGTCTGGACAGTGGAACCTCACTAATTCGTCACCCACTCAACCTTTTTCTTTTCTTTATTAAGAAGCGAGTAACATATACGCTCTAATTATAGCCGGGATAAACCTAAAACGTGCTGATTGTGGCCGGGGTTGTAATAATAGTCAGGAGAACGGATTGCGGAAGGTATTGGCTCCGAGAACGGGTATTTCGTACTTGTGTACACGGCACTATAAGTGTTGTTACAGCGTAATACGTTTCCGAAAATTCAGTCGGATTGCTGATGCCTGGCAGTGTATTCCGGAAAACACTCTAAAATCTGCCTGGAATAAGTTACGGCCATCTGAATTACAACCAGCGTCTACAGAACCAGAAGGTCTTGACTCCTACATCAGAATTGTTAGATATTTGCTAATTCCTACCAGTAATTAACAGTTTGAATGAAGACGACGTCAAAAATTGGTGTGAAATAGAGTTACTGCATGTATGCTACGAAATGTTTAGTGATGATTAAATTGTTACGATGGTCTACTCGCTCGTCGTAGGTACAGTGGAAACAACAATACAAGACACCAATTAAGTCACTAATCACACCTTTAATTTTTCCATTTATACAGTTCGTAATTAACAACACAGTCTCTACAAATAATTAAATGAAAATTGTTCACACGCAATAAAATGTCCAATAAAATTAATCACAATTGTATTACAATTATCGTCCGATTATAAAACACAACACTTAACTAATAACCACTTGAACGCGCACAGTAATTTCGCCCGACAATAACTGTCGAACCGCGCTGTCAGTATATCGCACTAACACTGACTTGAGCGTCCCTGAGTAATTGTATTTATAGTCGCCGAAAATCTAGACGATTCCTAATTGCGTCTTAGCGTCCGTATGAACTACGTAATTAACTGCGGCCTTGACACAGTCCGCACGGCTGGCGGCATCGAGAAGACTCTCGCAAATGCTTCTACAAGCACGTACGCAACGCGCTTACATTCTGGATTTCTCTGGGACGTTCGATAAACACATAGATTGTTCTGTGACGTCGTAACACCGCCTCCTCCTTAAGCCTGTTCGTCCCGAACTGGCAAACCGTCTCTGAAGTAATACTCGACCAGGCAGTCTAGGTAGACGTCCTTGCCAAAGATAATTCTCCGGTTCTTCGAATTCAGTCTCGTGTGATCCGAACATCACGCTCCCAGGAATGCGAGACTTCCGCTCAACCACTAGTTTCGCTGGAATCACTCCCGTTGCGTCATGTACTGATGACCTAACCACCACTGGCTGATCCAAGTTTGTTTGGTTCTCGTCAACAACCTCTTGCGTAACCCCATCTTCAGCCACTTTGCCCTCGGGCGCTTCTATCAGCTCAGGAACAAGCAAGAGTTTTGTCCCGACACCCATAGTTGGCTTTCCAATCACTTCTTTTGTCGTTACACTTATTTGTATTTCCTTTGCTAGTTCTTCCTCCATTTCCGCTTGCAATAGGGAGGGTTCCTCTTGCCCAGACCGGTTGACTTTTTGTTCGACTAATGCCACTCGCTTAATCGAATGGTTGGTAGACCCTGTCATTTTAGCCATGCAAAGCTTTATCTTCTCTTGGCCAACCTTCAGGACATTATCTCAGGACAAGTCCACAACGAATCCGTAGGCATTCATAATGTCCGTGCCAAGAATCACTTCATCGACAATGTCTGCAACGAGCATTTGGTGGTTAAACTCGAGAAGACCCAGGCGTACACGTACGTCTACCTTTCCTAGTATCTTGACGGGGCTTCCAGTCACAGTTTGTATTGTACAAGAGCTAATTAGAGGCTGGTGGTTGCTGACTAAGTCAGGGAGCACAATGGACACTGTTGCGCCCGTGTCAACTGTAAATGATGTTGGTTTACCTTCCGCAAATCCATTAACGATCAAGTTTCCACTGGTCTTATGTAGCGTGGAAACTGTGTGCTGTTCTGGGGCTTTACTTCTCCAATTGGTGCGATCACTCTCTTCTCTCGGTATCTTCTTCTCCCAACAGTCTACCTGTAGATGACCACGTTTTCCACAGTTGTAACATTTCGGTCTTCTGTCTTTTTCAAATCGTTGCGACTCTGTTGAACTTTTGAATTGTTTGTCCGACAACATTGTTTTTCTGCACCCATCGTAACGGCGATGTGATACAGGGATCTTCTGACTGCAATGTGATGGTACAAACCCATTAATGTAACGGGACGCTGACTTGGCAGCTTCAAACTCTAGGGCGTGAACAAGAGCTTCTGAGCTATTTCGGTGCCTTGCCATTCGTAACATTTGCTAAAGTTCACAATCTCCGATGCCATCAATAAATGTCTGCACCGCAAACCTTATTCGAAAATCTTCTGGTACTTCAGGATAGGCTAATCTAATCAATCTGTCGATACTTGCTTCAAACTCTTGAAGACTCTCCTCGGAATGCTGTCATCTTGTTCTCAACTGGGTGCAGTACACATCTCGCAAATGTTTATCACCGTAGCGTAATTCTAGAGCTTTTATCAATTCGGCATAGGTGTTCTGGCTGTCAGGTAGCACTTTCTGTAGTAATTCCGCCGCAGGTCCTTTTAATGCAAAAACGAGTGAAACAGCCTTGTCTTTCTCTGTCCAATTATTTGCGCATGCAGCAGCTTCAAATTGGCGGAGGTACGTTGCCCAGTGACTGCTTCGGTCAAAGGTTGGAGCTTTGACATGAACTGTCCCTACTGCAGGCAAAGTGACTTTCTCTATTAACTTATTTTCTGTGTCTTTTTCTGTCTTTATCACTGGTACAGTCTGTTCATAAATTTGTTTTGGTTGAATCTTCATGCACTTTTCAACTTCACTTTTAATTTGTTCTCTTATGTTTGCCATTGAGTTTTCTACTGCAGATAGTTTTGTTGACATAGCTTCTTCCACAGTCAAGACAGATTTTTCTACTTCAGATATTTTTGTAGACATCGAGTCTTCAACACTCGAGACAGATTTTTCTACTTCAGCTATTTTTAATGTCACTGATTCTTGTACCTCCGATATTTTAGTAACTTGTTTATTAAGCTCACCTCGTAGGAGACCCAATTCTGCGGTACTATGTTCTTGCATCTGTCTCTGCTCCTGTATTAATGTTTTAATGTCTTATGTTTCACGCTTTCGTTCCTCCGCCTCCTGTTTACGTTTCTCATTCTGTCGTTTTTCTGCTTCTTCCGCCTCCTATCTGCGTTTCTCATCCTGTCGTTTTTCTGCTTCTTCCTGTGTCTGCCGCAGCAGTGTTTGTAAAGTTTCATCATCTGACTGGGATCCATGTTTACCGAATCACACTCGTCTTGTACAAGGTGTCCACTGTTTCCACTGTTAAGCGTTTTACCCCAGTTCTGACACCACTGTTACGATGGTCTACTCGCTCGTCGTAGGTACAGTGGAATCAAAAATACAAGACACCAATTAAGTCACTAATCACACCTTCAATTTTTACAGTTAAACAGTTCGTAATTAACAACACAGTCTCTACAACAAATCAAATGAAAATTGTTCACACGCAATAAAATGTCCAATAAAATTAAACATAATTTTATTACAATTATCGTCCGATTATAAAACACAACACTTAACTAATAACCACTTGAACGCGCACAGTAATTTCGCCCGACAATAACTCTCGAACCGGGCTGTCAGTATAACGCACTAATACTGACTTGAGCGTCCCTGAGTAATTGTATTTATAGTCGCCGAAAATCTAGACGATTCCTAATTGCGTCTTAGCGTCCGTATGAACTACGTAATTAACTGCGGCCTTGACACAGTCCGCACGGCTGGCGGCATCGAGAAGGCTCTCGCAAATGCGTCTACAAGCACGTACGCCACACGCTTACGTTCTGGATCTCTCTGGAACGTTCGATAAACACGTAGATTGTTCTGTGACGTCGTAACAATATGTATCCACAGAACCTACCCACAATCATTAAACAAGTTGTTTTTTGCAATTACAGTGGTTAACTTGATTGAGTTTGAAAATTTCCAGCATAACGTTAGTACTGTACATACGTTGCTAGTGTTGTAATAAAACATTTTATATTGTCTTTAATCGGTTTGTTTCTTACTCCCTCACTAACTCGTCTATTTCACTAATTCGTCACTCTTCGGTCATGTATGCGATGAATTAGTGAGGTTCTACTGTACTTGTTTTCTTGTTGTTGTTGTTGTTCTTCTTCTCCTTCTCGTTTTTCTTTCTTCTATCTTCTTCTTCTTCTTCTTCTTGTTCCAGTAGTTTCCCAGTAGCAGATCCAGAGAAGTAAGCTGTGTTTGCGGTCCCTAAGAAAAAACTAATACATTGCTAAAAAGTCAAGTTCCTCTAAACTGCCGAAGACATTGTGTGAACAATTCTTTCGTTTACTGTTTATAACGACCAAGTGGTTTTGTAATTGAAGCGATACAAAAGAAGAAAACACTATTTTTAAAAACTAAAAGTCTTAACCGCCAGTGGTGGTTTCGTAAAGTTCACCAACCTCGGAATGAATCAGATACAGACTGAATCGTATACAAGTTGACTCAAACACATTACGGGGAACAGTTTGACTCATGAAATGAAATTAGCACCATCATCTGCAACTAGGTTTAAACCAAATATTTAGCTCATATTCAAGTAAAAATCATTTTGTATTTCCACTTCACCGCTTAAAAATAACCCTTAAACAAAATAGTACGGCAGTTTTGGAGTACTTCTTCTGATAAATATTTATAGTTTATATATATATATATATATGTAACGCAAAGCCTGAGGATTTCTTTGTATTGAATACAAATCCAGACCGTTACACCGATTGCCACCAACCTTTGCACAGGTGACCTTTGACACGAGGCGAAAACACTGTTTAACTTGGAATTTGATATTCTGCCCCGGTCGTACGGTTTTCACCCCTTTTAATTATGACCTTTTGTTGACGCGTATAAAGATGTCAAAAAACACCATGGAGGCCAGAATTAATTACCATACTAACGAGTAAATAAACAAATGCTATTTAGCGGCATCGGACCTGTACCTTTATCCGTTCCTGCAGTACATTTTCGATGTTTTTAATATGCGATTGTCTCGATATATTACAATGTGGAAAGTGTACTAACTGTAAATTGTCCTATTTATTAATTCAAAGCGAGAATACGTGTTGTTTTCATTTGTGAGGTTAGGTGACAACGGTTTTTAGTTTTTAGCTTCCTGCTGAAATAAATAACAGCCATGGTTGAGGAAAATATAACGTTTAATGTATATATACAATGCTTATAACACAGTAACACTTAAAATAAAGAACCTAACGTTTTTGAGTTAATGGGCACTTGTGACAACATAAATATAGAAAGCAATATATAAAAATAATAAATTACGGTAAGTTAAAATTTATTGTGAACACAAGCCGAAGTAACGATCATCATACGATCGGCAGGTCAATGTTTAGGAATGTCTTGTGTTCCGGTCCCATGGCCGTGGTCGCATTCTACCGGCTCGTCTATCGACAGGCTGGTATCGATAGCACATTACACCAGAAGAATGCAGCAGGTACTATTCGTTTCGTATTCTTTACAAACGGCTTCGCTACCCTACTTTCATCCCAATGTAGGTTATTTTTACGATAAGAGAATAAGTCGTTTGTAGGTCCTTTTATATAAATATAGATACATCAATATAAATATAATCATTTTTTAACCGATTCTGCATCTCTCTGTTGTTCCACTTCAGGCGTTTCCATTTTTGTGTTGAACAATTTTTATTTTTACATTACCGTAGTTTAACTAATACACGCTACTATTAGAGCACAAACTTTACTTCTTCTTCTTCTTCCTCCTCTTCTTCTTCTCCTCCTTCTTCTCCTTCTCCTTCTTCTCCTTCACTATATGGCTTGGGCTATAGCCCGTTCCGATTTCAAAGAGTCTCTGCCCATTTTTTCCAGGGTCTTCCACGATCTCTCGCCCCCACTGGCCTATATTCAAACAGTTGTTTACGAATACGCGTGTCTACCAAGCGTTCCACATGGGACTTCCAACTCTGCCGGTATTCCTTTATTCTCTCCAGAACCGACTGTAACTTCAGGCCTTTCCTAATGTCATCGTTTCGTAGATGATCTCTCAAACTACAACCCTTAACTGCTCTTAAAAATTTCATTTCCGAGTCCTGTATTTTTGAAATATCTTTTTGCAGGAGAGTCCATGTTTCACATCTATACATTAAAGTCGGCACAGCCACGACTTTATAGAACTTTAGCTGAGTCTCCCTCTGCGTTTCGTTCTTCAATAGTCGTCTTATTGTTCCACAGGTATAACTAAATTTATTTAACTTTCTCTCGATATTTAACATTGTACTTCCTATATGAGGTATCACATCCCAAATAATTGAAATGTGATACCTGCTCCAAAATACTTTTATCAATTGCTCTTACAATATATATATATATATATATATATATATATATATATAATAACGATTCATAATAGCGTCCTATCAGAGCGTTATATGAAAGCTATAGACAGTACGAGCGTAACGTAGTAAGGAAGAGAGAGAGCGTATAATTGCAGTCATCTCACTCTAACCACGACACCGCGACAATAGAATCCAGTTCAAACAGGTAATTTTACTCAAAGGGAATTATCAGTTCAACCTGCAATAACTTCAAAAGTTGTAAATATACGGCAATTCTGAAAACAGCATTGTATTCAGCAAGAAAAGCTTTATAAGTAGCCGCAAGCTCAGTTAATATAATTAACAAATAAAGAAGTTATACGGATGACGCACGCCAACAGGAATAACGAGAGAATTATGCTACGTAGGAAGAAGGTGTTTTCACACACACACACACACAGATAAAGACCTAAGCAACAATATTCTGTGGTCAGATCTTCGGAAACACATTTGCAAATACCTGTAATCAATCGATTTGCAAATACAGGAAGTACGATTTTGACAAGAATTTCTATGCCGTTTGGAACTGTCACCGCGTGTAAGACCGACCTGTTCGAGATTGTCACAACTGGAAAAACGCATGATTTATTTGTACAACCAATCAGCAGCCCGTATTTAAAACAGACGCCAGCTAAAAGCGAGGGGTAGCATCACTCTTCGTTCGGTACTGAAACACACTAGACGTGTATAATTCGCATACAGAAATTTTTTAAATTACACAACAGTGCAAATTCAGTTCTAAATAGAGAAGTAGTCCGCAGTGTAGAGGAATTAGCAACATTCAATAACACTAGCTGCGTAAAATCACCGTTAATTAATTAATTAATTAATCCATCAGCCGTGAAGGACCTGTGCTACAGAAGTCTACAGCATCTGTAATTGCCAGGGCATCTTCCACAACATTGATCAACCGATTCTTCTGTGCAACACCATCGAAAGGAGGACCTCTACAGATTCCTATCTTCGGTCAACGCATCAATACAGTAAGAAATAAATTCATTGATCAATGATATAAGCGCTAAACAAATAATAAAACAATAAACAATTTTAAAAAGACACTAAGAAAAGCACAAATTGTATTTTAACTATAAGATTAGCTTTAATTTAGTATAAGAGTGTTGAATGGAAAATAGTGTGTAGTATTGGACGTGCAAATTATTGTAGACCTGTTCTTTAGCACTGGTTTGGGAGATAGAAATTTCTTAATCAGACCAGATAAGAGCTATAGGTCGTTTGAGCGTCTTAATCATTACTTTCCACACTCACTCAATAATTATAAGGTTAGGGTAGAATTAAGTCCTACCATTAACAAGTTAAAGTTTCAAAATCATTTATTAAAACATTAAAAATAATAATCAAGCAAATCTTAAAGAGTTATTTGTAACGATTCCCCTTGAAAACCACAATCACTGAACGAATCCTGAGAAAGAGTGTCTCCATGCGCTGAGCTAAGCTGAAACCGTGTCATTAGTATCTGGGATTTGTTCTGGCGCCCAGGTAAAGTAATATCACGGGTAAGTAACTTTTTATCTAACATCACAAATATTAGATAATTGTGTTAGACGAAAGGGAGCGTTGTAATATATATATATATATATATATATATATATATATATATATATTAGCAAAATATTTTTGCTCTTACAGGGGTCTTCCCTAGGAAAGCCATTACTTTTGTCTCAGTATTTGAGATCTTAAAGTTCTATTTATGGCAGATTGTATGCAAGGTAATCATAAGGTAATCATCCAAAAATGTCAGTATGGAGAACCATACACGACTTCCGTGTTCTAAGATTTATATTTAAAGTCATTTTTGGAATGAAATATTTCCGTAGAAACTGCTTCTTTCTTCAGCATTAACCACAGTACTGTGGTCACTAACGTATACCGCCTCACGTTAGCGCATTCGATTTTCACTGATGATGGCAGTCGATGGCACTGCCGAAACGTGTGGTTTTGCAGAAAACATTGGACCACGACCAAACAACCCGGGAAGGAATTTTAACAACAAACTACTTCTTTGTTACCGATAACATAGACACATATAAAAAATTATCCCCTCCCCCTTCAACTATCATTTTGATTTGTACTTATTTCATCTTCCTTTCTACAGTGGATTATTATGACCTTCTTTTCAGGATACTTTATTTACCAAAATTAATTACTTTATTCTTGTTAAAACGTAAAACGTTGCATGTAAACTACCCCTTCCCCTTAACCCATCTTCACCAAATAGGCCTTGAGTCCTCTAAAACTCGGGCACATATGCAAACCTTATTTTATGCTGTTTCAATTTGCGACAGTTATCGTTCGCCACACAGACAACACACACAGATACTTTTCGGGTGGAAGATAGTAATGATCATCTTCATCTTCTTCTTCACTTCAAGGATTAGGCTTGCAGCCTGTTTCGTCTTCACAGCCGTTTTCTTGGTCTGCTTCCATCTCGTTCTCCAAGAGGCTTATACTGGATTATCTTTTTTTTGTATTTTCAAGTCACCCGTTCTATTTATATGTTGTATCCAGTTTTCCTTATTTCGTTTAATTTTATTGTTTATCGAGTAAATATTCAGCTCTTGCCTTATGTATGCACTTCTTATGTGATCTCTTAGAGTGCATCTTTGAGAATCTCCTTAAGAATTTCATTTCAGCAGCTTCAATTTGTTTTCTCTGATTTCGGGTGAGTGTCCACGATTGACTCCCGTACATCAATACTGGTGTGCCGTCATTACTTTATAAAATTTCAATTCTGTATCTTTAGGTACTTTCTTTCCCAAAGACTTATGAATTGTAGTAATGATCATGAAGAACGAAACTGTAGAAGGCGTAGGCCCCCACAGGGGTGTACAGCCTAAGAGAAAAGGAAGATTAGTCAGATTAATTGTCGCGTAGGCGCGTGGTGTCCTATGCTGCCATCAGACTGGTGCCCCCCCTCCCCTAGATTCAAAATTTAACCTTTTATCCATTATTTACACTGATGTACACAATTTCGAAAGTTAACAATTATTTTATTGAACTCTCGAATTACAACAAATACTTAGCTAAATAGTGATTACAGTGAGCATACTAATAGGCCTACTTAAGCTTAGAAAATACTAAGAGATCCATTTTTTTCTTGTTTTGCCTTAACGAAGTCTTGTATAATTTCTTCTAAATCGAGCGATTCAAGTTTCTTGCTTTCAATATTCAACCTTGTTAACGAAGATAACCTCTCATTTCCCATAGTTGAATTCAACATATCTTTAATGCGATTTAATAAAGAAAATGCTCTTTCAGATTCGCAGTTAGCTATTGGAATCGTAAAAGCAGACGATAATAATTGTATATAATCGTTAATACCTCATTCAGTTTACAATCAATAATCCAGTTTATTACTTTGAGCGGACAAACTGTAGTATCATGGAATCTATCATCTTCATTCGAACGATTTGAAACAAAGAACCTCTTTTTCACAACTTTACTCGTGGCACAGAGTGCTTCAGTTCTATTAGAAGATCTTTATTTAAATCGTTCGAGTACACTTCTACAAAAGCTTTCACTTGATTTTCCAACTCGACACTCTCCATGGTTAATAACTGGGTAAGAAAACCAAACAATTGTGTGATGTGATCATAAGCTTTGCTTGGCTTAGTCAATACAGCTGAATGGTGCCCCTTCTGACAGCTGAGTCCCTAGTGGCCGGTGCCGCAGAATACCCTAGCGTTATGGATAATCCGACACCGATTATACCGAGTTGTGTCAAGTGGCCAACCTTCAGCCTGGGTTTTCCCTTAAGCAGCTTCCAAACTGCACCGACAACGCTTGGCTTAGTCAATACAGCTGAATGGTGCCCCCTCTGACAGGTGAGTCCCTAGTGGCCGGTGCCGCAGAATACCCTAGCGTTATGGATAATCCGACACCGATTATACCGAGTTGTGTCAACTGGCCAACCTTCAGCCTGGGGTTTCCCTTAAGTAGCTTCCAAACTGCACCGACAACGCTTGGCGTAGTCATTTTACTCGACATAACATTCAACACCGTGCGAACAGCTGATGTTAACGCTGCCACATAACAAGTAGTGCACATTCTTGCATGTTTCTGTCCACATATTAGCAACATATTTCCAATGCACATTTGTTTTTCTACTGAGTGGGTTCCAACTGTTACAAGAGAAATAGACAAGTGAAGGACCTTGTGGGAAATATATTGTTTATTGATTACACTATTTAACTGCACTGATGAAGATTCACTGTTGCCATCTAAAATTATTGTTAAAATTACCTTGTGTATCCAGGTTCCCTTCCTTGCAAACTTCTTCTTTTATATCGTATACACAACGCGTTTCGAGACTTATAGTCCCATCAGCAGGTGATAAAATATGTTCGCTCACATGGAGTACGTCAATTAATAAAAGTCACAGACATCCCGTTATTTGAGCGACTCCGAACCCGCGTTATCTCACGATGCGCATCGCTACGGATCTCGCGAGTGACTAACGATTCCAAATCATACTGTGCCCACACTTATCTATCATATTGTTCTAGCACGCGTATAGCTGTATCATATAGCTCGTTGGATTTGAAAGAAAGTTTTTCATTCAGAAGCTGATCACCCTGAGCTTTGGAGCCTCTGTAAACTTCAAACTCTTCCAGTGCGTCCATGAGTTTGCTCTTTTTGCAGAAATGCAGTGGTTTGAAACTGTTTTGAAAACTGGAATAATTATGATTATGATTGACGACATGTAAGGCAAAGTTCGATTTAATGTTCCTAATGTCACACTTAGGCAGATGTTCCTTGTACCTATCTAAGAATTTTCTGCCTGTCTGTTCAATACAAAAACTATTGTAGTCTTCGCACTCTGTTTTATACACTCCCAAACGGCTTTCTACTGGTCTACTGGACCTCTGTCTGAAAGCTTTTAAAATGCAACGTTTACAAACAAAAATAAACCTTCCGATATATTTGACGGTACTGGTGTATATAGACTTAATTGTTCGGATTGCACACAGTTTTACATAGGACAAACGGGTCGTTTGTTCAAATTACGTTATAAAGAACATATCCCAAGCTCCAAGTCAAATGTAGGAAGATCTACATTTGCCGAACATTTAAGCTTACATGACCATAACATAAAGAGTATTGGTAATAATTTAGATATCTTACATAAATGTAAGAAAGCACTAAGGCTAGACACTCTCGAACGGTTCGAGATATATAAAGCTATAAAGGAGGATTACAATCGCGTC
This sequence comes from Magicicada septendecula, assembly GCA_034769895.1. NCBI lineage: Eukaryota > Metazoa > Arthropoda > Insecta > Hemiptera > Cicadidae > Magicicada > Magicicada septendecula. The sequence continues at coordinate 1,422,865,010 of CM068367.1, read as the reverse complement.
CTAAATGAAAAATCAGTACATACAAATAATATTTTGTTTAATAGAATCGATCATATGGAACGAGAAATCGGCTATATCAAATCGATAAAATTGAACGAAGGTCAAGCCGGTATTAATTAGTTTTACCGTGGGAGCGTTCCTGTGCAGGTTCGTTGACGGCCGCATGTTATTTTTCATTCGTTGTTATTTCGTTTTAATATGTGTTAATTATTTATTATTTGTGTGCAACGTATCTGTTGTTTTTTTATTATTTGACGAGATGAATATACATCGATAAATGAAGTTTTAACCTTAATCATATTGGATCTGGTGATGACACCATTGGTGTCGAAACTCGAGTAATCCCGTAATTAGGATTCAGAGAAACGCGACAGAAGATAATTAACCTATTTTATAGTCTCAACCGATTCTGGAGGCAAATAAAATGTTTAAAAAAGCCTGGATACACAAGGTAATTTTAACAATTTAATTGTACATGCAATGAAACTGGGAGACCACAACAACTATGTATAAAATTATTGGTACTTGATTAAATGACTGAATACCTAAAAAGAAGAAACTTGAAATTCCTCTCTGCAGGAAACACATATATAAATTAAATACCAACCTAACCCCTTAGCAATTAATTTGTTGGATAATAGTGAAGACACTTACAGACTAAAAAGGCACGAATTGTTAGAAATACACTTCGGGTTCAACGAATAACGTGCAATCTGTATTGTAATGTCTGTATTATCTGTATCATTTTGTGTTTATGTCAACTGGTACTTATGCCTTATAGGCTCAGTGTTCAATATACTGAGGTAGTGTACTCTATTCACGCCAGCAGCAAGTGGTAGTGACTTTTTGTTCAGTAGCTTGGGTTTGTCCATTTAGTCTTGTAATTTGTGTATGTGTTTAATCTCTAGACAATAACAAGAAGAGGTGGACAATGGCAACTCTTGAAATCATGTATGTGTATGTCGTTCAATTTTTTCAATGTTTGCAAGTCGAACAGATTACAAATTTGCAATAAATTAATAAAAAAATGTCGGTATGGCGAACCATACATGACTTCCATGTTCTAAGAATTATATTTAAAATCACTTACTTGAATTCGGTTCGATAATTTCTAACAAGTTAGGTGTGTTCCTTGTAAATCGAGTTTTATTTTGACAAATTGAAATGAAATATTTCCGTAGAAATTACTTCTCTGTTGCCGATAACGTAGTACACATATAAAAAATCGGTATGGAGAACCATACATGACTTCCATGTCCTAAAATTTATATTTAAAGTCATTTAAACATTAATTAAATATGTGGATGAAAAAATTACGTATCAGCTAAAATGGTACCACCATGTCAGGTGGATTAAGACTATCCTCAACCTTCGTGAGAAAGGACTGTACTTTTGGATAAAATGTCTGTAGGTCGAACGAAGAACTAGCTAAAGGTAGCTGCGATCTGATTCCTGTAATGAAATTGGACTCTCGCTGCGAAGGGCCGAGGGATGTCTATAGTGTTACAAAGTCTTTCCTGTCAATACTATACGAGTACTAGTCATTTTTCTTTTTTAAAATCGAGTCTTGATTTCTTTCTTTCCATTTGTCTTCTGATTTCCTGAACGACTATTCTGTTCACCCGTATAATTATAAATTTCTCAGCAAAACATTTCTTCCTTAATACCTTTCTGTCTCCTGTTTAACACCCACCATTCTGATCCATGTCATAACGCTATATTCCACATAGGCTAGTAAATAACTAGCCATCAGGGAGGTCAAAATATTTTCAAGGAGGGGCAAATAATTTTCCAAAGCACAAAAATATTTATATATTTTTCATACACACACACATGCACATATTAGTTTATAATTATCATATCATAATAGAAATAAGTACACAGATTGTATTAATTGCTTTAATACAACAAGACTGCCCAGCGATCCACAGGAAGCAAATCGATGTCCACCTTTTCGGCTTGCACGCGTTGTGTTGGTGTGGGTTTCAGCACTTTCCATTTAAAAGGCGTGCAAACATAAGAAAATAAACACGAGTGAGGCCAGAAATAACGCGAATTTTTTGTGAATTTTGTGTGTATGTGTCCTGCCGGCCTTTTTATTGCGGTAATCACAATAATAAATCTTTGGAAAAGAAAACATTACATAATTGAGATATGCTTGCCTGCTAGGAACGATATATTTTCACTCATACGCGATTTAAATTAAAATGAAAAATATAGAATTTTGTTAAAGTGAAATAAAATGTTTCCATAGAAACTACTTCTTTGTTGTCAATAACGTGGTACACATATAAAACTTATAAAAGTTTACCTCCTCCATCATACACTACCATTTTAATTTATAAAAAAAATTACCCCCTCCCCCTTCAATTACCCTTTTCATTTATAGATATTTCATGTACCTTTCTACAGTGGATTATTATGACCTTCTTTTCAGGATACTTTATTTATCAAAATTAAGCATTTTACTCTTGTTAAAACGTAAAACGTTGCAGGTAAACTACTCCTTTCCCTTAACCGATCTTCACCAAAAACAATAGAACTTGAGTACTCTACAATTCAGGGCTGTATGCAAGTATTATTTGATTCTGTTTGAATTTGCGGCTGTTATCGTTTGCCATAGAAAAAATTCTACACACACACACACACACACACACACACACACACACACACACACACACACACACACACACACACACACACACACACACACACACACACACACACACACACGCACGCACGCACGCACACACACACACACACACAGTTTTCGAAAAATGACTTTTTTCCATGTTTTGATGGTAGTACAATCAGAATCTGCCGTTATCTCAAACACGATTTTTTCGCCATGACCATACTTCCATTTCCTTATGGAACATGGAAGTAAAAATTATCGCCTCTCCATTCAACTATCATTTTCATTTATAGAAAATTACCCCCTCCCCTTCAACTACCCTTTTTATTTATAGATATTTCCTCTACCTTTCTACAGTGGATTATTATGACCTTCTTTTCAGGATACTTTATTTATAAAAATTAATGTTTTAGTGGATGGTTAGTGAGGATCGGTCAATAATACAAATTTTAGCTATTTTGCGTCGACGTTTAGACAATATTTATTGTCATCTTCAGGACCTGTGTATGAAATACAGTAGAAATATCAAACATAACGAAACAATTATATATTTGGGTGAACGTGTTGGTGTAAGTGAGTGTGTGGGTGCGTATGTATGTATCATTTTATATGTAAAGACTTATGATAGTTTGTTTACATCTTCAAATTATCTTTAAGAAAACGAGCAAATTATAGTATGAGAGAACTTAATTTATACAGTACTAGCGAGTACCCGGCATGCGTTGCAATGCCACTCAAAGAAAGAAAGTGTTTGTATATATATAATATATAAAGACTTCGTTCGCGTGGTCTTCAATTTAATGCGATAATATATTTAGAACAGAATCTATTCCATTGGGTTGCCATAGTAACCAGATCTAATAAGTTAGTTTTTTAAGACTCCAAAGGACCCCCCAGAAGATCGTATCGAAAAAAACACCTGTCCTATGTTGGTTCTCCCGTTGCGTAAAATATTTGTGCCAAGTTTGGTTGAAATCGGTCCAGTGGTTTAGGAGGAGATGTGGAAGGCCCCAAAGGACCCCCCGAAGTATCATATCGAAAAAACACATATCCTATGTTGGTTCTCCCGTTGCGTAAAATATTTGTGCCAAGTTTGGTTGAAATCGGTCCAGTGGTTTAGGATGAGATGTGGAAGACCCCAAAGAACCCCCAAAAGAACCCCATCGAAAAAACACCTATCCTATGTTGGTTCTCCCTTTGCGTAAAATATTTGTGCCAAGTTTGGTTGAAATCGGTCCAGTGGTTTAGGAGGAGATGTGAAAGACCCCAAAGAACCCCCAAAAGGACCCCGAAGGATCATATCGAAAAAACACATATACTATGTTGGTTCTCCCGTTGCGTAAAATATTTGTGCGAAGTTTGGTTGAAATCGGTCCAGTGGTTTAGGAGGAGATGTGGAAGACCCCTAAGGACCCCCAAAGGACCCCGTCGAAAAAACACCTATCCTATGTTGGTTCTCCCGTTGCGTAAAATATTTGTGCCAAGTTTGGTTGAAATCGGTCCAGTGGTTTAGGAGAAGATGTGGAAGACCCCAAAGGACCCCCCAAAGGACCCCCATCGAAAAAACACCTACCCTATGTTGGTTCTCGCGTTGCATAAAATATTTGTGCCAAGTTTGGTTGAAATCGGTCTAGTGGTTTAGGAGGAGATGTGGAAGATCCCAAGAACCCCCCAAAGGGCCCCATTGAAAAAAATTCATAAACCTTCGCGGGCGTGCGCACAACAACTCACCGAAGTTTCATCGCAATCGGATGAATGGTATAGGAACGCATACGGGACAAAGAAAGAAACAAACATTCATTTTTATAGATATAGATTACAATTTAAATTACTAAATGTAATGATATTTTAATTAATTAAACAAACAGTAATCAACAATTGGATATTAGATTGGTACAAAAACTGTTTATACCTACAGCAGTCAACATATAGCAAAGTAATATATTACCTATAACTAAAACAGATTAGGGGATGTTCACTACGTAATTATTAAAAGTTATTTTTACCATGTTTCACTCCCTACTGGTGTTAATAAACAATAATAATTTAGAAACATACAATTTACACAATAACTGTAGAACATTACGACTTAAATCAGATAGTTGACAAAGGTTACAAACAAACGTTTCTGGTAAATTTTCCTAACAGGTAAACTTGAATAATAATTGAAATCATATTATAAAATAAAGTCAAGAGTACTATAGAGTAATGTAATTTATGTAAGTGTCCACAATCACACCTTCTCTCTCACCCATTCTCCCCCTGCCAGTCCTTCTCACAGCCTCTCACTCTAACCTGAAATCGATCTATCACTCACTATCACTCCCACTCGCTCTCTCTTTTCTACATCTCACTCACTGTCTCCCTTCTTCCCTCTCTCACTCTCCCTCTCATTATCTCTCTTCATTCACTCTCTCTCTCTCTCTCTCCCTCTCACTTGTCTTTGCCCACGATTGGCACTCTAAGGCTAGGTACACACGGGCGTAGCGTCGACGCGGCGTTACCGCTCGGCCAACGTTGAGCGTCGAGCTGTGGAGGGGATAGCAACGCCGCGTTGACGGTGCTCTACCACCGCTCGTGTGAACTACCGCTCAACGTTGGCCGAGCGGTAACGCCGCGTCGACGCTACGCCCGTGTGTACCTAGCCTAAAACACTCACCATTTTTATTACACAATCATCCTCATATAAAATAGAGAATTATGCACACGATTACAGAAATGATTTACCAACTTGTATTAAAGGGTTACAGACTTTATAACACAACATTATAGATAACAGATCTAGTCTTGTCTGTTTCTGGACTCATACACCTTCTCACTCACGTTAACCACTCGGGCGCTCTGTCTCTCTCTCACTCTAATCTAAACAGATATATACCACAAATCTAACACGTAGACGTGTACATACACACACGCACACACACACACACACACACGCACACAACAAAACAACCTCACAAGCCAACTACACATTCGAGAATCCATACATAAATATAACACTATTTTATTCTCTTCTTTTTGTCATCTAAGTGTAAATTATGCACAACGGAGATGCCCACTGTACTGAGTTTAAAACTGATCGAATATGTGTCTATAAGAAATATTATATGTTTCTTAGCCAATACTAAATAATATGATCAGTGAGACACTTACAATTGTTGCTGACGCCAAACACACAACTGTAAATATTGTCGGACCAACACCTTATTATAAAGCAGAACAGACGACCCTTGTACATTTGTAGGAAATGAAGTAACATGTGTTCAGAAGACAGTTGAAAAAATTTGCACTAGGGGGGAGTGTGACACTAATTAATATCTGACGACAAGCTGGCTATTAAAATGACCAACACATCCTGTAGGGAGACTACTGATTATTTCTTCAAATTCATGTTTTGACGGTGTGTATAAGTTGAGCATAACTGGACGAGAGGTTTTGAGTATCAGTGCGAAAATTAATGGAGTGAGGGTCACTTTTTATTTGAATCATTTCCAGTACGCATATTTTGAAATAATTATTTTCGTAATATTTAATTTGGGTGTTGTTGAAGTCAAATTTATGGCCGGTGTTTAAATGGTGAGATACTAAAGCGTTGGGGTTATTCATTATGGGTTTTCTTATGGCAATCATACCTATGTTGATAAATTCTCTTATGTAAATATTGGGACGTAATACCAGTGTATGTGGCTGGACAGTCATTGCATTGGATAGTGTATACGACATTAAATCGTTTGTCTTTGGATGTCGGGTCTTTGAGGCTTGAGAAGAAAGATCGAACAGTTTGTTGGTTTTTAAATGCTAAAGTTTTTTGAATTTTTGATAGGCATTTTTTAAGTTTTTCAGAAAGCCCTTTAACATAAGTTGTAGAAAAGTACGAGCCGGCGTTAGGCTCAGGTGTATTAGATTGGGCAGATGTAAAATTGGGGCTCAGCTGATTTGCGCGATGTTTATGTTGTAATATCGTCCACGTATTTATATAAGAAGGGGAGTTTAAATGGTAGCGTAGGGATAACTGTGTCAAGAAACTGGTTCATGGTAATGTCAGCTAAGATAGGCCCGAGACTGCTACCCATAGCAGTGCCATATGTTTGTTTAAAACATTGTCCCTGAAATGTGAAATAACCATTATTGCAACAATGCGACAGAAGTTCAAGGAAACAATCCTTATCTAATGTTGTATGTGTGGAGATGCAGTTCCAATTTTTATTTAAAATGTTGATCACTGTTTGGATATTTACATTAGTGAATAGGGAGGAAACATCTAGTGAAATTAAAACATGATTGGGAGGGATTGTGTGTTTCTTTATAGTTTCAACAAAGGTAAAGCTATCACTAATGTTGTACTTTTCAGAAGACGCATTTTTTAGAATATTTGCTAGCCATTTTGATGTTTCATATGTAGGGGAGTTTATAAATCAGCTAATCGGTCTAAGAGGGTTGTCAGGTTTATGAGTTTTTACTAAGCCGTAAATTTTAGGTGGAGTTGGGGCATGGGGAACTAAGCGTGTATAGGTAGTGTTGTCAATTTGTCCGTTTTTGAAAGCCTCTTTGAGTATTGTCACAGATGAGTTGTTTAAAGAAGTAGTGGGGTCCCTATTAAGCTTAACATATGTATTACAATCACCTACTAATGAATTAATTCTATTGAAATACTCAGTTTTATACATGATAACTGTCTTGTTAGATTTATCTGCTTGCAGTACTAAAATGTCTTTATTGTCTGATAAGAAGTGTTTGGTGGCTTTACTAACAGTAGACAGCTGGTTGTTTTGGTGTTTTTTATTTGATTTGTTTTTATTAATGTGATTAGTAATAATATTAATACATTCACTCCTGACAATTTCTGGATTTTTATCTTCAGGTAGGTTGTGAAGAACGTGTTCTACTTCGGTGATAATTTTCTCAGTGGGGATGCGATTATCATTATCCGGGAGGGCAAATTTTGGTCCTAGGGAAAGTAATGTTTTTATATCGAGAGGAATGTCGATGTCAGTGAGATTTGTCAGCCAGTCCGGATTGAATTTTGGAAGGTTATCCTTATGTTGTTTTATCCGGTTTAGTTTCGCGATTTGCTTGTTTCGAATTTTTTCTACCATGTGTTGAAACGCACCATTTTGTTTATTTGAAAATTCGTTTATTATAGAAGCTGGTAAGTGTTGATAACTATTGAGTTTGGTTTGATGTATCCTATTTTTTGTGTAATTAAGATTTTTTATGAAATTTTTAATTTCACTATTAAGATAGTCTCTTTTAAATCTATTTGCACTGTTCACAACACTATTGTGATAGATCGATCACAATAGAGATAGACCACTATTGTGAGTGATAGATCGATTTCAGGTTAGAGTGAGAGGCTGTGAGAAGGACTGGCAGGGGGAGAATGGGTGAGAGAGAAGGTGTGATTGTGGACACTTACATAAATTACATTACTCTATAGTACTCTTGACTTTATTTTATAATATGATTTCAATTATTATTCAAGTTTACCTGTTAGGAAAATTTACCAGAAACGTTTGTTTGTAACCTTTGTCAACTATCTGATTTAAGTCGTAATGTTCTACAGTTATTGTGTAAATTGTATGTTCTAAATTATTATTGTTTGTTAACACCAGTAGGGAGTGAAACATGGTAAAAATAACTTTTAATAATTACGTAGTGAACATCCCCTAATCTGTTTTAGTTATAGGTAATATATTACTTTGCTATATGTTGACTGCTGTAGGTATAAACAGTTTTTGTACCAATCTAATATCCAATTGTTGATTACTGTTTGTTTAATTAATTAAAATATCATTAAATTTAGTAATTTAAATTATACTACTGTATAAATTAAGTTCTCTCGTATTATAATTTGCTCGTTTTCTTAAAGATACTTTGAAGATGTAAACAAACTATCATAAGTCTTCACATATAAAATGATACATACATACGCACGCACACACTCACATACACCAACACGTTCACCCAAATATATAATTGTTTCGTTATGTTTGATATTTCTATTGTATTTCATACACAGGTCCTGAAGATGACAATAAATATTGTCGAAACGTCGACGCAAAACAGCTAAAATTTGTATTATTGACCGATCCTCACTAACCATCCACTAAAACATTCATTGATTGACGGTCACTAAAAATTTAAGGATATAAAAATTAAGTACATTACTCTTGTTAAAACATAAAATGTTGAAAATAAACTATCCCTTTCACTTAACCGATCTTCACCAAAATTAATCTTTAAAAATTATTTTTAGCATCTTGCGATAAACCATATCTTAAAGGCGTCCTTCATACCTATTGTCCACGGCTCCCAACCATACATGGCAATACTGCATACAAAACTCGTTAGGAAACGTTTTCTTGTTTTAAGGGAGATGCTACTAGTTATTAGTATTCTCCACTTTTTTTTTAGTTAAAAGCAATCTTAGCCTGATTTATCCTGCTAATAATATCTCTTTCACTTCGGCCATCCTTTGTAATTTGACTGCCCAAGTATGTAAATTCGCTCACATCCTGAAGGGTTTCTCCTCTCAGCGCAATGTTTAGCTTCAAATTTTCTTTTCTTTCACGAATCATAACTTTAGTTTTAGCCCTATTTATTTTCATAGTACATCCTTCGGTCAATATTTTATCCGTACTGTGTAAACGTTTACCCAGATCCTGCTCATTTTCTCCCACTACAGCAATATCATCGCCAAACGTAGCATGTTTATTCTGCCTCCGTCGATTATTATTCCCTCATTAGTAAAATAAAAATATTCCTCCGGAATAGGCCCGCAATCGGATCTCCGAGTAATTCCGTCTAAAGAAAAATTGTCTACTGACCAAAATTAAAGAAGCAAAAAGAAACTAGAATTGGAACATGGAACATGCAGATGTTTTCATCTTTCCAGAATTAAAAAAAATTAATTGTCCTAATTTTCGATGGAGTGAAGTTTAAAAATGAACAGGCTACACATCCACTTGACACGCACCAGATTCTAATCGACTTAACATTTGTAGTAATTGCACACCTAAGCTGATGCTTTTTCTTTGCATCTTGTTTACAGGAACAGAGGCTTTAAACTCGATATGATTGGCGATTGAGAAATCTAAAAAAATTGCAATAATAAGAGGCCTGCGTAAAACATAACACGAAGTAACGATAAAAAAAAATATACGTTGTCATCATCATCATCTTCAAGGATTAAACCAAGTCCGGTCTCAAACAGTCAAAGGTTAGAGCTGGTCACTCCAGCGCTTCCTCGGACGTCCCACACATCTCCGTCCCTGCGGCTTATAGTTCCATAGTTGTTTGGGGATGCGGCAGTCAAAGATGTTCCCAATAATGCAGCCGATACTGGCCGATCCTGTCGAGTATACTCATAATATTCAGTTCCTGTCGTATAGGCAATCTGTGTTTCTTCTATGATCATGAAGAGTATAGCCTACCCTGCCACGTGCCTGAGAAATGTAATTTCAGCCGCTTGTATGCGACTGGCCTGACCTTTGGTTAAAGTGCAATTATCAGACCATAAAGAAGTGTGGGAAGGGCTACTAATATACGAAGTATGACTAAATGACTAATAAATAAACTGTACGTATTGACAACTAAGTAAAACTCAGTTGGTATTGACTTTTCATCCAAAAGCGCTATGATGAATAAGCGCTAAAAGCGGAAGCGCTAAACGGGGTATTACTGTATGCATGTGTGGTGTGTGGCGCGCGCGCGCGCGCGCGCGCGCGTGTGTGTTTTAGAGAATTGTGAGCGAGAGAGAGAGAGAGAGAGAGAGAGACAGACAGACAGACAGACAGACAGAGACAGATAGACAGACAGACAGACTAATAGATCAGGCAGGTAGGCAGACAGACATACATAAAGGCGGTGATAGAGAAACATAATTCTAATTTGGATGTATTTTATCATTAATAAAAATGTTTTTTTAGACGTTACAGATTTTTCCAATTTTGTAATTTCCATGTTCCGTAAAGAAATAGAAGTATGGTTATCGCGAAAAAAATCGTGTTCGATAAGGGCTGATTGTACTACTCTCAAAACATGATGAAAAGTCAGTTTCCGAAAAGTGTCTCTTGTATGTTTGTCTGCGTGTAGAATTTTGTCTATGGCGAATAATAACTGCCGCAAATTCAAACAGAATCAAATAATTTTTTGCAAATGTGCCCGTGTTTTAGAGGACTCTAGACCTACTGATTTTGGTGAAGATCGGTTAAGGGGAAGGGGTAGTTTACCTGCAACGTTTTTCGTTTTAACAAGAGTAAAGTAGGTCTACTTAATTTTGATAAATAAAGTATCCTGAAAAGAAGGTAATAATAATCCACTGTAGAAAGGTAGATAAAATCTATAATTCAAAAGGGTAGTTGAAGGGGGAGTGGGTAATTTTTGCATTGATATTATAAATTTATTCGACCGAAAACTGAAAATTTCAATAAAATATTAACAATTGATATCGTTCCATGCTACGTAAACACGGATACGTAAACAAATAATTTTTCGTTTTCAGAAATTCACAGACAACAAACAGTATTCGCTTTCTTTCGCATTGTTTAAATAAAAGATAATTTAATCAAATTATTTCTTTATTAAAACGTTTTTCTCCACTCGCTGTGGTGTCTGTCTGTCCGATGGAATCTTGCGATTGATTTTTAACTACCTTCCAGACTAGCTAGAGCTTTGAAATTTGGCACACTTATGTATCTCCGATGACAATATAATAACCCATTGAAAAAATTGTGAAAATTTAAAATTTTGCACACTTATGTATCTCAGATGACAACAATACAATAATCCATTGATGAAAATGTAAAATCAATTTAAATAAAAAAAATCAACAAAATTGTCAATTTTTCAAAATTATGAAAATATGAAATTGTGCACACTTTGGCATTTTGAAACCACTTTCAACAAAGTATCAATCTACTCACTGAAAACACAATTCAAAATGTAATATAAAACTTCACACATATCAAAACAATAACAGTAAACAATATTTCTGCAGTAGTACACATGTTTTTCAGCTGTTTAACAAGTGTACCAACATTGGAAAGAAACATTATAGAGGTATAAATAAGCGTGAATGTATAAAAGACACTATTTACATTTTGCGTTACTATGGAAACAAAAATCAACGCTGTATTGAGACAAACAAAAAAATATTAAAAATACTTATAGTTATCCGATTTTTATGATTTGTATACCATTTTATTCAGAAAAGTGTAAAGAAGAATATAAAAATAAAAACGCAATTTGCTAGCGTATAAAAACAAAAGTGTATGCTAGTGTTTGTCAAGTGAAACAAAAGTGTATGCTAGTGTAATATTAACGTATTCTGAAAGATGCCTAACTCGCGTGTTCGTGCACTTGTGTGGTTACAAAGGACAGTTGTGCTTTAAGTACTTCTTTGTAAGAGCCGCTTCTTTGTAATGATGAAGGAGACGGCGACTCAAAAGAAGCGACGATTGGAGAAGAAGCGACAACACTATCGGCTCAAGCGTTCTCAAGAAACGGCTGAAGTTAAATTAAAGCGACTTGTAAATCGTAAAAAACGCGTGTCACAAGCTCGCGCTATTGAAACCGACGACCAACACGCTTATCGTCTTGCTAAAGATCGAGAACGCAAATCGCAAGCTCGTGCTATTGAAACTAAAGACCAACGCGCTTATCGTCTTGCTAAAGATCGAGAATACACTTCTCAAGCTCGTGCGATGGAAAATGACGACCAACGCGCTTCTCGACGCGAAAGAGATAGAGTATACACCTCTCAAGCACGACTCTATGAGACAGAACAAAAGCGTAAGGATATACAGCAATGTCGCCGCGATGCTCGTGCTCAGCGTGCTGCTGATGCGCAAGAGTTCCATAAGGAAATCAAAAACTTCTGCGATAGGACATGTGATATCTGCACAAAGCAGTGTTACGCTAATCAAGTGGTAAAATATCATATGATTGCTGCCAAATCATATCTACCTCCGGAACTCACGAACAAAAATGTATTGGAAGTTTGCCATCGATGTCATTGTCATTTGAAAAACAATCGCAAGACTAAACATCCATCAAAGGCGTACTGGAATAATATGGAGCCCGGTGACATTCCAAGTGAAATTAAAGTTCGCACTCAGTTTGAGCAAAAACTCTTGTCTCGCATGATACCTTACGTTAAAATAGTCAAATTCGACGGCACATATGGCCAATACGGATTCAAAGGCCAGGCCACGCTGTTCGCACTTGACATTTTCGAGGTAAGCGAGAAGCTGCCTTCTATGTTGCCTCGCGACAGTGATAATGCGGGAATGGTTGTAGTCACAGAGACTCTCGAAAATTTAAATATCTCTCGTGAATACACAATTTCACGCGAACGGGTGTATGCTGCGCTTAGCTGGCTCTTGGCAAACAATCCGCTTTATAAGGACGTGACAATCAACGAATTTGCAAGACTCGACCGACAAGACATGATTCACGTTGTTCCAGCTGAGTCACAACAGAAGCAAGCTTATTGCAATGAGGCTCATAGCAACGATAATTTTGCCAATGATGATCAGTTGCAAAGTGCATATATGCCAATTTGTGACGCTTCAAGGATTGTTCGCGCTTCCTGGCATCAGGGTCGGAGTGACATTTTCAATTCCAGTTACGCTGGTTCGCAGTGCTTTGCTATGGTCACAGCAAATATTATTAGAGCCACCATTCCTCCTCCTGGTCGTTGGACCACTAATACCTTGAACCAGAATATGATTGAAGCGGATGGTTTTTGTGCGCTAATTCACTTTGAGACTGAAACAAGAGGTGGGGAGGCGTTTCCAATACCTCCTGATGGCTACCTGCAACTACGCAATCTGGCCGTAGTCAAGAACAATATTCTAATGTTTGACAATTCGTTCGAGCTCGTTTATGATGACAACTGGCTATGCCAGGGCAGCTTGATGGATCGCATGAATGATGGAATCATCGGCCGAACTTTGCAAAATGCTATTAGTCATTTGTTTGCAGAACATCAAGCTGGCGTTCTTGTTGTTGCGTCAAAGTCATTAGGCCTCATGCACTTTAATGACAAGTATTACTTTACCCACTCGCATGCTTGCGGCATCAAAGGTGCAAGCGCACGATGTGGTGACGGTAAAGCATGCATCATTGAATGCGACACGATTGAGGAATTTGTTCGCATTTGTCGTCGCACCGTTCACTCGAAAAATGAACCTTTTGTGATTTACTTCATCGACGTGCGTGTGAAGGGCGTTGTCGTTCAGATGGATGAATGTTTGCGACAACATCAGCATGATATACCACAAGCAACTCATGATGATCCTGTGGTTGATGTGGATCCTATGGTTGATACACATCCCACACCCGAAAAGCATATTCATGTTCAGACATCAGTCATGGCTCCTATCGATGTCGCTCAGCCAGATGTTGACGAAGTATTAGATGATGCATTTGTTGATGGCGAAAATTTAAACGAAATTAAATGTACGACGAAGGACAATATTGTTAACATAAATCACGAATTAAGAGCAGAAGAGTATTCGTGGTGGATGTTTTTTCCGTATGGAAACAATGGTTTGAAGGAGAACCGTGAAGTGATTATTACGCCATTAGATTACTTTCAATCGAGAATCCTTGGTCGCGATACACGGTTCCAGCGCAATGACTATCTCTTCTATGCGCTTTCGATGAACGAATATCTCAAAATTCAGTCCACTATTTCTGCTTGCTGCAAGAAGGTAAGAGGACAAGAGGGAGCTGTCGAAGGTCTTCACCTCTGCATGCGAAACTTACGTGGGTCTGCAGCATACTGGCGAATGGCGCATAATGAATTGATAGCGCAAATTCGTTGCCTTGGACCACCAACTTGGTTCTTAACATTTGTGACGATTTAAATTGTGACAATTATAAAAATAAAGAAATTAAAAAAAAATTTTTAAGTTGCGAACAACTAACCATTTAAATCTCACAATGATAATAAAAAACATGTAGGTACTAAGTGTGAATGGAAGTAGTAATTAATAAGGGCAAAGAAACGGTAAAGAAAAGACATATTGTAAATAATTATTATTGTCGCATTTAACCCTTTGCTTGTTATCAGGCGCCTACCTGTTGATACCGGACTCGACATGTTTACCGAGTCTTCTGTAATTAAAATAATATAGAAAAATAATGTTAATAATTAAAGAATCTGAAGACACAGATAGTCACGAAAACAACTAATTTAAATGATGTATTTTTATCTAGCGATAGTTTGTATAAATAAAAAGTTTTATTTAGAGAGAAACCGGGACTATATTCTCGCGGAATAAACACCCCACTACCTATTGTCCTGTACCAGTGGTAGCGAACGAAAAATCTCTCTCTCGCAATGACGACTCCAAGCAGTGCACACGCACGAGCAAAATGCTCTGTTGAAATGTTATGTCATTGGTTATTAGTTTGGATTAATTCTTATGTATTTTACTAACTGCTACAAAAGAGTGTAATATGTAACGTTAAGAAAAAGAAAAATTAAAAAACGTTGTAACAAGAAGAAATATGTGACAACCAATAGTACGAGTGTTAGTAACTACAACAGCTATCTTCTCCGATTGACGACTCTTCACAACACCCTACCTGGAGACATGAATCATCAGAATTACAACTCTAGTAGACCCGACCGATAATGCAGTTCGAGACATCTGAGAATCAACGAGTACCTGTGCAGAAGCCCCACTCTATCCTGCAGACGTTTAAGCCTTGAACAACTGAGACCAGACCTAGACGAGGACGACGCTCTTAGGATTCCCAAGATGTAACCATATGGAGGAGATTTCTACATCCCAAATTAAAGGTGACTCGATAGCACGTCTATCGAGGAATAATAATAATAGTAATTGTAACACAATACTCTCTTAAAGAGACTTTCAGAGACGATTGAC
The DNA here is from genome assembly GCA_034769895.1 of Magicicada septendecula. NCBI lineage: Eukaryota > Metazoa > Arthropoda > Insecta > Hemiptera > Cicadidae > Magicicada > Magicicada septendecula. Next base: position 1,422,849,473 of record CM068367.1, on the reverse strand, counting down.
TTTATAAGAATATAAAAATTTAAATCTAAGAATTTAATTGTAACTATTCAGGTTTCTTACAATTGTAACAGTTTAGATTTTAACGTAACGTAGTATAATTAATACCATTCTTCAAATGGAATAATAATGAAACTTAAAAGTAAAAGTAAAAGTAAAAGTAAAAGTAACAGTCTTGCAAGCTAATATCTTGAATTGAATATAATTAAAAGTTAAAGACTAAATACCAATGGTTACCCGGATCCGGGGAAAAGCTAAATATAATTTGTTGTGATCCCACAGTCTATATAAAGCAATTTAAATAATTTAATAATTTAATTAATAATGTAATGGGATCTGTCTTTGAGTAAATGTCATTTGTTTTTTTAAAATGTTTAATAAAGGGAAATCTTCTTGTTGCACACATATACTGAGTACATAAATCAACAGTTTTCCCTTCCCTGATTCCTTTTAGTTTTACTGTGTGTTGTTCAGTTTTAATTTCAGCTCGTCCCAAATAAGGCAGCCTGAAGTAATTGGCAGAACCAATTACTTTGGGTTCCCTCTGTTATAACTCAAGAGAAGAGGTTATAAATTGCGCCACTCTGCTAATTAGTTAAAATTTTGCTGCTAATTAAAAAAAAAAAAAGATATTTGTGACTTGTGGTATTAAGCAGTAATTGTGCCTAGTAACCCAGACCATAATCTGTTGATTTATTTACTCATGTACTTTAAATGTGTCTAAAATCTTAAATAAAATTAAGTGATAATAGTTATTATAATAGTTTTGTAAATAGGTAATTTTAATTATTATTTAGATATAGTAATGAACATAATATTGACTAAAGACGCCCCGTGTATTCGATATAACATCAGGTATGTGCTTGTCAAAAGCTTATTCAACAACACGTCTGTTCGTAAACAAAATCAAACCAGTTTAATTCTTGTCCAAGCATGTGTGAGAGTGTCCTTGTTACCCTAGCGCAAAGTTGCGTTAGACAATACATCACCTCCCTCTATTGTATTAAAAAAATGTGTGACCCCTTGCCCAGTAATAAAAGATTTCAGACATATGTTGAAAATTAAAACAAAAAAAAAAACAAGTAAATAAATTTTATTATTAAAATGCACCACTGTTTTTGGTTTCATTTTGTGTAAACGCTTAGTGTACTTAGTGTCAATTGTAAAATACTCTACTCTGTATATCTATGCACTCAGTTAGGAAATTGTATGTAAAAAGAAAGAGGCTAAGTAGCATATATGAATAATATTGACGATATTTATAAGTGTATATTTTGTGTGAGATTACGCACAGACTCGTATATAATTATACGTGAAAAGATTAGATTGTATTATACCAATTCATGTATGTACGTGTCAAAGTATTCAGTCTCTAACACGTCAATTTTCGACGATTTAAGACCTGTAGTTTTCCTGTACAAGCCTGCATAAATGTGTAATTCGTGTTTCTATTGACACGATGAGTTATATAAACTACTGACTAAACAAAACAAGTGTACGAATTAATTTTATGAAAAGATGATTCCCGAAGTAAACAACCGAGCTAAACAAATAAAAAACGAAGTTTCTTAAATCTGAGTAAAGTAAATAATAAGAAATAAATGATTAGTCATTTAAAATAAAAGGTTTAATAATATCGTAAATTATTATAACACGTTAGTATAATTATAATTATAAAAGTGTAACTATACTCAGCTTGGTAACGGGCCGTAACATTGCGTACGCATCGCACACGCCACCCCTTTTGAAGCAAGCCAGTGCAAGTTAATAAGGTGTCCGTTAGCTATTGTTAAATGGAACAATAGAGAAATATTCTCCCTCGAGTTGACTTATCCCCTTAGTAAGCAAAACTATGCCATTGTTTAAAACTAGTCTAACCTACTTTCCAGCGAAACAGCTGATCGCTTAAATAAAAAAAATTAATGCTAATGTTTAATAATAATTGTTAATAAATGTTTACCATGTACTAAAGTGTGTAGGAAATAAATGTGTACAGTATAGTAGTTCAAGTACTTTCCCCGTGACGATAATTAAATAATGTAGTGACTTAATAATAATAGAATTATAATAATAAATAAAGTGTTGTAAATAATATGGTAGTAGATAGTAAATAATTCTAGGTGCGTTTCGTAAATGCTCCAAAGTAATTAATAAATTATAAAGAAAGTAAATCAGAATAAAGAGAATAATAATAATTTAAATAATAAGGCTAATTAATTCTTGATTTAAACTAATTGTGTGAAGTGTAGCGTAGAAGTAAGAGAAAGGAATAATAATAATACAAGTAACGTAGATTAGTAAGCACCCCAGTTGTGGTGGCCAGTTAGAAGAAATAATGCGTGTTCAGGATTGTACTAAGCAGCCACCCTCTCTATTGTATAAACGGTAGCACTCCCTAAACAATGAATGCCACCGCGTGTGAAAAACTATGCAGTGTGTAAAGTGTCCCCCTTCCGCATAGTTTGTCTGGTTATTGTTAAAGAGTTAAAAGAGAAGTATCCTCGTGAAATTCCGCTTCTCTCCAAGTAACTATAATCAAGAGTGTAGTATGAGACCCTCTTTGGATTATTTAAAAGTAAGTCTATGGTATATAATCAAGATAGAATTATATACATGTTAAGTAACGAGTCACAACGGCGCCGGCTGAAAAGGATAATGATGAGCCAAGAGAGCCAAGAGATCATTTATGAATGCTGAAAGCTAACCTGTAGTGTTAGAGTAAGCTGATGTCAGTCGGGCCACGATATTGTGAGTTGCTGAAATTAGGGAAATTAGTATTATAAGTTAGTACTGTAAGAAGTGAGAAAAAGGGAATTTCACGGAGGAGGAACATTTAAATGAGAACTAGATCATTTAAAGAGAATTTAAAACAACAAACTGTGCACTAATAATAATAAAAGAGAATAATAATAAATAATGATAATAATAAGAAATTTAACACTGTACTCCCCAAGCATACTCTCGGTACGTACCTAACCAAATTTTCCGGAGTCGGTGTTGGTTAAGAGGCGGAGTATGTGACGATTTAAATTGTGACAATTATAAAAATAAAGAAATAAAAAAAAAATTTTTAAGTTGCGAACAACTAACCATTTAAATCTCACAATGATAATAAAAAACATGTAGGTACTAAGTGTGAATGGAAGTAGTAATTAATAAGGGCAAAGAAACGGTAAAGAAAAGACATATTGTAAATAATTATTATTGTCGCATTTAACCCTTTGCTTGTTATCAGGCGCCTACCTGTTGATACCGGACTCGACATGTTTACCGAGTCTTCTGTAATTAAAATAATATAGAAAAATAATGTTAATAATTAAAGAATCTGAAGACACAGATAGTCACGAAAACAACTAATTTAAATGATGTATTTTTATCTAGCGATAGTTTGTATAAATAAAAAGTTTTATTTAGAGAGAAACCGGGACTATATTCTCGCGGAATAAACACCCCACTACCTATTGTCCTGTACCAGTGGTAGCGAACGAAAAATCTCTCTCTCGCAATGACGACTCCAAGCAGTGCACACGCACGAGCAAAATGCTCTGTTGAAATGTTATGTCATTGGTTATTAGTTTGGATTAATTCTTATGTATTTTACTAACTGCTACAAAAGAGTGTAATATGTAACGTTAAGAAAAAGAAAAATTAAAAAACGTTGTAACAAGAAGAAATATGTGACAACCAATAGTACGAGTGTTAGTAACTACAACAGCTATCTTCTCCGATTGACGACTCTTCACAACACCCTACCTGGAGACATGAATCATCAGAATTACAACTCTAGTAGACCCGACCGATAATGCAGTTCGAGACATCTGAGAATCAACGAGTACCTGTGCAGAAGCCCCACTCTATCCTGCAGACGTCTAAGCCTTGAACAACTGAGACCAGACCTAGACGAGGACGACGCTCTTAGGATTCCCAAGATGTAACCATATGGAGGAGATTTCTACATCCCAAATTAAAGGTGACTCGATAGCACGTCTATCGAGGAATAATAATAATAGTAATTGTAACACAATACTCTCTTAAAGAGACTTTCAGAGACGATTGACTTTATAAGAATATAAAAATTTAAATCTAAGAATTTAATTGTAACTATTCAGGTTTCTTACAATTGTAACAGTTTAGATTTTAACGTAACGTAGTATAATTAATACCATTCTTCAAATGGAATAATAATGAAACTTAAAAGTAAAAGTAAAAGTAACAGTCTTGCAAGCTAATATCTTGAATTGAATATAATTAAAAGTTAAAGACTAAATACCAATGGTTACCCGGATCCGGGGAAAAGCTAAATATAATTTGTTGTGATCCCACAGTCTATATAAAGCAATTTAAATAATTTAATAATTTAATTAATAATGTAATGGGATCTGTCTTTGAGTAAATGTCATTTGTTTTTTTAAAATGTTTAATAAAGGGAAATCTTCTTGTTGCACACATATACTGAGTACATAAATCAACAGTTTTCCCTTCCCTGATTCCTTTTAGTTTTACTGTGTGTTGTTCAGTTTTAATTTCAGCTCGTCCCAAATAAGGCAGCCTGAAGTAATTGGCAGAACCAATTACTTTGGGTTCCCTCTGTTATAACTCAAGAGAAGAGGTTATACATTGAGCTGCAATGACATCAACTGGCCAGACATGCGAAGAGCTCTCTTGATTGCTGACAAACGATCGAATGAGGACCCAACAAATATCAGTGTTGACGAATCGCAGCGTCTTATTGAACAATACCCGGTTGTAGTCAGCCGTCATTTCATGAGGAGATTTAATGCCTTCATGAAATATATTAATAACAACGCGAAGATTTTAGGTGGCAAAGTTAGAGATTACTGGTGGCGTGTGGAATTTCAAAATCGAGGCAGTCCGCAAATCCACATGGTTGTTTGGATTTCTCAAATGCACCTTCATTCGAGACCGAAGAAGGAATTGAACTAATCGATGCAGTAATCTCATGTCGACTCCCATCTGAATCTGAAGATCCTGATATGCACAATTTAGTTAAGCGCAATCAAACGCATCACCACACTCATACATGTTACAAAAACAACTCTCAAACATGTCGCTTCGCCTTTCCGCGTAAGGCGTGTCAGCACACTCGCATTGTTGCTCAAACTTCAGACGAGTTCATAAGAAATGGCGGACGGTTCTGCATTCTGAAGCGACGAACTGAGGAAAAAATTGATAAATAACTACTGCTCCGTGATCCTTCAATTGTGGGATGGCAACATTGACATTCAGCCATGTGGAACGAACGAGGCAATCGCCCATTACGTTGCGAAATGTATCGCAAAGTCTGAGCCCGTAAACTTGAATCAGGGTATTGCAGAGGCGATCAGACGAATTCGTCAAGAAGATTCAAATGTTGCTCGCAAGTTGTTTAAAATATGCATGAGAATTATGAAGGAGCGTCAAATTTCTGCATGCGAATGTGTATTCCGGTTGTGTCACCTTCGATTCCGCGGAAGTTCGAGAAAGTGCGTATTCTTGAACACGCGTAAGCCTGAACAACGATATCACGTCCTGAAGTTTGACGACAATCAGGCAACGGGAGTGTGCTCCAACATCTTTGAGCGATACGAGAAGCGCCCTACAAATCATTCAGAATACAACTTCAAGGATATGAGTTTGCAATGCAATTTGAGCCATACTACACCAACAAAGGCGACACTGAAGAAAGCCTTGATGAAGACGATGCGGAACAGTCACAACAAAGGCGAAAGCTCATTACTCTCACAGACAAATCAAAAATGGTTGTACGAAATTTCCCAGCGGTCGTACGAGTGCCATTCTTCATGATGCACACGGATCCCGAGAACTACTTCTATAGCCTTCTTCTTCACTATCAGCCTTACGAATCTGAGAGTGCTCTGCTCGGAGAGTTTGATAATGCGCGAGATGCATTCCTTGCCCGTGAACAAGAATTGAAGGAGAAGAGCAAACACATGGAGGCTTTCCGCAAAATAGATCGCCAACTTGAGATCGCTTTCAACCAAGCTCATGCATTCGATATTCTGCAGCGATCCCAAGAGTTTGTTGAAGAAGAGCTCGAGGAAGAAATTCCCGACCAAGGTATGACTGATGAACAATTCCAATCGGCTTGTGCTGCGATGAACATCAAGCAGCGAGAGCTCTTTTCTGCAGTCACTCGCAGCATTCAGGAGCAGCTGAGCGGAAGCAAACAACGCCTCAGGCTGTTTGTGACTGGTGGAGCTGGAGTCGGCAAGACCTTCACTTTTAATGCACTGAAAAATCAAGTCAATCGCTGCTTCGGCAAAAATGCAGTGAAAGTTGCAGCTTTAACGGGTGTAGCTGCGAGACTAGTCGGTGGATCAACTCTACATACTATGCTCAAGTTACCGGTTCAAAAGGATGGCTTCATTGTCTCCAACATGCCGATGTTGACGGGAAATTATTTAAAGATTATGCGAAAGCAGTGGAAGGATATTGAATACATCTTCATTGATGAAATTTCGATGGTCCCTTACGAGATGCTTTGCATGATCGACTCGCGATTAAGACAGCTCAAGAATAAGGATGATGAAGCATTTGGAGGTCTCAACATCAAAAACTGATGTTGGTGACTTGATGCAGCTTCCACCCGTTAAAGGAGCTCAGGTTTTTGAACAACCAGTACGATTCTTGCCAGCACCACACCTCTGGCGCTACTTCAGATTGGTTGAGCTTACCGAGAATATGCGCCAGCAGGGCGACACGTGTTTTGCCGATCTGCTCAATGCTCTTCGAATTGGTGAGCTCAAGGGTCCCCACTTTGACTTGCTGCTGTCGAAGACGTTGGTGGATGCAACAGGCGAATTCGCCTTGAACAAGGCGATTCGCATCTATCCATTGAGAGCGCAAGTAGATGCCCACAATAATGCTGTTCTTGAGTACTACAATCCCAGGGAGAGAGAATATACAAAATAAAGGCGCAAGATCATGTAGCCGATGCTACGCGCAATGTCGAAAATGTCAACTTGGACAATATCATCCCAGCCGACATCAACAAGACTGGGGGCTTGCCCAAGGATTTGAAGATATTTATCGGTGCAAAAGTAATGTTACGATCCAACATCAATGTCCAGAAGGGTCTTGTGAATGGCGCAATTGGCAATATCACCGAGATAATTTGGCCGTATTTCCGTCGCGACCAGATATACGACACAGATGTTCCCTCTGTTCGCATAGACTTCGGTAGGGATGGCATTCATCTGATTGAACCTCAATCTATTCAGTTTCCTGATACATTCAACTATGGAACGATCGAGAGACGAATGCTACCCATTGTCTTGTGTTGGGCTTGCACAGTTCATAAGATGCAAGGCTGCACCGTCGATTATGCAGTCGTGTACCTTGGAAAATGCTTATTCCAAAAGGGACAAGTTTACGTCGCTTTAAGTAGAGTGAGATCGCTGGATGGAGTGCGAATCGTAGATATGGAGTGCAGTAAGCTCTGGGGAAAGATACCCTGCAACGAAAAAGCCATTGAGGAGATGGAGAGACTGCGAAAATATAATCCTCCAGATGATTCTCAACCAAGTTGAAGGAATTGTACTCAGAAGTAATTTCGAGAGATTGTTTAAATTATAATTACTCTGCTCTTTAATCTTGCTTTTGTTTATAACTGATGTACTATTGCGCTACTCATTCTATGTAATTATGTTAAATTTTGTATACTTATGCATTAGCCCTATGGGGTAAATCCCCACGGATAAATATATAGTCTATCTATCTATCTATCTATCTATCTATCTCTCTCTCCCGTTCCAGCACTCCAGAACATATTTTTCGAGCACATTTGCAGGACTCAGAGACTAAAAATGATAAAATAATATATAGTTAAAAAAATTAAAAAAAAAAAGTTTTTGTAATGGACTAAAAATATCAAAATAATTATATTTTGGAAATACTTAAAACACCTGAGACCAAATATCAGCTACAATGAAAAACGTGGCGCGTATTTCAGAAAATACGATCGTTACTCATATCATAAGGTTTAATGGAATCAGTAATTGTTTCTCTAATAATATATTCAGAGGTATGAGTTTGAAAATAAAAGTCATTCATGAAAATACTTGAATACATGGTAATACTTGAAACAACTGAGACCAAATAACAGCTAATACAATGAAAAACGTGGGGCGCACTCCAGTAATTGTTTCTCTAATAGTATATTAAGAGGTTTAATTAAATTAAGTTTAATTTATATTAAGGTTTAATTGCATTCCAACAAGAAGGAAAAGACATCGATCAAGAATGAAGATGTGGAGAGAAGGAAGAGAGAGGAAAAGAGAGGAGGAACCAGTTGAACCAAACGTAGTCCGCAGTGGCTCATATAAAACAAAAGTAGAATAATATTTTATTATAGAATAAATTATTTTAGTATGGAGAGTTAATCATTGTTATTTACTTGCTCTAAAACAACAAATACTCGTAAATACAACAATGTACATCTTACAATTAAAATAATAGTATATGTTTTAGAAATAATTTTACACAAAGGCCGCAAATAAATTTTTTTTATTTCAAAAATACAAATACACATTATTTTAAATTCAAAAATGTACACATCTTATAATTAAAAAACATGTGTTTTAGAAATAATTTAACACGGAGGCAGCAAATAAACTTGTTTATTTCAAATTTTACATTTACAATATGTCAGTTCATCATACATATTGTTAGTATTAAGATCTAACAGTGTTCCGATAAAATATTAAAGCTTTTATTGTTTTTGTCTCTGATAAGGAATAAATCCAGCGTTTTAATATTCCATTGACATAACACTCGGGGTGAAATTTTTAATACCATGAGTGCCGCAATTGTAACAGCAGAGCGTGATGGCTGTATAAGTGTAGCTGTGCGTGATAAAGGAAGTGAAGAAGAAAGGAAGATGAGAAAAGTATAAGAATTAAAGGAAGAGAGAAACGAAAGTTAAAGGAAAGGACGAGGCGGACAGTGGCGGATCCAAGTGGAATCCTACGAGCACTAGAATTTTGTAACGGAAAAAACAACGTTTCACAATATTAACGAATTTGTTAGCACTGAAGATTTAAAAAATAACAATAATACAAAAAATAAAAAAGACTAATGATTTTACAAAAAAGCCGGTAAAGTGTTGGCTTGTTCAAATTTGGTTCAGAAAATTTTTAGACGTGCAAACAAAAAATTTTGATAGTTGCATTAAAACATTTCCGAACCATACTGCTGAATGTCATTTAGATCACGGAGTAAGTCAAAACAACCGGGTTTTGAAGCCGGGTGACTTTGTGTGACAACGGACCACAGCCGTACAGCCGGAAACCCCTTAATGCAACAGACAACACCGAATTTGAAAATTGTAATGTTGTGATACAATTTTGGTAGTATAAATATGGTAGTATATGGAAATATGTTTTGGTAGTATGTGATAATATGGTAATACAAAATCTGAATTTTAAATAAAAAAAAGAAACAGGAAATTTGGAAATTAGTTTTAAATTAACTCCCCGTGGACCCGCCACTGCAACCGATGAAGTGTACGGTGTGGGCGAATGGGGTGAGTGTAACACGCCCGTGTCTCAACTACGACAGTCATAATGATAAAAATTCCCGCTAACCTGAAGTATTATGTAAAATGAATACAAAACGCCAGCTTATTCCTTACCAGAGACATCTTCTGCAGTGCCAATCGCAAACGCGTGTATACTGATGGCTTGTTAGAATTGAAATAAATAATTTGTCAAAACATCTTTTGTTTCCTAGAAACGGATTTTTACTTACTCTAGTAACAATTAGTATTGTTGAAAGACAATTTTTTATGAAACACGAATTTAAAATTGTAGTTAGCGAAGAATCCTTGATGAATGGAGTGAGAGAGATTTGTGCAAATTTCAATTTTAGTGTTTAAGGGTAAGGGTAGAAGGCAAGCGGAAAACAAGAACAAAACGGATAAATACAACTATGAACATATTTTATGCCCTCAAGAGTAAACATATTATTTTATAAAAGAGATAGGCCAACATCAACGAAACCCAAGGTGATAGTATTTAATATTATGCACCAGTGGCGGCTTGTGGTTGAAAAATTTGAGGGTTGCAGATGGGTTGGATGCAATAAAATTGTTTTATTCTCTGAATAGAAAATTTTCAAGTCTCCTCCTCTCCAAACAATACACAAGGAAAGCAAAATACTGCAATTTTAGTGTCACACCTACATAATCACGAATATTTATTGTATGAATCTTTTCTAAATTTACGATTTTTAAAATATTTTTAAGATATTTTTAAAATATTAACAACTAGGTACTGTTTGTATTTTGATTATCTTTCTCAGCGTTTTTACCAAAAGTAGCTGATGTATTTAGTTTCATTCTAAGTGTACATATTAAAAATAATTTTATAATTAATTAGAACACGGAAGTTATGTATGGTTCTCCATACTGATATTTTTTACGCTGCACTCTATTTTCTGAAAACAATTACATTTCGCGTAGATTTAGGAAGAAAGGAATATCGTACTCTGACATGACGTCACATATTTTATTTTAACCATATTATTGTGTGTACGCGGACCCAAAAGCACTGTGTTTCGTCTGCTGCCCACGCAGAAGATGAAACATTTTAATCGATCTCGAATATAAATCTGTCGCCACACTACGTCACGTCTCTCTCTCTCTCTCTCTCTCTCTCTCTCTCTCTCTCTCTCTCTCTCTCTCTCTCTCTCTCTCTCTCTCTCTCTATCTTGTAACGAGTCTGAAGTAATCCTATTTATAGTTTACACATGTCCATTTTTTAAAATGCAATCACACACACACACACACACACACCAAGAGTCCACAAATTGTTTTACGTTTTGGCAAGAAAATGTTTTAAATTTCTTTCCAGGTTTTCATGTCAATGTTAAACCGTCGTGAGGAGATGTTTATTCAAGAGCCGACAGGTTTGTAGTTGGTTTCTTAACACGACAGACAAATGCATAAAAGCCATTTACTGACGTCACAGAAACATTGTTTGGATTAAAGAAATCACTCCCCCAGTGTTAAAATAATACCGCCGCCGACTCTCTCGTTTGACTTGATGTCTGAAAAAGCAGTAAGGAACGCATTTTTGTGGACCAGTGGTGAAGAACCAGTAAAAATTGGAAACAGACTATTAAAAATTCCGTTAGAGCCGGAAGACTACATTGAGGAGCTTAACACTATAAAGTACATCGCGATGACCAACGGTTACAGTAGCACGATTGTAGATAGATCGGTAACGAAATAAAGAAAGAAATTACATAGAAATAAGAACGAAACACGCGATAGGGATTAGAAATACATATCAACGGAATATTCTAACCTTTACCCAGTGTTATATATAACGTTTTCTAAAAGTATGACTACGCAGTTTCTTTTAAAGCGAATTTTAATTGCATTTTAAAAGCTTCGAGACCGAGGTCCAGTAGACCAGTAGAAAGCCGTTAGGGGGTGTATAAAATAGAGTGCGAAGATTGTAGTAGTTTTTATATTGGACAGAGAGGCAGAAAATTCTTGAAAAGGTACAAATAACATCTGCTTGAGTGTGACATTAGGAACACTAAATCGAACTTTGCCTTACATGTCATCAATCATAACCATAATTATTCCAGTTTTCAAAACAGTTTCAAACCTCTGCATTTCTGAAAAAAGAGTAAACTCATGGAGGCACTGGAAGAGTTTGAAATTTATAGAGCCTCCAAAACTCAGGGTGATCAGCTTCTGAATGAAAAACTTTCTTTCAAATCCAACGAGCTCTATATGATACAACCATACGCGTGCTAGAACAACGTATGATAGATAAGTGCGGGCACAGTATGGTGTGAAATCGTAGGTCACTCGCGAGATCCATAGCGATGCGCATCGTGAGATAACGCGGGTTCGGAGTCGGTTAAATAACGGGATTTGTGTGACTTTTATTAATTGACGTACTCCATGTGAATGAACATATTTTATCACCTGATGATGTGACTATAAGTTTCGAAACGCGTTGTGTATAAAATATAAAAAAAAGAAGTTGCAAGGAAAGAAACCTGGATGCACAAGGTAAATTTAACAATTTAATTGTACATCCAACTTGGAGACAACAACAAGTACGAGGGGGGACCCAAAAGTAACGAGAATTTTTCTCTGGCAGTTGGTAGAACGCTAGTTCCGACTTCTCCCGCTAGGTGCCTTCACTAGACACCATTTTGTATCAGTTGCCCTAGCGGCATTGTTGTGGAAACATTAGCGTGGTCAGTGTGACTATTTTTTGTAAGCGCTGTTTCACGTTTTCGGCGATTTGTCAATGGCAGACATTAAATACCAACGTGCTAACATCAGGTTCTGTTTCCTGTTAGGGAAATCAGCAGCAGAAACTGTCGCAATGCTTCGGACGGCTTATGGGGAGGAAGCTTTGAGCCAGGCAAGGATTTACGAGTGGTTTACTCGTTTTAAAAGTGGTCAAATGTCAATTGAAGACGAACCACGACCGGGACGTCCCTCGACTTCCAAAACGGACGAAAACATTGAAAAAGTCCGTGTTGCGATCATGTTTGATCGTCGTAGAACAATCGATGAATTGGAGGAAATGATTGGAATATCCTGGAGTTCATGCCAACGAATTTTGACTGAAGATGAAACGTGTTGCAGCAAAATTCGTTCCGCGTGTTCTTTCTTGTAGACTCAAAATCCTTGCCTGGCTCAAAATATCTTGTAGTCTTTCATTCAAGTCAAAAACTTGTAATACTTCTCTTACAGCCTCATTCTGTGTACGGGCAAATTCACACCACCTTTTAACTTCTTCGTAATGAATTTCCGAGGTCAGTATTTTACCGTCTAGTTTCACGCTTGTTGTCTATAATTCACACCCGTAGGACAGTACAGGGACCGTCATAATTTTGTAAAACTTTAATTTTGTATCTCGACGTACCTTGTTTCTAAAATTACGATTGATTGTCCCACAGATTATTTGGCACTTACCTAACTTAATTATAACCTAATCATAATTCCTGTCATAGCCAATTAAGATATAATCATAGCCCATCATTTTTCTGATAATTAAAGTGACTCACCTGATCTAGAATTCGATCTCTAATTCGAATTTCTGTATTCTGCACTTTTTTTGTATTAAGAGGTTATAGTCACGTAACCCTTCATGGAACTCTCATACGCAAATGCTGGCTGTTTTTTTTGTTTTTTTTTTTTGAGGCATTTTTACTCCTTTCTTCTACTGCGTTATAAATGTCCTCAACTAAACGTAATTATCTAACTTAACTTAACACTTAAATTGATAAGCTAACTTAAAATACTAAAAAGAAAAGCAATAATATACTTCGTAGGCTTACACGGTCGGAGTCAACGTTGTTAAAATTCTTTCCCGCGCTGATTGGCCGTGGTCCATTGTTTCTAACTAAAACAGACGTTTCGATAGTATCATCGACTGCCATCATCAGTGTAAAATTCGAGCTTTAGTTAGGAACAATGGACCACGGCCAAACAGCCCGGAAATGAATTTAAAAAGCAGTAATCTTGGGGCTTAGGGGGATGCGGCACGTAATTTAACGATTCAGTGAAGAAAGGTCATCTAGCCTCTGTGCATTCCAACTCCACTCTCACCTACACTAGGTGGGCCCTGTTACGCCGAGTAACCTGTTCCAAGATCGCGGTAAACAATCTCTTCAGCGGAGTGGGTCAATAATGTTCTAGCGACCAAGCCCGCAGACTCTGTGGATCCTCAGCAAGAACGACCGTTGCTCCGACGTGACTCTCAGCAGGATCTACAATGCGTGTCTATGCCCCATGCACACTCGTTCCTGCTAACAGCCGACCCCGCCCGACTGAAACCCTATAGGATAACAGATCGGCGAGCGCTCCGCCTAATTTACCGTCGCCCCCTCACAAAAACCAGCGAACATTTTTTTTATTCCTTAAATAGACAGTTCCCAGCCTTTATTCCTTCCTACACAAATTACACCAGAAATATGACAAGTCTGTAAAAGCCCCTGCCTCTCCTCTAATCCACAGCAGCTTGTGTCAACGGAGCCACCAACAATACACAAAGCCCCTCCTTCCTTATTAACCGCTAACTGACACGAGGTGTGCGTCAGTAAAATCACAGTACTATGGCCATAGTAAAAAGCCTCTGCTATAGTAAAGAACTCTTCTGCCACAGTACTGTGGTTTTACTGACGCACACCTTGTCAGTCGTTTAAAACCGTTTCACTGAAGATGGCCTCCAGAGATGAGGCCGAAACGTCTTATTATAACATCCATCAGCATGAGAATTATAGTAGACCACGGCCTTACAGCCCGGGGATTATAATAGACCACGACCTTACAGCCCGGGGATTATAATAGACCACGACCTTACAGCCCGGGGATTATAATAGACCACAGCCTTACAGCCCGGGGATTATAGTAGACCACAGCCTTACAGCCCGGGGATTATAGTAGACCACGGCCTTACAGCCCGGGGATTATAGTAGACCGCGGCCTTACAGCCCGGGGATTATAGTAGACCGCGGCCTTACAGCCCGGGGATTATAGTAGACCACGGCCTTACAGCCCGGGGATTATAGTAGACCACAGCCTTACAGCCCGGGGATTATAGTAGACCACGGCCTTACAGCCCGGGGATTATAGTATACCACGGCCTTTCAGCCCGGGGATTATAATAGACCACGACCTTACAGCCCGGGGATTATAATAGACCACGACCTTACAGCCCGGGGATTATAGTAGACCACAGCCTTACAGCCCGGGGATTATAGTAGACCACGGCCTTACAGCCCGGGGATTATAGTAGACCACGGCCTTACAGCCCGGGGATTATAGTAGACCGCGGCCTTACAGCCCGGGGATTATAGTAGACCACGGCCTTACAGCCCGGGGATTATAGTAGACCACGGCCTTACAGCCCGGGGATTATAGTAGACCGCGGCCTTACAGCCCGGGGATTATAGTAGACCGCGGCCTTACAGCCCGGGGATTATAGTAGACCACGACCTTACAGCCCGGGGATTATAATAGACCACGACCTTACAGCCCGGGGATTATAATAGACCACAGCCTTACAGCCCGGGGATTATAGTAGACCACAGCCTTACAGCCCGGGGATTATAGTAGACCGCGGCCTTACAGCCCGGGGATTATAGTAGACCACGACCTTACAGCCCGGGGATTATAGTAGACCACGGCTTTACAGCCCGGAGATTATAGTAGACCGCGGCCTTACAGCCCGGGGATTATAGTAGACCACGGCCTTACAGCCCGGGGATTATAGTAGACCACGGCCTTACAGCCCGGGGATTATAGTAGACCACGACCTTACAGCCCGGGGATAGTTATGACACCGGCCGTAAATACGGTTCAGCTACTGTTAAAATTGTTTTCGCTATGCGTCAAATCTAAATGAAATAATAAAAAATGCCCTTCTATACATTTTGAATAAGGACCCAAAATTATTATAAAATGGGAAGAATCAACGTCCCAGGTGTGACGCAGTAACAGCAGACATTATTAAAGGTATTGTTACGCTATTGCAGAACGTCCTACATGTATCTCGGCTATCACGGCAGAGCCCAGCTGTAATCTGTGTGTGCGTACAAATTGCTGCTACTTTGAGATGAAATTCAGACACTTTTCATACTTCTCACCGGGGCTGTTCCAGACTTCACCGGTCCGCGCGCACTGTGTTCAAGGCCGCAAGCAATTACACTCTAGTGTTTTCTAGTAGTGTTGACGCGTATTGTGGATTACTCTGGAACACTTGTGCTATCTATATTTAAACATCGACAGCTGCCGCTTTGTTTCAGTTTAAGTGGCGATTTGTTCAGGTGAGTTTCCAGTTTTTGTCGGGCGATTTACACAGTGCGTCTCAAGTGGTGTATTAGTGATTATAGTGCGGAACTCTTTATAGTTGACGTTATTATTTGTGTGGACAGATTAACTTGAATTATTGTACGAGTATAATCTTGTTGAATAACTTGTCGATTTCAAACTGTTAATTGAGATTAATTAAAGCTGGTGATTAGTGACTTCATTGGTGTCTTGTATTTTGTTTTCCACTGTACCATACGACGACAAGGAGTCCGTCGTAACAGTTTGGTTTTTATCGTAAGAGAAATTATAGAAGACGCTGAAGAATAATTAGGCATGAAGTTGTAATTTTTTTTAATGCCGGCAACATGATTTAAAAACTGAACTAGATGATAACGGACGGAGAGAATAGAAATTTAATCTAAAAAGCGTTGCTTATCTCAGCAAAAGCGACTACTTTCCGTGAGCGGTAAAGTTTTTATTTTTTCTTTCTTTTTCTAGAGTACTCCCGTTTAAATGGTCTTTACATTACCCGAGGGAATTCAGTTGATGAGCCATTCCGTTTTATAGTGTACTTTCCGCCCCAAAATCTTATACCCCTGGCCTTAAAAGTGCTCCGCTCGTTTTCCGTAACTCGTTCGTTTGAATCACTCGACGGCGGCGCTGCTGATCGTTGAAAATAACGACACGAGAAAACTGAGAAAATCTAACGGCGCTCTGAGTGAAACCTGAGAGACCCTTACGCGCGCCCCCTCCTCGACTCCCACCCGACTGGAGTAAAAATCGATTTAAACGGTTCCGTCAGAAAATAATGCGCGCACAGTGAAAAAACTGTATCCAACGAGTATGATGAAGGCGGATAATACTTATTAAAATCATAATAATAATAATAATATTACTAACGCTTATCACTCTATTACAATTATTAACTTTCTGCTCTCGTAGACACATTCAAAATTTGAATATACACATTCATTTTTAAGATTTAAAATCTTCATAAGCCCCCTTTACTACATTTCTTTCACTTTTGTAAGCTTAGTACAAATAGGAAGTAGGGCATATTATGTCCTCCGCCTACCTTGACGCATCTCTGTCGCCTCCTTGCAGCTTTGGCGACCTGCGTTACTCGTCCCTGTCTTGGCGGCCCTCATGTATTAACTTATTGCATTTTCATCAGACACTTCCTTTATCTATATGACCACACACTACACACACAAAACTCTACTTCCAATGTGCCCCCATCTTCTTCGCTTCCGGCCTGCACTGGCGTGCGTCTCCCCACATCCTCCCATTCGGCTGAAGGTGGCTTGCCTCAGATCAGTCCGAGACTTGTCCTTCTGTACAAGTCTCAAACAGCATGAAAAAAAATGATGTTAACTGTACTATATGCTAAAATTATGCTAACATGTACCATATAAGGGAATAAAACATCTTGAGGTAAAGAATTTATAAATATTAAATAAATTATATATGCATCAAGAAATAGACTGTAGCAAAAAGTGTTTAAAAAAATTAAAATATATAAAATACTTATCAGACCGTTTGTTACTTATGGAGGCGACACATGGAAATTAACAAGAAAGGAACAATAAACACTAAGAAAGTTGGAAAGAAAGATTGAAAGACGTGTTTATGGCCCGGTTAAAGAAAATGGTAAATGTAGAATAAGAAAATAGATTAGCTGTTGAATCATGAGGACATTGTATGATCCGTAAAGGCTCAACGAATAAAATGGCTAGGTCACATAGAGCGGATGGATGAACAGCGAACGCTAATCAAAATCTTGAAGGCGTAGGTCTATAAAAGCAGAAAGAGGGGCCGACCTAGGATAAGATGGTTGGACGATGTGCTAGAAGAATGGATGTGAGTGGTTACACTAAGATGGCAATGGACAGGAGAATTTGGAGAAAATTGGTGTTGGAAGCCAGGGCTCACGTTGGACTGTAATGCTGAAGAAGATGAAGAAGAGGTTTGGCGTACACGTAAAAACACACTATATTGAATTAAGAATAAACAAAGACAACTTCTAAATAAAATTTGTATAGAACTTAGTTATGAAGAAAATCGATGCGAATTATATCAGTTAAAAATAAATATATTTTTTATAAATTAAACTCTACTTTTAAAAACAAAACGTGGCAGAAAATATAACTGAGCCACAAAAAACGTAACCCATTTTAGTTAGTCAGAGGTGGAAAAGTTTGCTCAAAATAATGAAAATAAAAATTTCAGTAGATAAAACGAGTTTACTGAAAACTCAGAAACATCATCTGAAAATTGAATTGAATATATTTTTTGTTGTTGTTTGACTAATGTTTACATTCAAATGTGCAAACGGAAGGGGGGGGGGGCAGAACTCGTAGAAAAACGCAGAATTTTACTGGCGGATTGCAGTTGTAAAAGTCGCTTAATGTTATTCTAATCAGATGGTTTTTAGTGATTACCATTTCTGTTACCAGCAGTAATGATAGATGGAGCCACCTCGCCGCAGGGCTGAATTGCAGATACATAAAGCGTTCTTCAGTCAGTACTGAGCCAACCAGAAAACCCCATATACAACTCATTAAGGCCTCTTCTCACAACCCCATTGTATCATTACAAAACTGTAACATTAACATTTTATTTATTGTTTTTCTTTATTAATATTTTTTGCCTTCCTCTCTGTTCGTCTGCTAACGCTTACGTTTAACCTTTCTTCAAATGAAATGCGGTAATTTGTAATTCATATCAGGCGATGCACAGTGATGCGTTTAGCCATAAACATTTTAATTTTCCGTCTTTGAGGAATTTATTTTCCATTTTTCAGTCGTTGTCCTTGGGACAGGAAGAAGAAGAAGCCTACTACATTTCTTTCACTGTCAGATGTTTTGGCACGCTTACCTTAAAAACATGCTGTTCAGATAATTTTCTTTTTATTGAATTTAATTGTATTCTCTTAAGAGAATGATAAGTAGTAAATTACAATTGGATTCTGTTATAATAAAAGTACAGAAGAAGTGTTACAGGCCCGCTGTTTTAGACGTGGCATGACTTGTGACGTAAATCAAGGTGCTGATCGTAAGCCGGGCGAGTTTCAGTCAATATGTGGAAAAATCCGTCAAGCGTTATCCGAGGAAAACAAAGAGTGAGGATCGAGTAACACTTTATAAGGTATCGGTTGTGCCAGCGCCGGCTCATGAGGAGAAGCAAGGAAGGCTAAGCCTCTCCAGTGAAATTTAGAGAAATATTCAAAATAAACAACTAGTAATGGGCTCTATATTTTTTATTGTAACTGAACTCGTAATCAATCTGTAATCACAATTTGGCTTTAAGTTATCTGATTAGTTACAAAAAACTTTTTAATCGCGCGTTATCAATAGCGCAAAATAGCAGCAGAGGCAGGGATCTGAGTAGTCGCCGTAATACTCGTACAGGTACGTGAGAACTGTGCCTGACTGGTTGGGGGTGGGGGGGGGGGGGACGCTAGTGCATCTGTAACCGTACTTGGGCGGCAACGAGTGAATTAGCCTCTCGGCACGGATTAATGTGGTTTGTGTTCTGTTAGTTTTACACAGTCTTTACGTTCTCGCGCTCCTTGTGTGTGTATGTTTATTATTTACCTCTTCTTGGCGTGCGTTTGTGATCTCTACTACGAGGATAAAATGGATTTAGCAGAAGAAAATGAAAGTCACATTGCGGTATTGAACAAATGCATTATTACAGTACAACACTACTGAATAAACAATTTTCCCGGTTGAAATGACTTTGAGAGGAATGAAATACTGAAAACTGATGGACATACAACAAAATGTTTATTTCTGAAAAGGCAGAAAAACAAATCTACTGCTTTCCAGTCGTCATTGTACACCCAACATAAATGGCTATGCGGCAGTGGAGTAAATTAGAAGTTATTCTGCTGGCTCTGCTTACTGTTAAGCACAGAATGACTGGGTCTGCTGAAGGCTTTCAGGTAAATTTATCACAGCTTTCAAACGCTGTAAAGATCAGATAGCTCTATCATAGTTAAGAGTGAAATAA
The DNA here is from genome assembly GCA_034769895.1 of Magicicada septendecula. Classification (NCBI taxonomy): domain Eukaryota; kingdom Metazoa; phylum Arthropoda; class Insecta; order Hemiptera; family Cicadidae; genus Magicicada; species Magicicada septendecula. The sequence continues at coordinate 1,422,829,654 of CM068367.1, read as the reverse complement.
CGTGTGTCGGGAGGGGGGGGGGTGCTATGACAGCGCGGCTCAAGTGACTCTCTCGTAGCCTCCCTTTCGTCAGGACACACCGCGGCCGCCACTAGGTTGTGCCAATATTGTTGTGTGGCTCTGAAACTTATTCCGGTGAAGAAACGTCTGAGAAGGATACAGGCGTTCGAGATAACATTCTTGCAACCTAAGTATCCAAGATCACGTTGCTAAAAACAAAGAGAGTTGAATTGTTTATCTAACTAGGATGCCAGATGGCAGGTTGCCTAAGGACATTTAGCAATACAAACAATACCTATGGACCGTTGGTAGCAGTGTATGTATTTTCCTTGGGATCGCAACAGGCGATTTGCTTATTTCCTGATGGAAGGAAATGAAGAATTTAATTGGTATTACAATCTACCCAGTATCCTTACCATATAATTTTATAAATATTCCATTATAAATAATTTCTGTACACACACAGAGTATTATTTCTACCCATGGGCTCCCCTATATCAGGTATACTAGCCGAAATATTCTTACATACCATAGAACAAGAACACATATTAAACAATAACAAATATACCAACAAAATAATATATTGGCACAGATACGTTGATGACATTTTAATCCTATACAACGGCAACAAAAGACAAATTGAAAATTTCCACAAATACATTAACACTATACATCAAAAATTAAAATTCACACTTGAATTAGAACAAAACATTAGCATAAACTTTCTGGACATTACAATTACCAAAACAAACAACACACACACATACAAAATATACAGAAAACCCACCACAACAGACATGGTCATACATAACTCTTCCAACCACCCAACTCAACACAATTAAATATATAGCAGTCAAAAATGGATACAATCCCGATTTAATAAACAAACTACACAAACGCATCCTAAACACAAAAAGTAAAACACATAAAACCAACAGCACACAACCCAGTAAATACATCACACTCACATACTACAATTCCAACACACACAAAATTGCTAACACATTTAGGAAACACAATTATACAGTAGCCTACAGAACTAACAACACCATCATGAAACACATAAATAATACTAACAAAGACACAGACACATACAGCAAAACAGGGGTTTATAAATTAAACTGCAATGACTATCACCAGTTCTACATCGGCCAGTCGGGAAGATCTTTTTCCTCTAGATATTCTGAACATTTAAAAGCCCTCACCACAAACTACATACATTCCACATTTGCCACACATTTACAAAACGAAAACCACAGTTACACAAACATAGAGCACAACATGGAAATACTACACTACTTGCCTAAAAGTAGAAAACTAAACACAGCAGAACAATTTGAAATATACAGATATCACACACTACAACCAAACAACATATTAAACGAACAACTACATTATAGATCACACATACTTTTCGATACACTGATTCCAACACAAAATTCGAATTCCAGCGCCAATTCCCTCCCACCAGCAACCCCCACCACACACACCTACATCCCATAACCGTTACTGTACAGACATTCAGTATTTAAATTTAAATCCCATTGAAGAAGACGAATACCACGTCGAAACGTCTGGGTAACAAAACCAAAAAGTAAGTGTTCATAGTGGAAGTTTAATATATTATATATATATATATATATATATATATATATATACACAATATTATTTCTCGTTTCCAAAAGTATGAAAAGTTAATTATATTTTTTTTTCAATAATCCACCCACTGTGGACTAAGTTTAGTTCAACTGGTTCCTCCCTTCTTCTCCTCTCCGACATCTCCTTCATTCTTGATCGATATCTCTCCCTGCTTTCATCAGTCCAGATGGCACCTGTCCTTTTTCTTGGGGTTTTCCTGAAAACCTTGGGCATTTTTTAATTAATTTTTGAGTTGCAAGCATTCTTAAATGTCTTCTTGAGTAATCTGGAGTTCTTCTATGTTTGTTTCTATTTCTTTGAACCACGTATTGGACATTTTAAGGTTTTGGAAATAGTTAAAAAGCTTGCCTGTCAGGCTGTCAGGATTCATTCTTTGAACATGTCAGTAGAAAATTAATTATTCTTTTTCTAATTACGTCTGTGATTTTCCCAACGTGTGTACAGCTCATTATTGTGGCGTCTTCTGTACTGTTCTCCATCTTTTATTGATCCTAAGATTTTCCTTAATATTTTCCTTTCCGGGACTTCCAGTTCTTCCATCATCATTTTCTTGTTCAGAGTCAGACACTCAGATGCATAAAGTGTTTCCGGGCGAATTACTGTTGAATAATGCCTAAGTTTGGCATTAATGGATTTTGATATCTTGTTACGTGTGTCCTTGGTTAAATGGTAAGCAACTTTCGTCTTATTAACTCGTGCTTTAATGGCTTCATCCTCTGAGACATTATGTCCAATAACTTCTCCAAGGTACTTGAATTAGTCAGCTCCATAGATTTTCCCGTATCGAGTTTTCATTTTCTTGGATATTGTCTTGATGTTTGTCATGAACTTGTTTTTTTTTTCTCAAAAGAAATTTGTAAACCCACTCTTTTGGCTTGTTCTGTCAGCAGTTCCACATGTATAAAGTTGTTTATTGTTTTATATATTATTAAGTTTTTTTGAAATGGTTCAACCTAACCTAACAAAAACTAAAACACGTTGCCAAAATTTAGTATTTAATTTGTTTGGTACACTGAACATTTCTTTTGCAGATATGATTACAAATGAAATTTTTACTGCACCAATATTCTTTTTACCAAATTACAGCAAATATCCATCATTACTTATGACACATGTATCCTCAGAAATTCTACATTGCGAAAGCAAATGAAACAACTCATACGAAAAGGGTTTTTACTTTATTAATGGTCAACCAACACATACCAACAGTCCTGTGCGGTCGTAGTGTGACAATTTACTTACGTTCATCTTTTGCGATCTGACACTTTTCTTGTCTGCTTTAGGGCGTAACAATTCGGATATTTTTCTAGATACTAAAACGGTGTGGAAAATTAAATTCAGCCTTTTTTAAGCAAGTTAATCGATGCAACGTCAGTCTGCGCGAGTTGTTACATAAATCTAAGCTTATCCTCACGTACACGTGTATTCGCTTGACATAAACATTTTCCTTACCAAATAATCGAATACGTAAACCGCAAGGCTATTAAAGTTAAATCCGGCCGCGGGGCTACGACGTCTAGAGTGCATCACGCTTCTCAGCTTGCGTCATTGCGGCCTTATCGATCGCTATCGATATCTCGATGCTTTCCCACGTCTTGTGTCTGAGCGTATTCGTTTTGATACTCACTTCACTCTACAGATAAGCGTATGTGTGTTGACAAATGCTGTTTTCGATACAGCAATAAGTACCATATGGTTTTGCCATCAGTTTCTTTGTATAAAATTTTTGGTAGACGTAAGTTGCAAGAATACAATGACGTAACTCTGAATTTGTATGACTAACCATACTCTGGTTGACTCGTCAATATGGTGTTCGATTTACAATCTTGCGTATTCCGAAATCAATTTGTGAAAGTAACTTTTAAATTAATGTAAATTTTTACATAAAACTGTCCACTAACATACACAATGAAAAAATATGATTAATATGAATTTACATAATACCAAATTCACTAGATTAATTTATATCTGATGTTGATAAAATAACAAGCAACATTTTTGCATATATGAATATTATTATGAATTATAGGATCATATAAATATTATATAATATTATTATAGGATTTTATTTAAATATTTTAATGTATTCAGCCGATCTTGTGATCATCCAAGAGAACGAAAATGACCTCCAAAGGTCGTTGTTTTATCTTACTAACATTTTAACTGATTACAATCAAGCCATTTCCTTATCCAAAACAAAAGTTATGGCTTTTCTGGGGCAAATCATATTAGAACAAAGATTGTCATACAAGACTCGCCAATAGAACAGGTGCCAGATTTCAAGTATCTAGGGTGCAGCATCACAAACCAAGATGAGAAGGAGGTTGAAAGCAAAATTAGTCTCTTCCAGTCGCTTTGTGGCTGTGTCGTTAAACATTTAAAGAAGAAAACAAGAAAAGAGACCCAATTGAAATATTATAATGAAATGGTCATGCCTCAAGTACTGTATGGTAGTGAGACTTGGATTAGAAAGGCCAAAGATATATCTAGAATACAAGGAGCGGAAATGAGGTTCTTGAGGGCTGTAAAGGGTTGTAACAGGAGACATCTTACCAGAAATGATCATATTAGAATGAAGCTAGGCATAGCTGAAAACTTAAATGGGAAAATCTCTCGGTACAAAACAGAGCAGCGGTTACAGAGAGAATGGATCCAACTAGATTTCCAAAAAGAGTCCTTGCCTATCATCCAAGGGGGGAAGAGAAGTGTGGGTAGACCCCTAAACGATGGTTGTATAACTTCCATTGAGACTGGAGTAGGCTACTAGCCTAAGCCGTAAACGATGGTTGTATGACTTCCATTGAGACTGGAGCAGGCTACTAGCCTAAGCCGTAAACGATGGTTGTATGACTTCCATTGAGACTGGAGCAGGCTGCTAGCCTAAGCCGTAAACGATGGTTGGATGACTTCCATTGAGACTGGAGCAGGCTACTAGCCTAAGCCGTAAACGATGGTTGGATGACTTCCATTGAGACTGGAGCAGGCTGCTAGCCTAAGCCGTAAACGATGGTTGTATGACTTTCATTGAGGCTGGAGCAGGTACTAGCCTAAGCCGTAAACGATGGTTGGATGGCTTCCATTGAGACTGGAGCAGGCTGCTAGCCTCAGCCGTAAACGATGGTTGTATGGCTTCCATTGAGACTGGAGCAGGCTGCTAGCCTAAGCCGTAAACGATGGTTGTATGGCTTCCATTGAGACTGGAGCAGGTACTAGCCTAAGTCGTAAGTAAATGATGGTTGGATGACTTCCATTGAGACTGGAGCAGGCTGCTAGCCTAAGCCGTAAACGATGGTTGGATGACTTCCATTGAGACTGGAGCAGGCTGCTAGCCTAAGCCGTAAACGATGGTTGTATGACTTCCATTGAGACTGGAGCAGGCTGCTAGCCTAAGCCGTAAACGATGGTTGTATGACTTCCATTGAGACTGGAGCAGGCTACTAGCCTAAGCCGTAAACGATGGTTGGATGGCTTACATTGAGACTGGGGCAGGCTGCTAGCCTAAGCCGTAAACGATGGTTGTATGGCTTCCATTGAGACTGGAGCAGGCTGCTAGCCTAAGCCGTAAACGATGGTTGGATGACTTCCATTGAGACTGGAGCAGGCTGCTAGCCTAAGCCGTAAACGATGGTTGGATGACTTCCATTGAGACTGGAGCAGGCTGCTAGCCTAAGCCGTAAACGATGGTTGTATGGCTTCCATTGAGACTGGAGCAGGCTGCTAGCCTAAGCCGTAAACGATGGTTGGATGGCTTCCATTGAGACTGGAGCAGGCTGCTAGCCTAAGCCGTAAACGATGGTTGGATGACTTCCATTGAGACTGGAGCAGGCTGCTAGCCTAAGCCGTAAACGACGGTTGTATGGCTTCCATTGAGACTGGAGCAGGCTGCTAGCCTAAGCCGTAAACGATGGTTGTATGGCTTCCATTGAGACTGGAGCAGGCTGCTAGCCTAAGCCGTAAACGATGGCGACGACGATGAATTATTATGTAAGATTTATTTCTTCAGCTGTCATTGCCTTCCTCCTTCCCTTAACTATAAAGTCTCTCTCTCTCTCTCTCTCTATACATTTTCATGTTCAAGGTCCCTATCTTATCATGGCTTATTCATTTCGTCTCTCCAGGACTTTCTTCTTATTGTTCTTCTTCCCACACACGGCTCCATGATTTTGGGCTCTCTTCTAACATGTACCCGCTCATCCCCTTCTTATGTCATCCCCTTTTCCTCAGTGAAGCTTAATGTATCCTCTTGTATTCCAGTTCTTCTGTAAGCTCCTCGTTAGTAATCCTATCCAACCTTTTGAGACGTCTTGAGGAGGCACATGTCCTTGCTCCCCCTTGAATCAGCTGATGTGTCCCATGTACCCATAGTACACCGTCGTCGTCGTCGTCGTCGTAATCGTCGTACGTCATTAACAGCAACATCGAAGAAACCATCAAGAGGAGATCTGCTTAGTATGCGACATCCACCCTATGTCTTCTCGCCTTTCATAACTTCTACAACGCCTGCCTTGTAAGTACAGTAGAAATGTGGAAATTGTATTGAAAGTTTGTCTGTATACAAACTGCTACTCTAAAATGAAGAGCTGTTTACAACAGCCAAAAGTCAACGGGAAGCCATAGCAACAACCAACCTGAACACAAGTGTACCACAAGATTAAAAATTAAGGTGGGCAAAATATTTGATGCCCAAAACATGTTCCAAGTAAGAAAATAATATATTATATTGATGGAAAACTAGTAGTTAATATTCAATTATATTGTTACACAATATGGAACGTTTTCGTACTATGGAGAACGTTGTTCGGTTACCCTAGCAGAGCCCAGCTGTAGTGTTTGTATGCGTCAACAATCGAGGCTGTTCCAGACTGCACCGGTCCGCGCACTGTACTCAAGGCCAAGACACACTGTTTCTAGTGAATTCGAGAGCGCCTGTAATAGGCACTTGTTTAACACGTCATCCAAAAAGTGACAGATTATTCTGGCATCTCAGCGGGGTATAAATATAAACATGCAGCGACGGTCAGTTCAGTTGATGTCGGGCGAGTTACTGGGTGCATCAGAAGTGGTTATTAGTGAAAAGTGATTATTGTGCGGTACTCTATTAGTTGACATTATTATTGCGTGTGGACAAATTTTACTTTAATTGTTGTATGAGCATAATCTTGTTTAATAACTTGTTCATTACGAACTGTTCTTCTTCTTCTATGGCGTCACAGTTCGAAGTCGAAACATAGTCTCCATAATCATCCGCCTACATTTTTCCCTGTCCTTGTCGATCGATGTTCATCGTTTTATTTTAAGTAATGTATCAGCATCCTTCGCCACTGCGTCAATCCAGCGATGCTTGGGTCTTCCGACACTGATTTTCTGTCAGGGTTTGCTCCCTTAGCCTTTGAAGGTACCTCTTCATCGCAAGGCAGCGATTCTCTCTATTTACCCCAGGGAGAATGGGTTGCCTCTTCCGCCTTTTGCGCCATACCGTCGGCTCCCTACTCTGTCGGATCCTCCGCTGAGGTATTACAAACTGTTATTTGTGATTAATTAAAGCTTGCGATTAGTGACTTAATTGGTGTCTGTTTCTGTTTTCCACTGTAACCATTCGACGATCAGTGATACCGTCGTAAATATATATATATGTGTATTACATATTGCAATGGAACATCGCAGAAAGGGTATTTTTAGCTTGGACTACATGCTTTTATACCAATTTATGACGTTATAGACATGTTGAAAACTGATTTTGTTTAAATTTTGTAAAATAGCTATAAGTTTTGAATTAAGAAATGGGTAAATAACTGTTATATGTCAAAATGCTCATAAATTTATTTTCTGTTATGTTAAGTGCGAATTTAGTGCGCGAGTGCGCGTGTTATTCGTATTTACATGAATAACTCTGGTTTAAATTAACGTAGTGAATTGAGACTTGGACAGCTCATGCTTGTAAATTAACGCTACATTTTTCTAATGTCAAAGACTCGAAACATATTATTTTAATATGTATTTTTTAACAGAGTTCATCTTTCTAAAGAATCCTTATCTTCTAAAATTTATAAAACTTTTTGATAAAATCTATACCTGCTTTTGCAGACTTCAGCAATTTTGATCAGGACTTCTATCTATCAGTTTACCCATCGATCACGTGCTAGGGGTTTTGACCAATCAGAGGCCACCATTTTCAGTCAGTTTGGGTCTTCGCGAAGGAAGTTTCAGTCAGTTCCACCTACCAGCTCGACCTTAACAGACGTTCTCTCTGTGCGAGTTTTTCGTATCAGTAAATACGTTTCTATGTAAGGGTACGGAATCTTAGCAACGAGTTGCCCGTTTGCTAAAATCATATTGGGTACTAGAACTCAAATAATAAAATAAAATTATTAATTTAAATAGTGCTATTCTCGCGAGAGTCAAGATTTCCTCTTAGGGCAGGTGTGTTTACCGGAATGTATCCGTGTGAACGCGAGGACACATCAAGACTCGGGAAGGTGTACGTACAATACACCGAAACTACATTAATTTAAATTAAAACCCATTATCGAGCCCTGAGTAAAGAGATAAACGATATCGGTGTATCGGCGTGCGTGCGTGTGAGCGGAGTGTCCACGTGTCATCAGAGCAGCAGATTGCAGCAGGCAGCGAGAGGTGGCAGTGCAACGGTTCAACGGTGTCATAAAAGGAATTCAACGACCAAGTAAATAGACATTTAAGGAAAGAAACTTTAAAAATCATTAATAGACATTATTAATTTAGAATAAATAATTTTGTTCAACCACAGACCATTTTTAAATTTGTTTAAAATATATACCTTACTCCAGATAAAAGACTCTATTATTATTGTGTTTTTAATACTATGCCTTATATATGTTTTGTTGCAATATATATACATACATATATATATATATATATGTACATACACATATAATTATATATAAATAAAACGCAGGTTGTAGTTTAGTTCAGACACATTATAATGCCAACGTAGTGGTGGAGGTTATTGCTTCAACGCCCACAGAAGACGACGACGAGAAGAAATTTCAAACGGCACTCTCGCGTGTAAATGTGTCACACAAATGTATATAGCCTAAGTATATATTATTAAGTACTGTACGTAGTAATGGCGTCGTGTACTACACCTACTATTGGCGCAATTTATGTCTTCATTCTGTATGCATTACACACGCTTTAAATTATTACATTCTACGCGTACATACGTACATAAGCTACATTTGAAATCGCCTCCAGGTTTTTGCGTGCCTTGCAATGGCAATTCAGAACTAATCATACAACAATATCGGACGTGTGTGTGTGTGTTTGTGAGTCTACGACAATGACGGATCGTTGTAGCGGGCCGGTAATTTGAGAGAGTGAGAGAGAGAGAGAGAGAGAGAGAGAGAGAGAGAGAGAGAGAGAGAGAGAGAGAGAGAGAACGAGAGGGCAACACAGGTTTTGCTAACAGTTCAAGCCCACGTTAAGCACCGGTACATACCTACTATGTGTTCAGTTTTCATCGTTACAAAAAATAATGTGGTCAAACGGTTTGACAAACGATCAGAAATTCCTATTATTAAGTTGCTCTTGTTATTAGATTAACAAGATAATACTTATGCTCGCTAATTAACCCTGTTCACTGTCCCATAAACGTAATCTTTGCAACAGCGTACGCACCGTTGTTTTATGCAGGGGCGAATTAGAAGCCCGTGGTGCCCTATGGCTGGTCAGACTGGTGCCCCCCCCAATTCAAAATTCAACCTTTTATCCAATATTTAGAGTGATAAATGGCATACACGATTTCGAAAGTTAACAATTATTTTATATTAAACTCTCAAATTACAACAAATGTTTAGCTAAATAGTGATCACAATGAGCATAGTAGTACTAAAGCTTACAAAATATTAATGGATCCTACTTTTTTTTTGACTTAACAAAGCCTTGTATAATTTCTTCTAAATCGAGCGATTCAAATATCTCGCTTTCAACAATCAGCCTTGCTAACGAAGATAGTCTCTCATCTCCCATAGCTGAAGTCGAAATATCTTTAATGCGTTTTAATACAGAAAATGATCGTTCAGATTAGCAGTTAGCTATTAGAATCGTCAAAAGCAGACGAAAAGCAATGTATATATTGGGAAATACATCAGTCATTTTACAATCAGTTTAATACTTTGAGCGGACAAACTGTAGTAGCATGGAATCTATCATCTTCATTCGAACAATTTTTTCAACTTCGAGTGGTTTTTCAACTCGACATTCTCCATTGTTAATAACTGTGTAAGAAAAACCAATCAAGTGCGTGATGTGATCATAAGCTTTGCTTCGCTTAGTCAAGTCAGCTGGATGGTGCCCCCTCTGAAAGCTGAGGTCCTCGTGCCCGGTGCTGCAGCATACTCTAGCGTTATGGATAATCCAATATTAGTTTTATGGTTCTACCACCGCCATGTTTGGTTAAAACGGACATGCGGACCTCGCTGTTGTCTCATTGTCAGACTTCAAGGATTGCCTCTTCTTCTTATTATTATTCCGACTGTACAATGTTTACACATTTTCCGGAACCAAAGATTACAGAAGTGATTGAATTCTCATCTTCCACTGTTGCTTGTCCATCTAAAGATCTTCTCGTTCCATCAATATAATCTGAATTTCTTCTATCCAGGTGATACCAATGGATTAGGCTGCACTGACTGGAAACCATCTCATCCTCAGACCCGCCACACTACGATACCCTGTGGGTTTATAATTCAAGGAGAGTTTGGGAAGTTGATTCTTCCCAAGTGCTTACACCAGTTAGCCTTGTATTCCGTAATTCTATTCTGTAATTTAAAAATTTGTAATTCTCCCCTTATCTGTGCATTACTTATTCTGTCTCGTAACGTGCACCCTTAGACCAACCCGAAAATTTTCATTTCTGCTGATGTAACCTTCCCTGTGTCTCTCTGTGATAGTACCCGTGTCTCACTCCCATACAGCGCCACCGGTACAGCCATAGTCGTATAAAACTTAAGCTTAGTGTCTTTCCTAGTTTTGTATTTTATGGTTTTATGGGTTGTCCCACATATACGTTTAAATTTATTAAGTTTACTTTCGACATCACAATCAACTGCTGGTGATCAAAATTAATACATTTTGGATTAATCTTAATAGTATTTTTTGATGTGTGAGTGCGTAAGTAAATAAGTGTGTGTGTGTTTATTATATTATGTATATTTTTCAGTAGCATGGCATCCATGTAACCAAAACAAGTACTGGAAATAAGAGAAAATAATATTAATTATGTCACAGAATAAATACTTTAGTTATTGAATAATTTGAAATCCGAACAACATTAGTAGGGAAACTTGAAGAAAAGCGTAGCATTGCTTTCGAACTGCTGGGCACTTGCACCATCTTGTGTTGCCGGCTCAGACATCGGCAATGTTTTGCTGCGCGTGGTCATTGAGCTCGTAGTAGTTGTCACTGTACAAGCTTGAGGAGGAGGGGACACATTCGTCCACCCAGTGTGTTGCCGCTGTATAAACCGGCAAAACGCTCAGTTAGCAGCTGTGTTCGTTTTCGGAATCGACGTGCAGCAGTTACTACCTACCTATTTGTGTTTTGTTCGTTTAGTTATGTGTTTCTCTGTTTGTCTTTACTATTTTTAATTCGACTACTTGTCTTTTGTGTAATCTATTTCATTCTGTCAATCTATTTTATCCTGTGTAAGTACAATGAGAGTCAGATCCCGTTGAACCGGGACCCTCTTCTTCTCCCGGCGAATGATAGAAAATGCTCGGAAAAGAACACTTGGTACAAGAAAAAATTCTATTTCACTTTTAAGTTAAGTTTTAGGCATATCACAACCGGCAACAGATGTTATGTACCCACGCTACGCCACTGATCTGAACTAATAAATTCTGGGTAATAAATATAATGAATAAAACTTGAAATAAATCGTCGTCTGTTGACTAATGAAGTAGATGGTGGGTGGAAGTTTGTTTTAGTTTAAGTTTCAGGCCTATCACAACCGGCAACAAGTGGTAAGTACCCACGCCACGCCACTGTTATTACTTACAGTTTACTTGCTATTAACTTCGGTAATGACAAGTATGACCTTGCAAAATGGTTAAGTACCATTGGTTATCAATTTTCTAACACACGCGCGTGCGCGCACCGTTAACAGTTTATTTATTTATTTCTATAAAAAGGTAGAGGAATGCTTTTATTGCACTTAAATAAGTTACAAAAAAAACATATCTACACGCTTTCGCAAGTGTGAATATTGTATGATTAATGTACAGTACAATGGTTTGGGTGGAACAGCGATAAGTAATGTTCAAATTACAACACACAATTCATTGTGCGCTTAAATTGATAATGGATACACCTTTTATACATATGTTTATTGTGTATGTCTCACTTACGCTTACGCGCGCGCGCGCGATCAAACACCAATGTCAACCCCCGACCAGTTTCTTCGCGAACGCAGTAGCGGAATTACCAAGAACTCAGAACGGAAGGGATAATATTTTTCAAACGGTCTAGTCTTTTCCAGTGTTTGATTAATATTCTTACTCTTCTACTTTTTTTGAATATATGCTTCATCACTTGTCGCGGCAGCCTCTTCTCGTTCATTCAGTCCGCACGATCTTTCTGCTCTTTTCAATTTCCTTCAAGTTTTCACTCACTGAAATACGTAGTGATTATGTCAAACTAAAGGGATTAACCAAAGGGATTATACCAAAGGGATTACCGAACAGATCTCTAATTGGGTTTTATACGAGGGTAGGGTGAAAACTCCTCGACCTGGATACGAAAATTACCACTTTTCGATTAAAATTATATTATATAAAATATAAATTTTATGTAAATTTAAATATTTATATTTTATATTAAATATAAAATATTATATCACAAATTTCATTTATAATTTAGTTTCCGTGTTCGATAAAAAATTCGTGAATTGAGCTTAGAGCTGGGATGGGGGATGGATTGAATGTTTGATTAATGTTCAGTGGTCTAGTATCAATTTAATATCGCTTTGTTTTATTTTTTTTCAAAAGATTTATTAATTTTTTCGAATTAAGTACGGTACCGACTGAAAGTATAAGTGGTCATTTTTCAACAAGCCCACGAATATTATTCAGTTATGCGTTTCAAAAGTGTTGTGTTGGTAGCGACAGTAGTGGTGTTAGTAGTTGCCATGGTGACCGTAGCGGATGGTCTGAACCGTATACGGACGGCGTTACAGCTGGTGAGGAAACTGCGACCGCACGACAGCATCAACATACTGTGGATCACGGGACGCTTACAGAACGCAGGTAACGTACAGTTTGTCATCATCATCGTTCCGATCTCAAACATGCAAAGTCTACAGCTGGTCACTTCAGCGCTTCCTCGGACGTCCCCTCGGCTTAAAGTTCCAGAATTGTTCGGGATGCGGCAGTCATCCATTCGGCAAAGATGTTGCCACCGATTCAGCCGATACTGGGCAATCCTGTCGAGTACACTCATAATATTCAGTTCCTGCCGTATACCTGTTTTCTTCTATGCTCATGGTGAGTATAGCCTGCCACGTGCCTGAGGAATCTCATTTCAGCCGCTTGGATGCGACTGGCCTGGCCTTTCGTTAAAATCCAATTCTCAGACCCATAAAGAAGTGTGGGAAGGGCCACTACCTTGTAGAATTTTACGCGTGTTCCTTTACTTGCTGACTTAAGTGTTCGCCTAATGGTCCTGCACCTAAGGTTTGGACTTATGCAACTTATTCACAACGTCGTTGCTTGCATTATAAGACACACTATAGCCCAGGTATTAAATTAAAAGGTGTGGTCCTGTGCCTGTACTCTCCTTATTTTATTAATTTACAAATATATATATATATATGTGTGTGTGTGTTTAAATTTATGTACAGGTATTAAGTTGGCAATTTTAAATACCTGGGCTACGAAACATTTGTTTCAATTTTATTTTCTCAGTCGGTAATTGTTAAAAACGTCAGCTTATGACAGGGCTACACAAGCCGTTCTTCTGTAGTACTTTTACGACGATCGCGGTGATCACAGCGGAAATAAAATAACTAAACACCAGATGGATCGTTAATTACAGATTTAATAAACAAAGTGAAACATCTAATGAACCCTGGTATTAAGTTATCACGAGATAGATATTTCAAGAATGTACTGTTGTTTGCTGACGACTTGCTTGTACCTCAAAATACAGAATCTGATTTGCAAAAATCTGTTTTCAAGCTTCATCAGATTTGCAAACAATACAATATGTAAATCTCCACTATGAAATCAAAGGTAATGGCATTTCGAGGTTAGGAGCCAAAAAGGACAAAAATAATGTTTAGTGATCGAATTCTAGAACAGGTAAGCCACTTTAAGTATTTAGGAAATGATACTGGCTCTAATAGAAATTATGACATTGATGTTCATTTAGGCAAGTTCCAGACGATCTCTGGAACAATCAACTGTATTTTTAGACACAAGGTACGTCGAGATACAAAATTAAAGTTTTACAAAGTTGTGGCAGCCCCTGGACTGCCTATGAGTGTGAATTATGAAAAAAAAAACAAGACAGTAAAATAAAGGCCTCGAAATGGCGTCCTTAAGAGCAGTTAAAAGGTGTTCTAAACTTGACCGTATAAGAAACGAAGCCATAAGAGAAGAGTTACAGGTTTTTAACTTCAATGAAAAATTAAAAGATTACAAACAACGGCGGAAAGAACACTTAGAAAGAATGTCAGACTCCAGACTGGCCAAACAAATGTGGAAATACAAACCTATAGGACACAGGTGTGTGTGGGTCACCTCAGTAACGTCAATGAGCGGATTTTCAGGAAGCGTGGTGGCGGGTTTCCAGGAAGCGTTCCTTTGGAAGTGGTTTCCCGTAGAAAGAGAGAGTACCGGGAAATGGAAAGTCTTAAAAAAAAAAGATGAGTGTCCCGTTTGGTGAAAGTGGAGCATTATTCCGGACGAGAGATACGCGTCATTGGAGGATATTGTGCTGACCGTGGAAAAACGACCGGGTCTATAAAGAAAAAGAACCACATCTTGATCAAGGGGCAGAAAATGTTAAAACTAATAAAAACATTTATAATTCTTCATCATCATCATCATCATCATCACCACCACTACCACCACCACTCCAAGGACTAGGCCTTAGAACTGTTCCGGAAACCATCTCCTCGTCGGTCTACAGACAGCTCTCTCCCCAGTAGGGTGATAACCCAAGGCAGCCACCGGTAAACGGATATCAGGGATGCAGTTCAAGTGTTCACACCATCACCTTCTGTGGTCTTCAGTCTTCTGGTGCAATGATGTTATCGCGTCTAAAATCCTCGTTCCTTCTCCGATCCAAGAGAGAACATCCTTGCGTCCCTCTTAGAAATTTCATTTCGGGTGCCTGAATCGTCTGCACGTCCCTTTTACCAACAGTCCACGTCTCACTAGCATACAGGAATGTGGGGACAACCATAGTTTTATAAAATTTAATTCGAGTATTCTTCCGCGTTTTATTTTTCAGGTACCAATGAATCGTTTCACAGATGCGTCTAAATTTTGTTAGCTTACTATCCCAATCAATATCAGTTCCATGTGAGATATTACAACCCAGGTCATTAAAATGACTAACCTCATCCACCTGGCTCACTTAACGTTTATAAGTGAGAAATAAAACTCGAGGACTATGGACTAGTAAGTTTTCACTGGCGGGGCTTCAACACTAACTAGTAAGTTTTCACTGCCGGGGCTTCAACACTAACTAGTAAGTTTTCACTGCCGCGGCTTCAACATCGTTGAAATTGTTATCATTAGCCTGGCTGCCAGGCCGTGGTCCACAGTTGTTTCTGTTAACAAACGTTTCGGCTACACCATTATCAGTGTCAAAGATTGTCTAATGCATAGTGTTTACCTTACTCGTCTCCGCTGAGGTGAATTGGCGGACACGTGCTACCAATCTTAGACAACGACGATGGCTTCCGTTGGCGGTGCCGAAACGTTTGTCAGCAACAAGTGTGGACAACGGCGTAACAACCTGCCGACAATGGCAGTTTCCACTGTGGACTAGTAAGTCTCCATAAACATTTTCTCCTGTATTTGAAGCGTATTTGCACGCTGGTGGACCACTACGCGCAAAACCATCCCAGTCGTATAATAACATTCTAAATACAATTTTGTTACACTTTCTATAATTAGTTCTGTATGGTGTAAACGCGATGGGGGGGGGGAAGGATATTGAGAAACAGAGGAAGTGACAGAGTAATTAAACATAGTATAAATCATGTACTCGCTGATTCGAACGGGTTAAATAGAGAGTAATTACAACAAACATTTGCAGAAACATAGTTGCACATGTCTGTACCGTGTGTTTATATACAGTATATACTGTACATATAATTTGTTGTGTTGTTGCTGTTGTTGTTGCAGACTGGAATGACGTGCATATGGCCGTTAAGCTGTCCAAACAGTTCCACAGAACCATACAAATAAACATATTGTACTTGGAAAACTGCACGGAAGAGTTCGCCACTCACAGCTATCTGTACATTATGGCCAATCCTAATCCTGACTGCGTCAAACAGGTTGGTAACTAACATAACATAACGTATAACGCAATGCACTATTAGTAACGAATAATATTGTATAAGCTTCCTGAGCTGCAGGACTCGTTCACTAGTTTGGATAAAATACAAAAATATATTTATTATTACTACTAGAAATAATACTAATAGTAGTAATACTAGGCCTTCGACCGAGTCCGACATCAGAAAATGATGAATATCCTGAAAAAATATTGGATTAGATGGAAAAGACCTAACGATTTTGGTCTACACTATATTGGAACCAATCTGCAGTGGTTAGAGTATATAAAGAGAAAACTGAAGAGATACGAGATTCTGCGTGGAGTGAGACACGGATGTATACTATCTCCGCTTTTATTATTCAACATCTACTCAAAAGGTATTTTTAGAGAAAGTTTAGATGAATGCGATGTTGGAATCTCTCTGAACGGCGAAAGAATAAATAACATACGTTATGCAGATGATACCGTCGTATATCTTAGAAGGGCTGCAACAACTAATGAACAGAGTGACAGAAAGCAGCCGTAGATATGGTCTAGACATCAATGTTAACAAAACGAAGCTAATGATTGTATCTAAGAGCAAGTTCACAAACTCCACCCTCAATATAAACCAAAGGCCAGTTGAATGTATAAGCAAATTTACATATCTTGGTACTATAGTCAATGAACAATGGGACCACTCTCAAGAAATAAAGAGCATAATTGAAAAGGCAAGAGCAGTGTACACTAGAATGAGCAGTTTATTCAAAAGTCACGATTCAACAATAAACACTAAGATGAGACTTTTACACTGCTACGTATTCTCCGTCCTCTTCTACGGTGTAAAATCTTGGAGTTTGACTGAAGCCACAACTAAAAAATTGGAATCTTTCGAAATGTGGCTTTCCCGTAGAATGCTGAGCATTTCATGGACAGCACATATAACTAATGTTGAAGTTCTTAGAAAGATGAAGAAAGGAAGGGAAGTTCCCAGATAATAAACCTTAGGTATCTGGGACATCTCATGAGAAATGAACAGAGATTTTACTTATTGCAGTCCATACTACAAGGAAAAGTACTTGGAAAGAGAGGAGTTGGGCAACTGAGAATATCATGGCTAAGAAATTTAAGGACTTGGTTTGGCATGAATACCTACAACTGACTTATCCCGTGCAGCAGTACACGGATAGGAACTATCAGAAGAAGAAGAAGCTCCCTGAGCTTCACTATTCTTGCTCACTATTTTGGATAAAATACAAAAATATATTTATTATTACTATTACTACTCCACGGCGCTACAGCTCATGAAGAGACCGTGGCCTCCAGAACGACGAACCTCCAATCCCTTCAATCCTGAGTGACTCTTCGCTACCTTCTGACGTCCCAGTCTTCTCAAATTTTCATCAACTTCATCCACCGTTCTTCTTCTTGGCCTCCTTCTTGCACTTCTTCCTCCTAGTCCTCCAATGGATACTTTTTTCACTGTTATATCCTCTTGTCATTCTTTGTACGTGGCCTGCCCACCTAATTCTACCTCGTTTTATAACTGGTTCCTTGTGTAGTTCACATGCATCTAGTACGCCTCCATATATCTTCCTGAAAATCTTTCTTTCCCATCTTCTGATCATATCTTCTTGGCCTGAGGTCATGGTCCAGGCTTCTGAACCATACAGTGCTAATGGCCGCAATACGATTTGTAAATCTGGACCTCGGAGGTTCTAGAAATGTTTCTGGACTTTTGGGTGGGTAGCAAAGAAAAGTAGCACCTATTTCCTATGATTAGTTTGTCTTGAATTTCCATTGTCATCTGAATTCTTGACGTTAATAGGGGCCCAAATATCTAAAACAATTCACTCTCGCAAAATCACTCCCATTAACTTTAATTTTTGGGATTCTTTCTTCTTCGTCGGCATATATTTTGTCTTTCGGCTGTTCACTTGCAGCCCTAGGTTGGTCGAAGCATACTCCAGAGAGATGTACGCCTCTTCCAGCGCCTGTTTGTTTCTTGTCACGAGAATATCAGCATATATTTTTCTATTTGTATCGGCCATCTGAGGACCATATGCCAATTTTAATTCTTTATTCCTTGTTCTTTTCTTTTTCTCCAACATTTTTTAATCTTTTCACTATGTCTCTTCTTCCTGTCTTCAGTCCACTTTGAACCTGCGTTTTTCTCTCTCCTATCCTGGACTCCTTCCATTTTTAACACTTTTGCCCGAAAAACGTCTCTTTCAATTGCTTCTTTTGCGTTTATATTATTTTTTTCTAAAGCCTTTTTGACTTCTTTAATCCAGCTTGATGTTGACTTCTTTCCCCATCCACAGATGTTTGAAGACTTTTTTCTTAAACTATTATCGTCCATTCAATATAAATGTCCAAAAAATAATAGTCATCTTTCAAGTTACCACCTGGGGTAGTGTCTTCATTTAGCGGACTTTCCATACTGCAATTGAAATTGTATAGAGTGCAAAAGTAGGAATTAAATTCCGAGATAAGATCGGAGCGTTAGTCCGAAATGATTGTTTTTCGTGGTTTACTCCACTAGGTTCTTCTGCTCTCTCTGTCGTTGAGAACTGAGATGCCTCATGCGCCGTGACCGTTGCCCAGGTTTCACATAAAACCCTAGGCAGGGGCCCTTACTGGATGCTATCATCCGGAGCCAGATAAACCCAGGTTTTGAAGAGGTCTGCTCCCCGCACGCCCTGCTGTCGGATCATTGAGATCTCTTCCACCATTCCGTCCGTTGGTCTTCACAGAGGTCCGTTAGGATCTGTAGCTACAGAAGGTCCCAGGGGGCACGACGGGGACGTGGACTTGACTTACCCCCCATCAGCATGTATTTATTATTATATAATATCAAATTAGTAAATTTCAATTTTTATAAAGCTGTGAGCGAAGTTCTTCTCATGTGTGATTCTTTAGCGTTACCCGAGACACGTCAGGAGGAGATGACAGTCTGCGTCTGTTGTTTCTCATATTTTATACATTTTTTTTGTTAATTGATAACTGGTAACAAAATATTGTTTTTGTGCAGACGTTTTGAAAATTGCCCAAAATTTTTAATGTGTGCAATTTATGTTAAGGGTATGAGTTCGTAGTTTGAATAGCATCCTCCTAATTCCTTGAATACTTCTTCGAGTGGTTTATAACCTTTTAAATTAGAGCTCTTTTATTCCTGTGAAGATTATGAGTAGGAATATTATGATGATGATGATGATTTCCAAAGAGCTATGTTTCAATTACAAGAAGTGGCAAGAGAGTACTCACTGACAATTTCAGTAAGAAAGATATAAATCATGGCCTTTAAAGGTAAATATCCAGTGAGGATTAAGGTAGTATGAACAACAGCAGTTTAGAACAAGTGTGCCGTTTCAAATATCTCGGCTACGCAGTAAGCTATGAATTTGAATATGATATAAGAGAGAAGATAAATTTTAGGAATATTTGTGGTACAATTCGTAGAAATCTTAGAAATAAAACAAGACACAGCACAAGGATTACATTTTGTAAGACAATTGCAATACCCACGTTGATTTGTGCAAGTGACGCGTGGGTCATGACAAAAAAGGAAAACGACAAGATTCAGAGTGCTGAAATGCAGTTTCTTCGAAATACTTTAAATTATACATTGCAAGATAGAATAAGGAATGAAGACATTGGTAGAAGAGATGTAGGTCGTCCGAGGATGAGATGGGTGCCGGAACAGGTTTATCTAACCTAATCCTTAAAGAAGAGAAGAACAAGAAGAAGACTATGAGTCGGTGTAGTTTCCCTATCAGAGGTAACCAGTCTCCAGCTAGGTAGTTAGTGATGGGCTGCTACCTTAAGGCTTTCCAACGTGCCTGACTTTCTGTTGGGGTTTTCTTCCTTAGCCTTTGAGGAACCCTCCACGCCACAAGGCAGTGATTTTGTAATTTTTAATCAAGGTTTTCTTCCTCTAGCCCTTGACGAACAACACCGAACTGGAAGGAAGCAGCTAAGAAATTAGAATGAAAAAAGGAAGACACCCTAGCCCTCGAGTACTCTAATAGTGTCGGAGTCAGAAAAGAGCAAGAATCAATCAAGAGAGACTAGACAGAAAAGATTAAAGGAACGGACCCAAGACAAGTTGAAGCAAAGTGAGAATCCAGCTAGAACACATTGAGATTGCCAAACCTGTATCCACAAGATGTGAACCCCCGATGATATATAAACCAGTATAAGTCTCTCGGCGAGGCGGACTAAGAAAACGGTGGTTGTGAAAACGGAACATGCTGCAAGCCTAATCCTTGAAGTGAAGAAAAAGAAGAAGAAGAAGAAGAAGAAGAAGAAGATCCTCCTAATTTGATACCACACCAGACTATTACAATTTTTCCCAAATTTTGATTTTTCAAAATTTTTAGCCTGTGGTGCCCTTAAATTTAAAAAATTCAAAGTAAACAGTGCTTTCTAATTTAAGTTAAATTTTTGTTTATATTCATCTCCGCTACCTGAATCTTTGCTTTGTCTCTTTCTATCATAACTCTGCCCTCAACTCCATACAACAAAACTGGTACAGCTACCTGGTGTTAAAAACTTTATCATTGTTTCCTTCTTTGTCTTATTTTTAAGCTTGTTCCTCAGATATTCCTAAATTTATTGATGCGCAATTCATAATATCCGGTTTACTCTGTCCCATGTAATCTAAACGGGTCTCCTCTATGACTCCTCCCTTCTATTATTCCTCCAATCATTCTCTTAACTAGGTCACTGCGGTCGGAGTGTATGCAGTGTTAACCGATCTCTTTCACGCTTTAAGTTTTCTAGGAACCTTCTGTCTTCCTGGTATCTTCTAAGGACGTCTTCATCAGTTACATTCTCTCTCCATCTTATCTTGAGCATTCTTCTGTAGCACCAAGTCTCAAATGATGGGAGTCTTATCTTCTCTCTCCTCCAGTAATTCACATTGAAACCTCTGAAGATACAGAAACATGCGTCAGGTTCTTATATATACTCATAAAACTTCGAATATTATATTTGCAGAAGAAATCTACTCTTACAATTAACATACAAAAACTGCAAGAAACTAAAGTAACAAGAGATACTGATAAAAAATAATAATAATGTATATATGAATCCTAAGATATTTTGTACGCATGTTGAAAATGTATTACGAAATTCAATAAAATGGCTGTGAACAAGTGGATCATGTACCAGTCAAGAGATTTCGTTGACAGGATAAATCGATAGTTTACTTAAACAAACAGTGGTGACTGTATCTGTGAGCGGGAATCGCAGCCACGGCAACGTCTTGTCAGGAATGTAGCGCCCATCACTACTAACTGCCCACTTACGAATAGTTGCATTAATTGTTGTGTGAACGTAGAAAATTGGCACAGAAATTCTCTGATCATCGCGTCGCAACTTGCACAAATACTTGTCCACGAGTTGATGATGGTTGCAGACTTGAGTTGGCTTTTTTCCTCGTTTTGTTTCAATTTTAAAATTGCAGAAGAAAGCTAATTACTATCCTTTTACTTACAAAAATAATTAAAATTGAGCTACCATAACACAACACAATTATACGAGACAATAAAGATTCTAGATAAAAATTGTAGATTATCGAATTTGAAACTTTATAGGCCTACTTTCGAAACTGTTTCGAAATTAAACACGTATGATTTGAAAATGTAATTTAAATAAATAATTATACTAAATTTTTAATGTAAATTATGTCGGCCTGTATAAAATGTTTAAGCTGAATATTTTAATTTTATATTTAAACAGTCTAGGCCGAAAAATATTTAAAGTCATTTCAATATAATCGATAATCCTGCATTAATATAAAAAATCGGTATGGAGAACCATAACGATTTCCATGTTCTAAGATTTATATTTAAAATCATTTACTTGAATTCTGTTCGATAATTTCTAAAAAAATATACTCCACCTTGTAAATCGAGTTTTATGTTTAACAAATTGAAATGAAATATTTCGATAGAAACTACTTCCTTGTCGCCGATAACGTAGAACACATATAAATAAAAAAATTATCTCCTCCCCCTTCAACTATCAGTTTCATTTATAGAAAATTACCCCTCCCCCTTCAACTACCCTTTTCATTTATAGATATTTCATGCATCTTTCTACAGTAGATTATTATGACCTTCTTTCAGAATACTTTATTTATCAAAATTCAGTACTTTACTCTTGTTAAAACGTAAAACGTTGCTGGTAAACTACCCCTTCACCTTAACCGAATATCACCAAAATCAAAAGGCCTTGAGTCCTCTACAACTCGGAGATATATACAAAATATTATTTGATTCTGTTTGAATTTGCGGCAGTTATCGTTCGCCATAGAAAAAATTCTACACACAGACACTTTTCGGAAAATGACTTTTCTTCATATTTTGAGGGTAGTACAATTAGAATCAGCCCTTACCTCGAACACGATTTTTTCGCGATCTCCATACTTCCATTATCTTACGGAACATGGAAGTAAAATGGTTTTTTAATTCATTTTTTGATGCTGTAATACAAATTCAGAGCAACACATAAGATCCCTTTACCTGTTTGTTTGTTATTTTTATTTGTATTCACACAAGGTGAATAAATTTTATCCGTTTTTTAGTAAACGCTCTTAAATTTTCTACATGTAATATTAGTCAGAAACGCATTTAACGACTCAATAACGACTTAACTCAGTGATTCTCGAAGTAGAGTTCGGGAGGGTGCGACAATATTCAGGGAGTCTGAGGAATCTTAGAAAATAAAGTAGGCCTATATTATTGTTATTCCGGCTGTACAATGTTTACACATTTTCCGGAATCAAACGTTACAGAAGTGATTGAATTCTCATCTTCCACTGCTGCTTGTCCATCCAAAGATCTTCTTTTTCTCGTTTCCTCAATATAGTCTGAATTTCTTCTATCCAGGTGATAGGTGGTCTTCCTCTTTTCCTTCTTCCTGGCGGAGTCCGTTCCATAACTCTCCTTGCCAATCTTTCCTGTGCCATTCTTTTCCTGTGTCAATACCATAGTAATTTTTTGTTTGGATAAAATTAACAATTGAATTTTTCACATTTATTTTGTCCTTAAGGACTTCATTTCTAATTTTCTTATGTCTGCATACTCTTGCCGAATGGCTCCAAAAGTCCGTCTCTGCTGTCAATAATTTTGTTCTTGTGTGTTTAAAAGAAACTATATACCATCTAAAAAAATATAACGTATATAAATTTGTTATACTCTAAAATTATAATTTAAGAATCTAAAACCATTAGTAACAGATTCCAGTGTATTTCGTCCAAGCTACATAATTGTAAAAATAATTGCAAACTAATAGGTTAATGAAGTCTTTACATCATGTTGTATAGCAGATCTGTTCCTAAGCCGAATTAGGTGCTTCTGTCTCTGCGATGACAAGTACAAAATATCGGTGTTGAGAACTATATATGACTTCCATGTTCTAAGATTTATATTTAAAATCATTTTAGAAATGAAATATTTCCATAGAAACGGCTTCTTTCTTCAGCCTTAACCACAGTACTGTGGTCACTAACGTATACCACCACACGTTATCGCACTCGATTTTCACTGATGATGACAGTCGATAGCACTGCCGAAACGTCTGGTTTTGCATAAAACGTCAGAAAAAAAAACAGCCCGGGAAGGAATTTTAACAACAAACTACTTCTTTGTTGCCGATAATGTAGTAATCATATAAAAAAATTATCCCCTCCCCCTTCAACTATCAATTTCATTTATAGAAAATTCCCCCTCCCCATTCAACTACCCTTTTTATTTATAGATATTTCATCTACCTTTCTACAGTGGATTATTGTGATCTTTCCAGGATACTATATTTATCGAAATTAAGTTACTTTATTCTTGTTAAAACATAAAACGTTGCAAGTAAACTACCCCTTCCCCTTATCCGATCTTCACCAAAATCAGTGTCCTCTACAACTCAGGGACATATGCAAAAAATTATTTGATTCTGTTTGAATTTGCGGCAGTTATCGTTCGCCATAGAAAAAATTCTACACACAGACAGACACACACACAGACAGTTTTCGGAAAATGACTTTTCTTCATGTTTTGAGGGTAGTACAATCAGAATCAGCCCTTATCTCGAACACGATTTTTTTCGCGATCACCATACTTCCATTTCCTTACGGAACATGGAAGTAAATATCACAGATAGCTGGTGTTAATACGAACCATGGAGATGACTGTAATCATTACTATTAAAATAGCATTTTCCGAAATGACAAATGAGTAAAAGTACCATTTGTCATTAAATCATGTTGGTGTTTACAGTTAAGAAATAAGTACCAACTTCTTCTACTTCTTCTTCTTCAGGCTGTGGACCTTACGATCCACAGTTGGGCACTTTTTGGTCCAATCATCTCTTCCTTGGTCTTACAATATTCTGCCGTCCTTTCGGATTATAAACCAAAATTTGTTCTGGTATCCTGTTCTTATGCATACTTTCAACATGATCTGTCCAATCCTGTTTGTATTGCTTTATCCTTTCGTTTAGATTGTACATCCCAAGGATGTTCCTTATATCATCAGTTCTTAGCCGGTCACTCCGTGATACTCCTAGAAATCTCATTTCACAGCCTGTATCCGGCTTTGGGTCTTTGCGTTCAGTGTCCAAGTCTCACTACCATAAAGGCCGCATGGCACTGCTATCACTTTATACAATTTCAAAACAGTATCTCTTCTGACCTGTCCATACAGTGTTCTTCTTATCGTTCCACACATGTGATTAAACTTCCCTGTTTTTTGTCCACATCTATCTCAGCAACATAACACAAGTCACATCCAAGGAAGTTGAATGAATGCACTCGCTCAATTTGTTGATCATTCAGTACTAGTTTACACCTTATGGGAAACCAACCTTTAAAAGCAATGGACTTAGTCTTATAACAGAAATATACAGACCATACCTCCTGATTATCTGGTCCAATTCATAGAGGGCCCTCTGCAGGCTATTTTCATTGTCTGTTATTATGACTTGATCGACAGCAAACATCAGAGTTTGATGAAATTACGTTCACTGAAAATCTAAAAGCAACCGCAATCCACTCCTCCAAAGTCCTTTGAGGGGTGGATGGGACTCCGGAAGTCGGCGTAGACCAACTCGCCTACGGGAGAAAACCTTACAGAAATCCTGCGAGGTCGGAAGCAGCGAGATGGCAGCCCCATCACCGACCCTTCCCGGCACAGCGCTCGAACGCGAGGAAGATTTTGCTTACTGGTACACTCAAGTACCAACTTAATTTTCTTAAAAACCGGATGTAAACTCAAGGTGTTTCTAAGGCAATAAAGAGCGCGATAAAAAAGATTTATGTAAACAAATTTTGCTAAGATAACTGTTACTCGGATTCTTTTGAGTGATCCACACATCCGCCCTATATACAAAGAATATTCTATTTTTCAACATTACATAATCTGCACGTAATACATAAAAATATTCCGCTGTCAGTGTGTGTTGTGGTATTTTTAACCCACATCTGTCCACCAGGTGTTACCGCGGTTATGCAGAAACAACAGAATTCTTTACTTGCTAAACACCGCCTCCGCCAGCACGTGGATTGCGACGTTTGATATTCCGATCAACTGCGAGGTAAGTGCTAGTGACGACCGTTTAATATGTTTAGAGAACAGTAATCTGGAGTGTGTGTGTGTGCGCGCGTGCTAAGGTTGTGTGGTAATGGTATAGTAGTAGTAGTAGTAGTAGTAGTAGTAGTAGTAGTAGTAGTAGTAGTAGAAGTGGTAGTAGTAGTAGTAATAGTAGTAGTAGTAGTAGTAGTAGTAGTAGTAGTGGTAGTAGTAATAGTAGTGGTTGTTGGGTACTGTACCTTTATCTGTTCCTGCAGTCATTTACGATATTTCGATTATGTGATTGTTTGGTTTCGATCTTTAGTGAATATCGCACATAATTTTATGTAGGTGAAAGAATTATACAAATTTTAATTTCGTATGTTGCAAAATAGTTGGCTGGCGATTGCAGTTGGTGTTATTAGTCCTTTTTTTAATGAAAAAATGACTGTAGCATTAGTAGGCCTATATCACAGTTGCTTACCTGTGACGCCAAAAGTTGATGTTGTTAGGTTAATAAGAGAACTGAAATTACACATGGAAAGCGATACGTGTGTAATGTAAAACTCTTTTTTTCTTGCGGAAACTACGAAAGAAAAGCCAACTCGAAAGTAAGGCGGGGTGGCCCAAGGGCCACTCTTTGCCTGTTACCATATGTGTCTACATTTTTGTGGCAGAACTCGGTTTTCAGTAGAACTCGTTTTCCCAGTAGTAATCGTTTTTTCATTAATACTCGATCTGTAAATAGATCACTGGAAAACCACCGAAGTCGAAAGTAAGGCGGGTTTTTGCCTATTACTACATGTCACTTTTTTGTGGCAGAACTCATTTTTTTCGGTAATTTCGTTTTCCAAAAAGTATTCTTTTTGTGGCTAACCAAAAAGAAACGTCCATTACATACAATATGTAGAGCGTGTGTTGTCATTCCTTAATACGTTGTTTTTTGTGTTTTCCATTAACCATAAAATATTTCTATTTTTCAGTTTACATTTGCTGTTGTAGTTTTGTTAATTTGTCAACTCAAAATCGTTAGACTCCTAATTTTAATTATTACCGTGTTATAAGCATTGTATATACACATCAAACGTTATGTTTTCTTCAATCATGGCTTTTATTTATTTCAGCAGTAAACTAAAAATCAAAAACCCTTGTCACTTAATCTCACAAATGAAAAAACAACAGGTATATTTGCTTTGCATTAAGAAATAGGATAAATTTACAATTAGTACACTTCTTCTCCACATCGTAATATATCGATACAATCGATATTGAAAACATCGAAAATGTACTGCAGGAACGAATAAAGGTACAGTTCCTGTTGTTGTTGTTCGAGGAGGAGGGGGGATCGCCTGTTATTCAATAGCAATAACAAAGTGAATGGAAACGTTTTCGTTGTCCACAGGTGTACACCATCCTCAGTGAGAATGAAGTGCAGGAAACGTATAACGCTACAAGCGTTGTGTCTCGTGTGATTCCCACTTCGGTGCTCAAAGAACAGACTCCGTGGGATCGCAGAAAGCTTACCGGATTCACTTTGAGGGTTTCAGCTCTGGTGGTAAGTCTTATTTATTTAAACGAGCTCAGTGATGGGTTCAGCGCCGGATTATCCATAACGCTAGGGTGTGCTGCAGCACCGAGCACCAGGACCTCAGCTGACAGAGGGGGCACCATCCAGCCCTGAATCACAAAATCTTTTTGAAGATAATAAATGTGAAAAAAAAACAAAAGTCCTTAATCCAAAATCGTAAAAAGATGTGTGCACACTTTTCGACGATCTTCTAATAGAATTGAAGCACTTTTTGCTACGAGTAAAACTGCCAGAAAGAGGTTTTTTCAAAACGTTCGAATGAAGATGATGGATCCGACGATACGATAATATTCCGACGATAGGTCCACGGGAAGGTTGACACGCGAAAGTAAACTAAACTTGATTGTAAAGGAGACAGTTTATGACTTGTCGACCCGCAATAAGTCCAGTAGAGTACCTCTACCGGAGGCTGTAGCCAGGGGCATTATCCATAAGGCTAGGGTATGGTGCAGCACCGGGCACACCAAGGTCTCAGCTGTCAGAGATGTCAGCTGAATTGACTAAGCGAAGCAAAGCTTATGATCATATTACGCAATTGTTTGGTTTTCTTACGCAGTTATTAACCACTGAGTGAGTCGAGTTGGAAAATCAACCAAAAGATCTTACAGAAGTTTACGCGAACGATTTGAATAACGATATTCTAATCGAATTGAAGCACTTTGTGCCACGAGTAAAATTGCAAGAAGAGGTTTTCTTTAAATCGTTCGAAGTAGGTGATAGATTCCATGATAGTACAGTTTGTTCACTCAAAGTATTAAACTGGATTATTGATTGTAAAATGATTGATGTATTCGCGAGTCACTCATTCTGTTTACGTGTTATATCCAGTTTTCTTTAGTTTGTTTAATTTTATCGTTTATCGAGTATATATTCAGCTCTTGCCTTATGTCTTCAGCATTTCCCACCGGAGGCTGTAGCCAGGGGCTAGGGTATGCTGCAGCACCGGGCACACCAAGGTCTCAGCTGTCAGAGATGGCACCATTCAGCTGAATTGACTAAGCGAAGCAAAGCTTATGATCATAATAATCATAATCAAGTTTGGATTTTTAATTTGTAATAGCGCGGAAAAGTTGCCTTTTGGTGTAGATAAGATAAAAAAAAGATATGAAAAATATTGGAGCACGTCTTGAGGTGCCGCAAGGACGATAAATTTTCATAAAATTGCAATTTTCGCTACATTTTTAAGTTTTTTTAAGAAGTTGTAAAACATTTTTTTTAATTTCAAATACTGTCAAAAAAGCAGTTTTTATATCAAAAAAGACATACAATTTTTTTTTAACTTTTTGGATTATGTCTTGAGGTGCCGCAAGAGCGGTAAAGTTTTATAAAAACACACTTTTTGTAACTTTTTCAAAGAATTTTACGTGTCTCGATTATGCAATAAAAAGTTTCAAATAGGCGTTTCAATATGAATAGAAAGATAAAAACTTTATCCCAGCGGATGTTGGGAAGGGGAAGGGGGCGGAAGGCGGAGATTTGTTTGCGTGTGGTGACAAGCTCAGATCAGGTGTCAGTCGCTTTGCCGAGTTCAGTTGAGTTGGAGTCTATTGTGTAACAGATTAACGTAATATTTTGTTAGTTTGTGTGCTACTTTATTGTTGTGAGTTAAAATGGCTCAGTCTAAACAAGTGAAGACAAGACAAATTTCGGAATGTCCTATTTTTGGAAGATTTAGTGATTTGTGTGAAATTGTACTGCCTACTTACGAAGATGTAATGAAGTGCTACTGTTTTATTAGACATAACCTCAAAGTTGCGTCAGGGAAAGATCCTACTGTAAGTGAAATATCTGAGACTTTAGTTCCAAAAATAGAACAAATATGGTCAAATAGTTTCTATTCCCGTTGTTTCTAACCTTAGAATTTCACAAATGATAAAAGTTTATCATGCTAAATATAGGAATTTATTAAGGTCTAAAAGTAGAAAAGGGTCAGATAAGTTTGACTCGAACCTCGCAAAATTTAGAGAAGAAGCTGAACGTTTATTTGATATTGCTGCCTACAAGTGTCAAAACTTTGATACTTGTAGTTGTATAAAAGAAAAAAAGTACCAGTTTTAGAACAAGAGTTTCTAAAAGATCAACGCTCTACCAGGAAAATGGTTATAGGTAATGTTGATATAGCTACCACAAGCGCTTTGAAGAAGAAAGAAGCAAGAAAAAGTAAAGAACTACAGAGAACAGTTAAGTTTAATCAAGAACGGACAAAAAATACTAGTGTATCAGAAACGGTTACTGACGACAATGACAGCGCTGAAGAGGCAAACCAACCAGGTCCTTCAAATATACAAGAAGAGGTAAATCTACCAGGCCCTTCAAAACTGAAAAAAGAGAAAAAGATAAGCACTCAAATGCATATTAAATTGCCAACTGTAGCTTCCATTTGTGACCGTACCGGAATATCAGATAGAGCTGCTGCAGCTATAGCTAGTGCTGCTTTACAGGACTTGGGTGTAATCACAGGGGAAGACAAAACCAAAGTAATAGACAGGATGAAAATTAGACGAGCAAGATTAAAAAATCGAAGAGATCTCATTAATGACAGTCTTTATGATCAGATAACCGAAATTATTTTTGATGGATTGTTTTTTGATGGAAGAAGAGACAAAACAATTTTTCAAGAAAAGAAAGGAATTAAGTTGTACAAAAAAGTTATTTCAGAAGAGCACGTTTCACTAATAGAGGAACCAAACTCAAAGATTTTAGGCCACGTAACACCTAAATCTGGCACTGGAAAAGACATAGCAGACAGTATACTGGAGTTTCTTGAAGATAGAGAACACAACGAACAACTTTTGAACTTTACTGCTATTGGGTGTGATGGAACCGTTGTAAACACTGGACATAATAATGGTGTGATTTCTTTGATGGAAAATGAAATAGGAAGACCTTTACAATGGTTAGTTTGTTTGTTCCATGGAAATGAGCTACCTTTGCGACATCTTTTTTGTCATTTAGATGGTAAAACGAAGGGACCCAATGAGTTTAAAGGCGAAATAGGTCAGCAGCTGGAAAACTGTGGTAATCTTCCTGTGATTACTTTCTTGCCAATTGAAAATAACCTTCCTCTTTTGGAGAACATAAATGATTTAAGTACAGATCAGAAGTATTTATTGGATATGTGTATCGCTGTATCAAGTGGAAATTGCTCACTAGATCTATCTTTAAGAAACCCTGGAAAACTTGCTCACTCCAGGTGGCTTACATTAGCAAACCGTATACTTAGATTGTATGTGGCAACTGAAAATCCAACTGAAAACCTTAAGACTCTGGCTGAGTACATTGTGAAAGTGTATGCACCTGTGTGGTTTAACATTAAGTTAAAACCTTCATGTACTTATGGTTCCAAACATCTGTTTAAGCTTATCTCATATTCACGCTATCTCTCTGATGATTTCAAGAACGTTCTAGACCCGGTTATTCAAAGAAATGGGTACTTTGCTGCTGCAGAAAATCTCCTTTTGTCCATGCTATGTGATGAGCGCAAAAATGTAAGAGAACTTGGTTTACGACGTGTTTTAAAACCAAGAACAGAAAGTAGAGGCGGAGTCAGGAAGTTTAAAGTTCCAAAGATAAACTTTGACGCAAAGGATTACATCGACATGATCTCATGGGCTGAGAATGACGTAAATGAACCCCCCTTGGTAAAACATGTTTCCATTGACTCTCTCAAAGACTTTATACGAAAGACATCTGAAGCTCAACCAAATAGTAAAGTGGACCCGCTTATCGACTTTCCCCGGCTTCCTTGTCACACGCAAGCAGTGGAAAGAGCTGTGAAACTGGTGACCGAATCGGCTCAAAATGTCTGTGGTTCAATCGCGAGAGAAGGATATATAAGAGCAAAAATTGACTCACGTGAGAACATGCCAAAATTTGATACAAAAAAACAGTTTAATGTGTCAATGAAGTAGAAACAAACATTTTGCAGCTGTAACATTTGTAATTATTAAGGGTTTTTTAAATCATAAAAAATGAACTTTCAATGTCTTTAAAAGTGTATTATGATATTTTTTTACGTGTGCTTGTGCTCTAATAAAAAAAATATATAATTGATTTGACGAGATTTTATTTCAACCTTATTTACTACTATTTGTAACACCAAAATGTTCGCAAAAGTTTCAAAATTAGCAAAAATACAAACATTTTGACATTAAAAAATATTTTTTTATTATTATTATATTTTGTAATTAATAATTTTTTCCAATTCTAATGCTTATATATGTATTTACAACTATCTTTTGTAACATTATATGTACAAGAAAACCATAAAAAATAATTTATCAAAGTTTATAATTTTTCAATTTTTAAATTTTTTTACAAACTTTAAGCTCTTTGCGGCACCTCAAGATGTATATTTAGTAAAATATTTGGTATAGCAACCAAATTTTTTTCCTTTTTTTTGAACCTAAAAGGCAACTTTTCCCCACTATTACAAAACTAAAAAAAAAAATTGGCCATTAGTAGGGGGAAAATGACAGTTCTAACGCGGAAGTGACGTCACACGGCGGGAAATTCAAAAATTGTGGTGGTGGGGGTAACCATGCGGCAGTAGTCTGTCGGCCATGTTGTCGTCGTCGCCGCCTAAAGTGGGGTAATGTGTGCGTTGATTGTCGGAGGCGTGGCTATGTTCGCCGTTCGCCGTTCGCCGTTCGCCGTTGACGTCGTCGTTGACGTCGTCATCGTCGCTGGGCGGCGGCCTGGCGGTGGCTTGATGGCCGCCCGTCGTGGTGGGGGCGACGGGGGCCATGTTGGAAAAGGTGCGATGTTGTCGAGTGGTGTAAGAGTGTAGTGGTTAAGGTACGGCCTGGTTGCCGATTCGTGCGTGTGTTATAGTGTATGGTTATGTATATGTAAGGGGTTTTTCCGGAAGTTCGGCCATGTTGGAAAAGCGTCGGTGTTGCCAACTGTTGTCGGTTCGGTGTTATAGTGTACGGGTTGAATGTATGTTTCGCCATTGTTGCCAACTCGGTGTTAAAGTGTACTGGTTTCGTATATATTTACCCTGCCGTGCCGATATCGTCGATGTTGTGTATAAACATGGTTACTCCCACCACCACAATTTTTGAATTTCTCGCCGTGTGACGGTCCACGTTAGAACTGTCATTTTCCCTGTAAGAAATACACATGATATTCAGTGTTCGATTCACTTATCTGAACGATTGCATTGTTGACAACTGTGTGTCTATGTGTTAAGTAAATTGTAGTATGCGAAAAGGATAGTTGAAAATAAACACTTATACAATGAAAAAAATATGTACAAGTTTATTACAAATATAAACATAAAAGAAAAAAATAACTATTTTACAATTAATATTTACAAATATATAAACATAAAAATATATACAAATTTATACATTTCACAATCAGGTATTTTTTTTTACAAGTCTCCATCCGGGTGGTTAATTTCCTACAACTAATATTTACAAATATATAAACATAAAAAATATTATACAATAAAAAAATATATACAAATTTAAACATTTCACAATCAGGTATTTTTTTTTTTAAAAAGTCTTCATCCGGTGGTTAATTTCCATCTGTAACAAAAAAGTAAGAGTATTAGTGACATGTGGTTGTTACAAGTAGGATGGATTACTAAAACCTTTATTAACACTGTAATATACCTTAAATATGCATACGCCCATAAAACGTACGATTCGACTTTCCGAATACGTACATCCTGCATTGTGGGCATGCGGGTGGTGTCCCCTCCATCGCTACCGCCTGGAACCAGTTGAGGACGCATCGGTAATGGTATGTATGACCACATACCAAACCGAGGAGCCTCTGCCCGTCATTGTATGATTCTATGCATATACTGCATGTATTGTGTGGAGGAATCATACCTTGAACAGGACAGGGCTCACCGCGACGCCAACACCATGTCGGTAGACTCCTTCTAAGAAGGAGTCTCAATGTTGTTGGGTCATCGTGCGTCCTCGGTTCGGTTGCGTGTAGCACTTCAAAGAAGACGGGTAGCGCGTCTTCTGGAGGGGTCCACAAACGGGGATCTCTCCGCAATAGTTGCTGCTGCTGTTGCTGATAAATGAGCTGTGGGCGTGGTTGAGGTTGCATCTGCGGTGGTGGCGGTGGTGACGGTGGTGGTGATTGCGGTGGCGTAATCGGTTGTGGTTGTGGAGGTGGCGGCGGCGCTGGTATCGGGCGAATGTCACTAAAAATAAAAAAAACATAGAAATTATGTATAATCGCAAATAAAACAAAGCAGTATGTACGCATAAGAAGATGACTTACATATTTATGTCGAGGACTTCTACATCGTCATCATCACTGTCACTATCATCATTACCGTTCGGATTTAATTCAAGCGTATCAGCATCGCTTTGATTGTCCTCCACCTCCATAACTTCACCTTCTTCTGTGGGCTCGACATTACTGAAACAAAAAAAAAAGGAACAATTTTATTACCTGATTTAAACGTAAGAGAACAAATGAATGTTAATTAAAAACAAACGTACCGACTCGTACCGGGTCGAGGGTGAAATACCGCCACTCCTGCAGCTAGAGCATCGCTGAAAAAAAAGTATAAATTGAACACATGAGGTAAACGCAATAGTATAAGACTTTGTTGTTAATGAAAACTGACTTACCGCAACACACTAGCCTGTAATCGAAATAACGCACGTTTAAAACATTGCAGGCTGTTTGGAGATAGGGGACGACGACAATCTGCAGCAGCAGCAACAGCACCAGTCGGAGCGTTAGCATCACTTAAAAAAAAAAAACATGTATGAAATGAACACCGGAGGTAAAACGTAAGAGCACAGGAGTTTATTAATGAAAATTGTCTTACCGACTCGTGCCAGGTTGCGGAGATTGGGGACGAATTACAGCAACAGCGGGAGCAGCAGCATCATTGCTGAAAAAAAAAATAAATTGAACACTGGAGGTAAAAAGAAAACACAAAAGTACAAAAGTTTATTAAAATGACAATTGTCTTACCGACTCGAATCGGGTTCTGGAGATACGGGAGAATCAGCGGTGACAGGTGCCTCGTCGGTATCACTGAAATAAAAAAAAATATATATATAATTGAACACCGGAGGTAAACGCATTAGGACAAGAGTTTATTAATGAAAACGGTCTTACCGACTCGAGCCGGGTCCTGTCAAAGCACGACGTAACCGTTGTGAACTATAAAAAAAAAACACACATCAATCGAATGGAATATTCTTTTTGTGCATTATAAATAAAGAAAAAAATGTTATATTTACCATCGTACTCGACGTTGCTCTCCTGTCTTATTTTTCACAATTTTCTTGTTGTTCATTCTGTAAAACGTATCAAAAGTTGTAAAATAAGTAAATAAAGAACATAAAGTTAATGTGTGTGTGTGTGTGTGTAATGCTGAACATCATCTTTACCGTTAGTTATCGGTCCGTGTACTTTCTCTTTTTTGCCTTAGGACCAGCAGCGTCGTTGGTTATTGCTGCTATCATGTAATGCCCGTACGCGAGTGTACTTACACCGTCGTCCAGTACATACCTCTTATCATCATAAGGAGACAGGGAAAGTTTTGTTATACGTTGCGTGTACAGCTTATGATGATTGCTTCGTATACAGTCAGCAGAGGTGAAGACGGTACGACTGTCAAAAAGACACTCGCTGTACAATTGATGTCGTAACCTTTTTTTTATTGCCGTCCTTGGCACACCTTTCGCCACCTTTTTGTCGGTGCGGTCGGACAACAAGAGCGAGTAACACTTCGCCCTGAGTCCGACAAATTCCCTGATGGGTTTTCCATTGGTCTCATCCTTGAACTTCCCCACGACTTTTTTGTTCTCGTCGCAATGACAAGGATGATCCACGGGATAGTCCGATGTGTCAAAAAGGTGGAGATCCTCTTTCATATCTGAGTACAAATCGTCAGTCTGAATGCTGTAAAGCAAACTGTCTGTGTCAGTCATTAGTAAGGTCAATCGTTGTCCGTACTTGGCGACAGCGTACCGATAATGAAAATTGTACATTATCAATTTGCTGACATCGAGTACTGTGAAGCCGACGTACACCGGACGGGAAAGGAATATCGTCCTATTTCGTAAGGCCAGTCCGACCAAGTTATCGGTGTAGCGGATCATACGCTTTAGCCGAGGATTGGAAACAATTTTCTGCAGCCGTTGTTCGTTAGAGACTAGTTGGAAGTCTATTCGTTTCCTCACGTTCTCCAGCGATTTGCCATAGACGGCGTTGACCATCAGTTTGAAAAAATCCTTTTCGAAACTGTTGGTGGCTGCTGCTCTCTTTTGCGTGTTGAAATCGATAAACGGTTTCATCCACGCTCTCTGTTTAAAACTCAACACCCTATGTATCGCTTTCAATTCTAAACCGAGACTCAGATACAATTTTAAATTTCGAAAATGAAGAACGTAATTTTGCTTGTCGTCCAAAGTCGTCAGCAACTTGGGAACGGACGACGAAGGCGTTTCCGATCCGCTATACCCTTTTGTATAGTGCAGTCGTGTGTGGAGTCGTCGAGAGTACGGTGAAAGTACGTCAGGATGGACACAGGAACGGACGGGTGCCAATGGATAATCGGAATGGAGGTCATGAAGTTCAGGTGGATAGTGTAAGTCGACCTCGAGTATGTAGCCCATGTCACCGTCATCGCACAGAGTACGCACGTCCAGTGAGTTGATCTCGTTACGATCTAACCATCTGAAGGCGGCGTAAGGGAGCGGTTGTGACATGGCTGCACCGTAAAGGTTGTTGCAGTCCGTGTACAATATGAAAGAGGTTGGCTTTGAAGCATCGTACTGATCGACAATTAGTGGGTTGTTGGCCTTGGCGTGGCGGTTGGGTACCATGCTAACGCCACCACGAACAGCCGATTCTATAAAGAGATGCTGATCTATATCCGTCAACAGCTCCAGTCGCATACGGGTCATCTTTAACATCGCATGCCAAGCGACACCAGGAAGCGAGTAAAGATGAGCCGGATCGATCTGGTAGTACCGCATGGCCATCTCACGGAACGCCTCGAAGACGTCGGCCAGTAGCAGCACGTCTGTTTTAAGATACAGATCGTGATATT
The DNA here is from genome assembly GCA_034769895.1 of Magicicada septendecula. Classification (NCBI taxonomy): domain Eukaryota; kingdom Metazoa; phylum Arthropoda; class Insecta; order Hemiptera; family Cicadidae; genus Magicicada; species Magicicada septendecula. Next base: position 1,422,793,260 of record CM068367.1, on the reverse strand, counting down.
CGCCCAGTGTACTGATTCCAAAAGTACGCCACACGTTGTGCGCGTGAGCGTAATCTTCGTCAGATATTGGCGATTCACTCAACCTGTTGAAAAAGTGTTCGCGTGCGGGCAGACGTGTTTCGTTGAATTTCTCGCTACCCGTCATGTAATCGTAAGGGTACACGCCCTTACGTAAGAGTAGCTCGAAGTGTTCTTCGAAACATTGCTTCGTTAAATCGAAATCCGCTCCGCTCGCGTGCAAGTTTCCAACAAGTGTGTCCAAGGACGTGTTCAGAAATTGAAGCGTGTCTACGAAACGCAGACGACCCAACGAGACTGATACGAAGCGTTCGCTAGTGGTAGCGATACAAGCGAGATCGTCGTATTTACCCAACCCTTGTACTAGGTGATGTGCATCGTAACCTCGTAAGTTGTGAAAAAATACAGGTATGTGTCGTGGAGTCTTGAAATTAAGGTTACAGATGTTGTGAGCTGCGCCTAGGTATCGTCCTGTCAGATGACAATGGTTGCGCACTTTGTCGATTTCGTTCAGTGGTTCTTCACAGAGATGACATACGAGGGCATTTGCGAAAGATAACAAATCACGGTCACTCATAGTCATAGGGACAATGGATCGGATGATTCTGAAAAGTTCTCGCTCTTCAGCGACCAGTCTATTGAGAAAAACGTCTACCACGTTCTCACCGCGATAAACGACCTGGGGTTTGAAAATGTTACGCTCGTAGTCGACTATGAGGTAGGAGAAACCTGAAGGAAGATGTAACGACTCCGTTGTGGTGGACGATGTGTGCGGAGGAGCGTCGCAGCGATGGCAAGGGACGATAAATGATTCAAAATCTGCGTATATCGCAAAAGGGACTTTATGGCAGTATGTATAATTTCTGAAATACATCACATTCTCCTCCTCCGCTGTCGTGGGTAAACGAATTTTCTGTTCACCATATGGTGAACAGTGGGGGATATGTTCGGTAAGGAGTCGTTCTTTGCAGAATCTATGCAGACAGTAATTGCAATAAAAAGAACGCCCATCGTGGTTGCTTAGTGAAGAGAATAAGCGACTTGTATTTTTGATTAAACAGTAATGTTTTCGGTCGTCAGCGGTAAGAAGTAATAGATTAACGTGATGTTGTCTACCGCTGGAAGGAGTTATTCTTAAAGGGTAAATTTCATATTCTTCGTAACCGAAAACATTTATAGAAACGTTAGGATTGTCTCGTTCGAACTTCACAATGTCGGATAGACGGGTGGGGTAAGTTATACCAGAAGTATTGATACTGCGGATATGCGGCTTGTATTTGGATACGCGATTGGTGTCTCTGTGTTGTGGAAACAGAGCGGCCAACACTGACCATACGAAACACATTTGATCGCCTGTATTGTTCACGTTGATGATGGATTTAGTACGAGACAATTCAGGAGGTGTACGAATGAAACTGGAGGCGGTTAGCGGTTGGTATCGTGAGAGAACGAGTTCTAAGGAGATTATGCGGTCTAACACCCAACCGCTACCCTCGCGTGTGAATTTATCAATCGATTCAATGATCTTTTCGTATGAAGCTTCTAAACGATCGGGCAATACATCTTGGTCAGCGATCAGTGTCGTATGACATCGTCCGTGAAAATAAGCTTCAGTCGTCACTTCTTCGTCCTGGTCCGTGTCAGCGTTTACGATGTACTTGACAAATCTCGCTTTAACCGTTATATGCCACTTTATAGAAAGCAAACGTGTCAGTTCGTTTAGAATGTCCGTACGTAACGTATCGTGCATTTCATCAAAAAAGGTTATGACATCGTTGACACATTCTTCGTCATCTGTGATAGGCGTGTAAACGCGCAATACCAACGCGCCGCGTAACGAATATTTACATTCAACAGCAAATGACTGCATTATCAACAACAATGAAAACACGAAACTTTAACAATTACTTGCTCGCTTGAAGAACAATTGAATACTGATACGAAATTAGAAAATAAGCACTATTTTATATGCGACACGTGAAAGTTACACTGCGCGAGACTTGAAGGTGAACGCTGGCAGTGATCGTCGCTCTACTTATACTATCTATGACAGTAGCGCGCGCAGCTATCCGCTCCCACTACCGAACTATTACCGCCGACGATCCCCCACTACCATCTGCGCGCGCAGCTATCTGCTCCCACCACCGTGCTTTATTTCATACCGACCAATTGACGACAGCCATCCCCACTACGGATGCGCGCGCAGCTATCGCTGAGGAGGTGAAATGCAACGCGACAAACCAACATTCTTGCTTCAGATATGGATGTGTCCACATATTCTTTTGCAAGCCGATTAAAAAGCTTTTACAACATCAGTCGTCGAGGTAACATTAAATTTTTCGTTCATAAATTTCCGAATGCGAACGTAAAAATTTTTGACCTAGCCAAAGCTGGGTTTATTTACGAAGACGATGGTGATGTTGTAAGATGCTGCAAGTGTAAAATACGAATTATGGATTGGGCAGTGGGTGATGATCCCGCCCAAGTCCATAAGGCGTCAATGCCCGCATGCGATTTCGTTCGTGAACACTTGTAGAAGTCGACGCACGCAAAAACGGCTCTTTTCAGAGCCAACATAAACTCATGTACAAACATGCCCGTTTGGGTAGTACTAGTAGTACTAGGTGTTACTACTACTACTACTACCGAACGACAGTATTCACTCCAAAAGTGTGAGTGAAGACACATAAAAAAAAAATTACTCAAACAATATGCGTATACACTATAAATATCATGATCACGATTAATAACGTATCACTCACATCTCAGATCATCGAGACGATGGACGTCTATCGATATGATGATGGGAAACATTTCACAATAACCAAAGCTTCACGAAGCGCGATACGCTCCAACTTATGTTCCATGTATTTTGTGAAGAAAAGACGATTTTGTGGCAACTACTGTACACGTTACAAATTCGGCGTTGACAAATATCACGCACGTTGTTGGCGTCACATAAAAAAACACCGCAGTGATTTGCCACCGATCGTGCTGTTGATGATAGTATCCGATCGTATACACAACAAATCACGGTGGCTTCAATTTATCGTAGAGTGCGAACAAAATAACGTACCGATAGAACTTGTGGTTTACGAAAAGAATATGTTCAAGTGTACCGTACGTCACGGATGGAATTTTCTTTCACGTTTCCGTCCGATTCCTGAACTCTATAACGCTGTTCAGCGTGTGCACGGCTTACACGATTCACACGGACAGATGAACTACACTACTGTATACACGGACATGCTCGCCTACGGAAGTTCGATACCACACGCTTCTTGTTGCATCGTCCTTACGGAGCGCACTATTCCGATACGCACACCGATGGAAATATACAGAAGCGTGATGATGATAGTGCCAAAGTGCGCACTGGATCCTAGCTACAACGTAAGTTTTGACCTGCACTGCCCACCGTCCTCGTTACCGACACTAGCGAGAGGGAAACAGTTCGCGTTGGTGAACAACAAGGCGCAGGGATTATTTTCGGTAGCCTTTCTGAAGGAGGCATTGCCTACACTCCGCAAGTATTGCGAATACTTTGGTCTGCGGTATTCGCACGAACAAGGGTACACGGTGAAAGACCAGCGTTTGTACGAACAGTGGCAGCATTGCACGGGCTCTATGGCGGACGAATTTTGGTTGTTGAACTCGTATCTGATACACCTGCATACGAAATCGAGAAGTCAACGCCCAATCGCTGAACTCAAAGCTAAACACATGTGCGAGTGGCTACCTGAGAACGATAACGTCATAGTCGCGGAAATGCACGAGTACCGCGACAACGTTATACGTAGCGTCATGTTCAAAGACATGAATTCTGTTAAGACTGTAAGAGCGTTGGACTCGAAACAACACGCGCTCCCGAGATACTACATCGGTATGAGCCTCGTGCGTAATGGGCGTATGAAAATCAGTTTAGCTCATGTTTTAACGTACTTGCGCAATCGGAAAAAGAACGCGATGTTCTTCCGTTCGGTCGAGATGATATAAGCGGGTGTGGAGCGGTGGCGGTGTGACAGTCGCGTGATGGAAGGTGGACGTGCCAGAACGGCATCGATGAGAATTACCTTCAGCACCGAGCCGACAGTTTACTACATTCCAGCGTATTGCGAATCACGGTTCGCACGACGACACGAGAATGAAACGAGCTGTGAAGAATATACACCAGAGCGTTCGCAAGACTATCGCGACGGAGTTGCACAGACCGGTAAGAAGGAATTTTCCGAGACGTGCGGTCGAGTTGAAGGGACTTCACGACTTGTACCAAGCAGACCTGGTAGAGATGATACCGCACGCAAAGGCGAACAAGGGATTCAAGTACCTTATGACGATGATTAACGCGTTTAGCAAGTACGCGTACGCCGTTCCATTGAAAACGAAGACGGGTGTAGAGGTCGCACGAGCTTTGGAACCGATTCTGCGTGCTAATAAAATGAAATATCTGCAGACGGACAACGGGAAAGAGTACTACAACAGTACCGTAGAAAAATTGCTGAGCAGATATGGTGTCACACTCTATTCCACGTACAGTGAGAAAAAGGCTTCCATTGTGGAACGCTTCAACCGTACGTTGAAAACGCACATGTATCGCGCGTTCAGCGAACAAGGTCATTACCGTTGGTTGGATATGTTACCGGAACTAGTCAGCACGTATAACAACACCGTGCACAGAACGATTGGAATGAAACCACAACAGGTGAACGAATCCAACGAACGTACAGTGTTACGCAGGATCCGTGTGAACACGGCGAGGAGCATCGATTATAAACGACCGAAGTTCAAAGTAGGCGATCGTGTGCGTATAAGCAAACACAAAATGACGTTCGCTAAAGGATACACACCGAATTGGACAAACGAGATATTCTTCGTTCACACAGTGCGTACCGGCAGCGTACCCGTCACTTATTCGCTAAAGGATCATACAGGAGAAGTGTTGAAAGGTGGTTTTTATGAACACGAAATCAGTAAATCGAACGTTGGTGACGTGTACTTGGTAGAAAAGATCGTACAACGTAAAGGCGATCGTGTGAAAGTCAGATGGTTAGGATTCGATGGTAAACACGATTCGTGGATACACAAGAAGAACTTGGTATAACAACGATTCGACTCGAGGAAATAGAACTAGTATGCGTCGATGCGTTACGATGACAACATGCGCGCTGTGTACAGTGTAAAAGACATTGTGTCACATCCTGGTTACGATGAGTACATCGTGAACACGACCGCAAACGACGTTGAACGCATGCGCAGGATCTTGACGGTGTACGAGTACTGGCAACGGGTTACCAATCGCGTGACGAGGTTCCGACTCAGCGAAATAGTACCAACCGGCACCGGATTCGATCACTACAAAGAATGTGTTTGGTCGGATCCAAACTGTGAAACGGGTCCGGACACATGTGTATGCAGTTACATATCTACCGACTGCTACGATATAGTGGGACTATTAAATAGACTGTGCGTAGAACGTCAACATGAAAATATTGCAACAAGCGCACAGACTAAAAATACAGGACGTGGACTATTCGAAATTGTGCGACGATGGTGGGAGTGGCAGAAAAAAACGTAAACACGGACGTCTTCTGCCCGATACCGTTCGTTCGATTATCTGCGGACCTTCCGCGTGCGGAAAGACAAACGTCATGTTCAACCTGTTGTTCGATGTAAACGGATTGAGATTCGTGAACTTATACGTGTTTTCTAAATCACTATTTCAACCCAAATATCAGATGCTGGAGACCCTGATGACACGACTTTCCGACGAAGGAATGGGTTATCACGCCTACAACGATAACGAAGAGGTACCACCTCCCGACGAGGTCGATCCCAATTCTATTATGGTGTTCGATGACGTGTCTTGCGAAAGGCAACACAACATACGCAAGTATTTCTCTATGGGACGACACAGCGGTGTGGACGCGTTTTACCTTTGTCAGACGTACAGTCAAGTGCCAAAACAGTTGGTTCGTGACAATGCCAATCTAATAGTGTTGTTCAAACAGGACGATCGCAACTTGAAACATGCGTACAACGATCATGTCAACACGGACATGAAATATGACACGTTTAAGAATATGTGCGCTGAGGCGTGGAAAGATCGTTACGGCTTTCTCGTTGTGGACAAGGATTCTTCTATCGACGCTGGCAGGTATAGAGTCGGTTTTGACCGTTTCATAGTAGTCGCGCCTAACGATTAAACAAAAAAAAAGTCACACGTACAGCTAAATACACATGACCTGCTGTCAACGACTTTAGTTGATGTTCTGCCGTTTATCGAGATGGACGACAAGAAGAAACGACTAGCACGTGATATCGACACGATTAGTGATGATATACGGAAGAAATACCGTGCGTTAAAACATGGGATTCGTGAAGAAGAAGCATCGTTATCCAAAAATTACAAACCGATTCTAGAACCGTTACAAAATATTTCGCAAGCGTTGCTTGAAAAGAAACGTAAATCAACAAATGAAAAGCCTTCAAGAGTGAAAAAGATGAAACGTGAAGAGGATGAGGAAGAGGAGAAGGAAGAGGATCCGACAGGTGCAATTAGTAAAATCGATGCGGGAACACCATCTCGTTCCCGAACGAAGCCACCACGTTTCCTGAAAACGCCCGTGATAGCCGAAACATTAGACGATGATGATGATGATGATGAGGACGATCCCAGTCTCAACATTGAAAAAATGCTAGACACACCGGAAGGAAGACGTGAAGCGCGTAGATATTTTCAGGACAAATATGACAGTGAATCATTAGCGAACAAGTACATGCGTATGATCGTTTCGTCCGAACGCGATCGTCTGATGGACTATACGTACGGTGTAAGACACGAAAACGGAAAATGGATGATCGGTGATTCACAGTTCGAAATCGATACGGACGATTCGATTCTTATCAACGGTAAACGATACAAAGGTACACCAGGACTCTACGAACTAGTGTTCATGAAGCATCCTAATGAAAATATTTACAAGGAATCAGATCTGAAAGCGTACAAAGATATACTGCGTAACACCAACGCGCATAAGCAGTATTACTTAGCGAACGCACAGGTGAACGCGAATAGAGGTGTAAAGTATAAACGAATAATATCGCAACTGTTTCCGCCGAAACGTACAGGACAGGGGCATAATAATATTGATACATCGTATATGACGTTAACGAGAAAAAAAGACAAAATCGATTACGTGCACTGGGACGATCCGAACGAACTGGTGGACAGATTGCGACTGTTAATGGCATCACAACGTGTTGGAAACAGTGGGCACACGAACGAAATCGTCTCCATAGTGGAAGAACTACGTGAAGCAGGCATAATCGTATAATAAGAGCGGTTCGATTCTGAAAGCCGATAAAGTGTATAAATAATACTGTCGTACATGCGCCGGGGACATTCCACGTTTGGTTGTGACAACATGGATATCGTGCTACTGTTTATTATCGTGTGCACAAGTGCCGTTGTCGCATCGAGCGTTAACGCTAACGATGTTGATTTCGCTATAGATTACTTGGTGCGATACGGTTACGTACCCGACGATAGTTTACGACTCACGGACAACGTCACCATCGATATGGACGCCTACCTTCGCACGTTTCAAGTGAATTACAATTTAACCGTAAATGGAGAATTGAACAACGAAACGATGAATCTGATGCGTGCGCGGAGATGCGGTAACGAAGATTTCGTGTCGTACACCTTACGAACACCGTGGGCCAAGAGACGTTTGTCGTGGCGGTTCTTTCACGGTAGCGCCAGCGCTATAGAAACGTCGCGACAAGCGTTCGCTGTATGGCAGAGACATTCGAACCTGGAATTCGAATATCGACCCACCGACATAAACGCCGACATGGTCATTGCTATGAAATATTTTAAACACAGGTGTCTGACTTCCAGGTGCACGATCTGCGGGTACGATTTGGACGGACGAGGAGGTATACTCGCTCACGCTTATTACCCGCCTGATTTACCGTATAACACTACCGAAATACACATGGACTACTACGAATCGTGGAATTATACGAACGCAACCGAAATACCGGACGATCAGACCAGTTTCCTTCAGGTGTTAACGCACGAAATCGGACACGCGTTAGGACTGTCTCATTCCCTCGAGAAGGATTCGATCATGTACCCGTTCTACGTACCACGCTCGAACGGTCCGTTCGACCTGAGAGACGACGATATAAAAGGCATTCAACGCTTGTACGGGAAGCCGCCGCCGCCGCCGCCGCCGCCACCAGCTACGACGACGACGTCAACGACGACGTCAACGACGACGGCGATGACAACGAACGACACCGTTCGGACGACGGATTTATGTCGGCTAAAGAACGTTAATCAATTTTTAATAATCAACAGACACCTGTATATTGTGCACGATAACTTTTTGTGGACATTGGATCTCGAGTCGAAGCGATCGAGTCCGTCGTCGCCGCTTCTGTTGACGGATTGGTTGACTTTCTTACCGTTGACGTTCACCAACGTTTCAGCGATGTACCAGAGACCGCGAACCGAAGAAGTGGTGCTATTCATAGACAACTACGTATACATGTTCGATATACACAGTCTGCAACCGCTGAACGGGTATCCGCGTTCGATCACAACGCTCGGTGTTCGCACGATGACGAAAATAAACGCTGCGATACACACGTACACGGGTCGAACTCTTCTGTTGTACAACGATATGTATTACGGTGAAATAGACGAGTGCACGTTCACGATCAAGAAACACGGATACGTTAAAGATCGTTTTGTCGGCTTACCAGAAGCCGTCGACAGTGCGTTCCGATACATCGACGGAAAGATTTATTTCTTCAAAGACGCACGCGTATACGTGTACGATGAATTTCTAAATACGATCGTAAAAGGAAAACATAGCGACGGACTCTCCGTTGTCGGAATAAAATGCATAGACAGTACGATCGTATCAAAACTAATCGATTTATTACGCGAGTACGTATAAATGCCGTGAACAACGGACGAGACGCATCATTCACAAGATGAGTGTTGACAAGTTCGGCAGACACCAGAGCGCAGTCAGAGCGCGAAGGGAGACGCGTCGCAGTCTACGGGAGGATATTGGTATCTCGATGACCGAGGACGGGCACTTCGACGTAGCGGGGAAAAAAATACACAACTTGGGCGAACCGCAAGACGGTAACGATGCCGTTCCACTGCGCTTCGTGCGTGACCACTGTCTGTTTGCCGACGATCCGTCGTCGACGACGACGACGACGCAAGGAATAGACGCGAAAGGTCGTAAGCTCGTCAACGTCGGCGCTCCCGTCGATCTCGGGGACGCTGTCAACAAGCAGTACGTAGACTACTCGTGCTTACGTTTCACACAGCTGGTACCGAACAAGAAGAACGGGGCTGTCGTCGACGCGCGGGATCATCGCATACAGTCTCTGAGGGAACCGATTCGTGCGAGAGACGCTGCGACCAAAGTATACGCGGACTCGAAAATCATACCGAAGGATACGAACTCTAACCTAATGGTCGGCAACGTGCGGATAACACAGTTAGCGCCGCCAGTCAACAACAAGGACGCGGTGAATTTGGAATTTTTGAACCGACACACGATCACCGCGGTAAACGACGCTTATTTCAACGCACAAGGAAAGACTATTCTAAACGTTGGCGACGGTGGCGCACGGGCTACGGACGCGGTGAACGCACGTCAATTGGAGGAGGCGAAGCGGTACGCGAAGAGCGAAACGTACAAACTCGCAAAAGTGTTCCAACATCGTTGGGAGAAAGTGGTATCGTATATCTATAAATTGCATAAGCACGCAGCGCGTACTTCACTTGGTGCCGAAGAGGCGGACTTACTACTTACGAACAAGTCGGAGACGAACGAATTGATTAGTGATCTGGACAAATCTAAGGACGAGCACGATTGGAGATCCCTTTATCGAGAGCAAGCGAAACAGTAGTCATGTACGAACTACGTAGCCGAAAAAAAAAGGGAGGGCGTGGTCTTATCGGAAAAATAGTTAAAAGCGCGGTACCATTCGTTGCGAAGTCAGTACCTACACTGATCAATCGAGCGGTGGACGTATTACCGGTGGAACTACATCTGCCCGGCTACAGGTTCTGTGGACCCGGAACGAAACTAGAGCAGAGATTGGCTCGCGGTGATCGAGGAATTAACGAGTTGGACGAAGCTTGTCGTGAACACGATATCGCTTACAGCAAGTACAAGGACAACGAACGACGACGTGTAGCGGATCGTGTGCTAGCCGGTAAAGCGTGGGAACGAGTGAAAGCTTTGAATTCCGGCATCAGTGAAAGAGCGTACGCGGCAGCCGTAGCAGCAGCGATGAAGGCGAAATCAGCGTTAGGCAGCGGGCTATGCTGCGGTGGTGGTGTGCGTAAACGTCGCACCAGACGACGCAAGCCGGTTCGACGCACGATAATCAGGAAGAGGAGGAGGAGGAGGACAACGACAACTGGGGCAGGACGTCGACGAAGACGGGCCGATGGTAAAAAGGCTTCAGGACTATACCTTCGACCGTACCGAAAAAACTAATCAAAATACCCGTGCGTCCGTTGTCCGATCGTGATCTTTATGAGTACACGAAACTATTGCGTATACCTTATTTCAGAGGCGTGTACATGCGCGACACACTTCCTAGTACATCACCGTGGGAGAACGAAAGCGCAATCGTGAATCTGGACGACGCTACCGGACCGGGCACGCACTGGGTATGCTACAAGAAGCGAGGCGACAGAGTCTGGTACTTTGATGGATTCGGCAATCTGCGCCCTCCTGTCGAGCTAATACGGTACTTTGGATCGAACGTGACCGACATTCATTACAATTACGCACAGAAACAGCCATCGAACACGGTCATCTGCGGACATTTATGTTTAGAGTTTTTGACATCGAACGATCAGTAAACGCCAAGATGTCTTCGCTTACGGTCACTGTCACAGGAACGGATCCAAGCGCACTGGTTTGTGACTTTTTTCCACCGCTTGAACTGACGAACGGTGAATGGTACGCGGGACTGCTGGACTTTACCACGTACAACTCTATACCGAACGTGGAAAGCGGAAGAAATAACATCTTTCCCGTACTAAAGGGAGCACGTAAAACGTTAGAACTCGTCAATATACCGACCGGAGTGTACGAAATCAGTGATATCGAAACATACCTGAAGAAAGAACTAGCAGACCCAAAATTTTCTCTACGACCCAACAACAACACGTTGAAATGTGAAATTTATTGTTCATACGATATCGATTTCGGATGTACGGAACACACGATCGGTACCATGTTGGGTTTTTCCAAGAACAGAAAGTTAGAAGCGTATATATTACACACGTCGGACGTGCCTGTAAACATTAACAAAGTGAACGTTTTGGAGATAAGGTGTAACGCTGTACAAGGCTCGTACAAGACGGGACGAAACGAGCATATACTGCACTCGTTCTATCCAACGGTTGAGCCAGGATTCAAGATAGTAGAAACGCCTAGAAACGTCATTTATTTTCCACTTAACGTACTACACTTGCGTAACGTTACACTGTCCGTACACGATCAGGACGGTGATATTGTGAATTTTCAAGGCGAAGTCATCACCGCACGTATACATTTGAAACGTGTGTAGTAATCATGGGAATTTATTTCACCGATACCCCCGTGATGAAGAGCGGTGGCGGCGGCGGCTCGCACCACGAGATAAAAGAGGTCAACACTTTTGGAAAAGGTATCAGTAGACGTTCGTCGTTGACACGGTTAACAGCAACTAACCGACGCTACCTGATTTCATTAGGATTCAAAGTCAAGAAAAACAAGTAATATGGCGGACAGCGGTATCGTCTTATCGGTTGAACGTCGACCATTCTTCGAAGACAACATCACACATTACGAATATCATCCTCATGCACCGTACGCGTCAGCGTCACGATACGGAAATAACGATGAGATACGCATACCTATACTGCAACAGGAAGTCTTCACTTTACCGATGGAAAGTTTCCTGTACGTTGAAGGCAAATTGAGCAAAAAGACCGACAGCACCGGTAGTGTGAACGTGAAAATGATCAACAACGCGATCGCGTTTCTCTTCGAAGAAATCCGTTACGAACTGGCCGGTGTGGAAGTGGATCGTACCAAGAGCGTCGGCATCACGTCCACTATTAAAACCATGCTATCTGCCGGCAAGCAGGATATTGTTTCGATGCAAAACGCCGGTTGGGTTGCTCCTACAGCTAACGAGATAACACCGACCGGCCAACACGAGGAATTCAACTTTTGCATACCGTTGAGGATGCTGATGGGATTCGCTGAGGATTTCACGCATGTTATTTTAAACATGAAACAGGAACTTATACTGTTGCGCACTTCCAGCAACGTTAACGCTTTGTTCTCGTCCACGGATGCGCCCGCTAACGCCGATATAGAACTGACCAAAATCTCTTGGATGATTCCGTTCGTGTACGTGAACAACGAAGTACGGATACGATTGTTGGATATCATACGCAAGGACCTACCGCTATTCTTACCGTTCCGTAGTTGGGAACTGCACGAGTATCCGGCTTTACCGACGACTGACAGACAGACTTGGACAGTGAAAACAACTACACAACTGGAGAAACCACGGTACGTGATACTCACCTTTCAGACCGCCAGAAAAAACAATCTGAAAAAACACGCAGGTGAATTCGATCACTGCAATGTGACAAACGCGAGACTCTTTCTGAACGACAAATACTACCCGTACGATAACCTGAACCTGGATATCGATAACGGACGTTACGCATTGCTGTACGACATGTATACACGATTTCAAAAATCGTACTACCACAGAAGTCAACCCAACGTACTTCTAACACCTACAGAGTTCATAACAAAAGCACCGTTATTCGTCTTCGATTGTAGCAGACAGGACGAATCGCTCAAGTCATCACCAGTCGACGTCAGATTGGAATTCGAGTCATCGACCAATTTCCCCGCTCAGACAGCGGCCTACTGCTTGATACTGCATGATTCAATAAATGTGTACACTCCGTTATCCAACACGGTGCGCAGACACAATTAAACGCTTACTATATATTAATGTTTTTTTTTTTTACTGTAAATAGAAATTTGCTTTTTAGAATGTAATTTTTAATTAAAAAAAAATGTAATCAATTTTCATGTATTTTTATTTTATTGTAAATAGAATGTAATGTAATCAATTTTCGTGTATTTTATTTTTGTGGAGGGGGAAAACGATTCTCCTCTTCTCCCTATTCTTCGTTCAGTGTTTCATCAGCACGAGTCGCGAGTGGACGTACAAGATGCTTTCACACGATATCTATGTTGACGATATCAATCACAACAGCAACAACCGCTATTTCAAACAATGCGGTGAAGCGGCAACGACTACATCAATCAAGTCTTTATCACCGGACGATAAAGAAGTACAGGTCATCTTAATTCAAAAAATCACATCTCCGTACCCGCGTTACAGAAACTTGGAAAACCGTTTAAAGAGTTTTAAAGAATGGCCTGTATCGTTAACGATAACACCTAAAGAATTATCAGAAGCGGGTTTCTTTTACACCGGATGCAACGATAGAGTGATTTGTTTTTGCTGTGGAGGCGGATTAAACAAATGGGAACGTGGAGAATATGCTTGGATGGAACACGCACGACATTTCCCTGCGTGCTCTTACGTAATGTTAATGAAAGATAAAAATTTTATCCTCAAGGCACTGGGTATTGTTACCGAGGCGCAAGCACCAACAGCTGTAGCAGTGACAGCAAAGAACGAACAACGCACCGACACGATCAAGGAGAATATAAAAAACGTAGAAGAAAGCTCGAATCGTGATACGATGTGCAAAGTCTGTTACACACAAAACGTGGAAGTTGTACTTATTCCCTGTCGACATTTTATTACATGTGTGAATTGTGCCATAACCCTACATAATTGCCCCTTATGTAGAACCGCATACACTGCTTACATGAGAGCGTATTTCTAGTTCGTTTTCACGCGTCTATTGAACACCCGGTTTGAAAATATATATATGCTGCTGTGACAAAAGTGTTTTATACAACCTCCGCTAATATCGCATACCTCAGTGTTTGAACAGCACGCGTTGAAGACGGACGCATGGAGCTGCTATCTCCGTACGAGTACATACGCTGCAGTGACTTAAAGCATACAGTACTGTACCCTATAGAAATTTTTGTATACAACGTTCTGACATGTAAATTTGTTGCACTGATCCGTGACGAAAATATAAAGTACAAAATAAACGTTCCGAACAAATTCTTTACGAGCGTTTCACAATATACAACGTGTCTGTTCCGTAAGACGGACGGATCTGCAACGTTCCTAGTAAAACCAAACACGTTGTATATAACGAAAAAAGGATGTGCGAGGATAAACTAGCAGTCATAGTTGACTTTCACTGTTTTATCGACAACGATGGCAAAGAACTCGTTAAGGAACTAGCCGTTATGGACGTCACTGCATTTGCCAGCAGGCATTGGATATTTATACATCCAGTAGAGACGATTGTTTCGAATCACAAGCATGTGAGGACAAACAGATGGTTAACAGACCATTATCATGGACTAACGTGGACGGACGGGGACACATCGTACGAACATCTTGTACCGATATTAGAAAAGAATACGTTTCCTTTTAACTTCGTGTTCGTAAAAGGATTGCAAAAAAAAAGATTTCTACAGAAGCGTATCGTGCATTTTAATATTATAAATTTAGAAGATTTCGGATGTCCTAAACTCGATCAATTACAATCAATACACGGAACAGCCTGTCTCACGCACCGCTTATGTCCGGAAATATGTACAAATAGTAGAGTACACGCTTTACGCGAGTGGGTTGTGTCAGATTTTAGAATAGTCAATACGTTTCTGATAAATTACTAAAATTATTGTTTAGCGCTTATATAAAAAAAAAACAGTCGTCGTCTTTCTATCGATTACATCATCTGTCTAAAAATAAATTAGTGTGTTCAAACAAGCGCGACCGCTGTCTAGACGTATAAAAAAAAAATAACCGACACCCCTCTTCCCCACCTACCCATCGAACCGTGAGAAATCAAGTTGCATCCTGTTCACACAGTTAAAAAAAAAAAACAGTCGTCGTCTTTCTATCGATTACATCATCTGTCTAAAAATAAATTAGTGTGTTCAAACAAGCGCGACCGCTGTCTAGACGTATAAAAAAAAATAACCGACACCCCTCTTCCCCACCTACCCAATGAACCGTGAGAAATCAAGTTGCATCCTGTTCACACAGTTAAAAATAAATTAACGTCGGCGGCATGTTCGAACAAGCACAAGTGCTGTCTAGACGTATAAAAAAATAACCGACTCCCCTCTTCCCCACCTACCCATCGAGCCGTGAGAAATCAACTCGTGACCTGTTCACACGGTTAAAAATAAACGCTTACTGTGCGTTGAGTGGTTTCCCCCCTCTCCGGTTTCCACCTCCACAACTACCTCCCTATATATTCTACTGCGCGCAAGCGTTATTCGTTCATTCGTTGAGAGACGTGCCGCAAATTATTATAAGTTCTTTATTTTAAAATGGCATCATTCACTGAAAAGTTTGCTACTATTAGCGCAATCGAGTATAAAAAAATAAAGGAATTGATAATCGGTGTAAAATATCCGATAGAAGAAATGCAAAATATAGACGCAAAATACGGTAAAACTATACTCGTCACTCTTCAAGATTACAAAGACCCTAGACTAAAATATCGTGTATATCTACCAAAGAGATACGCAGGTGTTTTTGAAGATGAGGAATTAAAAAATTTATTACCGTGCTCGCTGCAACTAATTTATCGCGGAGAAAAGGATAGAGCTTACATAGTAGAAATTGTACAGTAGTATCGAATGGACATCTTCATTTGTCACGTACGATTACATATATATATATATTAACATGTACTTAGTTCTATTTCATTTAATTATAAATAATATATGTGATTACACATATTTCATTTGATTATGCCTAGATAATAAAACAAGGCTTACATGTTGTACACTTTAGACACCTTCAGAATTAACAAATATATTTGTACATAATTGTCATTGCACACGTTTACCAATAATATTTAAAATAATGTGCTTACACATAATTCATTTGATATAATTGTATACAATTGTATTTTTTTTAATTGTTACTACTGTGTGTGTTTATTTCATTTTTTGTACATATTTGTCATGTCATAGTGCACTGTAATTTTCACTACTGTGTACGTTTACATATTATGTATTTTAAATTGTAATATATTTTGATTACTTTCACTACTGTGTGCGTTTACATAGTATGTATTTTAAATTGTAATATATTTTGATTACATGTATTTTAATTATTTGTAATTAAACAGTATTGCTTTAACCTTTTTATTGTTTTTTTAATTTCAAAATTCCTTGGAACATTAACACTATTCTAAAAAAATCAATTTTATTAAACAACAAGTGTATGATTATAATATAATTTAGAAATTAAAGAATATTTAAAAATCAAACTGACCTTATACAAGTTCCAGTTGAGTCTCGCGACGAACTATGTGTCTTGGAGAGCAGTTCGTACAGGCTTATATATAGTATTTCAAGGATGTACACGAAAGAGATGGTAACAACAAAAAAAGCTCCCACACACAAAGTCATGAACACGCACTTAGCTCGGTCTGCGTTCTAATTCCCACACGCTGTGATAACAGATGGTGTCACACATCCTGTTCTGTTATTAAAAAAAACTTTATGTACGACCACGTTCGCACGCTGCGATAAACAGATGGCCATACAGACGGACCGATTACATCATCAACAAAAAAAGTAACGACTGCCACGCATATTTATCTTGACTTGTTCACACAATAATTTATGTACGCCTTTAAATTCGTTCACACCCAACATTAACATATGTTCAGACAGACAGCGACAATTAATTATACGCTCAGACAGACGGCGACAACTAACAGATGGTGGTAATTAATTCTACGCTCAGACAGCCGGATGCAATTAATTTAGCGACTCGCTAAACAGATGTCTAGACAGCTGCAAATGCACGTGGGAGTCAACTGCTACATTCAAAAAAAAAAAAAAAAAAAAAAAAAAAAAAAAAAAAAAAAAAAAAAAAAAAAAAGTGTGTGGGAGCCAACTACCGCTTGTCCCTATTATATTACATACACACCAGTAATAACGTGTGGTCTGTCAGCATTCTGTTGTAAAAAATAACCACATGTGAAAAGCATGGATTTTTTTTATCGTATAATATTTTTATGTTTATTTTCAACTATCCTTTTCGCATACTACAATTTACTTAACACATAGACACACAGTTGTCAACAATGCAATCGTTCAGATAAGTGAATCGAACACTGAATATCATGTGTATTTCTTACAGGGAAAATGACAGTTCTAACGTGGACCGTCACACGGCGAGAAATTCAAAAATTGTGGTGGTGGGAGTAACCATGTTTATACACAACATCGACGATATCGGCACGGCAGGGTAAATATATACGAAACCAGTACACTTTAACACCGAGTTGGCAACAATGGCGAAACATACATTCAACCCGTACACTATAACACCGAACCGACAACAGTTGGCAACACCGACGCTTTTCCAACATGGCCGAACTTCCGGAAAAACCCCTTACATATACATAACCATACACTATAACACACGCACGAATCGGCAACCAGGCCGTACCTTAACCACTACACTCTTACACCACTCGACAACATCGCACCTTTTCCAACATGGCCCCCGTCGCCCCCACCACGACGGGCGGCCATCAAGCCACCGCCAGGCCGCCGCCCAGCGACGATGACGACGTCAACGACGACGTCAACGGCGAACGGCGAACGGCGAACGGCGAACATAGCCACGCCTCCGACAATCAACGCACACATTACCCCACTTTAGGCGGCGACGACGACAACATGGCCGACAGACTACTGCCGCATGGTTACCCCCACCACCACAATTTTTGAATTTCCCGCCGTGTGACGTCACTTCCGCGTTAGAACTGTCATTTTCCCCCTACTGCCATTTTCGTTCCACGCTACTGTACAGCCTAAGAGAAAAGGAAGATTAATCAGATTAATCGTCGCGCTGATTATACCGGGTTGCGTCCAGCGCCGGATTATCCATAACGCTAGGGTGTGCTGGAGCACCGGGCACCAGGACCTCAGCTGTCAGAGGGGGGCACCATCCACCCCTAAATCACAAAAACTTTTTGAAGATAATAAATGTGAAAAAACAAATGCCCTCAATCCAAAATCATAAAAAGATGTGTGCTCACTTTTCGACGATCTTCTAATGGAATTGAGCACTTTGTGCCACGAGTAAAATTGCAAGAAAGAGATTTTTTTCATATCGTTCGAATGAAGATGATAGATTCTATGATAGTACAATTTGTCCGCTCAAAGTATTAAACTGGATTATTGGTTGTAAAATGATTGATGTATATTTCTGAATATGTACATTGGTTATCGTCTGCTTCTGATGATTCCAATAGCTAACTGCGAACCTGAAAGATCATTTTTTGTATTAAAACGCATTTAAAGATATGTTGAGTTCAACTATGGGAGATGAGAGATTTACCTTTGTTAGCAAGGTTAAATATTGAAAGCGAGGTATTTGAATCGCTCGATTTAGAAGAAATTATACAAGACTTCGTTAAGGCAAAATTAAGAAAAAATTGGATCGATTAGTATTTTCTAGGCTAAGGTCTAAAATTTATTGATCAACTGTCACTACTAATTTTATTATTATTATTATTTTTTTTTTTTTGTGAAGACTCGTGTACAAATGTTTGCTTTTACAGAACCTGTGGAAGACTCCACGCGACAAACTAGGTAACTGGGGATCGATGTCCATCGTCATGTTCAACGCACTGCAGGAAATAATGAATTTCTCGTAAGCAGCATCACTTACAACTAACTATTTAGTTAATAAAGATTTTTAGCTTTATTTAAAGTGTACTTCTTTTTCTTTCTAAAAGCACTTCTCTCTCCCCCCCCTCTCTCTCTCTCTCGTTCGTCTCGTATCAACACTACGACACAACAGTAAACAATAAACATGCAACTATCGGTCAGAGGTCAGGACAAGGACGGATAAAGGAAATGAACAGAGCTTAGAAGCATATTAACGCATCTTCTTCTTCTTCACCTCGTGCACCTCACGGAGTAGGCACTTTGCCTGTTCCGTCTTCACCGAGTACCACTCCATCTCACTCTCGGTCTATATCGAAACGCAACCTTAGGTAATCGTCCATCCTACATTCTGTCCAGATGTTGTAACCATTCCATGCGACATGTCTGGATTGGAGAATACCTGCAGCTCTTCTCTAATATCATCATTGCGCAAACGATCCTGTCTCGTGCAACTCTTCGTTCTTGTCAGAAACTTAATTAATTTCCGAACGTTGAATCTGGTTTTTAATCTTCTTTGCAGGAACCCATGTTTCACATCCATATACAATAAAAAAAAACTGCCATTATTTTACAAAGCCTCGTCTCTTTCCTCAACGTTCTGTGTATGACGTCACACATCAAGTGGCGCAACTATTTGTTAGCGACTCGACAACCCTGGTTCCCGTTCGCAAGACACGCCCACACGCCCACACCTTGGTTCGGTTCACGTCAGTCACAGTCCAGTCGAAATACCAGTTCAGCCCCGCGTTCCGACCAGACAGTGTATGTCGAGTGGGGATGACAGAAGTTGGGAGCCACCGTGGATGGCGCTATAGGCTCCACTTCCTCTCGCCTGCGGAACCACTGCTCCATTCCCTCGCCCGAAGTTGGAAAACTGTCTTCCGCAGAGAGGGGGGTTCTTCTCGTAACTGTCTCATATTGTAATGAGACAAAGTTGTAATCTAAATACTCCGTAGGCTTACACGGTCGGAATCAATGTTGTTAAAATTCATTCCCGGGCTGTTTGGCCGCGATCTATTGTTTTTCAACTAAAACAGACATCGACTGCCATCATCATCATCACCCTCAAGGTTTAAACCAAGAATGGTTTGTTCCGGCCTCAAATAGGCAAATATTACAGCTTGTCACTCCAGCGCTTCCTCGGACGTCCCACACCTCTCCGTCCTCTCGGCTTATAGTTCCACAGTTGTTTGGGGATGCGGCAGTCATCCATTTGGCAAAAATGTTCCCACCAATTCAGCCGATACTGGGCGATCCTGTCGAGTATACTCATAATATTTAGTTCCTGCCGTATATCTCTGTTTCTTCTTTGATCGTGGAGAGTACACCCTGTTACGTGCCTGAGAAATCTCATTTTAGCCGCTCGGATGCGATTGGCCTGGCCTTTCGTTAAAGTCTAATTCTCAGACCCATAAAGAAGTGTGGGAAGAGCCATCACCTTGTAGAATTTTAGGCGTGTTCGTTTACTTGCTGACTTAAGGGTTCGCCTGATGGTCCCGCACATAAGGTTGAACTTACGCAACTTATGCACCACGTCGTTGTTTGCATTATAAGACACACTGTAGCCCAGGTATTCAAAACTGCTAACTTGTTCCAGACAGTACAATCTATAACAATTTTTGCCCGTGCGGGATCAGTTCCACAAAAAGCCATCACCTTGGTTTTAATTGTGGGTATCTGTAATCCAGAGTCTGTGTAGATTCCATTTAACAAATGTATACATACACTGATGATCGACTGTCATCAGCAGTGTAAAATTCGAGCTTTGAATGAGATTTAACAACAAAGTTGTAATCTGTTTGTAGGTACGTCGCCGTGCCCACGGTGTCCGGAAGTCTTGGCTTCTGCAGCAACGACACCCAGCACAAGAACTGCAGCGGCTTCATCGGCATGATACACCGCAACGAGATTGACATGGGCGTGGAACACATCAGCAACGCTTTCGATCGACTCGAAGTGATCGACATATCGTCCCCCGTGCTTACCGACGTGTAAGTACACTTTACAATATTTACTGTATGGTAATTATTTAATCCTTACGCATGCTTGTTTACCCATATAGAGCAACAGCTGGCAGTTAGTCCCGAAAGAAACAAGAGCGAAACGTTTAGGCAAATAGTTGTCCCCCATAATCATTGTGGTGATCGAAAACTCGGGAAGAAAAATAGAAGGAAATGAAAAGAGATCCTTAAAAACACTGACAGTAAAACAATTATTCACAAAATATAGAATGGCGCACTTAGAAAAAGATCGCCAAAGGTCGCTTGGAAGAAAACCAACAGAGATGGTTATGTTACAGAATATCAATAAAAATATATTAGAAACAAAAGGCTCAGGGGAAATGACAAAAAGAAATAAGAAAGTCAGTTGAAAAAAAAGGAGAAAAACTGTTGACAGCCGAAACAACACAGAGACAGGAGGAAATGGAAAAAATATAGGAAAGCCACGTACAGAGTACTCAACACCACGAACCACATTACATCACATAGAGTAGGGATTATGGATGGTGACGAAAATGCTTACGGTATTTTCGTACACTTGATATTTTGTATAGAAATTCAACCTGACTTTGCTATAAACGGAGTGTGAAAAATAAGACACCCTAGCTTTCGATGAGTCTCATAGCGTCGGGGTCAGAAAAGAACAAGAGGCAGTCAAGAGAGACTAGACAGAAAAGACTAAAGGAAGAGCTCACACCCAAGACAAGTTGAAGCAAAGTGAGAATCCAGCTAGGGCACATCGAGATTGCCAAACCCGTATCCACAAGATGTGCACCCCTGAGCCTTTTGTTCCTAATATCTTTTTATTTATATTCTATAACATAATCATCTCTGTTGGTTTTCTTCCAAGCGACCTTTGGCAACTTTTTTCTAAGTGCGCCATTTCATATTTTGCGAATGATTGTTTTATTGTCAGTTTTTTAAGGATCTCTTTTCATTTCCTTCTATTTTTCTTCCCGAGTTTTCGACAGTTCTACAGTTCTCCACCACAATAATTATGGGGGACAACTATTTTTCTAAACATTTCGCTCTTGTTTCTTTCGCGTTTTTTTTATCTTTTTGTGTTATCACAATGTCGTCGGCACAAAGCATTTTTATGATTCCTATTTTTCACTAGCTTATTTACTACCTTTTTTTTTCAACCAAGACTAAAATGACAAATATTGGACTCACTATACTGTCTTACAACCTTTATCGCTTCAAATACATTTATGGTTTCACTATGTAACCTACATGTGTATACAAACACACACAAGGACAAATACTTGTTATTACGTTTTCTCTATGCCTCGTTTTTGTAGTAGATTATATATTAGAGAGTCGATAAACCAGTTATCTGGGGAAAAGAAGTAGTTCGAATTACCGACTTGTTCAGTTTTCCCATCATAAAGTACAGAATGCAATAAGAGTTATTATAAATGCGGTAAAGCAAAGAGTTTCACTGTCGTATTTTTATTCATAGGTACTTACCAAAGCGTACAATTCGAGCACTACAACTTTCAATCATAGTGTAGCGTATGGTTATTGATGATCGGGTACTTCGCCGGTTAAACTATTTATAGGTAACTTATGTAAATTCGAGTGAATAAGTAAATATTTACTATTAAATGCAATGTGGATATATATATATATATAAATCAGTGGCGTACGCAGAATTTTGTTAGGGGGGGGGTCATTATTAAAATTGTTTACAATTGACATTATCGGTATTTTAAATTTTGCGTATTATTATTATTATTATATCATGTTACGGTATATTTATTATACTATGTTCAAATAGAACATATTCATAAATACCCTAATAAAATCTTCGAAACGTATTTTCTTCACAGCCTTAGGCTACAATTTTTTTACAAATTTTAACATCTGTTTCATTTTGTATAATAAAAATGCTTGTGCCAGTCCCACATGCCATTATTACACTTAGACTACACAATAATCATATATTTTAGTGAATGGTTATTTGTATACGATAGGTAAGACACTTTACATAACAGGAAAATCCATGGAAGCAATCAAATATATTGAAATAAATTTAATTAAAACACAATATATCAATATGGAACTCACCAAGGTTGAAGAATGAAACTGGCATGATGAATCCACACTCTATGAAGGAATTTGAATAAAAAATTGAATGCAGTTGTCTCAAATGTTCAAATCAATATTCTACTGTAGTCTATTATTGTTTTGAAAAATCATTGTTTAAAACGAGTACCGGTAATTAAATTAATATATACAGTATATATAATGTACTTAGCCTACAGTATATAACGTCACTACACTTCGGAAATTTCAGCATCCCCAATACAATGTCAATATCCAAACGACGTTTTTTTTTCATTAGTTCATTTAATACATCTTCTGCAGTTGGAGTGTAATTTCTATGTATGTTGAGGAGTGTTAATCCATTCAAACGTGTATTTCCAGTAGAATTACGCAAATATGTTTTTAGACGGCGTAATGTTGAGAAACATCGTTCATTTGTACATGTGGACACTGGGAGCGCAGCTAGTATTTCTAGCAAAGTAAATATATTTGGCATTACGTTGGGATTGCACATAGTTAACCCATCTACGGCCGTTTTCGGTTGGTCTCCCTTCTCAAGGCGTGCAATTTTTCTGTACCATAATTTTAATTCATTATTCAGGTCTTCTTGGCAACCGCTTCTTATGTCACTGGCGTAGAACTCTGTGAGCGAAGTGAAAGCAGAAACTTGAAACGGCAGGGGCAGAAGGACTGGGTTCGTAGGCAAAAGGCACTGAAACCCTTTCAATATTTCCTTGTGTTTCAAGAAACGCGAATCTAGTTGGGACATGAAGGTATCCAGAAATGGAATAAAAGTAGAGACACGAAAGTAAAGTTCTGGCGACACTGGACTTGGATAAGTCCAAGTTCACACGGTTTTTTTGTCGCGCTGCCATGCGAGGGATTTGAATGAAGGACCCCAACCTATTCAAGACTTCAGAAGCACAAACGAAAATTTTAGAAAATTCTTCATTGACATTTTCGCGTATAGATTTCATTTCACTGTTAATATCTTCAGCAAGGCTTACTGCTTCCACGAGATCAATAGTTGAATTCTGCTGGAATTTACACAATGGGAGACTTAAAGAAAACAGTCTCTGAATACAAAACAGCGATATCACGAATTGACAGTCAGTCAGAGCACATAAAAGTGAATTTGCTTGTGAGGACGTGTCTTTGTCTTTCCATTCTGATATGCTTTGAAGGGTTGCAATAATAGGGTCATACAATTCCACCACCGCGGCCACGGAGTTATACCTTTCCAACCAACGAGTTGGTTCCAACAAAGTTCAACGAGTTTTTCACGGCGTGAAGTTGTAGTTTCCATTTCACTTATCACCGATTTTAAAACATGTTGCCTTTTAGGTGTATTAAGAAATTCGTACAGACTCGATATTGTACCCATGCAGTTTCTAATGGCAGCTACTTCACATGCACTGGATACAGCTAAGTTGATGCTGTGTGCTGAGCAGTGGACATATAAAGCTGACGGAATTATTTCCTTTACATGTGCCTGGAGTCTGTTTACTTTTCCTGACATGGACATAGCTCCGTCATACCCTTGACCACGAATCATATTTATGTCTATATTTAATCAACGCAACTTGTCCAATATCGCCGTTGCGATTCCTTTTCCGGTCACATCATATAATGGTATGAATTGTAGAGTTTTCCTTCACAGTGAAATTTTCTCTATCAACATGACGAACACACAGTGATAATTGTTCTAAGCCTGATATGTCTGACGTCTCATCGGCGAGAATAGAGAAGCAACTGGAGGCATTAATTTCTTTCACGAGATTTCGAACAATCAGGTCGTTGCACACTTCAATTATTTCATTCTGTATTCTAGGACTGGTGTACTGCGCATTTCCAACACTACACGTCAACATATTTTTAATACAGAATCAGTCTTACTTCGAAACCGAAGAAGTGCCCTGAAATTGCTATCATTTTCTTCTGGTTCTTGGTCGACCTCTATTCGTCCCGAATCCCCGTGGCCTCGCAGTGCGATACATTGTTTCCCGCAGAACAAAACACTTTCAATAATAGGAATAAGATTTTTCCTGTTCTCCAGTTTCTTTTGCATTGTTGCAGTATCTATTAGCACATCGATAGACTTTTTTTCCCCACATGAAATATCGGTCAAAGTACCGGCTACCTCCAAACTTTGTTTGTGATACAGACACTCCTCATGTTCTGAAAATCGCTCGACGGCATCCTTCCAGTTGTCAAATTTCACTCTACAAAGTTGACCTAAGGGTTGCTTGCCAGATCCGACACCATCACTTGGAGCAAAAAGTGCACAAAATTTACAAAAACTTCCTCCCTTAAATTCGGAATATGCAAGCCACTTCCAGCGGTAAAGCCATTTAAACTGAAATCGCAAATTTCTCTTTCCTTTTGTTGGAAAAACAAACCCTGGATTTGGTTCCCAGACATTGTTCAAGACATCCAGTTTCTTTTCATTAGACAAGTCTTTTCCTACGTAAACTCCAATATCATAAGCGTGTGGTTCACTGGAACTTGAAGATGTTGATGCTTCCGGAATCAGAACAATACACTTATCACTTCTAAATGATTCAGCAGGCACGTCAACATTATTGAGTGATGTCGATGTACAGTACATTCAATATCAGCCGAGTTTTCACAGGGGGATGTGAAACTAGTATCGGGAAGAACGTTTGCGACAACATCGTCACGCTGCGGCTGCGAAGAAACATTTGGCAATGTGAAATATTCACTAACCTCACGAGAATCACTACCGGTACGCGACGTTTTGCTAACAAATTGTAAAATTGAGCTTTGCGGACGCTTAGACATATCAAAGAACCCGGAACGATAATGTGAAGTTTCTATTTAAAAATGTGAACTGCCAAATGCACAAAACGTTAAACGAACGTTCCACAACAAAATCTGAACTCAGACTAACGGGTGAATACCGCTCGACAATGTACAATAATTCACAACTGCACTGCAGAACTGTCAAAACAATATGTTTCACAACAAATAAGTTTATATGGTGTCGGCCTTATTTTATTACAAGGTTGGTATTACTATCGTACCTTCTTAACAAGCGGCACGGCTTTGATGCTCCTTTCTCTCTTTCAGTAGACGAGGAGGGGTATATATGCTTTGACACTCACCGCCCTAGTGAGAGCACTGCCGCGTTCTCAGAATGCTGAATGACAGCTACTTGTGTCCCACGTGGAGTGATGTACAGTACTGTACGTGGCGCAGCACCAAGCACAGGGATATTATTGAAGAAGGGGAGGGCGGACTGTACCTTATGTCGATAGATTTTGTTACTCCGACAGTGAGAAATTAGAGGAGAGAAAACGATTATGGATTTTTAAAAAGATACTCAAATATTAATATGTCAATTTTTATTTTTATTTTATATAATATTAAAAAAAGTGGTTAAACGTTCAAGGGGGGGGGGGTTCAAACCCGGTAACCTCTGATCATAATAAACACAAATAATTATCTCATTTGTTAGTAATGTTTTATCATAATTTAAAATTCACGAACTTATTACTGAAAACAGTAAGTCATTATCTGTCGTAATTTTTTTGATAACAAACTGAGAAACTTATAAATATGTAAACAATACGTACTATACATACGTACACCATTATGAAGTCATATTCATTATCATTATCTTCACAACACGGCGTAGGCAAGGTGCTGCCTGTTCCGCCTTCAAAACTCCTCCAGTCATCTCTTCCTGCATCTACCCACACACAGCTGTGTTCTATAGGTTTGTATTTCCAGACTTGTCTCGAGTCTGACATTCTTTCTAAGTGTTCTTTCCGTCGTTGTTTGTAATCATTTAATTTTTCATTCAAGTTAAAAACTTGTAACTCTTCTTTTATGGCCTCATTTCTTATACGGTCAAGGTTAGAACACCTTTTAACTGTTCTTAAGAATGCCATTTCCGAGGTCTGTATTTTACTGTCTTGTTTACTGGTTGTTGTCCATAATTGACAACCATAGGACAGTTCAGAGACTGCCGTAACTTTGTAAAACTTTAATTTTTAATCTCCGCCAGTGGCGAAGTTACATGGAGGCAATTGAGGCAATGCCTACCCTAAAAAATTCTGTAGAATAAAAATTATAAATACGTATGAACTACATAACGTAAAGATTATACATTGTTACCGCGACTGTCGAATTTATTAGGCCGAAACGTGCTTTACTGAGCGACCGTTAGATGGTGACAGGTGAGACTCGCCATAGCTCGTTTAAAGCGAATGAGACAACCTGAACTTGCCTCAGCGTTTTTTGTATACATCGTATGTAAGGTGTGGCCTTGATGTAAGCAATGTGCCGGAGTGATAGGGAAGTGAAGGGAGGGGGGATTGTCCCGTGCTGTACACGTAGAGCGTTGAGGCATGCCTCACTTCTGTGGTCCAAACATTCAAGTTAAAGCGCGCTGTGTTGTTTATAAGAGTGTTTATTTTAGGCGGTTATTAAAAGTGTCCCTGTTATTCCGCTGAACTAACAGATGATCAAGATTGTTATTTGAATTATTTGTAACATTAAACATATATATAGAAACTAATCAAGTTTAAAAATTTGAAGTTCAATCAGTTGTATTATTGTGTATGACTAATACAAGGATTGTTCAATATAAACACGTATAGAGCTGTAAAGCATTTTTTATTCAACGATTTTAAAAGAAGTCTCCATTAACATTAAGACATGAGTTCCACTGTTGCACCAACCTGTAGATTCCCTGCTAGTAAAATTCTTACGGCTGTTTGTGGAACCATTCGCTTACAGCAAACTCTACCTCAGCGTCCGATTTGAACCACCAACCTTTTAGTGATTCCTTAAAAAAAAATTTAAGATAAGATTTTTGCCTACCCATTCATTAACTACTAGCTTCGCCACTGATCTCCACGTACCTTGTTTCTAAAAATTGTCCGACAGATCGTCTGGAACTTATGAAACTTGACATCAATATGATAATTTCTATCATAGCCAATATCATTTCCCAAATAATAAAAGCGGCTCACCTGTTCTATAATTCGATCACCAATCATTGTTTTTGTTCTTGTTGGTTCCTTGTCTCGAAATGCCATTACCTTTGTATTCATAGTGGAGATTTTCATATTGTATTGTTTGCAAATCTGATGAAGCTTATAAACAGATTTCTGCAAATCAAGATTCTGTATTTTCAAGTACGAGCTAGTCGTCAGCAAACAACAGCACATTTAAATACCCGTGTGCGCTTCGAACCGTCCGAACTGGGCAATGATTTCATTGACTGTAGGCAGGTGGATGTTGCTATAGATATCTTTATTGCTGACGAATCACGGCATGGCACACGTCACGTTGGTCTAAGACCTGTCGATAATGACGACGTTCGATTTGGAAGCAGTTCCCCAAAGCTGTATGCGGTATGCCCCACACAGGTGTAAACCAGCGGCTTATTTCTCATAGAAAGTAACGATATTCTGCCCAGGAGCCAATGATGTTTGCGATCCATAATGATTAGTTGTTTCCTCTTCAACCAGGGGCGTGTTTATGAAGGGGGACCACCGTAATAGAAAATTATCCCCTCCCCTTCAACTACCTTTTTATTTATAGATATTTTATCTACCTTTCTACAATGGATTATTATGACCTTCTTATCAGGATACTTTATTTATCAAAATTAAGTACTTTACTCTTGTTAAAACATAAAACGTTGCAGGTAAACTACCCCTTCCCCGTACCCAATCTTCACCAAAATCAATAGACATTGAGTCCTCTACAATTCAGGCATATATGCAAAAAATTATTTTATTCTGTTTGAATTTACGGCAGTTACCGTTCGCCAAAGAAAAAATTCTACACATAGACACACACAGTCTCTTTTCGGAAAATGACTTTCCTTCATGTCTTGAGGGTAGCACAATCAAAATCAGCCCCTCGAACACCACTTTTTCACCATCACCATACTTCCATTTCCTTATGGAACATGGAAGTAACTTGTCTAATTCTTTTACCAACGTAAAATAATTTGCGATATTCACTAAAGATCGAAGCCAAACAGTCGCATAATCGAAATATAGAAAATGACTGCAGGAACGGATAAAGGTACAGTACCAAAAATTGGAAAAAAATTAGAATTCAATTAAAGGAAACGAAATCAGCTGATATCACTCGTAAAACGCCGTGGTACGACTCCAACTGGTTAAACAACAAACCCATCCCGGCAGCCGACTTAATAAACTACCTGCGTATACACGTAGATAAGCAGCGCACATGGCGCAACCGTGACGTATCTAGAATTTGGCGTTGTGGTGGGTGGTCCGGAGTCGGGTTGGCTTCATACAAAAGAAAAAACAAGTTAGACTAATCAACATTAAAGTATCTTTAAAGTGGCTAAAAAACGCGTGATAACATCCTGAAATCAGTCCAATTAAAGTAAAATGTAAAAACACAATAAAAGTACGCGTAATAATTTTTAGTACAATTCATAGAAATCTTAGAAAGAAAACGAGACACTGCACAAGGATTAAATTTTATAAGCCAATCGCAATTGATTTATGCGAGTGAGGCGTGGGTCATGACAAAAAAGGAATTCGGAGTTATGAGAGAAAAAGGATTCAGAGTGCTGAAATGCAGCTTCTTCGAAATACTTTAAATTATACATTGAAAGATAGAATAAGGAATGAGAATAGACAGAACAGAACTCGAAGTAAAGGACAGAAATTAAATTATTTCAATTTACAGAGAAGACAATGGTGGGATCATCTGCAAAGGATGACAGAGGATCGATTGCCGAAAGCGGCACTGAACTATAAAACCATTGGTAGAAGAGACGTGGGTCGTCCGAGGATGAGTGGGTGCCGAAACAGGTTTATATAACCTAATCCTCGAAGAGAAGAAGGAGGAGGAGGAGGAGAAGGAGGAGGAGGAGGAGGAGGAGGAGGAGGAGGAGGAGGAGGAGAAGAAGAAGAAGAAGAAGAAGAAGAAGAAGAAGAAGGAGGAGGAGGAGGAGGAGGAGGAGGAGGAGGAGAAAGAAGAAGAAGAAGAAGAAGAAGAAGAAGAAGAAGAAGAAGAAGAAGAAGAAGAAGAAGAAGAAGAAGAAGAAGAAGAATTCTGCTTAACAAACAACGATGTCAGTTTAACACATGGTACTTGCACATACGCAGATACAGAGATGATTTATTTTGTATTAATCACACTCCCACAGAGTATCGCTTACACTTGCTAATGAAAGACTTACGTCTTGTAATAACAAGTTTCAGGCAATCATAATATCATCGATATGCAAGCATACATATAAATACAGGTAGCCTGGGCAAGCGGCCAAACCAAATGATACGATTCCTCGCTGTCGATGTTTGTTTTCGACTGATCGATAGATTATTATCATTATGTATTATTATGTATCATCATCATCATCATCTTCTTCTTCTTCATCTTCTTAACGGTTTTAGACTTTAGCGACGTGTTTCTATATTCCACAGTCCACCTTTTCTTAGATCTACCAAATTTTTTTCTGCCTCTAGGGTTGTAATCTTTCGCCATCTTCGGTATTCTTTCTTCCATTCAATTGATGTGTTGAATCCATTTTCTTCTGTATTCTTTAACCATTTTATTAATTGCAAAAATATCTAAATCACTTCTTATCTCTTTATTTCTTATATGATCTCGTCTGTTACACCTTTTAACTGATCTCAAAAAAATGCATTTCTGCTGTTTGTATCTTCTGTCATCTTTTTTTATTTATAACCCAAGTTTCAGAGCCATACAGTAGTGTAGGTATTGCCATTATATTATAAACTTTTATTTGGGGTTTTTTCTACATTTATTTTCCAACGTTCTCCAAATCGTTCCACACATTCTTGTGAACTTCGTCACTTTATTTTCTATATCTCTATCTTGATCACAAGTAACGCCACGTCCAAGATAGTTGAAACGTCTTACTTGTTCTATGCATGTGTTGTCTATGCATATATTTTGGTCCGAACCTGTTCATCTCCTATAAAGGCCATTACTTTTGTCTTCGATACAGATATGTTACAATTATACTATTTTCCTATTTTATGTAAGATGTATACTGCTCGCCGGAAATCGTCTTCTGAAGTGGCTTGGTCATCCGCGAAGAGAATGGTTTTCAAGCATTTATTTCGGTGGATTTTAATACCGTCATGGGATTGTTCTTTCCATTTTTTGAGGAGACCATCTAGATAAAGGTTAAAAAGTAGTGGTGACAGACAACAACCTTGTCTTACGCCTTGGTCTGTTTCAATCGGGATAGATTCTTCTCCGTCGTCTATGATCATCGCGGTGTGTCAATATATAAACTCTTTACGGCCTGAACTAGGCGTTGTGGTATACATTTACTTTCAAGTATTTCCCATAACTTCGGTCTGCTGATAGGGAATTTATAATTCCCACCAGCGGGGAGGTTTTCCCTTTTTCCCTGGGTAAAGGGAAAACAGCTGATTTTTTGAAGTATTGTTAACACTCTATCAAAAGCTTTGTTGAAATCGACAAAGGCAATGTGTGTTTCTAAATTTAGGACATATGCATACACCTTCAAACTCCTTATCCAGGACCAAGATGCATCTTTACTAGGCTGTCTGATACGATTATCATTTATAGCCATAAAAGGTGGGTCCGATGTAAACATACTGACTAAACTCAGGACTATCAGGCCGTAGTCCGCCGTTTCGGCCTGTCCTCTGGATGCCATCTTCAGTGTACAATAACGATTCGTTAATTGACACGATCTTCGTCAGTTAACCACAGTACTGCGGCGGTTCCTAAAGATGAACAACAATATATTTACCGGGATGCTTTTGTTCGTCTATTGTCTATGCATGCGTTGTCTATGCACATTATTATTATTATGCGTTCCAGTTATAAGTAACGCTGTTTACGTATTTCCGTTTATATACAGTTACGTGTTTATACAGTCAGGCCCGCTCTAACACCGTGTTACACACGTTAACGCTCTGACGATTCGTTTATAGTTTGTCGGGCGCCGTAACATATCTATTAAGTCTGTTTTTGTAATTAACATTACCAAACTGACAAAATCTTGTGAAATAAATACAGCTCATTTCTAAAGTTGTACACGCTCATGAAGAAAAGTAAAGGCTGTGTTCATGGACAGCAACAGATGTAGATGATAGACGCTGAGAGACAGAAGTGCGCATACATAATTATCGGTATGGAGAACCATACATGACTTCAATGTTCTGAGTTTTATATTTAAAATCATTTTCGAAATGAAATATTTCCACAGGAACTACTTCTTTCTTCAGCCTTATCCCCAGTACTGTGGTCACTAACGTACACCACCTCACGTTAGCGCACTCGATTTTCACTGATGATGGGAGTCGATGGCACTGCCGAAACATCTGGTTTTCCAGAAAACACTGGACCACGGCCAAACAGCCCGGAAAGGAATTTTAACAACAAACTACTTCTTTGTTGCCGATAACGTAGTACACATATACAAAATTATCCCCTCCTCCGTTTATAATTTTCATTTATAGAAAATTACCCCCCCCTTCAACTACCCTTTTCATTTATAGATAGTTCAGTGGATTATTATGACCTTCTTTTCAGGATACTTTATTTATCAAAATGAAGTACTTTACTCTTGTTAAAACATAAAACGTTGCAAGTAAAGTACCCCTTTCCCTTAACCGATCTTCACCAAAATCAATAGGCCTTGAGTCCTCTACAACATGAGGCCTCTGTTCTGTTTGAATTTGTGGCAGTTATCGTTCGCCATTGAAAAAATTCTACACACACACACACACAGGGTAGTACAATCAGAATCAGCCCTTATCTCGAACACGATTTTTTCGCCATTATCATACTCCCATTTTCTTATGGAAGGAAATAAAAATGGAAGTAAAAATGAACGATATGTAAGTAATAGATATTTACTTTAAGATTAATATAAAAAATATTAAGAATTCATAAATATGTCAGTGAAAAAATGCAGTTATAATTAACACGTGTAATGTGACCACCATATGTATGACAAAAAACCCGTTATTCAGACATTTATTTATCTCAGGGTAATTCAAATGAGCACGGGGGGATTTCTTAAGAAAATCTAACAGTAGCCAGTGATCCGTATGTACGTATTTCTGGGTTTCTGATTGTAGACACAGCCTGTATATTCGCCAGCCGTCGCAGGATTACTCGTGGAAATCGTTCACGGCTCCGTTTTCCACCGTCGTGTGGGCGCTCATTCTGACAGTAATCGCGGTGCTTCCTCTGTTGCATTACATAGCATCGCAGACGGCGAAACGACAAAACGTCGAGGACCTACGCCTTGACATCGTGGACAGCTTCATGGCAGTCATCAGAGGACTCTGCTATCAAGGTATGCGACTACATACACTGATATGTAAAGCACGTACAGTAATTAGATTTCATTCTGTCAAAATAGAAACGTTGCCTATACATTTATTGTTTTCCATATGTACACTGGAATTTAGTCAGTTTCAAATTTAGTTACTTTATTCACTTATTCGTTAATTTAAAAAATATCGGTATGGAGAACCATACACAACTTCCATGTTCTAAGATTTGTATTCAAAATCATTTACTTGAATTCGGTTCGATAATTTCTAACAAGTTAGGTGTGTTCCTTGTAAATCGAGTTTTATGTTTGACAAATTGAAATGAAATATTTTCATAGAAACTACTTCTTTGTTGCAGATAACGTAGTACAAATGTAAAAAATTATCCCCTCCCCTTCAACTATCATTTTCATTTATAGAATACTATCCCCTCCCCTTTTAACTATCATTTTCATTTATAGAATATTACCCCCTCCCCCTTCAACTACCCTTTTAATTTATAGATATTTCATCTACCTTTCTACAGTGGATTATTATGACCTTCTTTTCAGGATACTGTATTTATCAAAATTAAGTACTTTACTCGTGTTAAAACATAAAAGGTTGCTGGTAAACTACCTCTTTCCGTTAACATCAAAATCAATAGGACTTGTGCAACTTGGGCACATATGCAGAAATTATTTAAGTCTGTTTTAATTTGCGGCAGTTATCGTTCGCCATAGAAAACATTCTACACATAGGCACACAGACACAGACACTTTTCGGAAAATGACTTTTCTTCATATTTTGAGGGTAGTACAATCAGAATCAGCCCTTATCTCGAACATACTTTTTTCGCGATCACAAAAAAATATATATATACACAGTTTATAGCATTTAAAATGTATACCTGTTTATCGGTTTAATACGATCTATGAAGTTTTCCGATTTCCAACCTCCACTTTTTTTCTGTTCATCTATCGTCATCATTATCAGTAGCTCCACAGCCCACCGTGGGGGTAAGCTTCCCTCAGGATTTTCCTCCAGATATAACTATCCTTAGCCAATCTCCACCAACGTTTCACTCCAAGTACTTTCACATCTTCTATGATTCCATCAATTCATCGAAGTCTAGGTCTTCCACGTCCTCTCTTTCCTTCTGGTTTGCATTTCATAATTTTCTTAAGAACATCCTCCTCATTCACTCTCTATACATGTCCTGCCCATCTCAGCCTGGCTATCGTAAGTGATGTCACAATCAATTAATTGTGAACATCCCTAAATCCCTAATAGAATGTTCACCTATAGATCGCCTAATTCTCTCTCTCTCTCTCTCTCTCTCTCTCTCTCTCTCTCTCTCTCTCTCTCTCTCTCTCTCTCTCTCTCTCTCCCCCCTGTCTATCTATCTCTCATTCACTGTTGTCCTTGCCTTCTCTCCTGGTTCTCCTCAGTCTACCCGTTTTCTTCTCCTTCTACTGTCCATTTCAAAACTTGTAAGGTACTCACCCGTCTGTCATCCTTTGTAAGTGTCCGCATCATAATAATTGTTTTCCCTTAATGTCATTTACTCTTGTATTGCTTATTCCCATAATTTCTTTAATTACATTTTACACGTTATTTTTCCTTTCTTGATATTCCTGCTTCTCCCCCCCCCCCCAGTAATCCATTTTAGTAATTTTACTGTAATTTCTATCCTTGATTTCATTTGCCACACCCCATTTCTATTGTTTACAATACTTTTTCCAGTAATTTTGTAAATTCCTTGCTTATTTACTTTTCATATGTGATGATATTACAATACAGGCGGATTAACATTGATTATATTAAATTATTTAATTAAATATTGTAGAAAGTAGAAGGTATATAATTAGTCTGACACCCTAGCTTGATACATACCAACCTTCCTGTATTCCAGGTTTAATCCAACACTGTAAACCTTATATAACTCCTTATATAAATCCAACACTGTAAACCTCCATTCCTCATCCCCTCCTCCTTATACTCAACCTTACGTAACGCCATCTACTTCTTCCATTCGTCACCTCCGAGGCCTACCTCCCCTCATCCTTATCCTCAACCTTATATAACTCCATCTACTCCATCCGTTCGTCACCTCAAAGGCCTACCTCTCCCCTTCGCCCTCGTCATCTTAGTTCTCGTCCTTATATTCAACCTTACATAAGGCCATCTACTTCTTCCATTCGTCACCTCCGAGGCCTACCTCTCCTCCTCCTCCTCCTCTCCTCATCATTATCCTCACCTTACATGACTCAATCTACTCCATCCATTTGTCACCTCTAATGCCTACTTCTCCTCCTCCTCCTCCTCCTCAACCTTACATAACTCTATCTACTTCTTCCATTGTCACCTCCGAGGCCTACCTTTCCTCCTCCTCCCCTCATCCTTATCCTCAACCTTACATAACTCTATCTACTTCTTCCATTCGTCACCTTCAAGGCCTATCTCTCCTCCTCCTTCTCCTCCCCTTCCAAGATACGTCTGATAAGATGCTTACCACATATTCCATGAAAATGTTTAATATTTCTATTTACTTCAGTGTAGACTTACAGTAATTTTTGTCATGTTTCCCGTTGCAGGGTTTGGCATATCACCTAAGTCGTGGAGCATGCGTCTACTGAGTCTCACAGTGTTTTGCTGGGGTTGCGCGGTCATGTC
The DNA here is from genome assembly GCA_034769895.1 of Magicicada septendecula. Lineage (NCBI taxonomy): Eukaryota > Metazoa > Arthropoda > Insecta > Hemiptera > Cicadidae > Magicicada > Magicicada septendecula. The sequence continues at coordinate 1,422,757,293 of CM068367.1, read as the reverse complement.
ACTGTTCACCTCGGGACTGACGTCAGAGTTCTCCAAACAACAAGTGGACCTGCCGTTCCATTCGCTGGCCGACGTCGTCAACTCCGGCACCCACACCATTATGGTGTTCCAACTCGGTGTCGTCTACAACGCTGCCAAGGTACCTCTACCTACCTCTAAAGCATAGTTCATATTGTTAGACAAAACAATCGAGTTCTGTACCTAACGCTTTCACGGCGTCGTCAACTCCGGCACCCACACCATTATGGTGTACCAACTCGGTGTCGTCTACAACGCTGCCAAGGTACCTCTACCTACCTCTAAAGAATAGTTCATATTGTTAGACAAAACAATCGAGTTCTGTACCTAACGCTTTCACGGCGTCGTCAACTCCGGCACCCACACCATTATGGTGTACCAACTCGGTGTCGTCTACAACGCTGCCAAGGTACCTCTACCTACCTCTAAAGAATAGTTCATATTGTTAGACAAAACAATCGAGTTGTGTACCTAACGCTTTCACGGCGTCGTCAACTCCGACACCCACACCATTATGGTGTACCAACTCGGTGTCGTCTACAACGCTGCCAAGGTACCTCTACCTACCTCTAAAGAATAGTTCATATTGTTAGACAAAACAATCGAGTTCTGTACCTAACGCTTTCACGGCGTCGTCAACTCCGACACCCACACCATTATGGTGTACCAACTCGGTGTCGTCTACAACGCTGCCAAGGTACCTCTACCTACCTCTAAAGAATAGTTCATATTGTTAGACAAAACAATCGAGTTCTGTACCTAACGCTTTCACGGCGTCGTCAACTCCGACACCCACACCATTATGGTGTACCAACTCGGTGTCGTCTACAACGCTGCCAAGGTACCTCTACCTACCTCTAAAGAATAGTTCATATTGTCAGACAAAACAATCGAGTTGTGTACCTAACGCTTTCACGACCGACGTCAACAAACTGGCTAAACTCCGGGCTGTTGGGCCGCGGTCCGCTCCTGTTGTTACTAACACACGTTTCGGCCTCTCCTCTGGAGGCCATCTTCAGTGTGCGAAACGATTCGCTAACTTACACGGTCTTCGTCAGTTAACCACAGTGCTGTGGCAAAAAAATATTGTGAATCTTTTGGAAGCCACAGAACTGATCCCAGGCATGTATTTCTACAAGCGGACTTGACAAGGGAAGCTTTCAATACCCTTGATTGTATGGCCCGCCCGGGACTCTAAAGCGGGATCTTTATATTAATGACCAGGAACATACGAGTGGTCTCAGCTCCTCATCGCAGCGTATTCATACTCGTTTAACTGCAATTTTGCATCTGCAGTTTTTCTCAAAAAAAAAACACTTCCATAGACACGCGTGTTCCTGTTAAACCGAGTATTCTCTTCTGACTAATTCTAACTAAAAAATTATTATTCTTAATCCAAAAACTACTTTTGAAGATTTTGTTGATTGTTTTGAAGATCGTTATCCTCATCATCTTCACAACACGGCGTAGGCAAGTTGCTGCCTGTTCCGCTTTCAAAAGTCCTCCACCCATCTCTTCCTGGGTGTACCCATACACCTGTGTCCTATAGGTTTGTATTTCCAGACTTGTTTGGCCAATCTCGAATCTGACATTCTTTCTAAGTGTTCTTTCCGAAGTTGTTTGGAAGCTTATAATTTTTAATTCAAGTTAAAAACCTGTAACTTTTCTCTTATGGCCTCGTTCCTTATACGGTCAAGTTTAGAACACCTTTTAACTGCTCTTAAGAACGCCATTTCCGAGGGGTGTATTTTACTGTCTTGTTTCTTGGTTGCTATCCATAATTCAGACCCATAGGACAGTACAGGGACTGCCATAACTTTGTAGAACTTTAATTTTGTATCTCGACGTACCTTGTTTCTAAAAATAGGGTTCATTGTCCTACAGATCGTCTGGAACTTACCTAACTTAACATCGATATCATAATTCCTATCATAGTCAATATAATTTCCCAAGTAATGAAACTGGCTCACCTGTTCTAGAATTCGATCACTAATCATTGTTTTTGTTCTTATTGGCTCCTTGCCTGGAAATGCCATTACCTTTGTTTTCATAGTGGATACTTTCATGTTGTATTGAAAATTTACAAATTAAAATTTTATATAGTTTTGAAGGTGGTATGTTACAAATCTCAGTTATCCCAACAACTTTTTTCCTGCCCCTCCCCATGAAACATGCAAACAATAATAAACGTGTCGAATTTTGCATATCTTATTTAAAAATCTTCTTCTTCTTCTTCTTCTTCTTCAAGGAGTAGGTTATATAAACCTGTTCCGGCACCCATCTCATCCTCGGACGACCCACGTTTCTTCTACCACTGGCTTTATAGTCCAGTGCCGCTTTCGGCAATAAATCCTCTGTTCTCCTTTGCAAATGATCCCACCACTGTCTTCTGTAAACTGAAATAATTTCATTTATGTCCTTTACTTCGAGTTCTGTTCTGTCTATTCTCATTCCTTATTCTATCTTTCAATGTATAATTTAAAGTTTTTCGAAGAAACTGCATTTCAACACTCTGAAGCTTGCCGCATTACATTTTTGTCATGACCCACGCCTCACTCCCATAAATCAATGTGCGTATTGCAATTGCCTTATAAAATTTAATCGTTGTGCCGTGTATTTTTTTATTTCTAAGATTTCTATGAATCGTACCACAAATATTCCTAAATTTATTTATCATGAATTATCCTCTGCGTATAAATTATATAGATTTCTTCTCCATTCTGATACAGAAATCAGCATGTATTTAGCATGTATTAGTATGCACATGTCGATGTGTACAGCATATTGTTACGTCTTTATAAAACGAATTATAAAATGAAATATTTGGAACATGAAGTTAATTCTTCACGATTAAATATTATATAATTTTTATTTAATAACATTTTTATACAATAACAGTATTTATGACGCCTCACTTGCATGTGTATTTAAAAATCACAAGCTTAATTAGGTTTATGAAGTGGAGCGAAGTACGATGGTCAGTTGAAATGTTCGCGGAGCGACATCTATTGCTCAGTGGTAGAACTAAACTTTTCGTGTGCTGCAAGACGTGTATTTCGCGTAAACACCTGTTAATTTCCAGATATATTTGTCAATTTATTCACATTTTACCGGCTGTTTGAAATTTTCCTGTCATGCGTGTTTTTAAAATGCACATAATCAAACATTCTGTTGTGATTACTGTAATTCTCTGCTAAAAACGTTTTAGCGCCAATGGAAAATCAACACGAAATTGTAAATGTGTTAAGGAGATGCTGCACCTTCAGAAACAACGGAAAATGGGGCACACTCGAGTTTAAACGTGGTCGTACAAGCACCGAAGACGATTCCACTAGTGAACGTCCAAAAAGTGCAACAAAAATTACATTACTTAAAACATTTCATATGGTGTTGGAAGACCGGAGATTGAGGAGTGGATGACGTTGCTGAAACCATAGGCATCTCATATGAGCCTGTGCATCATACTTTAACTCAAGAACTTGGTGTGAAAAAGCGTAGTGCAAGATGGCTGCCGCATCTGGAGTTGTTCCATTTTTTGGGCGTCCACTGCGGGGGGGGGATCATCTTCAATATTCGTACGACCACGTTTAAACTCAAGTGCCTACTTACAAACCGTTGGTTTTGAAGTCGCAGCATCTCCTGACACATTTACAATTTTGTTCTGAATTTCCGTTGCCGCTAACCAATTTTTAACAAAGAATCACACCACTATGTTTGATTTTGTCCGTTTTTCAAAACACGCATGTCACGTCAATTGTAAACAGCTTCTAAAAAATTAATAAATTGATAGATAGATTTGTAAAGTAACAGGAGTTCACATAAAATACAAATCTTGCAGCACACGAAAAATTTTAGTTTTACCGCTAAGCTACAGATGTCGCTCCGCGAACTTTTCAACTGACCCTCGAACTAGACAAAATTCCAAAAAAGAACTTTAGAATCAAGTGACTGAGAAAGGGTTTAAAAGCACAGGAAACAATAATTCTAACAGAGGCAGACCAACAGTATACAGCATGAAGCCTTCACAATATGAGCTGCCACCAGTGTCCATATCGAGGTTGCGAGGAACGCAGATCCTTATATTAATCTTTAAAACGGTAAATGTTATGTCTGATTAAAAGAGTCCGACGACTAGAAACTCACTCGGCGGAGAAGAAGGGAGGGGCGTTAGTTAAAATTGTCACCACGTAAAAGGAGAGAGCAATGATATGTTTGCATCCGATGCTGATACACAGCCCCATGCCTGTGACTATACATGTCTCCCTTCTGTGTGACAGAACTCGTTTTCCACTACTAGGGTACTTGTTTTTTTCAATAATGCTCGCTGTTTGTGCTGATCACAGAAAAGGTAAGCAACTCGAAGTAAGACAGGGTGGCCCAAGGGTGTATCACTATACATGTCTCCCCTTCTGTGGCAGAACTCGTTTTCCACTAATACACGGTTTTTGTGCAGATCACTGGAAAACCAACCAACTCGAAACAGCATGGTGTTTCAATACTATAAGTAATTATGCATTTTTTCGCAACTTGCAAATAAAAAGTGCGATTTTCTCGCGTCCGCACTTAGTTCTGGCACCTAGTTTACGTAGAAATAAAAAAAAAAAAAAACCGCGGATTTGTGGCTGCCATATCTCAGTTTGTCACTGGGAACTATCACCGAGAAAGGGTTTGATATCATAGGATACAATAATCCTAACAGAGACAGATCAGTAGTTTAACCTGAAGCCTTCATAATGTGACCTGCCACCAATGTCCATATCCAGAGCTCAAATCCTTAAATTAATCTTTAAAACGGTAAATGCTATGTCTGGTTAAAACAGTCCGACGGCGAGAAACTCACTCGGCGGAGGAGAAGGGAGAGGCGTTAGTTAAATAGAGAGCAATGATATATTTGCACCCGATGCTGATACACAGTCATTATCATAACCGCCTTATGAGAAGCATAAGCTGTTTATGTAAATTGTGATTTATACTGTAAACAGTGATAATTTATTTGTCTGTGTTTCACACTTTAATTTATCGAAAACAGCACATAAATACTGTGGGCAGGAGACAGTTAGAACGCGTTCACAGTTTAACACAGTTCTCGACACCTACTAGAGCGAACTGTTCCCTGTAGAACACAGTGTGTTTTTTGCTATTGTAGACACAGTGGTACGGTCAATGAGCCCGCGGAGCGCACGCCTTCAGATCGCTTTAGTATTTAAATCGTTTTATTTTAGGTTACTGAAGTTCCATAAACGGCGGTTCTGGACGAGTTTCTGAGCTAAATCAGTTAATTTCTTGGTGTGTATAAAGTCTTATAAAATAGCGTATCTGTGGCTACATATTTTTCCTACTTTCTTTGTTCTCCTTTTATCAAACAATTGTCTCTTCTTCTTCTTCCTATACTACTACTTTTTCTTCTTCTTCTTGATGTACGACGCACGTATGAAAGCAAGAACTCCTCTTCGTCGCCAGTATTCACAACAAATAAAAGCAATTCTCAGCAATTAGCGCACTCCTCTGTTGTCTAGCCGCTACTGTTGTACTTTAGCCATGTCCCATGTGCTGTGTAAAAGTACTCGTTTTCGAATGTCACGATGGTAAGTGGTGCCACGTGCAATTGCGGTCCGTGTGAAACCGGTCCAATCAGACGATTCTTCTTCGCCCATAACTGTGTGTTTCGCATTAAAATCGTTTGTAATGCTACCGATTACCACATAATATGTAATTCTTCTTCTTCTTCTTCTTCTTCAGCACTGCAGCCTAACGTGAGCCCTGGCTTCCAACACCAATCTTCTCCAAAGTCTCCTGTCCATTGCCATCTCAGTGTAACCCCTCATATCCATTCCTCTGAGATCTTCCAGCACATTATCCAACCATCTTTTCCTACGTCGGCCTCTATTTCTGCTTTTATAGACTTGCTCCCTCAGGATTTTCTTTGACATACTCTGATCATCCATCCGCTCTAGGTGATCTAGCCATTGTATTCGTTGAGCCTTTATGAATTTTACAATGTCCTTATGATTCAATAGTTCATCTATCTCCTGCTTATTTCTTATTCTCCATTCGTCATCTTCTAAACCGGGCCATAAACACGTCTTATGATATTTCTTTAACCTTCTTAGTGTTTCTTGTTCCTTTTTTATCAGCGTCCATGTCTCGCCTCCATAAGTAACAACCGGTCTGATAAGTTTCTTATATATATTTTTTTTGCGACTAATGAGTTTGCTTCTCAATAATCTGGTGTTGGCATAATGTGCCCTGTTTCCTATTTGTACACCCTATTAGTTGCTCGGGAGATTTAGTGATAAGTGAATAAGTGAGTGATAGTATTTGGATTTTATATGTGTATGTGTGTGTATATATATATATATAATTAATCTTCCGCCCAAAAGATGAATAACCGTACAATACGAACGCTCATTAAACAAACAAAATTACTCAGTTTCATTAACATATTTTTATACACTAAAAAAGAAACGATACAAAGACGGATACCAGGTTTGTAAGAAAAATTCTGCACTGCTTTGTCTAACTTTCTCTGTACATGTTCTTTTTATGTGCCACTCAATCAAATCTGGTTTAAAAAACATCGTACACTCTACTGCTAAAGTAAAAAAAAAATGTTTCGTACGTGGATAATGGTTTTTATAGCGATTTTCAATCGTGATCTAGACAGCACTGTATGACAAGTCGTAGACCCGACACTCGCATATATTTGTACTACCGCCAGTGACTAATGCTTGTGCATTACATTACTGACACGGACGTGTTAACCATATGGTCGGTCAGCTGTTATGTTTATGACACTGAGGTGTATGCGCCCTATTAATGCGGAACACTCTCTAGGGCGGAATAGCTAACCTAGTAACTGTAATGCACACACACGCGTCCCTCTAATGGACGCATTAACGAGACCGATGTACTACAAAATCGTAAAAACACTTATTGTGAGGCTAATGGGGGTGTTATTATTGCCAGAGAGCACTTACCCTGTTCCGTCATTGGCAACAACGCGTGAGTCATTTATTTCGCTTTCATACTCTTCAATTGTTTTTTTTTCGTATCGGCCATCTAAGGACCACATGCCAATTTCAATTCTTTAGTCTTTGTTCTTTCCTTTTTTCCAATATTCTTTCATCTTCTCACTGTGTCTCTTCTTCCTGTGTTTTTCTCTCCCCTACCTTGCCTCTCTCCAACTTTGCCCGATTGTTATTTTATTTTTAGTAAAACTTATTTTTGTTGATCTAATACGGAATAAAGAAGTTTTAAGCTTACAAAAACAAAATAACGATTACTTTTTTTTTAATCATTTGATAGAAAAATGTCACTGGCATTTTACTACAGTCACAGTGGCAAATCCTGACCACTGTTAGGGTCAGGGTAGGGCAAGCATCGATTCTACGCATAATACAAGCACAATATAAAATTCCAATGCTAGAAAATCATTAAAAAATATTCAGTACGCATTTATTTATATCTGTTGGAAAAGTACTCGTCAAGTGTAATTAGTACGCGGATTGAAAAAGTGGGGTTTAGCAGTTTGTGATTCTACTTCCAACTTTTAAAAAGATTATGATTTCAACATCCAGAAACTAAAACCAAAATATTTAAAACCATTGTTAGAAGTATCACGACTTACGGCTCAGAAGTTTGGACTACCAATAAACACACAAGAACAAGATTAATGACAGCAGAGATGGACTTTTGGAGACGTTCGGCAAGAGTATCCTGACGTGAGAAAATTAGAAATGAAGTCATTAAAGACAGAATGAATGTGACAAATTCAGTTGTTCATTTTATCCAAACAAAAAAATTACAATGGTATGGACACACGAAAAGGATGGCACGGGAAAGATCGCCAAGGAGAGTTATGGAATGAACCCCACCAGGAAGAAGAAAAAGAGCAAGACCACCTATCACCTGGATAGAATAAATTCAGACTACATTGAGGGAACGAGACATTGAAGATCTTTGGATGGACAAGCAGCAGTGGAACTTCTGTAATCTTTGGTTCCGTAAAATGTGTAAACAGCTGGAATAATAATAATGATTTCAACAACCCAGCCAGTACCAAGGATACATCGCGGGGAGGTACGCCACGTGCGTCCTCCTCGGTCCACCCCAACCAATTCCCAACCACGTGGACCAAGAGAGAACACAAGAAAAAATATTCTTAGACATTTTTTGGTCAGTAGAGTAGTTTTATCAAACTGACTAGAGGTACTGACGCGAATCATTTGAAAATATATTCTTTCCATCTTTCACTGTTGATGAAAGAAAACCAGCACTTGACATCTTGATTGTAAAATAGTTGTAAATAATAAATAATTGACGTTTCAAGAAATTTACTGTAGAATATATATATGTGTGTGTGCGCGCGCGCGCACAACTGTTTTTCCCACCATCTACTTCATTAGTCAACAGACGACGATTCATTGCAAGTTTTATTCATTATATTTATTACCCAGATTTTATTAGTTCAGATCAGTGGTGTAGCGTGGGTACATAACACCTGTTGCCAGTTGTGATATGCCTAAAACTTAACTTAAAAATGAAATCGAATTTTTTCTTGTACCAAGTGTTCTTTTTAGAGCATTTTCTATCATTCGCTGGAAGAAGAAGAGGGTCCCGGTTCAACGGGATCTGACTCTCATTATACTTACACAGAATAAATCAGAACACAACTAATCGAATTAAAAATAATAAAGACAAACAGAGGAACACATGACTAAACGAACAAAACACAAATAGGTACGTGGTATCTGCTACACGTCAGTTCCCCGAAAACGAACAGAGATGCTAACTGAGCGTGTTGCCGGTTTATACAGCGGCAACACAGTGGATGGACGAATTTGTCCCCTTTCCACAGTTTGTACAGTGACAACTACTACGAGGTCAATGACCGTATGGAGTAAAACATTTCAGACGTCTGAGTCGGCAACACATGACGATGCAAGTGCCCAGCAGTTCGAAAGCAATGCTACGCTTTTCTTCAAGTTTCCCTACTAATAGTGTTCGTATTTTAAATTATTCAATAACTAAAGTATTTATTCTGTGATATAATTAATATTATTTTCTCTTATTTCCAGTACTGTTGCCGCCGGCAACAGCGGTTACATGGACGCCACGCTACTGGTTCAGATTAACAAATAATTTCAGTTAAACGTAATTTTCCACAGGTGGCCGATAAAAACACGGTGATGGGCAAGATGTGGAAGCAGCACATAAACAACCACCCGGAGAACGACATCACCGTCAGCAGACGGCTGCACTCTCCCAACGGGCCGTTTCACAACATGTGTACCAACCCGTTGGTGCTGTTCTTCACGACCAAGGCTGTGAACGCTGTGAAGGACAAGTCCGAGTGTCCCATCACCAAGATACCCGGCAGATATTATCCTATCAGCATTGGATTCGCCATGACGAAAGGGTCGCCGTTCGTGCGTTTCGTTAATCACCAGTAAGTAGGCTACATTGAATATTTATTGACGACTCGTTGGGCACTTGGTGTAACATATTAATACAGAGGATTTTTTTTTTTAAATATATAAACACTTGGTACGTTTCACAGTTTTTATTTAACTCTGACAGCTGTTTCAGCTTATTAGGCTATTCTCAAAGAGAATCAAGGAACAACTAAACTAACAAAGAATGTAAGGGTGATGAACATGTGTTAGAAAAGCAATCAAAAAGAAACAAAAATTTAACAAACGAACACACTGAATTCTGTGTATCCCTTTTATTAAAAGTTATTTACTTTAGTTAATTTTTATATTTTGTCTTACGATTATACTTAGTTTTTACAGACACTTGACCTTCTCACTAGCTTCTCCACCTCCCTCCATCATACACACCCCACACATGTCCGAACAACACCCTAACACATGTTCACCATGCTTACATTATTTGTTGAATATGCCCTTATCTAAACCCTTGTGGGGAATTTTGGCAAATCTTTCCGTTGTTGTATGTTAAACGATTTTCCTACCAGTTCAACATACCCTTTAATTTGATACCTCACATGAGTTTTTTGCGATTTTATCAAAACTTGCACCAACGTTTTGCGCCCTCCTGATGTCCAAAATTAAAAGAGGTCTTGTCATTGGAGAAACCTCACAACGCCGGAAGAAGAGGAATTACTAACTACAGTAGAATCTCTGTTAACCGAAAGAATGGGGGGGGGGGGTAGACGGTTTTAGATAACCAAAATTTCGGATAATAATTAAGATATCATTTTTTAAAGTGTGCTGTAAAATAACTGGAGGTCATATACAATACTTTAAAAAGATAAAATCAAATAAAAATCAAACTTTAATAAAAAACAAACTATTTACATAAAGTAATTTTTAATACTAGTTTAATGATTTTTTTAAAATCTTATATTTTCATTTGCTTTTTATTTTCATTTGCAGCAAAATTTCGCCAACGCTTCATTAGCAGAACGTCAGAGGGCTTTGATTCCTCAGATCGTTCGACGAACCGTAACGCTATCTGAAAATATGAATAAAACACCAACACCAAAATCGGCTGCCACAGTTCGCAAAATCTCGTCATTTTTAATTCTTTCAATTGCCTCCGATTTTTCTTCAATCGCTATCATGACCCGCTTCCTCTTTGTCGACATGAAGCATGTCGACATTATTACATGTTTATTAGATTAGTTTTCGTGTTTTGTACAGTAGTAAAAATTGGGAATTCATATTGTTTTTGGTCGGTCGTTTCGGTTAAACGATATTTCGGTTAAAAGTGTTTCGGTTAACGGAGGGTCTACTGTAGTTTTTAAGCCAGATTTGAAATTTTCAAAATGAACAATGTATTCAGACACTGTGGTTGAAATTCCATTTAATGATACCTCACACGGGCTTTTGAAATATTTTCACTATTTCGACCCCTCACATTTTTGCTTTCCGTCAGCCTACTTTTTGGGTGGGTCAATTAAAAAAAAGAAAAGAAACCTATAGGGTTCTGTAGGTTGTAAAGTTGCTTACCATTTAACCAACGACACATACAACAAGAAATCAATATCCATTAATGCCAAACTTAGACATTGTTCAACAGTAATTCGCCCGGAAACACTTTATGCATCTGAGTGTCTGACTCTGAACAAGAAAATGATGATGGAAGAACTGGAAGTCACAGAAAGGAAAATATTAAGAAAAGTCTTTGGAATCAATAAAAGATGGAGAACAGTACAGAAGACGCCACAATAATGAGGTGTACACGCATGTTGAGAAAATCACATAACTAATTACTTAGAAAAAGTAAGAAAGTAATTAATAATTTCTAATAAAAAAGTAATTAGAAAAAGAAGAATTACTTTCTACGGACACGTTCAAAGAATGAATGCTGACAGACTGACAGGGAAGCTTATTAACTATTTAAAAAAGCTCAAAATGTCCAATACGTGGCTCAAAGAAACAGAAACAGACATAGAAGAACTCCAGATTACTCAAAAAGACATTGAAACATGCTTACCACTAAAAAAAAAATTAAAAAGGCCAAGGTTTTCAGGAAAACCCAGGAATAGGACAGGTGCCATCTGGACTGACGAAAGGAGGGAGAGACATCGATGAATAATGAAGGAGATGTGCGAGAGGTGGAAGAGAGATGAGAAGAAGGGAGGAACCAGTTGAACGTCCACAGTGGCTCATACTCAAAAAAAAAAAGGTTCTGTGGGGTAAGGAGTACAGACACGCATGCCAAGTTGATGTGTTCAAAAGTTATCGTCAAAAGTAGCCCAAATAGATGGACGTACAGATATACAGACAGACGCCAAACGGAGTTCCCAATGCTTTCACGGCCAGCGTTCGCCGGGCTGTTAGGACGCGGTCTAAAGTCTATGCTGACAGAGACGCGTTTCGGCCTCAAACAGAACGCGATGAGAGCGCGTGCTCGGCCGCTGTTGTAGCAGCCGGAGAGGTCTGCGCACGCGCCCTCCAACGCTGATCATCGCGTTCGCTTCGAGCAGACCGAGATCTTAACTTGGGTCTGCAGACTGACAGCGTGAAGCCACTCGTGCAACTTCGTTACTGTTCACTGTTCATCCCCCACTATTGTCTACTCTCTCGTCAACCTACACACCACACTTACGTGTATACTGTATAATGAAATCCATGTATTTTTATCCAAATCGGGGGGTTTCCTGTGTGCACAGCGGATGAATTGAATATTAAAATGAATATTGATTGTGGTCACAGTTAAATATTAAAACATAATATAGAATTAATTTAACCACATCGTTGTACTCCATTTATTACCCTGAATTGTAGTTTTTGTTTTAACCTTTGTTTCGTCCAGAAACAAACACAATTTCACTGGCTGGTGAATTTATCCCCAGATAAATATCATCCTTTTGACTACATCGTCGCATTAGTATATGAAATATACGTTTATTAAGAAAACTTATTTTATACTGTTTTGCCGGTTTTAAGTTCAGTTTTTTGTACTCACAATGTTGGGTTTGATATAATTATATTGCTGTAATCAGTTGTGGTAAAACCCCTCTTTACCTGTGCACTAACTTCGCAGGTTGGTTTCGTATTTATCTGGAGTCAATTTAATCAATTATTTTTGTTTCTGGAGTGATAAACGCTGAAACAAAATATACGATTAAGTTCTGTTCTAGGATTTCGTTGTCCATGATGTGTTCGTTACTTAACTAAATAGAATTATTTCACTACCGACTCGGAACACAAAGTTTTGTGTTCCAAGTCGTTAGTGAAATAGTTGTATTTATACAATTAAGGTTTTAAGTGTAAGAAATGATATGATATGAATTTATTCTCAATTGTGTTTATTATTTATCTTCGAGAATACTTACAGCGCGTGTACCTAATAAAAAATGTTACACTAAAAATAAAATGACAAAACTTTAAAATGAAACATCGAAATGTTTACAGGACATGTTGTAGGTTATACATGAATAAAACTTTACACGAATACACACAGACACCTGAATACACGAAAAATTTACTCTTGAGTTTACGTATTTGAAGCCGTGAACTTAATAAAATTATTGTGCTAAAATAATACACAAACTTTAACCTAACTCACATCTGACAACAGAATATAGGCGGGCATGATGAGGAGAACGAAGGTTGCCGAAGTTGCCCGAGTGGCTTCACGCTGTCAGTCTGCAGACTCAAATGAGATCTTATACTCGGAGAGTGCCTGTTACCCTCGGCTGTACATGAAGTGCGTGGAGAGATCTTTAAACATGGTTCCGTCGCGATGAATAGAAGAGAAGAAAGCCTTCTATTAAACAGGATTTGGCATACTGTGCTCCCAAACCAATCAGATAGCACTTGATGCTGTTTTCCAGCTTAGATCGTGCTGGTATGAAGGTCTATAAGTAGGCCTTCTTCAACAAAATACACACAGTCTTTACCTTATTACTGTGGTGAATTGGTGGACACCGTGCCAATTGTTATCGACACCGATGATGGCCTCCAATGGTAAGGTCGATAAGCCTGTCACAGGGTGATTCAAAAAGTACTTTACAACTTTGAAAGCATACAGAAATTTATTCAGAGAACTTACAGAGCCGGTTGACGTGTCATTCCAAAGCAAAACACTTTGTCATCCAACATTCACTGTGGTTCGATGTGGCTACCATTTGTAATGCGGCATACATCCCACCTGAAGTCGATTTCATTCCAGACTTTAGCCGATACGTCGGGCGTCACTTCTGCAGCGGCGGCGTTAATTCGAAGTCTCAGCTCAGCAAGATCAGCAGGTAAAGGTGGTACAAAAACCCGAGCTTTAATGAAACCCCACAAGAAAAAATCTACCGGTGTCAAATCGGGGGAGCGAGGTGGACCTGCACGACCAATCCACAGACCTGGGAATCGGGTATCAAGAAAATCTCGGACTTCTACGCGGTAGTGAGGTGGTGCCCCATCTTGCTGATAGTAACGGCGTCCATCTTGGTCATCCTCATCTAACTGAGGAATTAGAAATTTTCTAGCATATCCAGATATGGTACACAATACCATTTATGGTTGCCTCCTGGAAGAAGAACGGGCCATACACGTTTTGTTTGCTAAGGGCACAAAAAACATTGATCTTAGGGCTATCACGAATATGCTGCAAGGTTTCATGGGGGTTTTCACTACCCCATATTCGGCAGTTATGGGTGTCCACCTTGCCACTGATGTGAAACGTTGACTCATCACTAAAAATTACATTGTCTAGGAGTGTCTCGTTGTCTGCAATTCTATCAAACATTTCCACACAAAATTGCTGGCGAGCGACTTTATCTTCATCTGTAATGTGTTGAACCATGGTTAGTTTGTATGGTTTCAAGTAATACGCGCCAAACAGTCGGTTGTGGAATGTCAGTCTCAACTGACGCACGTCTAGTTGATTTCTTAGGACTCTGGGAAAAGCTTCCTCCGAGTTGTTCCACAGCAGCTTCAGGAACTTGTGGACGTCCTGGTGATTTGCATGTCGTACAGAACAACCAGTCTCAAGAGTAAATTGTAGCCCTACTAGGAGGCTCCCTACCATACTCCGCACGGAATTTACGTTGAACTGTAGTTGCTGATTGCGTATCGTGAAACCAAAACACAGCGAGCACGTTCCGCACCAGTAAAAGTAGCAATTTTCAACAACAATGGTGACAGCGCTACTGGTGGGTGTATTCGGTATTAGTGGACCACGCGAGTCAAAACGTGATGTGTTTTGCTTCGAAATGACACCTCAACCGACTCTGTAAGTTATCTGAATAAATTTCTGTATACTTTCAAAGTTGTAAAGTCCTTTTTGAATCACCCTGTACTTTAGACTACAACCTAGCAGCCAAGCCAATATCGTTTCCAACTAGGTCGGGTTAAAACTGAGACTCGCGTCGCTCTTTCAATTATACGCCCATTGCAGGAGCGACGCAATGCAAGAAGACACCCAACCTCAGCGCTGCCCTAGTGGCAAGTTGCCCTCCGGTTCTCCCGAAACGTTCCCTTCAAGTCGAATCGGGGGAGTGAAAGCCTGTCATTAAGTACTTTATGCCAACGTGTGTTGTGAGCCTCTAATACACGTTCTTCTTTCTGATTGGCTAGTGGTTGATTTATTATTGTATCGTGGCACTTAGAGAATTTATAAGTAGGAGTGGTCTTCACGGGACTTCTCCAGCTTTAACCACAGTACGGTGGTCACTAACGTACACCACCTCACGTTAGCGTAACTCGAATTTACACTGATGACGGCAGTCGATGGCACTGCCGAAACGTCTGTTTTTTGTAGAAAACAATGGACCACGGCCAAACAGCCCGGGAAGTAATTTTAACAAAATTATCGCAATACGCTATAATAATGTTTAGGCCACACCAGGAAGGATCATCAGTGTTGGGTGAACACGAGGATAAGACGGTGAAGCTGGAACAGCCAGAGACGTTGACACGCATCCTGGAACAGTATTACAAGAAGAATAAAACTACACCGCCGACAATAATTTATACTGGACTGGTGTGTAGTTGTGTATACAATTGCAGCCACTTCCTTATAGCTCTGCTTTCCAACCGTTATCCAGATAACCAGAGCGCACGGCCACAAATATGGAAATACGTGGAAATACCTAGAACAACTGTGCGTAGGCTGAATCGTCTGGCACATTAAAATATTTAGCGAGAGATAAAATAATTTTATGATTAAATACTGTTTTATTTTCAAACGTGATTTTTTCGTTCGTTTGTTAATGTTTAATTTATCGATTTTACAGATCCCGTAACGGAACCAAGTCGGTTGTAAAACGGACGGATCTAACTTCGAATTAATATACAGTATACTGTCGCAATGTGGTAGCACGCACGTACGGGAGTCAGTTGAAAAGTTCGCGGAGCGACAACTGTAGCTTAGCGGTAAAGTTAAAATTTTTCGTGTCCCGCAAGATTTGTATTTCACGTCAAATCCTGTTAATTTCCAAATATATGTATCAATTTGTTCATTGTTCAGAAGCTGCTTAAAATTGACCTGTCATGCGTGTTTTAAAAAACGGACAAAATCAAACATCGTGGTGTGATTCTTTGTTAAAAATTGTTTAGCGCCAACGGAATTCAAAACGGAATTGTAAATGTGTCAGGAGATGCTGCGACTTCAAAATCAATGGTTTCTAAGTAGGCACTTGAGTTTAAACGTGGTCGTACTGGACGCCCAAAAATATGCAACAACTCCAGATCCGGCAGCCATCTTGCACAATCCTTTTTCACACCAAGTTCTTGAGTTTAAGTATGATGCACACGCTCATATGAAATGCCTATGATTTCAGCAATGTCATCCACTCCTCAGTCTGCGGTCTTCCAACACCCTATAAAATTTTTACAATAATGCCATTTTTTGTTGCATTTTTTGGACGTTTACTGCTGGGATAATCTTCAGTGCTTGTACGACCACTTACCATTGTTTCTGAAGGCGCAGCATCTCCTAACACATTTACAATTTCGTTTTAATTTTCCATTGGCGCGAAAATGTTTTTTCCAGAGAATTCGTCACAGCACGATGTTTGATTTTGTGCATTTTAAAAACACGCGACAGGAAAATTTCAAACAGCTGGTAAAAAGTGAATAAATCGACAGATATATCTGGAAATTAACAGCTGTTCACGCGGAATATAGGCTACGTCTTGCAGCACACGAAAGATTTTAGTTCTACCACTGAGCTATAGATGTCGCTCCTCGTATCTGTCGATTACTCGATATATAGCAGTTGTTTGCTTCTTACAGCATGGTTCTGACATCCCACGTCGTACCGTCTTATACTTTACTCGTAGTTTGGATTGTTATTCAATAACAATCCGTCCAGTTTAATCTTTTACAGCGTTGGGAACTTTTTAATTTTTATAAAGCAGGGTTGTTGGCCCCCAATAGTCTATTGAGAAGCAAACTCATTAGTCGTAACACAAAAATAAAAATATGTAAGACACTTATCAGACCTGTTGTTACTTGTGGAGGCGAGACATGGACATCCACAAAAGAGGAACAAGAAACGCTAAGAAGGTTTGAAAGAAATATCATAAAGACGTGTTCATGGCCCGGTTAAAGAAATGTATGAATGAAGAATAAGAAATAACCAGGAGATAGATGAACTATTAAAGCACGAAAACATTGTAAAATTCATAAAGGCTCAACGAATACAATGTCTAGGTCATCTAGAGCGGATGGATGACCAGCCAAAGAAATTCCTGAGGGCGCAAATGTATTAAAGCAGAAAGAGGGGCCGATCTAGAATAAAATATGCTTATTGGATGATGTGCTAGAAGACTTAAGAAGAATGAATGCGAGGAATTAGACTAAGATGGCAATGAATAGGAGACACTGGAGAAGGCTGGTTTTGGAAGTCAGGACTCACGTTGCCCTGTCGTGTTAAAGAAGAAGAAAAAGAAGAAGAAGGGCTGTTGGCTCCACGTTCAACCGCCAACCTGAAGGACCAGGTTGTGTGATTTTAGAGTCACCACCTCCTAGGACAGTCGCTACCACCACAGCGTACAGAGTCTGTCCTACCCTTGGTTTTACTTTGGAATATCCTTCTCCTACGCTTTGAGGATCCAACCCCTCACCAGGGAGTATTTAATCCCAGAAGGTAGGGGGCCCTTCCGTCAGCTGCGCCGTGCCGACGCTCTTCATATGCGCCTTCGCTGTCGTCGAGGTCTTCGGCCGTAACCTTGGACAAGGGTAAACCGATTTACCCGTACTCTAGGATAGTACCCGTATGAGTACTGGGTCCTCATCGGAACTTAGCGGAACATATTTGTCGGCCACCCGCGCCGTGGACTCGCCCACTGAGAAATACCTAAGAGGAAAAGAGAAACGAGGCTTCTGGATTAATGCCCACGTCTCATGCCGCAGACAAAGACCGAAAGCAAATTTTGATTATGTACTTGTATATTATGTATGGAGAATAAGAAACAACCAGGAGATATATGAGCTACTGAATCATGAGAACACTGTAAGATTCATAAAGGGCCAACGAATACAATGGCTAGGTCACCTAGAGCGGATGGAAGATCAGCGTATGCCAAAGATTCTTCAGGGCGCAAGTCTATAAAAGCAGAAAAAGGAGCCAACCTAAGATAACATGGTTGGATAATTTGGTGGAGGGCCTAAGAAAAATGGGTGTGAGGGGTTACACTGACATGGTAATGGATAGGAGACTTTGGAGAATATTGGTGTTGGAAGCCAGGGTTCACGTTGAGCTGTAGTGCTAAAGAAGAAGAGGAAGGATTGATGGTCTACACCACGTTCAACCCCCCAACGTGGAGGACCAGGTTGTGTGATTCTGGATTCTCCATCTCCTAGGAGAGCCCCGCTGCCACCACAGCGTACAGAGTCTGTTCTACCCTTTGTTTTACTTTGGAATTTTCTTCTCCTACACTCTGAGGATCCAACCCCTCACCACAAGGCAGTCGGTTCCAACTATTTAATCCCAAAAGGTAGTCTCCTCTCTTCCGTCAGCTGCGCCGTACAGACGATCTTCATCTGCGCTTTCGCTGTCGTCGAAGTCTTCGCCCGTAACCTTGGACAAGGGTAAACCGATTTACCCGGCAGTACTGGGTCCTCATCGGAACTTCGGAACTTAGCGGAACATATACTTGTCGGCCCCCCACGCGCCGTAGACTCGCTCCTGAGAATACCTGAGTGGAAAAGAGATACGAGGGTTCCGGGTTAATGCCCACGCCTCATGCCGCAGGCAAAGGCCGAAAGCAAATTTTGATGATGTAGTTGTATATTATGTATGGAGAATAAGAAACAACCAGGAGATAGATGAGCTACTGAATCATGAGGCCATTGCAAGAACAACGAAAGGCACAACGAATAGAACTGAATGAAGACTAGGTCACCCAGAGCGGATGCCAAAGCAAATCCTGAAGCCGTAAGTCTATAAAAGCAGAAAGAAGGGCTGACCTAGGATAAGATGATTGGATGATGTGCTAGAAGACATCAGAAGAGTCTTCTGAGATTCCTTGATTCATGGAGGCAAATTTTTCCTATTATCTATATTTTTTCAAATTTTTCCGTTTTCATATACAGTACATTATTTGCCACTGAGATGGCAAATGTGCTGATCTGTCCATACTGTCTGAAATTTAAAGGAAAAGTAATTCGTACTAAGATCTCAGATACTAAGACAAAAACAATGGCCTTCCTAGGGAAGGCCCCTGTAAGAGGAAACACTGTAATCGAAGATAGTGTTTGGAGCAGGGATCAAATTGTAATTATTTAGGATGTGATATCTCATATAGGAAGGACAACGTAAATTTAGTTATACCTATGGAAAAATATGGCGACTATTGAAGAATAAAACGCAGAGGGAGACACAGCTACAGTTCTATAAGATCGTGGCTGTGCCGACTATAATATACGAATGTGAAACATGGACTCTCCTGCAAAAAGATATTTCAAAAATACAGGACTCGGAAGTGACATTTTAAAGAGCAGTTAAGGGATGTAGTTTGAGAGGTCATCTACGAATCGACGACATAAGGAAAGATCTGACGTTACAGTCGGTTCTGGAGAGAATAAAGGAATACAGGTAGAATTGGAAGTCCCATGTGGAACGTATGGTAGACACGCGTATTCCTAAACAAGTGCTTGAATACAGGCCAGTGGGAACGAGAAATCGTGGAAAACTATGAAAAAATGATCAGAGACGCTGTGAAGTCGGAATGGGCCATAGCGCAATCCATGTAGTGACGAAGGAGGAGGAGGAGGAGGAGGAGGAGGAGGAGGAGGAGGAGGAGGAGGAGGAGGAGGAGGAGGAGGAGGAGGAGGAGGAGGAGGAGGAGGAGGAGGAGGAGGAGAAGAAGAAGAAGAAGAAGAAGAAGAAGAAGAAGAAGAAGAAGAAGAAGAAGAAGAAGAAGAAGAAGAAGAAGAAGAAGAAGAAGAAGAAGTTCGCAAAAATAACAATTTTAATAAAATACAAAATACACTAAAGACTTAATGTACACATTTGTTCTAACCTACAAAAATATTTAAAATTGTGAAGCTGAAATCAAAAAAGTAACTTAATAAAACAGTGCTCTGATACATTAATATAGGTAAAATATTAACAGGTGTATAATAAAGCTACACATCATAACTACTGCATAACTACCTGCAACTTGTGACTGTTCTGAATTTTTCGTTTCCTTAATGGAAGCCTTGAATTGCTCAGATTGCACAAATTCTACATAGGCCAGACAGGACGTAGCTTCAAACAAAGATACATTGAACACACAAAGGCACTCCACTCCACTACAGAATCCACCCTTGCAAACCACACATACAAAAACATCGAGTATAACATGGACATTCTACACGTACACACAAAAGGCCGAAAACTAGACACTCTAGAACAATTGGAAATATACAAACACACGAAAACACATAAAAACGACATCCTAAACGAACAGAAACAATTTCTAATCACACGCATTATTCGAACATATCACACCCCACACACACACAGTATCGATCTTTCAAAAGTCGATACCGTCGCCAACAACAAGACGGACAGTGCTCCCAACGGCAGCCTCTGAAGAAGCTTTTTAAAAGCGAAAACCGGTTCAGGCTATAAGGTAAAACTTTTACGTTTTTACCCATAAAAAACTTTGTGTTCCGAGTCGATAGTGAATTGATTGTAGGCTATTTAAATCAATAACAATCGAAATAATTCAATGTTAGTATAGAAACTAACAAATAGACTATATAATATATAGAAAATAATTAATATATCTGTACACATGTGTGTACGTTGGGACTGAAGAGGATATTTTCATTGTAAGAAATCAGTGAACTGCTTGGAGATCGTAACAACTACAAAACGTATTATACGAATACGTTAAACAAATTCTTCTGTTACAAAAAAAAAACAACGAATAATCACGTGGTTACTGCCATATAGAGATATTTTAGTCTCGTTGGGCCCACGACAGTTTTACAGTAACACGTGTTGTATACTCGTCCCCAACAGCAAGTATAATATTAGACACGCTTAAATTTTTATCTATACGATATTCTGCCTTAACCTTTGTTTTAAGCCGTTAAATAAATTGCTTTTTACTACAAAGAACCTATAACGACAATTTTATCTGGTAATTGACTAAATATTTAATACAATAGAGTAGAATTTATTTGTAATAATTAATTTTAAATTGTTTCCAAATTATAATGACGATATTTCAGATGTACGTTAAGCTTATTCCCAACACCAGTAGAAAGATAACCTTTGCCCGATAGTAACAGTGCAAGTTTATGAGTCTAATAACCGGGAAGTGTAATTAGCCACCCTTATGTAAATATACTTATCCAGTGACACCTATTCGAAAATTTTAAAATATCGGTAAGGAGAACCATACATGACTTCCATGTTCTAAGATTTATGTTTAAAATCATTTTCGAAATGAAATATTTCTATACTTCTTTCTACTTATTGCTTCAGCCTTAACCAGTACTGTGGTCACTAACGTATACCACCTCACATTATCGCACTCGATTTTCACTGATGATGGAAGTCGATGGCACTGCCGAAATGTCTGGTTTTGCAGAAAACATTGGACTACGGCCAAACAGCCCGGGAAGGAATTTTAACAACAAACTACTTCTTTGTTGCCGATAACGTAGTACACATATAAAAAATTATCCCCTCCCCATTCAACTATAATTTTCATTTGTAGAAAATTACCCCCACCCCGTTCAACTAGCCTCTTCATTTATAGATATTTCATCTACGTTTCTACAGTGGATTTGGATTATTATGATCTTCTTCTCAGGATACTTTATTTATCAAAATTAAGTACTTTACCTTTGTTAAAACACAAAACGTTGCAGGTAAACTACCCTTTCCCCGCAACCAATCTTCACCAAAATCAATAGGCCTTGAGGACTCTACAACTCAGGAACATATGCAAAAAATTATTTGATTCTGTTTGAATTTACGGCAGTTATCGTTCGTCATAAAAAAAATACTCTTGTTAAAACATAAAATGTTGCAGGTAAACTACCCTTTTCTCTGAACCGATCTTCACCAAATCAATAGACCTTGAGTCCTCTACAATTTAGAGATGCATGCAGAACATTATTTGATTATGTTTAACTTTACGGCAGTTACCGTTCGTCATAGAAAAAATTACCCTTGTTGAAACATAAAAAGGTTGCAGGTAAACTACCCCATTCCCTTAACCGATCTTCACCAAAAACAATAGACCTTGAGTACTCTACAATTCAGGACTGTATGCAAAAAATTATTTGATTCTGTTTGAATTTGCGGCTGTTATCGTTTGCCATAGAAAAAATTCTACACACACACACACACACTTTTCGAAAAATTACTTTTCTTCATGTTTTGAGGGTAGTACAATCAGAATCAGCCGTTACCTCGAACACGATTTTTTTCGCCATGGCCATACTTCCATTTCCTTATGGAACATGAAAGTAATAAAAATACATTAAGGGATTATATGAAATGACCGTATTGTTTTCATCATCCGTCTTTAGTAATACATTTTCATTAGTTGTGTTATTATAAAAATATTTTTCTTTACATCTCATGACAATAGCATTACATAATTTCAATTAATAATCTATTCTTATTTTTTTTTAATTATATTTATTATTCTCTAATCAAATAACCTTCCTTTCCTTTTGCTGGCGTTACAGCCCAGCGTGGCGTTTAGCTTGCTCATTGACATTCTTCCATTCTGCCCTCTCATTAGACATCTGTCCCCAAGCCCGCGCGTTCATACATCTCAAATCATCCTCCACGTCATCCAAAAATCTTTTTCCGGGTCTGCCTCTAATTCTTTTTCCTACCGGTCCCAAATCTGCAATTATCTTAGCCATTCTACCGTCATCCATTCGCTTTACGTGGCCCAGCCACTCAAGCTTCCTACTCTTAATAAACCAGACTATGTCGGCACCCTGAATCAGTTGGTCCAGTTCATGGTTCATTCAAATCCTCCAATAGCCGTCTTTAATTTGTAGAGGTCCAAAGATTTTTCGCAAGACTTTTCGTTCAAATATTCCTAAATATTGCTCGTCTGTGCTGGTTAATGTCCAGGTGTCCAGGCTCCGCATCCATATGTTACTACCGGTCGTATAAAACTTTTGTATGTAATCAGCTAAAGTTGTTTGCTTAACAACCTGGATTTGAAAAGATTTTCATGGAGTAATAACAACTGTTGCCACGTACGATGCGGGACTCTATTCCATTGCTGCAAGAGTTGTTCTATGTAATTTGTGAACCTAAGTAACAAAGTTGTTGGACATATGAGACACATGTCTCACGACTGAAAAAAATTAAAATTTTATATTGTTTTATTTTTTATTTTGTTATGGCAAGGATATTATTAAATTTAAATGGCATGTACATCATGTACGTGAACTGGACTGCATCAACGTCGTGTACGTGAACTGGACTGCATCTACGTCGTGTACGTGAACTGGACTGCATGTAGGTCGTATACGCGAACTGGACTGCATGTACGTCGTGTACGTGAACTGGACTGCATGTACGTCGTGTACGTGAACTGGACTGCATGTACGTCGTGTACGTGAACTGGACTGCATGTACGTCGTGTACGTGAAGTGGACTGCCTGTACGTCGTGTACGTGAACTGCACTGCCTGTACGTCGTGTACGTGAACTGCACTGCATGTACGTCGTGTACGTGAACTGGACTGCATGTACGTCGTGTACGTGAACTGGACTGCATGTACGTCGTCTACGTCGTGTACGTGAACTGGACTGCATGTACGTCGTTTACGTCGCGTACGTGAACTGGACTGCCTGTACGCCGTGTACGTGAAATGGACTGCATGTACATCGTGTACGTGAACTGGACTGAATGTGGGTCGTGTACGTGAACTTGCTGCATGTACATCGTGTACGTGAACTGGACTGCCTGTACGTCGTGTACGTGAACTGGACTCAATGTTCGTTGTGTACGTGAACTGGACTGCATGTTGGTCGTGTACGTGAATTTGCTGCATGTACATCGTGTACGTGAACTGGACTGCCTGTACATCGTGTACGTGAACTGGACTCCATGTACATCTTGTACGTGAAGTGGACTGTACGTACATCGTGTACGTGAACTGGACTGTATCTACGTCGTGTACGTGAACTGGACTGCATGTACATCGGTACGTGAACTGGACTGCCTGTACATCGCGTACATGAACTGGACTGCATGTTGGTCGTGTACGTGAACTTGCTGCATGTACATCTTGTATGTGAACTGGACTGCCTGTACATCGTGTACGTGAACTGGACTCCATGTACATCTTGTACGTGAAGTGGACTGTAAGTACATCGTGTACGTGAACTGGACTGTATCTACGTCGTGTACGTGAATTGAACTGCATGTACATCGGTACGTGAACTGGACTGCCTGTACATCGCGTACATGAACTGGACTGCATGTTGGTCGTGTACGTGAACTTGCTGCATGTACATCTTGTACGTGAACTGGACTGCCTGTACATCGTGTATGTGAACTGGACTGCCTGTACATCGTGTACGTGAACTGGACTCCATGTACATCTTGTACGTGAACTGGACTGCATGTACATCGTGTACGTGAACTGGACTGCATGTACATCGTGTACGTGAACTGGACTGCATGTACATCGTGTACGTGAACTGGACTGCCTGTACATCGTGTACGTGAACTGGACTGGATGTACATCGTGTACGTGAACTGGACTGAATGTACAAAAAATATTATTGTTATGGAACAAGAACGTCTTGCGTAAGGACAGTTTATATTTTAATACGCACTAAATGGAGTGTGCGATGGTTTTATTACGTTTTTTTATTTTTAACGATTTAATTTTTAAGCTAAATTTGTTTAAAAAATAATAAAATGTGAAGAATTAAAATGTGGTTACTACTGTGTACATTTTTATCGGTCGAGGTTTTCAAGTCCCGCAATACTCTTCTTCTTCTGATAGTTCCTATCCGTTTCGGATGTTATATGTCATACAAACTATTTTAACTTTCTGTACTGCTGCACGGAATAAGTCAGTTGTATTCATGCCAAACCAGGTCCTTAAATTTCTCAGCCGTGATATTCTCGGTCACCCAACTCCTCTCTTTCCAAGTACTTTTCCCTGTAGTATGGACTGCAATAAGTAAAATTTCTGTTCATTTCTCATGAGATGTCCTACATACTGAAGGCTTCTTATCTTCACTGTGTTAATAATTTCCCTTTCTTTTTTAATCTTTCTAAAAACTTCAACATTAGTTATACGTGCTGTCCATGAAATACTCAGTATTCAACTGTAAAGCCACATTTCGAAAGATTCCAATTTTTTAGTTGTGGCTTCAGTCAAAGTCCAAGATTCTGCACCGTAAAAGAGGACCGAGAATACGTAGCAGCGAAAAAGTAGCATCTTTGTGTTTATTGTTAAATCGTGACTTTTGAATAAACTGCTCATTCTAGTGTACACTGCTCTTGCCTTTTCAATTCTGCTCTTTATTTCTTGAGAGTGGTCCCATTGTTCATTGACTATAGTACCAAGATATGTAAATTTGCTTACACGTTTAACTGGCCTTTGGTTTATATTAAGGGTGCAGTTTGTGAACCTTTTCTTAGATACAATCATTAGCTTCGTTTTATTAACACTGATGTCTAGACCATATCTACGGCTGCTTTCTGTCACTCTATTCATTAGTTGTTGCAGCCCCTCTAAGCTATCTGCGAATATGACGGTATCATCCGCATAACGTATGTTATTTATTCTTTCACCGTTCAGAGAGATTCCCACACTACATTCATCTAAAGCTTCTCTAAAAATACCTTCCGAGTAGACGCGCGTAAAGAAGCGAACGTAAAATCCATAAGCGCAATGTACTTCCACGTCTCGCCCATTGTCTAACCGACTGTGGAACCAAGAATTGATTACTGTGCACTAATCCGCATTATGAATACTTCAAGTTGTTGTTGTTGTTGTTGCAGGATATGGAAGCTGCGAGAGTTCGGCCTCAGCGAGTACTTCAGCCGGAAGTACATGAGCGCCAGCGGAGGAGGCGCCGACGAGATCGTGATGTCCGCTGAGAAACCTCAGATCACCATTTACCACTTGCTGCCCGTCGTGTTGGTGTACGTGTCGCTGGTCATCGTCAGCTGCATCATTTTGCAGATAGAGAGACTTCTGAAACCTTCACACCGTCCGGCGGAACGACAACCGCAAACGACTGAAATAATTTGAATGTGACGTACATTTCATATAACTAAATGTCATCATCGTCATCATCATCACCACTCCAAAGACTAGGCCTTAGACCTGTTCCGGAACACATCTCCTCCTCGGTCTACCGACACCTCTCTTCCCCGTAGGGTGATAACCCAAGGCAGCCACAGGTAGACGGATATGAGACATGCGATTCAAGTGTTCACATCATCTCCTTCTGTGGTCTTCAATTTGTCTTTTTTCGTTAGCTTAGGTCGTTTTGCCATATTTCCCATCCGGTTTCCGAGGCTCGTATGATTTCTGTAAGTACATATATTTTTACTGGCCTGCTGTAAAACCCCCAATCTGGAGGTCCAGGAACTTTGATTTCGGGCTGCTCTTCCCCTAGAGAGTTGCTTTCATCACAGATGATGAGCTCTCTCTGCCCGGTCGCAGTAGACTAACTAACGTAGCCCACGTGTGCAGCCGTTGGCTTACTGTAGGCTCCTCCGCCTCCACGCTAGATGCACACCCTGCTGTCGATATGCACCATCCTGCCAGGCCAGGACCCAGAATACCCCCAGGCTGCCCCGATAGAACCCCCATCTCTCGTTTGCTTACCATCCACTCCGCCGACGGGATTTGCTACCACAACCTTGGAGTGGATTGCTCGGCGTAACGGGGGCTCACCAACGTGTAGGTGAGAGTGGATTTGGGGTGGAGAGGCTAGTGCATTTCTCTTCAATGAAAGCATATGTTCGCGTCACACCCCCTTTCGGACCCTATAACTAAATATGAATACATAAATCTTCACAACACAGCATATGCTCAGTGCTGCCTGTTCCTCCTCCAAGAATCCTCCAGCCATCTCTTCCTAGGTCTACTCACACACCTGTGTCCTATGGTTTGTATTTTCAGACTTGTTTGACCTCACAAGTCTGGAATATAAAATGCTTTCTCTAAGTGTTCTTCCCACCGTTGTTGTGTAATCTTTTAATTCTCCATTCAAGTTAAGAACTTGTAAATCTTCTCTTATGGCCTCACTCCTTATACGGTCAAGTTTAGAACACCTTTTAACTCCTCTTAAGAACGCCATTTCCGAAACCTGTATTTTACTGTCTTGTTTCATGGTTGTTGCCCATAATTCACACCCACAGGACAGTGCAGGGACTGCCATAGCTTTGTAAAAGTTCAATTTTGTATCGCGACGTACTTTGTTTCTAAAAATACGGTTGAGTGTCCCACAGATCGTCTGGAACTTACCTAACTTAACACCAAAATTATAATTCCCATCATAGCCAATATCGTTTCCCAAATAATTAAAGTGGCTCACCTGTTCTAGAATTCGATCAGTAATCATTATTTTTGTTCTTATTGGCTCCTGCCCTCCAAATGCCAATACATTTGTTTTTTATAGTGGAGATTTTCATATTGTATTGTTTGCAAATCTGATTATAGAATCTTGAAAACGGATTTTTACAAATCAGATTCTGTATTTTGAAGTACCAGCAAGTCGTCAGCAAACAACAGCGCATTCAATTATCTGTCTCGTGATAACTTAATACCAGGGTTCATTACATGTTTCCATTTCCTTACCGGATCGTCAATATTTAGAATTAATATTAGGCAATTACCTGTATTAACTTCCGTCTTGTGACTTATTTGGTTTTTTCTTAAAACGACGCGTTTCGAGAATAAATTCTCATCATCAGGTTCAAATACTATATAAAAACATCAAATTCACCCAAAAGGGGTCGTCAACTAGTTAAAATACACAAACACAAAAACACCACACATAATTTAACACCAACACAGTCACGGCACAGTCCGACGCGCATCGTCTCGTTGCCAACGACCAACGAACAACGATTGTCGGATCGTCAATATAAATGTTAAAAAGAGTAGGTGATATACTGCACCATTGTCTAACGCCTTGATTGACAGATATCCTGCGCTTATTCTTATCAGGTATTCTTGTTCCGTTATATAGGCTTTGTATAGTTTGTATAAGTTGTTGAGGGTATCCCGTTATTCTAATAGTTGCCACAGCAAACTTCTATCTGTGTCGCAAATAAAACATGTTATGGATTAAAAGCACCTGACACCTAGCTTCATCTCAAGAAGCACGAAATGCAAAATTTACAAAACACTTATCAGGCCAGTGCTGACATATGCTTCAGAAACCTGGACAGTGACAAAAATTAGCGAGAGACTCCTAGGTTTCTGTGAAAGACGGATTCTAAGAACAATATTTAGAGGAGTACAAGAAAATGGAATGTGGCGCAGGCTCTATAATTATGATCTATACCATCTTTACAAAGAGCCGGACATTGTCACGATAATCAAAATATACAGGCTAATGTGGGTTGGACACATAGAGAGAATGGAGGAAGGACAGCCTAAAAAACATATTTTCTACCAGAAACCAATGGGTAGTAGGACGAGGGGAAGACCCCGAAGTAGATTCAAAGACCAAATAGAGGAGGACCTCGGAAAGCTGAACATAAGAAACTGGAAAGCCAAGCTCTGCAATAGGGAGAAATGGAATCGACTCTTGGAGCAGACCAAGATCCACGGCTGATGATGATGAAACTTCTATCTACTCTATCAAAGTCCTTCTCGAAGTCGACGAAAGCTACAGTTTGCGTTTCGTTATTGAACTCGCGATGGTTCTCAATGAGCATTGTCTTCCGTCTGTCGTATAATAATTATGTTCGCATTCTTTCACGAAATTATCGCGGTTAAATTAATTATATATGCTGAATGAACGCTCTTCTTCTTCTTTCTTCAACCTTGTGTTACGAGTTTGGCATTCTTCATCTGTACACTTGGAAGCTCGCTCCCTGCTTGCTTGCTTGACATTTTCTATATAGAATGCGAATCGTAAACACACACATAGCGGAGACACGTGAAAGAATTTTCATATTCACGGTGCGTGTACGAATAAACTTCTGTGCCACGTCAATACACAGTCAGTACCTACAACGTATGAATAGTAAATGTGTGACATGTTGTCAGGTTGTAAGCAAATATGAAATCACTTAGCAGTAGAACAAGGCAATTCCTTTTTTATACACATAAACTGTCAATAGATAATTAAAAAGAAGACCTGGAATATATGACACGCAAACTGAATGAAGAGTATGTACGAGGGTCAGTTGAATAGTTTGAAAAGTTCGCGGAGCGATATCTACAGTTTAGCGGTAGAAATAAAATTTTTCGCGTGTTGCAAGATTCATGTTTCTTACAGACACGTATTAATTTGCAAATCTTTCTATCAATTTCGAAGCGGTCTATCAAATGTTTTAAATTTACATGTCACGCGTGTTTCAAAAATAAACAAAATCAAACATCGTGCTGTGATTGAATTCTTCGTTAAAAACGGTCTAGCACCAATTGAGAAATTCACAACCGAGAAAGTACGGAAATGTTGTATCTACAAAAACAATAGCTTGCAAGTGGCTTCTCGGGTTAAACATGATCGTACGAGCATTGACGACGATCCCCGCAGTAGACAACCAAAAAGTGAAACAACCCCCAGATACCATTTTAAAAATGTCGAACAGAGTTGAGAGACCGGTGATGGAGGGTCGACTACATCATAGGCATTTCACATTAGCGTGTGTATCGTATTTTAATTCGAGAACTTGGTGTGAAAATTTTTTGTTCGACCTGGGTACCGCATTTGGAGTTGTTGCTCTTTTGGGGCGACCAGGCGGGGATCATCTTAAGTGCTCGTACGACCACATTTAAACTCAAATGCCCACACACGAACTATTGTTTTGCAGCATTTCCCAACACATTTGTCATTTCGTTGTGAAGTTCCATTGGTGTGAATTAAAGACCTTCCACCTTTTTGTTAAAGAATTCGCGATTTTGTCCATTTTTCAAATCACGCACGACACGTAAATTTTAAACAGCCAGCAAACAATGAATAAATTGACAAATAGATTTGGGAATTAACAGGTGTTCAAACGAAATACGAATCTTACGATACACTAAAAATTCTGGTTCTACCGCGAAGTTATTGATGTCGCTCCGCGAACTGTTCAACTGACCCACGTAAAATGGGGATTACTGATGAACATAGAAAAAACGCAGTAACTGTGTGTCGGAGAAGAAACAACAGATTTAATCATAGAAAACAACGATAAAAATGCAACAGCTACAAATACTTAGGAATAAACAGATGATGTTGACATAAAATCGAGAGTAAACAAAGCAAAACAAATAATTACATCATTGAATGGGATTCTATGGAGTACAGAAATTGTAAAAGAAAGGAAGAAAAGAATATACGATAGTATTATTAAAAACACGTTGATGTACGGATCCGAAACACGGAGAATAAAAGAACAGGTAAAAAGAAGATAGAAGCTACAGAAATGGATGCTTTGAGACGAGCTGCTAGAACTTCAAGGCTAGAGTGAATGCGAAATGAAACGATCAAAGAAGAAATGGACGTACAAAAGACAATCATCAGAAATGGATGTTTTGAGACGAGCTGCTAGAACTTCAAGGCTAGAGTGAATGCGAAATGAAACGATCAAAGAAGAAATGGACGTACAAAAGACAATCATCAGAAATTGATGCTTTGAGACGAGCTGCTAGAACTTCAAGGCTAGAGCGAATGCGAAATGAAACGATCAAAGAAGAAATGGACGTACAAAAGACAATCATCAGAAATTGATGCTTTGAGACGAGCTGCTAGAACTTCAAGGCTAGAGCGAATGCGAAATGAAACGATCAAAGAAGAAATGGACGTACAAAAGACAATCATCAGAAATTGATGCTTTGAGACGAGCTGCTAGAACTTCAAGGCTAGAGCGAATGCGAAATGAAACGATCAAAGAAGAAATGGACGTACAAAAGACAATCATCAGAAATGGATGCTTTGAGACGAGCTGCTAGAATTTCAAGGCTAGAGCGAATGCGAAATGAAACGATCAAAGAAGAAATGGACGTACAAAAGACAATCATCAGAAATGGATGCTTTGAGACGAGCTGCTAGAATTTCAAGGCTAGAGCGAATGCGAAATGAAACGATCAAAGAAGAAATGGACGTACAAAAGACAATCATCAGAAATGGACGCTTTGAGACGAGCTGCTAGAACTTCAAGTCTACAGCGATCAAAGAAGAAATGGGCGTACAAAAGACAATCGTCGACTGCATTCAAGAAAAACAACTAATCTGGTACGGACATGTACAAAGAATGGAAAAAAAGACCGACTACCAAAGAAAACAATGAGATGGATACCTAGAGAGCACAGAAAGAAGGGAAAACCCAAGAAAACATGGGTAGAGGGCATAAGAAGATAAGCGATAGAGGACTAAACGACGAAAACTGCAACGACAGTCAACAATAGAGTTTAGGGATCGGACAACGTCGTAGGAGTTTTGACCCCGAAAAAAGATACAGTACCGTTTACCAAATGGTAAAAGCTTAAGAGCATGATAATGTCTTTCAACCGCCAGCTAAACGCAACATTATTATGGTTACTAACTGACTGATTGTTTCTTTTGCGCAAATGTTGCCATCTCAATTTTCTTATTCAATCTACAACGTTTTACTCGTTCGTTGGTTTTCCTTCGCTTCTCTTCCAGTTTCATGTTGTAGAATGCATCGATTTTCTCCTGCTCAGTCATCGTAGACGCGAACGGTGTATTTATTAAGTACTCGTTCAATTCTTCGCGCATCAAGTCATCTTCCTTTCGTTTTTGTTGCGATGGGGCCGCTGGTACCGAAGCTTCACCGCCGACACCAGCCGCTCGTTGCTGTTCCTTCTCGAGCTTCTTTCGTTCTCGACACTTTCTTACTCGCTCGGCATTTTGTCGTTTCTTGTTTGAGCCTTCTCATCGCTGCTATCCATTGTCGAACGCTGTTTTAGTCAGTCGCCACGTTTGGTTACTGTATATCAGTAGCAGAGTATTTCACCACAACACAAAACAAACATTTATTTACATATTGCGACGTATCAAAACAAACCTTTATTTACAATACAACAATCCCAATGACGTCATGCAATGATGACGTCACGCAATTATGACGTCATACAGCGTTACACGTTACAGAAAGTTTCAAACGATGCAGTACAGACAAAAGAGCAAGTAGAACCAAATTTATTCTCACTAAAACTTTTGCTAAACTCGGTGTCAGCAGCGATTATTTCTGTCTTGATGCGTTTACATATCTAATTTCTAGACTGTGGGGAATCGAAAGTGTGGAAGCGTCACGCAATGATGACGTCATACAGCATTATATGTTACAGAAAGTTTCAAACGATGTCAAGCTAAAAGACATTATTATGTCAAAAAAAAACTGTCAATATATATTCTTGGATTTCGTTGTCCATGACGTGCCGTTACTTAACTAAATACAACTATTTCACTAACGACTCGGAACATTTAAAATTTGTTGAATGTTATGTGCGTAACGATCTTTCTAACCTTCAATATTGTGTGTTCTGAGTCGTTAGTGAAATAGGTGTATTTAGTCAATATATAATTATTTTTCTGTTTCGTCTTCGAGTATTTGAATATAATTTCGTTGATTTTCTGACACTTATTCTTATTCTAGATAACACAGGAAACCTTTCTCAGGGATACCCGGGGGGGGGGGGATGCCGACTGCGTTATTGAAATTTGAGGGGGGTGACAAAAAACTTCGGGAAAGTATAAAAAATTGTAAATACATTGCAATAAAAAACGAATGTCTATAAAAGTTCCATGGTCTGTTAGTGCAGTGAAGTGAAGCAATCATAGGAATTCAAATATTCAGAGGACGACTCACGGTCGTTGACAGGCATGATAGGGACAGTTTATACAATTTTGCTATCTTAGACCGTAACCAAGTTGACCGTATGAGCCGAGTTAAAATAATAAAAAACAGGCTCAGGTCTGCAATGGGAGACGCATGGATTTCGAATCTTATGGTTCTAGCTTTAGAGAAAAACTTATTAGAGTCGACTCCTAATGAAGAAATAATTGACGCCTTCTCTTTATTGTCATCGCGGAGGATGCAGAGTTACTGTCCCGAATATAAGCCAAAGCAACTAGGATTTCATCAAACAATTATTTTTCATTTTTTTCTTCTTTACAATACGCTTAGTTGATATTGATATTTTGTTCCTTTGCTTTGAAATATTGTCTTACACATACTAATTTCATCAGATTTATTTATTTGTTTTTTTAAATGACAATTTATTTGCAAACTGTACTATTTTTAGCTTTAGCTTATGTGTAATAAACTCTTGTTACAATTGCATTTTCTTTTAATTTTACATACCTTTATTTGGGGGGGGGGTATCAGTGGCGTGGCGTGGGTACATAACACCTGTTGCCGGTTGTGATAGGCCTAAAACTTGCCTCAAAATTAATTCGAATTATTTCTTGTACCAAGTGTTCTTTTTAGAGCATTTTCTATCATTCGCGCGGGAGAACAAGAGGCTCCCGGTTCAACGGGATCTGAATTTCATTATACTTAACACAGAATAAATCAGAACACAATTATCGAATTAAAAATAATTAAGACAAACAGAGAAACACATGACTAAACGAACAAAACACAAATAGGTACGTAGTAACTGCTGCACATCGGTTCCGAAACGAACATAGGTGCTGAGCGTTTTGCCGGTTTGCACAGCGGCAACACATTAGGTGGACGAATGTCCCCCCCTCCACAGTGACAACTACTACGAGGTCAATGACCGTACGCAGTAAAACATTGCCGATGCCTGAACCTGCAAGACGGTGCAAGTGCCCAGCAGTTTGAAAACAATGCTACGCTTTTCTTCAAGTTTCCCTACTAATATTGATTGGATTTCAAATTATTCAATATCTAAAGTATTTATTCTGTGATATAATTAACATTATTTTCTCTTATTGCCAGTATTCTTGCCGTCGGCAAC
Source organism: Magicicada septendecula (assembly GCA_034769895.1). Classification (NCBI taxonomy): domain Eukaryota; kingdom Metazoa; phylum Arthropoda; class Insecta; order Hemiptera; family Cicadidae; genus Magicicada; species Magicicada septendecula. Next base: position 1,422,723,239 of record CM068367.1, on the reverse strand, counting down.
AGCGGTTACATGGACACAACGGTACGGGGGGGGGTATTCATCAAGCTTGGGGGGTGTCATCAAGCTTAGGGGTGGAGACCCCTGCATAAACAGTTCGCCCGGAAACACAGAGTTGTAATGTTGACCTCTCTTTTCTAACGTGTATATCTCTCTCTACCTCGCCATTAACTGCCGGACATTCGTGTAGCATCCACCAGTCATAAGAGGCACAAACTGATAATGCTACGGTACCCTTCATAAACCCGTTTGCTCCATTAGCGGTAACGTGCATAAGCTACAGCCGGACTATATGCGCTGTAGTTTTATCAAGTGTTATCTGGTTTTACTTTATCAGCTAAGAATCGTATAGGCCTATGCCAGTGGCGTGGCGTGGGTACTGTTGCCGGTTGTGATAGGCCAAAAATTAATTCGAATTTTTTCTAGTACGAAGTTTTTTTTTTTTTTAGAGCCAAAATATTTTTTAAGAGTACTTTCTATCATTCGCTGGCAGAAGAAGAGGGTCCCCGTTCAACGGGATCTGACTCTATTGTACGATACTTACACAGAGTAAAACAGGACACAAATAATCGAATCAAAAATAATAAAGACTTAAACAGAGAAATATATAATTAAACGAACAAAATACATACAAATAGGTACGTATTAATAGTAACCGCTGGACTTCTGTTCCGAAAACGAACATAGCTCCTAATTGAGCGTTTGCCGGTTTATACAGCGGCAACACATTAGCACCATTTACACGTACACGCCAAACCCGCAGACCTGGCGCGCACGCCGGGAATGCCGCGCTGGAGCGCGCGCCAAGCGTATGTTCCAGGGGTGTGATACAAAAGACGTCAGCATTCCCGGCGTGCGCGCCAGGTCTGCAGGCTTGGCGTGTACGGTCCAATATTTGTAGCCTATCCTTTTAAGCGGCGCGTGGAACTTCCACCCGGTTGGAAAGTTTTATTGACGCGCCAGCTGGTAGCATAGTACTTCTTAAAAATATTTGCGGTTGGTCTTTTGTCAGAGGTGTTATGTTCGTGTAGTAGGCTACTGTTTTCGAACAATTACTGTCACAAATTACTGAATTACATTTTCAAACACCATGTCTTTTAACTCGTGCAATTGCGTGTCCTGCGCTGTATACTTGTTCCGTTCTTAGCTTAATCCTGATGTAAACAACCAGGCGTGGCACATCTGAAACGTTCGTTGCTTGAATTAGAGGCGTACAGAAGGAGTACAGACAGGGTACATACAATGTTGATACTGTATAAACACATGTAAATTGTGATAATTTTTACTTCCATGTTTCTTAAGGAAATGGAAGTATGGTGATGGCAAAAAAATCGTGTTCGAGATTATTGTAGATTCTGATTGTACTACACTCAAAACATGAAAAAAGTCGTTTTTCGAAAAGTGTCTGTGTGTGTCTCTGTCTATAGATTTTTTTTCTATGGCAAACGATAACACCCGCAAATTCAAACAGAATCAAATAATTTTTTGCATACAGCCCTGATTTGTAGAGTACTCACGACCTATTGTTTTTGGTGAAGATCGGTTGAGGGAAAGGGGTAGTTTACCTGCAACGGTTTTTTTTTATCAAGGGTAATTTGTTTGTTTGGCAAACGATAACAGCCGCAAATTCAAACAGAATCAAATAATGTTTCGCATACAGCCCTGAATTGTAGAGTTCTCAAGATCTGTTGATTTTGGTAAAGATCGGTTAAGGTAAAGGGGTAGTTTACCTGCAACGTTTTATGTTTTAACAAGGGTATTTCCTATGGCAAACGATAACAGCCGCAAATTCAAACAAAATCAAATAATATTTTTCATACTGCCCTGAATTGTAGAGTTCTCAAGACCTTTTGTTTTTGGTGAAGATCGGTTAAGGTCAAGGGGTAGTTTACCTGCAACGTTTTATGTTTTAAAAGGGTATTTTCTATGGCAAACGATAAGAGCCGCAAATTCAAACCGAATCAAATAAGTTTTTGCATACAGCCCTGATTTCTTGAGTACTAAAGACCTATTGTTTTTGGTGAAGATCGTTTAAGGGAAAGGGGTAGTTTACTTGCTACGTTTTTTGTTTTATCAAGGGTATTTTGTATGGCAAACGATAACAGCCGCAAATTCAAACAGAATCATATAATATTTTGCATACAGCCCTGAATTGTAGAGTTCTCAAGACATATCGTTTTTGGTGAAGATCGGTTAAGGGAAAGGGGTAGTTTACCTGCAACGGTTTTTTATCAAGGGTAATTTTTACTTCCATGTTCCTTAAGGAAATGGAAGTATGGTGATGGCAAAAAAAATCGTGTTCGAGATTATAGTAGATTCTGATTGTACTACACTCAAAACATGAAAAAAGTCATTTTTCGAAAAGCGTCTGTGTGTGTGTCTGTCTATCTGTAGATTTTTTCTATGGCAAACGATAACAGCCGCAAATTCAAACTGAATCAAATCATTTTTTGCATACAGCCCTGATTTGTAGAGTACTCGCGACCTATTGTTTTTGGTGAAGATCGGTTGAGGGAAAGGGGTAGTTTACCAGCAACGGTTTTTTTTAATCAAGGGTAATTGTTTTCTATGGCAAACGATAACAGCCGCAAATTCAAACAGAATCAACTACTCTTTTGCATACAGCTCTGAATTGTAGAGTTCTCACGACCTTTTGTTTTTGGTGAAGATCGGTTAAGGGAAAGGGGTAGTTTACCTGCATCGTTTTATGTTTTAAAAGGGTATTTTTTATGGCAAACGATAAGAGTCGCAAATTCAAACAGAATCAAATAATTTTTTGCATGTAGCTCTGATTTGTAGAGTACTCAAGACCAATTGATTTTGGTGAAGATTGGTTAAGGGAAAGGGGTAGTTTACCTGCAACGGTTTTTTTTTAAACAAGTGCAATTTTTTTCTATGGCATACGATAACAGCCGCAAATTCAAACAGAATCAACTACTCTTTTGCATACCGCCCTGGATTATAGAGTTCTCAAGACCTGTTGGTTTTGGTGAAGATCGGTTAAGGGAAAGGGGTAGTTTACCTGCAACGTTTTATGTTTTATCAAGGGCGTTTTCTATGGTAAACGATAACAGCCGCAAATTCAAACAGAATCAAATGATTATTTGCATACAGCCCTAAATTGTAGAGTTCTCAAGACATATTGATTTTGGTGAAGATCAGTTAAGGGAAAGGGGTAGTTTACCTGCTACGTTTTATGTTTTAAAAGGGTATTTTCTATGGCAAACGATAAGAGCCGCAAATTCAAACAGAATCAAATGTTTTGCATACAGCCCTGATCTGTAGAGTACTCAAGACCTATTATTTTAGGTGAAGATCGGTTAAGGGAAAGGGGTAGTTTACCTGCAACGTTTTATGTTTTATCAAGGGTATTTTTTATGGCAAACGATAAGAGTCGCAAATTCAAACAGAATCAAATAATTTTTTGCATGCAGCTCTGATTTGTAGAGTACTCAAGACCAATTGATTTTGGTGAAGATCGGTTAAGGGAAAGGGGTAGTTTACCTGCAACGTTTTTTTTTTTAAACAAGTGCAATTTTTTTCTATGTCAAACGATAACAGCCGCAAATTCAAACAGAATCAACTACTCTTTTGCATACAGCCCTGTATTATAGAGTTCTCAAGACCTGTTGGTTTTGGTGAAGATCGGTTAAGGGGAAGCGGTAGTTTACCTGCAACGTTTTTTTATCGGGGGTAATTTTACTTCCATATTCCTTAAGGAATGGAAGTATGGTGATGGCAAAAAAAATCGTGTTCGAGATTATTGCAGATTCTTATTCTACTACACTCAAAACATGAAAAAAAGTCGTTTTCCGAAAAGTGTCTGTGTGTCTGTCTGTAGATTTTTTTTCTATGGCAAACGATAACTGCCGCAAATTCAAACAGAATCAAATAATTTTTTGCATACAGCCCGGTTTTGCAGAGTTCTCGCGACCTATTGTTTTCGGTGAAGATCGGTTGAGGGAAAGGGGTAGTTTACCTGCAACGGTTTTTTTTTAGCAAGGGTAATTTTGTTTGTTTGGCAAACGATAACAGCCGCAAATTCAAACAGAATCAAATAATGTTTCGCATACAGCCCTGAATTGTAGAGTTCTCAAGACCTATTGTTTTTGGTGAAGATCGGTTAAGGGAAAGGGGTAGTTTACCTGTAACGTTTTATGTTTTAACAAGGGTATTTCCTATGGCAAACGATAACAGCCGCAAATTCAAACAGAATGAAAAGATTATTTGCATACAGCCCTAAATTGTAGAGTTCTCAATACCTTTTGTTTTTGGTGAAGATCGGTTAAGGGAAAGGGGTAGTTTACCTACAACGTTTTTTTAACAAGGGTATTTTCTATGGCAAACGATAACAGCCGCAAATTAAAACAGAATCAAATAATTTTCTGCATACAGCCCTGATTTGTAGAGTACTCAAGACCTATTGTTTTTGGTGAAGATCGGTTGAGGGGAAGGGGTAGTTTACCAGCAACGTTTTTTATCATGCGTATTTTCTATGGCAAACGACAACTGCCGCAAATTCAAACAGAATCAAATAATTTTTTGCATACAGCCCTGGTTTGTAGAGTACTCGCGACCTATTGTTTTTGGTGAAGATCGGTTGAGGGGAAGGGGTAGTTTACCTGCTACGGTTTTTTTTATCAAGGAAAATTTTTTTTTTTTGGCAAACGATAGCCGCAAATTCAAACAGAATCAAATAATGTTTCGCATACAGCCCTGAATTGTAGATTTCTCAAGACCTATTGTTTTTGGTGAAGATCGGTTAAGGGAAAGGGGTAGTTTACCTGCAACGTTTTTTTAACAAGGGTATTTTCTATGGCAAACGATAACAGCCGCAAATTCAAACAGAATCAAATAATGTTTTGCATACAGTCCTGATTTGTAGAGTACTCAAGACCTATTGTTTTTGGTGAAGATCGGTTAAGGTGAAGGGGTAGTTTACCTGCAACGTTTTTTTATCAAGCGTATTTTCTATGGCAAACGATAACAGCCGCAAATTCAAACAGAATCAAATAATTTTTTGCATACGTCCCTGAATTGTAGAGGTCTCAATGACTTTCGATTTTGGTGAAGATCGGTTAAGGGGAAGGGGTAGTTTACCTGCAACCTTATACGTTTTAACAAGAGTAAAGTACTTGAAAATTTATTTAAACTTGTTGAAACAATGGTAATTGTTAAAAATAAAATAATTTTGTTGCCAGGCAATAAAATTATAATTTTTTCATTTTAATGTAATATAATATTTTTCATTTAATACAGCAATAAAAAGGCAGGTAAGACACAGCCTGGCTGTTTGGCTGAAAATGATTTTAAATATAAATCTTAGAATATGGAAGTCATGTATGGTTCTCCATACCGATATTTTCTATGGCAAACGATAACAGCGCAAATTCAAACAGAATCAAATAATGTTTTGCATACAGCCCTGAATTGTAGAGTTCCCAAGTCCTATTGGTGTTGGTGAAAATTGGTTAAGGGGAAGGGGTAGTTCACCTGCAACATTTTATGTTTTAACAAGGGTAATTTTTTATATGACGAACGATAACTACCGCAAATTCAAACAGAATCGACTACGTTTTTGCATACCTTTTTGAATTAAAGAGAACTCAAGGTTGTTGATTTTGTTGAAGATCGGTTAAGGGAAAGGGGTAGTTTATCAGCAACATTTTATGTTTTAAGAAGGGTAATTTTTTTACGAAAGATAACTGCCGCAAATTCAAACAGAATCAAATAAAGTTCTGCATATACCCCTGAATTGTAGAGTTCGCAAGATTTGTTGTTTTTGGTGAAGATCGGTTAAGGGAGAGGGGTAGTTTACCTGCAACGTTTTATGTTTTAACAAGGGTAATTGTTTATATGACGAACGATAACTGTCGCACATTCAAACAGAATCAAATATTTTTTTGCATGCATCCCTGAATTGTAGTGGACTGAAGGTCTATTGATTTTGGTGAAGATCGGTTAAGAGAAAGGGGTAGTTTACCTGCAACGTTTTATGTTTTAACAAGAGTAAAGTACTTAATTTTGATAAATAGTGTATCCTAATAAGAAGCTCATAATAATCCACCATAGAAACGTAGATGAAATATCTATAAATGAAGAGGTTAGGTGAAAGGGGTGGGTGTAATTTTCTATTAATGAAAATTATAGTTGATTGGGGAGGGGAGAATTTTTTATATGTATACTACGTTATCGGCACCAAAGAAGTAGTTCTTTGTTAAAATTCCTTCCCGGGCTGTTTAGCCGTAGTCCAATGTTTTCTGCAAAACCAGACTTTTCGGCAGTCCATCGACTGCCATCATCAGTGAAAATCGAGTGCGATTACGTCAGGTGGTATACGTTAGTGACCACAGTACCGTGGTTAAGGCTGAAACAATAAGTAGAAAGAAGTAGTTTCTATGGTAATATTTAATTTCGAATATGATTTTAAATATAAATCTTAGAACATGGAAGTCATGTATGGTTCTCCATACCGATATTTATATTCCGGACCAAAGTAATATTTGTATGACTGTGTCAGACCGACAATGATATACCGGTATTTTATAACACGCAGAGTTAATGGCTTTTTTTATTTACTGTTTGAATATCGCAAGAAAATAAAATAAAGTAGGCCTATATTTAAAGCGAAAGTATAAGCTATGATAATTACTTACCAGTGTACTGTTATTATCAGTTGCTGTCAGAGAGTAATTTAATCCCTTCTATGTCTGTGTCGGAACTTGAATCGTCACTTGAGTCAGGAGTGTTAATGATAAGATTGTCCACGAGGGCGTCGGTAATTTGGTCGAATTCCCATAAGCTTATCCTTTTCCTCGAATACATGCTCGACATAACGACTCCACTTGTTCATCATTATTTCATTTATCGCAGTGGCGGCCCTAGCATACCCGGCGCCCTGGTGCGAGAACTATCGTGCCCCCCCCCCCCAACCTTTATCCAGTCGTTACATTTGAAACCTATCAGGTTACTACAAACACCATCCCACATCACACAAATTACTTACAAAATTGGATGGGAAAATAGGAGTAAGCCCTTATTGAGGATATCTGGGGTCTTATAGTTAGAAACCAACTTTTGTTTTATTTATGTTACATAGTTTATTGCGCCATTTATACAAAGTATAATGAAACGAAATTAAAAATTGAATTAGTAAGTAATGTTTATTTATTATAAACAACTAATATAACTTACAAAAAATTTACTTTTCGAGCCTTGGCATTAGCAAAATCCCTAACAATGTCACTTACTTCTATACGAGTTTCATGTTCGATACTAATTATTGATAAATTAGTTAATCTAGTTTGTGATATTGCTGACCTAACATAATTTTTAACTAATTTTAATTTTGAAAAAGATCTTTCACTGTGGCCCACTGTGACGGTAATGTCAAATAAATTCGTAGTGCGGTTGAAAAATTCGGAAATGCTGAAACTAAAATGTTTGAAAGCAAGTAATTCAAAATATTTAATGGGGTTGTGTAATCGTTAACGAACGTTGGTAAAATTTCGAGTTCATTGAATAAGTCCTCTCCATCAATGTCCGATTCTGAACCATTGCTCAATTTCTGCTGTAAATTTAAACACAGCATTCTTTTTTCTCAGAATTAAAATTTTTCCAATTGTTAATATTTTGTAAAAAGGAAAAAGACATGTTTTCATTTAAAAGTTCGAATCGTTCATCTAATTTTGATATCGCGGTATCCAGCAAATAATAGTAGAAATTTATTTTGAAATTGCTTTCTGGATCAGAGATGGGTTCATCCACAACCTCATAATTAAAAAATCTTTTTCTGGGACGGGGACGAGTAGCTAAGGGAAATTCAATTTCTGCATCAACTTCTTCGGCAACAGTTTTTGCGTTACTTATTATTTCCTTGAATGCAGACTCGGTACGAGTTTTGACTAAATCTTCTTTTATTTGAGATATCATTTTGACTGCCTCTGAAAGAGCAACGTCAGATTTTTGCAAAGCTTTACTAATAATATTAATTTTTGACAATATATCGTACCAAATAACAAGAGAGCAAATTAATTTAAACGACTTTAGTTTTGATATTAACGAAGTAGCTAAGTTTTTTGAGTCAGTATCTCTTTTGTCATCAGAATAAATTGAATATAAAGCATCATAAATTTTTCCTAGGTTAAAACAAAGTGTCTTTAATGCTTCGACTCTGCTCTCCCATCTAGTAGTAGATAATGGTTTTAAAGTTAAAGTAGGACCCATGCTCATAAGTGTCTGCCAACGCGAAGTTGATGCTGAAAAAAATATATAAATTTCTTGAACAATAGAAAAGAAATTTGTTATTTCTAGTGAACACTTAGCTGCATCATTAATGACTAAATTAAGACTGTGTCCCGCACAAGGAACATAAAAAGTTCGTGGGTTTAATTCTAGAATTTTTTTCAGAAGGCCCATATTTTTGCCTTTCATATTTGCGCCATTATCATACCCTTGACCGCGCATATCCTTTAAGTCAGTATTCAAGGATGTCAAAAATTCTAAAAGAAATGTCGACAGCCCTTGGCCAGTAGTATCAGCGATAGGGAAAAAACCCAAAAAATTGTTTTTACTGTAAACTTTTTAATGTTAATGCCACTACTTTTAATGATAAAATGGGATATACAGATTGGCAACATTTGTCTAGAAGTATAGAACTACATGAAAAAAGTTATAACTATTTAATGAGTGTTAAAAATCCTTCACTTCAGCATATTTTATAGATGGGTTTAAAAATACAAATCTAACAACGACTGAAATTTGCTCCTCATGTGAGATATCAGGAGTGCAATCTAAAATAACTGAATAGTATTTTGAAAGTTTTAGGTCATTAACAATAGTTGTTTTAATTTTTTCGCCCATTATATAGATTATTTCATTCTGAATTTTATGACCAAGATTGTTACGGTCTATTTTCTTACCCCCCTTATATTAAACTTTTACTTACCTTTTCTTTCACTCGCCCTGACTTACGAAAAAAACAGAAGATTCCCAACTTAAAGGTCGCCACCAATATTTTTAAACAAAAGGACAAATATGGAAACCTTTACACATTTCCCCACTATTTACTTTGAATTACTTACCAGGTCCGTTTAGGCGAGATTTTCCATACAGGACAGGTTATGTTAAACGGGCGTAATAACCATGGATGTTAATATAACTGGATGCCCGACAGGGCGCTCTCTAGTGAAGCAAGTGTGACGTCACGCCGCCATCTTTAAAACGGGCAAAAAAATGTAAACAGACGTGGTGTTAGGTTGATTTGTGCGGACCTTTTGGAGTGTAAATTGATTTAATGCTTGCTTGACTTATCACTTCGAAAAGAAGATAAAATGGCTGACTCTTGTTGTGCTGTAGGTTGCACAAATCGACGGAAAAAAGGAGAGAACATGCAGTTTTTTGCGTAAGTGGCATGTTTTGTTTTGCAGCGATTTTTTTGTCATCCACCTCCTTATATAGTGCAGGAAAACTGTCGGCGTAAGCCTGAATTGAACAAAAAAAATTGAAGTAGTCTCGATTTTTGAGGAGTAGTTGTTTATAGTGTATACAAACATTTTTTGTCTAATCACCTGCCAGCGGCGCCCGGAAAAAATTGTTATAAACAAATTTTAAAAAAATTCAGTTTTTCGCTCATATCTCCGTTAATTTCGCCCGTAGCTTAATTTTACAAGAGTTAAATTTTAAAGCTGAAGAAATTCTACACAAATTTCATCTTAAAAATATTTTTGTGCGAGCAAAAACAAGCGCGGGAGGTCTAAATGTTTATAACGTATAATTCTGTCGAGGTGGGGGACGAGGCTAGCCAGCGGAGGCACGCGCGCGCTTCATTAAACGTTATAACTCTTGTTTAAATTGAACTATTTTAACAAAACAAAGTGCCTATCGAAAAATGATAGTTTTTTACATGCGACTATTATGAAAAAAGGTTTAGGATTTCATTATGTGTATATTGTACAAGAGATGAAATTACAAAATGCTGTTTTTTTAAAGAATATGCACTTAAATAAACAATTAATTTTATAATGAACTTTCACGTATACATTCATTTTCTAGACCCTTTGGTTGATTACTACAAGGAATAAAAAAATTACAAAAATTTAGTTTTTAAGATTCGCCATTTTTAAAATCCATTTTTTGGAAAAATCGTAACTAAAAAAATAACTTAATTTCAAAATATAATTATGCGATAAGTGCAATAATCAGGACACTTCTTTTTGGGCTATTTAGAAAGCTTAAACCTTGCCCTTTAAGATTTAATTATAATAGGTATGAAAATTTACGGTTAAATTGGGATAATTAATAATAATTAGTTGCTACTTCAGCCGATAGCCGCGCGACTCCAAAATTTGCCAAAAAATCGATGCCTGGAAAAGTTATAAAAAAATATTTTATTTTTGTGCAACTTACAGGTGTTGTCGAGCATGTTGTGACGTTCAAATAACCACCGTTTTTAGGTGTTTGCAATAATAATTTTTAATAATTAGTAAATAAAATTAATAAATAAGGCATGCATAATCATTATATTTTATACCATTAAATTGGTATCCAATCACTGATCCAATCAAAAAAATTTTATTCTAATGGAGATCTACAAAAAAGTACTCTAGTAATTTTTTCGTAAAATTAATATTTCAGCAGTAAATAATAGTTTAATTTCGTAGGTTTGCGCTATAGGTAAGAGAGAGACGGAAGATGCAACGCGTCTCACGCTCAAGCGTTGTTCAGCAACTTTTAGTAATTTCAATTCAACGATGGTTATCTATAACTTCTATATACATTTCTCTTTTCAATATGAATATTTGAGATTATGCAAGTACTGTATATATAATAGAATGGTGGAGAACCGCAGGTGCGCGGTCCCCTCTTACTTACAATTTTTTATAGTGCGCTTATTTTTGCTCGTACAAAAATATTTTTAAAATGAAATTCGTGTAGAATTTCCTTAACTTTAAAATTTAACTCTTGTAAAATTAAGCTACGGGTAAAATTAACGGAGATATGAGCGAAAAACTGAATTTTTTTTTTTAATTTGTTTATAACAATTTTTCCCGGGCGCCGCTGGCAGGTGATTAGACAAAAAATGTTTGTATACATTATAAACAACTACTCCTTGAGCCCAAGTTTCTCAAGATTTATAATTTCATTTATCTCTATAGAATTTTCCAAACTTTTACATCGATCTACCTCCCCCGGAATTGAACTCACGAGTTCCTGGTGAGTACCGGTAACTTTTCATACAGATAAATAGCCCTAATAATAATGAAAGTTGGAAATACAGCTTTTTATTTCTAATTCTTCGTTGAGAAACTTTTGTTTTTAAATTTCATTTTACGTTCCCATAACACTATGATCCCACGGTGTCGGCTAATAAATTCTTTGATTACGAGTGTAAATAGCAAAAGATTTAACAGGTAAGTGAGAATTACCATTCGGGCTGATGGGTTTGACAAAAAATCGTATTATTCAGGACGTACCGTAGCATGTATTTATCATCAAAAAATAATTAATTGTCGCGTAATTAATGGCAAAATTATGTACCAGTTGTATAGGTAGAACTGTGGGCTCGAGATCTCTTGCCCGTTTTAAAGATGGCGGCGTGACGTCACACTTGCTTCAGTCTCGCAAGCATACAGGGTTGGCAGTCGGGCATCCAGTTAGTATATAAACATCCATGGTAATAACTTACTCTCTACACATGGTTTATATGAAATAAAATCTGAATTTTAATGAAATTTGCATTTACGAATTAACAACTAATAAACAGTGAATAATCACCTAGACTATAACAAGTTATTATGAACCAGTACGTATATTTTAATTCCCTTTCCCCTTGCTATTTACTTTTACAAAACTCCTTTCCCTTACAGATCTCGATTGTTTATATTTACATGTAAATAAGTTATCATCATTTGTTTTGAACTGATTTAAATATGTATATTTAGGGTTGTTAGTTACCCATTCACCATGTATGTCCATATGGTTTGTTGCCCTGTCTCGCTGACCACTTTCTTGTTTCTGGTGCACTCACGCCCCTGTTTGCACTGAGTTTACTGTGTTGTATTATATTTTCACTGATTTGAATCCACTGATTTCCCCATGTTAATATTAAGTCATACACTTAAATCCGCTACATTGTTTGCACTTTTAATAGTTATTAAAAGGTATTTAATTAGTTATTTGATTGGATAGGCCGGCCTTCTTCGGCCTATCTTACACACCCGAGGCCACTGTTTTCTTTTAATGAACTGTATTAATACACTGCTCTCCTCTGTTGACTCTATGGTGACCAACTGCTTACTGTGATTCACAAGGGAGACTGCTGCTGGCAAAGTATTACATAATGTGTCTAGTCTGGCTGTCTCCAGACATCAGTTGTTTATGCTAACAGTGTATTGCTGGTTAAACTGGGGCACCTCACAGGTGAATTAAAACTGAATTGATATAAAATAAAATTGAAACTGGGGTAGGACACAATTCTGTACCGTTACAAGATAATGTGGCATATGATGTTGAGTTTTTTGGATGCGAGCAATGTGTTCCTCTAATACATTATCAAAATTAGAAATACATTCAACCAATTTCAAAAAATTTCCATTATCAGATTTAAATATAGTTTCAGTCTTTCCTCTTAATGCTAAACATTGCTTCGCTAAAAATTGGATGAGATAAATTATTCTTTCTATTACAGCTATCCACCTTTTTTTTTCGCACTCAATCTCAGCTAGGTTTATGGAGTCTACAGTGTTTCCTTTTAAAATACAACTTTTTAAATCAAGACACTTTTTAACACTCATTAAATACTTATAACTTTTTTCATGTAGTTCTATACTTCTAGACAAATGTTGCCAATCTTTATATCCCATTTTATCATTAAAAGTAGTGGCATTAACATTAAAAAGTTTACAGTAAAAACAATAAACAGAATCATTTGATTTTGAGTAGACGAGCCAGTCTCTTTCAACAGTTTCATTATTTTGTAACTTCTTTATAAAATATACATTTGAAAATGACCTGTTTTTATTATCCTTCAGAAAAATAAAATTGTTTAACTGTACTGGTCCGTGATTTACTGAACATATCCTTAGGTTATCTGATATTACTTCCGGCCATAAGGCAAGATCATTCATTGCATCTTTAGGAATTAATCCTATTTCCATTTCTGAAGAGGAATTGGCGCATTCTACTGGGTTACATTCAATAACTGGTAGAGGGGAAGACTCTGCAGATGGAACTGCAAAAATAGGACTGAATCTTCGATATCTTCTTGATTTTCTTCTGTAACTAGATTTTCGAAAGCTGAAGATGGGCATGTTAAAGAAAAGGTAACAAAAAGTAGGTAAATTAACCCTAAGAAGTGTACATTTTATTTCAAAAATATGATTTTTTAAAGAATATATTGTTTGTTAACAAAAAAATTATTGTTATTACTACATTTATTCTATATATTATAATGAATACAGTTCTAAATATTATTAAAAAATAAATTATATATTAGACTCTTTAATTTTTAAAAAAAGAAGAAAATTATTTTAAAAGAATTTTATTCCAATGAGGGCAATGAGCCAGATCAGGGTATCAAAATATTTCGATTAATCTTTTTTCATTGCTAGTCAACAATAAAGAAAAATCTGTGTGATAGTGATGAGGTAGACGTTCACGTCATCACGTGTGTATATTTTGGGAAAGAATGTAACAAACAATTAATAATATCCCTTAAAACTGATATTACGAATAGGTCGTCCCGTCTTGCCCTTCATATGGGGCAAGAGGGGACAAAGTGCATTTTCTCAAAAAAGCGTTAATTTATTAGTGAAATAGTTAAATAATTCTTTAAAAACTAAAAACATAAAGGTGGAACGTTTACCTCCCACCGCTCCTTACAGGGTTAATAAATTAGAACAATTACCGCAACTTACTGGATTGAAGAAATTTTTTGATGGAACCTGTAAATTTCTTCGCATTTACTTCTTTTTAAACTTTTCTTTTTTGATTCTGTGCACCGGAAAGTTTTTTTTTCACATCCACATCAGCCATCTGCAAACATTAAAGTTAATGCAAATAATCTGTATTTCTCGCCGCTAGCCCGTGTTTCCACTGTCATATATTTTTAGTTCAGGTAACAACTATATAAATAAGATTGATAAAATAAGTAGAATCGATAAAATTTACTTACTTTTCAGCAGGTTTCAAATAAATAATAATCGATCTGGTTGAATAATGGCGATAACCGACTTCTTCGCTCAGAGCTCAGAGCGACGTCTGTGGAGATCTAGAAGAAAGTATATGTTGTTTACATTCCACACTCGAAGCACTATGAACGAATTTCACCCACGGTAGTTCATTCGTAGTGCTTTGAGTGTGGAATGTAAACAACACCGTTTTGGCGCTACGAAAATAACAGCTCTGGTGTTTTGAATGACTTTGCATAGTTGGTACTAGATCTCCATAGTGGTCGCTCTGAGTGAACAAATCGCATTCCATGTAGTTTCCCACAATAAATTTTATGATTTTACACCCGTAACAGTGGGTGTTGGGAAACTCTTCGATAAATAACTTTAGCAAATATGCACCGATTTTCACTTATCAAAATTTAATTGAATAAAAATTGAATTTAAGTTTAAATCTGAATAATTATCATGCCTGACGTGTTATACGTATCTAAGTCGTACTAAACAAAAATTAACCTAAATTAATTAGAGTATATTTCCTACTTAAGGCTTCGGCGCCCCCCTGGGCCCATCGCCCTGGTGCCATGCACGTATGGTAGGGCCGCCCCTGATTTATCGTCTGCTCTACATCATGCAGCTTGTATGTTGTGTTGTGAGGACAACATATCCTTCCAACCGGCTCCATATTAATTAAATGAGATTCAGAATACAGTGATAAGGAAAAAGTCTTAAAACGGCATGACCCGATTGTTCGGAAATATCATTTTCTAAAAACTCTTTAAATGTATGTTCATTTTGCTAGCGGCGATAAAGTTCTACTATGTATTCACAAAGATGATGAAACGTATTCAAAAACCACTTGTCGTAGTTAAGACAACTCTCACATGACTGTACAGCCATTCCGTTCATGCGCATAACACATTACTGTGCAAACAGTGTAAACGCCCCTGATCAATAGCGTTTCGGGTGAGCCACGTGGATTTATTTACATCAAGATTAACCTAAGAATGGAAAGAGTATACATACTTTTCAACGAGGAAGAAGGAAAAACCAAAAGAAAAACATGGGTGAAAATATGGCGCATCAAAAGAGATCGCTATGGACATATGCCACTTCTGAGGGAGCTTCGGGATAATGACCCAGAAGACTATAAAAATTATTTAAGGATGGACAATATAACATTTGAATACATTTTGTCCATATATTGCAAAACAGAATACAGTAATGAAGCCTTGCATTACTGCAGAGGAACGTTTCGCAGCTACTCTCCGGTTTTGAGCAACTGGACGATCCCTTCAAGACCTGAAATTTTCTACTTGCATTTCTGCATATGCTTTGTGCCATATCATACTAGAAACGTGTTGGGCTATCTATACTGCTCTGAAAAAAGATTATTTAAAGGTAAGTTTTAATTATTAGGTAGTTATTTTGTAAAAAATAAAAAATACAGTATGTCGGATACTATTCATCATTTTTATTTGACAATACAAACTTGTATAGAAATAAAACAGAAAAATTTACAGTAAAATAACAACACATTTTGAAATATGTTTTAAATAAAATTAACTTTGAAATTATAACTACTGCATATTGAAAATGATTGAGTGTTTTCATAAAACTGAGCAATATTACTGCTTTGAGAGTTACCTGTAGTAGGACTTATGAGACTCAACAGGGGAATAGTTTGAAGTTGAAGAAGTAGAACTTCGGTTCGAATAATAGGTAGGCCTATTCATTCCAACCAAAGTATTGTTTTGTAAATTTTCAGTAATTACCGTATTTGGAGTACGTTGATTTAATAAACCCTTGCTTAAAATTATATTTATCAGTGACTCAGCACATATAGCTTGTGTAATATTAATCTTCTCAAATTTTTTCCCCACATTAATACCGACAGCTTCATATTCTGTTGTTTCTGAGCTACTCCTTTCCAGTGGTCGCTGGCATACTTTCATGAATTCCATGTTCGCTGATCCCTTTCTTTTGGCAACTTTGGGAGTAGCAAAAACTTTTTATTTTTTATTCCTTGACCCACGTTCTGAATTACTTTTTCTGTTATTCCAGTTTCCTAAAAAGAAAGAAGACTGGTTAGAAATAGCGGAACGGTTTGAAAAAAAATGGAATTATGTAAATTGTGGTGGAGCTCCCGATGGAAAACACATTCGCATAGTTCAGCCACCAAACACCGGAGCTCAATATTACAACTACAAACATTTTTTATAGCCTTATATTAATGGCTCTCGTCAACGCTGACTATGAGTTTATTTTTATTGATGTAGGAAAAAATGGAAGGCTTTCAGACGGTGGTGTCATTGAATATACAGAATTCTATACAAGACTCTAATCCGGTTGTTTAAACATTCCCGATGTAAGTGAAACAAAAAATAATCTAAATTTCGTTTTTATTGGCGATGAAGCTTTCGCTCTTGGCAAAAACTTCTTGCGACCGTATCCTGAAAAAAACTTGAATTATGAAAGAAGAATTTTGTAATTATCGATTGTTTAGAGCAAGAAATGTATCTGAAAATGCATTTGGACTGGTGAGTAGCAGATTTAGAATTTTACATACAAGTATAAATATAAACCCTGAAAAAGGCAAATATATTTTACTTGCAATATGTGCTTTACATAATTGTTTATCGAAATGGTCTTCCACTTACGTGACACCGTCAATATATGACAAAGATAACACATCAGCTGTGGCAAACACAATACAAGGTGAATGGCATAAAGAAGCTAACAATTTAGAGAAATTACAACCATCAAGACCCAAAAACGTTGACACAGATGCTGTACGGAACCGAAATAATTACACGGTATATTTTAATAACGATGGCAGAGTACCATGGCAAGATGAAATGTTAAAAAGAGGTGTTAACTTAAAGTAAAATAAAAGTTATATTACTGTAATTGCACTTACTTCTTCTTTTTCCTGATCTGTACTCCTATTATCAGCTTCTTCAACCTTTTGTGACTCTGCAGTAAGTTCAGAATTATTTTCATCCGTATCTGATCCGATATTACTTATACTTTCCGTTGGTTCTTCCTGATCTTTCGTGAACAGTGGCAAGTCAAAATACCAAAGACTTGGTTTATAAACTTCTTCTTCACCACTACCAGTCTTGATTGTTTCTTAAAGTTCTTTACGGAAGGACCCGCGTATTCCTTGTATTTTTTTATAACAAATTCTTTATTTGCGTTTGGAGAAACGGCACTTTTGCAAAACTCAACTAGTTCATCATAAGCCCGATTTTTTAAATTTCTATTTTTATACTCCTGGATTTTACTTTCCAAAGGCAGGGGTAAGTTCTGTATAATTCAATAAACTTTTCCAAGTTGTCCTTGGACCACTCACTCCATATTTATTTTTCAAATTACGGTAGTTTTAAAATACAGTAGTAAAATTTAAAATTTGTACACACTGTGCCACAGCTTAAAGGAAACTGAAGTGCTTATCTGAGGTGCTGGAGTGTCCGTGTAAATGCGATGCAGGTTCAGACCTGCACGCCTGGCACGTAGGTAGAGACCGCGCTCCAGGCATCTGTAAAGGCTGAGAATTCACACTGACAGTTTTGGCATGCGTGCTTGGAGCGTACACTCCAAAACCGTGTGTGTAAATGAACCTATTGGGTGAACGAATGTGTCCCCTCTCCTCTAGTATGTATAGTGACAACTATAAAGAGGTCAATGACCATATGCAGTAAAACACTGCCGATGTCTGAACCAGCAACAGCACAAGACGGTGCAAGTGCCCAGCAGTTCGAAAGCAATGCCATGGTTTTCTTCAAGTTTCCCTACTAATATTGTTCGCATTTCAAATTATTTAATAACTAAAATATTTATTCTGTGATATAATAAATTTTATTTTATTTCATTGCTTGTACTGTTGCCGCCGGCAACAGCAGTTACATGGGCGCCACGCTGCTGCCAACTGGTGTACGTGAAAGTCACGCCTGTCCAGCCACACGACGACGGAAGTACCAGCAGTAGGCTGGCGACCAGAGAGCATTCAAGACCTGGGGGGAGTTGCGACAGCAGCAGCAGACATCTGATCACCGTGGATTACGTTTGCTGCAAACATGTGGCTGGAACTGAGCGAGCTCACAGTAAGCCAATCAGAAATCGGCAGCTCTTTGATAGTCTCGCGGTGACACCCACCTGCGAGGCACAAAAGAAGCACGACCAGGCCAAAAAAATTCCTCTCTCTCCTATGGCACTACAGCCCTTGTTGGGCCCTGGTCTCCTTCAATTTTCCCCCCATTCTCTTCTGTCGGTAGCCATCCTCCTCCAAGAACGCACTTTCAGTTTTTCTTTCGCATCCTCATACACCGCGTCCTCCCATCTTCTCCTCGGTCTTTTTCCGTGCTGGTATTCAATAGTTTTCGTGGTATTGTCTTTCCCCATCCTGGTTACATGACCA
This sequence comes from Magicicada septendecula, assembly GCA_034769895.1. Taxonomy (NCBI): domain Eukaryota; kingdom Metazoa; phylum Arthropoda; class Insecta; order Hemiptera; family Cicadidae; genus Magicicada; species Magicicada septendecula. The sequence continues at coordinate 1,422,704,654 of CM068367.1, read as the reverse complement.
GCCTACCTTAGACGCTGTAGTGTTATGTATTCTGTTAGCGATGGTTCTTTATACATTTGGTACAATTCAAAGTTATATCTTACTCTCCAGCCATGTACGTCATTAACTGGTCCCAGGATTCTTCGTAATAATAATAATTATCTTGTTGGTACATCCTCTTCATTCACTTTTATAAATATTATATATATATATAATATTCTTCGTAATATTTTTCTTTCAAAGATATCGAGAGTGTTTGGAGTTCAGGATACACGTTTCGCAGCTGTAGGTTAGGATGGGTCGTCTTATTATTAATTTGTATATCCTTAGTTTTTGTTTCTGTGGATGTCTTTGGATCTGAACATACTTGACATGGCAAAATACGTTTTATTGGCATGGACTATCCTGTTCCGGATTCGGCTTCTTCTGTGCCGCTTTTTTCTAATATGGTTCCCAAGTATTTAAAGTTGTCCACCTTTTCGATATTGTCGACTATTCCGTAGTTTCTTTGTCTTCTAGTCTGCACTAATATTTTTGTTTTATCTATGTTGACTTTGAGGCCTATATTACTAGCATTTTCTTTGAGCTCAAAGTACGTTTCCTCTGCTGCATTTTTTGTCCTACACATTATGTTGATGTCGTCTGCGTATGCTGCTAATTAGACCGATTTGTTTGTCAGTATGTAATTTCTTCCTACTGACAGTTTTCTGATTACATGTTCTAGAGTTAGATTAAACAAGGTCGGGACCAGCCTGTCTCCTTCTTTTAACCCTCGATTGATTACAAATCTGATAGTCTAGCGGTGACACAATCTGCGAGGCATAAAAGAAGCACGACTTATAAAAAAAAAAAATATTCCGGCGGCCTTACAGAATGCCCCAAGTCTCCCCCAAGAGCTGTTCAATGGATGTCTCTGGTTTCATTACTTCCCCAGCCTGTGGAAACGAACAAAGATCATTATGATCCTTAAGCCACGCAAGCTGCATATGAACCCGGAAAAAAATCATATGGCCCATCTCACTCCTGCCAATCATCTCGAAGATGTTCGAGTGGCTCCTGCACAGTTGGATTGCCTCCCTGCTGAATACTTTTGTCCGACAGGAACAGTTCGGCTTTCACAGGGAACACTCGTACTTCTAGTTCTTTATTTGGGCACCGTACCACCTTGAATCAGATTGCTTTTCCTTAGCCACTTGAGAGAAATAGTTGCGAGCGTTATACTCAGGTATAACATATTTATTCTGTCAGGTGTTGGGTACACCTGTAAGGTACTCTGAAGAAGTGAAGAAGAAAGAAGAGAATCCGAAGGCCAGCAGCAAAGACACACAAGTAAGTACAAAAGCAGGTTAGCGCAGAACTATAATTTGAAAGAGTAAAACACATACGCACTAATTATGATGACAGAAATTAGTTTAGATACCACCTTAAAACTAATACCAGTGTAGCCAGCGGAACATGTGAATTACTTAAAAATTGCTACAATTAGACTGAGGGGGGGGATAGGAGCTGGCATCCACATACCAGAGTTATGTACATGGAACAGTTTGAAAGAATTCATAAGACATAGGTTGCATAAACAGCAAAGTGACTCTTTTTTAGAAGATAAATTGATTATTATGAAACAGAACTACAGTGAATCTATCCAGCAATTGGTGATAGAATAGAAAACATAGGGCATAAATTGATTATAGCTCTGTGGAAATCCTGTATAGATAGTAGAATGGTTGAATTATGTGCTGAAAGAAGAATGCACAAAAGTTTTAGGAAAGGTGTAGTAGACATTCAAAAATATTTTACTGAATAGGAAGACTTAATTCATTCAATGATGCAATCGAAGATGCCTTTATTTTAGAATTAGAGTTAGAGGAAGATAAGGTCCTTGACACATGTAGAGTTGATCCTGGTAAATGTTATAAATCTGGAAGAATAGGACTCAAAGCTAGTGGCTCCCAAAGTGGGGGACACGTTTAAGAAAAATAGAATATACCATAATTTTCTCTGATTTTTTATAGTCTAAAATATAAATTGTAGAATCTTAAAACAATTAGTAGAACATTCTATTATTTTATTTTGTTCAAACTAATTGTAATTGTAAAAGTACTTTCAAACAAATGGCTTTAATAATGTCTTTAAATCATGTCGTGCAGCATATCTGTTTGTGAGCAGAACTGACTAGAGCGCCGCATCAACGCAGAACTGATCGCACTGTTTTAGTCCACGTATAAGCACTGTATCTCGCGTATAAGCACTGTATCTAAGCAAAACATTTTTCCGTGTAGCTGGTTTTACGCCTGAGTAGCTGGATTTCGACACCTCTGGCTGAAAACATAGAGACGAGGTTGGCAAAGTTAAGAAATATACTTGATGTTGAAAGCGACTTAATATTGAAATTATCAGACATTAAACCTAATATTGGAGAGTTAATTGTTCAAAAGCAGCTTCATTGTTCACATTAAACTATGTGATCAAACTATATTGATATAATTAATATTATAATTTTTCAAGTTAAGAAAATTTTGATTTTAATACAATTTAATTAAAATATAGGAGTGTATCATATTTACTGTTTATTTTATTTCATAACTCAGATGGGGTCCATGAAATTTTTAATTTTGGGGGGTCCGTGGATTGAAAAGTTTGGGAACTACTGATCTAGACCATTTTGAGAAAGATGACCAGGGATACTTATATTACATAGACAACAAGAACCACAGGAGACTGATATACAAAAAACAAATCAACTGAAGGTAATCGAAGCTTAACACTATACGCCTTTTGGAGATCACCAAGGGATCAACAAGACTACCGACATCATTAAGGAAAGGTACTACTGGAAGAGCATGGACAAGGGTATAGCAGAGTACGTACACATACGGAAAAATACGAGGGGGGACCCACAAGTAACGAGAATTTTTCTCTGGTAGTTGGTAGAATGCTAGTTCCGACTTCTCCCGCTAGGTGCCTTCACTAGACACCATTTTGTATCAGTTGCCCTAGCGGCATTGTTGTGCAAACATTAGCGCGGTCAGTGTGACTATTTTTTGTAAGCGCTGTTTCACATTTTCGGCGATTTGTCAATGGCAGACATTAAATACCAACGTGCTAACATCTTCAGTCAAAATTCGTTGGCATGAACTCCAGGATATTCCAGTCATTTCCTCCAATTCATCGATTGTTCTATGACGATCAAACATGATCGCAACACGGATTTTTTCAATGGTTTCGTCCGTTTTGGAAGTCGAGGGACGTCCCGGTCGTGGTTCATCTTCAATTGACATTTGACCACTTTTAAAACGAGAAAATCACTCTTAAATCCTTGCCTGGCTCAAAGTTTCCTCCCCATAAGCCGTCCGAAGCATTGCGACAGTTTCTGCTGCTGATTTCCCTAACAGGATGAGAACCTGATGTTAGCACGTTGGTATTTAATGTCTGTCATTGACAAATCGCCGAAAACGTGAAACAGCGCTTACAAAAAATAGTCACACTGACCGCGCTTATGTTTCCACAACAATGCCGCTAGGGCAACTGATACAAAATGGTGTCTAGTGAAGGCACCTAGTGGGAGAAGTCGGAACTAGCATTCTACCAACTGCCAGAGAAAAATTCTCGTTACTTTTGGGTCCCCCTCGTATAACAAAAGAAAAAGTTCACCAAAAATTCACCCCATGATAGGGCTCCAATGCCTAAGCAGTTAACAGCACCATTAACACTTTGAGGACCAACGACATAATATTGTGCCACCAGTGGATTGGTGAAAATGTTTGTAGTTCATAGTCATACTCCACATATTTTTTTTTTACATTGTTTCAAACATTGTCATCAATAGAATTATAAAGTATAACAGAGATTTAACAAATACGTGAGTATGTGATTTAACAAAGCTGCTTAAAGCTACTTCAGTTTGTTTATTTTTTACTATGTGACAGATGTACATACAAAAAACAGCTGAAATTAATTAACACAACACTACAGCACATGATACCACATCAAAAATGTAAACAGGCAACAGCCCATTCAGTCTTAACTTAAAGCAAAGCCTCTTGAACAAAGAAGGTACAAGTTTCATGATATATAAATTAATAACACTAATGGAATAACACTAATGGCTCTTTCTAATGGAATAACACTGAATGCCATTTGTTAGCAAATAACCAAACTACAACATTGAGAAACCCGGCAGCAGATTGATTCAACCATGGCACGTTTAGCACATACTGCTGGGCTAATGTGATCGGTACATAGGACTGAAATGTTTAATGGTGGTCAACTGGTTGCCATGCAACCAGGTTTAGTTTGAGTTTATATGCTTGATGATTCACTGGCATTATATAGAAAACAAAAAATAACACATTATTTGAAGATTTAATAAAATTTGTGAAGTTAAATATACGATGGCTGTTCGGAAAGGAACCTCCATTTGACCATAAATAAAACATGGATGTAAACACATAATGTTATTATATATACACCTTTCCACTATTTTTCTACATAATTGCCATTTAAATTTAAGCATTTATCATAGTGTTTGACCAGTTTAGAAATCCCCTCTTCATAAAATTCTGCCGCCTGTGACTGCAGCCAGCCTGTCACAGCATCATGAAGTTCTTCATCGCATCAAAGCACTGGGACCCTTCATCTTCATAAACAGGTAAAAATCACTGGGAGCCAAATCTGGACTATATGGGGGATGATCACAAACATCCCAGAGCCCATTCGTTGTGTTTTGTGGTTATCGGAAAGCACTTTCGGTAACCACTGAGCACAGAACTTCCAGTAGGCTACTTTTTCTGTGACTACCTCATTCAAAACGGTCCGAGAAATTTGCACGAATTGTTCAGAAAGTTCAGAGATTGTGAACCACCAGCTTTCACGGACTTCATCAATTTTCTGAATAAGTTCATCACTGGCTATGGACGGCCTGCCACTCCTTTTTTCATCATGAATGTCTGTTCTTCCATTTTTAAACAAACAAACCCACTGACGCATGACACCTTCACTCATAACGTTTTGGCCATATACAGTACACTATTTACGATGAATGTCTGCCACTGAAAGGTTTTTTGCCATCAGAAAACTTATCACAGGACGCACTTTGCATTTGGTGGGGTTTCCATTGCAGCGCTCATTTTGAAAGGCTACAATGTATGAAAGAATGGCAGCATCCATTACACAGCTGGACACGTACTACTATACAAGTCCAGACAGGAATCACGCCACTTCCCCCACAACTTCTCTCGCTACGTGGCAACGGAGGTTACTTTCCGAATAACCCTCGTAGTTTACAAGAATTTCATATAATAAAGTCTGAATAATGAGTAAGAATTTACTATTCTTTATTGAGATCTATACGGGTGGTAGATGGTAGAATTCAACAACTGAATTCTTGTAATCTGATTGGTTCTTCGGTAACTCCTTTTAATACTTTCTCGCAGATAATAAAAGTTCTTGTCCAAGAAGGCTTCCAAACAGAACAATTCTTGTTCAAAAAACCTGATTATTTTTATAACTGAATCTATGGCATAAAACAGTTTTATTTAAAAAATAATTTTTTACTAACTTTCCTATCGTTACACACCATTTCACAGCTCTTAAAGCTGTTTTAACAAGCATAAATATACTTAACACTAACTTTTTCACAATGTTACTTATCAACTAATTTATAATGCTCAAACCTGCAATATCTACTTATTCATATGCTGCCTTTATATGCCATCATATGCTTTATTCACTGCTACATCCAATTATAATGCACATTACAATATATAAAATACATACCAAAATGCTTTATAATCAGAGCAGAACACATAAATATAGTCTCATACGTTGTACAGGTCCCTAAGTAACTACACACATTTAATTTAATGATTATTAAAATGTAGTAAATGTTTAAACTGAAAGTCGAGATACATATTGTTATCTCACTATCACTACATTTATTACTAAACATAAAGATGTGAACCACAACAGCAAATACAGGTTTTGTTATAAACATCATACCAACACTTCTGAAATACAACTATCATTAATTCAAGCTGTGATAAACTGAATTACAGACTAGAAGGTTTATCAATAATTTCAAACTACAATTTAATGCTTTTAATTCATCTGTTGAATTTTGTTACAAATTTCACACGTTTGTCAGTCCCAAATATCACACTACCATTATATACAGCATACACTGATTTATTTGTATTGATATTCTTGTTTGAGAGGATTTTCTTTATAAATTTTACAATGGCAAGATTTAATACTTTGTTTTCTAAAACCCCATGCGTAAATACATGTTTTTTAAATCTCACACGGATTCTTCTTAAATAGTAGAATGGCTTTATTTATTCTCAAGCAAATTTGTTAAAAACATAACATTGGTATTTTTTTAATTCAGCAAGCATTATTCAAGATACAAAAAACTGTGCCACAGTAAATATTTATGTACAAACATCACATTGGGAACTCTTATTGTACTGATTCACAGTGTGACAATCAGCTTACTCGAGGAAACGCTTTTGTACCAACATCGCAATGGTACTTATTAATGCCGGAATGTATTCGCTTGTGTTGTGACAAGTATTGAGGCTGAGAAAAACATTTTGTACAAACATCACACTGATATTTGTAATGCCAGAATGTATTAACTTATGTTGTGACACATATTGAGGCTGAGAAAAGCATTTTGTACAAACACTGCACTGATAGTTCACACAATGTATTAATTTGTTTGGACAAAATGCCTCTCCTAGTAAATGTTTTGTACAAGCATCACACTGTTACTTATTGCCAGACTATTAACTTGTCGGGACAAATTACATTTATAAGTAAATGTTTCTGTGCAAACGTCGCACTGGTACTTCTTAATCCCAGAATGTGTTAGTTTATGTTTGGACAAATAATACGGCTGAGTAAAGCATTTTGCACTGGTACTTCATAAGAGAAGAATGTATTAACTTGTGTCATGACAAATATTGACGTTGAGTAAAGTTTTTTGTACAAACATCGCACTGGTAGTTCATAATTCAATGTATTAATTTATGTTGGAATAAACTGGCAGATCATATAAAAGATTTTGTACAAAGATCGCATTGGTACATCTAATTGCCAGAATGTATTAACTTGTGCCGTGACAAATATTGATCCTGAGTAAAACTTTTTGTACAAACATCGTACTCGTACTTAATGGCAGAATGTGTTAACTTGTGTCATGACAAATATTGATACTGAGTAAAGCTTTTTGTACAAACATCACACTGGTAGTTCTTAATGCCTTAATGTATTAATTTATGTCGTAACAAAGAGTATTTACGGTGAAATGTTTTTTTACAATCGTCACATTGGTAGTTCTTAATCCCAGAATGTGTTAATTTATGTTTGGATAAGTCGCTGCTCCTACTAAATGTTTTTGTACAAACATCACAATGGTACTTTTTAATGCCAGAATGTATTAATTTATGTTGGAATAAATAGGCAGCTCGTGTAAATGATTTTGTACAAAGATCGCATTGGTACATCTTAATGCCAGAATGTGTTAACTTGTGTCGCGACAAATATTGATACAAAGTAAAGCTTTTTGTACAAACATCGCACTGGTAGTTCTTAATGCCATAATGTATTAATTTATGTCGTAACCAAGAGTATCTACGGCTAAATGTTTTTTTACAAACATCGCATTGGTAATTCATAATCCCAGAATGTGTTAATTTATGTTTGGACAAATCTCTGCTCCTACTAAATGTTTCTGTACAAACATCACACTGGTACTTCTTAAGGGCAGTGCAGTCCTTTAACAAAGCAGGTGAAGGCAAGAAAACAGATTGATCCTTAATTGAATTTCTTGTATGTGGTTCACACGCCTGAGTAGAATCCACTTCTTCACAAATACTTTTATTCATGGGTCTAAATAAATATACCTTAAACAAATGAGTAAACAAGATTAATAATAAATCATTAATTATTACTGCTGCTAAACAGTAGAAACTGACCTTGAAACGATGTGTCTGTGGATCTGCTTTCAGCTTGCATTAAAATTTCTGCTTTCACCCTATATATCATTACAGTATAATTTATTGCATTACTATGCATCACAGGAATAGTAAAATTATAATTAAAAAAAAAACACACACGCACGTACACACAGACACTTTTTAATCCAGCACCAGAACTTTAATCATTTCACTCAATGTGGCATCCATCCAATGTGGACATAATATATGCCACTTAACAAAACCCTCTTCTTTGGCCGCCACCTCGTTTCTGAGACCCATTGAGTGTTTAAAAAAATTTTTGAAGTCAGAATGGAGGTGGAATGAATGAATAAAGAATATGAACAGTTGAGTCAATGTGGCACCAGGTGGACTCTGAGTGTTGCGTAGATAAGAACAGTGAATATTTATCTTCATGGTTGGAAACAGATTGGCCAAAAAAAACTTACTAAGAATGTCATTATCAAGTACAGAATACCTCATAATGTTAACATGCTTTCAACCTTGGACAATGTAATTGCAACTTTCAGAAAGGTGACTAATGATAGGTAACAAATATTTTGAAAGCTCACAAAGGACCTAACTGAGAGCTGACTATTGGCCTCATCGGGATGTTTACATTATGTACCTTAGCACTTTGAAGACCAATGGCATAATATTACCAGTGGACCTTATATTTTAATAGGTGACATAATATTACGCCACTGACTTTGCAAAACTTTCAAATATGTTGCATCTCATTATTATGCCATAGAATTAATGTAGAAGGTTTATCAAGCATTTTGGTTCTTGTTTTTGCCTTCATATTGCAGCACTAACTAGAGAAAAAGGTTTATATGAAATAATGTAAACAGTCAGCAAGACTGCAAAATTGTTTACATTGTGTGTGTTCAACTTTGTTTTTGTTTAAGAGCATTTCGAAGTTATTTCACAATTCTCTTGAGTGATATTACATATTTGAGAGTATATTATTTAGCATATTAGTGTATTAGTTATTATAAAATTTATATATTAAAAATTGTTATCCTCTCAACTCGATGATAACCTAGAAGTAATGATACAGTCGTAATGCTATGTACTACATGTAATTTCAACATTTCTTTAGTCATTTCCAATATTTTTCCAGAATGTTTTGTTTTCATCTAAACTAATTATAGGCAACCTCATTAATCCTGACATTCTGAAAAATAAATAATTATGTTTGGATATAAATTCAGCCCAATTTTCCCTACTGCTCTAAGAGCTTGCATGTCCATCTTGCTTCAAATTTTATCACTTTAAAACACATTGTAATGGGACAAAATTTGTATAACCATTTTCTATATCAATTTTCTAAAATACTTATTGTAATAAAATGTATATGGTTAGAAGTATAGCAGTGGGGGGGCAGGATGTGAGGACCAAATAAGGCAACGAAATGAAGCATATGTGATTCATACTGTGCAGTGCGAGGTGGACAGACGATGGCCATATAAGGCAAAGAATGCAGCAAGTTGAATTCAAAGTAACTAGTGAATCACCAGTTAGTCATTTGTGTATGACACACAGCCAGTCACCAGGGCAGGACGAAGTGCGGGAATCCGCCTGAAACCAGTCCCAAAAGCGGAAAAGTGAATCAGCATGGCTATGCGGGCGACATTTAAGCAGTCTAGTACTCAAGGCTGAATTGGACAGTTGCATTGTAATAGTGTAGGGAGGCCTACATGTGGTTCTTACAGTAGGCCTACCGAATTTTTATTTAAAAAGTGTTAGAATTGGAAATGAACATAAATATAAGATCAGTGTCAACCAAACCATACCCACAAATGAAGACATAAATAGTGACTTTTCGGACATTTCCGTGATTTTGTAGTGAATTACGTGTGTTGTGCAACAGGTAGTGCAACAATGATGAGAGCACATATCAGGTAAGTAACAGTAAAGAATAAATTGGCCAAAATTCAATTTCAACTTTTAAAACTAAATGTACTAAACTAAAATAATGAGATCTCAATAAAGAAAAAAATATAGAGAGAGTGGGAGTGTGGGAAAAGGGGGAAGGGGAGATTTCATCACAAAAGTACTGATTTGCAATATAATAATTTTTGTATAATGATTTGCCATATAACAATTTTTGTATAATGATATGCAGTATCATAATTTTTGTCTAATGATTTGCATTAAAATAAATTTCGCTTGATAACTTTTGTGTGATAATTTTTGTATTATTATATAAAAAAGAGATTAATAGTTTTTTGGATAAAATAAAATAAGATTATGTTATCATAATGTGTTAGTACAATTATTATGCCACAAAACCCATAACCTATCTTCTGTAACAAAAGTACATCTAAACGACCCTGGAGTTTTTTATATAAGGGAGTTTTAATTATTTACTAAATTATTTCTGTGGGAAGAGTGTAATTGGTTTCTACATTTACTCCTTAAAATGTAGTGGCAGCCTTTGGGACTTTGGGAATCTTCAAATAAGGTAAGTCGAAATAAGATCGTAGTAAGCGGGGTAAGTATTATTCTTGTTTTTTTTTTGTAAAGTTACAACATTATGTGTTATTTTTATAATTTTCACTCACGTTTTCTTTACTAATGACAGTAACTGAGTTATAAACAAAACAATATGAGTAAACCCTAGTCTAACATACTTTTTTTATTTAAATATAATTTCAAAGAATTTTTTTCTCAAAAAATTATACAAAATATCTTACTTTTATATACACCTTTACTGGAATATAAAAAAAAAGAGAATAAAAATATAAAGAGTATATTCATAAAAGGAATATGGTAGATAATTGATAGAATTGAAGAAAAAAAATAAATTCAACAACGTTAACTACCTTGTTTTAATAAAGTATATACAAAAACACAGTTGGCAATACTGTACTGTTCAGACTCAAAAATTGATGTCAAATCAGGCAACAGTTGTTTAAAAATTAATTTATAATATAGTACCTTAATTATGTATCATAACTAACCTGTAATCTGCAATTACTAGTGTTATTTTTTTAAACATAATTTCAAGATGCCATTGCAATATTCAAATCATCAGTATGCAGATATTGCTTTTGTGTACAGTTTTAGTAATATAAATTCCCGGGATGCAAAACGTCAATACCACGAAGAGTTCCATTCAGGAGAGTACCTCATAACAAAACGTTTTCCCTGGTCTTTAATAAGTTACGAACTAACAGAACACTTTGTAGAACATAAAATATCTGAATAAGAAAATATCCTGGATTTTGTTGTCCATGATGTGTCTTAACCAGGTGACTGTGTGTTAAGATTAAATTTTGTTAATTTAAGTCAATTTTGTTAAGGGTAAGTCAATGAGCACAACAAAACTGAAATATTGTTACATGTGTTTACTCACTGATTAATCTATTTTTTTGTGACAAATGGAACATAAAATCTGAAAAATAGTCACAGGTGGACAACTGAAAACCCAAATGAAACAGTAGAGTCACATTGCAGCACTAACCACAGAGAGAGGTTTATATGAAATAATGTAACCTCAGGGTAACAAAAATTTCATTTAACAAATTAACTTCCGTTTATAACAGACAGGATTAATAATAGGTTAAAAAAGCATGGTCTTAACATGGTATCAGTAAACAAATGTAATCTTATTTTCATTAATAGTAAACAATAAAGAAAAATAAAACACACTAGAGAAAAATGGAGTTTATAAAATACAGTGTGCAGAATGCGATGCTACTTATATCGGACAATGTGGCTGTGCTCTGAAACATCGCATTTCTGAACAAAGAAGGTGATTTTAACAAATACAGCCTATACAGGTTTTGCTTATTGCTTATAACACAATCACTTCATAGATACAAAAAACATAACACTACTGCACAACATACAGAAAGGTAAAAAATGGATTTATTAGAAATTCTAGAAATTAGAAAAGCAATAAAAAGTAACAAACATTTAACAAATGAACAAACTGAATTCTGTGTATCCCTTACACACAGACACTAGACTTTCCCTTAGCCTCTCAACCCCCTCCATATTAGCATATGTTCACCACCCTAACATCCTGTGTTTAGTTGTTCACTGATCTCTTTGACAATAGCTTGATAATCTGAAACAGCTGTCAGAAGCATAATGTTCAAACAGCTGTTTGAAGGCGCTGATCAAAAAGTGTGACACGATCAAGGCCTCTATATCGCGCATAAACACCTACGCGGATAATTTTGATCATGATACGCATGACCACCATGCGCTAAAAATAAAGCTTCATCATCTGATGGAGCTATCCGCAAAATATGACGAGATTCAAACGCAAATTGAGTCTGATGACTCTGATTTTGCATCCGTTAATGATAGAGTTCAGACGGAAGATGATTTGTGTAACATACAATGCAAGTTGCAAAATTTATTAGATCATGCCGAAGAGATGAGCAAGAAAATACTAAATCAGTCCAAAGTCGTCACATTCAGTACGCCTCCTATTCAATTACAACCAATTAAACTACCCTGCTTCGCAAGTAACATAATTTACTGGCAACATTTTTACCATATGTTTGTGGAGTTGGTTCATGTCCGAACAGACCTGACCAGCATCCAAAAATTTCACTACTTGCACTCATCACTAAGGGATGAGGCGCTGAATGTTATAAAATCACTCCCAATCACGCACGAAAACTACACGGTGGCCATTGAGTTGTTGAGAGCCAGGTATGACAGTAGATTGATTGTTACGGCATATTATGTGGCTAATGTCTTGGGCATGAAGCACATGCAGCAGGACTCTATGGTTAGCATTTCCAAATTTATAGATTATCTTACCGCTAACATAAACGCTCTGAATTCATTAAATTTACCAGTGACACATTCGAAATTATTTTTGTGCATTTTCTCGCCCAAACACTTGACGATCGCACATCTAGATTATGGAAGGAAAGTTTAACTGACGAACAGCTTCCGAATTACAATAACTTCATTAAATTCTTAAATACTAGGCGCCAGTTGTTGCAAAATGTTAGTACGCCGATTAGTTCATCATACGGAAGGCAAGTTATCGATAAAACTTCTTATCACAAACCGGCTAGATGCGCGGAGTTCACTGGGTCACTAATACATACTCAAACAAGCAACAGACTTTGCCAGCTGTGTCGCGGCAATCATAAACTGTCCGAATGCCCACAATTCGTGGCTTTACATCCAAGTCAACAGAGACGTTTTAATAAATCACAAGCTCTGCCTAAATTGCACACGCTCGGGCCATGAAACCTCGCGTTGCCCTTCCAAATTTCCGTGCAGAGCATGTTCAAAAAGGCACCACACCATGATTCACTTTTCAACAAATAATTCTTCGAGCAGGAACAATAATCAATGTTCCCTAAAACTACAAACCAACAAATCAATTTTACTGTCTACCGCCGTACGTACCACAACCGATCGTACCGGTAACAAACACCCGGTAAGAATCCTGTTGGATTCAGGTTCACAAGCAAACTTTTGTACCATGGGTTTCGCACGCCGCATGGGCTTAAAATTAAACAAGTCCGAACTGGCTATCACGGGCATAAATAATTCTCGATGCCAAGCCAATTTCAGTACAAGAGTGCGCCTAAACTCACGCTACAGGGATTTCAGATTGAATGTACACTGCGCTGTTCTGCCCAGAATTACAAATAACCTCCCTACAGAATCTTTTAATATGTCATCATTAAACATTCCAAAAAACATATTTTTAGCTGACCCGCAACTTAATTTTTCGTCACAGATTGACATATTACTCGGGGCACAGTATTTTTTGCAATTGATTGAGCCGACTAAATACATTCGCAGCCCGCACTTTCCGATAATACAGGAAACAAAACTAGGTTTTATCCTCGCCGGAAATTTACCCTTTAACGTAGACATGACAAAACCGGTTTCATCGTTTATGGCTCGTGACGACAATAATGCCATCTCGTCACAGTTGAGGAACTTCTGGCAGTTGGAGGAGGTTTCTTTCTGTACTCCCTCAGCTGAACACTCGGAGTGTGAAAATCATTTCCTCACAAACACCTTTCAAAACACTAGTGGTAGGTTTGTTGTGTCACTACCCCGTAAGACAGGGCATCTCGGCGATTCACTCCCCGGAGCAGTTCGCAGATTTCAGACACTCGAACTCAAATTCAGACAAACCAGTCTTTGTACAAAGACTATAGTAATTTTATGCAGGAATATTTAAACCTGGGTCATATGTCTCCACTCAATTCATATGATTTATCAATCAATAAGTCAAATATTTTTTACTTACCACACCATGCTGTCATCAAGTCCACTACCACAACCACCAAACTTCGCGTTGTTTTCGATGGCTCAGCCAAAACATCAAATGATTTATCTTTAAACAACACACTCATGGTTGGTCCTACGGTCCAGCAGGATCTTTTCTCCATCATGGCCAGATTTAGAACGGACCGATACGCACTCATTGCCGACATCGAGAAAATGTATCGCCAAATCTTGGTGTCCCCAAGGTATTCTAACTTGCAAAGAATTGTCTAGCGTGACGCTCCCCACAAGGAACTTAAACACTATGCTTTGAGAACAGTCACATATGGGACTGCAAGCGCATCATTTTTGGCCACTAGATGTTTAAAACAAATCTCACAGGAAAATAGTACTCAACACCCCTTAGCCTGCTCTGTCATTGCAAACAATTTTTACGTCGACGATCTCATCACCGGGTCTGATAGCTCACACATCTTGGCCCGATTAAACTCTGACATTTCTGGTTTATTAAGCCGGTACGGCTTCACTCTGGATAAATGGTCTTCTAATGACCAGAATATCATATCTTCGCATACCAATTCATCCCTGGACTTCAACAAAGACCAAACCGTCCGCACTTTAGGTATTCAGTGGGACGTTCAGGCTGACAACTTCATATACAATTTCCAAAGAGATCTTAAAATCGATGTGTTTAATAAAAGAAGGGTATTATCCGTCATCATTGTAATTTATGACCCATTAGGGCTCATTGGCCCTATTACATTTTCGTGTAAGCACTTATGCAAACGCTATGGTCATCGGGTACCAATTGGGACGACCCGCTGTCTGACTCATTATCAACTCAATGGGCAGAGCTTTACGCTCAATTAATTTCAGACACTCATTTTAAGATCCCAAGAGCTATAAAGGATTCATGAAATTTTCCAATCATTTCATTTCAATTTGCCGACGCATCAGTAAAGGGACGCATGCTGTATTTATGTGCGTACAGTATATTCTGACCGCAGTATACCATCTCATTTATTGTGTTCCAAATCTAGAGTCGCCCCTTTAAAGCAGATATCTTTACCTCTACTTGAACTTTGCGCCTGTATATTATTGGCTCATTTGGTTTATAAGGTTGTCAGCGCTGTGACCTACAATTTCAACGAGTTGTATTTTTATTCTGACTCTACGATTTCCTTACACTGGATTCACCAACAGTTGTCCAGATGGAAGGTATTTGTTGCCAACCGCGTCGCGGAGATACAGCAGCTCACTGCAAAGGGCACCTGGTATCATGTTGCTTCGCATGACAATCCCGCGGACATTCTATCCCGCAGTTGTTTACCCCATTCTTTGCACCACCACCTGCAATGGTGGCATGGCCCATACTGGTTGTCAAAGGAGCCATCATTGTGGCCCACCAGTCCTTTCGAATCCAAGTCTTCCTGCACTTATCCAGATCTGGATAAAGAAAAACGTAAACAAGGTCAACTCGCTCTGGTTACTACTTCATCCACTCCTAATTACATTGAAAATTATTCCTCACTTTCAAGACTTATTCATGTGTTTGCTTACTGCCTACGATTCATTCGGAACGCTAAGTCTCCCGTCGCTAACAGAAACACTTCCTTTTTAACTTCACAAGAGCTACGCAGCATGCTTTTGATTTTTATACGTCAATCCCAGCTATCGCATTTCAAAATCGAGATAAAAGAACTTCAGGCACAACGCCCTGTACCTAAGACCAGTAAAACTTTTTCGCTTAATCCCTTTATAGACAACACGGGGATATTATGCGTGGGCGGACGCCTTCAACAGTCTCAGCTCAACTATAATAGTAAACACCAGATCATACTTCACCCGCAGTCTCATCTCACTAGACTAATTATAGAAAACGAGCATATTCGACTACTCCATGCCAGAGTACAATTAACGCAGTGCTCTCTACGTCAAAGATATTGGATCATCAATGACAAATCATACATATGCTCCGTGATACACAAATGCATCACTTGTTTTCGATTTCGCGCAATTGGCTCAAGCCAACTTTTAGGACAATTACCCTCTTCCAGAGTCACTCCTTCTAAACCATTTTCACAATGTGCCGTCAACTATGCCAGTTCCATATTTCTACGTCAGGGCGGGCAGCAGTCCAAATCATTCACAAAGGCTTACATTTCACTCTTCATTTGCATGGCCACTAAGGCAATTCACCTTGAATTGGTATCAGATTTGACTTCAGACGCCTCTATAGCTGCTTTAAAACGCTTCATAGCTCGCAGGGGCATCCCTGCACACACATTTTCTGACAACGGTACAAATTTCCGTCATGCTGCCACTATATTACAAGATTTGTACAAACGTTTTCAACAAGACGAATTTCAACAAACCACTCAGGACTTCGCCAGTTCACAGGGAGTCAAGTGGTCTTTCATACCTCCGTCAGCACCTCATTTCGGTGGTCTATGGGAGAGCGGAGTCAAAAGCGTTAAATTTCATTTATGGCACGTTATCGGCAGGACGCTTCTCAACTTTGAAGAGCATTACACTGTTTTGACTCAAATAGACTCAAGTCTGAATTCACGTCACTTGTTCGCCATTTCAAATGACTCTGGGGATCCCGAGCCTTTGACTCCAGCACACTTCTTAGTTGGTTCTCCACTTACTTCGCTCCCGGAACCCGACTATTCGGATATAAAAATGGGTCGCTTGGGGAGGTGGCAGCTTCTGCAGAGATTCGCCCACTCTATATGGAAGAGATGGTCAAGAGATTATTTGCACCAGTTGCAACAATGAAATAAATGGCGCAAACATTCAAAAAATTTGTCTCCAGGACAACTCGTCCTCATTTTAGAAGACAATACCCCACCTCTGCAGTGGAAACGTGGTATTGTCACCCAAATCTATGTAGGTCAGGATTCATTAGTACGCGTAGCGGATGTCTGCACCACAAACGGCATCCTACGTAGGCCTATCCACAAAATGTGCCCACTTCCCGTGGCTACAGACTAATTTGTTTTTCAGTGCTTCATGCCCGGGACATTTCCAGATGAGCACATGCTCTACGTACTACTGTAAGTACAATGTTAAATGCACTTATTTCTACATTTATATTTATATTTATGCCAAGTTAATGTACGCTATTTATATGTGCATTAGTAAATATTTTAAGTGTTTTTCGTCAGTGTGATGTCAGTTATTGTGTACTGTTTAGTGCAGTGTTATCATTATCATGAATTTTTTGGGTATATTTCTATTGTGCTATTATTATCATGAATTTTTTGTATATATTGCCATTGTATTATTATGTAATATTGCTTATTATGCACTTATTGTCATGCTATTATTACTGAATTCTTTAGATTTCTATTAGTTATTGTAACGGTACATAAGTCCGTGTAGGAATTTGTAGGTACATGCAAATATAATTTTATTGTGATTTAATGTATTAAACGACATGAGGTTAAATTTTCCAATATATATCATACAACGCAGTTTGCCAGAATGAGTTGGCGCCAAGGTCACTGGCGTACGTGACAAATGACAGCTATTCAAACAAAACGACACACGGACAATGCTAAAACATCATAACAAATGTGAAAGACGTAATAACTGAGATGTAAAACAATGCCGTCATCAGCCGAGAACAATAGGTTGATGACGAATTATCCCTTCCACCTGGCGAATTTACACTAATATGTCTGCCCCAGTCGACAAACTACCATCAGTGCAGTAGCACGTTATAAAATTCATTGGCAAATTCTTGCCAGGCAAAGTGTTTTAAAAGTATAAAAATGTAATAAAAAATGTAACAAGTATAAGCAGTTAACAACCAGAGTACACAATGTAATGTAACTTCAGTGCAGTAAAAGAACAGACATAAAACAGTAAAGTTCGGCGAACACCTGCTGGCAAATGGAGAACGTCTGATGAGGAACTGCGATACTCCGAGTTTCAGGAAAGTCGAAATTTATATAAATACTTTTATTATTTGAGCTCAAAATTCCAAATTAAAAATGTACCATTAATTTACTGTATGGGGAGAGAGAGAGAGAGAGAGAGAGAGAGAGAGAGAGTGTGTGTGTGTGTGTGTGTGCATGTGTGTGTGTGTGAAAGCGTGCCGGCACATACAGGCAAAGCCACGAGGCGTTGGTTTGTGTTATAAATATAAGAAACGTAATAAGTTAAAAGCAATGATAACTGCAGTTTATTAGAAATGCTCTTGTTTATACATTAAATACTGGAGATAAAAAGATATGAATACTTGAGGTTGATGTAAAATTAATACGGCGGAAATACATCGCCGCCATTTTGATTTTGTATTTTAATAATTGAGGCATTCAGATTATTAAACCACAAGTTTTGTTTAAACCAAATGTTGTTCGACTCATTCTTTCAAACGCCCAAACTGTTTCGCTATGCTCGCTTAATAACGACCCTGGACCCTAGTAAGAAAAGTGATGTTGGCAACAACGCCACGTGTGTACACCAGATGTAAACAGAACAAGTGTGTATTGAGTTACAAGGTAAGTCACAACAAATAAAAAATATAAGTATAAAAGGAAAATCGTAGTTACAATGCCGACCCGAACTGGGACTTTAATAATTTCATTAAAAAAGCGTAATTACAATGGCTGCCCGAACTAGTGACTTTATATAAAATTTTATTTATATAAATAAGCCAGCAAGCAGAAACAGAATGGGTGTTGGATTAATGTATAACATAACACGTAAATAATAGGTTGTATTACGATTGTTAGGTTATGTTGTTGTTAGGTTAGATATATATAGAGCAACAGTTTGTAAGAAACAAAATTTTTTCTCAAAATGGCAAACAATTACGAGAATGTCAGCCTCATTGACACTGTAAATGAAAGCCAAATAAGCGTGACTGAGTCGCAAATCATGAGTGAAGGAATTCACTCAACGCCAGTCCCAACTGAAAAGGCTGAAGATAATGATATGATAAAGATGATGAAATTGCTTTTTGATGAACAGAGTGTAAAGTTAAACGAAAAGTTTAAAGAAAAGTTGATGAAGTGAAAAATGAAATCAAAAAACAAAATTATAATTTTGATAAATAGATTAATGAAATAAATGCATGTTACAAAAATATGAAAGAAAAAATAGTAGCATCAGTTAGCGAGGTGTTTGATAGACAAATAAACAGAGTAAATAACATAATTGATAACTTTACAAAGAAGGAAGTAGACGAAAATTACGAGAGTAAAATGGGGGTAGAGAATAGTAGAAAAACAAATAAATAAAATGAAAATAAAGACGACAAGGTAAGTAGGGGTGAGAATTATGATAATAGAAGTAAAAATATGGTGTTAGAAAATAATGGTGTGAATATAGAGAGTACTGATGAAATTTTAGAGGGAGTAGAATATAATGATGGAATGTTAGTGTGTGTTGATGAGTCAGAGAGAAAGTGGAGAAAGAGTATACAGGTAGAGGGGTTGCAGGGGGTAAATTTTTCCCATGATGTTGTAGTCGGGGGTGAAGAAAAGGCTTCACGAGCGTATTTGGAAGACACATGGTCTGCAAATAGCCGTCCCTAGATTTTTGTGCACCTGATAAGTGGTGCAGCGATAAAGTTGTAGTGTCCCCTGCATATATTGAAAGAGAGAGTGTGACTTGGTGTTATGGTGAGAGATATTTAGAGAGAGAGTTGTGGGTAGATAGAGAGATAAAATTATTTAAGGTGAATAGAAATTATGAAGAATTTGTAGAAAGGTTAGATGTAGAGAGAGCTAGTAATTATATTGAATACATACCTTGTATTGAAGCTGCTATAGCAGCAGTAGGAGATGATGTTGATAACAATGAATTATTAATTTACCTGATTATGAAAAATTATACTAAGGGCGACAGGACCATACTCTATGATGACATGTTACATGATGAAATAATATGGAATAAGCCTATTAATTCAAACGACATTGTGGAAATATATAAAAAATTAAATGAGTATTATATTGATAATCATAATATAATGTATTCAATAATAAATGACTTTTATAGACCTAAGATTAGATGGTTATATGACGATGGAGGGTAATTGTTTTATTATTTATGAACATTTAATTATGTGAACAGTGTGGTTTTGAAATGGATTGTTTTATGAACTGATTTATGGTCAATGATAACAGAGAATAAGTTGAATTGTATATTCTTTTGTGTGTCAATGTTAAATGTATTTGTGTATTACATTATGTTGTGTATTATATGTATTTTTATGTAAACCATGTAGATAATAGGAGTTGATTGAATAATAGTTATAACTTTTTTTTTTCAGACTAAATAAATGTAATGAGAATAATGGTGAAGTTCAAGGTAACTAAAGTAATCGTGAAATTTTAAATAACTAATTGAATTAAAATAAACTGTGAGATTTTAAATTGTTTGAATTAAATAATTGAAGATTAATTAATTATTGTTGTATAAAAGAAAGTTTGATAATGAAGTTAAATAATTTTATGAGACTTAGATTATTCAATGAAAAATAAATGATTAAACATTGTAACTCTACTAATTAATTACCAAATTATAATTATATTTATCTCTTACCTTCGGGTTTTTTACTCCAAGGGTCGTTCAGACGAAAACAGCTGCAAAAAGGATTATTTGGATTTGATATAGGCAAAGATCAAATACACCGTTTGTGCTAAAACAAATTGCCTCTGATTTATTATTCAAAATAACTACTTCATCTCTCTCTCATGACATTTAGATTAAATATTTGTAGAATGAGCAACAATTTGTGAAATCAAACATAGTAACAAAATATTTCCTAATTAGCTAGCTTATGACAACTATGGTATACCACAACTATTTATTATTTGTAATGAACCAATACGTGATTTAACTACACACTCGCACACATTCGTTCTTTGATTTTGTCGTTCTATTTAAACCCCACTTCGAGATCTCTGATTTACATTTTAGATTTATAATTTATTTATGTTGAATTATACTCTGGGGAAAAAGGTAAAATAATCTTGGTTAAACTCAGTCAATACTTAACGTCTGAAGAACTCCGCTGTTTTGCACCTCTGCTGTGAATGCACTGTTTAACACACCATAATTTAGTTTTGACACTGTTTACCCGCGGTACTGTTATTGACTATTTCATATTAGTTTGATGCACCACTATTACTTTAATCCACTTTGAAATAGCATTCCGTGTTGTTTTGTCGGCCGACATATATTTTCGAACACTTAGCTCGCTTAGGTTGGCCGCGTTTTATACAGTTTTTTATATTAGTTTTAGTATTTTCAAAGATAGGCCTACTCTTAACTGCGGCCTATCTTACACCCGAGGCCACTATGTAATGTTTATCTGCACTGTATGCTGCTTATTACCACTCTCTCTGATGACACACAGCAGACTGTAGACTGTGTCACAAGGCTGCTGCTATGTGATTACGCAATGCGTCTGGCAGTTGTTTTGGCTGACTGTATGTATGTTGCATTGCTGTACTGGAGGCTCCTTACAGGTGAAAGTCTGGCAATTTGGAAAGTGCTTAAAATGATGATTTGAATTAATATGAAATTAAACTGGGGTGGCTCACAATTCCGTACCGTCACAATACCCCCCCAATAAGAGATTGAAGGCCGGAGCGTTCAAACTCTTATTGTCTAAACCTAAGAGGATCAGTGAGGATATGGCGCCGCAACCCCCCTGAACACTCTACTACATCATGGGTTCTTACCCCCCTAGTCTGGCGACTGCGACAGCACCCATCCGATCTTACGGGACTTCTCTACTCGAGATCCCACCACCATAAGCTCAGACAGATACCCGCCCCAGTATCGCCTGACTTTAAAACATGTAATTAAACATTGACAAACGGCCTTCCATCACTCCATATCCCACGACTGGTTTGTTTCCTCTTAGCCGTACTGGTTCATTGACAACGTACTGGCTCATTTTATATTATAGACCCAACAAAAATATAATATTAATAATATATATATATTAATAATATAATAAACAATATTGGTTTACAATGATACACATAAATTCCAGTTAAATTGAATAATATTCCCCATACAATGTTGCCCAACCAAAATGACACATTAATTATACAAAATATCCTTAACTACTATATATGTATGTAGGACAAAATTCATGACATGTGTAAAGTCTATATGGACAGTAATATACACATCTTATTTTCCAGACACTATCTCATCCTGAACATTTTCCATCAGTTGTCAGTGTTAAATAAATGTTTTAATCATTATTGACATCAATTAGCATTTAATTTATAATTCCAATGTGAATTTAAATGAAAATAAAGTTAAGTTCATTGTTAAAAATCGTTTCTATTAATTTTATTACTAAATTAGTTTAATTGTATTTAATTTACTTTAATTAATTCAATTAATCTCAAAAGTTACAGTAATTGCCTCATTATTATTTTGTCTGTAAAAAAATTTAATTTCAATTCCTTTCTATCACAATAAGGTTTTACTTCAGATACTGATTCAGCAGACTACAGCATTCTTTGTTATTGTCACCAAGTATGTCTGTGAACCTTAGTCTCAACATACCACACATGTTTATATAAACACTAGTCTGCAAGACTCACATAGTATAAACATTCTGGTTACATCATGTACTAACACCTGTACTTTTCAGTCTTTATAACTTTTTTAGATAACATATTTATCAATGTCTATTTCTTACAGTTCAACCAAATATACTTTTAATTCACCTTTCAATTATTATTACCTTTCAATTACAGTTTCTATTTAATACTATTATCTCAATACCATTATTATTATTATTACACTCTTTTCACACCTGTAAACATTTTATTCTATCTGATTAGTATTATGAACTTTATACTTACAATACACATTCCACCTATTGACATGAATACAAAATACACACCACACACACACACACACACACACACCAATATCTCCGTGTAACCTCTGAAACATTTAACAACAATGTTATTTCATACAAACAATTTAACATTTTATAATACATACAATTACTTTCACTACACATGTATTTACAACTCTTCAACAATAATTATTCAGTTGTGTCACACTTCAGTATCAAAATTCAGCTAGGTCGTTACCATATATTAACATATTTAAAATGTTCACTTATGAATTTCAACCTCCATCGTCAAAAATTAATCGGTGTTTCAAATAACAATTTTCAATTTTATTTACATTCCGTATACGGTTATCTTGTATATAGTAACCATAAAATTTCTGTTTATTCATTTTACCATAATACTCATAGACTAAGTCAACATTGAGTACATCGGTTAAGTCTCCATCAGTAATGTTCATTATCAAGTCAGTTATCTTTTCTTCATAAAGTAAATTATTATTGTTTGAACATGTATCATCAAAACAATCTTCATTCCCTATTTTAACAGGTAAGTATTTCGTCTCTAACATCTCTCTCAACTCATTATAATTTCTCATTAGTTTATATAATTCTATCTCTTTGTCAATACATAATTCTCCATTTAAATCTCTCTCATCATAATGCCATATCACGCTTTCTCTCTCATTCCATGCAGAGGGTACAAAATTATTCAACAAAAATAAACAACTCAGATCTTTCACTAATAAGGGTCTCTTGCCCGAAAATAACACTTTTGAACACTCTGGTTCATCACAAATAAGGGGAAAATTTACCCTCTGCTCTACACATTCATCTACTCTTTTCTTCCATTCTTTTTCTAATTCATCACCACTAATTACTACCTCGTTACAACATATAACTTTCTCTCTCTCGCTTATTGTCTCACTATCTATTTTCAGCATAGCACTCTCTGATACCACATTCTTAATTATATCATCATTTTCAGCATTATTTCTCTCACTTGTTACTTTTTTATTGTCATTATTACTATTACTTTTAATCTGTTCTCCTATTGACTCTATTATTTGTTCTTTAAATGTATTGAAACATTCATTTGTCTCATTTAAACGTTTATTCATATTAACCTCAAATTTGGTATTTTGCTTATTTATTTCGTCAAAACGACAATTTATAATGTCAAATTTAATATTCTGTTCGTCAAATTTGGTATTGAAATTGCTATTTTGAACGTCCAAACGACTATTCTGTTCATCGAATTTAATATTAATATCCCCTTTTAGTTCACTGAAATTACTATACATCATATTATACAATCGTGTTAACATATTGTCCTCATCGGACTTCTTATTTTGATTTACTACAATAGGTGTTGAATGAATTGCAACTTCATTCATGATTTTCGATTCGTCTACATTACTTTCACTCGTTAGCAGTGACTCTGTTTGAATACCTGAATCGCCTTTATTGGCCGACTCAGTTGACGTGTTTTCATACATCGATTTATTTTCGGCCTCACTGCCGACAACTACATCAATTTCATTTATTTTCTCCATTACGAAATTAATTTATTTAACCACGCCCTCACTTCCAAATAACCCGTTCTGCAGCTTAATTAGGTCTGGCGAATATAGGTTGTAACCTATACTCGCGTCCCTGTTCGGGCGCCAAATGTAACTCTACTAATTAATTACCAAATTATAATTATATTTATCTCTTACCTTCGGGTTTTTTACTCCAAGGGTCGTTCAGACGAAAACAGCTGCAAAAAGGATTATTTGGATTTGATATAGGCAAAGATCAAATACACCGTTTGTGCTAAAACAAATTGCCTCTGATTTATTATTCAAAATAACTACTTCATCTCTCTCTCATGACATTTAGATTAAATATTTGTAGAATGAGCAACAATTTGTGAAATCAAACATAGTAACAAAATATTTCCTAATTAGCTAGCTTATGACAACTATGGTATACCACAACTATTTATTATTTGTAATGAACCAATACGTGATTTAACTACACACTCGCACACATTCGTTCTTTGATTTTGTCGTTCTATTTAAACCCCACTTCGAGATCTCTGATTTACATTTTAGATTTATAATTTATTTATGTTGAATTATACTCTGGGGAAAAAGGTAAAATAATCTTGGTTAAACTCAGTCAATACTTAACGTCTGAAGAACTCCGCTGTTTTGCACCTCTGCTGTGAATGCACTGTTTAACACACCATAATTTAGTTTTGACACTGTTTACCCGCGGTACTGTTATTGACTATTTCATATTAGTTTGATGCACCACTATTACTTTAATCCACTTTGAAATAGCATTCCGTGTTGTTTTGTCGGCCGACATATATTTTCGAACACTTAGCTCGCTTAGGTTGGCCGCGTTTTATACAGTTTTTTATATTAGTTTTAGTATTTTCAAAGATAGGCCTACTCTTAACTGCGGCCTATCTTACACCCGAGGCCACTATGTAATGTTTATCTGCACTGTATGCTGCTTATTACCACTCTCTCTGATGACACACAGCAGACTGTAGACTGTGTCACAAGGCTGCTGCTATGTGATTACGCAATGCGTCTGGCAGTTGTTTTGGCTGACTGTATGTATGTTGCATTGCTGTACTGGAGGCTCCTTACAGGTGAAAGTCTGGCAATTTGGAAAGTGCTTAAAATGATGATTTGAATTAATATGAAATTAAACTGGGGTGGCTCACAATTCCGTACCGTCACAACATACAATATGTTTAGATTGTGTTACACTATTATTATGAGATAAGTGATAAATTTTTTGAGGTATTTGTTAAATGATCATATTAAGGTGAAATGTTAAAGAGAGAATTCATAGGTGAAAGGGAATAATAACTGAAATGTGGTGTAACATGAATGTTAATAATCAATTTGAATTTTTATAGAATTAAATGGTACAATAATGAATAATTAAAAGTTTGATATAAAAGAGTTGAGGGAAATGATAATAGTAGTGTTTATAATTTTATACAAATTATTTTAAATGTGAATTGTTTAATGTGAATGTAACAATGTTAATGTTCAAGTGGTAATATTTATAATTTTTTATACAAATCGTTTAAAGATGAATTGTTTATTTAATGTAAAGGTAGCAATGTTAATGTTTTATTATGTTATATTATGTTGTAGGGTCATAGTGTGAGTGGCGAGGAGGTTGCTACAGGGGTAGCAATGGTAACCAATATTAAGTATTAAGTATATGATGTTGACATTGGTGTTGAACATAAAAGATAATAATTATGAGTCTGCTTTAAAGAAGTATTAGGATCAGGAAAACTGATCAATGAATTTTAAATAACTAGATTGTTTGCCATAATGAAGTTGTGTTTTGAATTCTATATGATAGAGATATAGATAATTTTTGTTGATTTTAGGAAACATAAGGAATTATTTTACGTGTTGTTATCTTAGTATAAGAGTATATTTTCTTGTGGTGAAGAGTTGAAATATTATTGACTGGAGTCAAGATTTTGGTAAATGTAGGAATGCAAAAAGGAGAAGGAGACATTCCATCATAAATCTTGTTTTCTTTTGTGTTTGAGAATTAGTAATTAAGAAAACCAATGCTTCTTAACATAAACCAATGCAGCTAAGGGGAGACATATCAGTTGTGGATATGGGAGTATACAAGGCCACTAGTTAATTTTTTGTATTCGATGTTTCAGAGTTGGGTGATGCTGTGACGGCGGTCCTGAGCTGCCCAGCGCGTCAGAGCAGGAACGTCAAGTGCCTGGATGGCCTTGCGGTGTTGGGATCTCGCAAGAGAAGTCCAGTAAGGTCAGGCAGGTACTGTCACCATCATGGGACCAAGGGTGTTATGGATATTCTTTTTATATAAACACTACAGGGGGTTGTGGTGACATATCCGGGCTGATCCCTTTAGGAAGTGTGAATGAGTCAATGAGAGTTTTTATGTTTCGACATAAAACCTCTCATTGAGGGGGTTTTGTAACGGTACATAAGTCTGTGTAGGAATTTGTAGGTACATGCAAATATAATTTTATTGTGATTTAATGTATTAAACGACATGAGGTTAAATTTTCCAATATGTATCATACAACGCAGTTTGACAGAACGAGTTGATGCCAAGGTCACTGGCGTACGTGAAAAATGACAGCTATTCAAACAAAACGACACATGGACAATGCTAAAACGTCACAACAAATGCGAAAGACATAATAACTGAGATGTAAAACAATGCCGTCATCAGCCGAGAACAATAGGTTGATGACGAATTATCCCTTCCACCTGGCGAATTTACACTAATATGTCTGCCCCAGTCGACAAACTACCATCAGTGCAGTAGCACGTTATAAAATTCGCTAGCAAATTATTGCCAGCCAAAGTGTTTTAAAAGTATAAAAACGTAATCAAAAATGTAACAAGTATAAGCAGTTAACAACCAGAGTACACAATGTAACGTAACTTCAGTGGAGTAAAAGAACAGACATAAAACAGTAAAGTTCGGCGATCACCTGCTGGCAAATGGAGAACGTCTGACGAGGAACTGCGATACTCAGAGTTTCAGGAAAGTCGAAATTTATATAAATACTTTTATTATTTGAGCTCAAAATTCTAAATTAAAAATGTACCGTTAATTTACTGTATGGGGGAGAGAGAGAGAGAGAGAGAGAGAGAGAGAGAGAGAGAGAGAGAGAGAGAGAGTGTGTGTGTGAAAGCGTGCCGGCACATACAGGCAAAGCCACGAGGCGTTGGTTTGTTATAATATAAGAAACGTAATAAGTTAAAAGCAATGATAACTGCAGTTTATTAGAAATGCTCTTGTTTATACATTAAATACTGGAGATAAAAAGATATGAATAATTGAGGTTGATGTAAAATTAATACGGCGGAAATACATCGTCGCCATTTTGATTATATATGTGATTACGACTCCATTTTGTTTTTGTATTTTAATAATTGAGGCTTTCAGAATATTAAACCACAAGTTTTGTTTAAACCAAATGTTGTTCGCCTCATTCTTTCAAATGCCCAAACTGTTTTGCTATGCTCGCTTAATAACGACCCTGGAGCCTAGTAAGAAAAAGTGATGTTGGCAACAACGCCACGTGTGTACACCAGATGTAAACAGAACAAGTGTGTATTGAGTTACAAGGTAAGTCACAACAAATAAAAAATATAAGTATAAAAGGAAAATCATAGTTACAATGCCGACCCGAACTGGGACTTTAATAATTTCATTAAAAAAGCGTAGTTACATTATTGTGTAATGCTACTTACTATGTGTTATTCATTGCCATGTATCATTGTTATTGAATTTGGGTATATTGTCATTATTATTATTATGTGTCATCAGACGTTCTAGCATTTGTATTTTATTATTATATATTATTCGATGAGTATTGATCAATATTGTATTTATGCTATCTAATGGGACATCTATCGATGCGCCAATATTCATTATACTATGTATTATCACACATTTCAGGTTCATAACTTGTTAATGTATACTTGCATTTTTTCAAGCAACTTTTCATACTGTAACCTATTTCAAAATCGCCCGATTTTGGGCGGGCAGATGTTAAATCTTTGTATTTGTTCATTATACCCGTGCGCAATCAGCCCACGCAATTACGTAATCCGCTTAAATTGCAGTTCGCTAACTGCGAGCTACGACAGAGTTTAGTTAAACCTCAGCCTTCATTCGCTCAATACTTTTTCCTATTTGCTAGCCGCGGCGACGTGAAATTAAATTATTTGCTTAACTTCTTTATATAATTTTCATTCTTCAATCGTTATTTATCTTGGCAATGTACGCCATACGTAATTGCATGGGCCATGCGCTTTATTATATAATTTTTTCAATAAACGGCTAGTTAGCTCAAATTTATACAGTCCACTTCTTCTTTAAAACATATATCCGATTCCTTAAACCAGCAGCACATCGCATGAGAAATACCAACTCAAGAAATACTCGAGAGCGTTGATCATGCAACAATAATGTTCATTTGTTATTTGTTGACTTTACATACATCACATTTCTCAGAATTAAATTCTTTACAAATTTTATTATAAATTTAGATTTATTTATTGGCATTTATACAAGTAAATTCACATCAAACAGAAAAAATTGTTTTTTGACCCAAAGTTTTTGAGATTTACGAAACGTTTCTATAAAAACTACTCAAGATACAGTTCTGGAACCCTCTTTTCGAAATTTTCAGGTCAAAAACCATGCGAAACCACCACGTTTACACTTTAATTTAAAATCCAAGAATTTCAGTAGCCTTGGAGCAGAAATCAATGTGGAATTTTCACAAATCAAAAACCAAGCATTTCTGGATCTATGTTTCACTCACTAATAACAAAACCTGCTTCACTCATTGAATTATTACTGATGTAATATTACAATGTAATCAAATTAAGTGTTGGTAACAATCATCTATTGCTCACAAGGGAGAATTATATAGAAGACTACATACATGTGTTTCAGTGGTATTGAAAATTCAGTGATAGAGTACAAACTACCAACAGAAAGTGAATCACCAACCCACATCAACAAGCACTCAACTTGGGTGATTGCACCAGTGAAATACTTCTCCATGTTTTAGAACTGAATCTAACCTTCAACTATAAATGTTCAATTTCAAAAATAGTTTGCTAATTAAATCACAGCCTTTGATGGAAGACTGCTCCTAACAAATCTTACTTGTCTACTCCACTTAAGGATGGAAGATTGTATATTAAAAAACCTTTACCTCTCGTGTATTCTCTTCTTTTTCCACTTCTTCTAAATCAACTCCATCCTTGACAATGGTACTGATGTCTTGAAAAAAACGCTGAAACAAATTAAAAATTATTTACCAACAGTTAGTTGGCATCAGTCTTTCTTTTCGTTTCAAATAAAGCATACAAACACTGTAGCGTAACAGTTATATTTATACCTGAACTCACATCTGTGCTTTTTGTAACTATGAATTATAAAACACCTACCCAATAAGAAATGATTTATTTTTTTCAAATCAAATACTGCCTTATTTAGTAGAACCGTTTAAATTGGTCACACACACACACACGCGCGCGCGCGCGCGCGCGCGCGCGCGCGTGCACACAAGCACGCACACTGGTATGGTAGAAAGTTCAGTCAGCTGTACAAACAGTGCTAAGAATCAATGACAGCATATCTACATACCTACTTATTGTATGGGATTTCTATAGGGTTGGTACCCAATTGGGTTGCCAATTTATTTCATGGGAATTGTATAATCAAAGGTAGCAAAGGATATAATAATATTGCACATTATCAATGATGTGTGCCATAGAAACAGACCTTAAGTAATCATAATGGTATGCAGGTATGCTGTAAACTGAGCAAAAAACAATTTAAAGCCAGTTGTAACAAGGTTGTGCAGAGAAATATTATCAACACGATAAAGTGAGCAAGTTGCCTGTCAGCTAAACACGTGCACCATTGTGGATATAAACTATTGGTGAGGTAGACGTTAAGCAGGCAAGTGTGTGAGCAAGAGAGTAAAGACAGATTAGGTGGAAGTGAGGGACAAAGGGCAAATTTTTATGAGTTGGATGGAATAGGGTCTCCATACAATGAGAGCGGGGATATGGGGTTTTAGAAATGAGGTCCTCTGTGATTTACCTGGCTAGGCCATGCCTTTTTATTGTGAGGTTTGGTGCTCTTTGCAAGAAGTGTAATTCAGCAGGCATGGTGTAGGTATCGAGAGAGAGAGAGAGAGAGAGAGAGAGAGAGAGAGAGAGAGAGAGAGAGAGAGAGGGGGGGGGAGAGAGAGAAGTGGAGAATTAGAATATTTGACAGAAAGAGAATTTTCAAAACAAGATTTTCATGTTTTTTGAGAAACAATGAATGAATTTTACACATTAATGATTTAGATTAGATAGTTAACAATGTCAACAATGACAGGTTTCAGGACCTTAGTTATGAATCCTTAACTGTAATTTCCCTAACAGTTTCCATGTCTCAGCAAAATTCCTATGCCAAGAACTTCTCACATGCACACAGTAGCGTGCAAGTTAATCCAAACGCAGATGTTTTTCCACAAAAAGCTACTTTATTCACAAACAAAACCACACAAGTACATTTAGAAAAATAACTAGTAGCTGATATGTCCTCCTTTGTTCTTAATGAGGTCAGAGACACGATTCGGCATCATTTCGACAAGTGTGTTGCAATTTTTTTTATTTCTTCATCATGAAACCATACCTCTATGACAGCTTCAATCAATGCATTTTTTGTGGTACAGTTCATTTTTTCCACTCTCCGCTTTGCAATAGCCCACAAGTTTTCTATTGGATTCAAATCCGGGGAATTGCCAGGCCAATTTAAAACAGAAATTTTGTGTTGTTGAAAAAAAGCTTTTACTTTTTTGGCAGTTATCATGGTGCTAAATCTTGCTGGAACACTCCGTTGCCTTCTGGGAACAGGCCCTGAAGTTGTGTGATGACTCTTGTTTGCAGAATGTTGATGTATTCATCACTTCTTAGCATACCATTCACTGGGACCAATGATCCAGGGCCTTTAGAAGTAAAATTACCCCAAAACATTTTTTTTAGGGGTGCTTAACAGATTGCTGGAGGTCGCTGGTAACGTTTTTTTCATTAGCTGCTTTTCTAACGTAAGGCACTTTTTGTCCTTGAACAAAAAGATGTGTCTCATCGGAAAACATTACATTTTTCCAGTCTTCTATTGTCCAGTTTGCATGGCCCACGCTAGCCTTTTTTTGCACATTGCGGTGGTTAAAAACTGTTTTTTAATTGGTTGGCGAGCTTTTCGTCCAGCTGCAAGCAGTCTGCATCGAACTGTTGTCACATGAACATTTGTTCCACTAGCTGCTAACTCTCGGTTGAAATCCACAGCAGAAAGTGTAGGGTTAATTTTACTTTTTCTCACCAACATCCGATCTTGTGATGAAGTAGTTTTCTTTTTTCGGCCACAACTTCCCTTTCTTCGTGCTGAAACCAAACCAGTTTCTTTGAACTGCTTTACAAGAGCATTCACAGTTCCTAGGCCTACACCACACTCAATAGCTATTTGACGCTGTGTCATATTGGTGTACTCAGAAAGAGCAACAATCTTGGAGCGTTTTCTTGGAGTTATATCCATTACTACAAATGCACTACACTACACTACACAAAGTATAGAAACTTTAAAATTCTAATTTCAGAAAAAGCAATAAAAAAACTTACTCAAAATATTTAACACAATAAACTCAAGACTCTAAGAACATAACCTCAAACTACTAAACAACATGAAGACAACAAAGAGAATGTGTTTTGGTTAAACAGTGTTACCACCATGAACAAATAAACTGAAATTTCCCTGCGTTAAACAGATATGTCCCTGTGTTCGGATTAATTTGCACGCTACTGTAATTGGTTATTATAATATGTGCTAGATAAGATCTTTTGCTTATTAACTCTTTTAACACTATGTCCAACCCTAATGCGAGTAGCGGACCATGTCTGTATAGCATAATTGCTAGGTTTTTGTGTGTTTAAACACAGATACCCATATGCTGTCTGATCAAAGTATGTTGCATGAGATCAAAGTCTAATCATTCAGATATATAGCCTGCTGTTATAATTTAGTTCTATATTCTACCAGCAGATGTCTCTTACAAACTAATAGAGTAACACTATGTGTATATGTTAAGCACACGGTGTTTCTAATGTAAACAAAATATCAAATACACATGAGTAGGAATGCAATGAATCAATACACAATGAAAATTCGATTAATTGGATTCGAAAATTGATTATATATATGAGGATGTACCTACTACGAACCTGATGAATCTTGCGATGATGATATGGGGATACAATTTTTTACACATAACCTAAATGGGTTATGTACGTTTTCATATAAATTTTACTTTTATACTTTCGTCCTGAATTAGTTATGCTGGTTTTCTTTGTGTGCAGATGCAGTACAAGTAGAACCACTGCTGTCACCCTACCATATTCTATTCTCTGTTTAATAGGTACACCTAACCAGTCCTTTGGTGTGTGGGGGGGTGGTTCTTTTACGAGAAAGATTGTGAAATTGTGAATAACGGGGGCAGTAGTTGGTTTCCACATACAGATGGTGACTGGGGATTTGGTTTTCAGGGGCTTTGTTATAATTCCTTACTGTTACATGGGGTGATAACCCTGGCCAGGATACTCAAATAAATAAGTTATTTCCACCCTAGAACACAGAATAGGTTATGGAAAGTGACAAATGTTTTTGTAATGATCTTAAGCTCTGGTGTCTTGTATTTCAATTGTATGTGTATATTTTATTGTTTAAGTGGGTATCGATGTTATATGTGATTGGCTGTATACACAAATAAGTAACCTGTAGCAAATAAGTAAAGAGATAATTGACTTTTTATGTACAATGTTGAGTAACTTGAATGAGCTGGTTGAACAACAAACTAGTGTTACATACAAATGGTTTATAAACTGTGTGTATTATCAAAACACACTTAGTAGTACAAATGAACGAACTGAAATGCAACTGAGTGACTTAAAAGAAATACAGTCACTAAACTAGATGAGCATGCCAACAGATTAGTGGGTAAAATTGGCCAGATCAGAGTTACTAATGTATACAATACTAACGATGGTAGTATATTGCTACGACAGCACAGAACAATCTACGTGTTTATCAAATGCGCCAGAAAGATCTCGATGTAAGCGTGTGGTGTACGTGCTACAGACGCACTTTGCGAGAATTTTCTCCACTATGCCAGGCTCCGCTCGGGCGCTCGGACTGTGTCAAGGCCGCAGCAATTACGTAGTTCGCGAGAGATAAGACGCAGTTTGGAAGCTTCTGGTGTGTGAGCGTAGCTATAAATACATCGCGTTGCGGCCTTAGTTTTCAGTTCAATGCGAGACTTTTTACTGTGCGGTTCGAGAGTATTAGTGCGATATATTTTACAGAGCGGTTCGGGTTATTACGGTGTACGTTCAAGTAGTTATTAGTGAAGTGTTGCGTTTTGTATTCGGACGGTATAATTGTAATACAGTTGAGTTTTAATATTAGTGGACATTTTATTGCATATGAACAATTTCATTTGATTTGTTGTAGACACTGTGTTGTTAATTACGAACTGTTTTACTATAACAATTAAAGGTGTGATTAGTGACTTAATTGGTGTCTTGTACTTATTTTGTTTCCACTGTACCTACGACGATCGAGTAGACCGTCGTAACAGTGGTGTCAGAACTGGGATAGAACGGTTAACAGTGGAAACAGTGGACGCTTTGTACAAGACGAGTGTGATTCGTAATTAATCAGTAAACATGGATCCCAGTCAGATGATGGAAACTTTACAAACACTGCTGCGGCAGACACAGGAAGAAGCAGAAAGACGACAAAAAGAAGAACGAATACAAGAAAGAGAAGAAGCAGAGAAACGACAAGACGAGAAAGCGGAAGCGAGACAGAAAACCCTCCTGCAGGAGGCAGAGGAACGGAAGCAGGAAGCAGATGACATCAAGGAGTTAATACAGCAGCAAAAGCAGACACAAGAACAAACCGCTGCAGAGTTGGGTCTCCTACGAGGTGAGCTTAATAAGCAAGTAACTAAAATATCGGAGGTACAAGAATCAATGACATTAAAAATAGCTGAAGTAGAAAAATCTGTCTTGACTGTGGAGGAATCGATGTCTACAAAAATATCTGTTATAGAAGAATCTGTGTCAAATAAAATATCTGCAGTAGAAAACTCAATGGCAAACATAAGAGAACAAATTCAGTTAACAGAGAAAGTCACTTTGCCTGCAGTAGGGACAGTTCATGTCAAAGCTCCAACCTTTGACGGAAGCACTCACTGGGCAACGTACCTCCGCCAATTTGAAGCTGCTGCATGCGCAAATAATTGGACAGAAAAAGACAAGGCTGTTTCACTTGTTCTTGCATTAAAAGGACCCGCGGCAGAACTACTACAGAAAGTGCCACCTGACAGCCAGAACACCTATGCCGAGTTGATAAAAGCTCTGGAATTACGGTATGGTGATAAACATTTGCGAGATGTGTACTGCACCCAGTTGAGAGCAAGGCGACAGCATTCCGGGGAAAGTCTTCAAGAGTTTGAAGCAAGTATCGACAGACTAATTAGACTGGCCTATCCTGAAGCGCCAGAAGATTTTCGAACGCGTTTTGCGATGCAGACATTTACTGCCGGTGTCCGAGATAACGAACTACAGCAAGTGTTACGAATGGCAAGACACCAGAACAGTGCGGACGCCCTGGTACATGCTTTGCAATTTGAGGCCGCCAAATCAGCGTCTGGTTGGACAAGTCATAAAGTGCGCGAGCTAAAAGATCGCGACGGCACAGACGATGAGGAAGAAGAACAAGGAAGAGAGACTCGACGGTCGGCGCCACAGAATAAAATAAGAAAGGATGGAAGAGCGAAGTGTTATCGATGTGGGAAACCTGGACATCTACAACGAGATTGTCGGGTTAGAATTCAGCAGCAGGGAAACGAGCAATAGTCGGTGCAACGGGGCGTGTGCTGACTAACTGGAGGAACGAAGCGCCTAGAGAATATGCAATTTCTACGCTTCAGAAAAACACCGGGAGCTTGGTAGTTACCGGATTTGTTCAAGAAAGGCCAACCTCGATTACAGTTGACACAGGCGCAACAGTTTCTATTGTGCGCCCCGACGTGGTGAAAGATCTCAAGCCAATCTGGTGCTCTTGCAGCTTGCGAACAGCTACTGGACGGCCTGTAAAAGTGTATGGAAAAGTGGAGATACACCTACGCCTCGGTAGACTTGAGTTTAATCATCAAGTACTTGTTGCAGACATTGTGGATGAAGCAATTCTTGGTGTGGACGTTATGAACGCATACGGATTTATAGTCGACTTCAAAAACAATGTCTTGAGAATCGGAGGCGAAGAGGTAATGCTATCAACAATGACGACAGCAGAAAAATCGATGGACGTCATAAACCAAGTGGCCGTAACTGTTCCGCCAAACTCCGAAAAGATCATCATGGTTAGAACTGCGGTAGATACTAGGGGCAATCAGTGCTCTATATTCGAACCCCAGGTAGTCAGCACACCGGGCATACTAATTGCCAGAAGTTTAGTAAAACCTGACGAAACCGGAAATGTACCTATTAGAGTGGCGAATATTTTGGATCAAGCTACCACTTTACAAAGCAATACGCTCCTAGGCAAATTGACTCCTGTGGCCTGGGTAGCCGGAATAACGCAACGAAGACCCAGTTCTTTGGATACTTCTAAATTACCAGAGGAACTGCAAGAATTATTGAACAGATCTTCTAACGACCTCTCAAGTGGTGAGGTAAAAGAACTCGGACAGTTTTTACACGAATTCAAAGATTGTTTTGCAGTTCGGGGACAGTCACTGGAAAGAACCTCTCTTGTGCAACATCGCATCAATACTGGGGACACAACACCGATACGCCAACCTCCTCGAAGGCCTCCATTATCTAAACAAGAGGGGATGTCTCGGTTAGTACAGGACATGTTGACAGAGGGAGTAATTGAACCTTCGTCAAGTGCTTGGTCTTCCCCTGTAGTGCTGGTAGCGAAGAAGGATGGTGGATTGCGTTTCTGCGTAGACTACCGGAGGTTAAATGATGTTAAAAAGAAAGACTGCTATCCATTACCTCGCGTTGACGATACACTCGACACGTTGTCCGGAGCACAGTGGTTTTCCACATTGGACCTGAAGAGTGGATATTGGCAAGTGGGTCTTCATCAAGAAGACAAGGAAAAGACCGCTTTCTCGACCCCAAGTGGCTTATTCCAATTTAACGTCATGCCATTTGGACTCTGTAATGCACCGGCAACATTTGAGAGATTGATGGATCTGATACTCCGAGGCCTGACGTGGAAAACTTGCCTTGTTTACTTAGACGATGTCATAGTGATCGGGAAGACTTTCGGAGATCATTTGGAAAACCTTAAGGAAGTTCTAACTAGAATTCACGGTGCACAACTGAAGCTGAGCCCGAAGAAGTGTTCTCTATTCCAGAAGGAAGTACAGTATTTGGGCCATCTGGTTTCGGCAACGGGCGTTAGCATGGATCCTAATAAAGTAGACACCGTAAGAGACTGGCCAGTTCCGAAGAATAAACACGAAGTTCGGAGTTTCCTGGGGTTATGCTCATATTACCGACGTTTTGTGAAAGGCTTCGCTACTATTGCTAAACCACTACATGAGCTAACGGAAAATAAACGAAACTTCCAATGGTCGAGAGAGTGTGAACAAGCATTTAGAACGTTGAAGATTGCATTATGTTCGCAGCCAATTCTCGCTTTTCCAGCTTCCGAAGGGAAGTACATCGTAGACACAGACGCAAGCAATACTGGTCTAGGAGCAGTTTTGTCTCAAGTGCAGAACGGTGAAGAACGAGTAATAGCGTATTACAGCAAGACGCTTTCTAAACCAGAGAGAAATTATTGTGTTACAAGAAGAGAGTTGTTGGCAATTGTCAGAGCTTTGGAGCACTTCCATAAATATCTCTATGGGAGAGAGTTTTCACTACATACCGACCATGCTGCACTTGCATGGCTCTTGAGATTTAAAAATCCGGAAGGACAGTTGGCAAGGTGGCTCGAACGTCTGCAAGAGTACAACTTCAAGGTACAACATCGGCGGGGGCGCCTGCACGGTAATGCAGATGGCTTATCACGAAGATCATGCCCGGAAGACTGCCGACATTGCCACAGAAAGGAAGAACAAAACTCAAGTGAACATGTTCAAGCCATCACTGTAGATTTCCTGGCTGATGGCTGGGCAACACAAGACTGTCGACAAGAACAGATGACTGATGAAGACATTGGACCGATCTTGACAGCAAAAGAGGAAGGTCGCCGCCCGGATTGGCAAGATATCTGCCATGGTTCCGAAGTGCTGAAGGGCTACTGGGCACAATGGGAATCTCACCTTAGAAAACGGATTGCTGAAAAGGGCTTGGGAAAGTGCAGATGGACGAGACGTGGTCATGCAGTTGATAGTTCCCCGAAGTAAAGTGCAGTCTGTTTTGAAGGAGATGCATGATGAAACATCTGGAGGCCATCTTGGCGTTAACAAAACCCTTGACAAAATACGGAAGCGATTCTATTGGCTTCATCTTCGCCACGACGTAGAGGAATGGGTTCAGACGTGTGAAATATGTGCTGCAAGCAAGGGCCCACAAACCAGAAGCAGGGGAAAAATGAGACAGTATAACGTTGGACAACCTTTCGAGAGAATTGCCATAGACATTGCTGGACCATTCCCAGTTACTGACGATGGAAACCGGTACATCATGGTTGTAGGTGACTACTTTACTAAGTGGGTGGAAGCCTACGCAATTCCAAATCAGGAGGTTACCACTGTGGCAAAGCAGTTAGTTCACAACTTCTGTTGCCGTTATGGAGCCCCTATGGAAATCCATACGGATCAAGGGAGAAATTTCGAATCAGGAGTGTTTAAAGAATTATGCCGTCTACTTGGAATTCGAAAGACCAGGACAACGCCTCTGCATCCTCAGTCAGACGGGATGGTTGAGAGATTCAACAGGACACTTGAGCAGCATCTTTCGAAAGTTGTTGACGAGAACCAAACAGACTGGGACCAACGTATACCACTATTCCTTATGGCGTATAGATCATCAGTACATGACACAACCGGCATGACTCCAGCAAAATTGGTGTTTGGGCGGGAGATTCGTCTTCCTGGGGACTTGATGTTTGGATCACCTGAGACTCAGTCCCAAGAGCCAAAGAACTATTCCTCGCAATTAGAAAACCAACTGCGAGAAATGAATCGCTTGGTAAGAGGACGGCTCAAGATTGCCAGTGATAAAATGAAAACTCGGTATGACATTCGCAGCAATAGTGTGGGTTTCCAAGAAGGAGATCAGGTCTGGTTGTTCAATCCAAAGCGCCGTCGTGGTCGCTCACCTAAGCTTCAGTCTAACTGGGAAGGACCCTACACTGTAAAAAAAAGGATTAACGATGTTGTTTATCGGATTCAACAGGAAGGACAGCGAAAGTTCAAGGTCGTCCACCTAGATCGCCTGGCTAAATACAAATTTAGAGACGCTTTGCCAGTTCGGGACGAACAGGCTTAAGGAGGGGGCAGTGCTACGACAGCACAGAACAATCTACGCGTTTATCGAATGCACCAGAAAGATCTCGATGCAAGCGTGTGGTGTACGTGCTACAGACGCACTTTGCGAGAATTTTCTCAACTATGCCAGGCTCCGCTCGGGCGCTCGGACTGTGTCAAGGCCGCAGCAATTACGTAGTTCGCGAGAGATAAGACGCAGTTTGGAAGCTTCTGGTGTGTGAGCGTAGCTATAAATACATCGCGTCGCGGCCTTAGTTTTCAGTTCAATGCGAGATTTTTTACTGTGCGGTTCGAGAGTATTAGTGCGATATATTTTACACAGCGGTTCGGGTTATTACGGTGTACGTTCAAGTAGTTATTAGTGAAGTGTTGCGTTTTGTATTCGGACGGTATAATTGTAATACAGTTGAGTTTTAATATTAGTGGACATTTTATTGCGTATGAACAATTTCATTTGATTTGTTGTAGACACTGTGTTGTTAATTACGAACTGTTTTACTATAACAATTAAAGGTGTGATTAGTGACTTAATCGGTGTCTTGTACTTATTTTGTTTCCACTGTACCTACGACGATCGAGTAGACCGTCGTAACAATATTAAATAATCAGCTCAAGCTGAGTGATACAAAGTTATTTCTAGAGGACGATAAAACATTTACTGGGTATAAACTATTGATGAGGTACATTAAGCATGTAAATGTGTGAGCAAGAGAGTGAAGACAAGTTAAGGGGAAGTGAGGGACAGAAGGCAAATTTTTAGAATGATTTGGATGGAGTAGAGTCTCCACACAATGAAAGTGGGGATATGGGGTTCCCATGTAAGAAAGAGGGACGATAATGTCTCAGAATTATGGCTGTTTTAAAAAGGTTCTTTGTTATTTACCTAATGAGGCCACGACTTCATACTGTGAGTTTTTGGTACCGTTTACAAGCAGATGTTCATCAGGTAAAGAATTGCCATTAAAGAGAGAGAGATTAAAACAAGGTATTACAGTAGGGGTAAGGACAAAAGTATTCGGCAAAACGGAATTTTCCAGAGTTTAATATGTGAGGTGTGTTTTTTGGAGGAACAATGAAAGTATTTGACATCTTAATGACTTACATAACCTGACTGCTGACAATGATAGGTTTCAGGGATTTTCTTGTAATTTTTTTTGCATGTATGAAAAATTGCATTAATGGCCCATCAATTAAAACTTTGCTTATTTTTTTCTTATATTCCCTTTGTAACGGGACAAAAAGGGCATAACCATTTTATGTAATAATTTTATGAAATCCATTGTCAGAGACGTATTGGAAGTTATAACCAAGTAGGTGACTCATGTCCCAAGTCGAACAGACCTTACCATATAAGGTGAGGTATTTGCTTAATTACCATCACGTCACGCTTGGATCATGAGAGCTCCACGTGTTTTCGATGTTACAACGAATTTTCGGGTACGAGAAACGTCTAGTAGAGCTTCAATGCTTGAAGGCAGGAGACGAGGGAACATCCGGTTGAACCTCGTGGCCAATACACAAAGAACGCGGATAGCATACCCACACGAGGCAAGCTCGACCCAGTCGCCAGCTAGCCATCAAACAGTACGGTCGCAGTGTAATAGTGTTGGGATATAATAGTGTATGCATGCAAGTACGGTAGGCCTGCCCCAAAGTTAAGTTTAAAAGAGAGTAATGTTATTTTAAAAAGGTTTTAAAATAACACCAGTCCAGCACACCTTATCAGACAGGACAGACGTAATTTAACCGTAGCCTCGGGCGCTGTTTTTGGTAGGCCAAAAATGTTAAAGTAGGCCTACCAAAGAGTATAAAATGTAATACCAGTTTTTAAAATGGTAAAGTTAACAACAGTGAACGGTTTTAAAACGAGTATTGTGGTGTGGTACTGAAAAAGAGTCGTTTAACATACTGCACAACATCTGGAAAACACGTGCAGATAAGTACAGTGGGAAAGCTAATTTAATTGCCCAAAAGTGTGTATGGTAAAACATTTATAATAAAATGAGAGCTCAATAAAAGGAGAAAGAGAGTGAAAGAGTGAGAGAGCGTGTGAGAAAAAGGGGAGAAAGAAAAAGTAAAAGAGAAAGTACTGGTTTGTATATAAAAATTTGTACAGGGAATTTTTATATTTTTAATCTTTTATAGTATCATAGAAAAAGAAAGAATTTAATTTTTGATGATAATAAATAAGATTTGTTATCATCATAAAGATGTGTTAAGTGTAGTTATTACGCCTAATTCCAAAACCTATTTCTGTGCCAAAAGGCTCGCCTAAAAGAACCTGTGAGTTTTTGAATTAAGGTAAATGAAATAAATTAGCTAAATTATTTAATGGGAAGAGTGTTATGGTTTCGATATTGAACCTCAAAATATCGTGGCAACCTTGAGAGTTTGGGATCTTCTGGTGGTTTATTAAGGTAAGTTCGTAAAAAGATCGTAGTCAGCAGGTTGAGTAAGGTAGTATATTCTCGGCATGTATGTTTTGTAAATATTATAAGAGTTACACCTTATATAGAAGCTAAATAATGAATTTATTTTTCACACACACACACACACACACACACACACACACAGAATTTCTATATAATCAGCATTGTAATCATTTTCATTATTTTCCTACTTAATACTATTTTCCTTAACTTTTCTTAACTGTAAAATGTTTCACTATTTTTAAATATTCACACACGAAACAACAGTAAAGTTTCATTTTACATATCTTCAGTAGCACAAAAGAAACAATAACAATTGTTAACATAATAATTTAAGGAAATCAAATATTTTAATACCCGTTTTTTCTGAATATATTTACTTAAAACTAACTGTATGTGGGGTTTACCTGCACCGCAGTTATAAATAAATTGCTAAAATGACTGACTGCTCGAAGATGACTTTGATATAACTGACAATACTCTGAGAATAAGACAGAAGCTACTGACATGCAACGGTGCATGAAACAATCTGACTTCATAATTGGTATTGATTATATACAAATTTATGTGACCCTCTAGTTGGAGTGGTCTTCACAAATAGTGATCAACAACAGCTTCAGGCAAAGACCAGTACACCGGAGCAGAGTGAACATGATTCAAATTAGAAGAAATCTTGTGTTGCCAAGACGACAGGGTCATCGTTTCACTAATGGCAGCCACCTGGTTGCTTACAAAAGTTCAAGTTTGTAGGGTGGAGTATTTACCCAGTATAATACAATCATAGAGTTAGTCCACAGGTAAATTTGATTAAAGGACAGAAATGTTCGGAAGAGCTGCACATAGCGATGTACCAATTTAGCAAGATGTAACGGGACAGTTTGGGTATACCCAGGATAATGTGGGAAAGGGGGAAACAAAAGTATAAATAATAATTTGGGGTAACAACATAAATAATAATTGTAAAATTTTATAAGACGTAGCAAACAAGCGAGTGGAATAAGGTCAAGGTCAACATTCCAGACGCAAAACACAGTTATATTTAGCCAAACGAACTTTGACCGATGATGTCACCAGTTACGCCACATTATATAAGTACCAAGCCTTTAAATACGTCACGTGGAATGCAATGCGTAATAGGCCTCACCTCGAAAACTGGCTCGTCATATCCAGCAAAACAATGAAAGTGGTCACGTGACCCCCCCTTCCATCTCAAAATTTGTAGCAGTTCGTCTCGCCCCAGTTGCCATAATACGATATAACCGGCCGGTTGTGAATAAAAGTACCGCAACAAAAATGCGGGCCCGTGTGTATGTGTAAAATATTAAAAATATAAAATAACAATGAAATAACAAAATTAACTTTCATTAGAGTGGCTAACAACTAAAATTCTTCTTCAAAACATGTAAACTCAGTATGAAATAACAACGGTAGTGCGTGCACGAGGAGTCATCTGATGGACGTACATAGAAGGATCATCAAAGGAAAGTAAAATTAATACAATCATTAAAATCTTGCAAGTCCCCCATTCTAATATAAAATGAGCTCGTTAGTTAAGGGGAATATAAAATGTAATGCATGAATGTGTGTGTGTGTGTGTCTGTGTGATTAACAAATATATATTTAAGAAGTGCTGGTTTGTGTTCGATTAGAAATATAAATTAAATTGATGATTTAGAATTATATGAAGAGAGAGAGAAAAATGTTAATGTTAATAATTATTTTACTTGTTTTCTTTATCAATTACGCCTCGTGGCCGAATGTGTTTCATTTGTTGAACAAGGGTTAAATGTACAAGTATATGAGCAAAAATAAAAGGGGAATGTCATTGGTAAACAAAAAATAAAAGAGTTAATTACTGAAAATAACCCATTCTGCTACTTCCGTTCGCCTAACTGAACCTGGCCCAAAGATAAGTAAATTTCATATCTCATTGTTGGTAACCAGTAAAGA
Source organism: Magicicada septendecula (assembly GCA_034769895.1). Lineage (NCBI taxonomy): Eukaryota > Metazoa > Arthropoda > Insecta > Hemiptera > Cicadidae > Magicicada > Magicicada septendecula. Next base: position 1,422,661,133 of record CM068367.1, on the reverse strand, counting down.
TGGCGTCCGGACTATGGACGAATACAGTAATCAAAATCAAAATTAAAATAAATTAAATTTGGAAAAGAGTAAAGCATATTACAAAGAAGATAAACACCTAATAATTATTGAAGGTGATAAGGTGGCACTGTAGTGTTGGCTGCCAGCAACTGTAACGGGCAAAAAGGGTAGAACCATTTTGTTTAATCATTTTTAATAATAAACCCGTCTACGTAATACTTGGTGATAGCCAGTGTTAGGTACGCATTGGGAGTTAGAAAAAAGCATATGTGAGTCACCGGAAAAGCATGTGGTACAACGCCTTAGTCAACGGCTATATTTAACTGAACAACACAGTTAAGAACAAAACTCATTCAATATAAGGTAAGGTATGTCTGTAATTAGTCTGACGTCATGATGGTACCATGAGAGAAACATGTGTCTTTCAATCTTACAATACATTTCTGACTTCCAGAATCTTCGAAGGGTAAGGACAAGAGACGAAGCGGGGATCCAGGGGAACCACGTGGCCGCTGCGTGGAGGGCCCTGATAGTATACAGTGGTATGCCGCAAATTCGTGGCAGTCGACAAACACGTTAAAGCCGTACGGTCGTGTTGAACCTAGCCCGGGGCAAAATAAGCATAGGCCTATCAAAAGTTGTGAATATGCATCTAAAACAGTTATTAATAACTGTTTTGAAAGAAAAAATGAAATCGTTAACTTTATTTAACAGTGTGAGACAGTTTTTTTTTTTGTGTTGGAGAAAAAAGTGAACTGCGAGAGATGGCATAAAGTCTTGGACAAACCGCCCTGGGCAAATATGCAAATATATATATATATATATATATATATATATATATTGTGACAATACAAGCATATGCTGTAATGCGCATATATGAAATAAAATAAATATTTAAATTAATTTTAGTAATATATAATAGACGAGCAGGTGTGAAATTGGAAGCTGGCTTATAAACAGGAATCAACAAGAAACATCACGCGATGACTGCTGTAAGCGTGTACACAAGTAAATAGAGTGTGTGCGTGAAGCCTGTTAGAGCCTGAAAGTTTGCAACCCACCCCAAGTAAATGCTAAATTAAGAGTGTATTTAATTTTAAGCAAACCATAAATGTTAGAAAGAGTGTAAAAACTTCTAAAAATGCATAAAAATCAGACACATGTGCAGTGCGAATTCTACGTAATTCGGACAATCAGTGCGAATTCTGTGCAATTTTTAAAGCATAATAATTATACTAATGATGCGATCATTATGATAATTACATATCATATGTGTAATTAAATTAGACAATATTAGATCACCTTGAAATCCGCATTAAACAGTGCGATTGGCAAAAAAGTGCGAATATGTGAAATGAGACGAGAGTGGGGGCACTCACGCCATGGACACTTTTAGACATGCTTATTCCTGAGTCAACAGGTGTGGTTTTCTTGGTGAATATAAATACGAGCCCAGGAGAAACAAACTCTCTTCTCAAACAGTCTTTAGTCGTCGTGGTACGCTATGTCCGTCTGAGACGCGAATTTTTAATTACTTTGGACAGAGTTAGACGCTATGTCTAACATCAACAAGATTTTTATATCGTAACTGTAAAGTATTATGGGAAATGTTTTGATTTCAAGTAGTAATAAAAGATAATAAATAAAAAGTACTGTAAATAAAATCGTCGGACGTCTACGAGCAGTCTACAACTAAGAACATCAACTCTAGACAGATGGCGAGAAAACATCCAGCAGAGGAACGAGACACAGAGCACTAGAGACGGTTCTATCACAACAGCAACCGATCGAGAGCAAAACGTCATTACAATCTACAGCAGCTGATGGACCATGAAGGACGAGAGACGGGAGAACAACCAGTGAAACCAGGAAAGACAAGAGGACATCCAGTAGGAGAGGACCGACAGATCACTGGAGGACATGGGACAATCTGCAGAATTTGGGGTGACGAAAAATTAATTTATAATTATCAAAGAATAAAGACATTGAAAGACAATAATAAAAACATTTTAAAATTAAAGAATAACTATGTAGATAGAGATAAGAGAATGTAATTTACTTGTAATCAGATTTTTTAAAAAGATTTTTTCTTTAATGAATGAACAGTCAATGTAAAGACAATTTAAATCCTTGCTTGGAGTATTAAGGATGTTTCACACTATTGCTCTAGGTACGGTCGTGTTCTCGGCGCGGTCGAGGTAGAGGCGTGGTCTAAAGTATTCACACCGCGACGCTCTCTCCGCGTACTCAACGCGGTTCAACCACGAACTTACTGCAGTCCAATTGCAGTCCTTTTTGTACCGCTGCCCCACTGCGGTTCTTAAAAGTATCGCGGCATCACCCGAAGCAGTCAGTAGTTAGCTTGTTCATGCCCGAAAGGATGGATTTCACCAACCAAGAACTGCTTATGATAGCGGTGCTTCTGGATGAAGATGAGGAACAGTCCAGTACCAAAAAAAGGAGAATATGGGTGCATCCTACTTTACAAAGAAGATTGACAGAAGGAGAATTTCACACGTTGTTTCCTCAGCTGCTTGAAGATGAGACCAGATTCCACCAGTATTTCAGGATGTCAAAGGAACAGTTCCAGATATTGTTGTGTAAAATTGACAGTGACTTGGTAAAACAAGGCACTTCATTTCGAGCGGCCATCTCACCAAGGGAAAGATTAGCTGTCTGTTTAAGGTAAGCTAAAAAAAATCCTTTAGCATAACTAGTTTACAAAAAAGAATGTATTAAAATTTCTTTGGCAATCGATAACTCGATTAGGATTGATCAGTTAGAGATGGTATTTCTACTGAATTTGGCCTCGAGTGTGTGGTGACCAGGCTTGATATAAAAGCTGTAAAGTTTACAAGATGACATATATTTTAATTTGTTTCAAGCGCGATAACAAGTCTATTGGGATGAAATTATAACTGAAGTTAGGCCTTAGTGTATGTTGGCTGATAGTTGAAATTTTAGTGTCAAGGAACCATTAACAAGACACTGAGCTTTTTAAATTTGGACTAGTCATAGCGAAAAACGTCAAAGTTACCCTAGGGGCCCTTCCTGCTAGGCTAGGACCAATTAAAACGAGGCAAGAAACGAAATTATTGACTAAAGTAAACTTTCTAGAGATTATTCCGTGTAGCCATTATTTTCAGCCATTAGCACCAGTCGTTGCCTCAAAATTAATTCACAAAATTATTGGTTTCATGTCTTTTATATAATATCTCTCTTACATAATTTTACAAAGAAGGGGACATCAATAAATGAAGGGTTACGAAACATAGCAAAATAACTAGAAACAAACATAGCAAAATAAGGTTACAAAACATAGCTATACATATATTGTAACTTAAAAAGATATGTTTAAAAGGAATAATTCCAAATATACCTTTTTAATATACAGATTTAATATACAGGAATACCTTTTTAATATAAAAAGGTACACAAAGGCAAATTGATAATTTACATAGTTATTTGAATAATATCAATGACAAAATGCGGTTCACACTTGAAAGTGAAAACAATGGTAAACTGAATTTTCTAGATTTAACTGTTGCCAAGGACAATAATAAAAAATTACAATTTAACATCTATAGAAAACCCACAACGACTGATATTGTAATACATGCTAAGTCCTTTCATCCTTTATCCCAGAAATTGGCTGCCTTCCATAGTATGATTTATAGACTTTTATCTTTGCCCCTCGGTGATAAAGAATACCGTGAGGAATTAGACGCCATTAAACACATTGCAGTTGCTAATGGTTATGATGTCGATATGGTGAACAACATCCTTCGAAAACATAAGAAAAAACATAGAAACATTAACGGACATAAAACACGCGAGAATACAACACGCAAATACATTGCAACACCGTACACATACCTTATGCCTAAGATTTTTGGGTCAATTTTTAATAAAACCAGCAATATAAAGGTCACTTACAAAACCACTAATAATATTATGAATAATCTTCGTGTCCGCAGAACTACCAGCCTTGAACACAAAACTGGTGTTTACAAATTGATATGTGACGATTGTGACGCCTTTTATGTGGGCCAGACAGGACGTAGTTTTTTAAAAAGATTTACAGAACATAGGCCGCCTACACACCTTCACAGTTTGGACAATATCAAGTCAAAATTTGCAGAACACCTCATTTCCGAGAATCATAATTACACAAATTTTAAAACTAATTTAATACCCATTCACATATGTAAGAAAGGGCGATATTTGAACGCTCTTGAAGAGTATGAAATTTATAAAGCATATAACAATACTGATACCAAGCCGCGTGTTTTAAATGATAAACTGCTTTTCAAATCAAATGTATTGTACGACACTGCTTTGCGCTATTGTCGTGGTGGGAGCAAAACGTAATTCAGTGCGCGGTCAATCTCTGTACGATGTACATCGTTAAACGTTCGCGCTCGCTTTTAGACATTTACATATTTATATTGTTTTAAATTATTTATTTCATGTTGAATTTTAATATTTTAATTAATTGACAAATGTATCAACTTAAATGATACACGATTATTTTAAGTTCTGATGATGGGACAAGTGTCCCGAAACATGTCAACTTTGTGAAGACGTTGTTTCTGGAAGCCGCAGACGGTAAGTTGCAATATATTTGATTAAAAAGATAGTAACAATAGTAACTTAAACCAGCGTAAAAGGCATATATTACAGATTTTTTTATTAAGCTTAGCAGATAAAAGGCAGAAGAAGCAATATAATTGTAATGTGTCTGTTTGCAGATTCCTTGCCAGCGGGGATTCATTTCGGACCATTGCATTCAGTTATAGGCTGGGCACATCAACAGTACAAAGCGTGGTTCATGAGGTATGCGACATCATCATAAAGAAATTACTCCAAGAGTTCATGCCCACTACAAAGAAGAAAGATTGGGAAAGAATAGCAGCCGAGTTTTGGGGGCAGTGGCAGTTCCATAACTGTTTAGGGGCTTTAGACGGAAAACACGTAATTGAAGCCCTGAAAAATTCGGGTTTGCTGTATTTTAATTATAAGAAAACATTTTCTATAGTTCTCCTAGCTTTGGTAGATGCTAATTACAGATTTGTATCTGTTGACGTCGGTTCATACAGTAGGAGTAGCAACGGAGGGATATTTAGCTCTTCCAATCTGGGAAAGCGGTTGGAATCTGGAACTTTAAACATTCCAGATGATACACTGCTGCCAGGGACACACCAGACAGCACTGTACGTTATTGTTGGTGATCCCGCCTTCCTGCTGAAGAATTATTTAATGAGACCGTTTCCAGGTCATCAAATAGAAAATAAAATAGATAGGAGATTTTTAATTACAGATTATCTAGGGCGCAAAGGGTTTTAGAAAATTGTTTTGGATTCTTACTCAAAAATTCAGAATTTATAACACGCGATTAAAAGTAGATCCCAAATATATAGACAAAATCGTTCTGACTACATGCATCCTACATAATTTTATTCGTCAAGAGACGGCTATGCCTTCATTAACTGCTCACGATCTTGTGATTGGGCAAAATTTAACGAACATCCCGAGACAGGGCGGGAATTGTTCATCTAAAGCATTTGAAGTACGCGAAATCTTTATATCATTCTTCAATTCAGAAGCTGGCGCCGTCCCTTGGCAAATAAATATGATATAAAATTCCAGTTTGTTCAAGGAAGAATTGTTTGTTAATACTATATAAAAATAGGAAAGATACAAAGGAAATTCATTGTAAATTAGTTACAATAAATGTAATGTTGATCTTACCTGTTTTATTTAAAGCTTGTCCAGTGTCTTCCCACATTCTTCTTCATCACATTATCACTGTAACACCGGTGTGATAAATCGTATAATTCAGGGTATTGGCGAATTAATTCTATTAATTTTTCATCCATCGTTAAATAAAAACAAATTGGAAATCATGTGAGGGCGCGAGACAAAGTGTCAAAGGGTCTGACTCTTTCCAAACACAGTGCTCGAATGAAAGAACCAAGGGTTGACCGCGGTCGGAGCGCGCCTGATAAACAGTGGATAGTCATTTCTCCCACAGTAGGCAGAGCTGTTGACAGTTGCAGTTTACACCCTTCTATGTATGACAGTGTCAGCACCATTGTCTCACTGGCTGCTGCAAGATGTACGGTTTATGTGAACGGAATGAAAAACTTGTCAGCTATGTAGTTTTATAAAATATTGGGACGTACTTCAGTGAATGCGCGTGCGCGCGCGCGCGTATCTACATTTATTGTATGGATTGATATAGATTAAAATCAATAATAATATAAATAAAAATAATATTAATAAATTTTATGTAGGGCAGAAAACAAATTCTTTCATCATAGTGGCGGCCTATTCAAACTTGCACAACAAGCACGGGACGGCTCGAGACCGCGGTAAAATATCCGTCGGCCAGAATCGTCACAGGAGCGCGACTGGAGCGTGATCGAACCGATCCTCATAGTGTGTACACTTCCACTGTAATACATTGGATTAATTTTGACCATACCTTGAGCGAACCGAGACTGGAGCGCGAGCGTCCCTACAGTGTGAAACACCCTTTAATAATTGATTTAATGATTGAAATTTTTTTATTGAAAGCACATAACGTAAAGTAATTGGAAATAATCAATTAGTTTTGTTAAAATGATTATAAAGCCGTAAAAGGTATTTCAAGTATAGAATAAGAATGTATTAACAAATTTAAAAAGCACACATTCAGACTGAGTAGTCGAGAAATTATAATATAACAAAAAAATGTTGTACTTAGAATTGCTAATATAATATCTAAGATATAAAATCTATTTTTATGATGAGAGTACGGCAAGCAAAGAAACATTGAAACCATAGATAATGAATATCTTATGGCGAAGCGATTACTATTAAATTATTATTTTTATTGTTTTTTTGAATTAATAAATGAAAACATATTACGATTCCTAAAAGGACTACTCTTATTATAACTACACCTGAACTCCAATTATACATACACGTTGTTAGTAAGGTTATATAAAGTGTATGAGTTAAATTAATGAACAAATTAAATTACACAGAAAATTAATTTGTTACATTTTGGCGTCCCAAAGAACGTGGGGCTTCACACAAAATAAATTATAGAAAATTAATTTGTTACATTTTGTCGCCCGTTAACTTGGGGCACGACACACCTACATTTAATAAATAAATGTATGCTCTATTGTTAAATGTGTGCATAGGATTTATGTATAATAATTGATGTTTATTAATGAATATTTTTATATGTTGTTTAATTTTGTTGTGTGTATTGTATTGTAATAACGCAACTGGCGCCCACCCCAACAAACAGGTGTAATTGTAATATAAGTAGATAAGAATAAATAAATAATAATAAACAATAAATAAATAAAAAACTCGCATACGGTTCACTAATAATAAATTATAAATAAATATTTTAATAATAATTCGACATGGCAGCACCAGGAAACTTAGATATGGAGGCATTTCAGACAATGATGTGTGCTTGGGTAGATGAGATATGCACAAAACAAACAGAAAATATAAATGCTGAACTTAAAGAACAAACAGAAAATCTAACAGCAAATTTAAATGAGCTAAGACAAGACAATGTCCAGCTGAAGGACGAAATAAATAATAGATTAGAACAACAGTCCAAAAATTTTAAACAGGACTATAAAAATCATGGAACGTAGAAGAGTTACAGAAAAAATTGTTGACACCAACATACGTATTGATAGTTTAGAGAATAATTTTAAACAAGGCTTACATAAGCAAGCCGTAAGGATTGAAAATAAACAAAATGAATTACGTCTCGAGTGGAGAAGAGATATAAAAGAAGCGCATAAACAAATAAATGATAATTTAAATGATACTTTAACTACTATAACGCGAGACCATGATGATAAAATTCAAACTGTTAATAATATGTCGCAAGCAAATACCAGTAAACTTAGAGAAATAGAAACACGTACAGTAGTCATTGAAAATAGAATTGAAGAAACTACGAAGGACCGTTCGGGAGACATATCACATATGAAAGAGGAAATCCAAGAGGAAATGAACCAGCTGCGAAGTGAGTTGAGAAGACGACAGAATCAAATGACAATGTTTCCTACACCGATGGATGAAAGGAGCAGAATAAAGTTCTCAGGTGGTAAATGGGAGAACAGTATGGAATTCCTAGCTAGAGTGGAGAAGGAAATAGAGAAGATTGGCAGTGCAATAAATGACGATGAGAAGACAGACTTCGTCACGTGATATCTTAAAGATTCAGCCAGTCAATGGTACTCTATTATTAGAGATAACGTCAGTACATATCAGGAGTTTCGTGAGGCGTTTGAGAACAGGTACTGGAACATACATACCCAACGACAGGTACGGGATCAACTCGAGTATGGAAAGTTCAACGCACAAGGACAACAGTGTATCGAACAGTACACAATTTCACAAATAGAACGCGTAAAGCATCTTAAACCTAAATTCTCAGAGTACGAAATTGTTTCAAAGTTATCTTACCATTTCCAGCGAGATATCCAGTTAGCAGTTTATACGCAGGGAATTAAAACAATGGAAGAATTTTTAATCCTTGTGACACAGTCGGAGAATATCAATAAAGGTAAGAACACGCAATACTGGGAACAAAAACACACTAATCACCACTATAATTATCACCGGGATGACAAGAAATCAATACAAAACATTATAATTTTTTCATTTTAATGTAAATCATGTATGAGAGAAAATATGTCGTTCGTGCAGGCAAGCATATCTCAATTATGCAATGTTTATGTTTTCATTTTTTTATTATTATGATTACTGTGTGACGATTTAAATTGTGACAATTAAAAAAAAAATAAAGAAATAAAAAAATTTTAAGTTGCGAACAATTAACCATTTAAATCTCACAATGATAATAAAAAACATGTAGGTACTAAGTGTGAATGGAAGTAGTAATTAATAAAGGCAAAGAAACGGTAAAGAAAAGACATATTGTAAATAATTATTATTGTCGCATTTAACCCTTTGCTTGTTATCAGGCGCCTACCTGTTGATACCGGACTCGACATGTTTACCGAGTCTTCTGTAATTAAAATAATATAGAAAAATAATGTTAATAATTAAAGAATCTGAAGACACAGATAGTCACGAAAACAACTAATTTAAATGATGTATTTTTATCTAGCGATAGTTTGTATAAATAAAAAGTTTTATTTAGAGAGAGACCGGGACTATATTCTCGCGGAATAAACACCCCACTATCTATTGTCCTGTACCAGTGGTAGCGGACGAAAAATCGCTCTCGCTATGACGACTCCAAGCAGTGCACACGCACGAGCGAAATGCTCTGTTAAAATGTTATGTGATTGGTTATTAGTTTGGATTAATTCTTATGTATTTTACTAACTGCTACAAAAGAGTGTAATATGTAACGTTAAGAGAAAGAAAAATTAAAAAAACGTTGTAACAAGAAGAAATATGTGACAACCAATAGTACGAGTGTTAATAACTATAACAGCTATCTTCTCCGATTGACGACTCTCCACAACATCCTGCCTGGAGACATGAATCATCAGAATTACAACTCTAGTAGACCCGACCGATAATGCAGTTCGAGACTTCTGAGAATCAACGAGTACCTGTGTAGAAGGCCCACTCTATCCTGCAGACGTTTAAGCCGTGAACAACTGAGACCAGACCTAGACGAGGACGACGCTCTTAGGATTCCCAAGATGTAACCATATGGAGGAGATTTCTACATCCCAAATTAAAGGTGACTCGATAGCACGTCTATTGAGGAATAATAATAATAGTAATTGTAACACAATACTCTCTTAAAGAGACTTTCAGAGACGATTGACTTTATAAGAATATAAAAATTTAAATCTAAGAATTTAATTGTAACTATTCAGGATTCTTACAATTGTAACAGTTTAGATTTTAACGTAACGTAGTATAATTAATACCATTCTTCAAATGGAATAATAATGAAACTTAAAAGTAAAAGTAAAAGTAAAAGTAACAGTCTTGCAAGCTATTATCTTGAATTGAATATAATTAAAAGTTTAAAGACTAAATACCAATGGTTACCCGGATCCGGGGAAAAGCTAAATATAATTTGTTGTGATCCTGCAGTCTATATAATGCAATTTAAATAATTTAATAAATAATGTAATGGGATCTGTCTTTTGAGTAAATGTCATTTGTTTTTTAAATGTTTAATAAAGGGAAATCTTTTTGTTGCACACATATACTGAGTACATAAATCAACAGTTTTCCCTTCCCTGATTCCTTTTATATTTACTGTGTGTTGTTCTGTTTTAATTTCAGCTCGTCCCGAATAAGGCAGCCTGAAGTAACTGGCAGAACCAATTACTTTGGGTTCCCTCTGTTATAACTCAAGAGAAGAGGTTATAACTGCAATAAAAAGGCAGGGAAGGCACACACACTCACGCACGCGCGCACACACACACACACACAATTAGCGTTATTTCTGGCCTCACTCATGTTTATTATCTTACAGTTGCACGCTTTTTAAATAGAAAGTGCTGAAACCCACACCAACATAATGCGTGCAAGCCGAAAAAATGTCCAGCGTGGATAGCGATTTGCTTCCTGTGGATCGCTGGGCAGTGCAACTGTACGTGTTTACAGAGGAACGGTTCATAGACAGACTTTTTGTCTTTAGGGAATGAACCCTCTGCAAGATGCTGAGGGTCCATGAGTGACTTCGAAGCGCTCCTTCTTTTCCGCGCGTTTGTTCTGTGAAACGTACGCTGTAGATTCGCAGCTTTACTCTGAGCAATGCTCAATAGGGAATGTTGAAAATTTTTGTCAACGGTGTAAACTCATACACACTAAACCTGCTCTGATGTTTTAATTACGGACATCATAATATTAAAACTGTGGAAACATGAGCACTAGAGCACTACTTAATGGAGATCAAACATTAACTTATACAAGCCATTAATTTTATGCATATTTTTTATATATATATGCGTACAACCTTATCGGCAACAAAGTAGTTTTTTGTTAAAATTCCTTCCTGGGCTGTTTGGCCGTAGTCCAATGTTTTCTACAAAACCAGACGTTTCGGCAATGCCATCGACTTCCATCATCAGTGAAAATCGAGTGCGATAATGTGAGGTGGTATACGTTAGTGACAACAGTACTGTGGTAAAGGCTGAAGCAGTAAGTAGAAAGAAGTAGTTTCTATGGTAATATTTCATTTCGAAAATGATTTTAAATATAAATCTTAGAACATGGAAGTCATGTATGGTTCTCCATACTGATATTTAAATTACTGCATATGCATTGCTTTCTAATAAAATTCTCTAATGACTTTGTCAATTTAAATACTAAAAATTATAGATTTAAAATTATAGTTACTGATAACAATTACCGTTAAACAGTCTTAAATATTACGTTAATTATTATACAAAAACATATTTACAGTTATACAATTTCTTGATTCATATTTGAATTGAATTATCTATTTTTTCTTTTTTACTTATTGTCTTTTGATTAAGTCTCGGTTTTTAAGTGCATGGTTATTTGTCACCTTATTATTTGTGGACAATCTGCAGTGTATCCCCTTCGGTCCTTGATACGGGATGCTACTTTGTCATCCTGGATTCCCGGAGTCTTGTAGTCCTGGTCCTTCGTCCGTCGGATTCTCGTACTCTGGATTACTGGATGTACTCAGCTGCTCCCTCATCCCTCGCCATGGCCTCAGGTTGCAACTGCTCACACGAACTGATGAGTAGTCTTGAAGTTCCTGACTGCTGCTTGCGGTCGATGTACTGTTGTTGTCGCTATGCAGAGTCTCTGACTGCCATAGTAGTCGATCAAGATAACGAAGTTCTAGTTGTTGAGTAGAGCTTCTGGCTACCAATATGATTAGAACGAGACAGAGTTGTACTTGTCAAGCAGAGCCTCCGGCTGCTACAATGGTTGATTCAGTAAGAGAATGATGTTAGCGCGTCCCCTCTATTTATACCCAGGGCGCCAAAATCATGTCTCGACAATATTCTGCAGGTTTGATATTGTCGAGAGCGTCACTTCTAACCCATGCTTTCTTGTCACACTTAATTTGCTCGTCTTCGGGAATTGCGAAGTCTTTTACACATTACCCGATATTCATCGGTCGGTAATTTATAGGTGTTCATCATGCAAAAACCGTTTTTCTTTATCTTAATTAACATAATTACTATTGATTTTTAATTTCCTATAATTACACTTTTATTCGTTTTGCACTATTTTTTATACACTTATTCATGTTATTTAAATACACATTTTGGTGTAATTTTTGTGCTATTATGCACACAAGTATTACAAATTAAATAAATGCAAATAATTGATAGGGTTCCTTAAGGATTGACGCTTTTCAGGAATGGACAGGTCGCGCGCGCGCACACACACACACACACACACACACACACACACACACACTTTATGTGTGTACACACATACAGAGAGCAGCTGGCATTATTAACCTGTTCCAACATGAAAGTTAGGCATTGCTTTTACAATTCAGATTGCAAGTTGAACTATTATTATTAACAAATTGCATTATTTATTTATTCTAATTAATTATTTAAATTACTTTGTGCAATGCACAGTACCCTATACATTTGTACTGTTGCAATATATATACTCAAACACTTTTTGTTACAGTCAGTTTCTTGATGTATATATATATATATATATATATATTGCAACAGATCAAATTTTTTTATACTAACAAGGATATAGTGAGTGTGTAAAAATCACATACAAGTCTATTATGGAGGAGATGAAAAATTATTTATTATACACAATATTGTTTTTAAAGATGTATATTATATTATAAATTGTCATGTATTATAATAGAAATAATTGTTTGTTGTGTTGTTCGATAATATAAATCGATTTTACTTGGTTTGCTGCAACGTCCTCCTTGATTCGTCGCTCCCGTCCTGGCGTCCTCTTCTTAAGCATCACTCCTTCCTGATGTCCTCTTCGTCCTGGCGTCCTCTTCTTAAGCATCACTCCTTCCTGGTGTCCTCTTCGTCCTGGCGTCCTCTTCGTCTCATCGTCCTCTTCGTCTCATCGTCACTCCTTCCTGGGGTCCTCTTCGTCCTGGCGTCCTCTTCGTCTTGTCGTCCTCTTCTATGTCAAGCGGCTCCAGCGGCGATATTTCACTGAGTCTCGTTGTTATGTTTAACTAACATTAATTAGTTTCTTCTTAAATTGTTCACTCACAATGATTTTAAATTTCACTCGTACAGTTTATTATTAATTTATACTTTATATTTTCTTAATCTCAGGATTAATCTGGGTATTACTTAATGCGGTGCGTTTAATGTACACCTTCCACGATATCTTGAAGTGTCTTTAACTTCCCTAAGCGGATATCTTAACTTACACGAAAACAGCACTGTATTATATTTTAAATTTTATCTAAATATTTTACCCACTCGGTTCTTAATGCGAAACTTCATTAAGAATTACCACGGTTTATTTTATATATGATATTTCGACGTTCGTAAGAGAACAACTCTCTTCACCGGGCACAACTTTCCCTTGCAACGTCTACAGACCGACTGTGTCCATCCTAACTCTGCAACGTATGAATCTCACTGAATTTAGTGTATTCTGATAGGCTGTGAATTTTCGACATTCTTTGGGTAAAGGAATCTGCCAAAACCCACTTTTTAGGTCAAGACGCGACATGTATTTTACTCCTTGACATTTTACAAACAAATTTTCTGTGTTGGGAGCACAATCGTAACATTTTTGTGTTATATTATTAAGATTTCGCATATCTAAGCTGATGCGTATATCGTTATTTTTTTTCTTAACGACCACCATCGGGTTTAAAAAATTACTATCTGCCCGTTCAATAATATTATTCTCTAACATTATATTTATTTCGCCTTCAACCTGTTGCTGATAATGTAATGGGATCGGATATGCTTTTCTTATAAATTTATTTTCATCGCTAACTTGTATTTTATGTTCATAAACGTTGGTACTTATGTGCTGTGTATTGAAAATTCATTCATATTTATTTAAAAGATTATTTAAATGCTTTCGTTGACCATCCGTTATCTCCTTATCAGGCGCACCACCCTTAGCTGCTATCTTATCTAAGCGATTATCAGCTGGCTTCTGCAAGTCGACAGGCCTACACCGGTCAGCCGCATTGTCATATTTACTTCCCTGACTGAGCACATAACCCAAATTAATTATATGTTTTGTATTTTTGACTGTGCATTCAAGCGTTTTATTAGTGAAATCAATTGTAGCGTGTATTTTCCTTAATGTGTCAGTGCCTACTATAACGTCGTACACTAGATTTTTGACTATAAGAACGGGTATTTCCATTTCCATCCCTTGTGAATCTATTGTGATAAGTGCTTGCTTATTAATAGTTTGTGAATCACCTGTGGCTGTTGTGACAACTGTATTGTTGACAGGTAAGATCAGTGTTTTTAAAAATTGGTGTCTATATTTGTTAATGAATTTTTCGCTGATTAGAGAAATTTGCGCACCAGTATCGAATAACACATTTCCGACACATCCATTAATTTTCGCTCTCACAACAATATCATTATCATTCTTATTTCTAACATTTTCCACATCATCATCAACCCAATCGTTATATATTAATTCATCTCTAATGTCAACAGGATATATGCCTGAAGCAATGTATACATTCTTACCACTATTATAATTTACATAAGATTTTCGACACTGCTGTTCGTTATGGTATGTTTTATTTGTAATTTTATCCTTAGTTTTATTTATATTTTTCAATTTATCGCACGGACTCACGCTGTGCAACCCTACTCGTTTTTTGGTTGCTCTTCGCTGGTACTTGCTTCGGTAATTGCCGATACATTTCTTTGATTGAACTTTTGGAAATTAGGTTTATTTTTAAATTGTTGTTGTTGTTTTTGTGGTTGTTGTGGCTGAAATTGTTTATGAGCCGGTTCACTGTTATTATTACTATTATTTTGACTGTCAACATTATCCCATTTTGTTAACAATAGGAGTAGTTCCTGCAATGACTTAATACCTTGTGTAATTACGGCGATTTGAATACCTCGTCCGAAATGATGAGCTAATTTATTAACTATCTCTGACTCTGTCAATTCTTGTTCAAGATACTTGGCACAAGATATGAGTTGGATTAAATAATTTTCTTTAGACCCTTTTAAACTGGAATACCTACCAAACTCCAGCTGTACACATATTTTTTGCTGTATTTCGCTGTTCCAGTATCTCGCCCTAAAATGTTGTACCAGATCTTGATATGCAACTATTTTATCTTGTACTACCATGAACCACTCAGCTGCAGTACCCTTTAATCTCCTGACTACATAGTTTATTTTATCCATCTCACTCAGGGTGTCGCCTATTGTGTCCATTTCTCACTGGCTGGTCCATTTCAGGAAGAGAAGCGGATTTTCGGAGTCTCTGCAGAAGAATTTCAACTGTGAATTGTTTTCTTCTAAAGTTCTATAGATGAACGTGGTCTGGTTCGCCGTTGTCGAGGTACTCTGGAGTCGGGTCAGCTCTTGTATCTCCTGATCTTGTTCAGCTATGAGCTCACTCACCGTAGATGTGTGTTGAACTGCTCTTTCCTCTATTCCAGTGATTTTAGCTTCACATTCACTGATGAGAGAATTGTTCGCTTCTAAAGTGGTCTCAATATTGCTGCGAATTATTTCTACCTTTTCGCCTATACGTTTTTCGGTTGACTCTAAAAGTTGTTTATTTTGTTTACCCTGGTCATGAACGGCTGTATAAATTTTTTTATTCTCATCACGAAGTGATTGTAGTGACTTAATTTGCTTCAACGCTTCGTCTCTACCAACCTTATTTTCTTCTGAGAGCTTTTGTATATTAGCTAGGATTGCCGCTAATGTATTCTGTAATTCTTGTGATTTGGCCATATTGATTTATTTATTTTTAAATTTATAAAATATTATAGTTTTTATTTATATTAATGGCAATATTTTTTATACTTTTTATTACTAATAACGTCCGTTTATGTTATTTATTATTATAGTCCAGTCTCTCAATCAAATGTAAACAAGCTTAATCTAACATAAATACCAATAATAATTCAATCTCCATATAGATCATTACTAATATTGTTCAACTATCTGATAAGCGAGAGTATTCAAATTTTATCTACACTCCCTGATAACACAGAACAGCACCTACAAATAGTTCAATGAATTTAGTCTCTACACAGTCAAGTAAATATTTCTTTTTTCATTTTATTAAACTAATGCAAAAATAGAGCCCAACGTTGGCCAGCGCCAAATATCCTTATGCAACAGATCAAATTTTATTATACTAATAAGGATATAGTGAGTGTGTAAAAATCACATACAAGTCTATTATGGAGGAGATGAAAATTTATTTATTATATACATATAGTTTTTAAAGATGTATATTGGTTTTTAAATTGTCATGTATTGATAATAGAATTAATTGTTTGTATTGTTCGATAATATAAATCGATTTTACTTGGTTTCTGCAACGTCCTCCTTGATCTGTCGCTCCCGTCCTGGCGTCCTCTTCTTCAGCGTCACTCCTTCCTGATGTCCTCTTCGTCCTGGCGTCCTCTTCGTCTCGTCATCCTCTTCTACAGCGTCACTCCTTCCTGGGGTCCTCTTCGTCCTGGTGTCCTCTTCGTCTTGTCGTCCTCTTCTACGTCAAGCGGCTCCAGCGGCGATATTTCACTGAGTCTCATTGTTATGTTTGACTAACATTAATTAGTTTCTTCTTAAATTGTTCACTCACAATGATTTTAAATTTCACTCGTACAGTTTATTATTAATTTATACTTTATATTTTCTTAATCTCAGGATTAATCTGGGTATTACTTAATGCGGTGCGTTTAATGTACACCTTCCATGATATCTTGAAGTGTCTTTAACTTCCCTAAGCGGATATCTTAACTTACACGAAAACAGCACTGTATTATATTTTAAATTTTATCTAAATATTTTACCCACTCGGTTCTTAACGCGAAACTTTGTTAAGAATTACCACGGTTTATTTTATATATGATATTTCGACGTTCGAAAGAGAACAACTCTCTTCACTGGGCACAACTTCCCCTTGCAACTTCTACAGACAGACTGTGTCCATCCTAGCTCTACAACGTATGAATCTCACTGAATTTAGTGTATTCTGATAGGCTAAGCCCAAGTCACATGATTGATGGAACAAACAGATATACCAATTTCATGAAAAACTTTGTATAATTTAGCAAAATCCTGCATGGAAATTATCTACAAATTTTATTACCCTATCATTGATAAGAGTTACAATTGAGTTTTTCTTTACTTAAAAAACCATATTTCTAAAATAGTTATAAACCTCAGAGTATACACAAATTGAAGCTATTACCTACATAATTCCTTGTCAAAGTTTCACGTCAATCGGTTAACTACCACTGAAGCTATAGCGATCACAGATTATCACACCCGCACAAATTCACACAAAAAATACTTGACAATATAGAACACCTTTTTATGAAGAGTTTGGTATACCCTACATGCTTATCCATTTCTGAATACAAAACTTACAACTAAAAGACAAAATATTACATAAAACAAATTTAAACAAGAAAATGCTCGTCATCCATGTGCTCTGATATAAACAACATAGCTTATCATCCTGTGTTCTGTTGCAATATATTATATATTATTATTATATTAATAATCAAATATTATAAAATACAATTTATAATATTTTGTAATTTGGTGTCTATGTGTTGTAAGAATATTTCTGCTATTATGCTAGATAATGGAGATCTCATTGCTAAACCTTCTTGCTGTTGATAAATTTTGCTATATAAATTCATTTGATCCAAATGTCATATGGATAAGATATGTAGATGATGGGCTATATGTATCAAATAACAAAAACAGAAATGCAGATAACATATTAAAACAAATCAATAACATACATTCAAAAATACAATTCACAGAAGAAAAAGAAAAACATAACCAAATTAACTATTTAGACATAACCATCACAAGAAAGAACAACCACATACAATATGCAATATACAGAAAACCAACGTCTACTAACATCATTATACCTAACCATTCTGACCACCCACCACAACATAAATTGGCAGCTTTCTATTCACTATTTAACAGAATGTACAAAATTCCCCTAAACAAACAAGAAACAGACAAAGAAAGAAATATAATATACCAAAATGCATATGAAAATGGATACAATAAAAATACTGTAAACAAAATAGAAAGTAAAATCAAATATAAAATAAAAACTGAACAATTAAGAATTAATCAAAATGAACAACACACTGATTAAGGCCACGTGTTGTTTATTATATTATTCAATTTCCTTTATTATTTCAATAACAACAATAAAAAATGGGCCACATTCACATACATAAATAATAAAATAACAGAACTATTTAAAAACACAGATATCAAAATACCATACAAAACTAATAAAAATAATTTACAAAAAGTAAGTAACCCACATAACAAAGATAATACAACAACCAATGGTATATATAAAACTGAATGCCAAGATTGCAATAAATGTTACATAGCACAAACAAAAAACAGCTGAAAAAAACATTATTTTGAATACCTAAATGCATACAACAAACCAGAAATATATAAATCTAATTTGGCCACACATGCAATTAACACTGGACATGAATTCCCAGACATAACCAATATGACACTAATAAAACATATACCACACAAAGGCACCATAATGTACATTTTGGGAAAATTTACAAACATACAAACATAAAACACAAAACAAATACAAATCAATACAAAAGACGACACAATTTTCAAATGACTCAACATAGAAAATACACAAAATACTAATATATACACCACAATAATACCAATTTAAAGCACCAGAGACCAACAGGAAACCAAAGCAACAACCAGCCAACACACAAATACCTCACCAGGCTCAAAATTAGGAAGGCTTCCCGAAACATGTTTGAAATAGGGAGAAAACATCTTGAGGTAAAGTCATTATAAAATATATATTATATACATCAAGAAACGGACTGTAGCAGAAATTGTTTGAATATATATACATATATATATATATATATATATTCATTCAATCAATTTCTGCTACAGTCCGTTTCTTGATGTATATAATATATTTAATATTTATGATATATGATATGATTTAATGTAACGGTTAAAACAATTATTAAAACACACAAGACAAGAATATACTACTTTACTTGCCCCGTTGACTACGATCTTTTTAAGCACTTACCTTAAACACAGAAAATTCCAAACAGCCCTCAAGGTCGCCAATACATTTTGAGGATGGAAATGTATAACCATTTACACTCTTCCCATTAAATAATTTAGATAATTTAATTCCCTTAACAAAAAAACTCTCTTCCAAGTTTGTCTAGGCGAGCCCTTCGGCACAGAATAGGTTAAGGTAATTCGGCATAATAATTACACTAACGCATGGTTATAGTAATATCATATTTACTTTTATTAAACATATTAGTTTTCTTGTAATTTTATTATGATTAATAAAACAAAATTTAATAGACAAAAAATATAATATAAAAACTATGTACGCAAACCAGTACTTCGATTTTTCTCTTTCTCTTATATACGCTCTCTCTTTCTACTTATTATTACTCTTTACCCCCACTTTATTTGTGCTCATTCTATTATTAATGCTTTACTATACCAACTTTAGTCCACTTTTGGCCAATTAAATTTGCTTTGTCACTGTACTTATCTGCACGTGTTCCCAGATGTTGCGCACTATGGTGGCCGACTCTTTTTTACTGAACTATTACAATACTCGTTTTAAAACTGTTCACTGTTGTTAATTTAAAACTGTTTACTGCTGTATTACATTTCCGTACACTCTTTGGTAGGCCTACTGTAACATTTTTGGCCTACCAAAAATGGCCGAGGCCATGGTTGAATTATGTCTTTACAATTTGCTGGCGAGTACAAGACTGTTCATTTTTATTTTAAAAGTTTTTTAAAACTTCATTACCATTTTTTAAATATAATTTTGGAGCAGGCCTACCATACTTGCCCGCGTAGGCCTCCTGACACTATTACAATGCAACCGTACTGTCTGATGGTGAGCTGGCGACTGCCCGATCTGAGCGTCACCACGCCCTACTTCTGTTGTCTTTGCGGCTTTGGAAACTGCTTTGAGTTGGTTAACTACTTGCGTCTCGCCCTAGATGCTGAATATTTCCGCTCTGGCTCAATCGACCGGAACCTCGTGGCGTCGTTGGGAGCACGTGGAGCTTGTGTGACTCACAGGTCACGTGATGGTAATTAGCAAAATTCTTCGCCTTATAAGGCCGTCAAATTCCCCTACTTCATTGTTGAATATTGTGTCGTAAGCCACCTGCTTTTTCTATGATTCACCAGCTACGGATTATATGCCTCCTCCTTACACACTTCCAACAAGATATGTTTCTCAGATTTTTATTATAAATTACCACATTGAGAATCACTGAAAATTATTTAAAAAAATGGTTCTGCCAATTTTGTCCCGTTACAATGAATTCCTTTATACATGAATTGCTATATGATAGTTTTATATATATATAAAACACTAAACTTTGAATATTAAACTAATATAAAATTAATTTTCCAAATTTTTAAATACATATTTCCTACACAGAATGTAACGTAAAAATTGCCTTCACTAATTGGATTTTATGCATCAATAGGAGAAAAAGAGTTCCTATAAACATAAATATGGAAATGCCTCATTTTCTGTCTATCGTTTTTGTTTTATAAGTAAGAATTTGTATCTCAAGAAGGGCTTGAAGAAATATCTAAATGATATTTGGCACACATGTTTAATGTTAACAGAAGGGTTAGGTCAGACAATCAGCATTATTAAAATTTATCATACAAGGTTTTGATCCTGTGGTCATATTCAGGTGGAAGTAAATTAAATACAAACTTAAGCCTACTCAAGATTTGTTTACTAACAAGCATGAACCAAGATAGCACCACCACAATGACATAAGTTTACACAACGAACAATGTCAAAGACAAGTTTAAATACAAAACTAAGCCCCTGGGCCTGCCATCTGTTCACATACCATTGAACTTTAGGTTTAAAGATCATATGTCTAATGTTCTTTAATAAATAAAAATTATGGTCATTTTCTGATCTGACATTTCAAAATGGCAGCCATTTTAATTGTTTGATCACTAATAGCTCTGTAAATTTAATTTTTATCAAATTATGGTTTATTAAGTGAAGTGTTACACATGTTAATGTAAACACAACACACCTCGTTAGTTTAAATCTGGTAACAACTGGATTATGGTGGAAAACAACCTATCCATAAATAATGATCACTTGATTTTTAGTGTTGGACTTTGATTACTCCAGTATAGGAAAAATTTAAAGTTGTTACTATTTTTTTTTTTTTTTTTTTTTAATTTACTCACTGACAGTAATTTATAACAAACGAAATGATAGATTTTTAAATAAAATTAACAACTTTTAACAAACTTAAATACAACTATTTGCATGACATAACTTGACTCACAACAATTAAAACTATTTGAAACTGTTATAAAACAACAGTGGTATGTTTTGACTTGCAAATCATCTGCTGTAACAGATCTTCTTTTAACTTAACATCGTCAGTTACTTCTCTTAAATCATTTATTTGTCTGTGTTTCTTTATTTATTGTTGAGAATGGCTTGTAATTTATTGAGTTTGCTGAAAAGAATGGCTAATTACAGTATTGCTGAAATATCATATATGCAGCTCTCATGTATGCACTTTCAAAATGCAACTGGAAGGAAGCACACCAACTTCATGGGGAATGCTTTCCCAACCAAAACTTACCGAGTGAGAGAATATTTGTAGCGATGAATTAACTTAAACTGCTTAACTGGTTACTAGAGAGTGGATCTTTTATTTCTTGAACTGCTGATGGAAGTATTTCATTGGATTTGGATGAAAGATTACTGAAGAGAATTGAGGAAAATCCTGAAGTGAGTACAAAAAGAAGTTTTATGGTTGAAAGGGGTGGATCAGGTGACTGTAATCAGGATTTTACAAAGCCAACAACTGACACTGTACTATCTGCAAAGAGTCCAGGCTTTTGAAAATGCTGACTGTGAACAGAGACAGGCATATTTTGTTACCTTGCTCTCATCTTTGCCTAAAATCACACATTGTTTATTACCTTTTACCTTCAAGCATAATTTCTCTGTTACCTTACAATCTAAAAGTTGATAAAAGATCTTGCAAAAATAAAAATTACCAAAATATTAATTAATCACCTGGGCTTTCTGAGTCTGTATTTGAGCTTGTGTTAAATGTTGAGCAACACCTGTTTGTGTAGATATAGAACTAGCTGGTCTAATCGCTTGATTTCCAGCTACTGCAGGTAAAATATTAGATAATGGCCGAGATATTCCAGAACTATTATTACTTGTTTTGGGCTGAATATTTTCAGTTGATGTTCTTGGTTTTGCTCCAACTACAGTAGTTGTTCCACCACTTGCTGTGATCTGTGTTAGATTTGGTAAAGTCCCCTGTGCTGTTATACTCTGAGCTGAAACAAAGCCCGATTATAGAAAATTCTCAACTATAGTTTATGTGGAAAATATTCTACACAAATATTAATTTTGTTACTTCATTAAAGATTAAAATTAAAAATTATTGGTCTGACACAACTTACGATGCTGTGTATGAATTGTTTGTGGAGGTGGACTCTGAATAAAAATAGGTGGAATGGTACCATCTTGTTGTGTAGTTCCTAGTATGAATATTGGATTCTGTGTTGTTAATAGTGTAGGAGGCTGAGGTGCCCATGCTATTCCTTGTGGTAGTGATGTTCCAAACTGCCATGGTGAGAACTGCATTGGTTGAGCTGTGTTCGTTCGTCCCGTTTGGCAATTCATGTACTGCTAAAACAAAACCTTAAATAAAACAATGTTACATAACTGAAAGTTACAACAATAACAACAAAAGCAACTCAAATTTTATAAAGAAATAAATTTTATAATATGGTTTTTGATACTTAAAAATAATATTTATATCCGTACTTTGAATTTACTAAAAACAGAAATTTATTAAATGGGCCTTCTTGCTCAGGCCAGTAACTCCATTTCCCCTGTTTTGGTAATAAATAATAAACCTCCGCTCCACAGTCCGTTAAGGACCAAGGAGTACCGCGCGGCTTTTGTGTTAGTGTGACGGTGTATGGCTAGTACTACGCGCCACCAGCCGCTAGTTGTGGTATTCACAGCCAGGAGGCGGCGCTGTTATCTCAGCGCCTACTCAGTTTGCCTCACGACGCTGAGTGCATGCCGTATGGAGCCTCCGCCGGGAATTGAACCCAGGACCACGAGCGCATCAATCGCCCGCGTTAGCCACTAGACCACCTGGAGGCTCCCTGTTTTGGTAAAATATAATTTATGTTGTTGTACCTTCTCTTTAATATACCTGGTCTCTTGCACCTTCAACCTGTTTATATCTTCTTTTTTGTTTGTCTGTATAATTATTATTCACTTTACATCTGTTAAACCAACATTCTTGCACCAGGTTTTGCTTTACTGAAAAAGATGTGATGAAAATAATTTCAAAATTTATATATGAATTTGAAAAGAATTTTAATATTGATGCATCTATTGAGATTTCAAATACTGTACACACAATGTCTTTCATATGCATTATCAAACCAACCTTCTCATTTTCAAAGATGAGTTTACTAACAGTTTTGTTTATATCAACTGTATTTTTCACAAACAGCATTATATCATCCACAAATCTCAGATTTAAAAGCAGAATCAATTTTTTTTAAATCTGGCTTAACACACTCTTCAGTACTGTTGGCAAGAGTCTGGTGACAGGCTATCATTCTATATACTATTTATTTTCACTGTTTTATTCAATATCGGTAAAAATAATTGTGTGTAATTTGATTTGAGCATTACAATGTCTACATATCACATTCCTATCCCTTGTTTTTATAATGGCTTCCATGGCTTTCAGGGCATTCTTATAGTGCCCTATGGCTATCATGTATAGACTGAATGAAAATGTTTGTCAGAATCTTCAAATATCATCTAATTTGGTTTTCCAGACTTCCTGCAACAGAGTTTATTACCCCTTGGTAACACCCAGGAGTATATTAATACCCCTTGAATTTACTGCTTGTACATAGTCTGTTGTGCTGCAGTTGCTTCTAATTTTGTTTGATCAGGCGACTGTTGACTGTCCAGTTCTTTATCAAGTCCTGTTAGTTTCTACTAAGTGATTTCCAGGTACTGTTCGGGGAATCATGGAAAGAACTATACTATGAGTAACAAGGTGAGAGAAGAAAAAAATTAAATGGATATGTAAACCAATTAGTATAGATGATGTAATATACAGAATTATTAAATGAAACAAAGATGTAAACAACACTTGATCAGAGAAGTTGGCTGATGGCCATGAAATTGCTAGATTGAAGGTCAAGAGAGAAAAAAGAGGCCACAACGATAGCCTTTGTAAAGACAAAAGGTAAGATATATATATATATATATATATATATATATATAGTTTCATGTTGTAATAATATGACGATGAAGACCATGTTAGAGATCAAGTACTTTGTCCAAGATTGAAGGGAATAGTAGAAGTGGCCGAAGGACCCTGACTCTTGATGGCAAAAGGAGATGGAAAAAAAGATCTATTACTCTACTTAAAGTTGATCTAATTCTGTAACAGTCTCAATCTAATAAATTTACACAAAAAATGTTCAATTTTAAACTTGCCTATTTTATCAAAAATTCCTACCAATATTTTTTCATGAAAATAAGACAACCTAATAAAAATGTTATGGTCCAAGTGATAGGTTTCAGATCTTGAAGACGGTTTAGAGTGCCAATGTTTATGGTGCAAACAAAACTCTGAAGATTTCCCATCTTACAGTTCACCTACCAAAAAATCCTACCTCCATGTTCACAATTACATAGCCCCTGGAAACGTGACATATAATCGTGAAATGTTGTGTGGCTAGCACAGATGGGTGAGGGGTAAGTTTTTGGTCCCTGAAAACTAGAACATACTGCAAAGAAATGGAACTCTGCAAAACAATTCCTCCGCCCTATAGGTTTGGAGTCTGAGTGCAAAGTTAACACTTCAGAAAGCTTTGCTGTTATAAATACAATTGCAGAGGAAACCAGACTGCGCACATGTGCAACAAAAAAAGATGTAAGTTTGGTTATAAGGATAGGAACTTAAAATTTTGTATACTATTGTAGGCAGGAGTAATTAACAGCATGACAGATGAATGTGTGCTGTGCATTATGGAATACAGATATAAGCAGTCCATACGGTCAGATGGAAGGATATGGACCAATCAAAAAACGTTTTTTCAGTATTACAGTAGAAATCGAAAAGGCAAGAAGAATAAGGAGTGTTTCATGCTGTCAAAAATGGTATGCTGATCAATAGTGAAATAATGGTTACAAGCAGCAACCGTGAATATGACAGTATGGAGGAATCTGAGCCACATCCTACTGGTAGTCCACTTTATAAACAAACAAATTAATGTTCTGTGTTGCATGTGTTCAGAGAAAGCATGTTTTACTTACCATTTGTTACTCCTGTGTTTATAAATTTTGTATAGGTATAAACATTGTGTTAAGAATGTTACATATTTAACACATTTTTGTTTCAATAGTTTGTAACGGTACAAACCATACCGTAAAGGGAAATGCATTGGGTATTGGTAATTTCAAATGTAAATTTCAATAAAATGACAAGCGAGAGGCCAGTTTAGGCATCATTCAGTGAATCAAAAGCTATTTTTAGACTAGCCACAAGCCGAGCCCAACATACGTCACAAAGGAATGTGTGTTATGCGTCACCAAGCCTTAAACTTCGCCCAGATTGAGAACTTTTGGTAGCGAGGGAGTACCACGTGATGAACGTTCCAGAAAACTAGAAGCGAGCAGTGCTTCGGCCCCAGATCTGTATACCGTCTCGTTTGGTACGGCCGCAAAAAGTCTGCGGACAAAATATTTTAGTGTGGGCCCACAACAAATATAAAATGCATTTTTTTTTAAACAGTAATTAATGTAATTAACAATCTGCATACCCAACAATCTTCAGAACATGTAGAATCAGTGCGAAAGAACGGTAAAAGTGAAATAAGATATATGGAATAGTTAACTTAGTGTGCATGTGCAAAAGGCTTGGCCACTCCTGGACATTCCACAGACAAGTAACCATCAAGGACGAAAACAATTTACAAAATTATTCAAATTTTATCTTTTTCATTAAAATTACTTCAAACCTAAAATAAAGGAGAATAACAAATAAAATAATGAGCTCAAACAGGAGTTATAAAGATGTGTAGAGAGTGTGGAAGTGTGTGTATGTACGTAAAAATATGAAAGAAGTGCTGGTTTGTGGTTAAGATAATAATTTCATTGCTATTTTTTATTTGTGTTAATATAAAATCTCAAAAATAGTTAATCATGGTGGATTTGGTTTCATGTGTTGTATCACATGAGTTGGTGAGAATCAGAGGAATGTTATTAAAAGAAAGTTTTAATTGTATAATTGTTACTAAAAGAATAAAAGGTAGTTTAATTTGACCATAAATTAGATTATTTACTTCAAAATAACCCAGTTCTGCTTTCTGAATACGCCCTCAAAGGACCTTGGGTTGACCTTGAGGTGAGTAACCACGCAATATTGGCAACCATGTGTATTGGAAGGCAAATGCAAATGGCGTCCGGCAAAGTGAATGTACGGACAGCTGTTTCGAGTATAAATTGAAAATAACTTTACAATGGCGCCGCGAACTGGGATGTTTGCATAAAAGTTTATTTTATGGAAACATGTGCCTGTTTTGGGGGGCAGAACGGATTATTTGAGGTAAATAAATAAAATATAAATCAGACATAAATAGCTATAAGAATAAAGGTTATGTTAACGAATTTTATAAGTATATATGTGGTGCATGTGAATAGGATATTTTATGTCTGACTGATTCGTAAGATTCAAATAATAAAAGATGGAGAATAATAACGGTGAAGTCAGCCTAACTGATTTAACCGACAGTAGTACAGAAAGTCAATCAAGTATAGTGGTGACAGAAATAAGCTTAACAGAATCTGTAACAATGGACGGCGCTACGAGTCAATTGACACCGATCCATAGTAGACGAGCTGATGACAATGATATGATGAAATATTTATGTAGTATGATATGTAGTATGAAAGAAAGGTCAGAAAAGCAATTTGATGTAATAGAAAGTAATTTTAACAAAATAAATAGTCGTTTTGATGCAAATGACACTAAAATGGAACTGAATGATAAATTAAATGAACACAATACAAAAAAATGAAAGTAATTTTAATGAGATGAACAAACGTTTCAACGAAATAGATGAAATATTTAAAAAACAAAATGAGAAGTGGGAAAGAGATGGACGTAGATTAAAGGAGAATACAGAAGGTGAATTAAAACAGGTAAGTGGTAGTAATGGTGTAAACTATAATGATGACGCAGGTAAGTGTAACGAGAATAAAAAATGTAAAGAAGTGATAGATGTCAATACAGGTGATAATTATAATGATGAATATAATAATGAGTTAAGAAGTAATAGTGGTAAAATAGTTGAAAATGGGGTATCTAAGGGTGATACTGAAAAAATTAATAGTGATGATGACAATATAGAGTTAGTAGGGGGTAGTGAGAGTACTGGTAAGTGTAGATGTGCTGGAGAGAGAATTCGAAGAGAGTTATTTTGGGGAAGTGGGGCAGAGGGTAAATTTTCCCCGGGTAAATTGTGAAATAGAGGTTTCACAGGTGTTTAGTGAGGGCAAGTGGTCCTCAATCGGAGACGGAAGGTCTCAAAATGGTCCCTTAAGTTTTTATATTGTTCCTGGTAAAGCCAGGAGGTGTTTTTATAATGTTGTAGCGCCCTCTGTGTGGAGTGAGAGAGAGAATGTGAAATGGGAGTGGGAAGGTGATTTTGTGAAAAAGAGAGAGGTAGTGTTGTTTGATATTAATAGGGATTATAAAGAATTAGCAGGGATGTTAGATATAGAGAGAGTTGATGATTTTGAGTTCTTACCTTGTGATGTAGTTAGTGCAGCAATAGACGATGATAATGTTGATGATAAAAAGCACTTACCTGGCAGGAGAATTAGTGTACTTGTAGTAGCAGATAATTACGATGGTGATATAACTTACCTGGTTTTAGCAAAAAATACTGACGGTAATAGATTTGCTTTCATGTGTTGTATCACATGAGTTGCTGAGAATCAGAGGAATGTTATTAAAAGAAAGTTTTAATTGTATTATTGTTACTAAAAGAATAAAAGGTAGTTTAATTTGAACATAAATTAGATTATTTACTTCAAAATAACCCACTTCTGCTTTCTGAATACGCCCTCAAAGGACCTTGGCTTGACTTTGAAGGTGAGTACCCACGCAATATTGGCAACCAAGTGTATTGGAAGGCAAATGCAAAAGGCATCCGGCAAAGTGAATGTGCGGACAGCTGTTTCGAGTATAAATTGTAAAATTGTAAATAATTTTACAAGTTATCATCACTTTTAACAGGGAAACAGGGTGATATGAGAGGATTTGGGGAGTGGGGGAGTTACAGACACCAATGTTTGAAAAACTCCTGCACTTAAACAACTTACAAAAAGCAGATAACTTAATAATTTAAAAAATAACTTATTCTAATAAACTCCACAAATTTAAGATAAATTATAACCTGCATATCCTGTTTGGCAGAGTGTGCTGGTAGAATGTTAGGTTGGCTACTGATTACTCCTAGCTGGCTAATTACTAGTGTCTGATTTGTAGTTGTAGGTATTGTAGCATATCCTGGGAATGATGCTATTAAATAATAATTAAAATTACAACATTAAAATCAATTACAAATGTAAAGAATCTGTAAACGTATAACAGCAACCCCCCCCCCACACACACACATCACACAGATATAAAACTATAGTAAAACCTGTTCAAAGTGGAATTGCAAGGAGCCCAGTTTTTCAAGATTGGATAATTTCACATTATACAATAAACAGACATTAGTTTATTATACTTCATTCTGCAGTTAAATTGTATGTATACTTTGTTCCTCAACTACTGTGATACTTTCATAATATAATTTCCTTATAAAAACGTTTGTTTAGCTGTGTTTTTAATTACTTCAGACAACTCTGATTGTTTTATGTAATTTAAACATTTAATTTATTATAGTACTTTACATTTTTATTATGAGAGAGAATCAAAACATAAGTTACACCCCCCCCTCTATGAAACAAACACACATTTACAAGAAAAATATTTTTATTGAACAAAAAAGTACATACATTTATCTATTTTTCAACAAAATCACCAACACTTATCATACCGTGTGACTAGTTTTTTAATTCCACTTTCATAAAAATGCCGTCCAGTTTCCTTTAACCATTTAAGGACTAGAGTCGTCCTTCACTTCATCATCATTAGCGAAACGCCAAAAAGGTGGTAGACTGAGGGACCAAAAAGGTGGTAGTCGCAGGGTGCTAGGTCAGGGCTGTAAGGCGGATGGGATCACACTTCCCACTTGAATTTTCACAGCAACTCCCGTGTGACACGAGCTAAATGAGGGGTAGCATTGTCATGAAGAAGAATGACTCCATCATTCAATCTTCCAGGTCTTCGATCTTTAATGGCTTTACACAATTTTTTTTAAGTCTCACAGTATCATTCGGCATTGATTGTTGTTCCTCAAGCATCAACTCACTGTAAACAACTCCCTTGGAATCGGAAAGACCGTCAGCATAATCTTTCAAACGTGTGGGGGTTTTCACTTTTTTTGGCTGTGGCGAATTCTTGTGTCTTCATTCATGCAATGCTCGTTTAGTCTCAGAAGTGTAATGGAGCACCCAGGTCTCATCTCCCGTGATGATTCTCTTCAAAAACTGTGGACCATCCCTGGAATAATGTTCGAGAAAGGAAAGGGCAGACATAAAATGTTGATTTTTGTGGTTGTCAGTCACCAGACATGGCACCCAGCTGATCGTGGTTATCTTACGGTAACAAAACTGATTGTGAATAATCACAAACACACCACCATAAGAGATTACTTATGTTTTCTTCACTTATTAGTTCACTTGAAATCTCTCTAATTTTAATGCACCAGTTAGTCAGAATCAATTCACTCACGCGTTCTGCATTGCCATTCGTGTGTGCAGTTGAAGGGTGCCCAAGACGCGGTTCATCACTCACATTTGTTCTTCCGTTTTCAAACATTTGCCACAATTTTGTAATCACGGGGTGTGACATTGCATTCTCACCATACACCTTGACAATTTGGAGATAAATTTTATGATTATAATTTTTTACCCACAAAAAAATCGGACTACTGAACACACTTCAATGTCAGACAAAACCTCTATACAACAAGCCACACTAACACAGTGACTAAACACACATTGAGCCTCGTACAGCGTTGCTGCTAGGGGAGTGGAAAGACAACAATATAGACAGTGTTGCCACCACAGGAAATTATATTATCCCTTTTAGTTCAGAACATGGCACTCCTGTAACTTACTTTTTGATCTTCCCTCGTATATCATTTTTATTTTCACGCGCCTATTATTTCGTGTATTTGTGTAAGTACCTAGTAGTATTTTGTACACTTCGTTTTGCAAACAATTAACTTTCCATGTGCCCTTGGAACTGTGTATGTTTTATGAACAATACCTTTCAGACTCACAGTTCCGTCTTTTATTGTTATCCTTCTCACAGGTTATACATTTTCAGGATAATTAAAAAATATATACTAAAAACAAATCACACTGTAAAAAACAAAATAATAACCTAGATAAAATATGAAGAACTTGAGTGGAATAATGTTAACTGTGTTTACAAATTATAGACGTGAGTCTTTCTGTTCTTAATTCTTTTGGGGCAGCTGATTCCCAATGAGGTAGACTGAAAGTACTACAGCAATTTGCCTCTATATGTGTGGTTACAAAACTGCAATTAAAAATGTAATATTATAGATAAATGGGTTAACTTTTCCACATTCCTACAACAAAAATGTATAATACATATACTGAAATTATTTTCTCATTTTTCTTAACATCTGAAATGAATACCTACATTAATTTAGGTCTTAATTTCAAAATTAAAATTAATTTTACATTACACTAAATTAAATTTTCAAACTTTCTTACACAAAATCTATGTTATTTTCTTAGCAAATCTATATACAATTTTTATGTTATAAATTTATTTTTTATTAATTCTTTACATATTCATAATACTATTTATAGTTTACAAACATTGGGGGTAACTGTTCTGTAAGTAGTGTTTTCATTAAATCAGTTTCGTTGTTACTAAAAAACTGTTAGATTTCTTTTTATTTATGACAAACTTTATTTGTTTTTGAACAAATATTGAAATAACTTTAGTGACATACTACAGTATACATACAAATGAACTCTCAACAATGTAAACGATGCCTATTCAATAGTGCATTAAATGAATGGCTCTTATCCAAAGATAATAAAATTTGTGTGATGTACAGTTTTCTAACAGAGGAATAAAAACCATCAATATCTGTTAACAAATGACTGAACTATAACACAATATAACAATTGGCACACAACTATAACACTTGGCAGCCAATTTAATCTGTAAGTGGTACCAAGCATTGGGACAAAACTGCTATGGAACTGTTTTGTCTGTTTCCTCCCTCAAAAATATTAAACAACAGAACTGTTTGGTTTCTATTCCTGCACACACTGCAGCTGAACAGTTATTCATTCACTCATCTGTTTTTTCAGTTCTTCAGCTTTTCATTCATTCAAGCGTGAGTGTTTTGAAGATGCTGTCATTGTTTGTGGTCTAAATATTTACTCTAGGAAAAGAAATAAAAACAAAGATTATAGGGTCCATCCGCCTCATTGTCCAATAAAGCAGAATGCTTGACTGGTGTTATGTAACATGGAGGGGACGTGTCACCCCATCCCTATCAAGCAACAGTTTTGTCCCAACGTGCAGAATTCCATAATACACAGTAGAACTCGTGTTAATAAGCAACTTTTCTGCTCTCTTGCTGTCTCCATTGTTGGAAATGGATTTGTTCTGTTCCTCAACTGTTTCTGTAGTCCACCCATTCTCATACAGATATACAAGACCTTAAAACATAAGAAACAGTTCCGCAATTGGTCTGTTCCAGTGTACAGCAAGTCTCAGTCTTTCTTCATTTCTCTCCATGAAGTGCAAGAACTTTGACAGTAGGCCATTAAAAAATAATCCTGTCTCATCAATGTTAAACATATCTTTTGTCCATAATCTAATATTTAAAATATGCAATTTCTGTTTCCATCCAAGCATACTTTGCCTAGTTCTGAACCTGTCTAAAACAATCCAAAAGATGCCTTCAACCTATTGTTACCAAACATGACAAAGAAATAGATATGTTTATAGATCATATATTCACAAGCCACTCTTGAACTATCTCGTTACTTCCTTGTAGCCTGTTTTTCACAATTCTCTTTATTTTACCACTGCCATGTAACCACTCACTCATAATTTTTTTTTGATGTTTCATACTAAGTCTTTCTGCACTTACAACTGTGCCGTGGTTATATTAAAAGGTAAACACCACGGCCAGTTTAATTGTATTTTCCGTGCATTCAGTGCATTATCGCTGCATGTTGCGATGCCCACGTACGATATCGAGAATCAGTCGGACGCTGCGACCTTGATTGGTGACGTCATTTGGTTGGAGGTGGCATCTGTTCCTGACAACGAGATTTAGACAGCAATGTTTTAGTTTTATAAGTTCGTGCAGCGGTTTCATCCTCCTCTTTTTCTCTTTCAACTTGGTGCGGCTTGGATTGTGATGGTGTACCGTGATATACTACTATGAGTAGATAAATCGATAAAGAGCTTCATGTTTCCCCGCTTTAGTCGGGAGGAAAGGGGTCGACGAGATGGGCACTCAACATCTTCGCCCATCCGCAGAGCCTGCGTAAGAAGCCCCAACGCCGTCACGCCATCTGACAGCATTCTTCACACCCAACTGAAAACGCAGGAATATTCTTAATGCAATCTGAAAGATCAGGTGGGAACTTTCCTTTTATTTTATAAACTTCACACACAAAATACTCCGCACGTTATCGGGTAACACACACACAGAAACTTAGTTCTAGAAATTAGACTCATGCTTCAGAGTTAACATTACTGAACATGTTTTGTGAAGACATGCTAAAGTGTGGACAGTGATGACTGTGATATGAATAACTTATAAGTATTCGTGTATTGATTTTGCATAATGTCAAGGGTTACCATTGTATAATATAAATATTTAATTATATTTTCTGCAAAAAAGAAAACCAATTTTAAAATTCATTACTAACAAAATACAGACCTTAAGAAAATGTAATACCCGGAGTATACTTGCATCTACCTGTCATAGGACTTGTGATCCTGCCCGTTCCATTTTTTCTGTTCTTTATATTCTAAATTTAAACTCCTGTTGATTTAGTTATTTATTATTTTGTTCTGCTTGACTATTCAATTTATAATAGTACAATAAAATTCTTATATTTAATTAACATAAAAAAAATTAAACGACATATTTGAATATTTAATTAACAAAGTTCAACCTTGGTTTAATGGGATCAATGGTTTCAATATTAATGCGATTAATTCTAGTGCTGGGGAACAGGTAGATGAGGTGTAATGGGACAATTTTGAAGGAGGTATGTTTTTTTTTTATTTCATTTAATATCAACTATTGGGAAATAATCGGTTTGGACACCCTTTGCGGCCACCGAGACCACTAACACTTATTTGGACACCCTGTATACAATCCTGTACCGGTCCGTGCTTAGCGCACAACGATAACACCGTGGAATGTCAGCCTGTGCGCACATGCGTGTATCCTCCGTTGGGGAGAAGTAACAAAAACTTGGTGAATAACGCTCAACTACAATGGAATGTGGCAGTGCGTGTGGGCCCGTGTGCCGCTATCTGTACTCTTGACACCAAAGTCGATCACCGGAACCAGCCATGTGAGATGCCGCAGCCAATCACAGCACGAGCTGGCGGAAATGTTTTTTGACCAACGCACTTGTAGCGTCGTCAGTCGACGAAATCACCCATTCCCGGCCGGGACAAGGTTCGCAGTTCGCGACCCTTAAATTTTGCATTTTAACATATTCTGAAGTGTAACAGTAAAGTTGAAGATAAACAGTTAAATCCGACAGTGTAAACGAAGTTAGCAGAGTGTACAGCAAAAGTGAAAAATGTGACAAATAAACAGGACATTCGTATACATGCGCGACGCCACACGCGGTCAGCCGAAGGACTCTGGTTAAGTAGTCGACTCAAATCTAATTTCAATTATTTTTCAAATTCATAAAAAAAGGGGGGTTATAACTAAATTATAGGGAATTTTATAGTATGAGAGAGAGAGAGAGAGAGAGAGAGAGAGAGAGCAATATGGGTCGCTTTCATAATTTAGATACCATGGTTAGAATGTTAAGTGTTTAGTCATAAGTATCGCAACTATTTTCATTTCATGTATAACAAGTATCAATGCTTTCAAGCAAAGTTTTTCGAATGAACCGCTAGTAAATTAAAATTAAACTGATATTCCAATAATTATTAACGATGTAATGTAAAAGAAATTGATGAAGAGGGAGTTAAAGTTTAATAATTAATATTAAAAAATTAAAAGTTAATAAAAAGTGTCAATTAAACACATTAATGTGTGTTTGTCATTGCATTGCCTGTTTTTCTCTGCCTAAGTACATCAGACGACACCCTGATAATTCGCTAAGAAGGTAAGTGATACCAATTAAAATTTTTTATTAAACAAGTAGAGTTTCAGTTGTTTACCCAGATTTCTAGATTTAAATATTTATTTTAAAGCTCGTAACGCTTTAATTGGCGCCTGAACAGTTGACATTGTAAATTAATTTTTAATGTAATATAAAATAAATTAATTTACAACCTGATCGAAAAAATGGCAGAGAAAAGCGAGAGTGTAAATTTATGTGAAGGTAGTGTGGAAGGGTCAATTTTAAATGTTACGCAAGACGATTTAATATCGACAAATATTAACGAGAGTGTAGACAATACAACACACGAATTAACGATTGAGACGGTAGACGCAAAAGTAAGCGATAATGTAAATATATTTAATCAGTTAGCGTTAATAATGGAGATGATGTCAGGAATGAAAACTGAGATCAAATCAGAAGTGAATACTATAAATATTAAACTGACTGATTTAAATAACGAGTTCATAAGTGTGAGGAGCGAATTGAGAGCGAGTGAAATAAGTATGAACAGCCGTTTGGAAAGTATGAATGAGACTATTATTGGAGTGAGAGATGAACTGACTAGTGATATCAATAAGATACAAACTGAAATGAAAAATGATATCAAAATAATTAACGAGAAATAAAAAGAGAAAATGTTAGAAACAAATAAAAAATTTGACACATTGACAAGTAAATTTAATGATAAAATTAAGAAGCAAAATGACAAAATTGACTGTAATGTTCAGTGTATAATTAATGAATGTGAACAAATCAAACGAGCTAGTGAAATACAAGAAAATATAAATGATGAATTCAGAAGTACTTTTGAACAAGTTGATGCCATTAAAATTAATGTGACTAGTTTAAAGAATAAACAAGCAGAACATGAGCGTGAAATAGTTAAAGTCAGAGAAGACTTGAATGTAACCATTAACCAGAAATTAAGTAATGTGAGTGAGAGAGTGAATGTGGAAGTAGAATTAGGATATTTTAGTAATGAAAGTAGGGGAGTGAACCCCATACAATTTTTGAACTCTATAAAAAGTTTTAATAAATATAACCAAGAAAGTTGGGAGATTAAGTTAGTAAGAATTTTAAAGTACTTTAAAGGGGATGCTAAAATATGGGCGGATGCTCATAACGATAACTGGGTAGATTTTAATGAGTTTGAGCAGGCATTTAGAAATAAGTACTGGTCAGAAGAGAAACAAGAGGGGTTACGTATTACCATAATGGGGTGGGGAAATTTTAATATTAAACACATGAGTATTACATCGTATGTAACGAGACTATATAGTCAGGTTAAATATTTAGAACCACCAATGCCTCTTTCATCTTTTATAAGATACATTAGTAAACATTTACCTAAGGACATACGGTCCACAATCAGAACCCGGGAGTTTGCTAATATCGCAGAATTAGAAAAAATACTAGAAGCTTACCAGAGTATGAAAGAGGAAGAAGATAATAAATACCAGTTTAGAGTCAACGAATCAAGTCAAATAAATACTGAAACAAGACAACTAGACCATTTTATTAGTAATGTGAGTAGATCAGGGGAGGGGGCGTGGTTATGTCCAAACCCTAATTGTGGAGCCAGTAATTATAATGGGTCGCGGAGTCAATGTTACCGGTGTAAGGGTCCGAGGAGTAGTGCCCAAGGGAGAGTAGAGAATTATAATAGGGGTGGCGATCAATTCAGAGGGAATCATAGAGGGAGAGGTTTTACTAGTAACCGAGGAGTATCAGGCAATTTTAATCATAGAGGTAGAGGGGGATATGATAGTAACCCAAACGAATCTCGGGGCGGGGAAGTACCGGCTAATAATCAAAACAGTAGGGGGGTTTACAGTGAACCACCACCTCCACGTCCGTTAAACTAATAAGGGCGGTTGAAAAAGAAAGCCCCCAGCCGTCTAGTAGTCACATGACAATAGGGTCACTAATTACTAATATACACAATGATTTATCTGACGAAGAAGAAGCGGGTGAGAGTAATAATGCTTTCGGGATGGCAGAATTTGAAGCCGAAGTATTTAATTCTAAATATATTTTTCTAGTAGATTCAGGGAGTGAACTGACTGCTATAGACGATAGAATGTTTGAAAAAATCAAAAATCAGACTACAGAAACAATTCCACAATTACCAGTACTGGGAATTAGTGTTATAGGAGTAACGGGTGTTCGCAGTAAAAAAGTAACTAAACAAATAATGCTACAATTAAAAGTAAATGAGAATACAATAAATGTACCTTTCTTAGTTATTCCAGGACTAAATATGGGAGCTATAATAGGTAATGATTTTTTGAATAATTTCAAAGTAGAATTAAACTATTACACACAGACTATGAAATTAAATAATAATAATAATATAGTTGAGATACCATTCCTACAAAAGGAAACTGTAGGAATGAAAGCTTTAAAAATAATTAGTAAGGGAATGTTGATTTCTGACAATGATATAAACGAGTGTAGACCCTTAATGATAAATTATTGTAACTTGAGAGTAAATAATAATGAGTTATGTGAAAATGAAAATAATTGGGAGGAGAAAATGAATAAAATCCTATATCAAGAGGGGGAGTTTAGCTATCAAGACAGGGAGAAAATAGTACTAATAATAAACAAAAATAAATCAGTTTTTTCAGATGAACCCGGTTTAGTAAAGAATTTTAAAGGTAAATTAGTCGTTAAAGAAAAAACACCCTTTGCACCTAAAATCTATCCGGTACCATACTCCAAGAGGGGTTTAGTACAGGAGGAAATAAATAAAATGTTGAGGGAAGGTATAATAGAAAAATCTACATCACCATATTCCAACCCTTTAGTAGTGGTGACAAAGAAAGATTTATCGATAAGATTATGTTTAGACGCAAGACAAGTAAACAGAATAATTGTTCCAGACAGAGAATCACCGGAACCAGTAAGCGAAATTCTGCAACGTTTTAGTGGGACCAAATACATCACCACCTTAGACTTGACTGCAGGCTACTGGCAGATAGAGCTGGAAGAGGAGTCGCGGCAGTACGTGGCATTTCTATACAACGGTAGGAATTACCAATTTCGCCGACTACCATTTGGACTAAATGTAAGTGTTTCAATTTTTATCAAATGCCTGGACTATGTGTTAGGGAGAGAGATTTTAGAATTCACAACCGTTTATGTAGACGATATAGTAATTACATCACCAGACATTGATACACACTGTGAAAGGTTAGATAGGGTACTAAGTAGACTGCATGAGTATGGCATAACAGTTAAATTTAAGAAGTCAGAATTTTTGAAAGAACAAGTTAATTTTTTAGGACATATAATTTCAGCAAGTGGTATCAGTACAGACCCTAAGAAGGTAGAAATAATACAAAATTTTCCGATACCAAAAAATGTGAAACAGTTGCAAAGTTTTTTAGGCTTGTGCAATTATTATAGGCAATTTGTAGACAAATATTCATATTTAACAGTACAATTGGGACATTTATTAAATAAAGACAATCGATGGCAATGGAATTTAAAAGAGCAAAATATATTCGAGCTGATAAAAAATAAATTCTTAAACACAGTTATATTAGCTCATCCTAATTTTTCAGAGCAATTTTATATACACACAGACGCGTCAGACATTGCTTTAGGAGTAGAGTTGTTTCAGTTAGATGGGAGTGATAACCACAAAGTAGTAGCTTTGCAAGTAGATCTCTATTAACTAGTGAAAAGAACTACACTACGACGGAGAAGGAGGCGTTATCAATAGTTTTCGCCTGTAGGAAGTTTAGAACGTACTTGTTAGGAAATAAGGTAATCATAAGGTCCGACCATCAAGCTTTAACGTTTTTAAAAAACTGTAAATTAACACATGGTAGGTTAGTGCGGTGGATGTTAATATTACAAGAATATGACTTAACAATTGAGTATTGTAAGGGTAAAGAAAATATAGTAGCTGATGTCCTATCCAGAACAGATTTTGATAATAATACCGAAGTAGACATAGCAAATACATATAAAATATTTATAGTAAAAGAAGCGGGGGAAGTAGATATGAAAAAATTAATAAGTAACTTAGCAACAGTACAAGAAAGAGACACCGAACTTAATAAAATAATATTAGCTTTGAGTCAAATACCCAACGTACCTCATAAATGGGAGAAACATTTTAGCTTGTTTAATAAACACTTATTTCATCGGGCAAATGAACAGGGAGATGATTGGAAGTTATGTATCCCTAAAGTTATAATACCTGAAGTAGTGAGAGACTGCCATCTAAGGTATGGCCATATAGGCCCCAAGAAATGTAGTGATATATTAAAGGAGTCATGTAAATTTAATAATATGGAAAGAACGGTGCGTAAAATATTACAAACATGTGAAATTTGTCAGAAAGCTAAAGTAAACAATCGTAAACAGGAGGGTTTAATGCAACATGTAATGCCCGACAGTCCTTTAGCATTAGTTGCCGTTGATTTATATGGCCCCTTACCCAAAGGTAGAGGAGGGGTAAATTATTTATTTGTTGTACTAGATGTTTTTACCAAATTTGTAAAATTGTACCCGATTAAAAAGGCAACCTCATCAGTGTTGGCTAGGAAAATAGTGAATGAATACCTTGTTGAAGTAGGTAAGCCGAAAATAGTATTATCAGATCATGGTTCGCAGTTCACCAGCAACACCTGGCGGGAGACTTTAGGTTGGGAAAATATCCTAGTTAAACATACATCAGTGTATCATCCACAGTCAAATCCAAGTGAACGTGTTATGCGGGAGTTAGGGAGAATGTTTAGGACCTTTTGCCATAAAAAACATTCTTTGTGGGCCACTTTTGTGTGCAAAATTGAGGGGTATATTAACAATAGTTTACATGAATCCACTAGTTACAGCCCATGTGAGTTGATGTTTCAGAGAAGACCGTCACGCATATTAGAAGAGCTAGTAAAGTTTCCAACCCGGACGGAAATACCACATGATAGGAAATTGGTAATCGCTAGGGAGCGCCTGCTGAGTAAGGCCGAACAGCGGAAACGGAGGCATGACCGGAATTTAACGCCCATACAATACGAGGTAGGACAATTAGTATTAATAAAAAATCACGATCAATCATCAGCGTTGGACAAAGAAATAAAAAAATTCTTCCTATTGTATGACGGTCCATATGAGGTTAGCCAAGTGAAAATGGAGAATGCGTATGTTTTAGTAGATTTGCAAACTCGAGAAATAAAGGGAACCTATAATGTGACCCAGTTAAAAAAGTATTATCTAGCTGAGTGATGATGGATGTATTTGTGAATATTAATATTTTCATACCTAAACAGACATTTTTATATTCTATTATTATAAATTGTTATTATTGTTTATACACACATTATGTATTTTATGTAAATGGACATTAAGATAGTTAAGAAAGAAATGTATTAGTCAAAACACCACCAAGACTAGAAATGTCATGTAATATAAATTATCAATTTTAATTTAAAAGGAAATATTATACTTGTGATTCCCCAACTTTTCGGGCGGTCACGGCCTCACCGAACCTTGACCGTGAAATTGGTTTAGCTTTAACAGCTATGGTTGGGGCTCATTGCGTCACGTTCTGCCATAACTGGCCATAGCTGTTATCGTTGTAAAGGTGTACTTTGAAATTGATGGGGGGTGAAATTAAGGGGAATCACCAGACTATGGAACAGCGGCTGCCACTCTGCCCGCGTAGGGGTAGCAGAGACAGGTGGTAGAACCGTTTTAAGGGTGTATCATTTTATAACAAGAACATGATGATGTTCACTATTTTAAAACTTAATAGCGGAAGCAGAGACACGGAGAGGTAAACCCTGCTCCAAAATATACAGTCTCTGTGGAAGCGAAAAGGCGCCACAGTCTTACACAATTTGCAATAGAGTGTGTGGCTGGGAGGTGGCTCAAAGGAGCCACGAATGTAAATTTTATATGTAAAAATGTTTTACTAATTCAAATTTGATCCTATAAAAACTGCTTGTGCTCTGTTAAATAACTAGCTGCTCAGACAAGTCAATACAAGTTGTTCGTGCTATAATTTTAAGTGTATTATTTTATTGTTGTACGTTAGATATAAGAATTGATAAAAATATATTTCATGCAATTTGCTCAATTTTGAAATGTGTTTACAATTAGCTAGGGATGTCAGCTGATCAGCTGTAGAATATCACTTAGGAATGATTTGCAATTTGTTCAAGCCAGTATAAATAACTAAATCACCAAAAGTAATGGAGATGAGATTATCAAGGAAAAGAGGTTCATAGTAAAAAGGTAAAATTTTGATTGAAACCGAGGAAAATTTTAATAGAACTTGAAAATGTAAAATTATAAAGTGTCTATTTGAATAATTTAAATGTCAATCCAATTGTTAATTATAATAATATTTTGTTAATTTTAAATGTTGTATTTTGTTATGTTTTTGCGTTGCAAGACTGAATTTTACAGTAGTTTAATGTATTCACAGATGTAACTTGTACATAACGTGTGTAGGTCAAAGATCTGGACTTGACCCAGTTTTGGTCAGCTGATGGGTCGTGTTCTATACTAAACCAGTTTTGGCAAGGAAGCGATGCCAATTTTGTTTATTCATTTAAATAAGTTCAAATAAATTTCCTATTGAGAAAAAATGTTATAAAATGTAAATTTTTGAATTTAAATTTTTTTGTTTTGAAAGAAAAAAAAAATTTTTTTTTATGTTAATTTAACTGAAACTTAAAATTTGATAGGTAGGAATTAACAAGTACATGTGTGCGCCCAGTATTGCTGAAGGCGACCCAGTTTGCATATAAGGGGGAACAGATCGGTTGAGGATCTGGCATGATATAAGCCAGGGAGTGAGGATTTTGGGGGGTAGCATGTTAGAAGGTGAGGTGCGCTGTGGTACTTGTCGGTTCGATTTCTCGGTGTTGGGATCTCTTACGGAGAAGTCCAGTGATCTCGTTCAGATGAGTCCATAGTCGCCGAGCCAGGGGGGTAGCTTACCCATGATGTGTTAAGAAATTAAAGGGGGGTTGTTGGCTCCATATCCTCACCAGTCCTCTTAGGGGTTTTGGCAATGAGATATCTTCTGTTTCGGCAGAAGATCTCTCATTGGGGGGGTATTGTAATGGGACAATTTTGAAGGAGGTATGTTTTTTTTTATTTCATTTAATATCAACTATTGGGAAATAATCGGTTTGGACACCCTTTGCGGCCACCGAGACCACTAACACTTATTTGGACACCCTGTATACAATCCTGTACCGGTCCGTGCTTAGCGCACAACGATAACACCGTGGAATGTCAGCCTGTGCGCACATGCGTGTATCCTCCGTTGGGGAGAAGTAACAAAAACTTGGTGAATAACGCTCAACTACAATGGAATGTGGCAGTGCGTGTGCGCCCGTGTGCCGC
The DNA here is from genome assembly GCA_034769895.1 of Magicicada septendecula. Classification (NCBI taxonomy): domain Eukaryota; kingdom Metazoa; phylum Arthropoda; class Insecta; order Hemiptera; family Cicadidae; genus Magicicada; species Magicicada septendecula. Next base: position 1,422,618,929 of record CM068367.1, on the reverse strand, counting down.
TATCTGTACTCTCGACACCAAAGTCGATCACCGGAACCAGCCATGTGAGATGCCGCAGCCAATCACAGCACGAGCTGGCGGAAATGTTTTTTGACCAACGCACTTGTAGCGTCGTCAGTCGACGAAATCACCCATTCCCGGCCGGGACAAGGTTCGCAGTTCGCGACCCTTAAATTTTGCATTTTAACATATTCTGAAGTGTAACAGTAAAGTTGAAGATAAACAGTTAAATCCGACAGTGTAAACGAAGTTAGCAGAGTGTACAGCAAAAGTGAAAAATGTGACAAATAAACAGGACATTCGTATACATGCGCGACGCCACACGCGGTCAGCCGAAGGACTCTGGTTAAGTAGTCGACTCAAATCTAATTTCAATTATTTTTCAAATTCATAAAAAAAGGGGGGTTATAACTAAATTATAGGGAATTTTATAGTATGAGAGAGAGAGAGAGAGAGAGAGAGAGAGAGAGAGCAATATGGGTCGCTTTCATAATTTAGATACCATGGTTAGAATGTTAAGTGTTTAGTCATAAGTATCGCAACTATTTTCATTTCATGTATAACAAGTATCAATGCTTTCAAGCAAAGTTTTTCGAATGAACCGCTAGTAAATTAAAATTAAACTGATATTCCAATAATTATTAACGATGTAATGTAAAAGAAATTGATGAAGAGGGAGTTAAAGTTTAATAATTAATATTAAAAAATTCAAAGTTAATAAAAAGTGTCAATTAAACACATTAATGTGTGTTTGTCATTGCATTGCCTGTTTTTCTCTGCCTAAGTACATCAGACGACACCCTGATAATTCGCTAAGAAGGTAAGTGATACCAATTAAAATTTTTTATTAAACAAGTAGAGTTTCAGTTGTTTACCCAGATTTCTAGATTTAAATATTTATTTTAAAGCTCGTAACGCTTTAGAGGGTACTGCAACACACTTAAGTAATTAGTTTTTTTTAATTCAATTATTATCTTATTATCTACTGATCATGGATTGTCATCTTTAGGTACTTATCATTATCTTATGTTAATGAATTGTTCATGCATTACTAATCCAATAAAAACAAATCTTTTGAAAAGGAAATAAAAAAAACAAGTTTATAATAAATATAATAAGTTTAGTAGGTTGGTATGTCATTATTTAATTGTTGGAGATCTTTTGAAATATTCTTGTTGTAATTCAACCACCATGGTGCTTTAAAGAGATATTTGAATTGATGTTAAGAACTAAGGAAGAATCAAACCAAAGATGTGATTGTAAGAGAAATTGTTTCAGATTCAAGAAGCATAAATAAAATCTTGTTATTGTTGATCAAGTGTTTTCTTGCAGGACCTGTCACTATGGGCTCAGCACATTTTATTTCCATCTAGGCCACGCGCCTAGTCTTAAATATTTAGTGACGCCTTCCCAGGAAAAAAAAAAATTAAAATTAAATTTTTTTTGGAGATTAGAAAAGGGGTGTTTGTAGCGGGTCGAATTTTGGGTGTTTTTATTTTTACCGTATGGGGCAAGTATATTTTTATTCAGTTCATTTTCGGGCGGGTTTGGAAAACATTGCGAAGTAATTGTATTGTGCAACGTATGTGTCAGTATAGCAGTCAGTGTAACAGAACAATGAAACAACGCAATAAGACGCAGTTGTTGTTGAGGAATGCGGCGGAGCATTTGCACCTCCACAAAATTCTAAGAACTTTGTACCTGTGTGTGTGGCAGCGCACATACGCAACTGCTCAATCACGCTCCAAGTGACGCTCTGACAAAAAACCAAGATGGCCAGAGAGTGAAATTTTCATCGTTCATTTGGTTTCACTACGGAAGTGTCGTTTAGACCACGCCCACTTAAATGACATCAGCAGAGCCAAGCCCAATATTAAGCTCTGGTCATCCACATATGTCAGCTCCATTCCCTATATAAAATGGTTACACGACAGCAAAGGAACAAGGAGCGACGACGAAAACATCGTGGCACTGAAGAACAACTTCCATGCAGGAACAGGTAGATGTACCTGTTACGTTCACAACCACACAGTCGACATTAGCCAGAGACGCGACACAGTCAACTAGAAGTCGACTCTCTTGATAGACGCTAACATTTTGGTTTAGGCCCCGGTCGGTGGTGTTCTAAATACGTCTAACTCAATCATATCGTTAATACCGACCGGGACCCGAAGAATTAACGACTTTGTGAATTGTTGCATTGCAGTGATGGTCTGGTAACATTAATAACAATGAATGGAATCGTAACAAAGCACGTGTTCGGTCGGTAGTGCGTATCCCCTTAAAACTAAAACGAAATGCGCAATGATTAACTATGGTGTTATTTGAATATAATCTTTTATGGGGGTTTTTGTGTGTATATTGTGTGAATGCGTGTGCGAGCAAAAGCTGGGCTACCTTATAAATATAAGAAGTATATTATCAATGTAAGATGTATTTAACCTTATCAATACCTGTTTTGTTCTTGTGTGTCGTGGAGTAAGGAGGAGCTGTTTCAGTAAGTAAAGTGTTTCTTTCATAACAAAATGTGTTAGTCTAAGTTATTTCGTCATTGCCATTTCCTCATTTCTGTGTTAAAAATTCGTCTAACGTTCCGGAATCTTTCTGAGTTATTAATTGGGTGGGTCAGATTGCTAAATTGTCCGTTTTATTTAGGGTGGAGTGTAAAGGTTTTCGATATTTTATCCTATAAAAAATAATCGTGGCGACCTTGGTCTTCTGGTAAAATTTCAATAACAGGTAAGTGTTGTAATTGCGTGCAGGTAAGTCCTGGTAGTGATTTTATTTATTTTATATATTTAGGCCTCTTTTTTATTGTTACAAATGTCGACGCGCTGCCAGGATTTTCGTTTAATTATAATTTTATACGAGATAGGCCTATTTTAATACACAGAAAATAGGATGTGGTAATGACGAATGTATAAAAATTGTATTGCACATATTCACAGTAGTGATTAGGAGTTTTGAGTATAGAAAAATAGTAGTTTTATATATGAGTGTTATACAAACGAACTTTAAAAAATGTCTATAATACAAAGTAACGATAGTGATTTTGCGTGGGAGGAATGGGAGAATGAATTTCGAGGTGTTGTGGGGGAGATGACAAACGAGGAATGGGGTAATTTAGACGATAGGTTAACCCGAATGGAAGAACAAGAAGAAGGAATATTCGCAGAAATTAATAAACATAGTGAGATGACCAATGATACAGGTAAGATAGTTGAAGAGATAGTGGTAGAGAATAAGACAGAGAATAGGCCTAGTGATAATGATGAGAGCGTGAGGGTGGTAAATAAAGGTAGAGAGATAGACCAAGTTAACAAAAATAAAGTCGATCAGGTGACAGACAATGAGGTAAGTAACAATGAAATGAGTGAATCTGATTATAAGACACAGATGATGAATATGATGATTATGATGTGTAACAAGTTTAATGAACATTTGGATAAACAAAACGCAATGTTAGATGACATGATTAGTAATACCAAGGAATTCAACAAGGAATTGAAAAAACGAGACGAGAAGTGGGAGGAAGATAGATGTCAATTAAAAGTTGAGTTAACACAGGTAAGTGGTAATAATGTCTCTGATAATAGCGAAGAAATAATTAACAAGGTAAGTTACAGTTGTAAAACTGAATTAATAAATAATAGTGATAAAATAGTTGAAAACGAGCTATTTAAGAATGATGTGGTGAAAACAAATAGTGATGATGAAGTTTGTGGTGAAGTAGAATTTAATAACAAAATGTTAGCGAGTGTTGATGAAATTGAGAGAGAGTGTGATGAAAGGTTAGGGTGTCAAAGGGCAAATTTTCCCCGTGATATAAGTGGAGTAAGGACTCCGCTAGTAGTGAATTTTGAGGACAGAGTTTCCTCCGTTAATTATGTGGAAGACAAGGTGTCTTCAAGCAGTCCCCTAAATTTTTGTAAACCTGGAAAAGCCAGGAAATGGTATAGTAAGTTTGTTGTGCCCTTTGCATGGAGTGAAGTAGGTCAGTGGTGTGGTGACAGGTATTGTGATGAAAGTGATTATGAGAGAGAGAAAGAGTTAGAGTGGTTCAAGGTAAATAGAGGTTATGTAGAGCTGATAGAGAAGATGGATATAAAGAGAGTTATGATAAATAATGTAGACATACCTTGTGTAGTTGTAGACAATGATTATATTGATGATAAATGTGTACCTGTACGAAGAATTAGTGTACTTGTAGTGGAGGAATATGATGAGAAAATAAATCACCTGGGTGTAACAACAAATATTCACGGAGGCTGGATAAAAACAAATAATAGTGACAAGTCTTATGAAATAATAAAAGGGAAAATGAATGACATAGAGGTAATGGTTTATGATAAAAATAATTATAATAAATTGGATGTAAATAAAAACCATTTAGTCTATAAATATGTAAGATACCTTTTTGACGATGGAGGGTAGACTGTAAAACAATAAAAGACAATTAAACATTATGTTTTATGGTTGTTCGACATGGCAGATTTGGACAGAAGTGTGGAAAAAATGGAATAATAATTAACAAGAGTTGTAAATAAAATCTAGTGAATTTATATGTGTGTATGTAAGATGATTGTTGTGAAATACTTGAATATTGAAATACTTGCAATTTAAATAAATAAACCAAATTAATTTTGAAAACAAGTAATCAGAGAATTATATTTGTTTGGATGATAATGAATTCTATATTGTTAATAATTAATTTAATTAAAACAATTTGATATGTTTTAAATATTTTAATTGATTATGTAAATGTTGTATAATTAAATTTTGTGTAAATTCAGTTTGTTTTACGAGATGGAAATTTGGTAATGAATGATTAATTATTTAATTTAAATTAATAAATTTTGTGAAATGTTTCAGAGATGGTGGGGATTGTGTTTTGTGGGCATATCCTGTTAAAAGGAATTGTAAGTAGAAAAATTTTATAATCATGTATAATAAAAAATGTTTACAGGTGTGCTCGAGGTGTTAATGCAATAGTGAAATTTTAATGCAATCATTGTGTTGAATAAATATGATAATTAAAAATTTTAATAATAAATGAAAAATGATATATAATGACTATTGAATAATAAATTTTGAAAAGTTTAAGAAAGTTAAACGGTAAAAGGTTATGAATGGGTTAGACGATTATTGATGTAAATATTATATGATAATGGATACAAGAATATGTAATTTTATTATGTGTATTTTTTTTCTAAGCCAAGAACTAGACGCCTGGCAGGCTAATATAAATAAGCATCAGAATCAGAGAAATGGGAAACAATGAGGTGAGAAGGGAGAATAAATAAAAATAAATATGTATGTTCCATGTAAACTGTTCAATTTTGAGATGTGTTTTATTATGTTAAGATATCAGCTGATCAGCCATAACGTCACTGGTATATTGGTTTGTAAATGTTACAAGTAATTAATGTTTAACGTATTACAGATATTTTGAAGTAAAGATAAAAAGAATATGAGAAATAAAATAACAATAATTTATGCCAATTAATAAAAGATAATTCATGGGTGATAAATATTTATGGGACATGTAGACCTGTCCAAGTTGAATTAAAAGTTGAATGTGAAATGATGGAGATGAATATAATGTAATGTTGTTTTTGAGTTGATGTGATATAACAGAATTTTGTGAAATATAGATGTTGACACAGTGGTAATGGAGACTTTATGTAGATTATGAATGATATATTGTTGTTTTTATAGTTAATGAGGTTATTTTGTGTATTTGTAGTAATGTAATGAGATTGAGATTTTTTGGGGATGGCAATTTTGTATTAGAGGGTAGTGTAATGTAGGAGTCCGCAACAAGGGTTGGGACGGGATAGGGACCGATTGGCGCCGGAAAGGGTTACCTAGGGGGAGTCCAGGGACCAACATAAGGGAATGAGTTTTGGGAAGGAAACACGTATCCTATGTACAAAGGGTTAGAGAGTATTTTTTCATATATGTAGAGAAGGTGGCGTTTTGTGTTAAATGGTAAGTTGGGGTTTAGAATGTCCTGATTAGTAGATATTTTGATAGAGATGGGTGTCATGATAATTGAGTTGATTAATATTAGAGTCAGGGGGAGAAAGTTTATATATGTATAGAAATCTCATACAGAAAAACGAGAATAAATAATTTACATCACCCACAGTATATTAAGGTAAGATTGTTGAAAAGACGGAGAGGAATTTATAATAAAGAATGTACAATTGTTTTTTCAACCAGTGACAGAATTTTGATAGAAGTGAAAATAATGTAAAGTCAAGAATTGTTTGTTTTAAATAATGTAAATGTCAATCTGTTTATTATTTATATTAATATTTGTTCATTTTAAATATTTTATGTTATTATGTTTTGTATTTCAAGTTAGGATATTACAGATGTTTAAAGTGTTTTCAGAAATCATACATAACATATGTAGGTCAAGGGTTTTGGACTTGACCTAGTTATGATCAGCTGATGAGTTCATACACCTACTAAGCTTGTGTATAGTAGGAAGCCGATTGTGATTTGTTTGTTTAATTAATTCAAACCAATATTTGAATAATTTTAATAAATGTCATTTAATAAATAAATTTAATAAATATTTAATGAATAATTTTTTTGAATTGTAAAATTTTGAAAATTTTAAATTTTTTTGAAAAAAAAAAAAAAAAAATTTTTTTTTAATGTTTCGCCTGCCAGCGAGTGAATATTTTGAGTAATGATCATTTTATTGTGTATGTATTAATGATGTTTCTTTTATTGTATTGCTTTATATTGGCAGGCTATAAATTGTTCTCATGCTAGAGTAAGGATGTATTTGTATTAATAGGAATGTTTAGGTTAAGTCATTGAAACAAAAATTAGAAACAAGAGGAAGAGAATTTTTTGATAAACGATTATTTTTTGAATTTTGAATTTTTTAAATTTTTGATAAATTTTAAAAGAAAGTTTTATTCTTATGTGTTATGGTAATATGTAATGTTAGAGTGTGTGAGCCCAGTATTTGCCAAAGGCAGCCCAGCTTGCAAAAAGGGGATCCATATCGGCGGAGGAGCTGGAATGATTTTAGCCAGGGATTGAGGATTTTTGGGGGTAGTATGTTGAAGGGCGAGGTGGGCTATGGTGCGAGTCTGATCGATTTCTCGGTGTTGGGATCTCTTACGGAGAAGTCCAGTGATCTCGTTCAGATGAGTCCATGGTCGCTGAGCCAGGGGGGTCGTGTACCCATGCAGATTAAGAACCAGGGGGTTGTTGGCACCAGTTCCTCACCGATCCTCTTCGGGGTTATCGATGAGATTTCTTCTGTCGTGGACAGCAGAATTCTCATCGAGGGGGTATTGTAGCGGGTCGAATTTTGGGTGTTTTTATTTTTACCGTATGGGGCAAGTATATTTTTATTCAGTTCATTTTCGGGCGGGTTTGGAAAACATTGCGAAGTAATTGTATTGTGCAACGTATGTGTCAGTATAGCAGTCAGTGTAACAGAACAATGAAACAACGCAATAAGACGCAGTTGTTGTTGAGGAATGCGGCGGAGCATTTGCACCTCCACAAAATTCTAAGAACTTTGTACCTGTGTGTGTGGCAGCGCACATACGCAACTGCTCAATCACGCTCCAAGTGACGCTCTGACAAAAAACCAAGATGGCCAGAGAGTGAAATTTTCATCGTTCATTTGGTTTCACTACGGAAGTGTCGTTTAGACCACGCCCACTTAAATGACATCAGCAGAGCCAAGCCCAATATTAAGCTCTGGTCATCCACATATGTCAGCTCCATTCCCTATATAAAATGGTTACACGACAGCAAAGGAACAAGGAGCGACGACGAAAACATCGTGGCATTGAAGAACAACTTCCATGCAGGAACAGGTAGATGTACCTGTTACGTTCACAACCACACAGTCGACATTAGCCAGAGACGCGACACAGTCAACTAGAAGTCGACTCTCTTGATAGACGCTAACAGTTTGGTTTAGGCCCCGGTCGGTGGTGTTCTAAATACGTCTAACTCAATCATATCGTTAATACCGACCGGGACCCGAAGAATTAACGACTTTGTGAATTGTTGCATTGCAGTGATGGTCTGGTAACATTAATAACAATGAATGGAATCGTAACAAAGCACGTGTTCGGTCGGTAGTGCGTATCCCCTTAAAACTAAAACGAAATGCGCAATGATTAACTATGGTGTTATTTGAATATAATCTTTTATGGGGGTTTTTGTGTGTACATTGTGTGAATGCGTGTGCGAGCAAAAGCTGGGCTACCTTATAAATATAAGAAGTATATTATCAATGTAAGATGTATTTAACCTTATCAATACCTGTTTTGTTCTTGTGTGTCGTGGAGTAAGGAGGAGCTGTTTCAGTAAGTAAAGTGTTTCTTTCATAACAAAATGTGTTAGTCTAAGTTATTTCGTCATTGCCATTTCCTCATTTCTGTGTTAAAAATTCGTCTAACGTTCCGGAATCTTTCTGAGTTATTAATTGGGTGGGTCAGATTGCTAAATTGTCCGTTTTATTTAGGGTGGAGTGTAAAGGTTTTCGATATTTTATCCTATAAAAAATAATCGTGGCGACCTTGGTCTTCTGGTAAAATTTCAATAACAGGTAAGTGTTGTAATTGCGTGCAGGTAAGTCCTGGTAGTGATTTTATTTATTTTATATATTTAGGCCTCTTTTTTATTGTTACATGTTAAAACAAATAAAAATTCTGGAACTAAGGGGGCGTTTCACAACTTGGCATAATTTCACACATCGAGCGCTTGATTCACTCATAATCATTTATTTGATGTTTTTACTCATAATCTTTTATTTGATGTTTCATACTGTCTTTTTGCATTTACAACTTGGCATAATTTCACACATCAAGCACTTGATTCACTCATAATCTTTTATTTCATGTTTCATACTAAGTCTTTCTGCACTTACAACTTGGCATAATTTCACACATAGAGTGTTTGTTTCCTCATTAACTTCAATAACTTTTGTCTTGTCACTAAGCAATAATGATACATAACATTTAGCCATGATCCTCAATTTAACACAGCATTCTTCAAACTGTGATCTGCGGCATGGGACCTATAGTAAAACTGTCAGATACAGAATGTTACTATAACTGTGGGAAAATTTACTTTTCTTATATTGAATGTTACATTTTCATGGTACAATTGAAAGTCAGCTTAATTATTCAATAAGTCAACAAGACATTCAATAAGAAAACATATAAATGTCCACATATAACGTATAAATGTAAACAAAAAAGAAATGTCCAAATTGGATATTGACGTTGTGAGCTATCAGTGTCAGCAGTGACTTCTGCTGTTACCTTAATAATGTTTATAGATGTATTACAGAAGGTTGTAATGGGTTGCTTACAGGATGTAGCATATGGGTAGGTTTGTTCACTTCTTTATGCAAGTCATTTCAGTATAAAATACACAAAATATAAAAAATTTATGATCTAAATTTCCATATTATACACATGGTTTAATGAAATAATAGCAAATAGTGCAGGTTTCACTTTAAGCAAGTTTTACTGTATTAGCACAAACAATATTAACAGACAACTCTTACATCTAACAGAATACCAATAATACACAACGCTTTTTCATCACTCCCGTTAACCATTCATTCTATTAGTTCACTTTATACAGTGACTGAAAACAGATACTTAATATGTGAATATGTTACGCATTCGAAATGAAAATTACTTTTGTATTTCAAGCAAGACAGATTATTCACTACCCATTAAATCATAAATATTGGGTTCAAACAGGAATTGAACATTTTGCTAAATTTTACAGCTGACATAAATATTATGTTAAATTTCTTGCACATTATAGCAAGTCAAAAACACTGGGATGTGCCACGCAGTGTCAAAAACAAGAAAAGGTATAATAAAAAATTGAAAATGCTGTGGTGCCACTGCTGAATGTAATTGTGTGTATTAACAATAATGTGTTTTAGCAAGATTGTGTATGAACAGTCATCCCCCTCTACAGTAGCATAATAAATGTATTCAGGATGTTGCAGGAGGAATACATGCTATTTCAGGAGGCGATTCTAGTGCTAAAAATGATAAAAAGTGTTGTATACACATAGGTCTGGAAATAGTTTGTTTTCAAGTTATGGCAAGATAAAAATGTAGATACATTATAAGAAGAAATATACCTTATTAGAAGGAATATACTGAATTTATAAAGAAAGATTTTAAATTATGAATTAAAACAAAACTGTCTTATTAAAAATCAATTTAATAATTTCAAACCTGCATCAAAAAATATACAAAACTTGTATGTAAAAAGGAAGTTGTCAACTTTAGGAAGTCATACACATGATGTCGTTAACTTATAAGTTAAACTGTAACATTTATTAAAGGTGTAAATGCAGAAGAAAAGGACTGAACCGTAAATTCAAAGAAAGAAAATTACGCAAATAAAATTTTACAAAATACACAAGATTTACTGAAGAAACTATCACTTGTCAAGTATACAGTATATCTATAAGAGAGTTCAAAAAGACCCCTGAAATTGATCCCTCTAACTACGTAAAACCAAAAAAGAAATAAAAACAGTCTAATATGTAGTTTTCAAGGTTTTATAAACTTAAAAGTAAGTCGTGCATTTAATAAATTGATATAGTGCTTTAATGCTGTAACATTTGTTGGCTATAAATTTAGCAGCAGTGGAATGTTAATTGATAATCCTAAATTGAAGCTATAAATTTTCCAACATGTAAAACTACAAGAACTACCAAACTTTTTAAGAATAGTAATACAAATATCTTCCTATATTCTGACACAGATAGGAAAGGCTGTATCATGCATAACAAACATGCATGTGGGTAAGTTTTTTCACTCGAAATAGTTTGTTTTCAAGTTATGACCAGATAAATATGTTTAAATTTAGATACCTTATTAGAAGAAATTTATAAAATAGAATTTTAATTATAAAATAAATAAACAAAACTGTCATTAAAAATCAATTCGATAATTTCAAACCTTCATAAAAAAAAATATAGAAAACATTTATGTGGAAAGGAAGCTGTCGTCAACTTTAGAAAGTTATATAGATGATGTGGTTTAATAAGTTAGATGTTAAAATGTAAACACATTTACATTACATTACCACACATCCTCATATAGACACACAAGACTTTAAAACAAGAAACAGATCCACAACTGATTTGTTCTAGTGCACAGGAGGTCTCAGTCTTCCTATACAAGGGTTATTTGTCATTTTACATCACTCCATTTGCATGCATGCGCACATGGTTGTTTCCATTTTATATAAATTTTTCAAGTAGTGGTGTAGCTGATATTCACAGCCACATTAATACATGCAAGCCACTCCATAAAGCCAATGTCTCAACTGAACATGAAAATACATAAGATGTACTTTTTTTAGTAATGCCGTCATATGGGCAGGTACAAGGAAATGTCAGTTACAAAAATTGCAATAAAGGTACAATTCCATTTTACAGAGCAACCTCCAAATAAACAATGCCAACTAACCTCATAATCATCAGTAACCATCCCCTCTCCTGGCTATGCTACTATATTACCTTGCACCCATGTCATGTTTAAACACACACATATTTTATCGTAAAACATATGTTTAACTTTTTTAATCTATAAGAATATTAACATTTTTTGTAACACCTACACACAAAATGTGAATTTACACATACTTGGCTGTCCTTGTGTAATGACTTGTTTTCCTTGTGCTGTTTGTAACATATGTGGAGCTAGCTGATTAGGTTGAAATGTTTTCCCTGCAGTAATAACTTGAATTGAACCAGGATTCATTCCTACTGGATGCAATGCAATATTACCAGGCATCAACAGTTGCCCCTGTGTATTATATAGTTGCTGCAAGTAAGTAGGATTCTGCAAAGGCTGCTGAATGACTTGAACCTATTAACCAATTGCAAATTTGAATAAGTCATTTAGCAAAACATTAGAAAAAATTGAGTTGCTGTGAAGCTACTTTCCTTCACATAAAATTAACTAACATACATTGTTAACATACATTGTATATTTGTCGGGCGCCATCTTGCCAACTGCAAGAAAACCATTTATGAGGGTTCTTTTCAGCGGACTAGGAGAGCAGAATGTGGTTGCTGAAATAATTAATTTAATTCATATTGGCAATGAACCTAAGGTTTATTTATTCTTTAATACACACAACAACAAAAAATAAAACTTCTTTTCCTACACTTACATACTATTGCCAACTTAACTATGAACTCGTGAAATGAATGTCATTAAAATTATTTTTCTTACATAAAATTTGGTCTTATTTATTAATTATATTTCTTTGATTATATTTCACCAATAATTACATTTAATGATTATATATCTTCACAAACCAGCCTTCTTTGTTTAAATTTATCTATTCTCACATACTCACGCACACACACACACACACATAATTTATACCCCGTGAGATCTCATATTAGATTTTATTTTATTTCCTTCTATTAAAAAATTGAAATGTTTAAAATTTTTGTCTAAAGTGATGTTTTCTCATGTTTACTTATCTGTTCATTTGTGTCCGGGCGATGTTACACGCACCACGTAACTAGCGGATCTATTGAGTTTATTATATTGATTTCACATTTTGATCACTGTAACAATCGTGCATTGTTTAATTAGACATTGTTCACGTTTGTTGGTGTGTTGCGGGCCCGCACTTACTGCCGAAACTTCTTATAGAGACCACTCGCGAGTGGTGATGGCGTTATACTGGGCTGAGAAATAGGCGCTATTTTGTGAAGCGACTGTTGTGGTGTGATCAAGTCCTATTGTTTTTTAGTTTGTATCCTTCCGCCAGCTGCATGTCACCGTTATGTAACGGAATTACTCATCAAGGATAGGCTCTGACGTAACGCTCGCCTGATGCTGGTTATATAATTTGTTTACTGTTGTTTTCGTCATTTGTTGACCTTGGTACCGTTGCAGTTATTAAAATCTGCGTCTGTTGAATCTGTTTTTACAAAATATCATCGAATAACCTTCACAGTCAATGCTGCCACTGCTGTTTTCGTTTCAAAATAACAAATTTACCTCTCGGTTATAAAATTTTTCCCTATCACTCAACAAGTTAATTATTATTTATTTATGAAAAAAAAAATACAAAATATGTTATTTATTATCAATAAAATATAAACTTCTTTACATTGTCTCAGGTAGGCCCCAAAAATGCCCCGCTACAATACCCCCTCAATGAGATATTTTATGCCGGAGCATAAAAAATCTCATTGACACATTCATACTTGCTAAAGGGATCAGCCAGGGTATGTCGCCACAACCCCCTGTATGGTTTACAAAAAAGAATAATCAACTCACCCTTGGTCTGGTGACTGTGACCGCATCTGCATGACAATACTGGACTTCTCTCTCGAGATCCCAACACCGTAGAGTCAGACAGATACTCAACGCCCCTGCTCTGACGCGTAGGCCAGCTCAGGTCCGTCGCCACAGCATCACCAAACACTGAAACAACAAATCCAAATATTAAATAGTGGCCTTATACAACACCATATCCCCAACTGATCTATTCCCCCCTAGCGGTGCTGGTTTGCGCTAAGAAGCACTGGTTTTGTTTTTACTCTCTTATTACTAACATGTATATATCAGAATACCTAACATAACTTAACATAAGAAAACACAGTACATTAATAATTCATTTTAAAATAAACAACTTACAATTAAAATGTTACACACTTTACATCATTAAATTAGCATATACAATCAAAAAATTACTTTTAAACTTGATTTACTCTTATTAATTCGTTTCTCAAAATTACAAAAATTATTTTTTTTTTTTTTTTTTTATTTCAATTCTGGCCATCATTATTCCGTTTCATTACTTTGGGTGATTCTACGTTATTCATTATAATTTACTTTATCCACTTGGCATTTACTCATAATCTTACCCCTTTTATTACTCTAATGCTCCCTTACAAAATCTCTAACTAGTATGACACCCCTCTATCAAAATTTTACTAACCCTTCTCTACCTCTAACTACTTACTATTTTAACTCCAATCGCCACCTTCTACTCTTATAAAAAAAAAAATACTCTCTAACCCTTTGTACATAGGATACGTGTTTCCTTCCCAAAACTCATTCCCTTATGTTGGTCCCTGGACTCACCCTAGGTAACCCTTTCCGGCGCCAATCGGTCCCTATCCCGTCCCAACCCTTATGTTGCGGACTCCCCAAATACACTACCACTACTACAAAATTACCATCCCCAAAAAATCTCAATCTCATAACCTCACTACAATTACAACAAATTAACATCAACAAATAAACAATATATCGCTCCAAACTCTACATAAAATCTCCATAACTACTGTGTCTCCACTTATTTCTCAAAATTCTATAACATACATTAACTCAAAACAACATTGCATTATTTTCATTTCCACTATTACTTTAACTTTTACTTCGATTTGGACAAATCTATGTCCCACAAAATTCAACTTGAATTGACTCAAACATTTTATTCAAACAATTACTATCACCCACTTCTATCTTTTACAACCTATTGAAAATTTTACTTATTACAACTATTTTTCATTTTATTTTAAAATCTGTAAACACATTGAAAACATATTATTATATTTTTATAATACTTATTCCTAACATACTAAATGCAATCAACACAATAAGACATAATAACACAGTATTTAGTGCATCTATTTTTTAAATTCAAACAAAATTATTGAGTAGCAAATCATCATTATTAATTAAAATATATCAAATTTTTAATACGTTATCCCCTTGGATAACCTCCCAGCCACACACACTATTTCAGAATTATGGAAGACTGTGGCGCCTTTTCGCTTCCACAGAGACTGTATATTTTGGAGCAGGTTTTTACCTCTCCGTGTCTCTGCTTCCGCTGTTAAGTTTAAAATTGTTGAACATCAACATGTTCTCGTTAATAATTATACACCCTTAAACGGATCTACCACCTGGCTCTGCTGTTCCTTCTCGAACAGAGTGGCAGCCGCTGTTCCATAGTTTGGTGATTCCCCTTTTATTACCCCCCATCAATTTCAAAATACACCTTTACAACGATAACAGCTATGGCCAGTTATGGTCAGCGCGTAATCGTAATGTGCCCCAACCATAGCTGTTAAAGCTAAACCAATTCCACGGTCAGGGTTCGGTGAGGCCGTGACCGCCCGAAAAGTTGGGGAATCACAAGTAAAATTAAATTTACGAATTTATATTTAAATGACAATATTAATTTAGATGGGGTTTTAACCCACTTTGTATGGAAGCTTAACCATTATTAACATAAAATAATTAATACAAAATCTACAACCTTCCCCCATAGCAGTTCCACACTACACTGTTATGTCACTTCATTGAGCACCAAACTACCCCCCAAAATTATCCCCACATCTTGTATTGATAACAAGTTCTCATATTACTACACATTTCTTCAAAATGTTCCTATACCCACTAATACTAAAATCCAACAATTATATTTGGTCACCTAATGCTAAAAATTTAGAAGAGAAAAAAACATTTTTATCTTAAATTTAGAATTATACACATCCAAAATTATTTTGGATTTTTTTTTTTTTTTTTTTTTTTTTTTTTTTTTTTTTTTTTTTTTTTTTTTTACATAGGAGGCTGACTCTATTGTCATAATATAATTTGCTGACGCCACACATCGCCCGAAATGCCGGGTCTTGCTGCAAAACGCATCGGAACCAGGTAGATATACTACGTGAATTCACGTCCCCCCTCTAAACCACACTACTCCCCACCTCCTACCATTTCTTCTACCCCGCCTTCTACCGTGCTCCAATGCGTCTTGCCCCAAAACTCGTCGTTTCGGGCCAAACAGAAAATATTGTCAAAGGCTCCATTTTAAATGCAGCCTCCATTATTTACAAACACTCTAAGGCAGTGCAGGCACGTGACAGGCACACCAAAACCGCTGCACCGGGAGTGTATAAGAAAATAATTTATGTCACGTACCTGTGGGGTCCCCCTCCCCGTTCAAATGTGCAGTTAGATTTTTCTACTTTATACCAATTTTGGTGGAGCCGGACCATCGTTGTTTTCACCGCCCGAAGGAAGATCCGCCAACCATGGCCCGCCTCCGAGTTCCGAATTCCACGGCCAGGACTGGTAAGATCGTGACCGCCCGAAAATGGGGGAGGATCCCTTCTGAAAACATACAATAATATCTGAAAAACTTATTTATAAACATAACAATTAAAGTGACCTATATAATTTTAAATTCGTCGCATTTTGAGTACCTACTATTTCCTGCGTCGCTGGGTTCCTCAGCACATACGCATTCTGCATTTTTATGTCTATGACTTCATAAGGTCCTTCATATAACAAGAAAAACTTTTTTATTTCCCTATCTTGAGCACTGGACAAATCATGTCTTTTTACTAACACTAACTGACCTACCTCATATTTGGTCCATTTACCCTTAGCATCATGTTTCTGTTTTCGTCGCTCTCCTCTAGTAAGTAAATTCTCGTTCGCCAATCTAATCTTCATATTCCTGTCCAAAATTTGCCCTTCAGGTGGGTATGTGAAAAGTTGTTCTAATATCCTGGGCGGCCTTGTTCCCCTGATTAACTCATGCGGCGTAAATCCCGTGGACTCATGGGTGGTACAATTCAGCCACTCCTCTACTTTTTTCACGTAGGATGGCCATTCTGTGTGTTTGGCGTGACAGTACGCCCGGAATATCCTACCAATCTCTCTCATCACCCGTTCTGCTTGGTTCGACTGAGGATGGTACACTGCCGTATGCTTGGGTATGATGCCTTCCCATCCAAGCGTCTGCCGCCACTTGCCGCTTATAAACTGTGGACCATGGTCAGATAATATAATTTTCGGCTTTCCCACATTAAGCATATAATCTTTTACTATTCTCTCACTAAGTACCTTACTAGTTGCTCTCTTAATACTATATAACTTTACAAATTTTGAAAAAGTGTCTAAAACTACAAATACATATACCACACCCCCTCTACCTCTGGGTAACGGTCCATATAAATCCACCGCAACTAGATCAAAAGGCTTATCTACTTTTATATAATTCATCTCTCCTTCCACTCTATAATTCACCACTTTCGATTTTTGACATAAATCACACACTCTCAACACTTTCCTCACTCTCCTCTCCATATTCTTAAATATACATGACTCTTTCAAAACATTTGCACACTTTCTCGCACCAAAATGACCATACCTTATATGACAATCCCAAACAATTTTATCTATTAACACATCAGGTATAATTAACCTCCAATCACGCTCCCCACCATCTACTTTTTTAAACAAAATGCCTTGATATATTTGAAATCGCTCATTATATTCAGATCCCGCTACATCTGTTTCTAAACTAACAATTATTTTACCCAGTTTGCTATCAGATCTTTGTAAGTTTTTAATGTCTCTTAATTCCTCACCGAAAATCCTATCTTCTCTAGTTAACATAAAAATTTCTATTTCTTTAAGGTCCCTACCAGTCTTATTATCTATAACATCTATTCTAGAAAGTGTATCTGGTACTTTATTATCTGACCCCTTTATGTACTCCCATGAAAAATTATATTCCTGTAAGGCTAATACCCACCTGGTTAATCGGCTGTGTGTTAGCTTACATGAATTCAGAAATGACAGTGCCTTGTGGTCCGTCCGGATGATCGTAGTATTCCCTAGTATGTACGTGCGGAATTTACCCACGGCGAACACAATGCTCAGAAGTTCCTTTTCTGTTGTCGTGTAATTCTTTTCTGCCGATAACAGCGATCTACTGGCGAAGGCGATCGTTAGGTGTTCCTTGTCGCAGCTCTCTTGGTATAACTCAGCACCTAGCGCTACATTGCTGGCGTCGGTCTGCAAATAAAAGATCTTATTAAAATCGGGATGATTCATCATTATCATGTGACTGAACCTTCTCTTAATTTCATTAAAGGCAGCTCGTTCCGCGTCGCCCCACCTCCACTGTTTATTCTTCTGCAGGACAGAACTCAGTTTGGATGTTGTGTGTGCGTAGTTCTCCTGAAATTTCCTGTAAAAATTGCATAAGCCTAAAAAACTCTGTAGTTGCTTAATGTTTTTAGGTTCAGGGAATCGCATTATTGCTTCGACTTTGTCAGGGTTGGCTAATATCCCCTCTTGTGTAATAATAAATCCTAAAAAGTGTATCTCTGTCTGCAGAAACTTAGACTTGTCCCAATTCACTGTTAAACCCCCTACTTGTAGCTTATCTAATACATATTCTATGTGTTCTAAATGTTCAGTGAATGTTCTAGAGGCTATCAAAATATCATCGACATACACAGTTAAAAAATCTAAGTCCTTAGGTTGTAAAATATTATCTAAACATTTGATAAAACTGGCAACACTGGTGTTTAATCCAAAAGGTAAGCGTTTAAACTGGTAATTCTTACCGTTAAAAAGAAAAGCTGTATATTTCCTACTCTCTGTTGCTAATGGTACCTGCCAGTATCCAGCGGTCAGGTCTAAAGACGTCATGTATTTGACTCCGCTAAACTTTTGTAAAATCTCATTTATGGGTTCCGGAGATTCTCTGTCCGGTATAATAATTTGATTTATTTTTCTAGCATCTAAACATAACCTTACCTTGCCATCCTTCTTTATCACTACCACCAAAGGGTTTGAATAAGGTGATACTGAGCGTTCAATTATGCCTCCTTGCATCATCCGGTCTAATTCCTCCTGTACAGCCCTCCTCTTCGAAAACGGCACCGGGTAGCTTCTCTGCATGTATGGTGCGTGGTCCCGAACTTTCAACTCACAGATGTAGTCCTTCGCTTTCCCTGGTGATTCATCAAACACCCCTCTGTACTGCTCCACAACTGCCCACAGCTCCTCTCGCTGAGTACTTCCTACAACGGTATTTTCATTGAAAAATTTATCGGCTCTATTTGCCCACACACTCTCATTACGCTCATGCATCTCTCTCTCCTCATTTTCTACACCATCACTCTCTAGACATATATTTATTTTAGTTTCTATTTCCCTATCACTTATCTGTTTATGTAACATTTTTATTCCAGTGACTTTAGCTTCATTTACTACTTTCTTAAACTCTATTCTGACTGGTTTATTCCCCTTCTCAAATTGTACTATTTGTTTATTAAAATCTATTACTGCTCCGTTTCTTTCCAAAAAATCATTTCCCAATATTACATCTAGACTTAACCCTTTAACTACTAGGAAAGTGTTTTCCAATTCTACTTCGTTTATTAAAATATTTAATTGTACTTGTCTGGTTATTCTTTTACTTCTCACCCCAGTTACCCCCACTACTGTAACCCCTGCAACTGGTAATGACGGTATATTCTTGTTTAACTCTTTTAATTCACCCATGACATTTTCAGAAATCACTGATATCTCGCTACCGGTATCAATTAAAGTTTTATAATTCTTACCTTCAATGTTAATCGTCACCTCAGTCAATCCTGTTCTGCGTTCCACCACCTTGTTCTCCTCTTCTTCTAACAACTCTTTTGCCATATCCATCTTGATGACGTTGTTTGTGTATTCGTTAATTACTTGGACCCGGTCCTCCGTTGACAATGGCTGGGTCCGCTTCCCCATTGTCTTCCTCAGTTTTCCGTGGATGGACCTGCTACAGCTTGATGATTTCCTCCTCTACCTCTATTATGATTTCCTCCTCCTCGAGGCGCTCCTCTATAAAATTCTCCTCCTCTCGACTGTTGATTTGGTGGTGGGTTTGTCCTCTCGTTTCTGGCGCATTCCCTGGTTCGATGACATCTAAAACAATTCGTTCTATTAGCATAGTTATCAATTTCACAGGCTCTACACCTCCAACTCTCGCCCCTATTATCGAAACTTCCTCCCCGCGCTCCTCTATGAAAATTCTGTGTACCCCTGTTATGATGGAAAAAATTATTATTATTATTATTATTATGGTGTGGTACTACTGGTGTGTTTGGACGTCGTCCCATGTCGCGTTCCCCTATATTTTGTAATACATCTAACATGTTTTCTAACTCACTTATATTGGTAATCTCTCTAGTCATTAAAGTTATTTGCACCTCTCTGGGCAGGTGTTTGCTAATATGTCGTACAAATGATCGGAATGGCAACGGCGGTTCTAAATACTTTGCTTCGTTATAAATGGTCATCACATATATGGTTAGGTGGTTATTAATCCTACCAAAATTCCCATTACCCATTATTTTACTTCTTAGTATTTCTTGGTCTTCTTCTGACCAATATTTGTTGCGGAAAGCTATCTCAAAATCTTCATAACTTTCCCATTCGGTATGGTGTACTTCCGACCATATCTCGGCACTACCTTTGAAACATTTGATAATCTTCAACAACTTAACCTCCCAGCTACTATTATTAAACCGATTAAATTCCCTAACCCTATTTAAAAATTGCATTGGGTGTACTCTACGATTGTCACAATTGAAAGTTTCTAATTCTACCTCATTATTTGTGTCTCGTGTCATAAATACTCGTTCAATAACATTGTTTACATTTTGATTTTTCACTAAACTTAATTCATCTCGCATATTACTAATATTTTGTTCAAGTGAATACAATTTTTTATCATTACTATATTCAGACTGTACATTATTTTTTGCTATTATTTCAATAGATTCATTTACTGCTTGTATCTCCGTCTTATAATTACTTTCAATTTCATATATTTTTGAGTCTATCTTATTTTGGTGTTCATCAATATTCTGACTAAATTTTTCAACTGTCATTACTACACTACTCAATTTACAATCAGTTTCAGTATTACGTTTAATAATTTTAGATTCTATGTCATTGTTATACTCATTCATTGAATTTATTAATATTTCGTTATTTTCATTGATTTGCTTCTCAACTCTATCTATCTGACTATCTATTTCACTAAATTTAACATCTGTCTTTTGTATTGAATCATCTAACTTGGTTTCTACTTGACTGATTTTATTAGTACATTCTACTTTGGTATTTTCACAATGCTTATTAATTTCTTGTATCTCACTTTTCAACTCTTTATTCTGATGTTTTAACTCCTCAAGACTATTTTTTTGAATATCGAACTTTTCATTGATACTACTTTTGAACTCTTGCATATCGTTTTTCTGTTCATTAAATTGAATATCGAACTTTTCATTGATACTACTTTTGAACTCTTGCATATCGTTTTTCTGTTCATTAAAAAGCAATTTCATCATCTTAATCATATCATTATCTTCAGCCGTTTTATTCGCGACTGGTGTTGAGTGAACACCTTCATGCATGATTTGAGATTCAGTTATGCTTATCTGGCTTTCATCTACACTGTCAGTGACGCTGACAGTTTCCTGATTGTCTGCCATTTTTCTTAAAAAAAAATTTTTTATATATATATTTCTTAGCAAAATATTATTTTGTCATACATAGTTATTATTGAGAAAAGAAAAAAAAATGTTCTGCTCACTCATACTACAAAACATGACATAACCCTATTCTATACGTCTATTTTACGTATGCAGAAAAAAAAATTTATTTTACCTTAAACAACCATTCTGCTTTCCCAGTGGGCCTATATTTATATAATATTATTATATAAATCGTCCCTAAGTTCGGAAGCCAAATGTGAAGCTACTTTCCTTCACATAAAATTAACTAACATACATTGTTAACATACATTGTATATTTGTCGGGCGCCATCTTGCCAACTGCAAGAAAACCATTTATGAGGGTTCTTTTCAGCGGACTAGGAGAGCAGAATGTGGTTGCTGAAATAATTAATTTAATTCATATTGGCAATGAACCTAAGGTTTATTTATTCTTTAATACACACAACAACAAAAAATAAAACTTCTTTTCCTACACTTACATACTATTGCCAACTTAACTATGAACTCGTGAAATGAATGTCATTAAAATTATTTTTCTTACATAAAATTTGGTCTTATTTATTAATTATATTTCTTTGATTATATTTCACCAATAATTACATTTAATGATTATATATCTTCACAAACCAGCCTTCTTTGTTTAAATTTATCTATTCTCACATACTCACGCACACACACACACACACATAATTTATACCCCGTGAGATCTCATATTAGATTTTATTTTATTTCCTTCTATTAAAAAATTGAAATGTTTAAAATTTTTGTCTAAAGTGATGTTTTCTCATGTTTACTTATCTGTTCATTTGTGTCCGGGCGATGTTACACGCACCACGTAACTAGCGGATCTATTGAGTTTATTATATTGATTTCACATTTTGATCACTGTAACAATCGTGCATTGTTTAATTAGACATTGTTCACGTTTGTTGGTGTGTTGCGGGCCCGCACTTACTGCCGAAACTTCTTATAGAGACCACTCGCGAGTGGTGATGGCGTTATACTGGGCTGAGAAATAGGCGCTATTTTGTGAAGCGACTGTTGTGGTGTGATCAAGTCCTATTGTTTTTTAGTTTGTATCCTTCCGCCAGCTGCATGTCACCGTTATGTAACGGAATTACTCATCAAGGATAGGCTCTGACGTAACGCTCGCCTGATGCTGGTTATATAATTTGTTTACTGTTGTTTTCGTCATTTGTTGACCTTGGTACCGTTGCAGTTATTAAAATCTGCGTCTGTTGAATCTGTTTTTACAAAATATCATCGAATAACCTTCACAGTCAATGCTGCCACTGCTGTTTTCGTTTCAAAATAACAAATTTACCTCTCGGTTATAAAATTTTTCCCTATCACTCAACAAGTTAATTATTATTTATTTATGAAAAAAAAAATACAAAATATGTTATTTATTATCAATAAAATATAAACTTCTTTACATTGTCTCAGGTAGGCCCCAAAAATGCCCCGCTACATTGCAATTGAAATGCTAATATTAAAAATATTTTTAAGATACTGTATCACAATTTGAACAGCAAAATGTAAATGAGAATAATTTAGTTAGGCTGATTATGAAGTAACGTACAATACTGAAGCGGACTGAGAAACAATACTAAAAAGTGTGTGTGTCCGGGAGGGGGGGGTTCTCATGTATTGTGTATGTTGGTACATATTCTGCATCAAATGTTGCTTAAATTGTTGACTATTTTTATTTTTGATTATTAATGCAAATACTGATTTATTTTGTTCATATACGAGGTGTGTTCACAGAAACACCGACCTTTCACAATACCGTGGCGGTATACCAAAGAGCATGCTCTGACAAGTGGCGGTGACTAACGGCAACTTTTGGAAACATCATCCAATATTCTGCTTCTTTCTACCACTGTTGTGATTCTTGCTACAGCAACTGAAATTAATATGTGTTCTAACCTCTTGGCAAATTTTTTCCATAGTGAAAATGAAAGAGCCTGAAGAACGTGTTTGCATAAAAATTTGCTTCAAACTTGGTAGAACTTTTACAGAAATGTTCGAAATGCTTCAGCAAGCATATGGGGATGATTGTATGAGCTGAATGCAGTGCTATGACTGGTTTACTCATTTCAAAGTGGGAAAACCATTGACCGATGAAAATCCAAGACCTGGTCACCCTTTAACACGAATAAATGATGATAAAATTGATGAAGTTTGTACTATCGTACATGAAGATCGTTGTTTAACTGTACATGAGATTGCCGAGGAATTGTATGTCAGTGTGGGTTCATGCCATGAAATTTTAACAGGACATCTGAACATGCATCGCATCTCACAAAATTTGTGCCGTGTTTGTTGTCCAATAATCAGAAAGAGAATTGCATTAACATCAATCAGGAACTGCTTGACTGTGGCAGTGTCGATAAAAACTTCATCAAAAACATTATAACAGGGGACAAGACGTGGGTTTATGGATATTATGTCAAAACGAAGGCACAGACTTAACAGTGGGTGAGAAAAGGATCACCTCAACCAAAAAAGACCCGGCTGAGTCAGTCAAACACAAAAGTATTGTTGGTGGTTTTTTTTTTTTTGACGGGTTGGTTCATCATGAATTCATTCCAGGTAGTCAGATAGTAAATAAGGAGTATTATAGGGATGTTTTAAGGCGTTTGAGGGAAGCAGTATGCAAGAAGAGGCCAGACCTATGGAAAGAACAGACACGATTGTTACAACATGATAATGCACCAGGTCACATGTCACACCTTGTCGTCATTTATCTGCCGAAAACCAATACAACTGTTCAATAAAACCATTACAACCACCCTACTCTACAGACTTAGCCCCAGCTGAGTTTTTCTTATTCCCAAAATTGAAGGCGACCTTGAAGGACATTGTTTTGAAACAATTGAGGAGATACAGAAAAATACGGAAGAACAACTGCCTGCCATTCCATAAAGTGCATCCCAGGAATCGTTCCAGAATGTGAAGAAACGTTGGGAGCAGTGCATTGTCAGCAAGGGGGAATACTTTAGAAGGGATAAGCATGCATAAAGTTGTAAATACATTAAACAAATTTGTGTTGCAAAAGTTCAGTCTTTTTT
The DNA here is from genome assembly GCA_034769895.1 of Magicicada septendecula. Taxonomy (NCBI): domain Eukaryota; kingdom Metazoa; phylum Arthropoda; class Insecta; order Hemiptera; family Cicadidae; genus Magicicada; species Magicicada septendecula. The sequence goes on along the minus strand of CM068367.1, from coordinate 1,422,594,467 downwards.
TGAACACACCTCGTACTTTAAAGTTTTAAACTTATAAGTTTAAGCAACTTTCAATAAACAAAGGGCTATCTGTAAACCACGTTTTTCTTCTTATTACTGTAAGTGAAACCATTATTCAATGTGAATACAATGTGAAAACTGTGAATGAGTATATATGTTGCTCATGGACACTGTTATTTGTTTCACTGTTCCTCACCTAACTAATGGACTGTAACTAACTAATACAAAATATTTACTTTAGTTTGATACAGGCTTAGAATTTTGTACACTTTCCAGTAATGCCCTGGGAATACATCTAATGTATAAGCTATAGTGAGGTGTGTACAACAGGAGTACATTCTACACATTGTTAATACATTTATTAGAATAAAACTGCTTGATAGCAAAACATCAAAACATACTGAATGTCAAATCAAAACAACAAACAAATCAAAAAATACCTTCACTAACACATTTTTCTAGTTCCAAAATTGTATGCGTACGTGTATCACTTAATGGATACAGTGAATTAAGGAGTCATATTGCCAAAAAATTTTAAATATAAAAAATCCATTTGGAAAGGAAGGTTCAATAGGTTGTTGGATGCAACAAATTTATTACACTTTGTAATTCTTGCCAAATCATATACGTTAAGAATATATTTACACACACAAAACAACCATATGATTGCATGCACACATGAACAACCATTCGTGCACCCCCCCCCCAACACACACAGAAAACAGTGAAGAGGAGGGGATGAAATATTGATTTATATTCTTGTACACTAGTTTGTTAAGCTCTTGGACTATATTGCATCATCTCATGCTGACATTTTTTTTACATGTTGTTACTACTGTAGTTGTACTCAAATCAAACTCCGTCTACAACAATTTGTATGATAATTTGAACTGTCTGTGACTTGTCTATTCTTTTTTTCCAGTTTAATGTTCACATTTATGTAGACAGTGCATGCATTATATGACTGGTGAATACAAAAAAGGGACACTTATTCATGATTAATATTTACCATGTTGGTTGTCTGAGAAGATATGGAAATATTATACTTGTATAGGGGAAGCTTGAGGACAAACATATAAACTCATTTTGCTACCACTTACACAAACAAATTGTGATAATACAAATCACATACATATAACTACCTTTACCATAAACATTGTATAATTACGGGCGCCATGTTGGAAATTACCAACATATGATATTAGACTTATTTTGCGGGCCAGAATTCGTGTTAAGCGAACGATATGATAGCGGGAAGTGTTATCTGAAATAAATACTCTTAGTTGAAATGGTTACCAAAATATTATTATTATCAAAAAGATTCTACATATAAAAATGATTCTACTATGTGCCAAACACGCACGTTACTAGGCCTCGGGGCGTAGTCCTATATATGTTTGAATAAACATTATTAGAAATAAACATTGTAAATATACTAAACATATAATAAAATGAAATAGAGTATAATATGCTAAAACCAAAACAAATTTAATACCTGCACAACCCAGCACTTAGAAATTATACGACACTCTCTCCCTCTCACTCTCTCTCTCTCACTCTGGTACAATTTCTTTTAACTGAGCTCATTTCAATTTCTTAAATAGATTTTGATTTAAAATTTTGGTCATTTTATATTGAATGAAATGTTAGTTGGCCATTTTATATTGAATTATGTTATTTGATGTGAAAATACAATTGATGTTGGAACGTTCTCACCCATATGTTGTACAGGTCTCACCGCACTTCTAGGGTCATCCGTTTCATGCACAATCTGTAATTTTACATCGTTCTAGAGGCCCACACCGTCGTGTCTGCCCATGAAAACGCCTTGGACAGATTCTATACGCACTAGTTTTATGGACGATCCATCGGCCGATGACACCTGTCCAATTTCGTTAACGCCCCAACATTTCCGATATTTTGTTTAGTGGTGTAAAAGTTAAAATTCACACTCGGTGAACGGTTTGCCGGCCGGCCGGCTGCGCTCACGCTTTCTGATGAAATGACCAAGACTCTTTGTCCCATTTCGTGTAGGTGGGGCGAAACTACGTCATCCAGTTATTGTTCGTCTGTTTACAGCTTCAACAACACATTCTTCATCGCTGGCGTCATCAGGGATAGGCACCTTATCTCAGTATGCGACATACGTTTTTTGTTGTGTTTCTTGGTTTTTTGCGATGAAACAGTTAGAATCCTGGCAATTCACTTTTGCGTTTACAAAATATTTATATAGTTCACTCACTGTAGCTTTACAAGGATTATTAAATGTTTAATTAATTATGACCAAATTGTTAAAAAATGAAGGAATACAATACTTATGGTCTTTTATACCATGTTTTTGTTAATTTAAGAATGTACCATAATTGTACCATTACAAAACCCCCTCAATGAAAGATTTTGTGCCGAAGCATAAAAACTTTCATTGACCCATTCATTCTTCCTAAAGGGATCAGCCAGGATAGGTTGCCACAACCCCCTTACAATTTATATAAAAGAAAACAATAACTCACCCGTGGTCTGATGATGATGACAGTACCTGCATGACCTTACTGGACTTCTCCTTCGAGATCCCAACACCATAAGGCCACTTAGGCGCGTAACGCCCCTGCTCTGACGCGCTGGCCAGCTCAGGACCGCTGTCATAACATCACCAAACACTGAAACAATAAATGAAAAATATCAAAATAGTGGCTTGCTAAATTACTCTATCCTTAACTGATCTGGTTCCCCTTAGCTAGGTGCTGGTTTGTGCTAATAAGCACTGGGTTTGCTTGAAATACTACTAAAATATTAATACAAAATATGTAACACAAGAATTATCTAGAATTTCCATTCTCATTATGGACTACCCTGAATTATAAAATCGTTTCGATTCCCATCGATAATAATTAACCCTTTCTGTTTTATAATTATTATAATTATAAAAGAAACACATAGTGATATAAAAAAGAATTTAATTTAATTATAAATGAAAACATGGAAATCCCCATATAAATCTCCCAAATATTCAAACATGGAGAAAACAAACTATAGACAAAAAATAATTTAATAAATCTTATTGAATTGTTAAATTAAAATTATTATTATTATTATTATTATTAACAGGTAATAGTTGTTATTGACAGCGCCAATTATATTTACCCCTCTTTCTCCTCCACACACACTATTTCCTATACATCATGTTAAAATTTCATAACATAATACATAATACATGATAATACATTGATACATTAATACACATGATCATTATATTAATACATTTAATACATTTTAAATTCATATTTAATCCTGATTAAGATTTGCATATTCTATCGATTTAAGTTTGCATTTAATCAATTTCAATTAATTAATTAATTAGACATCAATTATTTATTATAATTATAAAATTCATTTCAAATTTATTATTAATATTCAGATTATATTATTATTATTTCATTATTCATTTCCTATTACCTCTCTACTCTGAACTTTCTACCTATTTAACTACCTAACCTTTCACCTTCTAATCATTGTTTAGTCTGGGTGACTCCTATATTCACTATGCCTTTACTTATTGTAATCTTACTCACCTTTCTTCTAACTGACAATCAAATTTACCTATCATGACACCAATATCTCAATTATAAACACCTTTACTAATTTCATTCCGACGATAAATCCTATAGCACCGCGTGTCTTTGCACAGAGATGGGTGTTCCCTAACTGGCTATATACATTCATAATATTTTGCCCTTCCAAAAAATTCGGCAAACACTCCCTTAAACTACGCTATTACCTGCCACAACGCTATACGTTGGCTACTCCTTATCACCTCACCCCCACTACAAAATATCATCAACAACAAATATATGTTTAACCTTTACTTTACTCACCTCTACAAATAATCACTAACTACTGTGTCCCTAAATATCTAATACTTTATTTGTATTATTTACTTTAAAAATTCTTAACTATCTAACTCCATTTACTTCAATTAAATAACTCACCTGCTTCTATCTATGCCCAGGCTCTATCCCTGTTTAAACATTCTACCTTGCTGTAATCATTGACAATGGTCTTATAAAATTCATCTCTCACCTACTCATAACAATACCTCTCAAAATTCAAATATATATTCTTACTTAATCATTTATTATTATTCATTAGGAATTATCTTCCTTACAATTAAATAATACTTTATCTTCATTAGAAATTTTCTATTACAATTAATAATTTACTTCTGTTACAAATTAGTACAATTTTCTTTTGTACCATTTTAATTCAGTAATTGACCTTTAATTATTATTCATTTGTTTAAACTTGTTTAATTAAACAAAACATGTTAATTATTAAAACATACTTGATACATGTTGTACACAAAATACACCTACAATACACAACATCAAAATACAAAAATACATTGATATAAATACATATAAAACAATGAAAAATATACAATCCAACTTCATTATTTTGTTATTTATCAAACTCAGTCCATAGCAGTCCAATTCAATACCACTTTTCACATATATTTAATGTTCATAACACAATTAAAACAGTCTATCCTCCATCGTTGAATAACATCCTAATCTTATGTCTATTTATCTTATTGTCTAATGAATAATTTTATGATTAGAAACATTATATTCATATTCATATATCAAACAATTATCAAACAAATATATCAAGTCACGATCGAGTAGGGTTCTGTTTATATCAGTAAGATCATATGTTATAATCTTGTTATTCATCTTGTAATTATCATCATAATTTTCTACCACAGGTAAGTACTTGATACCATTATTCTCCTTATCTATTATTATTTCAATTTTACTGTTACTACAAGGTAAGTATTCATTATTTTCATCCACCGTCTCTATGCCTAACCTCTCTACCAATTCTCTGTACTTTCTATTTACTTTAAAAAATTTTATTACTTTCTTTTTCTCACAATACCTCTCTACACTTTCTCTCTTAATATATTTCTCACCATAACACCAAGTTACACTCTCTCTCTGCAAATATGCAGGGGTCCCTAACTTAAAATTACTGCACCACTTATGAGGTACACAAAAACACCAAGAAACTTTATTTGTAGACCTATCGTCTCCCAAATATAAATTGAAGGAACTCTTGTCCTTGTAAAAAATATGTGAAGACTTTTCTTCACCCCCTAACACAACATCAAAAGAAAATTCTACTCCCTGCACCCCTTGTACAAAAATACTTTCTCCAAACTCTCTCTCTGACTCAATACACTCAAACACCTCATTATCACTCATAATACTTTCATTATCATTTTCTAATATTATATTCTTACTACCTGTAAATTCATTATTCAACTTATCACTGTTACTTACGTTATTAGTCAGTACTTCGTTTTTCGTAATGTTTTCACTACTATTCGCCTTCTGTTTTTCTAGTTGAATTAAATTCTCATCCAATTTTTTAATTACTTTATTACACTGCTTAATGAGATTATCGTTACCGTTTTTAATTTCATTCTTTAATTCCTTAAATTGTTTATCAAAACTATCAAATTTTTCATCAAATTTATTTAATAACAGCTGCATCAAAGCAGCGGTACTATCTGATTTACTTTCTGAACTAGTTGAAAATGGATGTTGAAGGAACTGTGTTTAACTCAGTGGCTCTGGTTTCACTGATCTGACTAATTGGGGTTAATTCAACGTCCATCTCACTCGTAACTGTTTCGTCAGTTATGCTGACTTTTGCATTATTATCTTCATCAGTATTCATTTTGCTTATTTATAATACAGGCATGCATACAATCTTATAACATAACCTCGTAAACTTAGGTTATGTTTACGTATTAAAATTTTGGTGTTTATTACCTCAAATAACTTTTCCGCTCTCTTTGTAGGCGTACTCACATAAAATTTTATGTCAGGTCCCTGTTCAGGCGCCAAATGTGATAATACAAATCACATACATATAACTACCTTTACCATAAACATTGTATAATTACGGGCGCCATGTTAGACATTACCAACATATGATATTAGACTTATTTTGCGGGCCAGAATTCGTGTTAAGCGAACGATATGATAGTGGGAAGTGTTATCTGAAATAAATACTCTTAGTTGAAATGGTTACCAAAATATTATTATTATCAAAAAGATTCTACATATAAAAATGATTCTACTATGTGCCAAACACGCACGTTACTAGGCCTCGGGGCGTAGTCCTATATATGTTTGAATAAACATTATTAGAAATAAACATTGTAAATATACTAAACATATAATAAAATGAAATAGAGTATAATATGCTAAAACCAAAACAAATTTAATACCTGCACAACCCAGCACTTAGAAATTATACGACACTCTCTCCCTCTCACTCTCTCTCTCTCACTCTGGTACAATTTCTTTTAACTGAGCTCATTTCAATTTCTTAAATAGATTTTGATTTAAAATTTTGGTCATTTTATATTGAATGAAATGTTAGTTGGCCATTTTATATTGAATTATGTTATTTGATGTGAAAATAAAACTGATGTTGGAACGTTCTCACCCATATGTTGTACAGGTCTCACCGCACTTCTAGGGTCGTCCGTTTCGTGCACAATCTGTAATTTTACATCGTTCTAGAGGCCCACACCGTCGTATCTGCCCACAAAAACGCCTTGGACAGATTCTATACGCACTAGTTTTATGGATGATCCATCGGCCGATGACACCTGTCCAATTTCGTTAACGCCCCAACATTTCCGATATTTTGTTTAGTTAATTAACCACTTTTAGTGGTGTAAAAGTTAAAATTCACACTCGGTGAACGGTTTGCCGGCCGGCCGGCTGCGCTCACGCTTTCTGATGAAATCACCAAGACTCTTTGTCCCATTTCGTGTAGGTGGGGCGAAACTACGTCATCCAGTTATTGTTCGTCTGTTTACAGCTTCAACAACACATTCTTCATCGCTGGCGTCATCAGGGATAGGCACCTTATCTCAGTATGCGACATACGTTTTTTGTTGTGTTTCTTGGTTTTTTGCGATGAAACAGTTAGAATCCTGGCAATTCACTTCTGCGTTTACAAAATATTTATATAGTTCACTCACTGTAGCTTTGCAAGGATTATTAAATGTTTAATTGATTATGACCAAATTGTTAAAAAATGAAGGAATACAATACTTATGGTCTTTTATACCATGTTTTTGTTAATTTAAGAATGTACCATAATTGTACCATTACAAAATCATAATGCAAATAGTTAAAAAAAAAAGTAATTGCAATTACACACAAAATATATTTAAATACAAACTTGCACAATGCAACAACATGTACACTACACTTATAATTATTATAAACACAATAAGCAGCATTATTTTTTTAAAAAAGCATTTACATCAAGAAAATATTAGCATACAATATAAAAATATCATACCAACTACACGGAAAAACAGAAATACACACACCATTACCTGATGAGACTTTGCCATCATACCCACTATAATGGTCATGGTTAAATACAGATATTACTGTCATGTAAAGTGTAAGATTGTTTCATACAGCCCTATATATGACTTGATATGTTTTTAGATCTTCCAAATGGTAGTCTTACACCTTATTTATTTGCATACTAGCTGTTACCTGCGGCTTTGTATGTGAATATTTGATTTTTAATTGCTTATTTGAATGTAATATTAACTGTCTATGTCTACATTTAATACGTAGTGAGTATTACTAAGAGAGCCATTAATTTTTTCAATTTCAAATGAAACGCTTGTTGATCTTGAGTTGAGTGACGCTGATGTAATTCCCAAAGAATCACAAATAAATCAGGACAGGAATACTTCCAAACATAGAAAAAAGTGTCTTCAGTTCGTTCATGCACATATCGTGGTCAGTAAAGCTCGACAATAGGTCTTTTGGTTACTCTTAGTTCTCAGTGCCTTCATCATTTCTCAACACGTTCTGCAAATGTATTTAATTTTCAGCTCTTAACTTAGTTTGATTGGTACGAATGAATATGAGTCTTCCTGTTTATATTTTAGCATCCATGTCTATACTGATTCAACAGTCGCTTGAAATAAATCAAATGACGTATCTTTTCTAACCTTGAGCCTATATGAATAAAAATGTAAAGCTGAAACTTTCTTATTTGTTTCTATTCCCGTATTAGAATTCCTTAGTTTCAGTGTAAAGTGATACTTATCTTCTCTTCAACAAAACATTAAAGGGCACTGCAAAGCATTGTAAACCCAGTTTGTTTCTATAATCAAATGTAGTCTATCATTCCTACCATGAATTACTCTATCACGTTTGTCACACTCTTGAATAACTATAAATACTGCAACTTTATTCACTATAGGTGCATTATAGTGGCCCAAGTGCTCCGTACTATTTGCTTTTTGATCAACATGAATTATAATATTATATTCATTATCTTAATAAGAAGTTACAAATTCAAAGCACTTTTCAGTTCATTAACGATTTGTTTTACTTCATGAATTAAATTTTGAAGCTCTGTTTCTCAAGTTTGATCAACATTACTAATATGATCCATTCTTGTTTGACCCTGTTGCAAATAATCTGCGACGAAGTACACTTGTCTTTTGGCACTGTGAAATATAAATGACTGAAAACCAAAATAATGGCCGTAAACACATTAATCAATCTTATATGTTATAATTTCGAATGTCATTTGGTTTACCAATTAATACACTGACAAAAGTAATAAAAACCAAAATATTTACACATCAAATTAATAAGAAACATTTTGAGAATAAACATTAGAATCAGTTCTTACTTCCAGCACTAATCTTCCTTCTCTTGTAAAAGTACTCCGTGATCATAATAACTCAAGTAATGGGTAGGGATGGGAGAGAAGTTCAAAAATGTGACATAGAATAGTTTGCATACGTAAGCAATGCACATGATTGTATGTTAAGAATACTGAAGATCTTGCTGGGACTTTGAAGATTTTTGTAAGAGACATAATAGACATAGTAGAAAAAAAACATATTGGATTATTAATAAACAAAATATGCTTACACTGCTACTAAGTGGAAGTTATGAAGAATACTGTGTAATGAAAAGCTGTTTCTTTTGCCTGCTGACAAGTAAACTGTTGTTGCTGCTAAGTGCTACACCCAGGGCACAGCCTAATGGGCCTCGAACCAGGGCAGCAAATTTTGAGAAGTAAAAACTGAATCACACTGGTGCAACCATAAACTCATAAAACACCCTTCTGTACTTGGACATGCTTTGTTTGATGATGGTAAGTGTTTGACTATGAGACTAATACAGTGAACAAGCCTGACAAATTTTTTACTCTTTAATTCATTAAAGTTCCATCTCTTAAACTCACAATGTCATAAAAATGTATACATGCAAAAAAACAGTGTACAAAGATTGCTCAAAATGCAATAAAAACATAAGTAAAAATACATGGCACAAAAATGATTTAATCATTAAAAAATTATTAACACAAAAAAGACAAAAAACAACTTGCACTATCAATATGCATAAAAATGCGTTGTTTTATAGGATGAAGGAAGTCCAGCTACATATACCTGCAGATCAGAACTAGTCACATGTGAAACAAGCACTAACTACAAAACCGTGCTTCTTACCCGCCCATGCCCCCAATCGCTGACCTGTTGTATCTGCCCTTGCTGTGGCTGAGGTGTTTGTACTTGTATAGGATGTTGCTGCTGATGTTGTAATGTCGACATAGTAGTTATTGTTGTTGTCCCTAAATATAAATAAAAAGATAAAATTATTACAGTTTTTAATACAGTAAAACATTGATTATCTAGATTAAAATGTCAATACTCTTCCACAAAAGTTGGACATCTATTTTTTGTTATATTAAACACAGTAATAGAACTTTTGAGATAACTGAATAAAATCACTTCTGCAGAAATTCCTAAAGCATTCAGTACAAAAACTGAAAAAATTATTTTACACACTAATGTAACAAAAAAATGTAAATTAAAATTACAAGTCAATTTGAAATGTTTGGCACATATTATGAAAAGTATCATTGTTACAATTGAATGACTGTGGTTACAAAGAATTAAGTATAAAAGGTTCAGGTTGTTCAATCTTTTCTATCATGTGGACTGCTTGTAGCAACCAAAGCCCTTCAATTTTTAAATCAAGGAGGAGTTTGGGAGTGGAAACAATCTGCTGAAATAGCATGGTTTCTAATCAAAATAATTCAAACGTCAGAGAGCATTCTCACCTATTAGGCACTAAAATGTTTCTATGGAATTTATTAGCTAATTTTCTGGTCACTAGAAAGTGATTTGCCGTCACACACTTTCAGGACTTCTGCAAGCCAATTTTGTTTTTAAATTCTGCAAGATATAAGCCAGAAAGTTATTCCAGTTAATTAATATCCGGTTAATTAATACTCTACTGTACCTGGAAGTTCAAACTGGGTACAGCCTCACACTACTGTAACTTGCACAGCTAGCGAAATGTAAAAGATTAAAAAATTTCTCAATGCCTCTTTAGTAGGCATTTTATCCATTAAAATTTCTAGTAATAAAATACGTCAAGAATGACGGTATTCCCTGTTTTGAAAATTCGAACACAAATTTTCATGAAGCATTACTTATGTCCATTTCTTTATAGGATATTAATTAAAACCGCCAGTTAGTTAATTAAAATGCAGCACGTAATTTTTTTTACAATGTAAGGATCTCTCTTTACAAATTGAACTAAAAAATATCTAAACATGATAATGGTAATTAGTATTGGTAACTGTATTATTATATAAGTATAGTATTCCAACTATACTGAGACATTTCTTTTTGATTTTAGGAAAACAATCTGCGAGAAATTAATGTGCACACTGTGTATTTATGATCAATGAATTACTAGTACACAAGACCTCTACATGTATAAATTGTACTAAGTAAATACATGTACACCTAATATTAAGGGATTCCAAAAGTTTAATAAAACACGATTTCTGAGAAAATCATAAAAACTCTGCAGATTTTATAGTCATATACTATTTACATTTAATTAACTTGAACCAAAATTTTCTTATCATGTCCTGTATCTATAACTCTCTGAAATGTCAAACAGAAACAGGAAATTTTATTTTTTTGATATTTCGCCCATTTGTGATCTGACATGTAAGCAGCTCGAAAATGTGTCATGAAGTTTAAATTACGTTTATGTCGCTAAAAAACGATATAACAAGAAGTTAGAGCTTCTCACTTAATTAATCCAATGTAGTGTAAGCGAAACGAAGATTAAAAACTAGTAATGTAGTTCAGACGTTGAGAAAATATTCTTAATAAATAAAAAACTTAGCCGACACATCTCTTTATGAAAAGTAAGTGGTAAGATATGTTCCTTACCATGTAAAAGGTAACGTCAGTGCTGTTAAAATAAAAAGGAATTAAATGTGAAAAGTGAACACCAACGCCAGGAGAGAAGTTACTACAACGACTGTATGAACTCCAAGTAGCAGAATCCCAGCGTCATGACCTAGACCACAATTCAGAAACAATCAACTAAATGGAGGATCCAGATGGACAACGAACTACACCCAAGAAGACCTACTGAAGAGGATCATCTCGACCACCAGCCACAGACTCACGTTATTTTCAGGTGACACTAAACCATAACTTCTGTGCATACATTGTTTTTAACAACCGCAACAAAAAGAACAGTAAAGTTTCTTGTAAAGACTTTTTAGATCACATAAATATTAGCATATTAATGTTTGTAAGTTCTGTAATGCTATAGTAATAACCTGATGATGTTTAAAGGTAAAGTTAATCTGAAATTACATCAGACTATTCTTCAAATAGTTTGGATGATGTTAAAGTATGTTAGAATATTACAAAGTTAGAACCCGGATCCGTGGTAATTACAGTAATACACAGCTGTATGATTTTGAGATACTAAGAGTAAAAATTGAAAGAGTATTTAATGCAGAATCTATAAGAATTTTCTTTTAAGAGTAAAGTAAAAAACAAAAGATGACCATTAAAGTTATTATGTTTATATCCGTAGTTAAAATACAATAATAAAGAGATGTTTTCGCTAATATCCAGAGAGTGAATAAATTTATGTAACCTTGGACAAATTCCTGATTTATACATTGTCATAATTTGTTGGTAAGTAATTTTTACTAACTACGGCAGCTAGTTTAATTAACAGCAAACAATTAAACTGGTTCCCTATGTTATAATGTCTTAACAGGAGAGACGTTATAAAATGCGCAACTCTGCTGATGATTAATTAACGGTAACTTTGTAGAATACATAAATTTATTCACTCTGAATTTGTGAACAAATAAATAAATAGAGTTTTAATTATAAAATAATAATATTAGTATTAGGATATTGCTGTAATAAACAAGTCCCTGCTGGTAAAAATATTCCATTTTAAACCTGTCGGTATTTACAGGCTATTTCATGTTAGATACGTGTCGAGGAATACGCTCTCCCCCGTAAACAAGTAAGTTGTTTGAATGGCATTCCCTAGTGGACAAAATAGACAGTCCTGAACAGGAAATAATCGTGTTTCAGGTGGTCCGAATTCACCCTCCTTTGTTAACAACACACCCCAACGCAAACAATAAGACTCCCCAAACAGCTGATCCATTGTGCTATGGTAAACACAATGAACTCTTCGTGTGAAATTTCTTTCCACTATAAAATGATATTATCACTTTGTCTCGACTGATAATTGCTAGAAATACATAAAGTTGAATTGATTTGAGATAATTTTAATTTGATTAATTAGTATAAGATTCTTGTTATCTATATATATGTGTGTGTTTAAATGAATTCAAATTTTATAAGTGTTTAAAATAGATGATATAAGATTTGTCGTACGTAATACTCAGATTATTTAAAAGTCATTATTATCACTACAATGGCTCAATTTAACCCCGACTTGTTGTTGAAGGACGAACTAAGCTATGAAGCTTTGTTACGTGGTCTCCCATACGCAAACGGATACGCATATGGTCGCGGAGCTGCGCAAAACATTATGCGAAAATAGACCAGAGAAACCCTCACTGTTAAATAGTTTAAGTGTGTTAGACTTCGAAAGTGAAAAGGAAACATGCTATCATAAATATATGGAACTTACCTCCATCGCACAAACCCTGCGAGATGAAAAATCCCCCGCAGTAATTTTAAGAACGACTCAAAGAATCGAACATCTGACCCGCCGCATCACCAATTTGTTGAATTGGCCCGGTGACAAAGTTACTCCACCGGACGCGCAAAAATTCGCGGAAGAAGCATTACAACAATTACCCGAGATAATGCGCGAATTACGTAGAAGGTCCGAATCGTTTAGAATAGAAGAGATCGAAGAAGCAATGATGAAACTAAATATTTCCCCCACCCTATCTCCTACTCAAGAACAGCAAACCGGTGCTGTAAAATTTCAGTTTCTGCAGGAATCTAATATAGAACCCTTTAAGGAACAGTTAACCGATAGACAAGTAAATGTCCTACCCGTAAACGTCACGTTACTACCAAATGAAAAAGAGAATATGACCCGTACCTACGATTTACCTCCTCACTTACAGACGAATCAATCTGCGGAAAAATTTAGAATGACGACTCCATTAAATCTAACTACCGAGCTTTATGGAAAAATAACTCACCCCGTAGAACGTATTTTATCTGAGATACCAACCACTGATGGGCTGAATATTACGAAACTCCTAGATTTTATCAAGCACCTATTACAAATAAAGGATCTGCGACAACTAAGAGATGACCAAATTTTACAAGTAATTCTATCTAAATGTAGATCTCCTTTAAAAGATCGTGTGTTAGAATCACTAAGGTATAATCACCCTGTAGAAGAACTACATACCACCCTGATAAGACACTTCATCCCCAGCGGTATCGACGAAGAATTAAAGCGGAACTCAGTACTTCGCGTACAAGGAGCATACGAGAGATTAGCTCATTATATATCTGAAATAAGGGAATCGGCCTTATTACTATAAGTTAACTGGAGTGAACAACAGCTAGTAGACACTATCTTAGTAGGACTATCTCCCGAGGAGCGATCTCGCCTAGCACTCATGAAGAGACCAACTACCTTCACAGAACTAGAACTGTGTTGTATACATTCATCCAACGTCTGGTATTCAGACCAAAACACGCGTTTTTATGTCCCAGACTCAACGCAGTGATTCATTCCTACCTCTATCCATTGGGACTGATATTCAAACCTACCGCGATAAGCGATTCGTAAGAACTTCTAAAACCCAAAGCTACCCCAATACATCAAACTCTCTACAAAAACCCCGACAGCATGCGAGCGATGCCAATGAGGAAAGAAGGTGTTATAACTGTGGAAAGTCCGGACACATTAGCAAGAATTGTAAACAAAAGCGGTACCAACAGAAAACCGACCAGTCAAAAAACATGTGAAGCGGGAAGAACAAAAATCCTACGTCTTCCGCAGCATCAGAAGGAAAGGTACAAAAACTAATCACCCTAAAGTTAAAATAAATAGTAACAAACGTATAGACCCTTACATAACAAGATTTATTGACAAGTGCAACTCTATTGGTACATGCAAAACGAGTATATGCCAATTACCCTACATACAGATAGACCTTGGAGCAATGAATATCCTTGGTTTAATCGATTCAGGATCTACACATAGTATAATCAGTCAAACAGCTAGCCAGCGTATTAGATAATCATAATCTTATTAGACGTAGCCAAAACGTGAACATAAAGTGTGCCACCGCGAATAAGCAAAACCTAAATATATCACGCAGTATTACTGTCAAATTAAAAATAATGAATTTTACTTGTTATATTCCACTACTCGTAGCTGAAGTATTAGGACAAAACTTAATACTAGGCACCATTGACCATTGATATGACCCTGCACCAGTGCCTCAAACAAGACCAAGGGTTGTGTATACCTTTCCTTTGCTGCAGCAACTTGAGGGTATTTTAGAGCTTTTAACACTTTCAACACCATCATTTTTTCATGTCATTTCCTGATGAACCACTATTTTAACAATATAAAAAAATCCATTAATTAACTACGATAAATTTCCTACCTTTTCTTAGTTAGGAGTTAGATATTTCCTTTATTATTATGACGTCTTTTATTTAATTATAAGAATTATTAGTTTTCGCTTAATAACAGTGTACTTTGCATGTTCGTACTAGCCTTTTTGCACGTTGATACAGGTGTCTAGGTACAGAGGGTGTGGATTATACTCTCACTTGTTATAAGAACAAAAAAAATTAATTTGTGCTATTTAACTAATCTTTAAATCGTCACATCCTCCTCCACTTAAAGGAGATCGATGGGGCGGCGTTAGTTTATCAAAGGATATCTACGAAATACAATTACATTTGGCACGGAACTTCGTGCTGAAATTTCTCTCCACCAGTATCCATCAATCGATTATCTTACATACTATACAAAATACTTAAAATCCAATACATATACAACACATAAAATACACATAAAATACATAAATCTACCTTATTTCTATTTCTTAAATCTACTACCGGTTTTTTTGCTTAGTTTCTTCACTCGTTTTACGGACTTACACTCATGAGTAGGTTATTAATAATAATAACGTATTGTAATAACAATAGAATTACCTTTAGTTTACTGAGGTAGAGGTTTGTTGTTCATCAGCTGACTTCTCATTATTTATTTTATTCTCGCAGGACATTAGCTAAGGTTGATCAGGGCTCGCTAGTATTCGTATGAGGTGTTTGAGTTTATACTCAATTACGATATAGGATGTTGCAAAATCTTATTGTATTCCTGTATAAAATATAGGCAACATATTTTATTCTTAATACTTAGGTAGTATTTTTGGTTTACTATCTTTCTCGTAGTCGTGCTTCTTTATTTTCACACGAAAACAAATTTTTTATTTGAGACACATGACTTCTGCGAACGTAATTGTCTGTATTGGGTTCGTACAGCGATACTGTCATGGGGGGTGATGAACTTGTGAATCTTGTAGGGGCCACACCATCGGTATGATAGTTTGGAAGTGGTCCTATCAACGGCTTTACTCGTAGGGTGAGTTTTATACATGACTAAATCACCTACTTTGTACTTTATTTTCCTATTATTCTGCTCATGATATTTCCGCGATTTTTGTAAATTCGCTCTCAAATTTGCGCGAGCTTCGTTCCATATTTTTCTTATATTATTCCCATTTATTTCGTGGGGCAATAACTCATGAATTTTCCACTTTGTGGTTAACGGGTGGTTCGGTTTATACTTGTACAGTAAATCAACTGGTGTTGATTTATGTCCTTCATGATACGCCGAGTTAAAGGCAAATTGTATCCATGATAGATTTTGATCCCACGCTGTCTGATCTTTAGCGTGATAAGATATTAGGGCAGATTTTAGGTTTCGCAAGTATCTCTCAGCTAGGTTTCCTTGCAGTCGGTACTCTGTGACTGTAATGTGGTTTATTCCTAATTTAAAACACGTCATTAAATTCTTTCGATTTAAACTGAGGTCCATTGTCAGATACTAGGTGTACTGGTGTACCTTAATCTTTAAATAGTCTCTCTTGTAGAATCTTTATTGTCGTAGATGCTAAGGCACGTCTCATAGGGTACATCCACACGAATTGAGTGAAAGAGTCCACGCAAATTAATAGCATAGTATTTCCTGACTTAGAACGGGGATAAGGTCCAGAATAGTCTATGTATATCTTTGAAATGGGGGTTGTGGGGATTTCTGAGATTAATTTTCCGACTTGACTGATTCTTGCTGGCTTGCTCAGGGCACAGATTTCGCATCGTTTCACGAACTTAGTTATTTCACTGTTCATGTTTTCCCAATGATATTCCTTGCGAATACGATGTGTTGTTTTCCTAATTCCCATATGAGCTCCAATGGTTGATGAGTGGTAGTATTCCATTTAGCATGGGTTTAATTACTTCTGGGGCGATTATTCTCAGTGACTTTCCGTTAGCCTTTTTAAAACAAAGTACTCGTTTACTCAAGGTATATTTGTCAGAGTAATTTCCTTTATCTATTTGTTCTATTATTTTACACAATTTCGGATCTTGTTGTTGATGATGTGCTATACCTTTAAATGCAAGGGGGAATTCTGTTATTAGCGTATTGACAGTAGTGGTTTCAACATTGTCTTCGCCAGGTCTGATATTGGGTAGTTGGAACATGCGGGATAGTGTATCGGTGACTACATTTTGGGTACCACGAATATGTTGTACTTTGAACTTGTAGCAATTTAATCTTAACACCCAACTTCCGATACGACCTAACTGTTTTGGATGGTTCAATAACCACGACAAAGCTTGGTTGTCGGTTTCTAGTAGAAATTCTTTGTGTTCCAAAAATGGCTTGAATTTTTCGAAGGCGAATACTACAGCTAAACATTCGAGTTCATAGGCTGAAAACTTCCTTTCCTGCTCCATCAAAGTACGTGATGCATAGCTGATCGGGAGTCTTATATTATTGATTTCTTGGTATATTACGGCTCCTAATGCTACACTAGAACTGTCGGTCTGTACGATAAATGGTTTACTGAAATCTGCTAACTGCAATACCGGTGGTGATATTATGCTTTCTTTGAGTGTTTCAAAAGCGGCTTGATGTCGAGTAGTCCACTCGAATTTCGCTCCTTTCTTCCTTAATGCATTTAATGGGGCTGCTATATCCGCTAGGTGGGGTATGTACTTGTGAAAACAATTGATCATACCTAAAAATCGAGCTATACCTTTGGTGTCTCTAGGTGGTAAAAATTCTCGGATTGCGCGCGTATGTTCTGGGTCGATGCTAACCTTACCTTCGGCCGATACTATATGACCTAAGAAGGAGAATTGTTTTACTGTGAAATTAACTTTACTGGGGTTTACCGTTAGTCCAGCATTCTTTAACCTTGATAATACTTCACGCAAATGATCAATATGCTGATCCATCGATTCACTATATACTACTATGTCGTCAAGATAGTGATATACGAATTTAAATTTAACGTCATGGAATATTTTTTCTAACAGTCTGCTACATACTGAACTTTCTTGTGATATTCCGAATGGTACACTAGTAAACTGATATAGATTAAATGGGACAGCAAACGCAGTTAGATGTTTTGATTCCTCAGCTAGTGGGATTTGGTGGAAGGCCTGGTTGAGATCCATTATGGTGAAAATTTTCGCTTTGGTAAAATAGTGGAACGCGCTGTGAATGTCGGGCAGGGGAATCGATTCAAATTCTATATTCTTATTCAGCTGTCTATAATCCACGACTAGTCTATGTTTGTCAGTTCCTTTTGGTACTAGGAATGCAGGTGATGAGTATGGAGAAGTTGACGGTTCTATGACGTGTTGTTCAATGAGTTTGTTGATTTGGTTTCTCATTATTTCCATCTTGGGCGGTGATAATTTATATGGGTGAAGACGTATTACCTTGTTGTCACTTAGATTTATTTTGTATTCGATAAGATTGGTCAATCCTAACTTGGGTGTGAGTACAGTAGAAAATTCCCTTATTAACTTTTGAATTCTTAGTCGCTCATTTCCTTTTAAATGACTCAAACTAGATTCATGATGATCTAACTGAATAGTTGATGTTTCGCAATTCTCGCTGTTATTTAGCTCGTAGTCGAACTGATATTTTCGAGTACGATCAAACCTAAAGAAATATTGTTTAGCGTATATGTCAAGGATTAACCCAGTTTTGCTTATAAAGTCGGCACCTAGTATTAAGTTTTGTCCTAATACTTCAGCTACGAGTAGTGGAATATAACAAGTAAAATTCATTATTTTTAATTTGACAGTAATACTGCGTGATATATTTAGGTTTTGCTTATTCGCGGTGGCACACTTTATGTTCACGTTTTGGCTACGTCTAATAAGATTATGATTATCTAATACGCTGGCTAGCTGTTTGACTGATTATACTACGTGTAGATCCTGAATCGATTAAACCAAGGATATTCATTGCTCCAAGGTCTATCTGTATGTAGGGTAATTGGCATATACTCGTTTTGCATGTACCAATAGAGTTGCACTTGTCAATAAATCTTGTTATGTAAGGGTCTATACATTTGTTACTATTTATTTTAACTTTAGGGTGATTAGTTTTTGTACCTTTCCTTCTGATGCTGCGGAAGACGTAGGATTTTTGTTCTTCCCGCTTCACATGTTTTTTGACTGGTCGGTTTTCTGTTGGTACCGCTTTTGTTTACAATTCTTGCTAATGTGTCCGGACTTTCCACAGTTATAACACCTTCTTTCCTCATTGGCATCGCTCGCATGCTGTCGGGGTTTTTGTAGAGAGTTTGATGTATTGGGGTAGCTTTGGGTTTTAGAAGTTCTTACGAATCGCTTATCACGGTAGGTTTGAGTATCAGTCCCAATGGATAGAGGTAGGAATGAATCACTGCGTTGAGTCTGGGACATAAAAACGCGTGTTTTGGTCTGAATACCAGACGTTGGATGAATGTATACAACACAGTTCTAGTTCTGTGAAGGTAGTTGGTCTCTTCATGAGTGCTAGGCGAGATCGCTCCTCGGGAGATAGTCCTACTAAGATAGTGTCTACTAGCTGTTGTTCACTCCAGTTAACTTATAGTAATAAGGCCGATTCCCTTATTTCAGATATATAATGAGCTAATCTCTCGTATGCTCCTTGTACGCGAAGTACTGAGTTCCGCTTTAATTCTTCGTAGATACCGCTGGGGATGAAGTGTCTTATCAGGGTGGTATGTAGTTCTTCTACAGGGTGATTATACCTTAGTGATTCTAACACACGATCTTTTAAAGGAGATCTACATTTAGGTAGAATTACTTGTAAAATTTGGTCATCTCTTAGTTGTCGCAGATCCTTTATTTGTAATAGGTGCTTGATAAAATCTAGGAGTTTCGTAATATTCAGCCCATCAGTGGTTGGTATCTCAGATAAAATACGTTCTACGGGGTGAGTTATTTTTCCATAAAGCTCGGTAGTTAGATTTAATGGAGTCGTCATTCTAAATTTTTCCGCAGATTGATTCGTCTGTAAGTGAGGAGGTAAATCGTAGGTACGGGTCATATTCTCTTTTTCATTTGGTAGTAACGTGACGTTTACGGGTAGGACATTTACTTGTCTATCGGTTAACTGTTCCTTAAAGGGTTCTATATTAGATTCCTGCAGAAACTGAAATTTTACAGCACCGGTTTGCTGTTCTTGAGTAGGAGATAGGGTGGGGGAAATATTTAGTTTCATCATTGCTTCTTCGATCTCTTCTATTCTAAACGATTCGGACCTTCTACGTAATTCGCGCATTATCTCGGGTAATTGTTGTAATGCTTCTTCCGCGAATTTTTGCGCGTCCGGTGGAGTAACTTTGTCACCGGGCCAATTCAACAAATTGGTGATGCGGCGGGTCAGATGTTCGATTCTTTGAGTCGTTCTTAAAATTACTGCGGGGGATTTTTCATCTCGCAGGGTTTGTGCGATGGAGGTAAGTTCCATATATTTATGATAGCATGTTTCCTTTTCACTTTCGAAGTCTAACACACTTAAACTATTTAACAGTGAGGGTTTCTCTGGTCTATTTTCGCATAATGTTTTGCGCAGCTCCACGACCGTATGCGTATCCGTTTGCGTATGGGAGACCACGTAACAAAGCTTCATAGCTTAGTTCGTCCTTCAACAAGTCGGGGTTAAATTGAGCCATTGTAGTGATAATAATGACTTTTAAATAATCTGAGTATTACGTACGACAAATCTTATATCATCTATTTTAAACACTTATAAAATTTGAATTCATTTAAACACACACATATATATAGATAACAAGAATCTTATACTAATTAATCAAATTAAAATTATCTCAAATCAATTCAACTTTATGTATTTCTAGCAATTATCAGTCGAGACAAAGTGATAATATCATTTTATAGTGGAAAGAAATTTCACACGAAGAGTTCATTGTGTTTACCATAGCACAATGGATCAGCTGTTTGGGGAGTCTTATTGTTTGCATTGGGGTATGTTGTTAACAAAGGAGGGTGAATTCGGACCACCTGAAACACGATTATTTCCTGTTCAGGACTGTCTATTTTGTCCACTAGGGAATGCCATTCAAACAACTTACTTGTTTACGGGGGAGAGCGTATTCCTCGACACGTATCTAACATGAAATAGCCTGTAAATACCGACAGGTTTAAAATGGAATATTTTTACCAGCAGGGACTTGTTTATTACAGCAATATCCTAATACTAATATTATTATTTTATAATTAAAACTCTATTTATTTATTTGTTCACAAATTCAGAGTGAATAAATTTATGTATTCTACAAAGTTACCGTTAATTAATCATCAGCAGAGTTGCGCATTTTATAACGTCTCTCCTGTTAAGACATTATAACATAGGGAACCAGTTTAATTGTTTGCTGTTAATTAAACTAGCTGCCGTAGTTAGTAAAAATTACTTACCAACAAATTATGACAATGTATAAATCAGGAATTTGTCCAAGGTTACATAAATTTATTCACTCTCTGGATATTAGCGAAAACATCTCTTTATTATTGTATTTTAACTACGGATATAAACATAATAACTTTAATGGTCATCTTTTGTTTTTTACTTTACTCTTAAAAGAAAATTCTTATAGATTCTGCATTAAATACTCTTTAAATTTTTACTCTTAGTATCTCAAAATCATACAGCTGTGTATTACTGTAATTACCACGGATCCGGGTTCTAACTTTGTAAATATTCTAACATACTTTAACATCATCCAAACTATTTGAAGAATAGTCTGATGTAATTTCAGATTAACTTTACCTTTAAACATCATCAGGTTATTACTATAGCATTACAGAACTTACAAACATTAATATGCTAATATTTATGTGATCTAAAAAGTCTTTACAAGAAACTTTACTGTTCTTCTTGTTGCGGTTGTTAAAAACAATGTATGCACAGAAGTTATGGTTTAGTGTCACCTGAAAATAACGTGAGTCTGTGGCTGGTGGTCGAGATGATCCTCTTCAGTAGGTCTTCTTGGGTGTAGTTCGTTGTCCATCTGGATCCTCCATTTAGTTGATTGTTTCTGAATTGTGGTCTAGGTCATGACGCTGGGATTCTGCTACTTGGAGTTCATACAGTCATTGTAGTAACTTCTCTCCTGGCGTTGGTGTTCACTTTTCACATTTAATTCCTTTTTATTTTAACAGCACTGACGTTACCTTTTACATGGTAAGGAACATATCTTACCACTTACTTTTCATAAAGAGATGTGTCGGCTAAGTTTTTTATTTATTAAGAATATTTTCTCAACGTCTGAACTACATTACTAGTTTTTAATCTTCGTTTCGCTTACGCTACATTGGATTAATTAAGTGAGAAGCTCTAACTTCTTGTTATATCGTTTTTTAGCGACATAAACGTAAGTTAAACTTCATGATACATTTTCGAGCTGCTTACATGTCAGAGATTCTCCGGCGACTGGCGTTGGTTTAGCGGCAGGTAGTATGGAAGCTGGCGCGGTTTACGCGCTGAGAGAAAAGTAGTTCGTTCCTTTATTATTGTTTATTGTCCATTAATTAACTACGATAAATTATCCTACCTTTTCTTAGTTAGGAGTTAGATATTTCCTTTATTATTATGACGTCTTTTATTTAATTATAAGGATTATTAGTTTTCGCTTAATAACAGTGTACTTTGCATGTTCGTACTAGCCTTTTTGCATGCTGATACAGGTGTCTAGGTACAGAGGGTGTGGATTATACTCTCACTTGTTATAAGAACAAAAAACATTAATTTGTGCTATTTAAATAATCTTTAAATCGTCACAGAATGACTGCACTGTACCTTGATATCACACTGTTGTTATATGCTCCACTACAATTCCTTATATCTAGAAGAAACAAGTGTAATATTTCATAATGCCAAACTGACTGCAGAGTAGCGCAGAAACAAATCCAAAGTAATCAGATTTAAATGCAAGCTTACAGCAAGTTCAAAATTCAATTCCTCTATTGGTGGGGAGATGTATAGTATGTCCTGACATCCAGCTAGTCTATACCAATGCTATAACTACCCCCCCCCCCCCGAGTTATTAAAAATTTAAGTGAAATTTCATGATCACTTAAGCAGGACTATTTCTAAGCCAGACGTGTGTTAAAATAAGACTTATAAACAATTATATGGGAAGAATCTAGGAGGAATTATATGAAGAAAATGGGAAGTCCAACCTTCAAGCTAATTTCATCCCCCTCAGAAACTAATAAAACTAATATCATCCACTTCCTCAGGGGCAGCTCCTACTTATGCCCCTGGTCCAGAGCATCTACTTTAATGCCACAAAACAAGATACATTTGTCAAAGCTCAAAGCTTCAGAGCAAGCTCTTCCCTGTGCTAATATGGTCAGTACCATCTAAAGTCTATCTTTATAGGCTGATTAGAGTCTCTTTTATTTCAGCACATCTCTTCTAAATCAACTGTACATGTACAGTAGGGTGGAACGAAAAAATCAAGTTTGGATTTTTAATTTGTAATAGCGCGGAAAAGTTGCCTTTTGGTGTAGATAAGATAAAAAAAAAGATATGAAAAATATTGGGTCACGTCTTGAGGTGCCGCAAGGACGATAAATTTTCATAAAATTGCAATTTTCGCTACATTTTTAAGTTTTTTTAAGAAGTTGTCAAAATTTTTTTTTTTATTTCAAATACTGTCAAAAAAGCAGTTTTTATATAAAAAAAGACATACAATTTCTTTTTAACTTTTTGGATTATGTCTTGAGGTGCCGCAAGAGCGGTAAAGTTTTATAAAAACACACTTTTTGTAACTTTTTCAAAGATTTTTACGTGTCTCGATTATGCAATAAAAAGTTTCAAATAGGCGTTTTAATATGAATAGAAAGATAAAAACAGGAAATGAGCTACCTTTGCGACATCTTTTTTATCATTTAGATGGTAAAACGAAGGGACCCAATGAGTTTAAAGGCGAAATAGGTCAGCAGCTGGAAAACTGTGCTAATCTTCCTGTGGTTACTTTCTTGCCAATTGAAAATAACCTTCCTCTTTTGGAGAACATAAATGATTTAAGTACAGATCAAAAGTATTTATTGGATATGTGTATCGCTGTATCAAGTGGAAATTGCTCACTAGATTTATCTTTAAGAAACCCTGGAAAACTTGCTCACTACAGGTGGCTTACAGTAGCAAACCGTATACTTAGATTGTATGTGGCAACTGAAAATCCAACTGAAAACCTTAAGACTCTGGCTGAGTACATTGTGAAAGTGTATGCACCTGTGTGGTTTAACATTAAGTTAAAACCTTCATGTACTTATGGTTCCAAACATCTGTTTAAGCTTATCTCATATTCACGCTATCTCTCTGATGATTTCAAGAACGTTCTAGACCCGGTTATTCAAAGAAATGTGTACTTTGCTGCTGCAGAAAATCTCCTTTTGTCCATGCTATGTGATGAGCGCAAAAATGTAAGAGAACTTGGTTTACGACGTGTTTTAAAAGCAAGAACAGAAAGTAGAGGCGGAGTCAGGAAGTTTAAAATTCCAAAGATAAACTTCGACGCAAAGGATTACATTGACATGATCTCATGGGCTGAAAATGACGTAACAGAACCCCCCTTGGTAAAACATGTTTCCATTGACTCTCTCAAAGACTTTATACGGAAGACATCTGAAGCTCAACCAAATAGTAAAGTGGACCCGCTTATCGACTTTCCCCGGCTTCCTTGTCTAACGCAAGCAGTAGAAAGAGCTGTGAAACTGGTGACCGAATCGGCTCAAAATGTCTGTGGTTCAATCGCAAGAGAAGGATATATAAGAACAAAAATTGACTCACGTGAGAACATGCCAAAATTTGATACAAAAAAACAGTTTAATGTGTCAATGAAGTAGGAACAAACATTTTGCAGCTGTAACATTTGTAATTATTAAGGGTTTTTTAAATCATAAAAAATGAACTTTCAATGTCTTTAAAAGTGTATTATGATATTTTTTTACGTGTGCTCTAATAAAAAAAAATATATAATTGATTTGACAAGCTTTTATTTCAACCTTATTTACTACTATTTGTAACAACCAAAATGTTCACAAAAGTTTCAAAATTAGCAAAAATACAAACGTTTGACATTAAAAAATATTTTTTTATTATTATTATATTTTGTAATTATTAATTTTTTCCAATTCTAATGCTTATATATGTATTTACAACTATCTTTTGTAACATTATATATACGAGAAAACCATAAAAAATAATTTATCAAAGTTTATAATTTTTCAATTTTTTAATTTTTTACAAACTTTAAGCTCTTTGCGGCACCACAAGATGTTGAAGTATAGCAACCAAATTTTTTTTCTTCTTTTTGAACCTAAAAGGCAACTTTTCCCCACTATTACAAAACTAAAAAAAAAAAAAATTAAAAAAAGGCCATTTTCGTTCCACGCTAATATACAGGTTGTACAGAATTGGGAACTTTAAATTAGCGATTCTAATTTGATTATATTCTTCTGACAGCTAGGCTAATCAGAATAAATTTAGAAATTAATATATAAGTCTATTTATCTGAATTCACCTGGGCAAGGGAAGTGGTAAACTTTGTACCTTTCAATATCTGCATATGTAAACGGTGGGCACTTGCAGTGACGTCATCCCCCCCCCCCGCTAAACTGGTGCCAGCGTGTCCCACTATGCTCGCAGCAGTCTAGTTAGTTAACTGTTAAACTCTGAACGGACAACAATCCTTCATTCGCCGCGGCTATGTAACTCTTTCAATTCGGAATATTCCAATTCAACTTATTACAGTAGAAGCCCGATATAGCGTGGTTGTCGGGTGACATACTTTCCCCCGCGTTAGAGGCGTAACCGCGGTATATATCGGAAGGTGACCTGTACAGTGACAAATGATGGGGAGGGAGGACCGGGAAAAAGGCTACAGCATAATGCACTACTATATACTGTATGTAAATTACGTCACCAAATGTAGAAATAAAAAATAAGAAAACTGTATTTTAATCCAATACGTATTTTAATCTATTTTAATCCAATGGAATATAAAATACACTATTTATACATTGCTCACTCGATCTACTGTAGGCCTAATTGTTGGTCTTAAAAATGTCCGTAATTGTTGTTTGACGGGATAATGCACAGCATTTCTTTTCCGCGTATTGTTTTATAAACGCGAGGTGCAGCAGATGAACATTATTAGATTCACTTTGCCTCTCCATCCACAAAATTACTTTGTTTATGTGTATTATCACTTCACTAACATTTGGAATAACTTCTTTCACTTCCACCCCATTTTCATTTCCATCATCATCATCGCTTCTTTTTCTTCGCAATTTGCATTTCGGACTGCATCGATGATATCTTTATCTCCTATACATTCTGTAACAGGCTCACCGTTGTCAACTTCTGCCCAGTCATTCAAGTCATCTAGAGTGAAGTTGCAATGCAGAGCACTACTCGCAGACTGTACATCACTATTAGTGAATCCGGCAACAGAGCAATTTCCATCGGCGATGTTTTGTTCAAAGGAACATTTCTTCCAGCAATTCTGAATCGTAGCCGTACTAATTCTTTCCCATGCAAGACCTATTGAATACGCAACTGTTTTCAGGTTTATTGACTTAAGGTAAATTTCCATTTCCTCATCAGAATTCACTATAGCACTCAGAAGTTCACGGCGGTAATGCGCTTTAAATGCTTTTATGATGCCTTGATCTAATGGCTGGATCAGTGATGTAGTGTTTTTCGGCAAGAACATGACTCCGATTTTCCCATCTCTTGACTGTAGCATATCAGCAGGTGGATGTGCTGGACAGTGGTCAAGGGTCAGTACAGCTTTTTCTTCGAGGTTGAGTGACCGCAGGTGGCTTCTCACAGATGGAACAAATTCTTCATGGAACCATTTACCGAAAATATCACTTGTCATCCAAGCATTTTTTGTATTACGATATGTGATGGGTAATGACGTCACGTTAACATGTTGAAAGCATCTAGGATTTCGGCTTTTCCCTGTACAGAGAGGTTTAACTTTGTGGCTGCCTGATTTATTTGTGGCAAACAGGAGGGTAACTCTATCCTTATTTATTTTTAATCCAGATTTATTTATTGAATTATTCACATCCAGAGTTCTGTTAGGAAGCATTCGAAAATATAGAGCAGTTTCATCACAGTTATACACTTGATGGTCATTTAAATCGTTATTGATCATTACTTTGTTTAATGCCTGAGGAAAAAGTGCTGCAGCTTCACTGTCACATGATCGTGCTTCCCCTTCAATGCTTATCTGGCTTATACCATGACAAGATTTCCATCGCGAAAACCACCCATCAGATGCATTAAAGTCACTGTTGCCATGTAAATCACTATGGAATTTCACAGCTTGTGCTCTAATAACTGGTCCTGACAGTGGCACACCTTCACTTCGTTTTATTAAAAACCACCTGTAGAGACAATCATCTAGTTCATTATCCTTACCTACTTTAGTCTTTTTTCTTTGCAACCCCACTTCGCTTTCAACTGTGTTCACAAAACTTTTAAGTTTATCTTCTTCCTTCATCCACCCTCTAATTGTTCCTTCTGGGATGCCACACTTACGTGATAAACTTGCCTTTGACTCTCCGTTCTTCACACGATCAATTATTTTGAGTTTATCACTCACAGAATATGCATTTCTTTTCTGCGACATCACAAAACTCTACACTATGCGAATTTATGACAAAGACTATACACTTTGATAAGATAATATCAGAGTATGATCTTATACTGACTGTAATATGAGGGAGAGAAGGGATTTAGTTCGCTGCTTGTCTTGGCATGAATTCTTAGAAACGTAGAGACTGTAAATAGCTCGGGCAATTGTTTATGTCTACAGGTACACTTGAACTGGCAATTCTGGCTGTTGTTTACAACGCCGTTTCCAACAACAAGCCTTTGTTTACAATAAACGCAACGCATTCCAATGTTGTGGCTATGGAAGTCACGATAAACAATTCATAATTTACTCACTCTCTACAAGTAAGAATTTTCGCTAATAATGGGCGACATACTCTTCACCGCATTATATCCGAATCCGCGGTATTTCGGACCGCGCTATATCGGGCTTCTACTGTATTATGTTTTTCAGTGCTTAATTCATTACTACTTTGGCAAATTCTGCTTCAATTAATTATTATGCCTTTCAATACTTAATTTAATTCTACTTTGGCAATGTATGCTGCGCTACACTGCACGTGCCATGCAATCATTTTCATATAAACTTCAATAAACAGTTAATTCAAAAAATACAGTCCACTACTTTATTCATATCATACCAGCCAACTCATCACCTCACGTAAGACCAACTCAAGAATATTTCGAGAGCTTCGAAGACGTAACATTTGGTCCTCCGGGCCGGATCGGGATTCGGATCTATATTTCATTTAATGGGCCCAAATAACATTTTGGTCAAGCCCGAATCTTCTCAAATATAAAATTGCTGGCCGTGAGCATACACTCATTACTTTCAAAAAAAAAAAAACTTCATACTTGGCCATACAAGCTTCTACAGGACATCATCTCTTAGA
This sequence comes from Magicicada septendecula, assembly GCA_034769895.1. Classification (NCBI taxonomy): domain Eukaryota; kingdom Metazoa; phylum Arthropoda; class Insecta; order Hemiptera; family Cicadidae; genus Magicicada; species Magicicada septendecula. The sequence goes on along the minus strand of CM068367.1, from coordinate 1,422,565,951 downwards.
CTGCAAGATATTACAATTCATCGTCACTTGTCATTCATAAATGAAAATTAGAACTTCAAGCCTGCACAGAGAGCTACAACTTCGAACATCACCCGACAAGCGGAAACAAGACTTGCGCCACCAATCCAAGGCCAGCCGGACAAGGATCGACAATCCAAGGAAACGACAGGCAACGGAGCCATCTTGAACCTACCGAGGACTCTCATAATTCACGTGACTATGAACTTGTATTTCTCATAGTTTCTCATTTATATAATTTTATATACAGTAAAAATCAGTAATATTTGCAAAAGAATTTTTATATAAACAGAAATCAGTTTCAAGTGACTATAGACCTGTATTTTCACATAAATTTTCACTTATACAATTTTACAAGAAATCAGTCAGAAACTTAAATAATGGAATGAAGCTATATGTATATTTTTATTTTTAAATGAGTCATATTTTCAAACAATTTTCATATAACTATTTAAAAAAAAAAAATAAGTGCATATTATAATAAGGAATTAGATTAAGTTATATACCACTCACTGGCTGCCGCATTATATCAGAATTTGATAAAGTACTCAAATTACATTAATTGTTCACCTGTTCTGCATTTATTTATCGATTTCGGATCACAGCTTGCAGTTCGATCATGACTGATGTGAAAACTTTGATTAAAAAACGTGGCACAATTAAAGCCTCTATATCCCGTATAAACACCTTCGCGGACAATTTCGATCCTGAAATAAATAATCACCATGCTTTAAAAATAAAACTTCGTCACTTGACGGAGTTGTCCGCGAAGTATGATGAAATTCAGACCCAAATTGAGGCTGATGAATCTGATTTCACATCGGTAAGTGACAGGGTTCAGACAGAGGATGATCTCTGCACTATTGAGTGTAAGCTGCACAATTTATTAGAACGTGTAGAAGAGGTGAGCAAAAAACCATTAAATCAAACGAAAGTTACCCCAATTAAAGCATCCCCTATTCAGTTAGAGCCAATTAAATTGCCCTGCTTCTCAGGCAACATTATTGATTGGCAGCACTATTACAACATGTTCTTGGAGTTAGTACACGTCAGAACGGACCTGACGGACATCCAGAAATTGCACTATTTACATTCTTCACTAAGGGACGAGGCTTTAAATGTAATAAAGTCTCTCCCAACTAGCGGCTGGTGGCGCGTAGTACTAGCCATACACCGTCACACTAACACAAAAGCCGCGCGGTATGCTTGGTCCTTAACGGACTGTGGAGCGGAGGTTTTAAAGTCTCTCCCAATCACCCATGATAATTATGCGGTAGCCATTGAGCTATTGAAGGCCAGGTATGATAGTAAATTAATTGTCTCAGCGTATCATGTAGGGAATGTCTTGGGCATGAAGTCCATTCAGCAAGAGTCCATGGTTGGCATTTCAAATTTTATTGACGAAATCACCGCAAATATAAACGCTTTGAATTCATTGAGTTTACCTGTAAATACTTTTCAAATTATTTTTGTTCAATATTTAACGCAGAAACTCGATAACCAGACATGTCGACTATGGAAGGGAAGTCTATCTGATGAGCGATTCCCTAATTTCAACAATTTTATTAAATTTTTAAATGGTAGAAGGCAATTAATGCAAAACGTCGGCACCTCGAACAGTTCAGCAAACAGAACACAAGTTAGCGATAAGATTCCCTATCGCAAGACTATTACACCCGTTGAGCTCACTAGGTCAACATTTCATACTCATATCAACAATAACATTTGTCAGCTGTGTCACGGTAAACACAGACTGTCTGAATGCCCACAATTCGTGGCTACATCTCTCTTTGAGCGAAAGAACATTTTACTCAAATACAAACTTTGTTTAAACTGCATGTGTCCAGGCCATGAGCCCTCACACTGTCCTTCCAAATTTTCTTGTAGGACATGTTCTAAACGACATCATACAATGATTCACATATCAGGCAGTAACACTTCAAACAGGGGCAACAATCAATTTTCTCTCAAATTACAAACAAACAAATCTATTCTGTTATCCACCGCTGTCTGCATGACAGCGGACCAAGCCGGTAGGAAGCATCCAGTAAGAATTCTATTAGATTCAGGATCTCAAGCAAACTTCTGTACCATGAGTTTCGCATGCCGCATGGGTCTAAAATTAACCAAGTCTCAACTACCCATCACTGGTATAAACAATTCCTTATGTCAAGCTGACTTTAGTACAAGGGTAAGGCTGAATTCTCGTTACAAGGATTTCAATCTGTACGTGCATTGCGCTGTGCTTCCCAGTATTACGAATAATCTCCCTGCAGAATCGTTTAATATTTCATCCCTAAATATACCAAAAACATATTCTTAGCTGACCCGCAACTAAACTTTTCTTCACAAATCGACATATTACTTGGTGCCCAGTACTATTTACAATTGATTGAACCTATCAAATTCATCCGCAGCCCACACTTTCCCATAATACAGGAGACAAAATTGGGATTCATCCTCGCTGGTAACCTGCCTTTTAATGTCGACATGACAAAACCTGTTTCATCATTTATAGCGTGCGAAGATAACAATGCCATTTCATCGCAATTAAAAGACTTCTGGCAATTGGGGGACGTTACAGTCCATACTCCCTCAGTTGAGGACTCAGAATGCGAAAGTCATTTTATCGCTAACACTTTTCGCAATAATAGTGGTAGATTTGTGGTGTCCCTACCTCGCAGGAGATACAACTCTCATTTGGGCAATTCTCTTCCCGGAGCTATTCGCAGATTTCAATCACTGGAACTTAAGTTCAAGCAGAACCCTGCTCTTCATAAAGACTATAGTAAATTCATGCAGGAATATTTAACTCTGGGTCACATGTCTTTGCTTGATTCTTACGATTTGTCAGTCAATAAGTCAGACACCTTCTACTTACCGCACCATTCGGTTTTTAAGGGCTCTAGTATAACCACCAAATTGCAAGTTGTTTTCGACGGCTCTGCCAAAACAACAAATAATTTGTCCTTGAACGACACATTGATGGTTGGTCCCACGGTCCAGCAGGATCTTTTTTCGATTATGTCTCAGTTTCGAACGCACCGATACGTCCTCATTTCGGACATTGAAAAAATGTACCGTCAAATTTTAGTTACTCCCAGAGATTCTAATTTGCAACAAATTGTTTGGCGCGACGCCCCTATAGGGAACTTCAACACTACGCCTTGAGGACAGTCACATATGGGACTGCAAGCGCTTCATTTCTGGCCACAAGATGTTTGTCACAAATAGCCCAGGAAAACAAAACTCAACACCCTATAGCCTGTTCTGCTATCGCAAATGATTTCTATGTGGACGATCTCATGACTGGCTCAGATAACCCACACATTTTATCACAAATGAAGTCCGACATTACAAATTTATTAAGTCAATACGGGTTTACTTTGCACAAGTGGTTTTCCAATGATCAAACCATTATAACTTCACACGCCAACTCTTCCCTTGACTTTAACAAGAATCAAACTATACGTACTTTGGGTATTCAGTGGGACATTAACGATGATAGTTTCCAAAGAAATTTCGAAGTGGAGGTATTTAACAAGAGAAGGGTATTATCTGTTATCGCCAGAATTTACGACCCATTAGGATTTATTGGCCCGGTTACATTTTGGTGCAAACATTTCATGCAGATACTGTGGTTAACGGGACAAGTTGGGACGACCCCCTGTCAGACTCATTATCTAATGGGTAGAACTTTATGCTCAGCTGATATCAGACACTTATTTTAAGATTCCAAGATCCGTAAAGAATTTAAATAATTCCCAAATCATTTCATTTCAGCTCCATAGGTTTGCCGACGCGTCAGTAAAGGGTTACGCGTGCTGCATTTATGTGCGAACGGTGTATTCAAACCACAGCATTTCATCAAACTTGTTATGCTCTAAATCTAGAGTCGCCCCCTTAAAGCAAGTAAAATTACCCCGACTTGAACTTTCCGTCTGTCTCTTATTGGCTCAGTTGGTTTCCAAGGTTGTAAATGGTGCGAGTTATATATTTGACGAATTGTATTTTTTACTCCGACTCAATGATCGCCTTATACTGGATTCACCAGCAGTCTTCCAGATGGAAAGTATTTGTCTCCAACCGCGTTGCGGAGATACACCGACTCACTGCAAAGGGTACCTGGCTTCATGTCTCCTCACATGACAACCCTGCTGACATCCTATCGCGTGGTTGTCTACCCCGTTTTTTACACTGTCACCCACAATGGTGGTATGGTCCATCCTGGTTGTCCAATGAGTCACCATCATGGCCCACCAGTGCTTTCGATGCCCATTCACCCTGCGCTCATCCCAATCTTGAGCAAGAAAAACGTAAACAAGTCCAAACCACCCTGGTTGCCACTTCATCTACGCCTAATTACTTTGAAAACTACCCTTCACTTTCAAAACTTCTTCGTGTATTTTCTTACTGCCTTCGATTTATTCGGAACTCCAGACTTCCCATAGCTGATAGAAACACTTCTTTTTTAACTTCCCATGAGCTACATAGTACACTTTTGATTTTTATTCGCCAGTCCCAGCGATCACACTTTAATATTGAACTCAAGGAACTTCAGGCACAACCCTCTATCCCTAATAATAGCAAAATTCTTTCACTTAACCCCTTTCTGGACAATACGGGGATATTACGCGTGGACGGACGCCTTCAGCACTCCCAGCTCACCTATGATAGCAAACACCAGATCATACTCCACCCGCATTCTCATCTCAGTAAACTAATCATAGAAGGCGAGCACCTTCGTCTACTCCATGCTGGGGTACAGTTGACTCAGTACTCTCTACGTCAGAAATACTGGATAATTAATGATAAATCGTACATACGTTCAGTAACACACAAATGCATCACTTGCTTTCGATTCTGTGCTAGGGGCTCAAGCCAATTATTAGGACAATTGCCCTCTTCCCGAGTTACTCCTGCTAAGCCATTTTCTCAATGTGCAGTCGACTACGCCGGTCCTGTATTTATACGTCAGGGCGGGCAGCGTTCCAAATCGATGTCAAAGGCTTATATTTCTCTATTTATATGCATGGCTACCAAGGCCATTCACCTTGAATTAGTTTCAGATCTCACCTCAGACGCTTTCATAGCAGCCTTAAGATGTTTTATAGCTCGAAGAGGCATCCCTTCACAGATATTTTCTGACAATGGTAATAATTTTCGTCGTGCTAGCAGTACACTTCACAACTTATACAAACCACTCCAGTCAAAAAATTTGGCTCCCGGACAACTTGTCCTTATTTTGGAAGATAATTCCCCCCCCCTGCAGTGGAAACGCGGTGTAGTCACTCAGGTCCATTTGGGTCAGGATTCCCTAGTGCGCATTGCGGATATTCGCACCACAAACGGCATCCTACGTAGGCCCATTCACAAATTATGCCCACTTCCAGTGGCCTCAGATTAATTATAATAACGTTCAAACAACATGTACTATTGACTTGAACTTCATTCGCATTCTCGTGTTTCATGCCCGGGACATGCCCTGGGCGATCGCATGCTTGCCATTTGTTATTCTTATTATATTATTATTATGCCTTTTTATTGTTGTATTATTATGTATCCTTATCATATTATTATGTATTATTGAATTTTGGGGTTATTATTCTATTATTATGCAATGTCAATTATTATGTCTTTCGTATTATCATATTATTATGTATTATTGAATTTTTGGGGTCATTATTCTATTATTATGTAATGTCAATTATTATGTCTGTCTTATTCTCATATTATTACGTATTACTATGTCTTGACACTTATGATGCACTATTCATATAATAACTCAAACTGCAAAATCACCTGATTTTGTGCGGGCAGTATGTTAAACTTTGTACCTTTCAATATCTGCATATGTAAACGGCGGGCGCTTGCAGTGACGTCATCCCCCCCGCTAAACTGTTGCCAGCGTGTCCCACTACGCTCGCAGCAGTCTAGTTAGTTAACTGTTAAACTCTGAACGGACAACAAGCCTTCATTCGCCGCGGCTATGTAATTCTTTCAATTCGGAATATTTCAATTCAACTTATTATTATGCTTTTCAGTGCTTAATTCATTACTACTTTGGCAAATTCCGCTTCAATTTATTATTATGCCTTTCAATACTTAATTTAATTCTACTTTGGCAATGTATGCCGTGCTACACTGCACGTGCCATGCAATCATTTTCATATACACTTCAATAAACAGTTAATTCAAAAAATATAGTCCACTACTTTATTCATATCATACCAGCCAACTCATCACCTCACGTTGTAAGACCAACTCAAGAATACTTCGAAAGCGTCGAAGACGTAACAGCAAGTGTCCGCAAAATTTTTTATAACTTCCCTCAAAATAACAGAAAGATGCTTGAGCTCCTACATACTCTATACCAGAATATGCTAATTATACATACTAGAATGTGCTAAAAATGTCATGATTACTGGTGATATTATTAATGGTGTTAGTAAAGGGTGACGCATGGAAACGGGAAAATTTGAAGTTGATGTTGGCAGCCCTGTAGATGTAGCACAAGTGAAACTGTCTGTCTAGCAGTAACGGACATTTAGTTACCATGGAGCAGTGGAGCGGTGCAGAGTGTGCGGTCGCCGTAATGCCGTTTTACCGACATGGTGACAGTTTGACAGCTGCACAACGAGAGTTTCTTTGTTACACGCAATCAAAACGTGGGTTCATAATTTTGAAGAAACTGGTTCAGCTTTGAAGAAAAAGCCTAGTGGGGGTATACAGTCTGTACGTAAACCAGAAAACATTGATGCCGTGCGAGCTGCCATCTTAAGGAGTCCTCGTCGTTCGGTGCAAAAAATTGTGTCATTGCAGCTTGGACATCGGAGCGTTCAAAGAATACTCCATGAACTTCAATTTCATCCGTACAAACTTCAGATTGTGCAACAACTGAATCCTAATAATTGTGTATTGTGCCTGCAAATTTTTGAACAATTGTTGGCTAAAATCAATGAGGATGCTAACTTCATTCAAAATCTTTGGATGTCCAATGAAGCCCATTTTCACTTAAGTGGATACGTGAATAAGCAGAACTTCCATTACTGGGCTCAAGGAAACACTGCTCAGCTTCACCAGCGTCCATTACACAGTACCAAAGTTACCGTATGGTGTGCAGTGTCGTGTCATGGGGTGATAGGCCCTTACTTTTTTGAAGATGAACGAGACACTGCTGTCACTGTGACGTCTGAACGTTATGTCAACATGCTAGAGACATTTTTGGCTTCAAGACTCCATACTTTTCCAAATCTTGACATTCAGCACACCTGGTTTCAACAGGATGGAGCCACCTCACACACTGCCAGACAGTCTATGGCAGCAGTGAAACGTTTGTTTGGGGATCACATAATTTCAAGGAATGCTAACATCGCTTGGCCGCCCCGATCTCCACCCCTTTCAGTCTGTGACTTCTTTTATGGGGACATCTGAAGAGCATAGTGTACCAGACTAGACCAAGAACCCTTGCTCAGCTCAAGACACAGATTGAAGAGGAAATTGCCAAAATCCCAGGTGACACATTGCGCCGCGCTATGCAAAACCCATAGAAACGACTTACTGAATGTGTACAGCAAAATGGGCAGCATTTAACTGATGTAATTTGTAAAAAGTGATTCCTAATATAATTTCCAGTCTTGTAGAACATATTTTGAGCCTCAAATAAAGTTTTGTAATGTTACTTCATTTTTTCTAATTATTTCAAATTTTACCATTTCCCTGCACCACCCTGTATAATTATGTGTTATGCTTGAGATTATTATACATTATGATTATACTTGAGATATATATGTATATCATACATGTATATATGATATATATTATGATATTAATAATAATATAATTAATAATAATAATACATTAATAATTATAATAAATATTATAATATTTCAAACATATATGACATGTATAACAAGTTATATTATTAACTAAATAACTAACATAATAACATAGTACATATTAATAGTAAATATTATGGTTTTTACATTTTAAATGCATACCTTGTCCTCAAATTTGATCTCTTCCATTTGTCTTACAATGGGTAAATTGCTCTTGTTAACACCTGAAACAAATGAAAACACACAACAAAACAGATTTAGTTATAAGACTAAATCTATATCACACACAAGTTAGCACAAGAATAACCTCTGATGAAGAACAATGTTTTCCATTTAATGCATATATCTTTACTGATAAACAATGTCTTACCATTGTCAGACCTCAACTTCACCACTGTGGGTGCGTTAGATTGTATGAGGTGATTCATGTGAATGCAATAAAGTGTTTCTGGCTGACAAGAGATTCGAGACAACTTATGTAGAGGAGAACTCACATTAATGCTGCCTGCATATGTAACTGGGATGCACTAATGTGTAGAACACTATTGAAACCACATTGCTAACTATAATAAAGTTTCCTGAAAAAATGTTTTCCCTATAAACATACACTTTTCTTGCAAACCATAGAACAGGTGTTCATATTTTTTTTATCAGTTTGTCATACCAAGTTACATATTTTCATTTTAAATACCTACTTACCAAAAACTATAAGAATTTTGACATCATTTTAAAATTATTTTGAGAAGGAAATAAAAATTTGATATCAACTGAATGCTAAAATTTTTATAAAACCCCCGTGTTAAATTGTTTGTTGACGTTATACTCTATATTTTATTTAATAAAAGTACCAAACTGACAGTTGTGAGAATATGTTACAATACTACCAGCAGCCTAATGGCAAAGTGTTAGTTACAACACACGTTTTATGCATATCACAGGTCTGTAATACTTCAAATATATTTGTTTTGTTTTCAATTAGTCTAAAGAAGCATTTTATCTTGTTTACAGCTTTCTGGGCTCAGCTAACTTAACAGTGGTTTTAAACAGAATATCTTTCAAACAAGTAATATCAGAGAAACTATACAAATTTTACATGACTTGAAATACCATAATGGACAACATAACAATATTTCGTGGTTTACAAACTGTATAGAAAAATAAGAACTGGAAATATATTGAATTAAAGATCCACTGAGGGCACTTCGAAGGGTTTTCCATTAACTTAAAGGGTACCATTAGTAATATACATATCAGTGATATAGTTAGGTACTAACAGCCTAATAACACATCACTAAAACACACTACATTAAAAAAAAAAACTGCTAAGAAATCCAAAAACTGCTAGTTATATCGTAGAAAACAGAAGTTTGTATGCTGATTAGTGTTGGCAATGTTTGTTTGTTGGTATGGGAGGGGCATCTTAATATCAGCTACAAATGGCTAAATGAAAGAACACCACATCTGCACTCCCGCTGTGTTCCCAGTTCAATACAGAAGTTATATTAAACATATTATAGAATTAAAAACAAAGTTATATGATTTCTCAGAAAACTGTACCTGCATTCACAATTTAACATAGCAAAATAGCGATGTCCAACTTAAAATAACATTATGTTTATACTGAACTGTTTGTTCATAATTAATGGTTGTGCATGGCCAAACAGTAATATTACTAGTTAGTTAACATGTACGTTTGTGTATTAGATTTTTAGTTTACACTGCATATTTTAATAATATTAAATGCCGTGTATTACTTCAATACAATACAATACCAACCAAACCAATAATATTATATACATCCCCTTCCAAAAATAAAAATTTTCCTCAAAACTATAAACCAATTTTATATCCCCTTCTCCATAAAGTTATTTCATGTACAACATAACATGGGTCAACTATAACTATTTATTTACTGATAGTTTGATCCTAACTAAGCTGAACTGCACTGACTTTACATTACACACACTCACTCAAGTAAAAATGGGCATTAGATACATAAATATATACTGAAAATAACTATTACTAAATAAAAAGTGTAAAAGTTATGAATCTGAAAGTGTTATTTGTCGAAATGTTTTCTGATGTACTTCGATTTTGAAAGTCTACAAAAATGTTTAGGCCTACTTTATTTTATACTTCAGTTCAATATAAATTATATAATAAGTAGTTTCAATAATAGTAATATACGGAGCATATTGTTTTCTTGTTTTCATCTGCAATAATAATTATTGTAAACAATATACTGTATTTGTCATCTCCAATTTGTTGTTAACTTGAGTAAGTAAAATTTTATTTTTCATGTGTATTGAATCAGTGTGAAAACAATCACAAATGCACAGAAACCATCATTACTTATATATTCACATGTCTAAATACATATCCATCTACTGTAGACGTGTTGCAATCTATACATTTGTATTCTGTACAGCAACAGTACCGTAATACTCAATTTTCTGTTGAATATTTGTATGTTTCAACGTTACTGTATCCTTGCTATCATTTATCTACAGTTACTTCAAGTCTGCATTTTTCGAATGCAAAAGTCAATTACAACCTACACAGTCATATTAGTAAACCCCTAAGCGCATGAGTTAAGCCTACTATATCTTAGTAAATATTCACATCATTAAACGAAACACACACACACACACACACACACACTAAAAATGTCATCTTATTGCACTGACTGTACCAACTTTTACTACATTTTATAATTTCTAATGTGATTTTGTATAAACTGATGAGGACTGGTTCACCTTATGTTAATATTCAGTTACGCCAAAAATGCAGTGTTGTTAGGTTACGTTTGTCCAGCTGTAGGTTATGCACGGTACAATATTACATTACTCTTGAATTTGTCCTTTACATTTTATAACAGTACTTGCCTGTGCCATTACTTTCAGTACATTCCTAACATACTATTATAATGATTAAATCCATATAGTCCAGCGCTACCCTCACATTGTGTTGCGTTTACAGCAAAGTGCAGGCCAGCAAAAGCTGCTGTGAAAGTTGGAAAACAGATAAATCATGAATTTAGACACTAAAACGTAAACAAGAGACCTTGGTAATATTTCTACTGCGACTCAAGATATTTTCGGGTAAAGATGAGTAATTTTTCTAATCTTGTGAACTAAGTAGCTAGGCCTACGTCAAAAATAAGAACCACCTATCCAAATTTAAATTAATTTTTCATAATGTGTGGTTTATCTTACTAATGAAATTGACTCTAATTTTACTACATTTTATAATTTCTAATGCGATTTTGGAAAAAAGTGATGAGGACTGGTTCACCTTATGCAAGTATTCAGTTACGCCATTAATGAAGTGTTGTTAGGTTATGTTTGTCCAGTAGTAGGTTATGCACGGTACGAATAATATTACATTACTTTTGAATTTGTCCTGTACGTTGATTAACAGTACTTGCCTGTGCCATTACTTTCAGTAGATGGTAAATATGACATTTCTAATCTAAGCTGATATTGCAGTGAAATATTTCTTTTTCGGTAAATACCTACGCCACACCATACAAATAATTTTAAACGGCGGTCGAAAAATGTACAAGCGTCTACGGAACCAACATCGAAGCTGTTGGTGACCAATCTGGCGACGTGGTGGGGGCACTGGAGGGGCGAGCGAAGGTGCGTCCCATCACATCTGTTAACTGTACGGGCAGACGCTGCTTGTGTGAACATTTGCATTCTGGGCTGACACGCGTCTGCCCGTATGATTAATAGATGGGATGGGATGCGGCTGCTTTCTATCCGAGTCTTTATAGACTTGACGATAAACCTGTAGCTTATTTTCGGTTTGTTTAGCTGTGTGCGGTCTTCCTACGTGTGTTCTCTCGTAAGCAGAAATACTTACAATATTTTATGTAATCGTTCAGCGCTACAGAATGCGAATGTTTCATACTTTTGTCTGACATAACCTCAGTAACAGCGTGTTACTTGAAATTTGAGGATTACTAATTAACTGTCTTCACACATCTGTTCCAAATTACACACTTATCTAAATCACAAGTTAAATTAATCACACAGAATCTGGCCATGGTTGGATTGTACTTAATTAAGCTCTGTTCAATTGCTATTACAATTATTAGTACGCATAGCGAATAATTATTTGTTTTAAATAAATAACAAATGTGGAGGCCAAATTATGCACATAAGGTGATAAAAATACTTTACTGTATTAAATGTACAATTTATTGGTTTTACAGAAAATACCAGTACTTACACATGAATGGAGAAAATGCCAGTACTTACTCAGACTGCATTATCAAATATATGAATATATATCGTTCTTTATAACATATTTTAAAACTTTTGATATTAATATTTTCAATTATACGTTTTAAGCACCTAAATTTTTTATAATACATTTTAGGTTACCTTTTACTGAGTAAAAATTAAACGAATTCATGTAGTATTCATGTTCATCTCTTAAACATTCAAATACCTATAGCTGGTCTTGGCAAGTATGTAGCATGCATAAGACAGTAACTCTTCACAGTTATGGGACAGTGGTGATATTTCAGTTTGACACATTCAGCACTCTGCTGTCTGTAACTAAATTGTAAAATAATTGTGCTCCAAGTATAGACAGCATAGTGATTTCTGAAACCACTTATTTCAGACTTATGGTGTGCTATACACGACAGCAAATTTAGAAACACATTAAAGCTTGAAGGTTTTCATCCTAGAAGTTACACAAATATGTTTTGATGTCTGCTGTTGAATGACATGGTTTCTAAGTCCAGCATTTTTATCGTCATATAACTAAGCAGTGTTACATGTGGTAACTGTTATCAAAAGTGTTTGTATTACATTTTTTTTTTTTTTACTTTTATACTTGTCTATAACTGCAACTGAAATTTAAAATTTTTATGATTTTCCATTTTGAATTAGAGTTATAGCAGATAAATTCAGTATTCCTGCTGACACACTTAACAACTGTTTATAAAAATTGCGAACAATTTTACAAAACAGTATTTTTTCTAACTCGCATGTTATAAAATGATTAAAAACTGTCAGGTATCCTGACATTAAATCCTGGATACCAAGTATCATGATATTACATCCTGGATATCAACTATCCTGAAAAAGCAAAATATTTTCTAAGACAATTGCACCCATTGACAGCCAATTAGACTCTCCAAAAGGTGGGAAAATAATTATTTTCTTAATTTAAATTTATATTTGTAACATTTTTTAAATATCGGTATGGAGAACCATACATTACTTCCATGTTCTAAGATTTATATTTAAAATCATAATGGAAATAAAATATTTCCATAGAAACTACTTCTTTCTACTTATTGATTCAGCCTTAAGCACAGTACTGTGCATGTGGTCACTATTGTCTAACGTTATACCACCTCACATTATCGCACTCGATTTTCACTGATGATGACAGTCGATGGCACTGCCGAAACGTCTGGTTTTGCAGAAAACATTGTAGGCCTACTGTGCCCAAACAGCCCGGGAAGAAATTTTCACACTAAACTACTTCATTGTTGCCGATAACGTACTACACATATAAAAACATGAAACGTTGCAGGTAAACTACCCATTTCCCTTAACTGATCTTCACCAAAAACAATAATTCACGACTACTCTGCAAATCAGGCTGCATGCAAAAAATTATTTGATTCTGTTGAATTTGCAGCTTTTATTGTTTGCCATAGAAAAAAATCTTCACACACACACTTTTCGAAAAATGACTTTTTTCATGTTTTGAAGATAGTACAATCAAAATCTGCAAAAATCTCAAGCACGATTTTTTTTGCCATCACCAAACTTCCATTTCTTTAAGGAACATGGAAGTAAAAATCATTAATATTTAGTTTGAAATTAGTCGTAATAATTGTCTTAATTTCTTGCATTATTTTTTTAATAGTTTTAGCAAAACTAAATAAAAGATCAATCTGTTTCACTAACTAAAGGACCTTGTCAAGGGATAACAGAATGAATGAATACTCAAACATTATGTGTTATTTAAAAACCATGTATATTCTTTATTTATACTGTACATTCACTTACAAAACAACTTTGTTTATATCTTCTACATAACAAGCAGTTTATTTTCAACATTTCAGCACCAACCCGTTAACTTATAAATTTCTTAATATACTAATAAATAGATCACAATACACTTTTCTTAACAATTAAGTACAAATTAAGAGGCACGCAAAATTCTGGGTTACCAGTATATGTTGGACTAACAAGTTAAATTCGGTATTTGTGTATGTAAATCCCCCTTTTAATGGCTAAGTTAAGTGATGGGCTAGAAATTTTATATATATATTTTATAATATATATATTATTATATTATTTTATAATCGGCTACATTAATAAACAATTAATTAATTTACATCTTCTTTTAGCCAACACACTTGATTATCATACAAGGAATAATAAATATATTAATATGCTTAAAATACTAAATAAACACAAAACAATTAAATTTAACACAATCAATAAAAAACTTAAAAATCTACTAATAAATAGTACACCTAAAGAAGATAACCAAAATTTACACACATTAAATAATAACCACACTTTTTACCCAAAATTCATAAATTTATCTAATATTCACGGAAAACGAAATAGCTACCCTAGAATCATCAAACAAAACAAATCTTAAAAATGTAAACAAATATGTAATAGATAATATCATAGTCGAAACTGAAAACGCAATTAATAATGTAGAACAAGAAAAACAAGATAAAATAAGAACAGAAGCCTCAATGGAAATAATAAAATTTGTTATTTTAGATACGTTGATGACACTCTGTACATTTCCCAAAACAATGGTATAAATATAAATAAAATATTCAACTCCATAAATAATTTACATTCTAAAATAAAATTCACGTTAGAAGAACAATGTAATAATAAATTCAAGTATTTAGACTTAACAATAAAGAAAAATGAAACAAATTTTGAATACACAATATACAGGAAACCTTCTCAAACTGACTTAGTAATACCAAATACTTCTAATCATCCTCCCCAACACAAAATGGCAGTATTTAATTCCATGATTTACCGAATGCTTAGGATCCCATTAAATAACACAGAAAGAAACAAAGAAAGAAAAATTATCCAACAAATAGCAGTTAAAAATGGATACAAAATAAAAACTATTAATAAATTAGAAAATAAAATTAAACATAAAATCACTAATAAAATTCTTAAAAACACTACATTTAAAAATTCATCTATTAATAATAATATAAAATATACAACCTTCACTTATTACGGAAATATAACTCAAAAACTAAATAAAATATTTAAAGATACTAATTTAAAAATATCTTATAATACAGATAATATAATTTGTAATAAAATAAAACCTAAAACTAAATCCAATACTCACAATAAAAATGGAATATATAAAATAGAATGTCCAGATTGTAATAAATTTTACGTGGGCCAGACGAAGAAAATAACTACGAGATAGATTCGTTCAACACCGCAATGCATATATAAAACCAAATATTTATAAATCTAATTTAGCCACACATTGTCTAAATAATAACCACCAGTTTCCAAACATTGAAAATATAAAATTAATTAAAAACATACAAAAAGGTCAAAAAATGAATATTTGGGAAAATCTTAACATTTACAAACACAATAACAATAATTTATTAATTAAAGAACAAACCCAAATAAAAACAAAACAAGACGATCTATTTAAAATTATAAATTTACTCTTATAATAGATCTTCCAAAGGACGGAGATACTATGTTAGAAGAAACAGTTATAAATGAGGCAAGTAGGCCTAAAAGTAAAGATGCAGAAAAGAGCATATCTTTAAATAATGAAAGAATAAAACTGTTTAAACAATTTCAAGAGATTCAAAAAAACCTATAAACTGTTGAACAGTTTCAATATGCAAAAAAACAGATGGGACAGTTACTACTGACAATAAAAGCTATGAAGTCATCTGCTGAAAGGAGCTTATAGTCATCTGCGTCAATATTATAGTGATATTTAGTTAAGTAACGGACACGTCATGGACAACGAAATCCAAGAACAAACATAATTGTTAATGAGATCTTGATGAAAAATATGTTGCCAAGAAAATGTTTCCTAGTTGTCAGTTGATTCCATATACTTTGCCTCCCTTTCGGTAATCCGCATTTGCATAAATTTTGTTGTTTTTAGTTGCAAGAGCACAAATTATTGAGCCTCTATCTGTGTACCTTGATGTTTTATGTCCTAGTTTTTCAAAATTCTTTATTATTTCCTGTAAAATAAAATTAGGCATATTAATTAGTAAATCACAATTAGTAAATTAACAACAAAAATCACAATTTACAATTAGATAATTATATTCCATATAATGTAGCAGCGTGAAGAAAGTATCAAATCAGTTTCATCCACTTCAGGGAGAGACATATTAATAAGGAATAAAAGGAATGTATAAATATATGTGTTGCATATTGTAATATTTATTTTTATTTGTTGATGTAGAAATGTTCTAAGTCCCACTAGTTTGGGGGTCAATTAATATGTAAAGTAATACCAGAAAAATTAGTTTTGTTTTGTTACTAAATTAATTAGTAAAATAATATCCTTTTATTTCCTTTCTTAAAATTTTAATTATAATAGTAAGTTTATTATAATAGAATCAAACTCCTCACTAATTAATTCAAATTTTTGCCACACCAGATTCAGCGGCAGGCTCGCCAACTTACGCCTTCTGTGATACTTCGGTACTCTGTTATATGAAGAGGAATGACCACTTATATTATTATCTTTGCAGCTAAAATAAAGGAAAACTTGCAATGATATTATTATTAAATAATATATTTTATTTTTCTTGGTTTATATTCAAAATCTAATAAAGTTATATTATTGAATACAATTCGTTAATTATTTCCGGCTGCTCAGTTGGTAATGTCAGCAGTTTGTTGTCAGGGATCGCTAATTATATACTTCAGTAATAAATATAATTATTTATTGTGCATTCGTTTGACCACGGAATAAACACAAAGAAAAAAACCGGAAAAGTACCAAAATACCTTTGTGGAATATAATCACAGAGTGCTTTATAAAATTAGTGCACAGCGTGTAGGTTATAAGAATACAATGCGCTTAGGTTAAGACTAAAACTGAGAATGTTAATAGTTTATATCTTTTTACTGTCCACTCTTAAATCGTGGTTTAGATATAATAAAGAATAGAGTTTCTTTTATAATATAGATAGTTGTATAATGTGCTATAATTTTATTTTATGTGCTATAAGGAATGTTGCAACCCCATCTATTTTGGTACTTTTCTGTGTTTTACAACATTTACCTTATTAATTCACAATATACTATAATCTTTCAGTATACTATAATATTATTCAGTAATCATGTAACATTAAAATATTAACATAATCAACTCAATATTGAACATCCTTGAATTTCATTAACTCTGATATCCTATATCTAATGTAATCATAACATAGTCATTCAAGGTAAGTGAACCCATAACATTGGTTTTATTTAACATAGTAATCTTAACAGTGATCAATAATATATTATAGTTTATCTAAGGTCCATTTTATACTATTTGGTACTTTTCTCTACAATTATATATTCTTTTGGCTATAATGGGAGGTACAAAAATACAATGTTACAATATATACATACTGTATACATTTTTTCCTCTATTGCAGACATCAAACTTATCTGTGACTTTTGTATTACACAGTAACAGCTGATCTGATTTTTAAAATTCTTTCACCACCGTGTTTATTGAAGTTTGAGGATGGTTTTAGCATAAATTTTAACCGATAGTTTTAACAATTTTCAAAAACAGAGTCTTCAGATGGTTCCACGTCATGAAGATTCTTTTTTAATTTTCATGTAGTAAAATTTTCGGCATGCGATAAACTTTCGTTTTATGAGAGATAGCTATATGGTGTCAGCGAGTGAAAATTATAGAAAATTCCAAATATTATTTTGGTTTTGTTTCAATAAAATCGGCTTTTTCGTTTTCGTGATATTGGCGTTTTTGTAAGAAATTTAGTTGGCGGTTTTATAAGAAATTAATTGGTTGGCACATGCAGCGATTTTTCTTAATAATAAATATTACCTTAATGTAAGCATATTTTAGCATTTATTATATTATTCTATTTAATAATAAAAATTTCAATTTTCATGTAGTACCTTAATGTAATTTCATTATTAACAAGCAAATCCAAAGCAATTGCTTGGATTTGCTCCTTGGAGTTCGTGTCCAGTTTTCGAAGTTTGTTTTTAGTTGTGAATCTTCTCTGTTTGTCTATATTTTTGTTAGCTGCAATATTTTCAGTGACCTGCAATGCAAAAAAAACTTATCAAACACTACAAGAAAAAAATCTAACTACATCTAGTTCTCGTTGCGTAGTTTAAAGTAAACATGTCCCGCTTGTAGTACACTTAAAACTAATTGTATTGAATTTGTCGACTGGTAAGGGTGGATTTACTTTTGGTAACATGAGTTCACTTAATGATACCTACTTAACTGTTATTTTTTTGTAATTAATAAAATTAGTAAAAAAAGTTTTCAAAACTTGTTTAGCAAAAAACTGACACAGTAAAAATACAATCAAAAACATATTTATCTTTATGCCCAGATTTAGTTTTGTGGCTGGTGTTAAGAGAAATTTATTTATTTATTTTAATCTACTGCTATAAGAACAATTTGGAAAAAATACGTACGATAAGATTTTAGAATTATTTCAGTGAACTTAATAATTATAAATCTAATGTAAACACACAAACAATCAGTACTGACTAGCAATTAAAGGATGGGTAGATGGATGGATAGATAAATAATTCAGTAAGTAGGCTACATGAGTAGATGATTAGATAAACCGGTATGTGAGTGTCTATCTGAATAGAAGAGTAGGTGGATAGATATCCTAAGTAAAGCTATAGACTAAAATTTGGATAGATGGGTGGGTGGATAGTTTGTGTAGGTGGGTGAGAAGACAGATAAGTTGATGAGTAGGTAGTTTGGATTAGACTGTACTACAAAATAAAGTGGATAATCTGACTGAAAATTATACATACCTTTAAGCTCCTTTCAGCAGATGACTTCATAGCTTTTATAGTCAGTAGTAACTGTTCCATCTGTTTTTTTGCATATTGAAACTGTTCAACAGTTTCTAGGTTTTGTTGAATCTCTTGAAACTGTTCAAACAGTTTCTTTTTTTCACTATTTATAGATATGCTTTTTTCAGTGTTTTTACTTTTAGGCCTACTTGCCTCATTTATAACTGCTTCATTTATAACTGTTGCAATTTGGTTTCTCTCTTTCTTTGTCAAGTGAATATGTTTTAACTCATTTTTATGGCCAACATGTGTTAAAAGAAATGAGACATGTACAGTGCCATTTTTTAATTTTTTCATCTTGATCATTGCTGGACAAAACCCATTTATTTTGCAGCTTCCCATAATTTTTAAGTGGCGTTTGTTTAGTCCTTGTTTCCTGTAAAAACCACTTCTGTGGCATCGGTAAACGTCAGATACATTTCCATTTGACGTTTGTTTAAGAAAACATGTTGTTTTCTTTTCAATTTCTTGTTTCCACGCATTAAATTCATCGACAGAATCAAAACTGTGATGTTCAAACTTCATAAAAATGCCATGTACAGTTTCAAAATGACTGTAAATTTTCTGTTCATTATGTCCCCGTGGTCTCCTTGTTATGAATTTACAAATAGGACATTGTCTTTCAACCAAAAGTGGTTTTCCAATGTTATGATATTTTCTTTCATGTTCTGTGAGGTGATGTTTATGCTTGTATTTTGCATTACATAGAGTACACATGAAAGATCGTGCTAAGGATCCACTGTTATGTATTTTTAAACTTAATATGTGACGTTTTAAACTATACTGGTGAATTGTTGTATAAGTGCACATATCACATTTATAAATTTGTTTTGGCTCAGTAGAATGGGTTGATTTGATGTGTCGCTGCAAATGTTGTTTTTGGGAATACTGTTTGTTACACAAAGTGCAAGTAAATGTAGCTGTTTCAATTTGCTCCCCTTTGGCATTTCTTTTGTGAACAATTTTAATATGCCGTTTACAATTAGAACTCTTACTGAACTCTTTGCTGCATAAATCACATTTTACGGCAGTAGTACTCATCTGAAAATAAACATAGCATTGTTTTCATTGAACTTAAATTTAATAAGCAAATTTCAGATGAAACGGTAACAACTAAACTTTATTTATTCTTCCCATAATGGTCCTGTATTTTGTTTAATATACTTTCTGAAGTGACAGTTTGGGAATACAGTACTGCTGCATTGTGCTATTCTACCACATGTTCCACTTCTGGCAGCTGGGTTCTAACAGCAGATTATTGTTCAGATTAAAAGTTGTGCACGCGTGCGCACACACGCACGCACATACACACATAGTATTCTTATCTGCCCATTAAACAAAACATTAAATTTTGTTTCTAAAAATAACTAAAAATTACAAATGTCTACAAGATAATTCTTCTTATTCTCTTTTCTTTCAAACATTAGGCCTGCTGCCTGTTATGCTTTTGACCATGGCAGAACTGACATTTCACCACTGCCAGAGAGAAATCAGCTACATAGCAACTGTGTGTGTGTGTGGGGGGGGGCCAGAGACGCCAGACAAGACTGCTGTATTATTACTCAACAATATGGGTGTGCAGGCAGACTGACTAATTTTTGTTTAGTAAAGTAACAGTATTATAGAGCGATCATACAATAAATAGTATAAATTCCACACAGTTAAATGTGTGTTATAATTTCTTTTAGTCTAACAGCTAGATGGATTTTTACACTTTTTTCAAATTATTGATTCCATTTTTGAGCCATGGGGTCAAAGAATTTTGAAATTTCTAAAACTGTACAGTATATTCAGATTTTCGTTAAAATTCTCTTTAATCGATGTCCCACATGGAATTTGTGATTTTGTCAAACTTTTGCCCCACTTTTTGAAACCTGGTGTCCCAAAATTTGAAATGTACAAAAAATAATACTATATTTGTATACACTAATTTTAGTTCTATTGGCAAACAAACTAGAAGAAGGAATACTCAGATCTTTTGTTAGTCACTTTTTTTTTTTAAATAGTGTTTTGAGGAGGAAAGAGTGGTTAGACTTGTGAATTATATTGTTCATCTTGCTGTATAAGGAAAAGTCAAGAACTACTTTTACAAGAAATTGTGTGGTTGTAACAGGAATTTTACATTTCCCTGGAACGAATCCAATTGTTATCTCACTGAAATGTATTTCAATTGTGAAAGCATTACATATCAAGTAACTGAATGTAATGAGAATGCACCTGTGCACACACACACACAGTGTACTTATTTGTTCCATAACATTGATTACAATTGCAGCAAAATTGATCAAAATGACATCAAATACATGGACATGTATACATACATGTACAACCCTCAAAACACGAAAAAAAGTCATTTTTCGAAAAGTTTGTGTAGATTTTTTTCTATGGCCAACGATAACAGCCGCAAATTCAAACAGAATGAAATAATTTTTTGCACACAGCCCTGAATTGTAGAGTTCTCAGGACCTATTGATTTTGGTGAAGATCAGTTAAGAGAAAGCGGTAGTTTACCTGCAACATTTAATGTTTTAATAAGGGTAATTTTTTCTATGACGAACGATAACTGCTGTAAAGTCAAACAGAATCAAATAATTTTTTGCATACGTCCCTAATGTGTAGAGCACTCAAGGTCTTTTGATTTTGGTGAAGATCGGTGGAGAAGAAGGGGTAGTTTACCTGCAACGTTTTATGTTTTTATATGTGTAGTACGTTATCGGCAACAAAGAAGTAGTTTAGTGTAAAAATTTCTTCCCGGGCTGTTTGAGCAAAGTACAATGTTATCTGCAAAACCAGACGTTTCGGCAGTGCCATCGACTGTCATCATGAGTGAAAATCGAGTGCGATAATGTAAGGTGGTATACGTTAGTGACCACACAGTACTGTGGTCAGGCTGAATCTATAAGTAGAAAGAAGTAGTTTCTGTGGAAATATTTCATTTCCATTATGATTTTAAATATAAACCTTTGAACATGGAAGTAATGTATGGTTCTCCATACAGATATTTTAATTGCTTTTAGTTTTACATTTGATATGTAAACGCATCAAGACAGAAATAATAGCTGCTGATATTGAGTTTAGCAATTTAACATGATAATGTTTGTTTGTTATATAGTAAATATATTTGTAATATAATTATTTAGAAAACATGATAGAAGACAATTCGGTAAATATTTACCTGTGCTACACCAGACGCCATATTAACTGAGTAGTTAGTGGGATCACCACTACATTTTGCCTTAACGTAATTCAATTGCCTACAACGCAAAGCATTACATTTCAGACTCGTGGGTGGCCGACTCATCAGTTTCCTACAGTATCCACCGCTGAGAGTGATTTTGGGTAGCCGGCTCACCGCACATGCTTTAGTCTACGGCGCCTCCGAGGTTACTAATAATAAACTCGCGGTGGGCTCAACGCAAAGCTTTAAACCGCCGTTTGGGCTCAACGCAATTTTGAACATGTAAGAATCATGTAAATTTTGTTTTGGAAACGCATCAACATGATTTCCAGTCAAATTCGGCTCACCGTCTACACAGTCAATATGGCGATCATTCACTTTTGCATGCATCCTTATGGGAGTATTTATTTTATTTTTTTTCTTCGTAAATAGCTTCGACCCCCGTTTAAAATTAATTGTCGCGTGTTTATATAACATAGAAGAATAAAAAAAAAAATATTTCACTTCAAGATTGTATGGTGTAGCACAGGTAAATATTTACCGACAATTCTTACCTTTAACTTGGTTACACAAGCACGCATCCAAAATAGATACAAAAGCGCGCGCGGTAAAAAACTTACCAAAATCAGCTGACAAGTATCAGCTGAGCCCGCCAGGTGACACATGTGTCGGTGTCACGGTCGGTTAGGCACAACCCCCCCCACCACGTCGCCAGATTGCTCACCAACAGCTTCGATGTTGGTTCCGTAGACGCTTGTACTTCTGTGAGGTAAGGTAATATTTTTTACTTAATGACAACTGGACGTTAAGTTAAGGTGAAAATAACTATAATAGTCATTGATAATTTCATTAGTAAGATAAACCAGAACATTAAGAAAATTTAAATTTGGAAAGGTGGTTCGTATTTGTTGACTTATTTCACAAAATTAGAAAAATTTCACATCTTCACCAGAAAATATCGTGAGTCGCAGAACAAAATATTGCCAAGGTATCTTGTTTACTTTTTAGTGTCTGAATTAATAATTTATTAGTTTTTCAACTTTCACAGCAGCTTCTGCTGGCCTGCATATGCTGTAAACGCATCAAAACGTTAGGGTAATAGAATACCTGGTAGATCTAAATATACTACTTTTATATACTGTATGTGGATTTAACCAGTATAATAGTATGTTAGAAATCTACTGAAAGTAATGGCACAGGCAAGTACTGTTAAACAACGTACAGGACAAATTCAAAAGTAATGTAATATTATTCGTACCGTGCATAACCTACAACTGGACAAACATAACCTAACAACACTTCATTTATGGCGTAACTGAATACTTACACAAGGTGAACCAGTCCTCATCAGTTTATACAAAATCTCATTAGAAATTATAAAATGTAGTAAAAGTTGCAATATGTGTGTGTGTGTGTGTGTGTGCACTTGCATAGTCCATAGAAGTAATACTTTATTTTTCTTCCCATAACAAGGTTGACTATTTAGTATCCTTGTCACAGTTGTTGTTGTTTAATGATGTAAATATTAACTAAGATATAATAGGCTTAATGCGCTTACTAATACAACTGTGTAGGTTGTGATTTGACTTTTGCTTTCGAAAAATGTTGAGTTGAAATGACCTCATGTTACTGTTAGTTACATGTATAAATTGCAACAGTAGGTGAATATACATTTAGGCATGTGAATGTTAGTGAAGGATCGTTTCTCAAAACTTGCCATTTGTGATAATGTTTTCATATTGTTTCAATACACATCAAAAATAAAAATGATGGTTACTCAAGTTAACAAATTGGAGACGAGAAATATATTGTTTACAATAATTATTATTACAAATGAAAACAAGAAAATAATATCATGCTCAGTATATTATTATTGAAACCATTTATTATATAATTTGTATTGAACTACCGAACTGAATAATAAAAATAAACTTCCAATTTTTGTAGACTTCCAAAATCAAAGTACATTAGAAAACATTTAGCCAAATAACACTTTCAGATTCTGTTCATAGTCATAGTTATTTTCAGTATATATTTCATGTATACCTACTTTTACTTGAAGAAGTGTTTGTAATGTAAAGGCAGTGCAGTTCAGCTTGGTTAGGATCAAACTGTATCAGTAAATAAATAGTAATAGAGCCATGTTATGTTGTACATGAAATAGCTTTATAGTTTTTGAGGAGGATTTTATTTTTGGAAGGGGTTGTATACAATATTATTGGTTTGGTCAGTGTTGTATTGTATTAACGCAATTCATGGCATTTAATATTATAATCAGAATGATCACAGTTGCACACCACTATATAAAAATTATCCCGATTAGCGCTTTCAAGCCTCACAGCCCATCGTCAGATCGGAATAGGCAGAAATTATTTTAAAACAAACCCTTCACCCCTCTCCACCACCCTGCTCACACACAACAAGCTATAATATAAATGACCCTTCCCCACCCCCTAAACCCTGTCCCACACCATCTGTACAGTTACATATTTTTCTAGCAAATTCCTTGTGTGTGTGTGTGTGTGTGTGTGTGTGTGTGTGTGTGTGTGTGTGTGTGTGTGTGTGTGTGCATCCTTTCAAACTTACCCTACTTCCTCTCCACACACGTGGGTCAGTCACACGCCCTTATTTTAAACCATCCAATTAGTACTATGCAATATAATTCTTAATCTTATCTATCTGTCCTCTATCATTTACTTCTTAATCATGTTATGAAATATTTCTTCATTATCAAATTTAATTTTAATATTAATTAAATTGTCTAACCCTTTTTCTCATTCTTTTAATATTTCTAACTCCTCTCTAAGCTTCCTTTCAACTGTGTTATTTACTACTTTTACAATTTCGTATTCTTCCAAAGGATTAACAAACTTATGGGTGTCTTCTATGAAATGTCTTGCATATAACGAATTGGTTGTTCTATTACCTTCTCCACGTTTGTGGTCAGACAACCTGCATACGAATTTTCGTCCTGTCTCACCTAGGTACACTTTATTGCAGTCTTTACATTTTAATTTATAAATTCCGCTTTTCTGTAATACTGGAATTTTTTTCTATATTCTTATTCCTTATCTAATCAAATACCGTTTCACATTTTTTAATAGTTATCTCTACTCCATATTTATTAAAACATTTTATAATTTTTCTAGTATGTGAACCTATGTATGTCAATGACCCTGCATAATTCTTTTGTTCTGGTTCTATTTTAGCTTTCTGTATGTTAACCCTTTTCATAACTTTATCCACTATGTTAGTTTTATAATTATTATTCCTTACAATTCCCTTTATCGTTTTTAACTCCCTATCTTTTGATTCGGTCTCTTTTAAACACTTCTGAGCTCTGTAACAAAATGTATTGATTGCCACCATTTTTATATCTATATGGGTGGTAAGACTCTCTTGGTATAATTATATCAGAATACGACTCTTTCCTAAATATCCCAAACTGTAGTTTCTCATTATCCTTAATTTCTATGTTCAAATCTAAGTAATTTATTTTCTTACCTCCTATCTCTTCTTTAAATTGTAAGTTTTTATCCTTATTATTTACCTCATTTATAAACTCATGCACTTCTTCTATGCTTCCTTCCCAAATTACTAATACATCATCAACGTATCTAGACCATAATTTTATATTGTCTTTATACTTAGTGGAAGTTATTAATTGCTTTTCAAAATCATTCATGTATATTTCAGCAAGAATAGGGGATAATGAAGACCCCATAGGTAAACCTTTTTTCTGTATATAAAACTTGTTATTAAACCTAAAATAGTTCTGATTTACACATTCTTTAATTACTTTCATCAACTGCTTTTTATACCTGTATTCTCCCATATTATTATCGTTTATTAACTTAATAACTTTATTTACTGTGATATTGGTAAACATGTCCTTAACATCCAGTGATATCAATTTTGTATTTACATTAATCCTAATATTTTCTAATTTTTCTATCAATTTTACATTATTCTCTACGTTGTATTTTGTCCCAAATTCATATTTCTCTTTCAGTAATAATATTTAATATTATTAAAATACACAGTGTAAACTAAAAATCTAATACACAAATGCACATGTTAACCAGCTACTAAATATCATAGTTTGGCCATACACAAACATTAATTATAAACAAACAGTTCAGTATAAACATAATTAAATCCTTAGTTTTTAGTGACCCCGTCAATCAATGAATTTTTTAGTGGATGGTTAGTGAGAATCGGTAAAAAATAACACAGATTTAACTAAATATGTTTGACATTTCTTTTGTATTTCATACACAGGTCCTGAAGATGACAATAATTATTGTCGAAACATCGACGCAAAATAGTTAAAATTTGTGTTATTTTTTACCGTCCTCACTAACCATCCACTAAAAAAAAAATTTATAAACATAATGTTATTGTAACATTACATAATGTTGAACATCCGTATTTTGCTATTATTAAATTGTGAAAATTCAGGTAGGCCTATATTTTTCTGAGAAATCATAATTTTATTTTTAATTCTGTAATATGTTTAATATAACTTCTGTATTGACAGTGGGAACACATTGGGAGTGCAGATGTGGTGTTCTTTCATTTAGCCATTTGTAGATGACATTAAGACGCCCCTCCCAACAGAGCAAATATTTGAAGTATTTTAAACTTGCCAGATGTGTAAAACTTTTGTTGTAAATAACACTTTCCCATTAGGCTGCTTGTAGTATTGCAACATATTCTCACAACTGTCAGTTTGATACATTAAACAAAATATAGAGTATAACTTCTGCAAACAATTTAACTCAGGGGTTTTATAAAAATTTAAGTATTCAGTTGATATCAGAGTTTTATTTCTTTCTCCAAATAATTCTAAAATGATGTCAAGATTCTTAGCCTATAATTTTTGGTAAATAGGAATTAAAGTCTGTGTGAAAATATGGACAGACCGAAAAAAAATATGGACACGTGTGGTTTCCAAGAAAAGTGTACCTTTATGGGGTAAACATTTTTTCAGGAAACATCATTATAGTTAGCACTGTGTTTCAATACTCTTCTGTACATTGGTTCATCACAGTTACATATGCAGGTAGCATTAATGTGAGCTCTCCTGTACATAAGTCATCTCGAATCTCTTTTCAGCCAGAAACACTTTATTGTATTAACATGAAACTCCTCACACAAACTAAAATAAGGTACCCGTAGTGGCGAAACTGAGGTTTGACAATGTGAAGACATTGTTTATTAATAATGATATATGCATTAAATAGAAAACATTGTTCTTAATCGGACATTATTCTTTTGCTAACTTGTGCGTGATGCAGATTTAGTCTTATAACTACCAGTGTGTTTTCATTTGTTTCAGGTGTTAACAAGAGTAATTTATCAATTATAAACAAACGAACAAAAATGGAAAAGGTCAAATTTGAGGATAAGGTATACATTTTAAATGTAAAAACCATAGTTTTTACTATTCATATACGACTAACTTGTTACACGTCATATACACTTACCTTATACATCCACTTCTAAAGTGAAGTTGTCCACTCCACAAGTCTCCCTGATATTCTAATCAACTAATTTCTCTCTCTCTCTCTCTCTCTCTCTCTCTCTCTCTCTCTCTCTCTCTCTCTCTCTCTCTCTCTCTCTCTCTCTCTCTCTCTCTCTCTCTCTCTCTCTCTCTCTCTCTCTCTCTCTCCCCTCTACAAAAGCTGCCTTGGTATGCTCCAGAACACCTCACTGGAGTGTTACTCCAGTATTTGTTACTGGGCCCCTACCCTTTCTTCATCAGTCACTTGTTCCCTCCCCTGGAGAAAACCATTTAATCCATTTGTACACCACTGGTTTCTTCATAGCAATCTCAGCATACACCTCCACTAACATTTCCCATATTTCACTTCCACTCTTGCCCTGTTTTACCAGAAATTTGATGTTTGTTGCTCTAATTCCAGCTTAGACATTTTCACGACTGCGCACAAGACACTGAAATGCCAAGATTATAAAATAAATCTTACAGAGCTGCTTGTATAGTGCTGTCCTCAGTGCCAAACGGTGGTGAGTTAGAGAACTTAATTGTCATACCTCGTACATTAGTTTCAGTATTGGACACAATATTGGTTTATATGCTCTTACTTTTGTGTCCTGTCTCAGATATTTTTTAGCCAAACAGTATGAGGCAGGCACACAACATGAGTGTTCATGACTTGCATTGAACTTTCTATCCAACCACCCGCTCTTGTGACAACCACTCTCAGGTATTTTATTCTCCAGTTGTCTCACTCCCCACATCCACATTGTCTGTCTTTACTCATTAATCTTCAACTCTTCATTTTGTTAGTGTTTAAATTTTTTTCTATTATATGCTTCGGGTATGTGAATATGTGTGTACCAATAGTCTGCTGACTTGTGTTCTGCGTGTCTTTTGTTTTTGAGTATTTGTACTCATTACATGCTCTCATACATGTTTGTTAATATTTCAATGCAATTGTGTTATTTGTGCTGGCAGTCTTAATGTGCATTGCAGTTTCCTTTTTCCTCCATTGTACAATTTCCACTCCATAAGTGCAGTTTCTCTACCAAAATTCAAACAAAAGTCATTTCCATAACACAACTGAGAGAATTTTATTATTTTCTTTCAATTTAGTTTTATTTTTACGATTTTGAAAAATCCTTTTTATAATAATTACTGTACTGCACAAATTTTTGAACCAGAATTTTGTAAAAAAAAAAAGACTTCTATGTGTTTTTATTGTACAGTATAGTGTAGTATATTTGTGTATATATTTTTGAATATATAATTTTTTAAATGATTAAAAATCATTGGGTAATATTTTTGAATGATTAAGTACTTAATGTGTTATGGCATAAGACACTTTTAGTAAGTGTCTTATGTAGTTTTATCCCCAGAAATTTCCCCCTCCACCGACTCTTTTCTGGGATAGGTGTAGCCAGGATTCCTGTGGTGGCAGGCAGGAGGACATATGTTGGGGGAGTCCAAAATTCGCCATTTGTTAGCCACTGTTAATGTTATTATAATAACCATTGGTGATACATTTGCATCCTTCAGAATTTATATACATAAGTCAGTAACTCAGTCATCCTCCATGCTAAGCCACTGCTCTCTAGATTACTTATGAATAACAGTCAATCAGGCACACAGTAGGCATGGTGCTTTTAACTGTAAAATTAACAAACTATTAATAGAAAAAGTATGTAACTAATTTTGTTTACTTTACAGTAGAGAACTAATCACATTTGACTTATTCAAATATCGTACTTGCCTTTTACCTATCTTACTTCAATATCATTCAAATTCATATTACCTCATCATAACTAATAAACTTTAGTGTAACAATATGTTATTAAAATCTGTTTGAAACATTGTGTTTCTCAGGTAAGATTATTTATCCTTTCATGTATGTTTCAGGTATATACTAGGGCAATTTGAAATGTTTATGACCTGGTAATGAAAGACTTTTTCTTTCTGGAATCATTTTTATATTTCAACGTAGTCTCCATGTAATTCAATATACTTGGTCCAGCGATGCTGCAGTGCTTTTATCCGATCGCAGAAGTTTGATTGTTCTAGGTTGAAACGTTCGTTATTTAAATGATATCATAATAATTTAAAATCAATGTTAATACACTCCTACTTACCATTGCGTGGCTTCAAGGTTGCGTCATACGTATGTTTGGGATGCAGACGTAATTTCTTAAGGTTATGAGAATAATTTGCGCAACACATTTACATGAAGAGAATTGAGATTTTACTTTGGATTATGTCAGTTACATTTACATATAGAAACAATGTTATACTACTTATTGCATTTTACTCATGCTCATCTGCAACTATGGCTTACCTTATGTTTGATACTTACACAATTTAATCTATACAAGTACGTAGCACAATTAAAAAAACACACACACAAAAAAACAACAGCCCAGCTTTGCTTACACACCCACTCATTCATAATTGATAAAACCCTCAATATTTTACATAAAACCCACCACAGCCCTTACGTAACCCATTGCCACGCGGTCGCCGCGCACACTCATTGTCCGTTTTATTAAATGTTATACTTCTTAATGTCCGAAAAAATACTTTACTATTTGCCGCATTCTAGATTGATGTCAGTCACAAACTTTTCCACTATTATTTCACTCTTTACCGGTAAAACTAAAAAAACTTTGGAGAGAGCTTAATCAGCTCATTGCCGTCCGGCAACTCTAGTGGAACTGGGCAGCTTGCTTCGTTGAGTCGCGGGAAATGCGCAGTCACGGCCATCAGGTTTTAGTCGCCGTTCACGCTTAATTGTGTGGGATAACCACTTTATACATGGAATGGAGCTTATATATGTGTGTGACCAGAGGCCGATATTGGACTTGGCTCTGCTGACGTCATTGGAAAGACCGGATTTAGCCATGACTTCCTGCCGCTCAAAAAGCACATTTCTGGATTTTATTCGTCCCAGGTCATCCTGTTTTGTGTCTGGATGCGTCACTCAGATTTGTGGTGATACAGTTGCGTCTGTGTGCTGTTTACACAAGTACAGATTTCTGAGAATTTTGAAGGGGGTAAATGCTTCGCTTGCCGTCTTACACAATAACACCTACGTATCACTTTTGTCTCACTGTTTCTCAACATCGTGCTGTTGCATGGAAAATAACGTTGCACTGCGTTCTATTATAACGGAATGAATTTTGTTACCCAATAATTTTCACAACTTCTTTTTTACAAACCCGCACCAAAATGAAAGAAATAAAAATGTACTTGCCCCATACGGTAAAAATAAAAACACCCAAAAATTGACCCGCTACAATACCCCCTCGATGAGAATTCTGCTGTTCACAACAGAAGAAATCTCATCGATAAACCCCGAAGAGGACCGGTGAGGAACTGGTGCCAACAACCCCCTTGTTCTTGATCTCATGGGTACACGACCCCCCTGGCTCAGCGACTATGGACTCATCTGAACGAGATCACTGGACTTCTCCGTAAGAGATCCCAACACCGAGAAATCGAGCAGACTCGCACCACAGCGCACCTCACCTTTTAACATGCTAGCCCCAAAAATCCTCAATCCCTGGCTAAAATTATTCCAGCTCCTCCGCCGATATGTTTCCCCTTTTTGCAAGCTGGGCTGCCTTTAGCAAATACTGGGCTCACACATACTCACATTACATGATACATTGTGAAATTGAAAAATTACAAAATTCTTTAAAATTGACAAAAGGTTTTTTTAAAAAATTCAAAGTTCAAAAAAAATGATATGCTCAAAAAATTCTCTTCATTATATTTTTTGTTTCCTTTAAAATGACTTGAATTAAGAGTTTTCTCTACTTGAACAAATCCTTAACCTAACATGGCTTAGTCTAACAATACAGTTCAATACAAGAAATCAGTAAACTAAACAATCAACAAAACAACAAAGCGTGGTAAATACATACATAATAAAATACTCATTACTCAAAAATATTTACTCGCTGGCAGGCGAAAATTTTTTTTTTTTTTTTTCAAAATTTACAATTAAAACACTTTAAGTTCATGGTTAAAAAGCATCGTTTCTATTAATTTGATTAATTTAATGATTTAATGGTTTTTTAATTTCTCAAACTATAAGTTACAATAATTACCTCATTATTATTTTATCAAAAATTTTCTTTAATTCTTTTATGTCACAATAGTTTTGTTATGGTCACCAAGTATGTCTGTAGGCATTAGTCACAACCTACCACTCCAACACACCTGTCTACATGAACAGTTGTGTGCCAGACTTGTTTTCATAAACAACAGTTATAAACATTCTCAGTTTCAGCTATCATAGACTAAACACTTTGGTTGCAACATATACTGACATATCTGCTTACTACACTTTTCAGATTTTATAAATCTTTTAGATAACATATTTGTCTCTTAGATTTTTCTTTTATGAAGTTAATGTATAAAATATGTAAAATTACAATTTCCATTTGAATCAAAATGAATTTACACACACCACTAACATTAAGTTACTCCAGGGGCGGCTATACTTCAATTTCATCTCTTAATACATTCAAAACAATTTCCATGACTTTAATTACAGTTTCAAAATGCTTCTACGTGATTAAATGTTCGGTTTTTCTTAATATTTCAATAAATTTTGCAAACATTACATCATTGGTTCTAACCTCTCTTTAAATTCCTCCACAATCACATTCTTAATACCCTAATCCCCTACTCATAACCTAACATAGCAGGTACCACAAAATAATAATTAAACCTTTTGGTTACATGAGTTTACTTTGGAATATTTTCCCAAATTATTTATTTACTTGATATTATACTTATTGTAATATTTATACTTATTATTTTTTTTTAATTACCTGTAAATAGGTTGTGCTTTATGTGTACAGAATCATTGTCTACAGGGATGCGATTGAAGACGAACAGAACCTCTACATCAGCAACTGCCCTTTTTTTTTTTTTTTTCCGAATAAAACCAACCCCAACCACCAATCTACCACCCCATCCCTATAGACAATAATCCTATTGAACTATACAGAAATTTATTATTTAGTTTGTCTACTCAGCCACAAAACTTCTCCACTACCGACCTAATTAAGGGATGAGTTTACAATTCATAAATAACACCAGTTTATTTAATTTTGAGGATCACCCTAATGTAGTATTTAGAATTAAAGCAATCAAATGGTTCCAAAAAAGTGTGCCAATTTATGTAGCTATTGTTTATGTGTTTACTCTAAGAGGAGGGTTAGGGAAATCGGGAAAATAAAAGGGATAAGGATTATTACAGGGTCACGAACTAGGACTCAAGGTAGGGACAAAGCTTCCTCTGGAAATAAGGGTACATGGAGAAAACCAAGGCTCGCGTGGGCAGGGGCGCGTCCCTGAAATAGACAAACCCCACTGGGACAAGTGGGGAACACCTATCCACTACCACTTACTGTTTTATATTATTTATAGTTATTTGTACTTATTTAACTATAGGTTTATCATAGTGGTTTAGTTATATTTAATTACAGGATTCAATGTATTATTTTGTTTATTATTATTTCATTTTGACCAATACCTTCTTAAGTTGGTGGCGTTATGGGTACCCACTATTTCCCCCGTTGTTTGGTTTCGTAAAACATAAGCATTATCCATTTTAATGTCAACAACCTCATACGGTCCTTCATACAACAGAAAGAATTTTTTGATCTCTTTATCTTGTGCACTTGATAAATCATGTCATCTCACTAATACTAGCTGCCCTGTCTCATATCTGACCCACTTACCTTGGCCGTCATGCTTTTGTTTTCTCTTCTCTCCCTTGGTGAGCAGACTCTCGTTGGCAAGTCATATTTTTACATCTTTGTCCAAAACTCTTTCTTCCGGTGGATATTCAAAAAGTTGTTCCAATATTCTGGGTGGACGGCTTCCCTTGACTAGTTCGTACGGTGTAAATCCGGTAGAATCGTGGGTTGTGCTGTTTAACCAATCCTCCACCTTCTTCACATACAGCGGCCACTCTGTATGTTTGGAGTGACAATACGCCCTGAATATTCTGCCGATTTCTCGCATCACCCACTCTGCCTGGTTCGACTGTGGATGGTAAACTGCCGTGTGTTTGGGTATGATACCTTCCCAGCCAAGAGTCTGTCTCCACTTGCCGCTGATGAACTGCGGTCCATGATCAGATAAAATTACCTTCGGCTTCCCTACGTTGATCATGTAGTCCTTGGTGATCTTCTCGCTGAGTACCTTGCTAGTAGCTCTCTTTACACTATATAACCTAACAAACTTAGTAAAAGTATCCAAAACAACAAAAATATATATCACTCCTCCTCTACCTTTAGGCAATGGCCCATACAAATCTACCGCAACTAAATCGAAAGGTCTTTCTACTTTAATGTACTTCATTTCACCTTCCACCCTGTAATTTACTGCTTTAGATTTTTGACACAGATCGCAAACTCTTAATACTCTTCTAACTCTCTTCTCCATATTTTTAAAGACACAAGATTCTTTTAATATGTTTGCACATTTTTTCGCCCCAAAATGACCATATCTGATGTGACAATCCCAGATAATTCTATCTACTAATTCATCGGGTATCATTAACCTCCAATCCCTTTCACCCCCTTCTACTTTCTTAAACAGGATTCCCTTATGTATCTGGAAATGTGTACTATACTCTGACCCATTAATATCTGCTTCTAAACTAGTTATTATCTTACCCAATTTATTTTCTGATCTTTGTCTGTCTTTAATTTCCCTTAAGTCCTCCCCAAAAATTCTATCTTCCCTAGTTAATCGAAAAATTTCTATTTCTTTAAGGTCTCTACCTGTCTTATTATCTATCGTGTCTACCCTGGACAAAGTGTCCGGTACTTTATTATCTGACCCCTTGATATACTCCCAAGAAAAGTTGTACTCTTGTAAAGCTAGTACCCACCTGGTTAATCTGCTATGCGTCAGCTTACATGTATTCAGGAATGATAAGGCCTTATGGTCGGTCCTGATGACGGTTTCGTTTCCTAGCAGGTAAGTGCGGAATTTCTTCACAGCAAAGACGATGCTCAGCAATTCCTTTTCGGTGGTAGTGTAATTTTTCTCTGCTGCCAATAAGGTTCTGCTGGCGAAAGCGATGGTCCTGTGCTCCCGATCCTCCCCCTCCTGGTAAAGTTCTGCGCCGAGGGCTATGTTGCTGGCATCTGTCTGTAAATAAAACTTTCTCTGAAAATCGGGGTGATTCATCATTATTGTGTCTATAAATTTCTCTTTAATTTCATTGAAAATAGTTCTCTCCTCCTCTCCCCATTTCCATTGTTTATTCTTTTGTAAAACCGCACTTAACTTAGAGGTAATATGTGCATAATTTCTCTGGAACTTTCTATAAAAATTGCATAATCCTAGAAAACTCTGCAACTGTTTAATATTTTTTGGTTCTGGAAAACGTATGATAGCTTCTACTTTGTCTGGGTTTGCTAAAATTCCTTCAGGAGTTATAATGAAGCCCAAAAAATGTATTTTGGTTTGTAAAAATTTCGACTTATCCCAATTAACAGTTAATCCACCCTGTCGTAATTTGTTTAAAACATACTCTATGTGTTCTACGTGTTCAGGGAATGTTCTTGATGCTATTAGTATATCGACAACATATACAGTCAAAAAATCTAAATCTTTCGGTTGTAATATCATGTCTAGACACTTAATAAAACTTGCTACACTAGTGTTAAGCCCGAATGGCAGGCGTTTAAATTGATAATTTTTTCAATTGAAAAGAAATGCAGTAAACTTACGGCTTTCTGGCACTAATGGGACTTGCCAGTAGCCCGCCGTTAAATCTAAGGACGTCATATATCTGACCCCACTGAACTTTTGAAAAATTTCGTTCATGGCTTCCGGTGATTCCCGGTCAGGTATTATAATCTGATTAATTTTTCTAGCATCTAAACACAATCTTACCTTTCCATCCTTTTTGATGACCACCACCAATGGATTCGAGTAAGGTGATTAGATCTTTCGATGATGTCTCCTTCCATCATGCGGTCCAGCTCTTCTTGAACGGCTCTCCTCTTTGAAAATGGCACTGGGTAACTTCTCTGCATGTAGGGTGAGTGCTCTCGTATCTTCAACTCGCATACATAGTCCCTGGCTTTCCCAGGCAACTCAGCAAATACATCTCTGAAATATTCAATAACCGCCCACAACTCCTGTCGTTGGGGACCCCCTACAACTCCACCCTCATTAAAAAATTTTTCTGCCCTATTTTCCCATACTCTATCATCATTCTCCCTACTCTCTCTCTCTTGACACACATTCACTCTTGTTTCTATCATTCCCTCGCCTACTCGGTTTTGTATCATCTTTATACCCGCAACTCTAGCCTTATCTAACACCCTCTTAAAATCTACCCTGATTGGTTCATGCCCCTTTTTAAATTCCACTATTCTCTGGTTAAAATCAATTACTGCTTTATTTCTCTCCAAAAAATCATTTCCCGGAATTATATCTAAATTCAAACCCTTAACTACTAGAAAAGTATTTTCAAATTCTATTCCATTAATATATACATTTAATTGAACTTGTTTAGTGACTCGTTTACTTCGTACTCCTGTCACCCCCACTACTGTTACTCCCGCTACTGGTAATGATGGAATATTCTTATTTACCCTTTGTAATTCACCCAGTACATTCTCTGAAACTACTGATATCTCGCTACCCGTATCAATCAATGTTTTGTAATCCTTACCTTCTATGGTTATGAATACCTCCGTCAGTCCGGTTTTGGTTTCTGTCATTTGTGCAGCGTCCTCCTCCAGTAACTCCTCCGCCGTGTCTCTGATAATTATGTTGCTGCGGTAGTTACGCTCCTCTTGGACCCCCAGGTTCTCCTCCGACAATGGATGGGCCCGGTTCTCCATTGTCTCCTCTAGTTTCCCGTGGATGGACCCGCTACCGCCTGGTTGTATCCACCTCTGCCTCTATTTCCGCTTCCGTTTCCCCTCGGTGCTCCTCTGGCGTTCTCGCCTCCTCTCTGCGGTTGACTCTGTTGCTGGTACGTTCTCTCGCTGCGTTGACATTCTCTCGGTTTGTGACATCTAAAACAGGTTGTTCTTATAGCATAATTTTCAACATTACAATCGGCACATCGCCAACCCTCACCTCGATTATCATTATTTCCCCCTCTCGCCCCTCGGTGAAAATTTGGTATTCCCCGGGATTGATTATGATTAACATTCATATGTGTTGTTGGTGCGTTTATTCGCCTACTCATGTCACGTTCCCGTATGTTCTGAAAAATATCCAGTATTTTTTCTAGTTCCGTAATCTCTGAAATTTCGCGCGTCATTAGCGTAATCTGTATTTCTCTGGGCAAATGCTTGCTTATATGACGGACGAACGATCGAAACGGTAACGGTGGCTCTAAATATTTGGCCTCATTGTATAATCGCATTACATACATAGTTACGTTGCTCCCTTGGGTTCCAAAATTACCTGGTCCCATAATTTTACTTCGCAATATTTCTTGTTCCTCCTCCGACCAGTATTTTTCTCTAAATGCCGTCTCAAAACACTGATAGTTTACCCAGTCTACTTTATGTACTTCCGCCCATACCGCGGAGTTCCCTCTAAAACACTTCATTATTTTTAACAGTTGTACTTGCCAGCTACTTCTACAAAACTGATTCAATTCTTTGACTCTATTTAAAAACTGCATAGGGTGTACCCCCCTGTTTTCACAATTAAACAACTCTAACTCAATATCGCTATTCACATCTTTAGTAATGACTATTTGTTCAGTGACGCTATTAAGTTTTTCGTTTATAGCTAAATTCAATTCGTCTTTTACATTAACTATACTCTGTTCAATTGATGCAAATATATTGTTATTTAAACTCTCAATTTGTACATGACGCTTGTCTATAGTATTCACTGTATTTTGTATAGCTTGTATCTCTGTTTTACAATTACCTTCTATTTCATAGATCTTATAGTCTATTTTATTTTGGTGTTCATCAATAGTTTGACTAATTTTTTCAACTGTCATTACTACGCTACTCAACTTACATTCAGTTTCAATATTACATTTATTAATTTTGGATTCTATATCATTGTTATACTCATTCATTGAATTTATTAATATTTCATTATTTTCATTGATTTGCTTCTCGGCTCTACATAACTGGCTATCTATTTCATTAAATTTAACATCTATCTTTAGTATTGTATCATCTAACTTGGTCTCTACTTGGCTAATTTTCTCAGTAAACTCTACTTTAGTACTTTCACAATGTCTATTAATTTCTTGAATCTCATATTTCAACTCATTAATCTCCCTACTTTGTCTATCTAATTTTATGTCATTACTGTCAAAACGACTATCAAATTTATCTAATTTTATGTCATTATTGTCAAAGCGACTATTTAATTCGTTAAATTTGTTATTCTGTACATGAATGTCCATTGATATGGTTCTTAATATACTCATTATATCATCGTCTAATTTGTTACATTTTGTTGAGGGCGGGGTTGCTTGAATCCCTGAATCCTCTGTATTATCTTTTTCATTTGTGTTATGCACATTCATGTTTTTATCGTCTTGACCTACATTCGGTGTTGAATGTATTTCAGGACTACTCATCACAGCTGATTCGTCAACTTCAGCTGTTTCACTTATCACAGTCGAGTCGGACAAATCGACTCCG
Source organism: Magicicada septendecula (assembly GCA_034769895.1). Classification (NCBI taxonomy): domain Eukaryota; kingdom Metazoa; phylum Arthropoda; class Insecta; order Hemiptera; family Cicadidae; genus Magicicada; species Magicicada septendecula. Next base: position 1,422,527,648 of record CM068367.1, on the reverse strand, counting down.
TTCTCTGCTGTATTTTCCATTATTATTATTTTTAGGTATTTATTCTGTTTCTTATGTGAACAAATATTCTTTACTTACTTTGCGTAACTTAACTTTACATAAGTACCTTTTGCGTATTCTCACGCAACCTCCAAATTACGATTGCATCCCATTTATAGGTATGAAATTTATTTTATTAAATTCGTCCCTGTTCGGGCGCCAATGAAACGTTCGTTATTTAAATGATATCATAATAATTTAAAATCAATGTTAATACACTCCTACTTACCATTGCGTGGCTTCAAGGTTGCGTCATACGTATGTTTGGGATGCAGACGTAATTCCTTAAGGTTATGAGAATAATTTGCGCAACACATTTATATGAAGAGAATTGAGATTTTACTTTGGATTATGTCAGTTACATTTACATATAGAAACAATGTTATACTACTTATTGCATTTTACTCATGCTCATCTGCAACTATGGCTTACCTTATGTTTGATACTTACACAATTTAATCTATACAAGTACGTAGCACAATTAAAAAAACACACACAAAAAAACAACAGCCCAGCTTTGCTTACACACCCACTCATTCATAATTGATAAAACCCTCAATATTTTACATAAAACCCACCACAGCCCTTACGTAACCCATTGCCACGCGGTCGCCGCGCACACTCATTGTCCGTTTTATTAAATGTTATACTTCTTAATGTCCGAAAAAATACTTTACTATTTGCCGCATTCTAGATTGATGTCAGTCACAAACTTTTCCACTATTATTTCACTCTTTACCGGTAAAACTAAAAAAACTTTGGAGAGAGCTTAATCAGCTCATTGCCGTCCGGCAACTCTAGTGGAACTGGGCAGCTTGCTTCGTTGAGTCGCGGGAAATGCGCAGTCACGGCCATCAGGTTTTAGTCGCCGTTCACGCTTAATTGTGTGGGATAACCACTTTATACATGGAATGGAGCTTATATATGTGTGTGACCAGAGGCCGATATTGGACTTGGCTCTGCTGACGTCATTGGAAAGACCGGATTTAGCCATGACTTCCTGCCGCTCAAAAAGCACATTTCTGGATTTTGTTCGTCCCAGGTCATCCTGTTTTGTGTCTGGATGCGTCACTCAGATTTGTGGTGATACAGTTGCGTCTGTGTGCTGTTTACACAAGTACAGATTTCTGAGAATTTTGAAGGGGGTAAATGCTTCGCTTGCCGTCTTACACAATAACACCTACGTATCACTTTTGTCTCACTGTTTCTCAACATCGTGCTGTTGCATGGAAAATAACGTTGCACTGCGTTCTATTATAACGGAATGAATTTTGTTACCCAATAATTTTCACAACTTCTTTTTTACAAACCCGCACCAAAATGAAAGAAATAAAAATGTACTTGCCCCATACGGTAAAAATAAAAACACCCAAAAATTGACCCGCTACAAGGTCCTCAAAACAACGTTAACTGCCGCCCTCCCCCAGGGAAGTTTCGACATTTGGGAGTAGTTAAAAGTCGGATGGAGCTAAATCAAGCAAATAAGGCTGATACTACAGCAGATTGTACTTCAACTCGGCAATTTTTGCCATAAAAACATTGCTTGCATGAAGTCTTACATTATCCTGCTGCTATTTCTGTACTTAACCCGATATTTATTTCACAAATGTTTTTCATTTATTTGGTGTAAAAGGTTAGCATGGTGCCTCTTCATTATTTGACCCTTTCGTGATAATCTTTAACAATACTCCCTTAGCATGTCAGACAATCAAAGTCGGCTTTCCAGCAGATGAAATTGATTTTGCCTTTTTTGGAAACAGAGAACCACTGTACATACATTGTTTTGACTGGTGTTTTGTTTTGGAATGAAATGATGGACCCAGTTTGTATTACCCATTACAAGTCTACAAATAAACTGTAGTAAATGATCACCCAACATATCTTTCATCTCGTTAAAAATTTGTGTTAGTGTTAAACCTTTTTCTAACAAGAAATTTGATGGTGCATGACATTAGACCTTCCCTTTTTTAACAGCGCACTGAGGAGAAATGACTTTGTTTACACAACTGTTTGTTATTAACAACACAGCAGACCAACTAGATGATTTACATCTATTCATGGGGCAAATGTAGTGTCATAGTCCAGTGAAAAACAGAAACGCAAAAATACCTCTAGATTGTAGACCACGATCTTTTGAAATTCCCCTTGTATGAAGATCACTAGATGCAGAAATTTCTGTCTGGAAAAGGCAATAATGAAAGGTTTAAGATTACACCTTTAACTTATCTCTCTTTTATCATAACATGTACTTGCTTTGATGTGGTTCTTAGGCTTTTCATATCGTTATGCTCGTCTTTGTCTGTAGTGCTTACAGCGTCCCATAATGTCAACAGTCAATTCCAGTCTCTGCCTTCTCTATGGTACCTACCATTCACTGGGCTCCCATCACCAAAATCATTACTCCTGGCTGTCTCAACTAGTGACCCGCCACTGCATGGTCTTGTCTTCAGAAACTGCTCCGTTCTCCCATTGTTTCCAGAACCTGTTAATTTTGTTAAGTTAGTTTGCCCATCCAGTATGTTGTTAATGTTCTTCAGCACATGTTAGCATATAGCAGCACAATTCAAATGCTTCTGTGGTTGTAATGGTACAATCATGGTACATTTTATAATTACCTTAAATATGGTAAATAAAACCATAAATATTGTATTTTTTAGTTTGGTCATAATTAAACAAACATTAAATAACCGGTATGAATATATTGTGAGCGGAGTGTATAATATTTGCCAGGATTTGGACCGATTCATAGCAAAAAACCGTGAAGCATCACAAAAACAATATGTAATTTGTGGCGATAAGAGTGACGAGCCTTGATGATGTCAGCGGCCGAGAATGTGTTTACATCCACAACACGATGCTGTCAACAGCTTAACAAAGAACGAGTGACGTAGATTCACCCCACCTCGGAAACATATAACAAAGACTCGTCGTCATTTCATCCGCAACTGTGATCGTAGCCGGCCGGCAACTCGTTCACTAATAAGTGAATTTTAACTTTTAAACCACTGTAAGTGGTTAATAAACTGTATAAATATCTAAAACATGTTGTGAAGAATGTTAAAAGTTCGGCTTCGTGTAGGCGTCATCGGCCGATGGATCGTCCCATATAGATCGGCGTATAGAATCGGTCCGAGGAGTTACGTGGGTCAACACGACGGTGCGCCGTAAACCGCAGTAAAACTATACCAATTGTGCTAATCTGGACGATTCTAGCTGTGCGAGGAGGCCTACACGACTTTGGTGAGAACGTTCCATCAACACACAAATATTTTATTTCCACATAAAATTTCATTTGAAATGACCAAATAACAAATAAATTCAAAATTTTACTTTTTCAAAATGAGCTCATAAAATAATAAAAATTTGTACCAGGATGAGAGAGAGAGAGTGAGAGTGTGAGTGGGTAATTTCTGAGTGCTGGGTTGTGCGAAACAATATCTAAAGATGTATATCTATAATTATATAATCATCGAATACAACACATTTTCTATTATATGTTATGATTTTGGAGGGTAAATTGATTTAAAACGCCCATGGCGCAATATGTGGGTCTTATTTATATTCACTATGTAGTAAATACCAGTTTCAATACTAATAAAAATACTTTATATATGGTATTTTGTGTATGTTTTTTTTCAGGTAATTTGTTTCACAAAACTGGTTCGTGTTGCACGAACTCTGGCCCGAAACGTAAATTTAGGTAATGATATTTTGTACATCATGGCACCCGAGGTTATTTACTAGTACATACGAAAATGCAATTTTCACGATAACTAATTAAACGATAAAAAGTAATAAATTACATGGTTCTTTCTTTCACTTTTCCAAATTATCTAGATTCCACATCCAGCGTGTGTAGTGCGATGCTGCAGACATGTAACTTGAGGAATTTCTTCCTAATTCCTAGCCCAGTATTTGACAACAGCAAATTAGTTTCTCCGTTTGGCCTGTGCTGTGACACCACTTCCTCCAAGTTACTGGTTGCCAGTTTTAATATTTTCATAATCTACTTTTGTTTCCAACTTCTGTTATTGTAATCATTTGTCTATAAAATTGAATGCTGTTTATAAATTTACCTTGTTTTCTACAAATAGAAGCCATATTATCAGTAAATCTTAACATTTTTATACTCTTTCCATGAGGTGTTATTCCAATTTTGAAAGTCTATTATTTTGTTTGCAGCACATGTAAAGCATTCTCCTGTAATAGTAATAAATTTTTATAATTGTAAATTTAATTCTTTTTATTTGTAGGATGTTTTAATGGATTTTATAAAGAAAAAAGTGGATGTAGAAGAAGAAGAAGAGACTAAACAGGTAAAATATGCACAAACCTGATTATGTAACCCACAGCTAATGTGTTAGGTTGTTCAATGCCTTGTACCACTTGAGACTGAGATTAGGGTTAGGGTTACATTCATTTGTAGATATTTAATTTAAATATCAACAGAATACCAGTCTCACAGTATTGTGTTTTTTTTTTTTTTTTTTTTTTTTTTTTAGGCCAATATGGTCGGGCTCGGGCTTTTTTTTGGAGACTAGCTCCCTTCAGCTGTGTGGGTAAGGGATTTTAGGGGAGACGTACGCCAGTTGACCGGACCTGGAGGCACTTAGTTGGGTATTGTATGTTTGTTATATTGTATGAGAGTGTAGTGGGTAGCCATACGCGAGTGGGAGAGGTAGATGCATGTGGCCGTTATAGTTGTTTTGTAGCATCTTTATTTATTCATTTTGTTTTGTTTATTTCTTCTTATTTCTTCTGCGAATTACATCCTCCCGTCGACCTATCACCCGATTTCTCTTACCCCTGCAATCTCCAGGCTTTCCGAGAAAATCCTCGTCGCCAGGATACATCCCCACCTGCAAACTCATAGCGTCCTCCCCAGTACCCAGGGCGGATTCCGCCCTGGCTACAACATATATGACCAACTTGTTCGGGTTATCAGCGCAATCTAGGACAACTCGGCCCGCAAACGCCCGACCATCTTAGCCCTACTCGACATCCGCAAAGCCTTCGACTCCGTCTGGCACAATGGCCTCCGTTTTAAGATCCTCGGATGTCACTTTCCCCCAACCATCATCAAATGGCTCTCCCAGTTCCTGGATGGACGCACTGCAGAAGTCCGAGTCCGCCAGCATCTCTCGGCACCCTTCCACCTCAATGCCGGGGTCCCCCAAGGCTCCGCCATTAGCCCGTTACTTTATATCATCTTTACTAAAGACACCCCTCTCCCCCGCCAACTCTACCCTACCCATCTGCAGGTCTAGCCCAGTACGCAGATGATACTGCCTACTGGGTTTCAGCAGGCGCACACTGGCAAATCCCAATCAAATTACAACAAATCCTCGAACCTTTCTTCGCCTACTGTAATACCTGGCGAATAACTGTAAACACGGACAAAACCCAACTCTGTGTTTTCAGCTCCACTGGACACAACATGACACATTTCTATAACACACCACTCCGCGTTGGCCGTCATCAGTACGTCCGAAGCGTGATTGCCAATATCTGGGCGTCACCCTTGACTCCAAACTTACCTGGCGACCACACATCAAACGAACAACTACCATCGCCCGTACCCGCCTCCGTTCTCTCAGAACCCTCAGCCGACTAAACCACTGTTCCAGCGACTTACTAGGCTGCATCTATACTACAAGTATCCGACCCATCATCACTTATGCCCACCCAGTTCTCCTTACCGCCTCCCATGCCCACCTAGATCTCCACCGTGTCACAGAACGACGGGCCCTACGACTCATATACCGCCGACCACGCCTAATGAAGACCTCCAATGCCACCCTGTATGCGCTTAACACCCGCTTCCCTGACCTAGATTCATTCCTTGTTAAGCTCAACTGGAACTATTCCCGAACAGCCGCAATTCCATACAAACAATAGTTCCTTCAATTAATAGAAACACCCGCAACACAAGCCGACCTTCCTACTTACTAAATCGCCTCCTTGCAATAGCCAATGGTCCTCCCCCTCGCCTCCAACCTCGCCGGCGTCAAAGACACAGACATACTTAAGCAATACATACTATTTCCCCGCCAATGACTCATCTCTCCCCCGGCGGTAGCGACCTGACACCCTAAAGCAGCCTAAATAATCAACACACTCTAAAACCTCTAAAACTCCCCCACGCTCTAAAAAAAAAAACCACACCACAGTAAACACACACTCTAGTTCCCCACACTTACGTACCCGCTTATAATCATCAAATCTGTTCCGCCTCGCTTGACAGCACCCTGTCGCCACCTAACAGGTTTAGCGACCAGCGTCACACGTCCCTGTCTTGGCTGCCCCCCCCCAAAAGAACGTCGCAGAAGAAATAAACAAAACAAAATGAATAAATAAAGATGCCACAAAACAACTATAATGGCCACATCCATCTACCTCTCCCGCTCGCGTATGGCTACCCACTACACTCTCATACAATATAACAAACATACAATACTCTCCCAACTAAGTGCCTCCACCTTCTCAACGGTCCGGTCAACTGGCGTACGTCTCCCCTAAAATCCCTTACCCACACGGCTGAAGGGAGCTAGTCTCCAAAACAGCCCGAGCCTGACCATATTGGTTGGTCTCAAAAAAAAAAAAATTGTATTTGTAAGTGCAAAAACCAGATGTGATTAAGTAAAGTAAAATCACACACACACACATGTTGTGCAGAGTGTAGATATTTATTAGGAAAATTGATGGATAATTGTATTTATTTAATATTTATTTGTAACACGTTATTATGTACTTTGTAAGTCACAGAGAAGACAAATTAAATTTTATATTTTTTCAATTTGCAGTATATATTGCCACTTGTAAATTCTATCCTAAAAGAAGAACTATCTGTAAAGGAAGAACAATCTGTAAAAGAAGAACTGCCTTTAAAAGAAGAACTGTGTGTAAAAGAAGAACTATGTGTAAAAGAAGTACTCATCAAAGAACAGAATGAACAGTTTATTGATCAGGTAGGCCTATAGTACATTTGACGCTGATGGATGTCAGTTGAAGTCCTTTGAAAACTTCTGAGAATGCTGATGGACATCAATTGACGTCCTGAAGTTTCAGTGTGTTTTTCATGATGTCAGGCCTTGTAGTACCCAAATCATTCGCTAGATCACATATGCGCTCACTTTCATAGGTACAGTTGACATAATAAAGTTAATATTAATAAAAATCGCAACCATGATACTGGTCAAGTCAATTAATAAAAATTTTATTTTATTTTATTGACTTGACCAGTATCATGGTTGCGATTTTTATTGTATTAGTTCATTATATTGAAATAAGTGTTATCTGAGGATGGGACTTAGTCCCGAAACGCGTCATAACTGACGAAACTTTGTATCACTAGAGTGGATAATAAGGTAATTATATAATTAATTATTCCCACCCCTTCAACTATAATTTTCATTTATGGAAAATTACCCCCACCCTTTCAACTAGTCTCTTCATTTATAGATATTTCATCTACATTTCTATAGTGGATTATTATGATCTTCTTATCAGGATACTTTATTTTATCAAAATTAAGTACTTTACTCTTGTTAAAACATAAAACGTTGCTGGTAAACTACCCTTTCCCCGTAACCGATCTTCACCAAAATCAATAGCCCTTGAGTCTTCTACAACTCAGGCACGTATGTAAAAAATTATTTGATTCTGTTTGAATTTACGGCAGTTACCGTTCGTCATAAAAAATTACTCTTGTTAAAACATAAAACGTTGCCAGTAAACTACCCCTTTCCCTTAACTGATCGTCACAAAAAACAATAGGCCTTGCGTCCTCTACAATTCATGGACGTGTGCAGAAAATTATTTGATTCTGTTTGAATTTGTGGCTGTTATCGTTTGCCATAGAAAAAATTCTACACACAGATAGACACACAGATACTTTTCGAAAAATGACATTTATTCATGTTTTGAGGCTAGTACAATCAGGATCATCCGTTATCTCGAACACGATTTTTTTTTTGCCATGACCATACTTCCATTTCTTTATGGAACATGGAAGTAAAATTACCCTCGTTAAAACATAAAAGGTTGCAGGTAAACTACCGCTTTCTCTTAACTGTGAAACACTATTAATTTGTGCAAATAATAATTACTCTTACCTTAGAGTTCTATTCCAGAGTCGTACAGACGAACACAGCTGCAGAAAGATTACTTGGGTTTGAGTTATGAATAATTATGCTAACACATGTTATGTAATGAATGGCGCTTATTTATTTTTCTTTAATTAATTTCCCTCTTCACTCTCTGTAGAACAACGGTTTACACAAAAATCGCTTAATTACTTATTACATGAAAGTGATATTAAAAAGTTACTACAATTGTCTTTGCGTCATCCCCTTACAACATCAAGATTATGCAAAAAATTTTACAATTAATTAATTTACTCAATCTATGAACCAGTATTTTACTTTGTAGGTACGTACCCCAAACTTACGCTCTCACTCACTCTCTCTCTCACCCTCACACTTCTATTTCATTTAGTTAATTTTGTTAGTATTCTACCCATTATATCTGTGAAATTTAAAAGTTTTGGCCAATTAGTTACTGATGGTACTTAACCGTTCCATGTGTCTCTCTGTGAGTTGTACAATTGCTGTTTGTTCAACCTTACGGTTCACTCCGCGTTTAGTTGTTTTTCTTTTGGTACACTGGTTAATTCACGTCAATGTTATGACCGTCAGTCACCACTGTTCAAATTATACGTGTATTATTTATTTAATCGGCCGACGTAACTTTTTCGCACTTAGAAAGTCACTTGAAGTTTTTTAGGCTGGCCGCGCACTACACTGTTTGTACACTTTTTTATACTTGTTTTACTACTTTAATAGATAGGCCGATTGTAAGAGTTTCGGCCTAGCTCACACCCGAGGCCACCGTTTAGCTTTTAGTTGCACTGTATGCTGCTACTGGCTGTCTGTTGTTACCCTTGTGGTGACAAACTGCATACTGTAATTCACAAGGACTGCTGCTTACTGGGGCGGTTACGCAATACATCTAGTCTGGTTGTCTAGACATCATTCTTTATACTAACATTGTGTTGTACTGAGGCACCTCACAGGTGAAAGTTAACAATTTAAAGATTAAAACTGAATTAATATGAAATGAAATTAAAACTGGGGTAACGCACAATTCTGTACCGTTACAACTGATCTTCACCAAATTCAATAAGGCCTTGAGTTCTCTACAATTCAGGGATGTGTGCAAAAAATTATTTGATTCTGTTTGACTTTACAGCAGTTATCGTTTGTCATAGAAAAAATTACCCTTGTTAAAACTTAATATGTTGCAGGTAAACTACCCCTTTCTCTTAACCGATCTTCACCAAAATCAATAGGCTTTGAGTAGTCTACAATTAAGGGGCGTATGCAAAAAATTATTTGATTCTGTTTGAACGTGCGATAGTTATCGTTCGTTATAGAAAAAATTACCCTTGTTAAAGCATAAAACGTTGTAGGTAAACTACCCCTTTCCTTAACCGATCTTCACCGAAAACAATAGGCCTTGAGTACTCTACAATTCAGGGCTGTATGCAAAAATTATTTGATTCTGTTTGAATTTGCGGCTGTTATAGTTTGCCATAGAAACAATTCTACACACAGACATCATTTCTCCATATTGGTATTAAAGTATTACTTGTTTTTGAGTTATTAAAATATTGAATTTTGTCCCTGTTTAGGGCGACAACTAAAGTATTACTTGTTAATTAGTGGTTGAAATATTTAAATTTGTCCCACTTACCTTTATCTCTAATAATCAGGGTGTCGTCTGATGTACTTTGGCAGAGAAAAACAACAGGTAGTGCAATGACAAACACATACATATAGGTCTAATTAACACATTTTATTGTTATCTTTTTTGTCAGATGAATAAAACTCCCACATCAACAAATTCTTTTACGTTACATCGATATTAACTGCTGGATGATAACTTTAATTTATGTATTACTCATTGTCTTCAAAATTACTATTTGTTCCACATTTATTTAACTATTTACTTTTACGTTCGTTCATTGTTAATTTCTCTTTTTTCATTTGTTTGTTATACATAAAAAAGACTTGTTGTATTACTTACAGCTAACAATCTTAGATTCTAATCATACTTATAATAATAATAATAATAAGAAGAAGACATCCCAGTTTTGCTACACACTCCATTCACACAGTTTTAAAACCCCATTTTTAATTAAGAGATCTCTTTATAATTTATTTTAAAATGGTAAGTTTACTTTCCTGTGATTATAGCCGAGCACGTGTTGCAGTCAGTCCATTTTAGATCACTTATTACCCAAATAATTGTCACTGCTGAATTTTTTATATGCCTGTCTTGATTGTCTACGTTCACTGGTTTATATGCACTGTTATATTTGTCGAGATTACATCTTTTTACTTAAACAAAAATTTCTGTTGGAGCGTGAGCCCATTGTCAGCCGGCCGGCCTCATGGATGATCAAAACACAACGCAGTTTTCTTGGCGTCTATATGAAGCACCGCCTTCTTGATACACGGCAACTTGGTCCGTGATTCGCCAACCCGCATCACATGATATGTTAATGGGTGGTCACGTGTTATTGCCAGTGGAACGTTCACCTATATTTCTTGGTCGTTAAAGTTTTTTTACTTTCCCCCCAACGGAAAGTACAGGTATACGCGCACAGTTTCGCATTCCAGCACGTTATCTTCAACGCGTACCTGCCTCTGCTTGTTACCGAGTTGCATACAGCGTGTTGCGTGAATCAAGTTTCGTGGACCTACATGGGGCCCAAACATATTAGCCCCAAAATTATTATTAAATTGAAAAATGGATGTTTCCCTTTAAATGCCCCATTACAGTATGGAGAACCATACATGACTTCCATGTCTAAGATTTATGTTTAAAATCATTTTTGAAATGAAATATTTCCATAGAAACTACTTCTTTCTACATACTGCTTCAGCCTTAACCACAGTACTGTGGTCACTAACATATACCACCTCACGTTATCGCATTCAATTTTCACTGATGATGGAAGTTGATGGCACTGCCGAAATGTCTGGTTTTGGAGAAAACATCGGACTACAGCCAAACAGCCCGGGAAGGAATTTTAACAACAAACTACTTCTTTGTTGCCGGTAACGTAGTACACATGACATAAATAAAAATTATCCCCACCCCCTTCAACTATCATTTTCATTTATAGAAAATTAACCCCTGTAACTTTCGTTTTTTCCGGTAAATTATTTATTCGAATTAAATTAAAACTTCCACTTACCTTACGACTTTGATCTGGCCGGATCGTGTAGTGGAGGTAAACCCATTTCGTTCGACGAACTCTGACGATACATATAACGAAATAAGGCATTGAAAGAATTTAACTCTCAATTGTATGGAAGAGAAATCAGATTTTTTTTTATTACTCAGAAATGTTGAAATGTTAAACCTTCGTGTTACATGTTGTGCAACTCTTGCACCTTACTGACTATAGCTTACCTTATCATGGACAATTATATAACTTCATTCACACACAAACATAGGTCAGCCCAGCATTGCACACTCATCACTCACATTCCGTTCTCAAACCCCAATTACCCGATTGAATACATAATTTTTATATCACTACCGACAACGCGTTCTTCGGTGACCTCGTGGCCAGCCCGCGGTAAATCGAAAATGTCTCGGAAAAAGACGAAACTGAATTCCAAATTAAAAGTTAGGGTTCTACAACTCTCCTCCCATCCTGTCACTGTTTTTTGAAAAGAATTACTTTACTTTCATTATTGAAAACTAATGAAATTATACGAGCATATTTAGCTCGCGTGTCGGCGCCGACACCGTCAGAGACGAACTGCGCATGGGCTTTTTCTGATAGGGCGGAACAGCGTATTCACGGCCACCTGCTTTGCTTCGTCGTTCAAGCTCAGTTGTTGTGAGGTAACCACTTTATATATGGAATAGCAGAGTTATATCCTGGATACCAAAGTACAATATTGGCTTTGGCTCTGCTGATGTCATTAACAGTAGGCGGGGCGTTAGCAGTATTTCCGGAACGTCTTGGAGAAGACGAATATTTTTTCGCTCTGGCCATCTTAGTTTTCTACCAGAGCGTGGGTTGGCGCCCATGCTCGAGTAGTGGTGTGTGTGCATTCCCACACATGTACAGAGTCCTGCGAATTTTGAAGGGGGTAAATTCTTTGCTCGCCGCGTTGCACAATAACAACTGCGTCTTACTGCTTTGTTTCACTGTTTCTTAACATCGTTCTGTTACACGGGAAATAATGTTGCACAATAATTTTCACAACTTTTGACAAACCCGCACCAAAATGAAAGAAATAAAAAATATTATTATCCCATACTGTGGAAAATAAAAAGACCCAAAAATTGACCCGCTACAATACCCCCTCGATGAGAATTCTGCTGTTCACAACAGAAGAAATCTCATCGACAACCCCGAAGAGGACCGGTGAGGAACTGGTGCCAACAACCCCCTGGTTCTTAATCTCATGGGTACACGACCCCCCTGGCTCAGCGACTATGGACTCATCTGAACGAGATCACTGGACTTCTCCGTAAGAGATCCCAACACCGAGAAATCGAACAGACTCGCACCACAGCCCACCTCGCCTTTTAACATGCTACCCCCAAAAATCCTCAATCCCTGGCTCAACTTGTGCCAGATCCTCCACCGATATGGATCCCCTTTTTTGAAAGCTGGGCTGCCTTTAGCAAATACTGGGCTCACACACACTCACATTACATGTTGACTTACACATAATAAAACTGAAAAACTCTCTTTGAAGATTTATAAAAAATTTAAAAAATTCAAAATAATATTTTATCAAAAAAATTCTCATTTTTTTTCTTTTAAAATGACTTAAATTAAGCGTTTCTTCTACTTGAACAAATCCTTAATCTAACATGTCTAAGTCTAACGATACAGTGCAGTACAAGAAATCAGTAAACTAAACATGATAAATACACACATAATAAAACAATCACTACCTAAAATATGCATTCGCTGGCAGGCGAAAAATCAAGTTTTTTTTTTTTTTTTTCAAATAATTAAAGTTCCCAAAAAAATTTTAAAATTCAAGAAAAAAATCTAATTTTATTTAAATGTTTCCCTCATATGCAAAATTATTTAAATATTGGTTTGAATTAATTAAACAAACAGATTAAATTGACTTCCTACTATACCAGCTTAGTAGGTGTATGACCTCATCAGCTGATCGAATCTAGGTCAAGTCCAAGATCCTTGACCTACATATGTTATATATAAGTTCTGAAAACACATTGAACGTCTGTAATATCCTCACTTGAAATACAAAACATAATGAAATAAAATATTTAAAATAAACAAAATATTAATATAAATAATAAACAAATTGACATTTAAATTATTTAAAATAAATAATTCTTGACTTGACATTATTTTCAGTCCTATCAATTTCTGTCACTGGTTTCGAAGAAATAAAAAGTTTATATTCTTTATCATAACTCTCTCTCTTTATTCAACAATCTTACATTAATCTACTATGGGTGATGTAAATTATTTATTCTCATTTACTGCATTAGATCTGTATGCATATATAAACTTTACTCTCCCTATGGCTCTAATATTAATCAACTTCAACTCCCATGACACCCATCTCTACCAAAATATCTATCCCAATACTCTCTCAACCCAACTTACCATTGAACTCAAAACGCCACCTTCTCTACCTATATAAAAAAATACTCTCTAACCCTTTGTACATAGGATACGTGTTTCCCCTACCCAAAACTCAATTCCCTTATTTGGCGGCCTAGATTCTACCTAAGGCGGCCCCTTCCCCACTAAAATCTATCCCTATCCCGTCCCAACCCTTGTTGCGGACTCCCCAAATACACTACCCTCTAGTACAAAATTGCCATCCCCAAAAATCTCAATCGCATTACCTTACTCCAAATACAACAAAATAACCTCATTAATTATAAACATAAATATATCATTCAAAACTCCACATAAATTCTCCACAACTACTGTGTCAACATCAATATTTCACAACATTCTGTTACATTACATTAACTCAAAAACAACATTACATCATATTCATTTCTACTATTTCAAATTCAACTTTGAATTCAATTGGGACGGATCTATATGCCCCACAAAATATTTATCACCCAAAAAACTATCTCTTATTAGATTTCACAAATCGTTACTTTATTTCTCATTGTAGCAAATTATTTTTATCATTACTTCAAAACATCTGTAATACATCAAACATTACATTGAACATCAATTACTTAAAACATTTATAACTAATATACCAGTGACGTATTATTGCTGATCAGCTGATATCCTAACACAATGAAAATACATCTTTTACTTGAACCACTTACATGAAATATACATATTTATTTTTATTTATTCTCACTTCTCACCTCATTGTTTCCCATTTCTCTGATTCTGGTTATTTATGTTAACCTGCCAGACGATTTAATTATTGGCTTAGAAAAAAATACACACACATAATGAAAATACATATTCTTATCAACGCCTATATCTAACGTACAACAATAAAATAATACACTTAAAATTATAGCATGTAATGAACACCTCATATTAAATATTTGAGCAGCTAGTTAATTGAACAGAGCGCAAGCATTTTTGTTTGATCAAACTTTGAATAAAAAATGTTATGTTATAAAATTTACATTCGTGACTCCTTTGCGTCACCTCCCAGCCACACACACTATTTCAAATTATGTAAGACTGTGGCGCCTTTTCGCTTCCACAGAGACTGTATATTTTGGAGCAGGTTTTACCTCTCCGTGTCTTTGCTTCCGCTATTAAGTTTTAAACGTGGCGAACATCATCATGTTCTTGTTATCATTATACACCCTTAAGACGGATCTACCACCTGTCTTGCTACCCCAAAGCGGGCAGAGTGGCAGCCGCTGTTCCATAGTACCGGAGATTTCCCCTAAGTTCTCCCCCCATTTAATTTCTAATCTGTACCAATTTCAAGTCAGCTATGGTCAAGGGACTTGATATGACCATAGCTGGCCGCTAGCCAAAACCACGGTTAGTGCTGGTAAGACAGTAACCGCCCGAAAAGTCGTGGAAATCTAAACTTCATTTCACTGCCTGTTTCAATCATCACTATTATGTGCGACACTGTCATTTAGCAGGGTGTCAACTTTAATTTACATGGATAAGGTGTGCCGCACATTTATCGCCATTTTGGCCTCCGATGGAGGTAACACTCACTGTTACCCCCAACCCATTTCGCTACTTGCGAGAGCACAGGCCACCCACGCAATAGCCACTTAATAGCTAACTAATAAAATTTGTATATACATTCTAATATAGTATTTCCATCCATAATCATTTCTCTCATTCATAATTTTCTACCATTTAACTTTCTTAAAAATTTTTTTAAAGTTTATTATTAAAAATCATTATATATCTTCAGTTATTATTAAAATTTTCTTTTTTTTCTTAATTACCATATTTATTAAACACAATGATTTCATTAAAATCTCACTATTACATTAACACCCCAATCACACCTGTAAACATTTTTATTATACATGATTATCAAATGTTTCTACTTACAATCCATCTAACATGATATACACCCAAAACATAATCACCACCACAATACTTTTCACCTCATCTCTGTAACATTTAACACAAAATTAGTTTAAATTAAATAATTTATCATTCATTGCCAAATTTCCCACTCTCATGACATAAATTAAATTCATTAAAAAAGTTTACTTAATTAACATTCAAATAATCAATCAAAATATTTAAGCATCTCAAATTGTTTTAATTTAATTAATTACTGAAAACGTAAATTATATAGTTATTGAAACAATTACCATTAGTCAATTGCTGTTTTCAACATTAATTCTGATATTTATTTACTTGCAAATATTTCAATATTATTATTGCAACAATCATCTTACATACACCCATTATTTATTTAACATTCCACCATGCACACATATAAATTCACTATATTTTATTTACAAACTCTTATTTATTTCTTATTCAGTTTTTTCCGCACTTCATTTGTCCAGATTTGCCATGTCAGAACCATTAAAACAAAATGTTTATACTGTCTTTTATTGTTTTAATAGTTTAACCTCCATCGTTCCAAATTAACCTTGGTTCTACATAACATCGTTCAATTTTATCACCACACAAATGACTGTTTTGTGTGTTGTACCCAGAAAAACTAACTTCAATCAGCTTATTCAAATACTCGTTAAACCAGTCTACATTAGGTATTTTTGTCAAGTCTTCGTCATTAAATTCATTCACTATCGGGTTAATTATTTTTATTAAATCATTGTAATCATTATCATTCACATATACTTCTAAACTTTCCTTCCATTCATCATACTTTCTATTTAAGTTATATAATTCTGTCACTTTCTCCACATACACTTCTCTGTTAAACTCTCTCTCATCACAATACCAAATCATACTTTCAACACCATTATTACAGACAGAGGGTACAAATTCAATTAAACCTTTCCTGACTTCTCCAGGAAAAATAAAAAACTTCAAAAAACAATTATTTGTAGCACACTTGTCTACACAATATATACGTGAAGGTCTTCCTTCACCCCCCATTCTACCTCGTAAACAATTTACCCTCTGTTTCATATCTATAATATAACTCTCTCTCCACTCTCTCTCTAACTCATTAACACACATTAACATCTCATAATCACATTCTACAACTTCATTAGTACTCTCAGATACCAACTTTTCGACTACATTATTATTCTCATTATTATCAACATCGTTATTATTTATTAATTCATTACCTAATACAACATTGTCATTACAACTTTCATTTGTATTACTCTTACTCTGTTCTACTTTATTCAAACTATTTCTTGTCATTTCATCGGCATTTTCAAGACATACATTCTTGTCTTGTATATTATTTATCAACTCATCAAATTTTACATTTATATTCTGCTGCAACTGAATATTCTGGTCTTTAATTTCTTTAAAATTAATCTCGTTTTGAATATTTTGCTGTTTGCATTTTATTTTCTGTTCATTAAAATCATTAGTTAATTGATCTAATTTACAGTCCATCTTTTGTAAGAAACTCATTATATCTAGTTCCTCTGATTGTTTACTTTTATTGGTTGAAACGGGGGTCAACTGAATCCCAGAGTCAACATCTGTTTCGTTTACTTGTGGTTGAAACGCAGTCGGGGTTGAATGGACGATTACATTACTGCCGCCAGCTGTTTCTGTAACAGCACCCGGCTCCCCCCTCAACATACCACTTTCCTCCAGCGATTGCGACTCAAGGCCACTTTCACTCATAATTGAATTTATTATACTACTTTTTTCTGTATTCTCTGACATTTTTACTTAATCTGTTTTTTCTTATGTAACAACTGTCAATTAGTGATTTTATTTCAAAACTGATATTTTACAAAATCAATTTGCTTTCGCAACCCTACTTCGCTATGCATCGTCAGATGTAGGCCGGCGTTAAGATAACCCCTCTTCAGTTATATTACATCCTGGTCACGGCACCAATTGTAACTTTCGTTTTTTCTGGTAAATTATTTATTCGAATTAAATTAAAACTTCCACTTACCTTACGACTTTGATCTGGCCGGATCGTGTAGTGGAGGTAAACCCATTTCGTTCGACGAACTCTGACGATACATATAACGAAATAAGGCATTGAAAGAATTTAACTCTCAATTGTATGGAAGAGAAATCAGATTTTTTTTTATTACTCAGAAATGTTGAAATGTTAAACCTTCGTGTTACATGTTGTGCAACTCTTGCACCTTACTGACTATAGCTTACCTTATCATGGACAATTATATAACTTCATTCACACACAAACATAGGTCAGCCCAGCATTGCACACTCATCACTCACATTCCGTTCTCAAACCCCAATTACCCGATTGAATACATAATTTTTATATCACTACCGACAACGCGTTCTTCGGTGACCTCGTGGCCAGCCCGCGGTAAATCGAAAATGTCTCGGAAAAAGACGAAACTGAATTCCAAATTAAAAGTTAGGGTTCTACAACTCTCCTCCCATCCTGTCACTGTTTTTTGAAAAGAATTACTTTACTTTCATTATTGAAAACTAATGAAATTATACGAGCATATTTAGCTCGCGTGTCGGCGCCGACACCGTCAGAGACGAACTGCGCATGGGCTTTTTCTGATAGGGCGGAACAGCGTATTCACGGCCACCTGCTTTGCTTTGTCGTTCAAGCTCAGTTGTTGTGAGGTAGCCACTTTATATATGGAATAGCAGAGTTATATCCTGGATACCAAAGTACAATATTGGCTTTGGCTCTGCTGATGTCATTAACAGTAGGCGGGGCGTTAGCAGTATTTCCGGAACGTCTTGGAGAAGACAACGAATATTTTTTCGCTCTGGCCATCTTAGTTTTCTACCAGAGCGTGGGTTGGCGCCCATGCTCGAGTAGTGGCGTGTGTGCATTCCCACACATGTACAGAGTTCTGCGAATTTTGAAGGGGGTAAATTCTTCGCTCGCCGCGTTGCACAATAACAACTGCGTCTTACTGCTTTGTTTCACTGTTTCTTAACATCGTTCTGTTACACGGAAAATAATGTTGCACAATAATTTTCACAACTTTTGACAAACCCGCACCAAAATGAAAGAAATAAAAAATATAATTATCCCATACTGTGGAAAATAAAAAGACCCAAAAATTGACCCGCTACACCCCACCCCGTTCAACTAGACTCTTCATTTATAGATATTTCATCTAATTTTTACAGTGGATTATTATGATCTTCTTATCAGGATACTTTATTTATCAAAATTAAGTACTTTACTATTGTTAAAACATTAAATGTTGCAGGTAAACTACCCTTTCCCCGTAACCGATCTTCAGCTAAATCAATAGGCCTTGAGTCCTCTACAACTCAGACACACATGTAAAAAATTATTTGGTTCTGTTTGAATTTATGGCAGTTATCGTTCGTCATGAAAAAATTACTCTTGTTAAAACATAAAATGTTGCAGGTAAACTACCCCTTTGTCTTAACCGATCTTCACCAAAATCAAAAGGCCTTGAGCACTCTAAAATTCAGGGATGTATGCAAAAAATTATCTGATTCTGTTTGACTTTACAGCAGTTATCGTTCGTCATAGAAAAAAATTACCCTTGTTAAAACATAAAACATTGCAGGTAAACTAGCCCTTTCTCTTAACTGATCTTCACCAGAATCAAAAGGCCTTGACCACTCTACAATTCAGGGATGTATGCAATAAATTATTTGATTGTGTTTGACTTTACGGCAGTTATCATTCGTCATAGAAAAAATTACCCTTGTTAAAACATAAAACGTTGCGGGTAAACTACCCCTTTCTTTTAACCGATATTCATCAAAATCAATAGGCCTTGAGTCCTCTACAATTCAGGGATGTATGCAAATAATTATTTGATTTTGTTTGAATTTACAGCAGTTATCGTTCGTCATAGAAAAAAATTACCCTTGTTAAAACATAAAATGTTTCAGGTAAACAACCCTTTCCCTTAACTGATCTTCACCAAAAACAGTAGGCCTTGAGTACTCTTCAATTCAGGACTGTATGCAAAAGTTATTTGATTCTGTTTGAATTTGTGGCTGTAATCGTTTGCCATAGAAAAAATTCTACAGGCAGACACACACACACAGACGCTTTTCGAAAAATGACTTCTTCATGTTTTGAGGGTAGTACAATCAGAATCAGCCATTATCTCGATCACGATTTTTTTTGCCATGACCATACTTCCATTACATTATGGAACATGGAAGTAAAAGTAGTAATAACTTTAAATACATTTTTTTATACTGAAGGAGCTGTAGTCCTAATTATGAAATTAGGAATATTTTTTAATTCATTAACTTCCATTAATGTAAACATATGTGCCTAACTTCATTAAGATATCTCTGTTACCGCTTGATATATAAAGTTGATACTTTTCAATTTCTTGATATTAATAAAATATGATTGATTGATTTTATTCAATCATTACTGTCTCTTTTTATCGGGCGCCATCTTGTGTTTATTAACAAGAAACATACTAAAAATTTTGTACTTACCATTTTTGTTTTCGGGTTCTTTTCGGCGAACACAGGAGATCAGAATGGTTTGTTTGCAATCATGAATTTAATTCATATTCGCAATGAACAAAAGGTTTATTTACTCTGTAATGCTCACAACCATTTTAACTTTCATAATATTCAAGAATATTCGTAAAAAAGATCATTTTGCTTAAGCAGTTTTCCAAATTAAGATATAACATAAATACCAACTATTCTCTACAACTACGACATAACGAAAACCAGCGCTTTCACACACACACACACACACACACACACACACACATAACTATTCCCCGATTTTAAGAGCTCATAATTGGAAAATATTAAAATTTTGAAAATTAAACCATAGTTGAAAATTTGGTTTTATTGTAGATTACTTAGCTGATTTAGTCATATTGTCCAGAAGAAGTCATATTGTTCCACGCACACACGTTCGTTTCAGTTGATAATTAGTTTTATATCTCCACCACTGCCGTCATTCCGAGAAAACTGTTCATTTCACTTGATTTAGATATGTTTTAAGTTTTGCGTTACATTTTTACACTGTTAATTACATTTTATGGTTTAGCGGTATTCACATTTTAGGTTCGGGCCCAAAATCATGCACAGCCGGCGAACACACAAAACTTCGCCTAAAACCGGCGAAGCCGGGCGGGCGCGACAGTTGTTTGCGTCCGATGTATTCAGAAGTTATATGCCGACTGACTCTTTGTTCTGTGTGTGTTGGCGTTGTTGGCGTAGACACACCCTGCATAGCAGCGTTATGTAAGGTGCTGATGTCATATGGTCTGACGTGGTTATATAATTGTTTACGCTGTTACATAATGTGTTTACCATTGTGTATGTCCTTGAAACTGCCCTTGGCGCAGTTTGTCGGTTGTTTTCACTTGTTTACAAAATATTATTGAATAATTTTGTATCGTATAAAGTCAACAGCAGTGCTGCCACGGTCGCTTTCGTCGCCACCACTGAAATTTACCTAAGTTTTGTCCCTATCATAAAAAAAAAATGTTATTTGTTTATAAAAAAAAATACAAATTCCGTTATTACCCCAAAATAGGCCCGTTACAATACCCCCTCAATGAGATATTTTATGCCGAAGCATAAAAAATCTCATTGACACATTCATACTTGCTAAAGGGATCAGCCAGGATATGTCGCCACAACCCCCTGTATGGTTTACAAAAATATAATCAACTCACCCTTGGTCCGGTGACTGTGACCGCATCTGAATGACAATACTGGACTTCTCTCTCGAGATCCCAACACCGTAGAGTCAGACAGATACTCAACGCCCCTGCTCTGACGCGCTGGCCAGCTCAGGTCCGCCGCCACAGCATCACCACACTGAAACAACAAATCAAAATACCAACTAGTGGCCTTATACAACACCATATCCCCAACTGATCTGTTTCCCCCTAGCGGTGCTGGTTTGCGCTAAGAAGCTCTGGTTTTGTTTTTTACCTATTTCTAACATATATATCAAAATATCTAAGAACAACATGATACCCACTTTAAAATTCCATACTCCCAGGCTATCTACTTTTTCTTATTAACTTTATCCCAAAATTCAAAATCATTGCCCTGATTCCCATCAGAATTTAAATAAACAGACGATTGACTCACAGACATTTCCCATTACCATTTTACATTTCTCTCATCCCCAATTTAAAATGCATTTAAAATATTTAACTTCATAAAATTCTCTTACATACTAACAAACACAATACAACATAAGAAAACATAGTACATCAATAATTCACACTGTTATTATCATCTTAAAATAAACAATTTATATTTAAAATTTACACACTTTACATCATCGAATTTGCATATAAAATCATAAAATTATCTTTTAAACTCACTTTACTTTTATTAATTCGTTTCTCAAAATTTTTTTTTTCGTAACATTGCAATTATTATTCCATTTCATTCATTTGGGTGATTCTCAGTTATTCATTATAATTCACTTCATCAACTTGGCATTTACTCATAATCTTCCCCTTTTATTACTCTAACGCTCCCTTACAAAATCTTTAACTAGTGTGACACCCCACTATCAAAATGACACCCCTCTATCAAAAAATCTACTAACCCTTCTCTACCTCTAACTACTTACTACTTTAACTCAATTCGCCACCTTCTCTCTATATATAAAAAAAAATACCCTCTAACCCTTTGTACATAGGATACGTGTCCCCCCCCCCAAAAAGCTCAATTCCCGTTCTCTGTTTCCTGGATTCTACCTAAGGCAACCCCTTCCCACTAAATCTATACCAAATCCCATCCCAACCCTTATGTTGCGGACTCTCACATTACACTACCCCCTACTACAAAATTGCCATCCCCAAAATCTCAATCTCATTACCTCACTACAACTTCAACAAAAATACAACATCAATTAATAACACCAATATATCACTCAAAACCCTACAATTATTCTCCCTTTCTACTGTGTCTCCACTTATACTTCTCAAAATTCTATAACATACATTAATTCAAAACAACATTACAATATTTTCATCTCTCATTCTCTTTAATTTTGATTTCAATTTGGACAGATCTATATGTCCCACAAAAATTCACCTTGGACTGACTCAAACATTTTATTCAAACTATTACTATCACCCATTTCTATCTTTTGCAACCCACTGAAAATTTTAACTATCACGAAATTATTTAATTTTTATTTAAAATCTATAAACACATTGAAAACATATTATTATATTTTTATAATCCTTATTCCTAACATACTAAATGCAATTAACACAATAAGACATAATAAACACAATATAGGAAGTATGTAGTGCATCTAATTTTCAAATCAAAACAAAATTATTGAGTAGCAAATCATCATTATTAAAATATAACAAATTTCTAATACGTTATCCCCTGGATAACCTCCCAGCCACACACACTATGACCCCCCCTGGACTGTGGCGTCCAGTTGCGTCCACAAGGACTGAGGTTTTTGGAGGAATGTGACATCTCCGTGTCCTTGCTTCTGCGTTACATTTTAAAGGTATAGATATCAATATATCTTCGTCTATAGTTATGCGCCCTTAATGCGGGTCTACCACCTGTCTTTGCTACCCCCAAGCGGGCAGAGTGGCAGCCGCTGTTCCATAGTTTCCGGGATTTCCCCTAGTTTCACCCCCCATTAATTTCTAATATAGACCAATTTCAAGTCAGCTATGGTCAAGGGACTTGATATGACCATAGCTGACCGCTCGCCAAAACCACGATTAGTGCTGATAAGGCAGTAATCGCCCGAAAAGTCGGGGAAATCATCTCTTCCTTCAGGCATGTACACTTCATCATTAATATGCACGACACGGCAATTTATCAAGGTACAATATAAAATTATACAAAAGGTGTGCCGTGCATTTTCTCCATGTTGGCCTCCGATGGAGGTAACGCTCACTGTTACCCCCAACACTTTCCGCTATCTACTGGGGCACATGCCACCCCAGCAATGGCAACTTACTAACTAATTAATTAAATTTTTATATACATTATATAAATATAATCATTTCATCAATAATCATTTGACTCATTCATACCTTTATACCATTGGACTTTCTTAAAATTTTCAAAATTTATTATTAATAATCATTATATATCACTTTTCATTTATTATTAAAAATTTCAATTCTCATTTTTATTAAACACAATTATTTCAAATAGTCTCACTATTGCATGAAAAATCTTAGTTACCTGTAAACATGTTTATTATATATATGATTATAAAATTTTTATACTTACAGTTCAGTTAACATGATATATACAAAACATAAACCCCATACCACAATACTTTCACCTCGCCTCTGAAACATTTTACAAAACTATTAGTTTACATCAAATAATTTATCATTCATTACCGAATTTCCATCTCGTAAAATAAATTAAATTCATTAAAAAAGTTTAATTAATTAACATTCAAATAATCAATCAAAATATTTAACATGAACCAAATTGTTTTAATTTAAGTAATTACCAAAAATATAAATTATATAGTTATCAAAACAATTACCATTAATCAATTACTGTTTTCACAATTAATTCTGATATTTATTTAACTTGCAAAATATTGATATTATTATTATCACAACATTTTCTAATACATATACACATTATTTACCTAACGTTTCATAATACACACAAATGAATTCACTATATTATTTACAAAGTATACGTCAATAACTGTTCAATTGTTTCACACTTCATATGTCCAAATCTGCAAGGTCGTTACCAAAATTTACAATATTTAACAATGTTTATTCACTAATTTTTTAGTTCAACCTCCATCGTCATATAGATACCTAATATATTTGTAACATACATCATTTTTATCCACATACCATTTATTATTATTATTATTATAATAATCTATCAACTTTATTTCTTTTCTTATACCATTATAATTGATAGGGTTATTCCCTATTAACATTTCATAAACCTTGTCAACATCAGTTATTAATGTCCCGTCTCCATCAGTATTATTTGTCAATGTCAGGTATGTTGTTTTATCAGTTTTATATTCCTCTACTATCACGTCAGATAAGTCATTATTATTTATACAAATATTACCAAAATAATTCTCTATCTCTCTTTCAATAGGTAAGTACTTTATATGGTTCATCTTCACCCCTTCTAATATTTTTTTCAATTCATCATAATTTCTTTTTAACTTATACAATTCTATCTCTCTCTCAATACACAACTCTCTCTCTTCATAACACCACATCACACTCTCACAATTATTACAGACAGAGGGTACAACATTATACAACATCAATATACACTTCAATTCATCTACTAATATGGGTCTCTTACCCTTCAAAAACAACAACATTTGTGAACACTCTGGTTCCAAAAATTTAATGGGAAAATTTACCCTCTGCCCACATTCAACTACTATATTATTCTTCCATTCTCTTTCTACTTCATCAACACACCTTAATAACATCTCATAATCACATTCTAGAACTTCGTCAGTATTATTTTTGATTATATTCTCATTATTTGTCTCTACATTATTCTTTACCCCCAATATACTCTCAGAATTGTAATTAATATCATTATCTTCACTATTTAACATTACATCTTCCATTATTTCATCATTTTTAATATTTGTCATACTTATAACATTGTCACCTAACTTCTCAACACTCTGTTCTAATTTATTCAGACTAGTTACTATTGCTTCATTATTATTTTTAAAACATTTATTCATTTCTTTAATTTGGTTTGTTAACTCATCGAATTTACTGTCAAAACTATTCTTTTGAACATCGAATTTCTCATTTATCTCGTTTTTTTGTTCATCTAATTTACTATTCTGTACCTCAAATTTATTGTTAAAATTACTGTTCATCTTCTCTAACTGCTTTAGTATAACACTCATCATATCATTTTCTTGTATCTTAGCCATTTTTAAAAGATTTTATTATAATACCCTTTATACTATTTAATAATTATCATACATATTAATTATTATGCATATTACTTCATAATACTCATTATATAATTCAACAAATAATTCACTACATACATAACACTATCAAAACATAACCTCATATCTACGTCTATATTACGTACCTCCAAAAATTTTTTCTGTTACTTCAAACAACCATTCCGTTCTCCCAAGTAGGCCTATATTTATATAAATTTATTTATATAAATTGTCCCTACGTTCGGAAGCCATTGATACTTTTCACTTTCTTGATATTAATAAAATATGATTGATTGATTTTATTCAATCATTACTGTCTCTTTTTATCGGGCGCCATCTTGTGTTTATTAACAAGAAACATACTAAAAATTTTGTACTTACCATTTTTGTTTTCGGGTTCTTTTCGGCGAACACAGGAGATCAGAATGGTTTGTTTGCAATCATGAATTTAATTCATATTCGCAATGAACAAAAGGTTTATTTACTCTGTAATGCTCACAACCATTTTAACTTTCATAATATTCAAGAATATTCGTAAAAAAGATCATTTTGCTTAAGCAGTTTTCCAAATTAAGATATAACATAAATACCAACTATTCTCTACAACTACGACATAACGAAAACCAGCGCTTTCACACACACACACACACACACACACACACACACACACACACACACACACACACACATAACTATTCCCCGATTTTAAGAGCTCATAATTGGAAAATATTAAAATTTTGAAAATTAAACCATAATTGAAAATTTGGTTTTATTGTAGATTACTTAGCTGATTTAGTCATATTGTCCAGAAGAAGTCATATTGTTCCACGCACACACGTTCGTTTCAGTTGATAATTAGTTTTATATCTCCACCACTGCCGTCATTCCGAGAAAACAGTTCATTTCACTTGATTTAGATATGTTTTAAGTTTTGCGTTACATTTTTACACTGTTAATTACATTTTATGGTTTAGCGGTATTCACATTTTAGGTTCGGGCCCAAAATCATGCACAGCCGGCGAACACACAAAACTTCGCCTAAAACCGGCGAAGCCGGGCGGGCGCGACAGTTGTTTGCGTCCGATGTATTCAGAAGTTATATGCCGACTGACTCTTTGTTCTGTGTGTGTTGGCGTTGTTGGCGTAGACACACCCTGCATAGCAGCGTTATGTAAGGTGCTGATGTCATATGGTCTGACGTGGTTATATAATTGTTTACGCTGTTACATAATGTGTTTACCGTTGTGTATGTCCTTGAAACTGCCCTTGGCACAGTTTGTCGGTTGTTTTCACTTGTTTACAAAATATTATTGAATAATTTTGTATCGTATAAAGTCAACAGCAGTGCTGCCACGGTCGCTTTCGTCGCCACCACTGAAATTTACCTAAGTTTTGTCCCTATCATAAAAAAAAAATGTTATTTGTTTATAAAAAAAAATACAAATTCCGTTATTACCCCAAAATAGGCCCGTTACAATACCCCCTCAATGAGATATTTTATGCCGAAGCATAAAAAATCTCATTGACACATTCATACTTGCTAAAGGGATCAGCCAGGATATGTCGCCACAACCCCCTGCATGGTTTACAAAAATATAATCAACTCACCCTTGGTCCGGTGACTGTGACCGCATCTGAATGACAATACTGGACTTCTCTCTCGAGATCCCAACACCGTAGAGTCAGACAGATACTCAACGCCCCTGCTCTGACGCGCTGGCCAGCTCAGGTCCGCCGCCACAGCATCACCACACTGAAACAACAAATCAAAATACCAACTAGTGGCCTTATACAACACCATATCCCCAACTGATCTGTTTCCCCCTAGCGGTGCTGGTTTGCGCTAAGAAGCTCTGGTTTTGTTTTTTACCTATTTCTAACATATATATCAAAATATCTAAGAACAACATGATACCCACTTTAAAATTCCATACTCCCAGGCTATCTACTTTTTCTTATTAACTTTATCCCAAAATTCAAAATCATTGCCCTGATTCCCATCAGAATTTAAATAAACAGACGATTGACTCGCAGACATTTCCCATTACCATTTTACATTTCTCTCATCCCCAATTTAAAATGCATTTAAAATATTTAACTTCATAAAATTCTCTTACATACTAACAAACACAATACAACATAAGAAAACATAGTACATCAATAATTCACACTGTTATTATCATCTTAAAATAAACAATTTATATTTAAAATTTACACACTTTACATCATCGAATTTGCATATAAAATCATAAAATTATCTTTTAAACTCACTTTACTTTTATTAATTCGTTTCTCAAAAATTTTTTTTTCGTAACATTGCAATTATTATTCCATTTCATTCATTTGGGTGATTCTCAGTTATTCATTATAATTCACTTCATCAACTTGGCATTTACTCATAATCTTCCCCTTTTATTACTCTAACGCTCCCTTACAAAATCTTTAACTAGTGTGACACCCCACTATCAAAATGACACCCCTCTATCAAAAAATCTACTAACCCTTCTCTACCTCTAACTACTTACTACTTTAACTCAATTCGCCACCTTCTCTCTATATATAAAAAAAATACCCTCTAACCCTTTGTACATAGGATACGTGTTCCTCCCCCCCAAAAAGCTCAATTCCCGTTCTCTGTTTCCTGGATTCTACCTAAGGCAACCCCTTCCCACTAAATCTATACCAAATCCCATCCCAACCCTTATGTTGCGGACTCCCACATTACACTACCCCCTACTACAAAATTGCCATCCCCAAAATCTCAATCTCATTACCTCACTACAACTTCAACAAAAATACAACATCAATTAATAACACCAATATATCACTCAAAACCCTACAATTATTCTCCCTTTCTACTGTGTCTCCACTTATACTTCTCAAAATTCTATAACATACATTAATTCAAAACAACATTACAATATTTTCATCTCTCATTCTCTTTAATTTTGACTTCAATTTGGACAGATCTATATGTCCCACAAAAATTCACCTTGGACTGACTCAAACATTTTATTCAAACTATTACCATCACCCATTTCTATCTTTTGCAACCCACTGAAAATTTTAACTATCACGAATTTATTTAAAATTTTTATTTAAAATCTATAAACACATTGAAAACATATTATTATATTTTTATAATCCTTATTCCTAACATACTAAATGCAATTAACACAATAAGACATAATAAACACAATATAGGAAGTATGTAGTGCATCTAATTTTCAAATCAAAACAAAATTATTGAGTAGCAAATCATCATTATTAAAATATAACAAATTTCTAATACGTTATCCCCTGGATAACCTCCCAGCCACACACACTATGACCCCCCCTGGACTGTGGCGTCCAGTTGCGTCCACAAGGACTGAGGTTTTTGGAGGAATGTGACATCTCCGTGTCCTTGCTTCTGCGTTACATTTTAAAGGTATAGATATCAATATATCTTCGTCTATAGTTATGCGCCCTTAATGCGGGTCTACCACCTGTCTTTGCTACCCCCAAGCGGGCAGAGTGGCAGCCGCTGTTCCATAGTTTCCGGGATTTCCCCTAGTTTCACCCCCCATTAATTTCTAATATAGACCAATTTCAAGTCAGCTATGGTCAAGGGACTTGATATGACCATAGCTGACCGCTCGCCAAAACCACGATTAGTGCTGATAAGGCAGTAATCGCCCGAAAAGTCGGGGAAATCATCTCTTCCTTCAGGCATGTACACTTCATCATTAATATGCACGACACGGCAATTTATCAAGGTACAATATAAAATTATACAAAAGGTGTGCCGTGCATTTTCTCCATGTTGGCCTCCGATGGAGGTAACGCTCACTGTTACCCCCAACACTTTCCGCTATCTACTGGGGCACATGCCACCCCAGCAATGGCAACTTACTAACTAATTAATTAAAATTTTATATACATTATATAAATATAATCATTTCATCAATAATCATTTGACTCATTCATACCTTTATACCATTGGACTTTCTTAAAATTTTCAAAATTTATTATTAATAATCATTATATATCACTTTTCATTTATTATTAAAAATTTCAATTCTCATTTTTATTAAACACAATTATTTCAAATAGTCTCACTATTGCATGAAAAATCTTAGTTACCTGTAAACATGTTTATTATATATATGATTATAAAATTTTTATACTTACAGTTCAGTTAACATGATATATACAAAACATAAACCCCATACCACAATACTTTCACCTCGCCTCTGAAACATTTTACAAAACTATTAGTTTACATCAAATAATTTATCATTCATTACCGAATTTCCATCTCGTAAAATAAATTAAATTCATTAAAAAAGTTTAATTAATTAACATTCAAATAATCAATCAAAATATTTAACATGAACCAAATTGTTTTAATTTAAGTAATTACCAAAAATATAAATTATATAGTTATCGAAACAATTACCATTAATCAATTACTGTTTTCACAATTAATTCTGATATTTATTTAACTTGCAAAATATTGATATTATTATTATCACAACATTTTCTAATACATATACACATTATTTACCTAACGTTTCATAATACACACAAATGAATTCACTATATTATTTACAAAGTATACGTCAATAACTGTTCAATTGTTTCACACTTCATATGTCCAAATCTGCAAGGTCGTTACCAAAATTTACAATATTTAACAATGTTTATTCACTAATTTTTTAGTTCAACCTCCATCGTCATATAGATACCTAATATATTTGTAACATACATCATTTTTATCCACATACCATTTATTATTATTATTATTATAATAATCTATCAACTTTATTTCTTTTCTTATACCATTATAATTGATAGGGTTATTCCCTATTAACATTTCATAAACCTTGTCAACATCAGTTATTAATGTCCCGTCTCCATCAGTATTATTTGTCAATGTCAGGTATGTTGTTTTATCAGTTTTATATTCCTCTACTATCACGTCAGATAAGTCATTATTATTTATACAAATATTACCAAAATAATTCTCTATCTCTCTTTCAATAGGTAAGTACTTTATATGGTTCATCTTCACCCCTTCTAATATTTTTTTCAATTCATCATAATTTCTTTTTAACTTATACAATTCTATCTCTCTCTCAATACACAACTCTCTCTCTTCATAACACCACATCACACTCTCACAATTATTACAGACAGAGGGTACAACATTATACAACATCAATATACACTTCAATTCATCTACTAATATGGGTCTCTTACCCTTCAAAAACAACAACATTTGTGAACACTCTGGTTCCAAAAATTTAATGGGAAAATTTACCCTCTGCCCACATTCAACTACTATATTATTCTTCCATTCTCTTTCTACTTCATCAACACACCTTAATAACATCTCATAATCACATTCTAGAACTTCGTCAGTATTATTTTTGATTATATTCTCATTATTTGTCTCTACATTATTCTTTACCCCCAATATACTCTCAGAATTGTAATTAATATCATTATCTTCACTATTTAACATTACATCTTCCATTATTTCATCATTTTTAATATTTGTCATACTTATAACATTGTCACCTAACTTCTCAACACTCTGTTCTAATTTATTCAGACTAGTTACTATTGCTTCATTATTATTTTTAAAACATTTATTCATTTCTTTAATTTGGTTTGTTAACTCATCGAATTTACTGTCAAAACTATTCTTTTGAACATCGAATTTCTCATTTATCTCGTTTTTTTGTTCATCTAATTTACTATTCTGTACCTCAAATTTATTGTTAAAATTACTGTTCATCTTCTCTAACTGCTTTAGTATAACACTCATCATATCATTTTCTTGTATCTTAGCCATTTTTAAAAGATTTTATTATAATACCCTTTATACTATTTAATAATTATCATACATATTAATTATTATGCATATTACTTCATAATACTCATTATATAATTCAACAAATAATTCACTACATACATAACACTATCAAAACATAACCTCATATCTACGTCTATATTACGTACCTCCAAAAATTTTTTCTGTTACTTCAAACAACCATTCCGTTCTCCCAAGTAGGCCTATATTTATATAAATTTATTTATATAAATTGTCCCTACGTTCGGAAGCCATTGATACTTTTCACTTTCTTGATATTAATAAAATATGATTGATTGATTTTATTCAATCATTACTGTCTCTTTTTATCGGGCGCCATCTTGTGTTTATTAACAAGAAACATACTAAAAATTTTGTACTTACCATTTTTGTTTTCGGGTTCTTTTCGGCGAACACAGGAGATCAGAATGGTTTGTTTGCAATCATGAATTTAATTCATATTCGCAATGAACAAAAGGTTTATTTACTCTGTAATGCTCACAACCATTTTAACTTTCATAATATTCAAGAATATTCGTAAAAAAGATCATTTTGCTTAAGCAGTTTTCCAAATTAAGATATAACATAAATACCAACTATTCTCTACAACTACGACATAACGAAAACCAGCGCTTTCACACACACACACACACACACACACACACACACACACACACACACACACATAACTATTCCCCGATTTTAAGAGCTCATAATTGGAAAATATTAAAATTTTGAAAATTAAACCATAATTGAAAATTTGGTTTTATTGTAGATTACTTAGCTGATTTAGTCATATTGTCCAGAAGAAGTCATATTGTTCCACGCACACACGTTCGTTTCAGTTGATAATTAGTTTTATATCTCCACCACTGCCGTCATTCCGAGAAAACAGTTCATTTCACTTGATTTAGATATGTTTTAAGTTTTGCGTTACATTTTTACACTGTTAATTACATTTTATGGTTTAGCGGTATTCACATTTTAGGTTCGGGCCCAAAATCATGCACAGCCGGTGAACACACAAAACTTCGCCTAAAACCGGCGAAGCCGGGCGGGCGCGACAGTTGTTTGCGTCCGATGTATTCAGAAGTTATATGCCGACTGACTCTTTGTTCTGTGTGTGTTGGCGTTGTTGGCGTAGACACACCCTGCATAGCAGCGTTATGTAAGGTGCTGATGTCATATGGTCTGACGTGGTTATATAATTGTTTACGCTGTTACATAATGTGTTTACCGTTGTGTATGTCCTTGAAACTGCCCTTGGCACAGTTTGTCGGTTGTTTTCACTTGTTTACAAAATATTATTGAATAATTTTGTATCGTATAAAGTCAACAGCAGTGCTGCCACGGTCGCTTTCGTCGCCACCACTGAAATTTACCTAAGTTTTGTCCCTATCATAAAAAAAAAATGTTATTTGTTTATAAAAAAAAATACAAATTCCGTTATTACCCCAAAATAGGCCCGTTACAATACCCCCTCAATGAGATATTTTATGCCGAAGCATAAAAAATCTCATTGACACATTCATACTTGCTAAAGGGATCAGCCAGGATATGTCGCCACAACCCCCTGCATGGTTTACAAAAATATAATCAACTCACCCTTGGTCCGGTGACTGTGACCGCATCTGAATGACAATACTGGACTTCTCTCTCGAGATCCCAACACCGTAGAGTCAGACAGATACTCAACGCCCCTGCTCTGACGCGCTGGCCAGCTCAGGTCCGCCGCCACAGCATCACCACACTGAAACAACAAATCAAAATACCAACTAGTGGCCTTATACAACACCATATCCCCAACTGATCTGTTTCCCCCTAGCGGTGCTGGTTTGCGCTAAGAAGCTCTGGTTTTGTTTTTTACCTATTTCTAACATATATATCAAAATATCTAAGAACAACATGATACCCACTTTAAAATTCCATACTCCCAGGCTATCTACTTTTTCTTATTAACTTTATCCCAAAATTCAAAATCATTGCCCTGATTCCCATCAGAATTTAAATAAACAGACGATTGACTCACAGACATTTCCCATTACCATTTTACATTTCTCTCATCCCCAATTTAAAATGCATTTAAAATATTTAACTTCATAAAATTCTCTTACATACTAACAAACACAATACAACATAAGAAAACATAGTACATCAATAATTCACACTGTTATTATCATCTTAAAATAAACAATTTATATTTAAAATTTACACACTTTACATCATCGAATTTGCATATAAAATCATAAAATTATCTTTTAAACTCACTTTACTTTTATTAATTCGTTTCTCAAAAATTTTTTTTTCGTAACATTGCAATTATTATTCCATTTCATTCATTTGGGTGATTCTCAGTTATTCATTATAATTCACTTCATCAACTTGGCATTTACTCATAATCTTCCCCTTTTATTACTCTAACGCTCCCTTACAAAATCTTTAACTAGTGTGACACCCCACTATCAAAATGACACCCCTCTATCAAAAAATCTACTAACCCTTCTCTACCTCTAACTACTTACTACTTTAACTCAATTCGCCACCTTCTCTCTATATATAAAAAAAATACCCTCTAACCCTTTGTACATAGGATACGTGTTCCCCCCCCCCAAAAAGCTCAATTCCCGTTCTCTGTTTCCTGGATTCTACCTAAGGCAACCCCTTCCCACTAAATCTATACCAAATCCCATCCCAACCCTTATGTTGCGGACTCCCACATTACACTACCCCCTACTACAAAATTGCCATCCCCAAAATCTCAATCTCATTACCTCACTACAACTTCAACAAAAATACAACATCAATTAATAACACCAATATATCACTCAAAACCCTACAATTATTCTCCCTTTCTACTGTGTCTCCACTTATACTTCTCAAAATTCTATAACATACATTAATTCAAAACAACATTACAATATTTTCATCTCTCATTCTCTTTAATTTTGACTTCAATTTGGACAGATCTATATGTCCCACAAAAATTCACCTTGGACTGACTCAAACATTTTATTCAAACTATTACCATCACCCATTTCTATCTTTTGCAACCCACTGAAAATTTTAACTATCACGAATTTATTTAAAATTTTTATTTAAAATCTATAAACACATTGAAAACATATTATTATATTTTTATAATCCTTATTCCTAACATACTAAATGCAATTAACACAATAAGACATAATAAACACAATATAGGAAGTATGTAGTGCATCTAATTTTCAAATCAAAACAAAATTATTGAGTAGCAAATCATCATTATTAAAATATAACAAATTTCTAATACGTTATCCCCTGGATAACCTCCCAGCCACACACACTATGACCCCCCCTGGACTGTGGCGTCCAGTTGCGTCCACAAGGACTGAGGTTTTTGGAGGAATGTGACATCTCCGTGTCCTTGCTTCTGCGTTACATTTTAAAGGTATAGATATCAATATATCTTCGTCTATAGTTATGCGCCCTTAATGCGGGTCTACCACCTGTCTTTGCTACCCCCAAGCGGGCAGAGTGGCAGCCGCTGTTCCATAGTTTCCGGGATTTCCCCTAGTTTCACCCCCCATTAATTTCTAATATAGACCAATTTCAAGTCAGCTATGGTCAAGGGACTTGATATGACCATAGCTGACCGCTCGCCAAAACCACGATTAGTGCTGATAAGGCAGTAATCGCCCGAAAAGTCGGGGAAATCATCTCTTCCTTCAGGCATGTACACTTCATCATTAATATGCACGACACGGCAATTTATCAAGGTACAATATAAAATTATACAAAAGGTGTGCCGTGCATTTTCTCCATGTTGGCCTCCGATGGAGGTAACGCTCACTGTTACCCCCAACACTTTCCGCTATCTACTGGGGCACATGCCACCCCAGCAATGGCAACTTACTAACTAATTAATTAAAATTTTATATACATTATATAAATATAATCATTTCATCAATAATCATTTGACTCATTCATACCTTTATACCATTGGACTTTCTTAAAATTTTCAAAATTTATTATTAATAATCATTATATATCACTTTTCATTTATTATTAAAAATTTCAATTCTCATTTTTATTAAACACAATTATTTCAAATAGTCTCACTATTGCATGAAAAATCTTAGTTACCTGTAAACATGTTTATTATATATATGATTATAAAATTTTTATACTTACAGTTCAGTTAACATGATATATACAAAACATAAACCCCATACCACAATACTTTCACCTCGCCTCTGAAACATTTTACAAAACTATTAGTTTACATCAAATAATTTATCATTCATTACCGAATTTCCATCTCGTAAAATAAATTAAATTCATTAAAAAAGTTTAATTAATTAACATTCAAATAATCAATCAAAATATTTAACATGAACCAAATTGTTTTAATTTAAGTAATTACCAAAAATATAAATTATATAGTTATCGAAACAATTACCATTAATCAATTACTGTTTTCACAATTAATTCTGATATTTATTTAACTTGCAAAATATTGATATTATTATTATCACAACATTTTCTAATACATATACACATTATTTACCTAACGTTTCATAATACACACAAATGAATTCACTATATTATTTACAAAGTATACGTCAATAACTGTTCAATTGTTTCACACTTCATATGTCCAAATCTGCAAGGTCGTTACCAAAATTTACAATATTTAACAATGTTTATTCACTAATTTTTTAGTTCAACCTCCATCGTCATATAGATACCTAATATATTTGTAACATACATCATTTTTATCCACATACCATTTATTATTATTATTATTATAATAATCTATCAACTTTATTTCTTTTCTTATACCATTATAATTGATAGGGTTATTCCCTATTAACATTTCATAAACCTTGTCAACATCAGTTATTAATGTCCCGTCTCCATCAGTATTATTTGTCAATGTCAGGTATGTTGTTTTATCAGTTTTATATTCCTCTACTATCACGTCAGATAAGTCATTATTATTTATACAAATATTACCAAAATAATTCTCTATCTCTCTTTCAATAGGTAAGTACTTTATATGGTTCATCTTCACCCCTTCTAATATTTTTTTCAATTCATCATAATTTCTTTTTAACTTATACAATTCTATCTCTCTCTCAATACACAACTCTCTCTCTCTTCATAACACCACATCACACTCTCACAATTATTACAGACAGAGGGTACAACATTATACAACATCAATATACACTTCAATTCATCTACTAATATGGGTCTCTTACCCTTCAAAAACAACAACATTTGTGAACACTCTGGTTCCAAAAATTTAATGGGAAAATTTACCCTCTGCCCACATTCAACTACTATATTATTCTTCCATTCTCTTTCTACTTCATCAACACACCTTAATA
This sequence comes from Magicicada septendecula, assembly GCA_034769895.1. Lineage (NCBI taxonomy): Eukaryota > Metazoa > Arthropoda > Insecta > Hemiptera > Cicadidae > Magicicada > Magicicada septendecula. The sequence continues at coordinate 1,422,490,815 of CM068367.1, read as the reverse complement.
ACATCTCATAATCACATTCTAGAACTTCGTCAGTATTATTTTTGATTATATTCTCATTATTTGTCTCTACATTATTCTTTACCCCCAATATACTCTCAGAATTGTAATTAATATCATTATCTTCACTATTTAACATTACATCTTCCATTATTTCATCATTTTTAATATTTGTCATACTTATAACATTGTCACCTAACTTCTCAACACTCTGTTCTAATTTATTCAGACTAGTTACTATTGCTTCATTATTATTTTTAAAACATTTATTCATTTCTTTAATTTGGTTTGTTAACTCATCGAATTTACTGTCAAAACTATTCTTTTGAACATCGAATTTCTCATTTATCTCGTTTTTTTGTTCATCTAATTTACTATTCTGTACCTCAAATTTATTGTTAAAATTACTGTTCATCTTCTCTAACTGCTTTAGTATAACACTCATCATATCATTTTCTTGTATCTTAGCCATTTTTAAAAGATTTTATTATAATACCCTTTATACTATTTAATAATTATCATACATATTAATTATTATGCATATTACTTCATAATACTCATTATATAATTCAACAAATAATTCACTACATACATAACACTATCAAAACATAACCTCATATCTACGTCTATATTACGTACCTCCAAAAATTTTTTCTGTTACTTCAAACAACCATTCCGTTCTCCCAAGTAGGCCTATATTTATATAAATTTATTTATATAAATTGTCCCTACGTTCGGAAGCCATTGATACTTTTCACTTTCTTGATATTAATAAAATATGATTGATTGATTTTATTCAATCATTACTGTCTCTTTTTATCGGGCGCCATCTTGTGTTTATTAACAAGAAACATACTAAAAATTTTGTACTTACCATTTTTGTTTTCGGGTTCTTTTCGGCGAACACAGGAGATCAGAATGGTTTGTTTGCAATCATGAATTTAATTCATATTCGCAATGAACAAAAGGTTTATTTACTCTGTAATGCTCACAACCATTTTAACTTTCATAATATTCAAGAATATTCGTAAAAAAGATCATTTTGCTTAAGCAGTTTTCCAAATTAAGATATAACATAAATACCAACTATTCTCTACAACTACGACATAACGAAAACCAGCGCTTTCACACACACACACACACACACACACACACATACACACACACACACACACACACACACACACACACACACACACACACACACACACACACACATAACTATTCCCCGATTTTAAGAGCTCATAATTGGAAAATATTAAAATTTTGAAAATTAAACCATAATTGAAAATTTGGTTTTATTGTAGATTACTTAGCTGATTTAGTCATATTGTCCAGAAGAAGTCATATTGTTCCACGCACACACGTTCGTTTCAGTTGATAATTAGTTTTATATCTCCACCACTGCCGTCATTCCGAGAAAACAGTTCATTTCACTTGATTTAGATATGTTTTAAGTTTTGCGTTACATTTTTACACTGTTAATTACATTTTATGGTTTAGCGGTATTCACATTTTAGGTTCGGGCCCAAAATCATGCACAGCCGGCGAACACACAAAACTTCGCCTAAAACCGGCGAAGCCGGGCGGGCGCGACAGTTGTTTGCGTCCGATGTATTCAGAAGTTATATGCCGACTGACTCTTTGTTCTGTGTGTGTTGGCGTTGTTGGCGTAGACACACCCTGCATAGCAGCGTTATGTAAGGTGCTGATGTCATATGGTCTGACGTGGTTATATAATTGTTTACGCTGTTACATAATGTGTTTACCGTTGTGTATGTCCTTGAAACTGCCCTTGGCACAGTTTGTCGGTTGTTTTCACTTGTTTACAAAATATTATTGAATAATTTTGTATCGTATAAAGTCAACAGCAGTGCTGCCACGGTCGCTTTCGTCGCCACCACTGAAATTTACCTAAGTTTTGTCCCTATCATAAAAAAAAAATGTTATTTGTTTATAAAAAAAAATACAAATTCCGTTATTACCCCAAAATAGGCCCGTTACAATACCCCCTCAATGAGATATTTTATGCCGAAGCATAAAAAATCTCATTGACACATTCATACTTGCTAAAGGGATCAGCCAGGATATGTCGCCACAACCCCCTGCATGGTTTACAAAAATATAATCAACTCACCCTTGGTCCGGTGACTGTGACCGCATCTGAATGACAATACTGGACTTCTCTCTCGAGATCCCAACACCGTAGAGTCAGACAGATACTCAACGCCCCTGCTCTGACGCGCTGGCCAGCTCAGGTCCGCCGCCACAGCATCACCACACTGAAACAACAAATCAAAATACCAACTAGTGGCCTTATACAACACCATATCCCCAACTGATCTGTTTCCCCCTAGCGGTGCTGGTTTGCGCTAAGAAGCTCTGGTTTTGTTTTTTACCTATTTCTAACATATATATCAAAATATCTAAGAACAACATGATACCCACTTTAAAATTCCATACTCCCAGGCTATCTACTTTTTCTTATTAACTTTATCCCAAAATTCAAAATCATTGCCCTGATTCCCATCAGAATTTAAATAAACAGACGATTGACTCACAGACATTTCCCATTACCATTTTACATTTCTCTCATCCCCAATTTAAAATGCATTTAAAATATTTAACTTCATAAAATTCTCTTACATACTAACAAACACAATACAACATAAGAAAACATAGTACATCAATAATTCACACTGTTATTATCATCTTAAAATAAACAATTTATATTTAAAATTTACACACTTTACATCATCGAATTTGCATATAAAATCATAAAATTATCTTTTAAACTCACTTTACTTTTATTAATTCGTTTCTCAAAAATTTTTTTTTCGTAACATTGCAATTATTATTCCATTTCATTCATTTGGGTGATTCTCAGTTATTCATTATAATTCACTTCATCAACTTGGCATTTACTCATAATCTTCCCCTTTTATTACTCTAACGCTCCCTTACAAAATCTTTAACTAGTGTGACACCCCACTATCAAAATGACACCCCTCTATCAAAAAATCTACTAACCCTTCTCTACCTCTAACTACTTACTACTTTAACTCAATTCGCCACCTTCTCTCTATATATAAAAAAAAATACCCTCTAACCCTTTGTACATAGGATACGTGTTCCCCCCCCCCAAAAAGCTCAATTCCCGTTCTCTGTTTCCTGGATTCTACCTAAGGCAACCCCTTCCCACTAAATCTATACCAAATCCCATCCCAACCCTTATGTTGCGGACTCCCACATTACACTACCCCCTACTACAAAATTGCCATCCCCAAAATCTCAATCTCATTACCTCACTACAACTTCAACAAAAATACAACATCAATTAATAACACCAATATATCACTCAAAACCCTACAATTATTCTCCCTTTCTACTGTGTCTCCACTTATACTTCTCAAAATTCTATAACATACATTAATTCAAAACAACATTACAATATTTTCATCTCTCATTCTCTTTAATTTTGACTTCAATTTGGACAGATCTATATGTCCCACAAAAATTCACCTTGGACTGACTCAAACATTTTATTCAAACTATTACTATCACCCATTTCTATCTTTTGCAACCCACTGAAAATTTTAACTATCACGAATTTATTTAAAATTTTTATTTAAAATCTATAAACACATTGAAAACATATTATTATATTTTTATAATCCTTATTCCTAACATACTAAATGCAATTAACACAATAAGACATAATAAACACAATATAGGAAGTATGTAGTGCATCTAATTTTCAAATCAAAACAAAATTATTGAGTAGCAAATCATCATTATTAAAATATAACAAATTTCTAATACGTTATCCCCTGGATAACCTCCCAGCCACACACACTATGACCCCCCCTGGACTGTGGCGTCCAGTTGCGTCCACAAGGACTGAGGTTTTTGGAGGAATGTGACATCTCCGTGTCCTTGCTTCTGCGTTACATTTTAAAGGTATAGATATCAATATATCTTCGTCTATAGTTATGCGCCCTTAATGCGGGTCTACCACCTGTCTTTGCTACCCCCAAGCGGGCAGAGTGGCAGCCGCTGTTCCATAGTTTCCGGGATTTCCCCTAGTTTCACCCCCCATTAATTTCTAATATAGACCAATTTCAAGTCAGCTATGGTCAAGGGACTTGATATGACCATAGCTGACCGCTCGCCAAAACCACGATTAGTGCTGATAAGGCAGTAATCGCCCGAAAAGTCGGGGAAATCATCTCTTCCTTCAGGCATGTACACTTCATCATTAATATGCACGACACGGCAATTTATCAAGGTACAATATAAAATTATACAAAAGGTGTGCCGTGCATTTTCTCCATGTTGGCCTCCGATGGAGGTAACGCTCACTGTTACCCCCAACACTTTCCGCTATCTACTGGGGCACATGCCACCCCAGCAATGGCAACTTACTAACTAATTAATTAAATTTTTATATACATTATATAAATATAATCATTTCATCAATAATCATTTGACTCATTCATACCTTTATACCATTGGACTTTCTTAAAATTTTCAAAATTTATTATTAATAATCATTATATATCACTTTTCATTTATTATTAAAAATTTCAATTCTCATTTTTATTAAACACAATTATTTCAAATAGTCTCACTATTGCATGAAAAATCTTAGTTACCTGTAAACATGTTTATTATATATATGATTATAAAATTTTTATACTTACAGTTCAGTTAACATGATATATACAAAACATAAACCCCATACCACAATACTTTCACCTCGCCTCTGAAACATTTTACAAAACTATTAGTTTACATCAAATAATTTATCATTCATTACCGAATTTCCATCTCGTAAAATAAATTAAATTCATTAAAAAAGTTTAATTAATTAACATTCAAATAATCAATCAAAATATTTAACATGAACCAAATTGTTTTAATTTAAGTAATTACCAAAAATATAAATTATATAGTTATCGAAACAATTACCATTAATCAATTACTGTTTTCACAATTAATTCTGATATTTATTTAACTTGCAAAATATTGATATTATTATTATCACAACATTTTCTAATACATATACACATTATTTACCTAACGTTTCATAATACACACAAATGAATTCACTATATTATTTACAAAGTATACGTCAATAACTGTTCAATTGTTTCACACTTCATATGTCCAAATCTGCAAGGTCGTTACCAAAATTTACAATATTTAACAATGTTTATTCACTAATTTTTTAGTTCAACCTCCATCGTCATATAGATACCTAATATATTTGTAACATACATCATTTTTATCCACATACCATTTATTATTATTATTATTATAATAATCTATCAACTTTATTTCTTTTCTTATACCATTATAATTGATAGGGTTATTCCCTATTAACATTTCATAAACCTTGTCAACATCAGTTATTAATGTCCCGTCTCCATCAGTATTATTTGTCAATGTCAGGTATGTTGTTTTATCAGTTTTATATTCCTCTACTATCACGTCAGATAAGTCATTATTATTTATACAAATATTACCAAAATAATTCTCTATCTCTCTTTCAATAGGTAAGTACTTTATATGGTTCATCTTCACCCCTTCTAATATTTTTTTCAATTCATCATAATTTCTTTTTAACTTATACAATTCTATCTCTCTCTCAATACACAACTCTCTCTCTTCATAACACCACATCACACTCTCACAATTATTACAGACAGAGGGTACAACATTATACAACATCAATATACACTTCAATTCATCTACTAATATGGGTCTCTTACCCTTCAAAAACAACAACATTTGTGAACACTCTGGTTCCAAAAATTTAATGGGAAAATTTACCCTCTGCCCACATTCAACTACTATATTATTCTTCCATTCTCTTTCTACTTCATCAACACACCTTAATAACATCTCATAATCACATTCTAGAACTTCGTCAGTATTATTTTTGATTATATTCTCATTATTTGTCTCTACATTATTCTTTACCCCCAATATACTCTCAGAATTGTAATTAATATCATTATCTTCACTATTTAACATTACATCTTCCATTATTTCATCATTTTTAATATTTGTCATACTTATAACATTGTCACCTAACTTCTCAACACTCTGTTCTAATTTATTCAGACTAGTTACTATTGCTTCATTATTATTTTTAAAACATTTATTCATTTCTTTAATTTGGTTTGTTAACTCATCGAATTTACTGTCAAAACTATTCTTTTGAACATCGAATTTCTCATTTATCTCGTTTTTTTGTTCATCTAATTTACTATTCTGTACCTCAAATTTATTGTTAAAATTACTGTTCATCTTCTCTAACTGCTTTAGTATAACACTCATCATATCATTTTCTTGTATCTTAGCCATTTTTAAAAGATTTTATTATAATACCCTTTATACTATTTAATAATTATCATACATATTAATTATTATGCATATTACTTCATAATACTCATTATATAATTCAACAAATAATTCACTACATACATAACACTATCAAAACATAACCTCATATCTACGTCTATATTACGTACCTCCAAAAATTTTTTCTGTTACTTCAAACAACCATTCCGTTCTCCCAAGTAGGCCTATATTTATATAAATTTATTTATATAAATTGTCCCTACGTTCGGAAGCCATTGATACTTTTCACTTTCTTGATATTAATAAAATATGATTGATTGATTTTATTCAATCATTACTGTCTCTTTTTATCGGGCGCCATCTTGTGTTTATTAACAAGAAACATACTAAAAATTTTGTACTTACCATTTTTGTTTTCGGGTTCTTTTCGGCGAACACAGGAGATCAGAATGGTTTGTTTGCAATCATGAATTTAATTCATATTCGCAATGAACAAAAGGTTTATTTACTCTGTAATGCTCACAACCATTTTAACTTTCATAATATTCAAGAATATTCGTAAAAAAGATCATTTTGCTTAAGCAGTTTTCCAAATTAAGATATAACATAAATACCAACTATTCTCTACAACTACGACATAACGAAAACCAGCGCTTTCACACACACACACACACACACACACACACATAACTATTCCCCGATTTTAAGAGCTCATAATTGGAAAATATTAAAATTTTGAAAATTAAACCATAGTTGAAAATTTGGTTTTATTGTAGATTACTTAGCTGATTTAGTCATATTGTCCAGAAGAAGTCATATTGTTCCACGCACACACGTTCGTTTCAGTTGATAATTAGTTTTATATCTCCACCACTGCCGTCATTCCGAGAAAACTGTTCATTTCACTTGATTTAGATATGTTTTAAGTTTTGCGTTACATTTTTACACTGTTAATTACATTTTATGGTTTAGCGGTATTCACATTTTAGGTTCGGGCCCAAAATCACGCACAGCCGGCGAACACACAAAACTTCGCCTAAAACCGGCGAAGCCGGGCGGGCGCGACAGTTGTTTGCGTCCGATGTATTCAGAAGTTATATGCCGACTGACTCTTTGTTCTGTGTGTGTTGGCGTTGTTGGCGTAGACACACCCTGCATAGCAGCGTTATGTAAGGTGCTGATGTCATATGGTCTGACGTGGTTATATAATTGTTTACGCTGTTACATAATGTGTTTACCATTGTGTATGTCCTTGAAACTGCCCTTGGCACAGTTTGTCGGTTGTTTTCACTTGTTTACAAAATATTATTGAATAATTTTGTATCGTATAAAGTCAACAGCAGTGCTGCCACGGTCGCTTTCGTCGCCACCACTGAAATTTACCTAAGTTTTGTCCCTATCATAAAAAAAAAATGTTATTTGTTTATAAAAAAAAATACAAATTCCGTTATTACCCCAAAATAGGCCCGTTACAATACCCCCTCAATGAGATATTTTATGCCGAAGCATAAAAAATCTCATTGACACATTCATACTTGCTAAAGGGATCAGCCAGGATATGTCGCCACAACCCCCTGTATGGTTTACAAAAATATAATCAACTCACCCTTGGTCCGGTGACTGTGACCGCATCTGAATGACAATACTGGACTTCTCCCTCGAGATCCCAACACCGTAGAGTCAGACAGATACTCAACGCCCCTGCTCTGACGCGCTGGCCAGCTCAGGTCCGCCGCCACAGCATCACCACACTGAAACAACAAATCAAAATACCAACTAGTGGCCTTATACAACACCATATCCCCAACTGATCTGTTTCCCCCTAGCGGTGCTGGTTTGCGCTAAGAAGCTCTGGTTTTGTTTTTTACCTATTTCTAACATATATATCAAAATATCTAAGAACAACATGATACCCACTTTAAAATTCCATGCTCCCAGGCTATCTACTTTTTCTTATTAACTTTATCCCAAAATTCAAAATCATTGCCCTGATTCCCATCAGAATTTAAATAAACAGACGATTGACTCACAGACATTTCCCATTACCATTTTACATTTCTCTCATCCCCAATTTAAAATGCATTTAAAATATTTAACTTCATAAAATTCTCTTACATACTAACAAACACAATACAACATAAGAAAACATAGTACATCAATAATTCACACTGTTATTATCATCTTAAAATAAACAATTTATATTTAAAATTTACACACTTTACATCATCGAATTTGCATATAAAATCGTAAAATTATCTTTTAAACTCACTTTACTTTTATTAATTCGTTTCTCAAAAATTTTTTTTTCGTAACATTGCAATTATTATTCCATTTCATTCATTTGGGTGATTCTCAGTTATTCATTATAATTCACTTCATCAACTTGGCATTTACTCATAATCTTCCCCTTTTATTACTCTAACGCTCCCTTACAAAATCTTTAACTAGTGTGACACCCCACTATCAAAATGACACCCCTCTATCAAAAAATCTACTAACCCTTCTCTACCTCTAACTACTTACTACTTTAACTCAATTCGCCACCTTCTCTCTATATATAAAAAAAATACCCTCTAACCCTTTGTACATAGGATACGTGTTCCCCCCCCCCCAAAAAGCTCAATTCCCATTCTCTGTTTCCTGGATTCTACCTAAGGCAACCCCTTCCCACTAAATCTATACCAAATCCCATCCCAACCCTTATGTTGCGGACTCCCACATTACACTACCCCCTACTACAAAATTGCCATCCCCAAAATCTCAATCTCATTACCTCACTACAACTTCAACAAAAATACAACATCAATTAATAACACCAATATATCACTCAAAACCCTACAATTATTCTCCCTTTCTACTGTGTCTCCACTTATACTTCTCAAAATTCTATAACATACATTAATTCAAAACAACATTACAATATTTTCATCTCTCATTCTCTTTAATTTTGACTTCAATTTGGACAGATCTATATGTCCCACAAAAATTCACCTTGGACTGACTCAAACATTTTATTCAAACTATTACTATCACCCATTTCTATCTTTTGCAACCCACTGAAAATTTTAACTATCACGAATTTATTTAAAATTTTTATTTAAAATCTATAAACACATTGAAAACATATTATTATATTTTTATAATCCTTATTCCTAACATACTAAATGCAATTAACACAATAAGACATAATAAACACAATATAGGAAGTATGTAGTGCATCTAATTTTCAAATCAAAACAAAATTATTGAGTAGCAAATCATCATTATTAAAATATAACAAATTTCTAATACGTTATCCCCTGGATAACCTCCCAGCCACACACACTATGACCCCCCCTGGACTGTGGCGTCCAGTTGCGTCCACAAGGACTGAGGTTTTTGGAGGAATGTGACATCTCCGTGTCCTTGCTTCTGCGTTACATTTTAAAGGTATAGATATCAATATATCTTCGTCTATAGTTATGCGCCCTTAATGCGGGTCTACCACCTGTCTTTGCTACCCCCAAGCGGGCAGAGTGGCAGCCGCTGTTCCATAGTTTCCGGGATTTCCCCTAGTTTCACCCCCCATTAATTTCTAATATATACCAATTTCAAGTCAGCTATGGTCAAGGGACTTGATATGACCATAGCTGACCGCTCGCCAAAACCACGATTAGTGCTGATAAGGCAGTAATCGCCCGAAAAGTCGGGGAAATCATCTCTTCCTTCAGGCATGTACACTTCATCATTAATATGCACGACACGGCAATTTATCAAGGTACAATATAAAATTATACAAAAGGTGTGCCGTGCATTTTCTCCATGTTGGCCTCCGATGGAGGTAACGCTCACTGTTACCCCCAACACTTTCCGCTATCTACTGGGGCACATGCCACCCCAGCAATGGCAACTTACTAACTAATTAATTAAATTTTTATATACATTATATAAATATAATCATTTCATCAATAATCATTTGACTCATTCATACCTTTATACCATTGGACTTTCTTAAAATTTTCAAAATTTATTATTAATAATCATTATATATCACTTTTCATTTATTATTAAAAATTTCAATTCTCATTTTTATTAAACACAATTATTTCAAATAGTCTCACTATTGCATGAAAAATCTTAGTTACCTGTAAACATGTTTATTATATATATGATTATAAAATTTTTATACTTACAGTTCAGTTAACATGATATATACAAAACATAAACCCCATACCACAATACTTTCACCTCGCCTCTGAAACATTTTACAAAACTATTAGTTTACATCAAATAATTTATCATTCATTACCGAATTTCCATCTCGTAAAATAAATTAAATTCATTAAAAAAGTTTAATTAATTAACATTCAAATAATCAATCAAAATATTTAACATGAACCAAATTGTTTTAATTTAAGTAATTACCAAAAATATAAATTATATAGTTATCGAAACAATTACCATTAATCAATTACTGTTTTCACAATTAATTCTGATATTTATTTAACTTGCAAAATATTGATATTATTATTATCACAACATTTTCTAATACATATACACATTATTTACCTAACGTTTCATAATACACACAAATGAATTCACTATATTATTTACAAAGTATACGTCAATAACTGTTCAATTGTTTCACACTTCATATGTCCAAATCTGCAAGGTCGTTACCAAAATTTACAATATTTAACAATGTTTATTCACTAATTTTTTAGTTCAACCTCCATCGTCATATAGATACCTAATATATTTGTAACATACATCATTTTTATCCACATACCATTTATTATTATTATTATTATAATAATCTATCAACTTTATTTCTTTTCTTATACCATTATAATTGATAGGGTTATTCCCTATTAACATTTCATAAACCTTGTCAACATCAGTTATTAATGTCCCGTCTCCATCAGTATTATTTGTCAATGTCAGGTATGTTGTTTTATCAGTTTTATATTCCTCTACTATCACGTCAGATAAGTCATTATTATTTATACAAATATTACCAAAATAATTCTCTATCTCTCTTTCAATAGGTAAGTACTTTATATGGTTCATCTTCACCCCTTCTAATATTTTTTTCAATTCATCATAATTTCTTTTTAACTTATACAATTCTATCTCTCTCTCAATACACAACTCTCTCTCTTCATAACACCACATCACACTCTCACAATTATTACAGACAGAGGGTACAACATTATACAACATCAATATACACTTCAATTCATCTACTAATATGGGTCTCTTACCCTTCAAAAACAACAACATTTGTGAACACTCTGGTTCCAAAAATTTAATGGGAAAATTTACCCTCTGCCCACATTCAACTACTATATTATTCTTCCATTCTCTTTCTACTTCATCAACACACCTTAATAACATCTCATAATCACATTCTAGAACTTCGTCAGTATTATTTTTGATTATATTCTCATTATTTGTCTCTACATTATTCTTTACCCCCAATATACTCTCAGAATTGTAATTAATATCATTATCTTCACTATTTAACATTACATCTTCCATTATTTCGTCATTTTTAATATTTGTCATACTTATAACATTGTCACCTAACTTCTCAACACTCTGTTCTAATTTATTCAGACTAGTTACTATTGCTTCATTATTATTTTTAAAACATTTATTCATTTCTTTAATTTGGTTTGTTAACTCATCGAATTTACTGTCAAAACTATTCTTTTGAACATCGAATTTCTCATTTATCTCGTTTTTTTGTTCATCTAATTTACTATTCTGTACCTCAAATTTATTGTTAAAATTACTGTTCATCTTCTCTAACTGCTTTAGTATAACACTCATCATATCATTTTCTTGTATCTTAGCCATTTTTAAAAGATTTTATTATAATACCCTTTATACTATTTAATAATTATCATACATATTAATTATTATGCATATTACTTCATAATACTCATTATATAATTCAACAAATAATTCACTACATACATAACACTATCAAAACATAACCTCATATCTACGTCTATATTACGTACCTCCAAAAAATTTTTCTGTTACTTCAAACAACCATTCCGTTCTCCCAAGTAGGCCTATATTTATATAAATTTATTTATATAAATTGTCCCTACGTTCGGAAGCCATTGATACTTTTCACTTTCTTGATATTAATAAAATATGATTGATTGATTTTATTCAATCATTACTGTCTCTTTTTATCGGGCGCCATCTTGTGTTTATTAACAAGAAACATACTAAAAATTTTGTACTTACCATTTTTGTTTTCGGGTTCTTTTCGGCGAACACAGGAGATCAGAATGGTTTGTTTGCAATAATGAATTTAATTCATATTCGCAATGAACAAAAGGTTTATTTACTCTGTAATGCTCACAACCATTTTAACTTTCATAATATTCAAGAATAGATATTCGTAAAAAAGATCATTTTGCTTAAGCAGTTTTCCAAATTAAGATATAACATAAATACCAACTATTCTCTACAACTACGACATAACGAAAACCAGCGCTTTCACACACACACACACACACACACACACACACACATAACTATTCCCTGATTTTAAGAGCTCATAATTGGAAAATATTAAAATTTTGAAAATTAAACCATAGTTGAAAATTTGGTTTTATTGTAGATTACTTAGCTGATTTAGTCATATTGTCCAGAAGAAGTCATATTGTTCCACGCACACACGTTCGTTTCAGTTGATAATTAGTTTTATATCTCCACCACTGCCGTCATTCCGAGAAAACTGTTCATTTCACTTGATTTAGATATGTTTTAAGTTTTGCGTTACATTTTTACACTGTTAATTACATTTTATGGTTTAGCGGTATTCACATTTTAGGTTCGGGCCCAAAATCATGCACAGCCGGCGAACACACAAAACTTCGCCTAAAACCGGCGAAGCCGGGCGGGCGCGACAGTTGTTTGCGTCCGATGTATTCAGAAGTTATATGCCGACTGACTCTTTGTTCTGTGTGTGTTGGCGTTGTTGGCGTAGACACACCCTGCATAGCAGCGTTATGTAAGGTGCTGATGTCATATGGTCTGACGTGGTTATATAATTGTTTACGCTGTTACATAATGTGTTTACCATTGTGTATGTCCTTGAAACTGCCCTTGGCACAGTTTGTCGGTTGTTTTCACTTGTTTACAAAATATTATTGAATAATTTTGTATCGTATAAAGTCAACAGCAGTGCTGCCACGGTCGCTTTCGTCGCCACCACTGAAATTTACCTAAGTTTTGTCCCTATCATAAAAAAAAAATGTTATTTGTTTATAAAAAAAAATACAAATTCCGTTATTACCCCAAAATAGGCCCGTTACAATACCCCCTCAATGAGATATTTTATGCCGAAGCATAAAAAATCTCATTGACACATTCATACTTGCTAAAGGGATCAGCCAGGATATGTCGCCACAACCCCCTGTATGGTTTACAAAAATATAATCAACTCACCCTTGGTCCGGTGACTGTGACCGCATCTGAATGACAATACTGGACTTCTCTCTCGAGATCCCAACACCGTAGAGTCAGACAGATACTCAACACCCCTGCTCTGACGCGCTGGCCAGCTCAGGTCCGCCGCCACAGCATCACCACACTGAAACAACAAATCAAAATACCAACTAGTGGCCTTATACAACACCATATCCCCAACTGATCTGTTTCCCCCTAGCGGTGCTGGTTTGCGCTAAGAAGCTCTGGTTTTGTTTTTTACCTATTTCTAACATATATATCAAAATATCTAAGAACAACATGATACCCACTTTAAAATTCCATACTCCCAGGCTATCTACTTTTTCTTATTAACTTTATCCCAAAATTCAAAATCATTGCCCTGATTCCCATCAGAATTTAAATAAACAGACGATTGACTCACAGACATTTCCCATTACCATTTTACATTTCTCTCATCCCCAATTTAAAATGCATTTAAAATATTTAACTTCATAAAATTCTCTTACATACTAACAAACACAATACAACATAAGAAAACATAGTACATCAATAATTCACACTGTTATTATCATCTTAAAATAAACAATTTATATTTAAAATTTACACACTTTACATCATCGAATTTGCATATAAAATCATAAAATTATCTTTTAAACTCACTTTACTTTTATTAATTCGTTTCTCAAAAATTTTTTTTTCGTAACATTGCAATTATTATTCCATTTCATTTATTTGGGTGATTCTCAGTTATTCATTATAATTCACTTCATCAACTTGGCATTTACTCATAATCTTCCCCTTTTATTACTCTAACGCTCCCTTACAAAATCTTTAACTAGTGTGACACCCCACTATCAAAATGACACCCCTCTATCAAAAAATCTACTAACCCTTCTCTACCTCTAACTACTTACTACTTTAACTCAATTCGCCACCTTCTCTCTATATATAAAAAAAATACCCTCTAACCCTTTGTACATAGGATACGTGTTCCCCCCCCCCAAAAAGCTCAATTCCCGTTCTCTGTTTCCTGGATTCTACCTAAGGCAACCCCTTCCCACTAAATCTATACCAAATCCCATCCCAACCCTTATGTTGCGGACTCCCACATTACACTACCCCCTACTACAAAATTGCCATCCCCAAAATCTCAATCTTCATTACCTCACTACAACTTCAACAAAAATACAACATCAATTAATAACACCAATATATCACTCAAAACCCTACAATTATTCTCCCTTTCTACTGTGTCTCCACTTATACTTCTCAAAATTCTATAACATACATTAATTCAAAACAACATTACAATATTTTCATCTCTCATTCTCTTTAATTTTGACTTCAATTTGGACAGATCTATATGTCCCACAAAAATTCACCTTGGACTGACTCAAACATTTTATTCAAACTATTACTATCACCCATTTCTATCTTTTGCAACCCACTGAAAATTTTAACTATCACGAATTTATTTAAAATTTTTATTTAAAATCTATAAACACATTGAAAACATATTATTATATTTTTATAATCCTTATTCCTAACATACTAAATGCAATTAACACAATAAGACATAATAAACACAATATAGGAAGTATGTAGTGCATCTAATTTTCAAATCAAAACAAAATTATTGAGTAGCAAATCATCATTATTAAAATATAACAAATTTCTAATACGTTATCCCCTGGATAACCTCCCAGCCACACACACTATGACCCCCCCTGGACTGTGGCGTCCAGTTGCGTCCACAAGGACTGAGGTTTTTGGAGGAATGTGACATCTCCGTGTCCTTGCTTCTGCGTTACATTTTAAAGGTATAGATATCAATATATCTTCGTCTATAGTTATGCGCCCTTAATGCGGGTCTACCACCTGTCTTTGCTACCCCCAAGCGGGCAGAGTGGCAGCCGCTGTTCCATAGTTTCCGGGATTTCCCCTAGTTTCACCCCCCATTAATTTCTAATATAGACCAATTTCAAGTCAGCTATGGTCAAGGGACTTGATATGACCATAGCTGACCGCTCGCCAAAACCACGATTAGTGCTGATAAGGCAGTAATCGCCCGAAAAGTCGGGGAAATCATCTCTTCCTTCAGGCATGTACACTTCATCATTAATATGCACGACACGGCAATTTATCAAGGTACAATATAAAATTATACAAAAGGTGTGCCGTGCATTTTCTCCATGTTGGCCTCCGATGGAGGTAACGCTGACTGTTACCCCCAACACTTTCCGCTATCTACTGGGGCACATGCCACCCCAGCAATGGCAACTTACTAACTAATTAATTAAATTTTTATATACATTATATAAATATAATCATTTCATCAATAATCATTTGACTCATTCATACCTTTATACCATTGGACTTTCTTAAAATTTTCAAAATTTATTATTAATAATCATTATATATCACTTTTCATTTATTATTAAAAATTTCAATTCTCATTTTTATTAAACACAATTATTTCAAATAGTCTCACTATTGCATGAAAAATCTTAGTTACCTGTAAACATGTTTATTATATATATGATTATAAAATTTTTATACTTACAGTTCAGTTAACATGATATATACAAAACATAAACCCCATACCACAATACTTTCACCTCGCCTCTGAAACATTTTACAAAACTATTAGTTTACATCAAATAATTTATCATTCATTACCGAATTTCCATCTCGTAAAATAAATTAAATTCATTAAAAAAGTTTAATTAATTAACATTCAAATAATCAATCAAAATATTTAACATGAACCAAATTGTTTTAATTTAAGTAATTACCAAAAATATAAATTATATAGTTATCGAAACAATTACCATTAATCAATTACTGTTTTCACAATTAATTCTGATATTTATTTAACTTGCAAAATATTGATATTATTATTATCACAACATTTTCTAATACATATACACATTATTTACCTAACGTTTCATAATACACACAAATGAATTCACTATATTATTTACAAAGTATACGTCAATAACTGTTCAATTGTTTCACACTTCATATGTCCAAATCTGCAAGGTCGTTACCAAAATTTACAATATTTAACAATGTTTATTCACTAATTTTTTAGTTCAACCTCCATCGTCATATAGATACCTAATATATTTGTAACATACATCATTTTTATCCACATACCATTTATTATTATTATTATTATAATAATCTATCAACTTTATTTCTTTTCTTATACCATTATAATTGATAGGGTTATTCCCTATTAACATTTCATAAACCTTGTCAACATCAGTTATTAATGTCCCGTCTCCATCAGTATTATTTGTCAATGTCAGGTATGTTGTTTTATCAGTTTTATATTCCTCTACTATCACGTCAGATAAGTCATTATTATTTATACAAATATTACCAAAATAATTCTCTATCTCTCTTTCAATAGGTAAGTACTTTATATGGTTCATCTTCACCCCTTCTAATATTTTTTTCAATTCATCATAATTTCTTTTTAACTTATACAATTCTATCTCTCTCTCAATACACAACTCTCTCTCTTCATAACACCACATCACACTCTCACAATTATTACAGACAGAGGGTACAACATTATACAACATCAATATACACTTCAATTCATCTACTAATATGGGTCTCTTACCCTTCAAAAACAACAACATTTGTGAACACTCTGGTTCCAAAAATTTAATGGGAAAATTTACCCTCTGCCCACATTCAACTACTATATTATTCTTCCATTCTCTTTCTACTTCATCAACACACCTTAATAACATCTCATAATCACATTCTAGAACTTCGTCAGTATTATTTTTGATTATATTCTCATTATTTGTCTCTACATTATTCTTTACCCCCAATATACTCTCAGAATTGTAATTAATATCATTATCTTCACTATTTAACATTACATCTTCCATTATTTCGTCATTTTTAATATTTGTCATACTTATAACATTGTCACCTAACTTCTCAACACTCTGTTCTAATTTATTCAGACTAGTTACTATTGCTTCATTATTATTTTTAAAACATTTATTCATTTCTTTAATTTGGTTTGTTAACTCATCGAATTTACTGTCAAAACTATTCTTTTGAACATCGAATTTCTCATTTATCTCGTTTTTTTGTTCATCTAATTTACTATTCTGTACCTCAAATTTATTGTTAAAATTACTGTTCATCTTCTCTAACTGCTTTAGTATAACACTCATCATATCATTTTCTTGTATCTTAGCCATTTTTAAAAGATTTTATTATAATACCCTTTATACTATTTAATAATTATCATACATATTAATTATTATGCATATTACTTCATAATACTCATTATATAATTCAACAAATAATTCACTACATACATAACACTATCAAAACATAACCTCATATCTACGTCTATATTACGTACCTCCAAAAAATTTTTCTGTTACTTCAAACAACCATTCCGTTCTCCCAAGTAGGCCTATATTTATATAAATTTATTTATATAAATTGTCCCTACGTTCGGAAGCCATTGATACTTTTCACTTTCTTGATATTAATAAAATATGATTGATTGATTTTATTCAATCATTACTGTCTCTTTTTATCGGGCGCCATCTTGTGTTTATTAACAAGAAACATACTAAAAATTTTGTACTTACCATTTTTGTTTTCGGGTTCTTTTCGGCGAACACAGGAGATCAGAATGGTTTGTTTGCAATAATGAATTTAATTCATATTCGCAATGAACAAAAGGTTTATTTACTCTGTAATGCTCACAACCATTTTAACTTTCATAATATTCAAGAATAGATATTCGTAAAAAAGATCATTTTGCTTAAGCAGTTTTCCAAATTAAGATATAACATAAATACCAACTATTCTCTACAACTACGACATAACGAAAACCAGCGCTTTCACACACACACACATACACACACACACATAACTATTCCCCGATTTTAAGAGCTCATAATTGGAAAATATTAAAATTTTGAAAATTAAACCATAGTTGAAAATTTGGTTTTATTGTAGATTACTTAGCTGATTTAGTCATATTGTCCAGAAGAAGTCATATTGTTCCACGCACACACGTTCGTTTCAGTTGATAAATAGTTTTATATCTCCACCACTGCTGTCATTCCGAGAAAACTGTTCATTTCACTTGATTTAGATATGTTTTAAGTTTTGCGTTACATTTTTACACTGTTAATTACATTTTATGGTTTAGCGGTATTCACATTTTAGGTTCGGGCCCAAAATCACGCACAGCCGGCAAACACACAAAACTTCGCCTAAAACCGGCGAAGCCGGGCGGTCGCCGACTGACTCTTTGTTCTGTGTGTGTTGGCGTTGTTGGCGTAGACACACCCCTGCATAGCAGCGTTATGTAAGGCGCTGACGTCATATGGTCTGACGTGGTTATATAATTGTTTACGCTGTTACATAATGTGTTTACCGTTGTGTATGTCCTTGAAACTGCCCTTGGCACAGTTTGTCGGTTGTTTTCACTTGTTTACAAAATATTATTGAATAATTTTGTATCGTATAAAGTCAACAGCAGTGCTGCCACGGTCGCTTTTGTCGCCACCACTGAAATTTACCTAAGTTTTGTCCCTATCATAAAAAAAAAAGTTATTTGTTTATAAAAAAAATACAAATTCCGTTATTACCCCAAAATAGGCCCGTTACAAAGTTTTCTTTAAAGAGTGCAAAATGGCAGGCAGACTGAAAATCAGGTTTTCGGACCTGCGTGTATGCGAACTTTTTTCTTGTACGGACACAAAAAATTCGAATCTGTATAGTGAGGACACCTTTTACGTTACACCCTTGCACACGTGCACGTGTGCGTATGTGTAATCCCATAGTATATAGTATAAATTGTATATTACCTTTAACATCACGTATTTTTTTTAAGAGTACAATATTTTGCAGGTTTACAATTCATAATTATTATTTTAGATGATTGCCTTTCCTGTATTACAAATGTTTCGTCCTTGCTTAGTTACGTGATAGTTTATATTGATTGTCTACACCGCTTGTTCATTAAATAATATAAACACACTTCCAATTATAGCTAAAGTAAAGCTTTATTTGGTAATTAATGTTATGTTATTTTCATACATAGAACTGAGCGATACTGATCACGTAACTGTTAACACGTAAGTATTTACATCATAAGTAAAACACTAATAAAACTGTACAATAATGTGTAGTCCTTCAATGATAAAATTCACTCCATGTAGCAATAAATCGATGTTGCTGTTCAGGAGAAATGCATTTCAAATGCCTTCAATGCGCCAAATACGCATTTCCACACACAAAACCCGGCAACAGTGTAGCCCATATAACCAATGATGTAAATTAAATGTGGGACAAACATTAGTGATTATTTTCCTTGTTGTTGACTTGTTTATTTTATTTCGTATCCTGTTACAGTAAATTAGCCATCTGGGTTTTGACCAGTGGGAGGAGCTTGTTTGTTATTTTGGGTCACATAAAATTTTTATGTAATCAATACCAATTGTGAAGTCAAAACTCGTTTTGTACATCATTGCACATCATTAGCTACTGTTTTATTCTTAGAGCATTTTCGGTTACATTCAAGTGATGTTTGAGCAGTCAGTCATTTTAGCAATAACCATCATTAGGTACTGTTTTATTCTTAGAGCATTTTCGGTTACATTCAAGTGATGTTTGAGCAGTCAGTCATTTTAGCAATAACTGTACAATGCAAGTAAACCCTATATACAGTTAGTTTTAAGTAAATGTATTGGGAAAAAACAGGTTTTAAAATATTTTATTTCCTCAACATTATTATGTTAACGATTGTTATTGTATCTTTTGTGCTACTGAAGATGTGTAAAATGGAAATTTAACTGTTGTTTTGTTTGAGAATATTTAAAAATTGTAAAAAATTTTACAATTAACAAAATTTAAGGATATGCATGTAGTATGAAAATTAAAATGATAATGTGTTAGGCTGATTATATACAAATACTTTGTGTGTGTATGTGTACAAAACTGATTCACTATATATAATACTACTGACATGGATCACAAATTGTTACTGATAAAATGTTAAATTTTTAATTGATAGCCTAAACTAGTTTTTGCTTCACTAGAGCTTCATCAGATGCTGCCACTAAGAGTGCTGTCCATCCTGCTTTGGTGATGGCACCGTTATTTGGATAATAATTTGTGATCCAAGTTAGTAGTGTTTTATATAGTTAACTAATAACAACGGACATGTCATGGACAACAAAATCCAGGAAAAAATTAATTCATCATTATTTAGATTCTCTACAAAGGGATATAAGAAAAATATAAGCAAACTTTTAATTTATAGGCCGTTAATACAATTTATCATACATATTAAAAAATTGTAATAAAAGCCCTGAACCTATCGTTGTCATTGCCATTAATCATAAGTCATTAATATATAAAATACTTTCATTGTTCCTCAGTCCTCATGTTTTAAACTGGAAAATTCTGTTTTGCTAAAGACTTTAATCCTCCTTAGTGTAATACCTTGTTTTTTACCTCTCCGTTTATAACACCAATACTTTACCTGATGACCTACATATCTCTTCAGAAATCAGCACAAAAAACTCACAATAAAAAGTCGGCTTCATCAGGTAAATCACAAGCTTATTTTTTAAACAGCTATAATTCTGAGACATTATTGTCCCTTTTCCTTAGATAGCAACCCCATATGCCCACTTTCATTGTGTGGAGACCCTACTTCACACGACTTCTAAACGTTTGCCCTCTGTCCCTCACTTCCACCTAATTTGTCTTCACTCTCTTACTCACACATTTGCCTGCTTAATGTACTTCATCAATAGTTTCTACCCAATAAAAGTTTAATCTTCCTCAATAATAACTTTGTATCACTCAGGTTGACCTGGTTATTTAATATACTGCCATTGTTTGTACTTTATACATTAATATCTCAATCTGGTCAGTTTTACCTGCTAATCCGTTGCCACGCTAATATATTTTAGTGACTGCATTTCTTTAAGTCGCTAAGTTGTACTTCAGTTGTGTTTTGATAATACAAAACTGTTCATATGTAACACTAGTTTGTTGTTAAAACAGCACATTCAAGTTACCCAACACTGCACATAAAAAGTCCATTATCCCTTTACTTATTTGCCATGGTCACTTATTTTTTGTATACAGCCTATCACATATAACATCTGTAATTGTTCATACAATAAAAAGGCCTTGATACTAAATCACTTACCTTACATCTTCAGTAGATTCCGAAAAAATACTAAAGCCCTGGCAGCCATCACATTTTGACAGGTGGAATGTGGAAGCCGCAACACTGAAAACAACTGAGAAATCACAAAACTTATGTTTGCTTTGTTCTTTTGTTTAGTACGCACTTTTTATTCCATTTATTATTCTGTTTAAACTGTTATTATTGGATGGCAACTGTTAATAATACTATCAAAACTTTCAGTCATATGTGACTGAGACACTACAGCTGGTATTCCACTCCGCCTTTTACATTTCTTTTACCGAGGCACAGCCTTAGTGATCTAGACACGTTCACTGGCATCTACTCTCTCTGGTGTTCTGATTGCGACTATCGCTAATACACTTTAAAAACTCTTAATTACATTTTCTAGCTGCGACACTACTGACAGTATTTTACTCAGCTGTTTATATCTTAGTACCAAAGCACAGCCTTTGTGATCCTGACGTGGTCGCTGGCGTCTGTTCTCTTTGATGTTTAACTGGCGACTGCCTACCGCATGGTTTGGCGTTACTCACTTCACTTCCACACTAAATTGGTTTTTTCCAGCTCTCCTGTGAGAATATTGGCAGGTGCAACCTCCTTTTTGCCTGGTACGATACTACAAAGTGTGTGAAAATGAGTTTTGAGCACGTACACCTGTCAAAACATTATGCACTTCCCAGGCCAAAGTCATGTACAAAAACTCCACTAAAAAAAAATTCTAACAAAAAAAAAGCCCCCAAGAACAAATCCTTAGTCACCATCTGTATGTGGAAACTTATCACTATCCCAGTTATTCACAATTTCACAAATTTTCTCTTAAAAGAAATCCCTCCCCTACCTCTACTACCACAGGACTGGTTAGGTGTATCCACTAACCACAGAGTAGAATATGGTAGGGTGATATCTGAAATAATTCATAATTAATTATTCCACCAGACATTTTAGTACCGGTAGTTATAACTAGTTCAAGTAAATAAATTTTTTCAAGTTTCACTAATAAAAATATTTAAATCAATTATTAAACAGATACAAACATGGAAATTCATTTTTAATAAACATAACTGCAACAGTTTTAGTAGTATGTAACTTGATATATGATTATCACCAGTTAAATTCATAAATCCATAAAGTATTAAATATTAGAATTACCTTGGTTTCCTTCTTTGTGTTCTCAATATACACTACGCGTTTCGGGACTTAAAGTCCCATCATCAGGTGGATAAACTTTTCACTCATGTAGAGCACATCACTAGATAAAAAATATATAAAGGTCATGCACATCTCACTACTCAGTCGATTCCCCACTCACGTTATCTCACGATGCGCATCGCTACCGACCCCGCGAGCGACTGACAAATCTATTCGGCCTGTACCTATTTTTCGTGCTGTTTTGATTTGAATGACAGTTTCTCGTTCAGAAGCTGATCATTGTGTGTCGTAGAGGCTCTGTAAATTTCAAACTCCTCCAGTGCGTCCATGAGTTTACCCTTTTTGCAGAAATGCAGTGGTTTGAAATTATTTCTAAAACTGGAATAGGCATGGTTGTGATCGATGATATGCATGACAAAGTTTGATTTGATGTTCCTGATGTTGCCCCTAGGCAGGTGTTCTTTACATCTATCTAAACATTTTCTGCCTGTTTGTCCAATGTAAAAACTATTACATACTTCACATTCTATTTTATACACTCCTGAATAGCTTTCTACTGGTTTATTGGATTTTGGCCTTAAAGTTTTTAAAATGCTGTTATTCGTCTTGAAAGATACTGTATAGTCGTACTTTCTAAAACATTATAAATAGTAGGGGGTAAAAGATTCGTATATTCAGTTGCTATGTATTTCTGAACCCTATTGTGTGTTTTATTGTTATTTGTATGCAGGTTCTTTTTTTGCTTTTTTACTAACCTATCCACAATCACGCTGTTATAACCGTTGGTCATCGCTATGTACTTTATAGTACTAAGTTCCTCACGGCAGTCCTCCAGCTCCAATGGAATTTTCAATAGCCTGTTGAAGAAGGAGTTAAAAGACGCCATTTTCTGAGCAAATGGATGAAATGAGGACGCATGGATAGTAATGTCCGTAGTGGTCGGCTTTCTGTAGATTTTAAATTTAAGGTGGTTATTTATGTTTTGTATCATCAGGTCAAGAAAATTTAAGCTATGTTCGTTCTCCAACTCGAGTGTAAACTTTATGTTTGGATGTATACTATTTATATATTTATTCAAAATTTCTGCCTGCCTACATGTGCCATCAAATACAAGAAATGTATCATCTACATACCGCGTGTATTAAATGATCTTTTTATAAAACCTATTCTTATGAGACAATACGCGTATTCATTTTCAAAGTGGTTAAGATAGAGGTCAGCCAAAAAACCTATTATCAAACGTAAAATAGTTCTGGCGTAGTATTACTCTTAATAGCGTGATAAGTTCCTGTACTTCTTGTTGATTCAAGCTGCCTGAACTCTCCAGATTTTCCTGTATAATATTGATGGTTTGGGTAACTGGAACATTGGGTTAAAGGTTCACAATATCAAAGGACATCAGTTTATACTGTGGCAACATTCTTAATGATTTTACCCAATTCACAAATTCAATATTATTCCTGATACTGTGATTATTGTTTATTTTTATATTATTTTTTAAAACCTGTAGAAGTTTTTTAGCCGCTTTATATCCGGGTGCTGTGGTAAAATTAACTATGAGTCGTATGGGCATATTCTCCTTATGTATTCTTGGCAGACCATTAAGTGCAGGGGCGCGAGTATGTATTTGAGTTTACGCATGGTACGTATATCAAACAGATGTAACGGGACATTTAGGCCTACCTGGGGTAATATAAAAAATATTGTTTCAATAAAAAACTAATGGTTGTTATGTAATATTAATTTTGGGGAAACATAAAAAATAATATGAAATAATAATTATGGGAAAGTAAACAAATTTAGATTTCATGAATTATACAACGCAACAAGTATTGGGTTGAATTGTGCCAAGGTCAGCTCCAGTGACAAGCCGAACAGTTACTTTTAGATGAGTGACAAACATATTATGTAGCTTAACGGATCATACGATGTTACATCAGTTCATACGTCACGCTGGTATGCAAGCTGCGGTTTGTCCAGCATCACATATTGGCGTAGTGATACAAACAAGAACAATAAGATTTGGTCACGTGTAACCCATGACCACTTCAGAAAATAGTGCCGTTTGTCTCAGCCCAGTATAAAACTACTCCATGAGCCGGCCGGTCACGAATAAAAGTTGTAAAACAAGTTTACGGGCGCCCGTACCTCGTATGTAACAAAGTATTTAAAAAATGTGAAATTAATCAAAAGTAAACAGTTCAATAAAGATATAGTTCTGATGAACGAATGAAATAAGGAAAATGTGTGGAATAGAAACGAAATGCATGGTAGAGATAGACTCGTCAAGATCGTATATTTGGCAGATAAGTAACCAACAAGGGGTAAATCTAAAAGTTTAAAAAAAAAATTGAGAATGTTTTACTAAAGAACTGGCAGCCGAAAAATATACGTAAACTAATGAACTTAATAAACTGGGGGGTTGTAGAAATGTAGAGAGAGAGAGAGAGAGAGAGTGCGAATATAAGAATATAAAAGAAGTGCTGGTTTGTGTATAAAAATAAAGAAATATAATTAATAAATAATAAAAAATCAATGGGAAAGATGTAAGAAAATTAATTTTAATGGAATTCAATTCATGAGTTTGTAGCTAAATCTGCAAAAGTATGTGAGTACAGGAAAAGAAGTTTTATATTTTTTATTATGTGCATTATAGAATAAATACAATTTTTTTTGTTTAATGCAAATGTGAATTAAACTAATTACCGCAAATAAACCATTCTGATCTCCTGTTCGCCTAAAATATTTTTCTCTTTTAGTTGGTAACACAAGATGGCGCCCAAAAAAATGAGAACGAAAAACGTGTATACAAGTGAAATTAATTAAGTTGTAATGTTCTATAAGTAGAAATAATATCACATTGGCTTCCGAACTTAGGGACGTTTATATAATAAATTGTATATAAATACAGGCCTACTTGGAGAGCAGAATGGCTATTTGAGGTAACAGAAAAATGTATAAATAAGGTATGTATGAAGTTACGAGAAGTAACGTAAAGTGTTGAGTAAATAGAATACATTGGTATGTGATAAGTATAAGTAATATATGTTAGTATTTTGATATAAAAGTAATAACTTTACCATTAAACAATGGAAAATAAGGAGTTCAATCTAGAAAACACTCTTACTGAGTCAATGAGTATGAGCGGAGTGAACGCTCAGTCAACCCCACAGTCAGTAAAGTGTCATTAGATGACCTGTTCAAGTTTATGAAAGCTCAAGATGTTAAGAATGATAGTAGACTCAATGAAATAAAAAGTAGTTTCAATGAGAAATTCGTTGAACAGAATAGTAGATTCAATGAAATAAATAATAAATTTGATGAAGTTAGAAACGAGATTAAACAACAGAATAGTGATTTTAACAAGCATATTAAGGAAATTGATACACGTTGTACTAGTATGAAAGAGCAGATTTTATAATCAATAAGCAACAATTGCAAAGAGAAAATTAACGAAATGAATAAAAGGTTAGACAGTAAAATAAATCAGATAATGAATAAAAAGGTAAGTGACAGTGGTAATATGACAACAAATAGTGAGGAAATAATTGATAACAAGGTAAGTGGTAATTACGGTAGTTAATCTAAGAGTGAAGAAAAAAGTGGGAATTATAATGATATAATTAAAAACGTGGTGGTAGAGAGTAAGGTTGTGAGCATAGAAAGTGTTAATGAAAGTGAGAGAGAGTGTGATGAAAGGTTAGGTGGGCAAAGGGCAGATTTTCCCCAAGTTTATGGTGAAACAAAGGTTTCACAGGTGCTTTATGAGGACAGAGTTTCCTCCAGTAGTTATGTGGAAGACGAGGTGTCTTCGAATGGTTCCTTAATTTTTTGTGATGTTCTTGGAAGAGCCAAGAAGTATAGTAAGTTTATGGTGTTGCCCTTTGCGTGGTATGAAATAGGTCAGTGGGGTTGTGACAGGCGTTATGGTGAGAGATATTTAGAGAGAGAGTTGTGTGTAGATAGGGAGATAAAATTATTTAAGGTGAATAGAAATTATGAAGAATTTGTAGAAAGGTTAGATGTAGAGAGAGCTGGTAATTATATTGAGTACTCACCTTGTATTGAAACTGAAGTAGTAGCAGAAGTAGATGATAATGTTGACGAGTTAATAACTTACCTTACTTTAACAGAAAATACTAAAGGAGAAATTACCCTACCCGATGTCGACAGGAATTTTGAATTGATAGGATGCAATAATATTGGTATTATCAATAGTATTGATACAATGGAAAAAAGTAATAATGATGACTATTATAATTATAATAGCGATATATCGTTAATTGTAAATGAATGGTGTAGTCATAAGATTAAACTATTATATGATGATGGGGGTTAAATAATAAATCAGTGAATGGACAATTAAATATTTTAGTTTATGGTAATGACCTGGCTAGATTATGAAATGAGGTGTGGTAAACAGAAAAATAATGACAAGAAATTGTAAATAAATTTCTAGTGAAATTGATTATGTTTGTGTTGTAAAATGTATTTTATGTAAACAATGTGTATGTAATAGAAATTGATTTAATAATAATAATAATATTTTAGCAGACTAAATAAATAATGAGAGTTTGTAATAAATGAATTGTAATTGTTTTGGAGAAGGTAATTAAAATAACTTTGTGTTTAAAAAACTAATTGAGTTAAATAATTTGAGATGAATTAATTGATTAATGATTGTTATATAAATAAATTTTGGTGATGAATTTAAATGATTTTTGAGATTTAGATTATATAATGAATAGTACATGATTAAACATACAATATGTTTAGATTGAGTTACATTATTATTATGAGATAAGTGATGAATTTTCTAGGGTAATTTTCAATGATCATATTAAGGTGAAATGTTGTAAAATGTTTGGGTAATAATGATAAGGCATTCGAATCAGTCAGAGTTAACGTAGATGGGTGTTAGATGAAATAAGAATTGTGAAATAAAAGTACTACAGAAACAGAGTAATAGTAGGGACACAGTAGCGATAGTGCTTATATGTAGAAAAGGTGAGAGTAATGTGTAATTAGAGAGTAAATAGTTGATGGTGATATTTTGTAGTGAGGGTGAGGTGGTAAGGAGTGATCAACGTGCGCCGTTGGGCAGGTAATTGTGAGGAGTCGAAGAGTGTTTGCCGAGATTATGGGAAGGGCAAAAGGAGATGAATGGAATTGCCAAGGTCAGGAACACATCCTAGTTACAAAGAGGGTATAAGATATTTTATTATAAGAGGAAAGTGATTTAAGTGGGATTAGAGAATTTAGTGGAGATAAATATTATTGAGAGATTGGTGTCACTCTATACAAATCTGTTAGTGGTTGTTAGAAGGAAGAAAGGGAGTAAGGTTATATATATAAATGCCCATTCAATAAATCAAATCTTTGTGAATGACGGATAATCACCCAAACCAATAAATGATGAAAATGTTAAATAGAAAATCGTAGTTAAAATCTATATATATAAAACAAAGTCGGGTTAGTTACACCATTTATAACTCAAGAACGGCTGGACCGATTTTTATGATCTTTGATTTGTTGGATTTGTCTCCGCCCCGAATAGCAGAATAACTATTAAAACATGGGAAAAATTCACGAAAAAAAATTTATGAAGAAAATTCATTTTCTCATTGATTTTGTATGGAACGGCTTTTTTGATGATATCTCGAGAACGGATTGACTGATTTCGATGAATTTTTTTTTTCGTTCGTCTCGGCCTCGAGAAGTTTCCTCGCGCATTGGAAAAGTAAGAAAATCACAAAAAATTAAAATTCGTATACAACACTATCTCTGATACATGACAGAAACAAAAAAGTAACAAAATGAACATGGCGTTGTATGCTGGTTGACAGCTGATTCAGTTGCGCAGTCCTTTCATTGCATACCATTGAGCTAGCTGTGCAGACCAATTTTCATTCAGTTTTCGACCGTTATTACATTTGAATTCGATTCAATTAATTCTCTTCAAACAATTTTTTCTGAAATTCATCAGCGAAAAGTGATTTCAAAGAGATGAGTTCAGTTTGATGAAGTGCACATTGTGAAAGGTTATGTCGTTTGTCATTGTGCGCGCATCAACAATCAATACAATCGGTAATTTTGGACTGTGTGTTTAATTTTCCAGGCGGATTCGTTCGTAATTCTGTGGAATTCTATTTTCAATCGTGATTTTCAAACAGTAAGTTGCCTTCGAAGATGTTCACTTTGTGAGGTTATCACATTTGTGATTGTGCGCGCATCGATAATTGCTTCATTATGTAATTTTGAATTGTGTGATTAATTTTCCAGTGTTATTTACAATGCCGCAAGCCAGAAGATCTAATCTTTCACAACAAAGCCGTAATGCAATTAGACTTCGGAATATTGCGAATCAATCCACTGCAGATGAACAAGAAATAGCACGAGAAGAGCGCCGCATTAGTATGGCCCGACTTCGTGCTTCACAAACACAAGAACAAAGAGAGGCAGTACGTCAAACGGCAAGGTTGGCAATAAGAAATCGTCGAGCTTATCACACAGATCAACAACGTGATAATCTTTGACGCGCAAGAAGAAATGCTTCAAGTGTTGATTTGAATCGAGTAGCGTTTCAATATGATTGCACAATTGACTACAGCTCACATCCTTTCGTTCGAATTGGCCCAAAGGAGGTTGTGTGCGACCATTGCAGTGCATTGAAGTTCGCTGGAGAAACGCCTGGATTGTGCTGTCTCAGTGGCAAGGTGAAATTGCCATTATTGCCTCTGCCACCTGAGCCATTGCATTCATTGCTTCGTGGCGAAACACCAGAATCACGACATTTTCTATCGAACACTCAAAGATACAACAGATGTTTCCAAATGACTTCATTTGGAGCAGACATTATCGAAGGACGCGGATTCAATCCAACATTCAAGGTAATTTCTGCTCGAGAGAGTAAACGTTAATTTTCTTTTGGTGTTCATAAATCAGTAATTCTGACTTCGTCTTCGACTTTACAGATCCAAGGCCAAATTCACCATCGAATTGG
This sequence comes from Magicicada septendecula, assembly GCA_034769895.1. Taxonomy (NCBI): domain Eukaryota; kingdom Metazoa; phylum Arthropoda; class Insecta; order Hemiptera; family Cicadidae; genus Magicicada; species Magicicada septendecula. The sequence goes on along the minus strand of CM068367.1, from coordinate 1,422,460,618 downwards.
ATCATTGCAACCGCTTGAAGACGCAGAGCATAAATTCATCCAAATTTACTTCATGGGCAATATGGAGGAACAACTTGGTCGGCGTCAAACGATCAATATGGCAATGAAAAGAGCTATTCTTCAAGATCTGCAGCAACTACTTCATGAACATCATGCATTGGTTCGGTTGTTCAAAACTGCGTTGGATCGCATGCCAAGTGATGACTACAAAGTCGTGATCAGAGTGGATAAACGACCAGCTGGAACACACGAACGCCAATTCAACGCTCCAACAATAGATGAAGTCGCAATTGTGATTGTTGGTGAAAACTTGGAAATGCGCGATGTTGTGCTTACACATCGCAACACTGGACAACTGCAACGAATATACGAAACACACCGTTCATACGATGCATTGCAATACCCGCTGATGTTTTGGCAAGGAGACGATGGCTATCACTTCAATATCAAAATGATAAATCCATTGAGCGGTGAGTATCGATATCATAATTTTCATTTCAACATGACACTAATTTCACTGATTTCATTTCAGGTGAGGAAACTACCAAGAAGGTTAGCTTGATGAATTATTACGCATATCGTTTGATGATTCGTCAAAATGCTGACAACTGTTTGCTGTGATTTCGTCGATTGCTTCAGCAATATTGCGTCGACATGTACGTCAAAATCGAAACGGAGCGCCTCACTTTCATTCGGTTGAACCAAGCCAAACTGCGTTCGGAGGAGTATATTCATTTACGCGATGCAGTCAGCACCGAAGGAGATGCAGCTAATGTTGGTCGATTGACTATTCTACCGGTGACGTACATTGGCAGCCCGCATCATATGTATGAATATGCACAAGATGCAATGACATATGTTTGTCATTACAGTCGTCCAGGTCTATTCATTACCTTTATGTGCAATCCGAAATGGATAGAAATTGTTCAACTGCTGCTCCCCGGACAAACATCAAGTGATCGCCATGACATCACCGCACGTGTCTTCAAACAAAAAATCCGGTCGGGCGCTGATGAACTACATTGTTAAGCATCACGTCTTTGGGGATACTCGATGCTGGATGTATTCGATTGAATGACAAAAACGAGGCTTGCTGCATGCACACATTCTTATTTGGTTAGTCGAAAGAATTCGACCAGACCAAATAGATGACATCATATGTGCCGAGATTCCAGATCCCGAAACCGATCCAGACCTGCATGATGTTGTAATTACGAACATGATTCACGGACCGTGTGGCGCCATCAACCCCCAATCACCGTGCATGGTCGACGGCAAGTGTTCCAAGCGTTATCCACGAAATTTGACAGCGGAGACTATCACTGGCAACGATGGTTATCCACTGTATCAGCGTCGATCACCCGATGATAACAGTGGAACTATCACAACGAAAGTGAAAGGAAACGATTTTGTGGTCGACAACACTTGGATTGTTCCGTATTCACCACTTCTTTCCAAAACATTCAAGGCGCATTGCAACGTGGAGTATTGCAATTCAGTGAAGTCCATCAAATCTGCAAATATGTTACGAAAGGCAGCGATATGGCGGTTTTTGGCGTTCAAACTCCAAATACCAACGATGAAATCACGCACTATCAAGTTGGTCGATATGTGAGCTGCAATGAGGCGATTTGGCGTATATTCTCATTTCCCATTCATGAACGTCATCCCACTGTTGTACATTTGGCGGTGCATCTGAAGAATGGTCAACGAGTTTATTTCAACGCATCAAATGTTGCTCAACGTGCTGAAACACCTCCAGCGACAACATTGACAAGTTTCTTTTCGATTTGCCAAAGCGATCCGTTTGCACGAACGTTGCTCTACTCTGAGATGCCACGTTATTACACTTGGAACGCTTCATCGAAGAAATTTCAACGTCGGAAGCAAGGCGATGCAGTTCCTGATCATCCGGATGTGCGTTCTACTGATGTGCAACGCATCAAATGTTGCTCAACGTGCTGAAACACCTCCAGCGACAACATTGACAAGTTTCTTTTCGATTTGCCAAAGCGATCCGTTTGCACGACGTTGCTCTACTCTGAGATGCCACGTTATTACACTTGGAACGCTTCATCGAAGAAATTTCAACGTCGGAAGCAAGGTGATGCGGTTCCTGATCATAAGGATGTGCGTTCTACTGATGCTCTTGGTCGCATTTACACAGTTCATCCGAAGAATGACGAATGCTTCTACTTGCGGTTGTTGCTGGTGAATGTTCGTGGGCCGACATCATTTGAATCACTTCGAACTGTCAATGGTGTAGTGTGCCCAACATTTCGTGCTGCATGTCAACAGCTCAATTTGCTTGAAAACGATACTCATTGGGACATGACAATCGCTGAAGCAATTGTTTCTGCATCTCCAAGTCAGATACGCACATTATTTGCTATCATTATTTCGACATGCTTCCCATCGAATCCACATGAACTGTGGAACAAGTACAAGGATGACATGTCAGAAGACATTTTACATCGAATTCGTGTCAGTTCAGGGAATCCCGATCTCGAGGTGAATGAGGAGATACATAACCAGGCTTTGTTTTTGATCGAAGACGTGTTACCTCATGTGCGGCAGTTTGTTAGTAAAGTTAGGAATGCCAACGCCAAATCGTGGTATGAACGACGCTTTCAATCGAGAATTGGAACATGAACGTGAATACGATCGAGATGCATTGAACGAATCAGTTCGAACGAATGTACCACTGTTGAACCCCCAACAGAAGAAAGTGTACGATACGTTAATGAAGGCAATTGATAATGGAAATGGTGGCTTATTTTTCCTCGATGCGCCCAGTGGAACTGGGAAGACATTCCTCATGTCATTGATTTTGGCCACTGTTCGTGCGAGATCCAAAATTGCTGTAGCAGTTGCTTCTTCTGGGATAGCGGCCACGTGCTAGAAGGATGCCTAACGGCTCATTCAGCGTTGAAATTGCCATTAAACCTTCAAACGACTGAAAAACCGACATGCAACATTGCGAAACACTCAGCAATGGCCAAAGTTTTGGTAGCAAGTAAAATCATCATATGGGATGAATGCACAGTGGCGCACAAACGCGCATTGGAAGCACTCAATCGAACTGTGAAAGATCTGTGCAATGACAAGATGTTTTGGAGGCGCAATGAAACTACTGTCTGGCGATTTCCGCCAAACACTACCAGTCATTCCAAGATCGACCGCTGCCGATGAAATAAATGCTTGCCTCAAATCATCGACTCTGTGGCGCTATGTGAAGAAACTTCAGCTGACGACAAACATGCAAGTTGCATTGCTAAACGATCCATCTGCCGAAGATTTCTCCAAGCAATTGCTGACTATCGGTAATGGCCGTGTTCCTGTCGACGAATCGAATGGATTGATTTCGTTTCCACCGAATTTTTGCAATTTCGTCTCAACGAAGGACGAGCTCATCAACAAAGTGTTCCCGAACATCATTGCTAACCACAAAAATCACAATTGGTTGAGTGAACGAACAATTCTCGCGGCAAAGAACAAAGATGTGGATCACTTAAACTTCACAATTCAAAATCAAATCGTTGGTCCACTGCATTCCTTAAAATCTATCGACACTGTAACAAACGAAGACGAAGCAACCAACTATCCAACTGAATTTTTAAACTCATTGGATCTGCCTGGCTTGCCACCGCACAATTTACAACTGAAGGTTGGCTCGGTAGTCATCATGCTTCGAAATCTGAACCAACCAAAACTATGTAACGGAACGCGTTTGGTGGTGAGAAAACTCATGGGCAATGTGATTCACGCGACGATACTCAAAGGAAAGTTCAAAGGTGAGGAAGTTCTCATTCCGAGAATTCCGATGATCCCAACCGATATGCCATTCGAGTTTAAACGAATACAATTTCCGATTCGTCTTGCATTCGCCATGACGATCAACAAATCACAAGGCCACTCCTTGAATGTTTGTGGCCTGAATCTAGAAAATAAATGTTTCTCTCACGGTCAATTGTACGTAGCATGTTCACGTGTCGGCAAACCATCCGCTTTGTTCGTTCTCGTACCTGACAACAAAACGAAAAATGTCGTATATCACAAGGTGCTTCAATGAAGGGAATCGACCCGAGTGCAACCCATCCAGCAAATAGTTTAACAGAAAGTAGTGCAACAATTCTACGTGAATCATTTCGATTCGCTTCAATAAAGCAAATGCCTTGCTGCCACGTGAATTACATTCATTTCAATGTAATTAAAATACATTTCATTTTGATTTTTGTATATTTATTGAACTTAATTCATTTTGAGTACTCATTTTATCTTAATAAAAAACTGAATTTAATTCAGCTAATAAGTTAACAAAATTTATTGATTCTGAGGCAGTACGAAGTTCGCCGGGTCAGCTAGTGTAATAATAAATGAAACAAGTGAAAGATTTAATAGAATTGTAGCGGGTCATTTTTGGGTGTTTTTATTTTTAACCATTTGGGGCATTATTATATTGTTACTTATTTCGTTTTCGGGCGGACTGGTATAATAAATTTGAAAAAACTGTAATTGTATTGTGCAACGTTATTTAACAAGCAACAGCACGAGGTTGAGAAACAGAGTTTGGAACAAAAGCGACACGCAATTTCAGTGGTGTAACGGCAGAAGAATTTACCTCCACCAAAATTCTAAGAACTCTGTGCATGTGTTTTGACGCCCGTATGCAACTCAGCCGGGCGGGGATCGGCACTGGCGCCGTGAGTGACACCGCAGTTGAGACCAACATGGCGCTGGGACGAGAAGTTATTAGTTCTAAGTGACCGGCTACCGGAAAACAGCGTCAAACTCCGCCTACTGTGAGCTACATCAGCAGAGCAGATGCCAATATCGGCCTCTGGACACACACACATGCCAGTTATAATCCATGCATAAAATGGTTATGCCACCGCAATTAATCACCAACGGCGACTAAAACCGGATGGCCGTGACTGCTCATTTCCCGCGACTCGAGGAAAGCACATTGGCCAGTTCGTCACTGACTGTGTCGGCGCCGACACGTGAGCTAAATACGCTCATATAATTTCATCAGTATTCAATAATGAAAGTGAAGTAGTTATTGTCAAAATACAGTGACAGGATGGGAGGAGAGTTGTAGAACAATAATAGCCAAGTTTGTGATTTAGTTTCGTCCTTTTCGAGACGTTTTTGACCTACCGCGGGCTGGCCACGAGGTCACAGAAGAACGCGTTGCCGGTAGTGATTTCAAATCATGTATTCAATCGGGTAATTGGGGTTTTATAATGGAATGGGAGTAGTGAGTATGCAATGCTGGGCTGTTCTGTGTTTATGTGTGAAATATATAATTGTTTGTATCTGTATAAAGGATAAGGTAAGCCATAGTCGATAAGGTGCAAGAGTTGCACAACATGTAGCACGAAGTTTTATCAATTCAACATTTCTTATTAATAAAAAAATCTAATTTCTCTTCCATATAATTGAGAGTTAAATTCTTTCAATGCCTTATTTCGTTATATGCATCGTCAGAGTTCGTCGAACGAAATGGGTTAGTCCACACTATGCGATCCGGCCAGATCAAGTCGAAAGGTAAGTGGGAGTTGTAATTTGAATAAATTTAATTTTACCAAAGAAGATTAAAAAAGTTACAATTGGTACAAGTGACCAGGATGTAATATAACAAAAAAAGTTATTACAACGGCCTACATGTGACAGTACATTGAACGGAATACGGTCGTGAAAGTAAATTGATGTTGTAATATCAGTTTTGAAAAAAGACTAATCATTGGTAGTTGTTACGTAAGACAAAATAGATAAAGTAAAAATGTCCGAGAATACAGAAAAAAGTAGTATAATAAATTCAATTATGAGCGAAAGTGGCATTGAGTCGCAATCGCTGGATGAAAGTGGTATGTTGAGGGGGGAGACGGGTGCTGTTACAGAAACAGCTGGCGGCAGTAATGTAATAGTTCATTCCACTCCGATTGCGTCTCAACCACAAGCAAGCGAAACAGATGCTGATTCGGGGATCCAGTTGACCCCCGTTTCAATTAATAAAAGTAAACAATCAGAGGAAACAAATATGATGAGTATTATGCTCAGTCAATTCGAAAGAATGAATAATAATTTTGAGACCAAATTTGAAATTTTAAGTAACGAATTCAAAGAGCAGAAAATTAAATGCGAACAGCAGAATATTAAAAACGATATTATTTTTAATGAAATTAAAGAACAGAATATTCAGTTTCAGCAGAATATTAATATGCAATTTGATAATTTGAGCAGTGTATTAGACAAACATATTGATGAACGTTGTGAAAGTATGAAACTACACCTGTCAGAGTCATTAACTGAGCAATTAGAGTGCCGTGTTTCTGATATTACCAATAATATAACTAATAAAGTAGAGAAACAGATCACGGAACAATATAGTGTCATAAACACAATTGTTGAGAATCAAATAAGTGAGTGTAAAACCAATACTGAATGTAAGGTTGGTTATGCTATGAGCCAGATTGAAAATAATAATAGTAGAATAAGAGAAATAGAACATAATTATAAGATTGAATTTAAGACCATACATGATACAATAAGTGACCTTGAATGTGATAATAACCTTAAACTAATGAATGTTAAAAATGAATTGAGCAAGGCCATCAGCCAACAAGTTAACACTGTTACCGAGCGAGTAATCATGACTCGTGACGTAAGCAGTGAAGTTGAGTTAGAGACATTCAGTTGTGATAACAAAAAAGTACACCCTATGCAGTTCATAAGCAGAGTGAGAGAGTTCAATAAGTTCAGTACTAATAACTGGGAAGTCCAATTATTAAAAATTTTAAAATGCTTTAAAGGTAGTTCGGAGATATGGGCCGAAGTACATAAAACGGAATGGGAGTGCTTTGAAAGTTTTGAGTCTGCATTTATAAATAAATATTGGTCTGAGGAAGACCAAGAAGTGTTACGAAGTAGAATCATGGGAACAGGGAATTTTGGGGGGCCCAATAACAATATAACAGGGTATGTGATGAAAATATTTAACGAGGCGAAATACTTAGAACCGCCATTGCCATTTAGATCCTTTGTGAGGCATATCAGCAAGCATCTGCCAAGGGAAGTACAGATAACACTTATGACAAGGGAGGTAGCTAATATTAGCGAACTAGAAAATATTTTAGATGTGTTTCAGAATATCCGGGACCAAGAATTGAGTCGCCGTCAGAACCAGCAGAATGGAAATAATGGAGGTAATCAGGGACCGCCGAGGGGACCTACAAATGGACCGGCATACCCCAGACGAGAACAAAATAACCGAGGACCAAAATGGACTTGTCCAGCATGTTCACAAGAGAATTATGCGACACAAAATTTTTGTTTTAGATGCAGGAGAGAGAGACCGGGTCAGCGACAGGGACCACCACCCGCACAGAACCAGCATGCATACCAGCGAAGGGGAGAGGGCCCAGGAGGAGCACAGAGAGGCCAAACTCATGAACCGCGAGGAAACCAGCACGAGCGAGGATACAACCATGCAGTGGCGAGCACCTCTGCGGGAAACTAAGAGGGACAATGGAACACCGGACCCGACCGTTGTCGCCGGAAGTTTCTGGGGTCCAAATGGATGGTAGATACCAAAATAACATTGTGATTACAGATTTATCGGAGGAATTATTGGAGGAGGAAGACTTCGAAGCAGTGAGACGGGAGAACGGACTGACTGAGGTGAAAATTAACATAGAAGGTAAGGAGATTAAAACTCTAATCGATACGGGTAGCGAAATCTCTGTTATTTCTGAACATGTATTAGATGAATTAAAAGAAATAAATAAAAATATTCCGTCTTTACCAGTAGCGGGGGTGACGATTGTAGGTATTACGGGAGTTAGAAGTAAGAGAGTCACGAAACAAGTACATTTAAACATGATAATTAACGGGATAAGGGTATGATAATACATTTCTAGTTGTACGGGGACTAAATCTTGAGGTTATACTTGGAAATGATTTTCTGATTAAATATAAGGCGTTGATTGATTTTCATAAACGGGTATTAGAATTAAATAATGAAGGGGAACCAGTCCGTATTAATTTTGAACGGGTGTTAGATGCGGTAAGAATTTCAGGGGTAAGGGTGATACACAATCGAAATGATAAACGAGACATGGAAATTAGTATGAATGTATGTAGTGAGAGTAAAATAGAATGTGAGGAGAATGTAGATCACTTATGGAATGAGAGAGCACTTAAATTTTGTAGTGAGGGTGGCGTAATAGGGAGTTCTCAACGGGCATCGTTGTGGCGGGTAGTAGAGAATTTTAGAGAAGTGTTTGCCGATGTACCAGGGAGGGCAAGAAACTATGAATGCGAGTTAAAGGTAAGGGAACACGCACCCTATGTGCAAAGAAGTTATCCGGTGCCCTATGCGAAGAGAAGAGCGGTTCAGCTTGAGTTAGAGAAAATGTTAGAGGGAGATATAATTGAGAGATCGGTGTCACCATACTCTAATCCCTTAGTTGTAGTGATTAAAAAAGATGGTAGAGTTAGGTTATGTTTAGATGCCCGCAAAATCAATCAAATAATTATTCCAGATAGGGAGTCACCCGAAGCTATTGAAGAAATATTTCAGAAGTTTAGCGGCGTACAATATATGACCTCTTTAGACCTAACCGCCGGGTATTGGCAAGTGCCATTAGCAGCAAATAGTAGAAAATATACAGCTTTTTTATTTAATGGAAAAAATTACCAATTTAAGAGACTACCGTTCGGTTTGAACACAAGTGTAGCTAGCTTTATCAAGTGTCTTGACGAAATTTTGCAACCACACAACTTAGATTTTTTAACTATTTACGTTGATGACATTTTAATAGCATCCAGAACATTTGAAGAGCATGTAGAGCATTTGGAATACGTTTTGGAGAAGTTATATCGGGGAGGTCTGACAGTGAATTGGGACAAATCGAAATTTTTGCAAACTGAGATACATTTTTTAGGTTTTATAATAACACCTACAGGAATACGTGCTAACCCGGATAAAGTAGAATCCATCTTGACATTCCCGGAGCCAAAAAATATAAAGCAGTTGCAAAGTTTTCTTGGTCTTTGTAATTTTTACAGGAAGTTTCAGAGGAACTACGCACAGACGACGGCCCGACTCAGCGCAGTGTTACAGAAGAACAAGCAATGGAGATGGGGCGATAACGAAAGAGCTACGTTTAATGACATCAAAATTAAGTTCACAGACATGATACTAATGAACCATCCCAATTTTAATGACAAATTTTATTTGCAGACAGACGCTAGTAATATAGCATTGGGAGCGGAGCTTTACCAAGAGGACGAGGCAAAAGAGCATAAAACCATCGCCTTCGCCAGCCGGACGTTGCTGGCCGCAGAGCCCAATTACACTACCACCGAAAAGGAGCTCCTCAGTATAGTGTTCGCTGTGAGGAAGTTCCGAACGTATCTGCTGGGTAACCGAACCATCATCAGGACGGACCATAAAGCGCTGTCGTTCCTGAATACTTGTAAACTCACACACAGCCGGATAACCAGGTGGGTGTTAGCTCTTCAAGAGTATAATTTTTCTTGGGAATACATTAAGGGGGTAGAGAACAGGGTGCCAGACACACTATCACGAGTAGACACAGACAGAAATAAAACAGGTAGAGATATCAAAGAGATAGAAATTTATAGACTATCCCGGGAAGATAAACTTTTTGGGGAGGAATTAAAAGATATAAATGTAATGCAAAGAGCTGATGGTAAATTAAATAAGATCATTACTAGCTTAGACTCAGATATAGATGAGTTGGGGTATAAACAATATTTTCAAGTGTTTAAAGGGAGTTTGTTTAAAAAAGTAGAGGGGAGAGAGAGAGATTGGAGGTTAGTCATACCTGAAGGGTTGATAGAGAAAATAGTGTGGGACTGTCATCTTAGGTACGGGCATTTTGGGGCACGGAAGTGTGTGAATGTATTAAAGGAATCTTGTTTATTTAAGAATATGGAGAAACGCGTCCGAAGAATACTTAGAGTTTGCGAGTTATGTCAGAAATCCAAAGTTGTAAATTATAGGTTAGAGGGAGAACTAAATTATATTAAAGTAGAAAAACCATTCGATTTGGTAGCTGTAGATTTGTACGGCCCATTGCCGAAAGGTAGGGGTGGAGTGATGCATATTTTTGTTGTACTTGACACTTTTTCCAAATATGTCAGACTATATAGCGTGAAGCGAGCAACGAGCAAGGTGCTGAGCGAGAAGATCACACGCGACTACATGATCAACGTGGGAAAGCCGAAGGTGATATTATCCGACCATGGGCCGCAGTTCATCAGCGGAAGATGGCGCCAGACTCTTGGATGGGAAGGTATCATCCCAAAACACACCGCAGTATATCACCCGCAGTCCAATCAGGCGGAGAGAGTCATGAGGGAGTTGGGAAGAATTTTTCGAACATACTGCCACGCCAAACATAGCGAGTGGCCATTCTATGTGCAGAAGATTGAAAACTGGCTAAACTGCACCACCCACGAGTCGACGGGGTTCACGCCTTACGAGTTAATAAGAGGAAAGCGCCCACAGAGGATTTTGGAACAATTAATTGAATATCCACCGGAAACCAACACTATTAGCAACGATGTTAAACTTAGACTAGCGAATGAGAGTTTGTTGACGAAGGGAGAGAGGAGAAAACAGCGCCATGATAGGAAAGGTAAGTGGACGAAGTATGAGGTTGGACAGCTGGTATTGATACGACGACATGACTTGTCAAGTGCACAAGACAAGGAGATCAAGAAGTTTTTCTTATTGTACGAGGGGCCGTACGAGATAGTAGAAATAAAAATGAGAAATTCGTATGTGTTACAGAATAGAGAAACCAGGGAGATAGTAGGTACGCATAATGCGACAAATTTGAAATTATTTTGGTCAGCATAAGGATTGTATTAAATTGTAAAGGTATGAATGTTATTTAATTATGCTTTTATGTTTTTAGAAGGGCGCCTCCCCCATTTTCGGGCGGCCACGATCTTACCAGTCCTGGCCGTGGAATGCGGAAATCGGAGGCGGGCCATGGTTGGCAGGATCTTCCTTCGGGCAGTGAAAACAACGATGGTCCGGCTCCACCAAAATTGGTACAAAATAGAAATTTAACCACATATATTTGAACGGGGAGGGGGACCCCAAAAGAGGTACGTGACGAATTAAAATTTTTTATACACTCTGGGTACAACAATTTTGAGGTACCTGTCACGTGCCTGCACTGCCTTAGAGTGATTATATAAAGTGAGGCAATGTTTCAAGTATTATTTGTATAAATTGTAATTAAGGTAGTAGAAAAAAAAAAAAAAAAAAAAAAGCAAGGTAATGTGATTTAATGGTAGATTAGGGGAACGTGAATTCACGTATGTTGTCTGCCCATCCCCTATTCCATCTCGGCAAAACCCCCGTTTCAGGCGGGGATACTGACCACTTAGTTATAAATTATAAGTTATAAATGTAAAATGTAAATAAATTTTAGAATTAAGTGACCAAATATAATTGTCAAGTTTTAGTATCAGTGAATATGGGAACGTTTTGAAACGATGTGTAACAATATTAAATAAACTGGTTGTCAATACAAGAAGTGGGGATGACTTTGGGGGGTAGTTTGGTGCTCAATGAAGTGATAATAACAATGGGGTGTTGAACGGCATTGGTAGAAAGATTAATTTCATGTATTAAGTAATTAGTTAGTTATTAAGCGGCTATTGTGGGGGTTGCCTGTGCTCTCACAAATAGCGAAAAGGGTTGGGGGTAGCAGTGAGTGTTACCTCCATCGGAGGCCAAGCTGGCGATGAATGTGCGGCACACCTTATACGTGTAAATAAAAAATATTTTACACACAATACTAAATGACAGTGTCGCACATAAAAATATTGATGCATAACAGGCAGTGAAATTAGAGTTAGATTTCCTCGACTTTTCGGGCGGTTACTGTCTTACCAGCACTAACCGTGGTTTTGGCTAGCGGCCAGCTATGGTCATACCAAGTCCCTTGACCATAGCTGACTTGAAATTGGTATATATTTGAAATTCAATGGGGGGACATTAGAGGAAATCTCCGGAACTAGGGAACAGTGGCTGCCACTCTGTTCGAGTAGGAACAGCAGAGCCAGGTGGCAGAACCGTTTTTAAGGGTGCATGATTTTATAACAAGAACATTATGATGTTCAGTAACTTTAAACTTAACAGCGGAAGCAGAGACACGGAGAGGTAAAAACCCTGCTCCAAAATATACCGTCTCTGTGGAAGCGAAAGGGCGAGACAGTCCTCCATAATCTGAAATAGTGTGTGTGGCTGGGAGGTGACGTAAAGGAGTCACGAATTTAAAATTTTATGACAAAAGTTTTTGCGTATTCAAAGTTTAATCTAATCAAAAATGCTTGTGCTCTGTCCACATAATTATATGCTTAGATATTTAAAATTAAGGTGTTCATGCTATAATTTTAAGTGTATTATTTTATTGTTGTCTATTAGATAAGCATTGAGAAGAACATGTGATTTTATTATGTGTGTATTTGTTTAAGCTAATAAGTAAATCGTCTGGCAGGTTAATAGAAGCATCAGAATCAGAAAAGTGAGAAACAATGAGGTGAGAAGGGAGAATAAATAAAAATAAATATGTATATTCCATGTAGTTTGTTCAATTTTAAGATGTGCTTTTATTATGTTAGGATATCAGCTGATCAGCAATACCATGTCACTGGTATAGTGGTTTGTAAAGGTTACAAGTAATTAATGCTTAGTGTACTACAGACATTTTGAAGGAAAGATAAAAAGAATATGAGAAATAAAATAACAATAATTTATGCAAAGTATTAAGAGATAATTCATGGGTGATGAATATTTTATGGGACAAATATATCTGTCCCAATTGAATTCCAAGTGAAGTTGAAATAATGAATATGATGTAATGTTGTTTTTGAGTTAATGTATGTTATAGAAGTTGGTGAAGTATTAATGTTGACACAGTTGTGGAGAATTTATGTAGAGTTTTGAATGATATATATTTATGTTTATAATTAATGAGGTTATTTTGTGTATTTGCAGTAATGTAATGAGATTGAGATTTTTGGGGATGGCAATTTTGTATTAGGGGGTAGTGTCATGTAGGAGTCCGCAACAAGGGTTGGGACGGGATTAGAATAGATTTTCGTGAGGAGGGGCCGCCTTAGGTAGAATCCGGGCCGCCAGATAAGGGAATGAGTTTTGGGAAGGAAACACGTATCCTATATACAAAGGGTTGGAGAGTATTTTTTTTAATAATGTAGAGAAGGCGGCGAATTGTGTTAAATGATAAGTTGGGGTTTAGAATGTCCTGATTAGTAGATATTTTTGATAGAGTTGGGTGTCATGGGAGTTGTAGTTGATGAATGTTAGAGTCAGAGGGAGAAAGTTTATGTGTATAGAAATATATAGAAATCTCATACAGAAAAACGAGAATAAATAATTTACATCACCCACAGTATATTAAAGTAAGATTGTTGAAAAGAAAGAGGAATTTATAATAAAGAATATATAATTGTTTATTTTTTTTTCAACCAGTGACAGAATTTTGATAAAATTTGAAAATAAGGTAAAGTCAAGAATTGTTTGTTTTAAATAATTTAAATGTCAATCTGTTTATTATTTGTATTAATATTTTGTTTGTTTTAAATATTTTGTTTATTATGTTTTGTATTTCAAGGTAGGATATTGAAAATGTTCAAGGTGTTTTCAGAAATCATACATAACATATGTAGGTCAAGGGTTTTGGACTTGACCTAGTTATGATCAGCTGATGAGTTCCTACACCTACTAAGCTTGTGTATAGTAGGAAGCCAATTGTGATTTGTTTGTTTAATTAATTCAAACCAATATTTGAATAGTTTTAATAAATATTTAATAAATAAATTTAATAAAAAATTTAATGAATAAATTTAAATTTTTTTGAATTTTAAAATTTTTGGAAATTTTAAATTTTTTTGAAAAAAAAAAAACTAGATTTTTCGCCTGCCAGCGAATGACTATTTTAGATAATGAGTTTTTATTATGTGTGTATTAACCATGTTGCTTTTATTGTATTGCATTATATTGGTAGACTATAAGGGATTCTCATGCTAGAGTAAGGATGTATTTGTATTAGTAGAAATGTTTAGGTTAAGTCATTGAAACAAAAATTAGAAAAAAGAGGAAGAGAATTTTTTGATAAACAAGTATTTTTTGAATTTTGGATTTTTTAAATTTTTGATAAATTTTAAAAAGCAAATTTTCCACTTTTAATGTGTTATGGTAATATGTAACGTGAGAGTGTGTGAGCCCAGTATTTGCCAAAGGCAGCCCAGCTTGCAAAAAGGGGATCCATATCGGCGGAGGAGCTGGAATGATTTTAGCCAGGGATTGAGTATTTTTGGGGGTAGTATGTTGAAGGGCGAGGTGAGCTGTGGTGCGAGTCTGATCGATTTCTCGGTGTTGGGATCTCTTACGGAGAAGTCCAGTGATCTCGTTCAGATGAGTCCATGGTCGCTGAGCCAGGGGGGTCGTGTACCCATGAGAGTAAGAACCAGGGGGTTGTTGGCACCAGTTCCTCACCGATCCTCTTCGGGGTTTATCGATGAGATTTCTTCTGTCATGGACAGCAGAATTCTCATCGAGGGGGTATTGTAGCGGGTCATTTTTGGGTGTTTTTATTTTTAACCATTTGGGGCATTATTATATTGTTACTTATTTCGTTTTCGGGCGGACTGGTATAATAAATTTGAAAAAACTGTAATTGTATTGTGCAACGTTATTTAACAAGCAACAGCACGAGGTTGAGAAACAGAGTTTGGAACAAAAGCGACACGCAATTTCAGTGGTGTAACGGCAGAAGAATTTACCTCCACCAAAATTCTAAGAACTCTGTGCATGTGTTTTGACGCCCGTATGCAACTCAGCCGGGCGGGGATCGGCACTGGCGCCGTGAGTGACACCGCAGTTGAGACCAACATGGCGCTGGGACGAGAAGTTATTAGTTCTAAGTGACCGGCTACCGGAAAACAGCGTCAAACTCCGCCTACTGTGAGCTACATCAGCAGAGCAGATGCCAATATCGGCCTCTGGACACACACACATGCCAGTTATAATCCATGCATAAAATGGTTATGCCACCGCAATTAATCACCAACGGCGACTAAAACCGGATGGCCGTGACTGCTCATTTCCCGCGACTCGAGGAAAGCACATTGGCCAGTTCGTCACTGACTGTGTCGGCGCCGACACGTGAGCTAAATACGCTCATATAATTTCATCAGTATTCAATAATGAAAGTGAAGTAGTTATTGTCAAAATACAGTGACAGGATGGGAGGAGAGTTGTAGAACAATAATAGCCAAGTTTGTGATTTAGTTTCGTCCTTTTCGAGACGTTTTTGACCTACCGCGGGCTGGCCACGAGGTCACAGAAGAACGCGTTGCCGGTAGTGATTTCAAATCATGTATTCAATCAGGTAATTGGGGTTTTATAATGGAATGGGAGTAGTGAGTATGCAATGCTGGGCTGTTCTGTGTTTATGTGTGAAATATATAATTGTTTGTATCTGTATAAAGGATAAGGTAAGCCATAGTCGATAAGGTGCAAGAGTTGCACAACATGTAACACGAAGTTTTATCAATTCAACATTTCTTATTAATAAAAAAATCTAATTTCTCTTCCATATAATTGAGAGTTAAATTCTTTCAATGCCTTATTTCGTTACATGCATCGTCAGAGTTCGTCGAACGAAATGGGTTAGTCCACACTATGCGATCCGGCCAGATCAAGTCGAAAGGTAAGTGGGAGTTGTAATTTGAATAAATTTAATTTTACCAAAGAAGATTAAAAAAGTTACAGAATTTGAAAATAAAATAAAGCTGTAAGGTGTGTAATTTTGGCCAAACTTAAATGTGAATTGTTTATTTTTAAGGTAATAACAACAATGTTCATTATGAGTGTACTATGTTATATTATAATGTACTTAAATGATTTTGTGTTGATTTGAGATGTTTTGATGGAGATGATTAACAAAGTTTGAGAAAGATATAAGTAGATAATTTGTGATTATGTATGTGTTTAAGAGAATTTTAATAATGAATTTAAATATTTTCGATGTAATTTGGGTGGTGAGAGATATTTGTAATGATGTAATGGGAAAAGTTTATTTCAATTCTGATGGGAATCTGGGCAATAATTTTGAATTTGGAAGAAGAATTAACAAGAGAGAGTATACAGAATGATGTTAAGGAAGTTTACAAATGTATCATGTTATTTTAAGTGTTCATATATACATGTGTGTTAAGAATTAAGAAAAACCAGTGCTTCTTAACGCAAACCAGCACAGCTAAGGGGAAACAGATCAGTTGGGGATATGGTATTATACAAGGCCACTATTTGATATTTTGATTTGATGTTTCAGAGTCTGATGATACTGTGGCGTCAGTCCTGAGCTGGCCAGCGTGTCAGAGCAGGAGCGTCAAGTGCCTGACTGGCCTTGCGGTGTTGGGATCTCAAGAGAGAAGTCCAGTAAGGTCATTCAGGTGCAGTCACGGTCACTGGACCAAGGGTAAGTTAGATAATTTTTTTGTAAACCGTAAAGGGGGTTGTGGCGACATCCTGGCTGATCCCTTTAGTAAGTATGAGTGTGTCAATGAGAGTTTTTATGCTTCGGCATAAAACCTCTCATTGAGGGGGTATTGTAACGGGACATTTAGGCCGACCTGGGGTAATATAAAAAAATATTGTTTCAATAAAAAACTAATGGTTATGTAATATTAATTTTGGGGAAACAAAAAGTAATATGAAATAATAATTATGGGAAAGTAAACAAATTTAGATTTCATGAATTATACAACGCAACAAGTATTGGGTTGAATTGTGCCAAGGTCAGCTCCAGTGACAAGCCGAACAGTTATTTTTAGATGAGTGACAAACATATTATGTAATTTAATGGATCGTACGATGTTACGTCAGTTCATACGTCACGCTGGTATGCAAGGTGCGGTTTGTCCAGCATCACATATTGGCGTAGTGACACAAACGAGAACAATAAGATTTGGTCACGTAACCCGCGACCAGTTAGAAAATAGTGCCGTTCGTCTCAGCCAAGTATAAAAATACTCCGTGAGCCGGCCGGTCACGAATAAAAGTTGTAAAACAAGTTTACGGGCGCCCGTACCTCGTATGTAACAAAGTATTTAAAAAATGTGAAATTAATCAAAAGTAAACAGTTCAGTAAAGTTATAGTTCCGATGAACAAATGAAATAAGGAAAATGTGCGGAATAGAAACGAAATGCGTGGTAGAGACAGACTCGTTAAGATCGTAAATTTGGCAGATAAGTAACCAACAAGGGGTAAATCTAAAAGTTTCAAAAAAAAATTGAGAATGTTTTACCAAAGAACTGGCAGCCGAAAAATATACTTAAACTAATAACTTAATAAACCAGGGGGTGTAGAAATGTAGAGAGAGAGAGAGAGTGTGAATATAAGAATATAAAAGAAGTGCTGGTTTGTGTATAAAAATAAAGAAATATAATTAATAAATATAAAAAATCAATAATGGGAAAGATGTAAGAAAATTAATTTTAATGGAATTCAATTCATGAGTTTGTAGCTAAATCTGCAAAAGTATGTGAGTACAGGAAAAGAAGTTTTATATTTTTTATTATGTGCATTATAGAATAAATAAAATTTTGTTTGTTTAATGCAAATGTGAAATAAACTAATTACCGCAAATAAACCATTCTGATCTCCTGTTCGCCTAAAATCAGACCTGGTCCTGGTAAGTACATATTTTTCTCTTGTAGTTGGTAACACAAGATGGCGCCTGAAAAAATGAGAATGAAAAACGTGAACAAAAGTGAAATTAATTAAGTTGTAATATTCTATAAGAAGAAGTAATATCACACAGATTCGTACATTTATTTAAACTGTGGTTTATATCTTTAATATAGTCTGCGGTGGGGTCCTTCGTTAATGTGCATATATTATTATCCTTGATAAATTCGTAAACTTTCCCTTTGTATTCATGTTGATCTAGAATTACAACTGTACTGCCTTTACTGGCTTTTGTTATTATGGCATTGTTATCTACAAGTGAAAGTTTACGAGTGTATCAAGGATAATAATATACGCACATTAACGAAGGACCCCATCGGAGACTATATTAAAGATATAAACCACAGTATAAATAAATGTACGAATCTGTTTGATATATGTACCATGCGTCAACTCAACAAATACATACTCGCGCCCCTGCGCTTAATGGTCTGCCAAAAATACATAAGGGGAATATGCCCATACGACCCATAGTTAATTTTACCACAGCACCCGGATATAAAGCAGCTAAAAAACTTCTACAGGTTTTAAAAATTAATATAAAAATTAACAATAACGACAGTATCAGGAATAATATTGAATTTGTGAATCGGGTAAAATCATTAAGAATGTTGCCACAGTATAAACTGATGTCCTTTGATATTGTGAACCTTTACACCAATGTTCCAGTTACCCAAACCATCAATATTGTACAGGAAAATCTGGAGAGTTCAGGCAGCTTGAATCAACAAGAAGTACAGGAACTTATCACGCTATTAAGAGTAATACTAAGCTAGAACTATTTTACGTTTGATAATAGGTTTTTTGACCAGGACGATGGACTTGCTATGGGTTCGCCACTTAGTGGTTTTTTGGCTACCTCTATCTTAACCACTTTGAAAATGAATACGCGTATTGTCTCATAAGAATAGGTTTTATAAAAAGATCATTTCATACACGCGGTATGTAGATGATACATTTCTTGTATTTGATGGCACATGTAGGCAGGCAGAAATTTTGAATAAATATATAAATAGTATACATCCAAACATAAAGTTTACACTCGAGTTGGAGAACGAACATAGCTTAAATTTTCTTGACCTGATGATACAAAACATAAATAACCACCTTAAATTTAAAATCTACAGAAAGCCGACCACTACGGACATTACTATCCATGCGTCCTCATTTCATCCATTCGCTCAGAAAATGGCGTCTTTTAACTCCTTCTTTAATCTGTCAGGGTGTTCTCGTTTCGAAGTTGAAACTCGTCGTGAGCCCTGAAAAGGGCTGTTTGTAGTGTTCTGCGTTTGTGGCATACCGTGGGGCTTCCTCAAGGAAAGCAACTGCTGGCGTTTGGTTCACTGACAAGCAGCTATCCAGGGGCAGGACGAGGACCAACCAGCTCACCCCCAAAAACGGAAATAAGCTCCTATCGCCCGGTCGCGCTTACATCGTGTCTAGGAAAACTTCTGGAACGACTAGTGAACACACGTTTGATGTGGAGACTAGAAACCAATAATCTACTAGGAGACACAATTTGGTTTCGGAAAGCAAAGGAGCACAAATGATGCGCTGCTGATCTTGACAAACAAAATCTATGAGGCCTTTCAAAGGCAGAAATCAACAATAACAGTCCTACTAGATTTCGAGTCTGCTTTTGACAAAACTCCTCATTCCACCATCCTACTGCAGTGCATGAGGCTGGGAATAAGGGGCAAAATGTTGAAGTATCTGGCAAACTTTTTGAAAAACCGTCTGATCAAGACCTCAGTGAATGGGCTGGAGTCGAGCTGTACTAAAGTCGAAAACGGCATAGTTCAGGGGCTGTAATTAGCCCTACTCTGTTCAACATCGCACTTTATGATATAAACAAAGTGCTACCACCTGAAGTACTTTGTGTAATTTTTGCGGACGATGTAACGCTCTTTACTACAGACAAAGATCCAGAAAGAGCAAATGAACGGATGCAACTAGCTTTAAATCAAGTTGCCAAGTGGTGTGCAAAATGGTCCTTAAAGATATCATCAACAAAAACAGAATGCGCATTTTTCTCAAGATGCAACATCCATGCAAGCTTCATCCCGCACCTTACAATTGATAACAGGGCCCTGTGACTGAACGAATGCCCCAAATTACTTGGAGTCCACTTGGATAAAAAACTTCGCTTGAAAGATCACATAGAACATGTCATGGAACAATGCAGCAAACGATTAAATGCTATAAAAACTGTAGCCAGTCGAGAGTGGGGGGCGGACACTGTATCCTTGAGAACATTTTATTTGTCCTTTGTCAGATCCAAGATGACCTACTGCTGTGAGATATGGGGCTCTGCCACAGCTACACACATTAACAAGCTACAGCTCATCCAATCAGCAGCTTTAAGAATTTGCCTTGGCTGCCCCAAGTCTATTCCCATTACAGCTATGGAAATAGAGCTCGGCATTGAACCAATAGACTTGTATATTAAAAAGCAAATATGGAACAAACATCTCAAAAACCAAACCCTCCCACCAACCCATCCAATCCACTCGTTGGCAGCCACGACCATTATGCAAGCATTCAGTAAAAGAGTGGATCTTCTCTCACAAGACATGCCCAACGAGACCCCAGAGACCATTGCTGCATACTTCAACGAACCACCTTGGGAGATGATAGAAGCGGAAGTTAAACTTGACTTACCAATTAAAATGACCAAAGCTGACCACCCAGAAGCTCTTCGAAGGGAAACACTGGAAATGCTAAATACCCAGTATCACAACTTTGTGAAAATATACACTGATGTATCCGTGGACAGTGGCAATAGTAAATCAGGAGCAGGATACTTTAACCAAAAGACCGGCGAATGCTTCTATGTCCCAGAAAATGCAGTATCAATTATGGATGCCGAGCTATTGGCGTTGGATGCAGCTTTGGTGAGCTGTCTACAGATTGAAGACAGAGAAATATGTATTCTCACAGACTCAAAATCAGCCATGTAAGCTCTGACACAGACAGGCCCAAGTGTCTATTACTTCCGCATCAAGGAATTGAGAGCGCTTCTATCGGCTCTAAAGATCAGAGGAAAATATTGTATTCCAATGGACACCGGCCCATTGCGGGGTGGATGGAAACGAAAAAGCGGACCAGATAGCAAAAAAAGCTGCAAACATGGGACCAGTCAAACACCCCCAATACTCGCTGGCAAGATGCAAGAAAGCTGCGGCTGCTCAGATAAAAAAGGAATGGACAAAGCGCTGGTGTGAGGGAGTGACAGGGAGACAACTATTTCGACTCCAGAAAGAACCTGCAGACCCTTCCTTATACCGCAACGTGGCAAGAGCCATGGCTACTTTTGCAGCGAGGGCCAGAATTGGCCACATTGTCACCGGACATTACCTGCACCGATTCAACTTGAAAGATTCCCCAACCTGTGAGAGATGCCAGACGGAGGAGGAAACTCTTGAGCACATTCTGCTCAGATGCTCAGTACAGAATCCGGCCAGGGAGACCCTGAGGGCCGTGATGGGAGAGAATGGTGGCCTGGACCGGATTCTCGGGAACAAGCGCTTTTGGGCACTCGCTGCTGTGGTATACCATGGACATCGGACCATCGGGGTCACTTGACCCTGGAAGTCCGCTCCAAGAAGTAAGAAGTAAGTTAACTCCTTCTTCAACAGGCTATTGAAAATTCCATTGGAGCCGGAGGACTACCGTGAGGAACTTGGTACTATAAAGTACATAGCGATGGCCAACAGTTATAACAGCGTGATTGTGGATAGGTTAGTAAAAAAGCAAAAAAAGAACCTGCATAGAAATAACAATAAAACACACAATAGGGTTCAGAAATACATAGCAACGGAATATACGAATCTTTTGCCCAATACTATTTATAATGTTTTTAGAAAGTATGACTATACAGTATCTTTCAAGACGAATAACAGCATTTTAAAAACTTTAAGGCCAAATCCAATAAACCAGTAGAAAGCTGTTCAGGGGTGTATAAAATAGAATGTGAAGTATGTAATAGTTTTTACATTGGACAAACAGGCAGAAAATGTTTAGATAGATATAAAGAACACCTGCCTAGGGGCAACATCAGGAACGTCAAATCAAACTTTGCCATGCATATCATCGATCACAATCATGCCTATTCCAGTTTTAGAAATAATTTCAAACCACTGCATTTCTGCAAAAAGGGTAAACTCATGGACCTACTGGAGGAGTTTGAAATTTACAGAGCCTCTACAACACACAATGATCAGCTTCTGAACGAGAAACTGTCGTTCAAATCAAACGAACTGTATGATACTGCTATACGCATGCTGAAACAGCACGATAAATAGGTACAGGCCGAATAGATTTGTCAGTCGCTCGCGGGTCGGTAGCGATGCGCATCGTCCGATAACGTGAGTGGGAAAATCGACTGAGTAGCGAGATGTGCGTGACCTTTATATATTTTTTATCTAGTGACGTGCTCTACATGATTGAAAAGTTTATCCACCTGATGATGGGACTTTCAAGTCCCAAAACGCGTAGTGTATATTGAGAACACAAAGAAGGAAACCAAGGTAATTCTAATATTTAATTATATAGGCAACCTGGAGACCACAACAATTATGTATACCATAAAGTATTGCCTAATCATTTTCTTCAACAAGAAATTTGTAGCTTCTATCAGTAAAATGGGAATTTATTGTCCCTTCAAATATAAAAAATTTCAGAACTTTCAATAGAATTTTATATACATCGATTGCCACCACTTTCCAGCAATAATAATAGCTCTGATCATTATTAGTACACACCTCATCATAATGTTTAATCATCTTAATAGTCACATACATTATCTTTGACAAGACAGGTTTCACTATGTAATGCAAGCAGTGCAAATAACGTTACTTTTGTTTTTGCAATAGTCACAAATATACAAAGGAAATCATACAAATATAATAATATAGACACGATACAAATTCTAAATTATACTATTACACAAATCAGGAAAATCAGTAAATCGGGGATTTTCTGTTAGCAATTGTGTCCTCATGTTAACACTTTCATGTTATGAATATTGTTTTTAAGTTTAGGCCTGTGTAACTCACACATTTAGTAAATTATTATACTTTTCTACCTTTAGTACTGTCGTACATATCTGCGGTTTCTCCTTACTTCACCACATTATATAACCACAGTTGACATGTCTTTACCATGTGTGACAGGCAACTCGCTCACTTTATCATGTTGATAATATTTCTCTGCAGAACCTTGTTACATCTGGCTTTAAATGGTTTTTGCTCAGTTTACAGCATACATGCATACCATTGTGATTACTTAAGGTCTGTTTCTGTGGCACATATCATTGATAATGTGCAATTCTAATATTATATCCTTTACTATATTTGATTATACAATTCCCGTGAAATAAATTGCCATCCCAATTATTGTATACCAACCCTATAGAAATCCCATACAATAAGTAGATATGCTGTCATTGACTCTTAGCACTGTTTGTACATCTGACCAAACTTTCTCTACCATACCAAGTGTGTGTGTATGTGTGTGATTTAAACTGTTCTACTAAATAAGGCAGTACTTGATTTGAAAAATATAGTAATCATTTTGTATTAGATAGGTGTTTTATAATTTATAGTTTAAAAAAAGCACAGATGTGTATTCAGATGTAATAATAATTATAACTGTTAGTGCTTTGTTTGAAATTGAAAGAAAGACTGATATCAACTGATTGTTGGTAAACAATTTTTATTTTGTTTCAGCGGTTTTTTCAAGACATTAGTACCGTTGTGAAGGATGAAATTGATTTAGAAGAAGTGAAAATAGAAGAGAATGCACAAGAGGTAAAGTTTTTTTTTACATACAAACAATCTTCCTTCTGTAGACAAGTAAGATTCAGTCTTCCGTCAAAGGCTGTCACATAATTAGAAAATAATTTTTGAAATTGAACATTTGTAGTCAGTCGTTTGAAGTCAGCATTTGTGTAGTCATTTGAAGGTTAGATTGAGTCCTAAAAAGAAGATAAGACACCTGAAAATTCTTGCATGTGTTGTGTTATTTATTACTACTCTTAAATGAGAGATGTGCTCCATGATTCTGGCCAAAGACAACATGACTATATTTATTTACATAATTATCTTGATTTAAATTGTACTAATTGTTTCTTCTCTAACACATTTAAATTGTATATAATACAGAATGCACTTACCTTTCAGGCCAAGGTCCGTCACACGAACTGTGAATTACAAGCATGATTTAGGGTTACGTCATTAATGTACTCAACTCTCATTTGTATGGTTAATTTAACTCACTTTATTTAACATTTCTTGTATTCTCTTCTCCTTTTATTCCCTACTTTCTACTTTGATTTCTTATAACAATTGCTGATTCTGATGTGACATTGCAAATTTCATGTTAACTACTATCATGGTATCACATATTTTGCTACTACAATGATACTAAATATTATTAGAAATATTTCTTTTTAATAAGACAGCCCAATATCTGCACACACACACACACATTCATCCAAAATTTAAATTATTCCCTTTTTTGTTTAAAATAGAGCTCTGTATATTAGGGTGGTTTACAACTATTTGGTCGTGTCTACTTAACTCTCGGAATCTCCCGAGCCACGTGCCGCACTGCGTACATGTCTAAATATAGTTACAGTGTTCAAATTTTGAAGTTTCTATTGATTAATTATGTTCACTGATTCAAAAATTACATTTTACACTGTTTAACTGTTCTATGTTCTCATTTCTATGGTTAAAAAATTTTCTTTTTGCCTGCGGGCCTATTTTACAGCCGGCCTCGGCCATGGTTGTTAGACGACAACTGACGCTAACAAGGCGTCCCCTCTGGCCACTTCCGCTACAGCTTCTCCGGCTCGCCCTGTGATTCGCTGATAAAAATCACATGATACGATGAGTTGTCACGTGGTATCACTTGTATAGCGAGTCTTTGTATATTTTCTGCGTCTTGGGGCTCTCCAAAAAGTTCGTGTTTTTTACCAATGGAAAACGCAATCGTCCACGCACATGTTCGCATTCCAACGCTTTATCTTTCTCGTACCTGGTTCTGTCTGGCACAGAGTTGAATACAGGGTGTTACATAAATTAAGTTTTCATGACAATAAATGGTGCCCAAACAGATTGGCCCCAAATTATCATTAAATAAAAAACTAGACCCTTCTCTCTAAATGCCCCGTTACAATACCCCCAATGAGAGGGTTTCTGCCGGAACAGAAAAACTCATTGGTAAACCCTAAGAGGATCAGTGAGGATATGGCGCCAACAACCATATTAATTTAACCAGTTTAATTTCTTAACATATTATGGGTAAACTACCCTCCTAGCTCGGCGACTATAGCTGCACCTGAACGACATTACTGGACTTCTCTGTGCGAGATCCCAACATCATAAAATCGGACAGGTACTCACCATAATACCCCTTGCCTTTTAACATTCTGAATAAAATTCCAAACTGGCCTTATACCATACCAGATCCTCAACCGATATATCTCCCCTTACATACATACTGGGTTGCCTTTAGCAAATACTGGGTGCGTACACATACTCATGATTATATTGAACACAACATCTATATACTACTCTGCTGATCTTAAATTCATAAAAACATTTTATATTTTAACTTCATTTTTTTTTTCAATACCTTATTGGTTTGACTTTATGGTTTCAAATCAAAATAAATCAAACAAATCAAATTAAATCATTTAAATTTTGTTCTTCTAGAGAAATTAATCCAAGTCCAATATCAAAGTTTCATATTACCATTAATTTGATCAAAATCCTAAAATCTTTTAAATGAATTTACAATTCTTCTTCACTAGCTGCCAACAATCATAATAAACAAAATACAACGAACACCTTAGTCTATCATAAACTCCCTTATCACTACCTTTGTTTACAACACAATATAAATCAATTAATACATCTGCAATATATATAATCAACAATATATACTGAACATTAAAACACAATCTATACTTCAAGCAAAATTAAAACATTTTTTTGTTTTCAAAAAAATTTAATTCTCTAAAAAGAATTATTTTGTCCATAAAATTATTATACAATCACTTCATTATTTTGATTAAAAAAATCTAAAAATCAATTATAAGGGACATACTACATGTATAACATCAGTTGTCAGCTGATGTCTCATGGTCAGGTGAATGACCTTACCCTAGATACACTACACAAAATTATACCATGTAAAATACCTAACATATGTGTATAATTCTTGCAGTTTAACATAGTAAAAAAATAACATAATAAAACATAATAAACAAAACATAATCAACAGCTTCTCTCCTCGAATTAATCTTTTGCAAAATCAGTAAAGTCATTTATAAAATGTCATAGAGCCACACATATTTAAATCAATTACTTTCTTACCAAATCATCTACTGTAATCATCTCTTGAATCAAAATAAAATCATTTAATTAGCTTATCAGCTCATTCAGTTTATGTCAGTTTAAGATTTCAATTCGTTACTCCCCTGAGTAACCTCCTTACCACACACACTATGACCCCCCTGGACTGTGGCGTCCAGTTGCTTCCACAAGAACGGCAGTTTTTTAGGGGTAGACGCTGCCTACCCCGTTCTTGCTTCAGCGTTATATAAAAATTCGGATTACTGATGTCCGAGGACACCAGTAATCCTACTATAATGATTCACACACCCTTACCACAGCACTATCACCACCTTCGATGATAGCCGGTGTTCCATAGTTCTGTAGATTCCCCTGAATTACCCCCCGGTTAATTTCTAAGTCATACAGATTTCACAGGCAACCAACCGTGGTCAGGTTACAGTAATTCTGCCCACAGCTGATTGTCATCCAAAACCACGATCTGGGTTGGTAAGGCCGAGATCGCCCGAAATGTAGGGAATCTATTTAAAAAGACATACAATTCGTTTACACTTACATTGCTACTACAATTCACAAAAAGTAAACCATTATATGTTTGGATATATTATCATTTAATTTAAAACCTCCGAGCCTCATATACACTTTACCATTCAAACAGCAAACATTTTATTTTATTTAACTCACACTATAAACTTCATATTTACAGTACATCACTCAAATTCTTGAATACAACATGATTACTGTCATAGACACAAAAATATAAACATTTATCACCACCAAATCATGTACACAACTCCATGTATCTTCTGAAACATTATAACAATCATATGATTCCACAACTAAATACATCTTACATTTATTCAATTACTGTTTATTATTACCAAGTTCAAATCTCAGAAAAATCATTTAAATTCATTAGCAAAATTCAATTATACAACATTAATTAATTAATCTCAAATTCTTTAATTCAATCAATTATTGAAAACACAAATTATTTTAATTGCATTACTCCAAAACAATTCATTTACAGTTCATTTATTCTCACCTTCACAATTATTCTCATTATTTATTTAGTCTGCCAAAATACTATTATTATTATTACATCAGTTTTTTCTACTACATACACACATTGTTTACATAAAATACATTTTACAACACAAACACAATTAATTTCACTATAAATTTATTTACAATTCTTTGTCATTAATTTTCTGTTTACCACACCTCATTTCATAATCTAGCTAGGTCATTGCCATAAACTAAAATAATTAAAATGTCCATTCACTGATTTTTATTTAACCCCCATCATCGTATATTAACCTGATGTATTTATAACACAACTCATTCTTATCGACATACATTACATTATAATTATTATTGTAATGACTGCTTTTGTTAATTACATTAACATAGTAATTAACTACATATTTGTCTCCCATTATTTCATAAAACCTGTCGACGTTGGTAATTTTAGTCCGGTCTCCCTTAATATTATTTGTTATTTCCATGTAATTTATATCATAATATTCATTTACTATATCAATCCCCTCATAATGTAAGTGTTTATCATCTACAACGGTATCATCAAAATAATCATCTATATCTATTTCACAAGGTAAGCATTTCATATAGTTTATTTTCTCCAATTCTAACCTCTCTTTCAACTCTTTATAACTCCTACTTAACGTAAATAATTCTACCTCCCCATCAACGCACAACTCTCTCAAAATATCTCTCATCATCATAACACCTGTTACAACCCCACTGACCTATTTCATACCACACAAAGGGCACAACAAACTTATTATATTTCTTGGCTCTTCCAAGAACACTACAAAAAATTAAGGGACTATTTGAAGACACCTCGTCTTCCACACATCTACCGGAGGAAACCTTGTCCTCATAAAACACATGTGGAGTCTTTACTCCACTTATACCACAGGGAAAATTTGCCCTCTGCTCTCCATACTCACCTAACTTCTCTTCACGCTCTCTCTCAATCTCATTAACAACTACTACCTCATCACTAATTTCTGCTCCTACTAAACTCTTATCATCACTATCATTATTCATTGTATCACTCTCTAATACCACATTTTCAATTACATCATCATTATTAATTATATCATTGTTATCGCTTACTTCAATATTAGATTCACTACCGTAATTACCACTTACCTTGTTATTAATTATCTGAGTTACTTTACCTTTAATCTGTTCCTCTACTGACTCTATCACTTGTTCTTTAAATGTATAGAAACGCTCATTTATTTTGTTTACTATCTCACTCTTTATACCATTTACTCTGGTATTTATTTCATTAAACTTACTGTCATTAATATCAAGACGTTTGGTAATCTCACCCCTCAATTCATTAAATTTTTCATCATTACTATCAAAACGTTTACTAATAAGGTTGTTATACTCTACTCCAATTTAAATATATTAAAATACAAAATTACACAATTTCCACCTACCTGCAAAGCTTCTATTAGGGTCCAGGATCCAAATCACATGTACATCAGATGCAAACCTGTGTGAAGGATATCGAAATAACTGACTCTACACATTTTATGAAGAGAATTAATATTTTAATCTTGTCAATTCATTTAAATTCAAATTAGAAAACAAATTTTACCATGCTTATTCATCTTACATAACTTCTTATTGATTTCTTCTTTGTTTGATTCGTTACATGAGTACTACTTGTAATTACTTATTCTATTGTCTTACCTTAATTAGATCACATAAACACAAATACAAACAGCCCAGCCTGCAACACACCACTCACACAGAATATTATTTAAACCCTTAACATTTTGAAAACCTCTCCCTGCCGGCACGCGTTTATAGCTTGAGCAATTAATTTTTTCATTTTGTATTTAGTCGTGTCCGAAAATAGTTTCTATGGGTTCTTCTTTGTTGTATCAGATTAGCCGCACTTCGTCATTTTGTTTACTGCACTGAATTTTAATTTAGAAAAGTCTTATTTTCTGAGCCCGGGTTGACGAACTGCCTGCGCAGGCGAAAGTCGGCAAAGGACTGCCAGCGTCTCTCTGTTCCCCACTCCTTGATCATTTTAGTTGAGACAACGGACATCAATGCCTTACAGCTAGTCGTCACAAATCTGTCTCATTTAAACCATGCTTTTGTTGTTGGGTTAGTTCGTATATGATCTTGGTGTGGCACTGGCTAACGTCACGAGATGGGCGAGCCTTAGGTTTTGCATCCGCCGTTACACGACCATGTGCTCGTATAGTTTTCTTGCTTTTAGCCATTTTGAGTTTCACAAACGCGTGGGTCCGAGCCCATGCTTGGTGGACGCATAGGTGCGCACTACCACATTCTCGCATAGTTCTTGGAATACTAGGGTGGTAAATTCTTCGCTTGCTGATTGCACAACGCTATTATGTCTTGCCTTTGTTCCAAACTGTTCTGCACTCAGCCCGTGGCCTGTTATAATGGAATTAACTTGCATAATAATTTTGAAGCCCCGAAAAATAAAAGAAAATGAAATACAAACACCCCCTAAATACAATAAATGAAATGACCCAATTTTGACACGTTACAATACCCCCCCCCCCATGAGAACTCTTCTGTCCAAAACAGAAGAAATCTCATTGACAAACCCCGAAGAGGACCGGTGAGGAACTGGTGCCAACAACCCCCCTTTGTCCTTACTATGCATGGGTAAACGACCCCCCTGGCTTGGCGACAATGGACGCATCTGAACGAGATCACTGGACTTCTCCGTAAGAGATCCCAACACCGAAAAATCGAACAGACATGTACCACAGCACACCTCACCGTCTAACATGCTACCCCCAAAATCCTCAATCCCTGGCTTAGATTGGGCCAGATCCTCCACCGATATGTTTCCCCTTCTATGCAAGCTGGGCTGCCTTTGGCAGATACTGGGCTCACACATACTCACATTACATACTGACATTACATATTATAAAATTGAAAAATTTTTCAAAAGTTATTTAAATTACAACCCATTTGTTGTTTTCAGGTAAAATCGCTTCATAAATTTTGTATAAATTTTAAATTATTCTCTTCAGTGGTTTCTGTTTTTATTTAAAATAAGTTGATTTAAACATTTCTTATAATTAAGAACATCCTTAACCTAACATGTGAATACTTAGAGTCTAACAATAAGTCAATACAATAAATCAATAAAAATAAACATGGCTAGTACACAAACAATAAAATAATCAAAGCTTAAAATATTCATTCGCTGGCAGGCGAAAAATCAAGATTTTTTTTTTCAAAAAAATATTTTCCCCCAAAAAATGTTAAAATTCAAAGAAAAAAATTTAAATTTATTAAAATGTTTCCTTTACATATAGAAATTATTTATAATTTGTTTAAATTGATAAAAAAAACAAGTTGAATTTACTTTCACACTAAACAAGCTTAGTTTGTATATGACCTCACTGTCAGCTGATCGAAACTAGGTCAAGTCCACAACCTTGACCTACATACATTATGTACAAGTTTTATCTGAAAATACACCTAACACCTGTAACAATCTAACTTGAAACACAAAACATAATAAAATAAAACATTTAAAATAACAAAATATTATTATAAATAATAAGCAAATTGACATTTAAATTATTCAGATAAACAATTCTTAATTTTACATTATTTCCAAATTCTATCAAAATTTTGTCACTGGTTTTAATTAAAAGTTTTATACATTCTTATTACAAATCTCTTTCTTTACTTGACAATCTGATTCTCCAATACTGTGGGTGATGTAAATATTTACAACAATTTAATTTACTATTTGCTCTGTATACATATATAATCTTTCTCCCTCTGACTCTAACCTCTAACAACTGTAACTCACATGACACCCATCTCTATCAAAATATCTATCAAACACTCTCTAAACCCAACTTATCATTAAACTCAAATCGCCACCTTCTCTCTATATATATAAAAAAAAATACTCTCTAACCCTTTGTACTTAGGATACGTGTTTCCCCCCCCAAAAAAAACTCATTTCCCATTATCTGGTCCCTGGATTCTACCTAAGGCGACCCCTTCCCACTAAATCGGTCCCATTCCGTCCCAACTTATCATTATGTTGCGGACTCGCACATTACACTACCCCTTACTACAAAATTGCCATCCCCAGAATCTCGGTCTTATTACCTTACTTCATTACAACAAAATAACAACATCAATTATAAACATTAATATATCACTCAAAACTCTACATATTCCACATAACTACTGTGTCAACATCAATACTTCTCAAAATTCTATAACATATATTAACTCAAAACACCATTACATTATTTTCATCTCTACTATTTCTTTAACTTTGACTTCAACTTGGACAGATCTATATGTCCCACAAAATATTCATCACCAAAAGAACTATCTTTTATTAACTTTCACAAATTATTACTCCATTTCTCATTTTATTAAATTACCTTTCTCATTACTTTAAAACCATATCTTTAATACATTGAAACATTACATTCGACATTAATTACCTGGAACACTTACAACCAATATACCAGTGACATTTTATTGCTGATCAGCTGATATCCCTAACACAATTAAAACACATCTCAAAATTGAACAAATTACATGAAATATATATATTTATCAGTACTTACTTCTACCCTCATTGTTTCCCCTCTTTCTGATTCTGATACTTTGTGTTAACCGCCTGCCAGATGGTTTAATTATTTACTTAGTTGCAAACATACACAAATTATATAAAACATATACTTTATATCAACTCTTATCTCTAACCTACTAAAATACAATATTACTTTTCAAAATTTATACCATGAACACCTTATAGTGAATGTATGAGCAGCTAGTTATTTAAACAGAGCACAAGCATTTTTATTGGATCAAAATTTTAGTTAGCAAATTTTCATGTTATAAAATTTAAATTCGTGGCTCACCTGAGTCACCTCCCATCCACACACTCTATTGCAAGTTGTGTAAGGCTGTGGCGCCCTTTTCGCTTCTACAAAGACGGCATATTTTGGAGTAGTTTGACCTCTCCGTGTCTTTGCTTCGGCAGTTACATTTTAATATTATGAATATCAACATATTCTTGTCTATAATTAAACGCCCTTAAACGGGTCTACCACCTGGCTTTGCTGCTCCCATGCGGGCAGAGTGGTAGCCGCTGTTCCCTAGTACCTGGATTTCCCCTAAATTTCACCCCCCATTTAATTTCTACTATATACCAATTTCAAGTCAGCTATGGTCAAGGGACTTGGTATGACCATAGCTAACCGCTGGCCAAATCCACGATTAATGCTGGTAAGGCAGTAATCGCCCGAAAAGTCGGGGAAATCTAATTTCTTTTCATTGCCTGCTCTACTTCATCATTAGTATGTGCGACACGAACGTCTATCAGTGTGCAAATTGAATATGCACGAAAAGGGTGTGTCGCACATTTTCGCCATTTTGGCCTCCGATGGAGGTAACACTCTCTGTTACCCCCAACCCATTTCACTATCTACGAGAGCACAGGCCACCCCCGCAATAGCAACTTAATAACTAACTAATTAAATTTTTTTATACATTCTAATATAATATTTTCATCAATAATCATTTAACTCATTCATAACTTTCTACCATTGGACTTTCTTAAAATTTTCAAAATTTATTAATAATTAGTATATATCATTTTTCAGTTATTATTAAATTTTTTAATTATCATTTTTATTGAACACAATTATTTCAAAGAATCTCACTATTGAATTAAAATCTTAGTTACACCTGTAAACATTTTTATTATACATGATTCATACTGTAAAAGTTCTATACTTACAGTCCATTTAACACGATATACACAAAACATATTCACCATACCACATTACTTTCACCTCACCTCTGAAACATTTGACACAAATATTAGTTTAAATCAAACAATTTAGCCGTCTATTACCAAATTCACAAATCTCGTAAAATAATTTAAATTTCTCAGAAAATTTAATTATATAGCATTTAAATAATCAATCAAAATATTTAAAACATATCAAATTGTTTTAATTGAATTAATTACTGAAAAAATACAAGTTTAATTTCTACCAAAACAATTACAATTCTCTAATCACTGTTTTCAAAATTAATTCTGTTTATTTATTTAATTGCAAAATATTACTATTATTATTGTCACTTACCTACATACATACATTGTTTAGCTGACCTTCTACAATACACATAAATAAATTCACTACAGTTATTTACAAACTTTGGTTATTCACTGTTCCGTATTTCCACACTTCATTGTCCAAATTTGCCGGGTCAAAAACCACAAAACAAAATGTTTATAATTGTCTTTTATTGTTTTATAGCTTAGCCTCCATCGTCATTGATTAATCTTGGTTTTATATAACCTTGTTCAATTTCATTCACACACAAATTACTGTTTTGTGTGTTGTAACCAAAAAAACCAAATTCATTCATCTTACCAAAATAATCATAAAACATGTCAACGTTAGGTACATTTGTTAAGTCTCCATCAGTGATTATATTCATGATCAGGTTAATTACTTTTGTATTATCCATTAAATCATTGTTATTTCGACACACTTCTAACCTCGCTTTCCACTCATCATACTCTCTATTCAATGCATACAATTCTGTTTCTTTATTAACATACAATTCTCTACTTAAATCTCTTTCATCGTAACACCAAATCACACTCTCAGAATTACTCCAGACAGAGGGTACAAACTTATACAACAAAAATAAATACTTCAATTCGTCTACCAACATGGGACTCTTGCCCTTCTTAAACAATACTTGTGAACACATTAAATCATCATCATAAATAATAAAGGGAAAATCTACCCTCTGTCCCCATTCTACCACAATATCATTTTTCCTCTCTCTCTCTCTAACTCATAAATACACATTAACCTTTCATTATCACATTCCACCAACTCATCAGTACTTTCATTATTTAGTTTCACCGTATCGATCTCCGATACTAATTCTTCAAATACATTACTATACTCAATATTATTATTCTCATTATTTTCAACATCATCATTATCATTTGTTAACTCTTTATCTGATATCATATTTTTACACTTGTCATTACAATTTTCATTTGTTTTATATTTCTCTGTACTCATCACATTTACTCCCATTCGCTCAACACTCTGTTCTAATTTACACAAACTATTTTTTATTGTTTCATGGGTATTTTTACAATGTCTATTAATTTCGTTAATTTGGTTTTTCAGTTCATTATTCTGATTTTTTTAATACATTGAATTTAGCGTCAGAGTCACTCTTCTGTTCTTTATTTTGTTCTAAAAGCAATTGTAACATGCTCATTACATCACTATTGAATTGGACATTATATTTTGTTGAAGTCGGGGTCAATTGCACGCCCGAATCTTCAGTTACATTACTCTGGTCACTCATATTTAATTCTGTTTTATCTTTACTCGCACTTGGAGTCGAATGTATCTCAAAATTACTCATGTTCGACTCGTCAAAAATTTCGACATTAGTCATTTCATTTTTGTTACTTTCGTTATCTTCCATTTTTTATAATTGATATTCAGAATATTTTAATTAATCTAATTAATTAATTTAATTAATTTTTTGTAATGTACTTTCTATATTACTTTCTCATATTAACTTTGCGTACATAACGCATTTTTATTTTACTATGCTAACCTAACACATGTTTGCATCCTCGTAGATGTGGAATTTAATTAATTAATTTAAATTCGTGCCTGTCACGGGCGCCATTGTTATACTCTACTCCAATTTAAATATATTAAAATACAAAATTACACAATTTCCACCTACCTGCAAAGCTTCTATTAGGGTCCAGGATCCAAATCACATGTACATCAGATGCAAACCTGTGTGAAGGATATCGAAATAACTGACTCTACACATTTTATGAAGAGAATTAATATTTTAATCTTGTCAATTCATTTAAATTCAAATTAGAAAACAAATTTTACCATGCTTATTCATCTTACATAACTTCTTATTGATTTCTTCTTTGTTTGATTCGTTACATGAGTACTACTTGTAATTACTTATTCTATTGTCTTACCTTAATTAGATCACATAAACACAAATACAAACAGCCCAGCCTGCAACACACCACTCACACAGAATATTATTTAAACCCTTAACATTTTGAAAACCTCTCCCTGCTGGCACGCGTTTATAGCTTGAGCAATTAATTTTTTCATTTTGTATTTAGTCGTGTCCGAAAATAGTTTCTATAGGTTCTTCTTTGTTGTATCAGATTAGCCGCACTTCGTCATTTTGTTTACTGCACTGAATTTTAATTTAGAAAAGTCTTATTTTCTGAGCCCGGGTTGACGAACTGCCTGCGCAGGCGAAAGTCGGCAAAGGACTGCCAGCGTCTCTCTGTTCCCCACTCCTTGATCATTTTAGTTGAGACAACGGACATCAATGCCTTACAGCTAGTCGTCACAAATCTGTCTCATTTAAACCATGCTTTTGTTGTTGGGTTAGTTCGTATACGATCTTGGTGTGGCACTGGCTAACGTCACGAGATGGGCGGGCCTTAGGTTTTGCATCCGCCGTTACACGACCATGTGCTCGTATAGTTTTCTTGCTTTTAGCCATTTTGAGTTTCACAAACGCGTGGGTCCGAGCCCATGCTTGGTGGACGCATAGGTGCACACTACCACATTCTCGCATAGTTCTTGGAATACTAGGGTGGTAAATTCTTCGCTTGCTGATTGCACAACGCTATTACGTCTTGCCTTTGTTCCAAACTGTTCTGCACTCAGCCCGTGGCCTGTTATAATGGAATTAACTTGCATACTAATTTTGAAGCCCCGAAAAATAAAAGAAAATGAAATACAAACACCCCCTAAATACAATAAATGAAATTACCCAATTTTGATACATTACAAGGTTAAATAGGTCATTCATTGACAATTCTTTTTCTTTAGTTATTATAGGGGTAGATTCTGCTTTTGCTTTACTCATTATTACAGATTCGTCTATCAGGCTTGGAGTTGTCTCAATTCCTGAATCGTTTACATCATCTACTTCGCATAAAACATTTTCTTTGACCACATTCAGGTCTGAATTAATTTCTACCTCCCCCATGACAGTTACATCAATCATACTGGCTTTACTTTCATTATCATCCGTTTTTAGCTTATTTATGATATTTTCCTCTACACAAAATTCAATCTTAACTGTATTCAGTATAGTATGACATAAGTATCACTTAATTCTAACTTATTATCGTTTATATGTAATTAGTACGCATACCACTCAACCTCCAAATCACGCTTGTATTCACCCGTAGGTGCGGTTTTATACAAAATTTAATTTGCAAAACTTGTCCGAGTTCGAGCACCAATTGTACTAATTTTTTCTTCTCTAACACGTTTAAATTGTATATAATACAGAATGAACTTACCTTGCAGGCCAAGGTCCGTCACACGAACTGTGAATTACAAGCATGATTTAGGGTTACGTCATTAATGTACTCAACTCGCATTTGTATGGTTAATTTAACTCACTTTATTTAACATTTCTTGTATTCTCTTCTTTTATTTCCTACTTTCTACTTTCATTTCTTATAACAATTGCTGATTCTGATGTGACATTGCAAATTTCATGTTTACTACTGTCATGGTATCACATATTTTACTACTACAATGATACTAAATATTATTAGAAATATTTCTTTTTAATAACACAGCCCAGTATCTGCATACACACACGCATTCATCCAAAATTTAAATTATTCCCTTTTTTGTTTAAAATAGAGCTCTGTATATTAGGGTGGTTTACAATTATTTGGTCGTGTCTACTTAAATCTTGGCGTCTCCCGAGCCATGTGCCGCGCTGCATACATGTCCAAATATAGTTACACTGTTCAAATTTTGAAGTTTCTATTGATTAATTATGTTCACTGATTCAAAAATTACATTTTGCACTGTTTAACTGTTCTACGTTCACATTTCTATGGTTAAAAATTTTTTCTTTTGGCCCGCGGGCCTATTTTACAGCCGGCCTCGGCCATGGTTGTTAGACGACAACTGACGCTAACAAGGCGTCCCCTCTGGCCACTTCCGCTACAGCTTCACCAGCTCGCCCTGTGATTTGCTGATAAAAATCACATGATACGATGAGTTGTCACGTAGTATCACTTGTATAGCGAGTCTTTGTATATTTTCTGCATCTTGGGGCTTGCCAAAAAGTTCGTGTTTTTACCAACGGAAAACGCAGGCATCCGCGCACATGTTCGCATTCCAACGCTTTATCTTTCTCGTACCTGGTTCTGTCTGGCACAGAGTTGAATACAGGGTGTTACATAAATTAAGTTTTCATGACAATAAGTGGTGCCCAAACTATTATTAAATAAAAAACTAGACCCTTCTCTCTAAATGCCCCGTTACAAAATAATATTTAATTGTGCTTGTTTTGCTGAAAGACCAATAAAAAAAGTACTGGTTATCTCCAGCTGTAATATTATTTTTTATTACTTTACTTTAGTACTTACTGTGCTTTTCGACGACTTTGAGACACCATCGTTAATTATGGCCAACTGTGAGATACTTACCTACCCGGGTTCGGTTAGGCGAACGGGAGAACAGAATCAGGTTATTCAAAGAAAACAGATTGATTACCTTCATACATATGTTATTCTTTTTATTCATCAATTCAATTTAAATTCATTTTAAATAAACAAACAAAAAACCCATTTAAATTCTTTTTAATCCCATCATGAATAAAATATTCCTTCTTCCTCTTATTTTTGATACCATCTTTTAACGATAAATAATACAATGATTACAATAGAAATATTAGAACATAGAAATAGTTAAATTCATTTTTTACACAAACCAGCGCCTCTTACTTTTGTTATATAATTCTGACACACGCACACCCACTCTCACATGGTACATATTTTAGATTTTCCCTTTGAGCTCATATTTAATTTTGAATGGTTTATTTTACTCTCCCCATTTGTTACTTATCTGACATTTTAATCCAAAACTGTTTGGTCTCCTTAGGTATTTCCCGTCACTCCGCACATTTCTTCCTTCACTGTTCTATGTTAAACAAAACTGTTACTTCATTTTATTATTAATTCAATACACCAAACTGCTTCCTTTTACCACATTTTTATATTTTTTACTTTCGGGCGCCCGATCATTTTTGTTCCGCGGAACTTTTTGGCTGTAGCACTGGGTATATTAAAACTGGGGCGAAAGCTGCCTGCGTCCATCGCCGTGAGATGTATGACGACTGGCTTTGTTAACTCAAGCGCAAATTGTTGATAGACTGCTGACACGCCTTACATTCCTGTGACGTCAGTTGGGTTTGGCTGATGACGTCTTATGTCTACATGCAAATTTCAAATATCAGATGGCTAAAAATAACTGCTTCTCGCCGTGAAATAGTCAACCTTGACTCCAATTTGCGTACATTGTTTACCCCAATAATATTTTCAAATGCAAAATATGTTAAAAATTCCGAATGTTTTGGGATGGTCCTATGTGTACCGTTACAATACCCCCTCAATGAGAGGTTTTATGCCGAAGCATAAAAACTCTCATTGACACTCACATACTTCCTAAAGGATCAGTCAGAATATGTCAGTGAAGGAGTTATGGGAAAACAAAGAGCTTTCTGTTAGAAAAGTGGTTAAGGGAGGGGAGATAATCCTGTTAAATACTTCTGATTATTATGATAGTATAATAAAAGACATTGTAAAATTGAATGAATGTATTTCACTAAACAAAAGTCATACCTCCCAAATAGAGAGGAAGGACTGAAAGTGTTTAGTGAAGTATAAGTAGTGTGTTCCTTGTAAAATGGCTTATCATATAACATAAATTAATGCCTTATCATTTAATGTTCCACACATTTATGGATTATCTAAGGTGTACAAAGTAAATATCCCACTGAGACCAATAGCTTTTGGTTTGGTTCTGAACTTTTGAAATATTTATTACCTACATTACTCCCTTTGCTGAGAGTTACAGTTACATTGTCAAAGATTCAATGATAACATTATTAGTAATTCTGTACTTGATAATGACATATTAGTAAGTTTTGGTCAATGTCTTTCCAAGCATGAAAACAAATAAGTACTGTTCTGATATACTCAACACTCAGAATGCACCTGGTGGCATAGTGATTCAACTATTAATATTCTTTATTCATTCATTCTACCTCCATTCTGACTTCAGACAAAAATTATAAAACAATTTGTGGGTCCCAGATTCAAGGTGGTGGCAAAAGAAGGCAATTGTTAAGTGGCATATATGGAGGGCACATTGGATGGATGCCACAGTAAAAGCAACTTTTGAAAGTTCTGGTGCTGGACTGAAAGTTAAGTGCGCGTGTGTGTGTTGTAATTATTCAATTAAATCAGGCATAAAAATAAAAGTAGAAAATAAATGAAGGAATTAAGCCCCATTACTACTTTCTTACTTACCTACTTACGGAAGATTCCCAAAAACACCAAAGTCCGAGGGTCACCACTACATTTTTATAGGAGGAAATGTGGAAACCGTATCACTTTACCCATGAAACCAATTT
Organism: Magicicada septendecula; assembly: GCA_034769895.1. Classification (NCBI taxonomy): domain Eukaryota; kingdom Metazoa; phylum Arthropoda; class Insecta; order Hemiptera; family Cicadidae; genus Magicicada; species Magicicada septendecula. Next base: position 1,422,420,861 of record CM068367.1, on the reverse strand, counting down.
AAAACAAAAACTTTTCCTCACAGAAGATCTAGGCCCGTTAGACAAACCGTTGGAACACAGATCATAGGTTAGGTGGATGACGTAAAAATAATTTAACATATTTATCATAGTTTACCAAAATGTATTAATTGATGTCACTATTGTCGATTTGTTCATTAATATAGCTTTTACAAATGATGATAATTCAATACGTGTTATATAATATATCGTTCTGTATAGGGTAACCTATCTAAACGGTTACTCTCTGTGGTGCAATCACTTTTACACGAGATAATTTTGGAAAACTACATTTGAATTATTAACAGCATGGTCTTAACTAAATACATATAATTATTTTATCAAATTATAATATAAAATCAAAACAAAATCAGTACTTTAAGTCCGTCCGAAAGTCGAAAACTGGTAATGGTGAGTAACTTCACTGATGTAATTACAGTACCTTATTGTAGGCCTACAGCTTTTATGCCCGCGGGCACCTGATTACCATAATTATGATGCGTGCACTGTTTGGTGAGTGTTTTCACCACTTTTTAAAACTGAAAAACTAATTTGTCCTAAGGCTTTCACGACCGGTGTCAGTTTTATGATTAAAGTTATCCGGGCTGTTTGGCCCTAGTCCATGGTTTATTGCCAGACCAAACGTTTCAACAGCTCCAATGGTTGCCATCATCGGTGGAATTTAAAAAAATCCTGAACGTAGGGTGTTCACGTCAGGCCCACAGCCCGGATAACTTTAATCATGAAAAATTAATTATTCATAATATTTTCACAATGAGCACAGCTTGCTTGAGTCACTGCCGTCTGTTCTACTTGGTGTGAAAACTGTGATTGCTTTGTATATGAGACGCGGTCTGCTCTCTCCGATGTATTTTTCCGCAACTGACTGATGCTATCGCTGAAGCGTCCTACCCCTACCTCTCTCCATGTCCTGCATTAACTAATTGTCTGATGCAATGATCCTTGGGCATGTGGAATTCGTTCAAAAGTAACGTACACTTACCAACTGCGACAAACAAAAGTCACGTACACCAAATTCCATTCTCTCGCTTTCTGATCTCACTCACACAGGAAAATAGTTTTTTACGTTACTTCAGGAAATGTAATTCATGAAATGAAGTATTACATCTTATTGGAAGAAAAGGCAATCATATCAAATATTTGTATTTTCTGCAGGCGAGCATAGAGGCCATAAAAATTTACAAATATAAGAATAGTTCTAACAGAGACAGTAGTTAGAAGTTGCTTGATGTTTGAAAACTGGTCTAAGTAATATGACAAGATCAGTATAATAAAAAAAAAAAATTGTGTTGTAACCATGATAAATGTTTTGTGTTCGAATTGTTTATGTGTAATATGTTCCAGTTTTTATATACGATGTAATGATGTACCTTTATATATGATGTCATATATCATATATATACAGTAGACTCTCAACTATCCGACCTAATGTGGCGGTCGGCCGGGTCGGATAGCAAAAAAGTCGGATACACCGGAGCCGTAGGCATACCGGCCTCTGTAAGGTCAATGGCCGCCACCCTATTGCGTTGAATGTACTTGTTGCTATTTGGATGCGTACGTCATATCAGTTTGTCCTTATAAATGATGTACAGTAATAAATGAATTAGAAAGAAATGAAATAAGAATTCGCAACTACAGTATCTTTCACAAAACCTTTATTTGAAGGACGAAACAAAATGTGTAGTTAACAATAAGTTGAATGAGTTTTACTATGAGTTTTAATTTATACGAAAGCTTTCAACCAAATTAGTTGTTAATATAAATCAAATTATAATAACCTAAAACTACGTACTGTATAATGAAAGACCAAGTGAAACTTACATTGTCTAAGGTTTGAAAAAGTTTGTAATTGAGACCTGCTTCTTTCCTCGCATTAATTTCCTCGCCGCTATATCCTTCCACTTACGTAAACATATGATGTCTGCTGGTGTTGCTTCTTCTTGCTGGCCAATGTATTCCACTGCCGTCTCAATCGCCTTCAGGCCTTCAGAGTGGGTTATACGATCGGAGGGTTCATCACCTTATTCCTCTTCAATCGGCTGTTCATTTAATACCATCGCTACAATATCTTCATCTGCAATTTCTTCGATTTCGTCCTTTGCCAACCATTCTGTGATGTCTTCCAATGAAGCTTCCTCACATCCGGGAACTTTTTCTAACAGCGATACAAGTGCAGTGTTATCAGTTGCATTTTCCACATCACATTGCTGTTCTACCTCTTCCCACTTATCACTGGCTCTGTGATCCAGCAAAATTTTCCACGATCGCACAAGTGTTAAAGATGGAATTTCATCCCATGCCGTCGCAACTTCTGTATTATCAATTGTCGCGATGATATAGCTTAGTAGCCTACGTCGATATTTCTTTTTCAAAGCTTGGAGCACTCCCTGATCCATTGGCTGACATATAGATATAACATTTGCAGGCAAGAACAAAGCTTTTATGTCTCCATCTTTTAATTGGTCATTTGCTGGATGTGAAGGAGCGTTATCCAAAACTAGGATTGCTTTCCTTGTTAAATTGTTTTCAGCTAAATGTTTTTCAACTTGTGGCACAAATTCCTGTTCAAACCAATTCTTGAAAATTTCTCCATTCATCCACGCCGTTTTTTGATGGGTATAATGCAGGGGCAAAGAACTTAAATCTTTAAGATTTTTAAAAGCCGTAGGCTTGCGAGATTTTCCAATCAAGGTCAGTCTCAACTTGTGGTTTCCGGTTGCGTTACTACAAGCTAAAACTGTAACGCGGTACTTGCTCTCCTTGAACCCTGGTGTGGCCTTTTCCTGTTTAGACGCTAGTGTTTTAGACGGCAACATACGGTAATTCAAACCCATCTCATCACAGTTGTACACTTGTTCTCCGGAAATATTTCCTTATCAAGCAGGTCAAAAAAGTGTTTTTTAAAGTCAGGGACAGCGTCCTTATTAGCAGACAATGCTTCACCACTAATCGTCATCTGACGAACACCAAAACGTTTCTTCCAGCGATCAAGCCACCCGTCACTGGCAATAAACTCACCATCGTCTCCTTCGATCTGTTTTTTAAACTGAATCGCTTTTTCTTGGAGCAATGGGCCTGAAACCGTCAATCCTTTCCCCCTCACATTTTCATACCACAGATATAAAGCTCTTCAACTTGCACATGTTTTCCTTTTTGCATAGTTTTTCTAACTTTCACGCCACTGCCACTTGCTTGCTTAGAACACCATTTTTCAATCTCTGCGCGATTTCTTCACCAATCACCCACAGTAGTTTTTCCAACTCCTAACTCCAGTGCAATTTTGTTTACCGACTCACCAGAGTCGATTCTTTTTATTGCTTGCAGTTTTTATTCCAAAGTTACTACCACTTTCTTTCGTTTGTCACCCATATTTCACTTTAAAATAAAAGCCACCAACAATACTGTATACACACTTTATAACAAATTAACAATCCATGAATGACTGAACCGCACGGACTGACTTCTGGATACAGACTGACTGATGCACATGGTACACACTCAAGTAGGAACACGAAACTTTCCTGTCACAACATGAGTCAATTGGTGTACTGTATTGGTAACTGGTTATTCACACGTAAGCGCCTTCACCTGCATGGCGGGATTGTTCACATGACGTTTGAAGGCGCTAGTAATCGGATTGGAAATACTGCATATGTACCGTACTCAAAAAATACTTTTTTTTTTAGTAGAGCGGGTCGGATAGGCCGGAGGTCGAATAGTCGGGAGTCGGATAGCCGAGAGTCTACTGTAATGATGTAAGAGTTACTATTCTAATGATGATTTGTATTGCGATAAATTGTACTCTAAAGATATATAGACGGAACTTAATTTTTGCAAGCTGAAAGCAGATTCGCAGATACTAGTTTCTATGGTAAATTTCTACTGATACAAGCAGTAATAACTGATGATTTATTATTAATGTTGTGTATTCATTTGTTTCAGTTATATTTATTTACACCCATGAATAAGATGTGTGAAAAAGTGGATTCTATTGAGGCATGTGAACTATATACAAGAAATTCCCTTCAAAATCAGTCTTTCTCGCCTACGTCTATGACGTTACAGCAGTGCACACCAGTTCACAAAAACAATAACTGTCAGTGTGATATTTGTACAAAGTCATTTACACGATCAGACAGTTTGGCACAACATAAGTTAGTACATTCTGGGATTAAGCAGTACCACTGCGATGTTTGTACAAAATCATTTACCCATGCCAGTTATTTGTCAAAACATAAGTTAATACATTCTGGCGTTAAGCAGTACCAATGCGATGTTTGTACAAAATCGTTTACAAGACCAGGCGTTTTGTCAAAACATAAGTTAATACATTCTGGGATTAAGCCGTATCAGTGTGATATTTGTACAAAGTCATTTACACGATCAGACAGTTTGGCAAAACATAAGTTAATACATTCTGGGTATAAGCAGTACCAGTGCGATTTTTGTACAAAATCATTTACACAATCAGGCCATTTGGCACAACATAAGTTAGTACATTCTGGGATTAAGCAGTACCACTGCGATGTTTGTACAAAATCATTTAAACGATCTGGCCATTTGGCACAACATAAGTTAGTACATTCTGGGATTAAGCAGTACCAGTGCGATGTTTGTACAAAATCGTTTACACAATCAGGCCATATGGCACAACATAAGTTAGTACATTCTGGGATTCAGCAGTACCAGTGCGATGTTTGTACAAAATCGTTTACAAGATCAGCTGATTTGTCAAACCATAAGTTAATACATTGTGGCATTAAGAAGTACCAATGTGATATTTGTACAAAATCATTTATACGATCAGGTTATTTGGCACATCATAAGAAGTTTGTACATTTTGGCATTAAGAAGTACCAATGTGATATTTGTACAAAATCGTTTACTAGTTCAGGCAATTTGGCAATACATGAGTTAACACATTCTGGGATTAAGCAGTACCAGTGCGATGTTTGTACAAAATCGTTTAAACAATCAGGCCATTTGGCACAGCATAAGTTCATACATTCTGGGGTTAAGCAGTACCAGTGCAATGTTTGTACAAAATCATTTACACGATCAGACCATTTGGCACGACATACGTTCATACATTTGGGATAAAGCAGTACCAGTGCGATGTTTGTACAAAATCATTTACACGTTCAGGCCAATTGGCACAACATAAGTTAGTACATTCTGGGATTAAGTAGTACCAGTGCGACGTTTGTACAAAATCATTTATTCATGCCAGCTATTTGTCAAAACAAGTTGATACATTCTGGGATTAAGAAGCACCATTGTGATATTTGTACAAAATCATTTACACGATCAGGCCATTTGGCACAAGTTAGTACATTCTGGCATTAAGAAGCACTAGTGTCATAATTGTACAAAACCATTTACATAATCAGGCAGTTTGGCACACCATAAGTTAATACATTCTGGGATTACGCATACCAGTGTGATGTATGTACATCATTTACAGAAATAGACCATTTGGCACAAGTTTGTAAATTCTGGCACTGAGACTACTACTGCGATGTTTGTACAAAATCATTTACTCATGCCTGCTATTTGTCAAAACAAATTGATACATTTAGGCTTTAAGAATTAATTCAGGAACAATCAGACAATTTGGCAAAACATAAATATATTCTGGGAATAAGCAGTACCAGTGCGATGTTTGTACAAAATCGTTTACACAATCGGGCTATTTGGGGTACAATCTGGCATTAAGAAGTACCAGTGCGATGTATGTACAGAATCATTTACTCACATTGTGGCATTAAGAAATAGCAGTGCGACTTTTGTACAAAATCATTTACTTGTGCAAGCTATTTGTCACAACACAAATTAAAATATTGTGCATTAACAAGTATTAGTATGACGTTTGGTCAAAAGCATTTACTCCGTCACAACACAAGTTAATGCATTCTGTCATTAAGAAGTACCAGTACAATGTCTGTACAAAAACGTTTACTGGGTAAGCTGTTTGTTTCAACGGAAGTCACTACATTAAGAATTACTAATGTGTCATTATTACATAAACATTAAATTGTGGCATCCCCTTTGTCATGAATAATAAATGCTACATTAAAAAAAGCAGTAAAATATTTGTTACAAATTCTTTTCTGGATTGATTTACCAGAGAGAAGATAAGCCATTGATGATTTTTCTGAGATAAATTGATCTATTCTACTATTTCAGATGCATCAGTGTGAAAAAATATGTACAAAAATGTTTAAATACCCAAGACGTTAAAAAAGAATGAACAACAAACATCATTCTAAAATGTGTAAAAAAATCCTCACTAATAAGAATATTAACACAAATAGAATAATACATGCTCTAATAAGTGGTAGTGTAATACTTTGCACAGGAAAACATGTGATGTTTGTAATAAAGTTTAATGTATGAATTAAAATCATGTTGCATTATAGTGGGAAATTGTTGATAAATGTTTTAGTCTGTAATTTGGTTTATCACAGCATGAATAAATTGATAGATGTATTTTAACAGTATTGGTATGATATTTATAATAATAACACTTATATTTGTTGTGGTTCACACCTTTGTTGTTGTTGGAAAAAATGTAATGATTAGTGGATATAACAGTAATCTGTATTTACAGTTTCAGTTTAAACATTCACATTTTACTAATCATCAACAATGTCCAGTCTTAGCGTATTCAGTCTAACCTGTACAGTCCTTCCAGTCTGACCAATTTTGCTTACTTCCTTGTACTGTATTAACATTTTTTTTACGTGTATTACATATGAAATGAAAATTCAAACATTACTTCATTAAAATATAACATCATATGTACATAAAGTTGCAAATAAAAATAACACTATTTTTTCATAACATCAAATTTTGATAAAAGAAAAAAACGCCCAGGTTCTAGAGGCAATTGGCAAATGTGTGGCACAATTGGAAACATTCTGGCATACATGAGGGCTTTATGTCAATTGCGTTTAATACTTATTCACTGTATTTAGAAAATCAATGAACATATGCTAATGATAAATGTAAAACAAAACAGATTAGAAACCACACTGTAAACAAATTGTATCAACTGTTAAAAGTTGATTATCTCTAGGAAAATTAAAACCAGAGTGCATTGTACACAATTGTATATTGATAAAAAGTATTTTGTGATGACTAAATCTGAGATTTACCTGTAATGTGACAGTAAAGCGAGCAAATACACAGCCTGAGGTATACTTGGGCTGCAGCCACTAGGCAAAAGTATACTTTTATTCTTCGTATTGTTTAAATTAGCAGCCATCCTTACTATTTCTTTTATGAATTTGCTAACTGCTATAATTTTTATTGTTCGACTAAGCTGTTCGTCATCACTGACATCTTCAGGTCTTAAACGTCTATCAACTGTACGTTGTAGGCTTTTATACTTTAGGCCCCTCCCCTTATGTCATCGCCCCTCCTACTGGTTCTAGCTGCTACCGCTCTTCACGGGAACTTTGTCTACATTTTTCTGTTAGGCATTTTTCTAACGTCCATCAAATTGTTTTAAGAATCTCCCGTTAATTTTTTCATTCTTGACTTATAATTTTTTGTAACCTTTTACATTTCGTCATTTTTAGTGTGTTATTCTTATTATTTTAATTTATTTTTGTTTATTGTTTAATATATAATAAAGTATTTCTTCATTTGTAAAATCCACTTTTATATTCATTAATTTATTTTTATCTTCTTTTTTAACTTTAAGTATTTCTAGTTCTTCTATTAATTTTCTTTTTTGCGGATTGTTTTCTATTTTGATTATTTCCATATTTTCATTTGGATTTATGAATTTATGGCCTGATTCATTGAAATGTCTTGCATATAGTGAGTTCGTTACTCTAACCCCTTCTCCTTTTGCGTGTTCATTCATTCTAATTTTAAATTTTCTTCCAGTTTCGCCCAGATATATCTTATTACATTCCCCACATTTTAATTTGTATACGCCGCTTTTTTCTGTTAATGGAATTTCTTCTGTTTTATCATTTTTTATATATTCGAATACATTTTTCGTTTTCTTTATTCCTGTCTGTATTTCATATTTTTCGAAACATTTTTGTTTGATATCCTATGTATGTTATTGCTCCTTTATATTTCTTTTTTTCATTTGTTTTTTCTTTTTTGTTCTTTTCTATTTCTTTATTTTCCTCTATTTTCTTAACTATTCTATTAATTATTTTAGGGTTGTAATTATTATTTTTTGCTATTTGTTGTATTTTCTTTAATTCTTTTTGTTTGAGTTCTTCATTTTCTAGATAATTTATAGCTCTATAGCAAAATGAATTTAATGCTGCCATTTTATAATTGACTGGATGATATGATTCTTGTGGAATTATTAAATCTGAGTATGTTTCTTTCCTATATATATATCGAATTTGAGTTTGTTATCTTCAATTTTTATATTGATATCCAGGAAATTAATTTCTAATCCTCCAATTTCTTCTTGAAATTTTATTGTTTTTTCTATGTTATTTAGTTCTTCTGTAAATTTTTTAAATTCATTTACTTCACCTTCCCAAACTATTTGTATGTCATCTACATACCTGATCGATTTTTTTAATTCTTCTTTCTTTATCTATATCTTTTAAAATTTTGATTTCAAAGCTATTCATGAATATCTCTGCCATTAATGGTGAAAGCGGTGATCCCATTGGTAATCCATTTTCTTGTATGTAAAATTTGTTATTAAATCTGAAGTAGTTCTGGTTTAGGCATAATTCTAATCCTATTATTTCGTTTTTCCATTCTACATTACTTAATTTGTTTTTCTTTATTATTTCTACTGTTTTTGCTATTGGTATGTTGATGTACATATCTTTTATATCTAATGACATTAATTTTGTCTTACTTGTTATGGTAATTTCTTTTAATCTTTCTATTACCTTTTTACTATTTTCTATGCTGTGGATTTCTTCTTTTTCGTATGCCATTTTGATTCTTTTACTTATTTCTTTTGATATTTTGTATGTTGGCGAATTTATAAATGATACTATAGGTCTTAATGGCATTTCTTTTTTATGTAACTTAATTTGACATCTAAATTTTGGAGCTTCACGATTATGTTCTATTTTTTGTTTCTTTTGCCATTCTGTTAAATATGTTGTCTTTTTTATCAATTTCTTTGTTTGTGCTTGAAATTTACTTGTGTAATCATATTTTATTTCTTTATATGGTCCTTTTTGTATAAATTGTTCTGCTTTTTCGATATAATCTCTTTTGTTCATTACCACTGCTGTGTTACCTTTATCGGCTTTTATAACTATCAAATTGTTCTCCGGGATTTTCTTTTTTAATTCTCTTATATTTCTTTTTATTTGCGTTTCGTTTTTATTTCTTACATTTTTGTTTTTCTTCCATATTTTTTCTACTATTTCTTTTACTCCACTTCTAATTGTTTTTTAGTTTCTTCATTTTTTATTTTATCGATTATTTCTTCACATTCTATTATTGTATTTTCTTTATCTATGTTTGTTTTTGTTGCATATTTTAAACTTTTCTCTAATAATTTATGTTCATTTTCTGTAAACTTTGTTTCTGTTAAATTTAATACTTTTTCAGCAAATTTTATTTCTTTATCTTTTCCTTTATTTTTATTTCTTGTTCCTTCTATTAATTCCTTGAGTTTCTTATTTAATCTCTCTTCCATTTTTCTTATTTTCTTTTCTATGTATTTTTCACCAAACTCTTATCATTTCTTCTATTTCTATATAATTGTAAATATATATATCGTTACAATTATATAGAAATAGAAGAAATGAGAAACGAGTTTGGTGAAAAATACATAGAAAAGAAAATAAGAAAAATGGAAGAGAGATTAAATAAGAAACTCAAGGAATTAATAGAAGGAACAAGAAATAAAAATAAAGAAAAAGATAAAGAAATAAAATTTGCTGAAAAAGTATTAAATTTAACAGAAACAAAGTTTACAGAAAATAAACATAAATTATTAGGGAAAAGTTTAAAATATGCAACAAAAACAAACAGATAAAGAAAATACAATAATAGAAAGTGAAGAAATAATCGATAAAATAAAAAATGAAGAAACTAAAAAACAATTAAGAAGTGAAGTAAAAGAAATAGTAGAAAAAATATGTAAGAAAAACAAAAATGTAAGAAATAAAAATGAAACAAATAAAAAGAAATATAAGAGAATTAAAAAAGAAAATCACGGAGAACAATTTGATAGTTATAAAAGCCGATAAAGGTAACACAGCAGTGGTAATGAACAAAAGAGATTATATCGAAAAAGCAGAACAATTTATACAAAAAGGACCAATAAAGAAATAAAATATGATTACACAAGTAAATTTCAAGCACAAACAAAGAAATTGATAAAAAAGACAACATATTTAACAGAATGGCAAAAGAAACAAAAAATAGAACATAATCCTGAAGCTCCAAAATTTAGATGTCAAATTAAGTTACATAAAAAAGAAATGCCAGTAAGACCTATAGTATCATTTATAAATTCGCCAACATACAAAATATCAAAAGAAATAAGTAAAAGAATCAAAATGGCATATGAAAAAGAAGAAATCCACAGCATAGAAAATAGTAAAAAGGTAATAGAAAGATTAAAAGAAATTACCATAACAAATAAGACAAAATTAATGTCATTAGATATAAAAGATATGTACGCCAACATACCAATAGCAAAAACAGTAGAAATAATAAAGAAAAACAAATTAAGTAATGTAGAATGGAAAAACGAAATAATAGAAGGATTAGAATTATGCCTAAGCCAGAACTACTTCAGATTTAATAACAAATTTTACATACAAGAAAATGGATTACCAATGGGATCACCGCTTTCACCATTAATGGCAGAGATATTCATGAATAGCTTTGAAATCAAAATTTTAAAAGATATAGATAAAGAAAGAAGAATTTAAAAAATCGATCAGGTATGTAGATGACATACAAATAGTTTGGGAAGGTGAAGTAAATGAATTTAAAAAATTTACAGAAGAACTAAATAACATAGAAAAAACAATAAAATTTCAAGAAGAAATTGGAGGATTAGAAATTAATTTCCTGGATATCAATATAAAAATTGAAGATAACAAACTCAAATTCGATATATATAGGAAAGAAACATACTCAGATTTAATAATTCCACAAGAATCATATCATCCAGTCAATTATAAAATGGCAGCATTAAATTCATTTTGCTATAGAGCTATAAATTATCTAGAAAATGAAGAACCCAAACAAAAAGAATTAAAGAAAATACAACAAATAGCAAAAAATAATAATTACAACCCTAAAATAATTAATAGAATAGTTAAGAAAATAGAGGAAAATAAAGAAATAGAAAAGAACAAAAAAGAAAAAACAAATGAAAAAAAGAAATATAAAGGAGCAATAACATACATAGGATATCAAACAAAAATGTTTCGAAAAATATGAAATACAGATAGGAATAAAGAAAACGAAAAATGTATTCGAATATATAAAAAATGATAAAACAGAAGAAATTCCATTAACAGAAAAAAGCAGCGTATACAAATTAAAATGTGGGGAATGTAATAAGATATATCTGGGCGAAACTGGAAGAAAATTTAAAATTAGAATGAATGTGTAACAGTACAGACTGACCCAGTACCAGAATTATGGGTATTTTCATTGTTTTATTATGTATTTTTAAACATACAGAATGGTTAGGTACATTGTCCCTCTGGAAAACGGAACAACGTACATTCGGCCAGAGTAAAACACCAAGGTCTCCGGTGGACGTGAAAACAGCAAAATCTACCATGGCGGTGTTTATGACGAAGTACCACAATATGCATTATGATTGGGCTATAACACTAGTCCGTCATCGCTAAGAACAATGACGCACTGAGTACAATGTGTGCAACGAGGCGTTGTCCAGCAAGACAAAGCGGGATGACGTAAGAACTACACACACACAAGCAAGAAATTACACTTGCCTCGCTCTCATTTCAATGCCATTCTTCAGAGGAGCCACAGCGATGTATCGTTGTGTGTATAACTTTTTAACAATACTTTAATTCAACTAACAAAAATGTTACCAACAGTAGTGGAGCAATAAAGGCTCATCTTGTTTACAGTATAAATATATAAAAAAAATGTAAATTCAGTGCACACATCCATCTAATTAAACTTAGCGGAATTAAAGGCGAACACCGACCATCACCATGGGAGTCTCACACCAACAACGGATGGACACCACCACCTAACAAGCAGAGAAGTTCCTTTTGTCATTTTTATAGTTAATGAGCTCATTAATATCAAATCGATAATAAAAAAGAATGTACGGGTCTGAAGTTGAATGTGTGAGAATGAATGCGTGAATGTATGGCCATAACACATAAACCAAAGGCATTGGTTTGTGCAGTAACTAATTAACTATTAATAAATGATTTTAAGCTGCAGCTATAAAGTGTACATTGATATTAATTCAACAGATAAAGAAATAGAGAGAATCAAAAGAGATAGGAAAAGTAGCCACCATTTTGTTTTGTGTCATATCATATGACGTCACTATTTTGACCGCATGGTTGTATGTGTACTACCTTAGATTGAATTAAATTTGATGGTTAATTTCAAGAATATCTGGTTATCATTTGTGTCGTCAACTGTGTTTCAAAATCTTCCTGTACCCGAACCCTGGTACCCCTTAGGTAGAAAACAAGTTATAAAGGAAGAAAACGAGCCCGGCAAATAATGAAATTGGTGAGTATCATTAATACCGAATTATGGTATTTGTTATCTATACCTTACTAAATATATGTGCTAATATTATTGATAAGAGTGAGTGTATTCACAATTGCCGCCCTCACAGTGATTATAAGTTTGTTTATTCACAATTGGTCGCCCTCACAGTGGACTTTGTATAAAATTAATTTATATAAAACAGATAGATGGAGAAACACAGAAGACGATATATAATGAATGAGAGGTTATGTTGTTAGAGGTAAATAGTTAAATACGAGTTGAGTATATTGCGTAGTCAAATACAAATAGAGATAAATAACCATTTAAATACTAAAATACAAAATGGCAGAAAATAACAATAGCATAGAAATAGAAAATTCAGAGACAGAATCTATTTTACGGGAAAGACACATTAGCTCAACACCTAAAGTAGCCGAAAATAAAATATCATTAGAAGACCTGTTCGCATTGATTAAAACACAAAATAGTGTGTTAAAAGAGATTGACGAGAAGTTTGATAGCCTCGAAAACGAATTGAAAAAACAAAATAATGTGCAAGACGTAAAATTGAACCAATTAGACGAGAAACTTAAAAAAGTTGAAAACGAAATACATAAACAAAATTCCAATGTTAATGAGAAAATTAATATAATAGAAACACAATGTAATGATATTAAAAAGCACACAGAAATTGTAGACGAGCAAATTAAAACTAAGATAAGTAATTTAAATGGTAGAGTCAAACAAATCAATGAAACAGTTCAAAATCAGATAGAGACCCAAAATAGAGAAACAAAAAATAAATATGTAGAGACAGTAGAACAATTAGAAATTAAAACTAAGAATGAAGTAAATAAGCAGTTAGAATTGAAGACTCATATTTTACAAAGCAAACTAGACCAATGCGAATTAGATGTAGTAGACCTAACAAAAGGTATTCAGACAATAGATAGCATTATATCAAAACACGAAAACAGTACAACCAATAAAATAAGTATGTTGCAAAATAGAGTTAAGGAAATAGATGATTTGCATATACAAAATTATAACGATGTGCATGTTAGATATAACCTAGTTGAAAATGATTTAACCAAAATGAAAAATGAATTGCGGGGGGAGATTAACAAAAATTTAACGGGAAATACGGAAAGAGTTGTTATTACGAGAGATTTGTATAATGAAATAGAGTTAGAATTATTCAGTCATGAGAACCGCTCAATACACCCCATGCGATTTATTAACCAAACTAGGGAGTACCACCATTTTAGTAGTAGTAATTGGGAGATCCAGTTAACTAAAATAATCAGATGTTTTAAGGGTAGTGCCGCGGTATGGGCAGAAGCACACAGAATAGAGTGGGGTAATTACGAAATGTTTGAACAAGCGTTTAAGGGAAAATATTGGCCAGAGGAGGAACAGGAAGCGTTGAGGAGTAAAATAATGGGAACGGGTAATTTCGGGAGCCATTCAAACAATAACATAACAATATATGTGACACAGTTATACAATGAAGTTAAATATTTAGAACATCCAATCCCTTTTAATTCTTTTGTAAGGTACGTTAGTAAGCATCTACCTCGAGAGGTGCAAATAACATTAATGACTAAAGAAATATCGAATTTAAGCGAACTTGAGAAAGTCCTTGATATTTTGCAGAGTATACGGGATAGGGAAGTGAATAGGCGATTAATACAGGGTAACGATAAATCGAATTTGATAGAGTATAATTCACAAAGAAACAATTACAATGAACATAATGTGACTAATAAAAATAACCATTATAAACCAGGTGAGTGGAGATGTTATAAGTGTCAACAGGAGAATTTCCCATTCAGGCGACAGTGCTTCAAATGTAGAACGCCTAGAGAAGGACAACGGAGGAGAGACGAGATAAACCACAAGGCAGAGAGACACCTGACACTAGAGGAGCGATGAACAACAACCAGAGGCCAGATAAGGGACACCGAGGCCCCTCCACTAGCAGACACCAGGAAAACTAGAAACGACAGTGGTAGCTAGGACCCGACCACTGTTCAGGGAAACGCAGGAGGTCCAACCAGTCGAGGAGGTTTACAGCCACGTAATTAAAGCAGATATTGTCGCTGACCTGATGGAAGAAGAAAACAATGCAAACAGCGAGGTGAGAGCAGGACTGACAGAGATTCAGGTAACTGTAGGAAATAAGAATTTTAAAACTTTGATAGATACGGGTAGCGAAATTTCCGTGATAGCAGAGAACATTTTAGCAGAACTAAGAGAATCTAACAAAGATATTCCAATCTTACCAGTAGCAGGAGTCACGGGTGTACGAAGTAAGAGAGTCACTAAACAGATACATTTGAATTTTCTAATAAATAATGTCGAATTTGTAAACACATTTTTGGTAGTAAGAGGGTTAAGTTTAGATGTCATACTGGGTAACGATTTTTTACAAAGGACGGAAGCTGTTATAAATTTTAGAGATAAGGTGATAGAGTTAGATGGGGGTGATCGGTCGGTAAGAGTAAAATTTGAGCATATAATAGGTAGAGTTAGAACGTGCGGAGTTAAAATACTACAGAAGGGTGTAAGTGAGAATAATTTAGGTACCATGGTAAGTGCATGTTTAGAAACAGAATATAGTAGTGAGTTGGAGAGTGGAAAGAGTAATATTAATGATGCTGTTTGGGAGTTAAGGGCGGATGAATTTTGTAGTGAAGGTGAGGTGGTAAGGAGTGGCCAGCGTGAAGCGTTATGGCAGGTGATAGCGAGGTACAGAGGAGTGTTTGCCGAAGTTCCAGGAAGGGCAAAAGGGTATGAATGTGTATTACAAATAAGGGAACACACACCGTTCTTGCAAAGGAGCTACCCCGTCCCTTACTCAAAAAGAAGCGCGGTGCAGAGAGAACTCGACAGGATGGTAGAAACAGGTATAATTGAACGGTCAGTATCGCATTATTCTAATCCACTTGTAGTAGTAATTAAGAAAGATGGACGCGTACGTTTGTGCCTAGATGCCAGAAAAATAAACCAGATCATAATTCCCGACAGAGAGTCACCAGAGCCTATCAATGAGATCTTCCAGAAGTTCAGTGGAGTAAAGTATATGACATCGTTGGATTTAACATCTGGGTATTGGCAGGTTCCACTAGCAAAGGTTAGTAGAAAGTATACAGCATTTTTATTTAATGGTAAGAACTACCAGTTTCGACGTCTACCTTTCGGATTGAACACCAGCGTCGCCAGCTTTATAAAGTGTTTGGACAAAATTTTGCGACCCAAGGACTTAGACTTTTTGACGGTCTACGTGGACGATATTTTGATTGCATCAAGGACCTTCGAGGACCATTTAGATCACTTAGACTATGTATTGGCTAAACTAGAGGCAGGAGGACTCACCGTGAATTGGGATAAGTCAACGTTTCTGCAGACACAGGTAAAATTTTTAGGATTTATTATCACACCTGAAGGAATAACAGCGAACCCCGACAAAGTAGAATCAATCATGCGTTTCCCTGAACCGAGGAATGTGAAACAATTACAGAGTTTCCTTGGGTTATGTAATTTCTACCGGAAATTTCAACAGAATTATGCAGAATTAACCACAAGATTGAGTGCAGTACTCCAGAAAACCAAACAATGGAAATGGGGCGAGAAGGAGCGCACAGCATTTGAAGAGATAAAGGAGAAATTCAGTCAAATGGTGATGATGAACCACCCAGACTTCGAGAAAGTATTTTATTTACAAACGGATGCGAGCAATGTGGCCCTCGGTGCAGAATTATACCAAGAAGGTAAGGACAAGGAGCATAAGGTAATAGCATTTGCAAGTAGATCACTGACCAGGCAGAGAAGAACTATACGACGACGGAGAAGGAGCTATTGAGCATAGTATTCGCAGTGGGAAAGTTTCGAACATACATTCTAGGAAATCGCACAGTAATTAGGACGGACCACAAAGCTTTATCATTTTTAAACACATGTAAGCTGGCTCATAGTCGTCTAACCAGATGGGTACTTATATTACAAGAATATAATTTTGAATGGGAATATATCAAAGGATCAGAGAACAAGATACCGGATACTTTGTCAAGGATAGACATGCTGCACAACAGAACGGGTAGAGATTTAAAGGAAATCGAGATTTTTAAGATTAGTCGAGAGGATAGAATTTTGGGAGCGGAGATGAGAGACATCCGGAACATGCAACGAGCAGAGGACAAGTCAGGTAAGGTGATAGAGAGTTTAGAAAAGGAGGTAAGTGAATCAGAGTATAATCAGTATTTTCAGGTTCATAACGGGTTATTGTTTAAGAGAATAGTAGGGGGTGAGCGTGTGTGGAAATTAGTAGTTCCAGAAGGGTTAGTTGATAAGGTTATTTGGGATTGTCATTTAAGGTATGGACATTTTGGAGCGAAGAAGTGTGTGAATGTATTGAAAGAGTCTTGTATTTTTAGAAATATGGAGAGAAGGGTTAGAAGGTTGTTAAAGAGTTGTGATTTATGCCAGAAATCAAAAGTGGTGAACTATAGAGTCGAAGGGGAGATGAATTGTATAAAAGTGGAGAGACCATTTGATTTGGTTGCAGTGGATTTGTTCGGACCGTTACCAAAGGGTAGAGGAGGAGTGCAGTATGTGTTTGTAATGTTAGATACCTTTTCTAAGTATGTGAGGCTGTATAGTATTAAAAGAGCTACCAGTCTGGTATTGAGTAAGAAAGTGACTAAGGATTACATGATACAAGTGGGTAAGCCGAAAGTGATTTTATCAGATCACGGACCGCAATTCATCAGTGGCCGTTGGCGTCAGACGTTAGGATGGGAAGGAATCATCACGAAGCATACAGCTGTGTACCATCCCCAGTCCAACCAGGCTGAGCGTGTAATGAGAGAGATAGGCAGGATCTTTAGAGCCTATTGTCACGCTAAACACAGCGAGTGGCCGTTGTATGTTAAGAAGGTAGAGAGTTGGCTGAACAGTACCACCCACGAGTCCACCGGCTATACACCTCACGAGCTTGTCAAAGGGACCCGTCCTCCGAGAATATTGGAACAGTTATTTGATTACCCATCTGAGAGTACATCTATGGACGTGAGCATCAAGATTCGTTTGGCAAATGAAAACTTAGTAAGTAAAGGAGAAAGAAGGAAGAATAGGCACGACACAAGAGGCAAGTGGATGAAATATGAAATAGGACAGTTGGTTTTGGTGAAGAGGCACGATCTGTCTAATGCTCAGGAGAAGGAAATTAAGAAGTTCTTCCTGCTGTACGAAGGACCTTATGAGGTGGTTGAAATTAAAATGCAGAATGCCTATGTACTACAGGATAGGGAGACTAAAGAAATAGTGGGTACACAAAATGCTAGCAATTTGAAATTATACTGGGAAGCATAGGAAAAATAAATTTAAAGAAAAAAAAAAGAGAGGTACTTGATTAGAAGTGTGAATGAGAATTAATTGTGTATTGAAAAAAAAAATAAAAATAAAAAATATATGTATTCCAGTAACAAAGATTTCTTTGAAAGTGTGAGGTGAAATATGTTAAAATTGTCAGAATTATAGAAATGAATATTGTTGGTTTTCCATCTGAAAACAGAAAAATATGTGTATGTAAGGTAAGCTGAGCAGGTGATCCATTTTTGTCATTCCTATCTTGGTATAGCAGTGAATATAGTTGTGAAAAAAGGTAAAGCTCGAACTTGTAAAGTGTCTATGTGAAAATTTTAAATAATTAACGAACTTGTTTTTGAGCAAGAGTGAAGAGTATTTTGTAGTTAAGTGGTGTTAGTGAATTATAAGTCAAAATCGGACTGTGAGAGCAGTTAATGTAGAAAAAGTAAAGTATAAGTAATGGGCTAGGGCAGTAGTGACATGTACTACTGTGGCTAGTGAAATGGGTTGATGAGCAACACATAGAATGCTGCCATCATCGGAGGCCTCATGTGGGCGTAATGCACGGTACACTTTGAATGTAATTCATATTATATGTGATTTTATTTGTGCAGTGTATCAATACTGGTAAAGTGTAAAATATATAAATGAGATTAATTTCCCCGACTTTCGGGCGATTACTGCCTTACCAGCACTAATCGTGGTTTTGGCGAGCGGTCAGCTATGGCCATTATTTAAGTCCTTCGACCATAGCTGTCTTGAAATTGGTGTAGAATAGAAATTAACAGGGGGGTATATCCATGGGGAAATTACCCGGAACTAGGGAACAGCGGCTGCCACTCTGTTCAAGAAGGAACAGCAGAGACCGGTGGTAGAACCGTTTAAGGGCGTGTAATTATGTAAGTGTAGATATTATGATATCTTGTTGTTTAAATGTGAAGCCAACACAAGAACAAAGGAGATGATAATTCCTCCACCATTACAGTTCTTGCAGAGGCACCCGAGCACTACAGTTCGGTTGGGGGGCAATAGAGTGTGTGGCTAGGAGGTCGTTACAGGGGTAATGACGATAATAAGGGTTAAGAGATAGTATATTTTAAAGTTGAAAATATAAAGTTAAAAAATGAAGTTAAATAAAATATTCTAGTAAGCTGCCATTTACAAAATAGATAAATGATTATAAGTTGAGCAACAAAGTTTAAAGGAAAAGTGTCTGCCATGATAGTTGTAAGTTGAATTTATAGAAATAATTAGGTGAAGGTATTTTGGGGTATAATAAAGAATGATTGATATATTGTGTTATATGTAGTTGCCTATATATGTTGTTTATTTTCTTACAAGGAAGTAGTTGAATTTGGTGGTGGTAAGAAATCAATGTATTTTAAGTCTTGTTGTGGTTAAGTGACACTTTTGAATTAAAAAACAAACCAATGCCCGAACACAAACCAATGCGTCTAAAAGGGGACATATCAGTTGTAGATATGTAAGTGTACTATACCACTATTTTGAAATTTTGTATTGGATGTTTCAGAGTTTTGTGGTGTTGTGACCGCAGTCCTGGGCTGGCTGGAGCGTCAGAACAGGAGTGTATAGTGCCTCATGGCCTTATGGTGTAGGGATCTCTCAGGAGAAGTCCAGTAAGGTCAGAGGGTGCGACCAGCATCATAGGACCAAGGGTAAGTGATGATAAAATTTTTTTTGTGTAACGTTACAGGGGGTTGTGGTGACGTATCTAGACTGATCCTTTTAGGAGAGTGTGAATGAGTCAAGGACATTTTTTTATGTTTCGACACAAAAAATTTTCCTTGAGGGGGTTTGTAACAGTACAGACTGACCCAGTACCAGAATTATGGGTATTTTCATTGTTTTATTATGTATTTTTAAACATACAGAATGGTTAGGTACATTGTCCCTCTGGAAAACGGAACAACGTAAATTCGGCCAGAGTAAAACACCAAGGTCTCCGGTGGACGTGAAAACAGCAAAATCTACCATGGCGGTGTTTATGACGAAGTACCACAATATGCATTATGATTGGGCTATAACACTAGTCCGTCATCGCTAAGAACAATGACGCACTGAGTACAATGTGTGCAACGAGGCGTTGTCCAGCAAGACAAAGCGGGATGACGTAAGAACTACACACACACAAGCAAGAAATTACACTTGCCTCGCTCTCATTTCAACGCCATTCTTCAGAGGAGCCACAGCGATGTATCGTTGTGTGTATAACTTTTTAACAATACTTTAATTCAACTAACAAAAATGTTACCAACAGTAGTGGAGCAATAAAGGCTCATCTTGTTTACAGTATAAATATATAAAAAAAATGTAAATTCAGTGCACACATCCATCTAATTAAACTTAGCGGAATTAAAGGCGAACACCGACCATCACCATGGGAGTCTCACACCAACAACGGATGGACACCACCACCTAACAAGCAGAGAAGTTCCTTTTGTCATTTTTATAGTTAATGAGCTCATTAATATCAAATCGATAATAAAAAAGAATGTACGGGTCTGAAGTTGAATGTGTGAGAATGAATGCGTGAATGTATGGCCATAACACATAAACCGAAGGCATTGGTTTGTGCAGTAACTAATTAACTATTAATAAATGATTTTAAGCTGCAGCTATAAAGTGTACATTGATATTAATTCAACAGATAAAGAAATAGAGAGAATCAAAAGAGATAGGAAAAGTAGCCACCATTTTGTTTTGTGTCATATCATATGACGTCACTATTTTGACCGCATGGTTGTATGTGTACTACCTTAGATTGAATTAAATTTGATGGTTAATTTCAAGAATATCTGGTGTGATGGTACAATCATGGTACATTTCATAATTACCTAAAATATGGTAAAGAGATCATAAATATTGTATTTTCCTATTTTTTGACATACCCAACCCAATCTCAAACACCCGATATAGAATTTACGGTGAGTGGACTATATTACAGTATTTGCCAGGATTTGAACTAATTCATGACAAAAAACGGTGTCACATCACAAAAACAGTGTGCAGTTATTGAGATAAGCAGAGCCAAGCCTTCGTTACGTCAGAGGCGGAGAATGTGTTGACAGCAACCAAACTGCGATGTCAAAACGTTAGACAAAGGAATGTGACGTCAATACACCCCACTTCCGCAGATTTCAACCAGAAATTGCCGTCATTTCATCTGCAGCTCTGATTTGAGCCGGCCGGCCGCCCATTCACTTACGAGTGAATTTTAACTTTTTAGACCACTGTAGGTGGTTAATAAACAGAGTAAATACAGTGCGTCAACGAAATGTGACCGTAACGTGTATGCGTAAAACTCGCGGTAACGTACGCGAAGTTTTACCGCAACTATAACAACCAGGAACATCTACGAAATGGGTGAGAGCGTTCCTTATATATTTTGAATCCTTTATTTCCCAATATATGTTATTGTAGAAATCAATCATTTAACAAATTATTCAAAATTTCAATCTAAATTTAAGGAGCTCCAAAATTTAAATAAGTTGTACCATGATAATGAAAGGGTGAGTGGTTGTGTGCGTGCGTAATTATTCTAAGTGCTGGGTTGAGCACCACTATATAATATAAATATATACATGTTATTATTGTATAATCATTTAATCATATAATCATTAAACTTAATCAAAGTTATTATTACACATTATGTTTTTGGAAGGGTTACAGTTGGTTTTAAAAAATGTTATGTAACAAAGTAAAGAATAAAAAGGGGTATTTCATTGGTAACAATTAGAACAGCTGTTTTGTTATTTCAAGCAATTTCCGTTTCCTATGACTTCGCGTAACGAACTTTTGGCCCATGACTTAGGTAGTAAAAGATGGCGTCTTAGTTTTTGTATACATAACCACATTTGTGAGATATAATATATCTTATCTATAAAATCAAAATAAACGTAAGTGTACAGGTGTCGCCTATACGAACAGGGACCTTATGTAATATTATGTATGTATATTATTACATGGGATACGCCTAGAAAGAACACGGGAAAAAATTGCTTGAGGTAACAGACAAAATTTTATAACTAGTAAACATAACCCCACAATTAGGTAATACAATTGTATGCATGCGTGCATTACACAATTGCCAAAATGAGTACTAATGACAATATTACGTTAGAAATAGGTACAACTAATGTAAATTTGACTGGCGAGATGGATGTACAAACACCTCAAACTAGTCAGATTGACGAGGTGCATACGCCTGTATCTGTAGAAATAACGAAAGTC
This sequence comes from Magicicada septendecula, assembly GCA_034769895.1. Classification (NCBI taxonomy): domain Eukaryota; kingdom Metazoa; phylum Arthropoda; class Insecta; order Hemiptera; family Cicadidae; genus Magicicada; species Magicicada septendecula. The sequence goes on along the minus strand of CM068367.1, from coordinate 1,422,398,541 downwards.
AATACATCCATTTCAACTAATTTAGACAGTAAATCAGATGAAAGTAATGCAATGATACAATTGTTATTAAAACTAGATAAAAAACTAGACGAACAGAAAAGCGATACGGATATTAAATTCACACATTTGAATGACAAATTCGATAATTTTGATATTAAATTCAGAGAGTTAAAAGGTCACAATTTTCACTTAGAAGAACGAATTAATATAGTAGAAACACGTTGTGATAACATTCAGAAAAAGACACTAGCCATTGTTGATGACAAGTTCAATAGTACCATTAGTGATTTAGACACTAAAATTGATCTAGTACAAGACACAGTAAATAACACGATTAAAAGTAAATTACAGTCAACAAGTACAGAAATACAACAGAAATGTTTACATTTTGTAGAAAGTCAAGTAGAAGTTAAAACCAATGTGTTGCAAAATCATTTAGAAAACATTGAAATAAACGTGATAGATATTACTAAAAATTTAGAAGCTATAGATAGTACTATGACTGAACATGAGAAAAATACCAAGAGTAGATTTAATTTGTTACAAAGTAAGATTAAAGAAATCGATGACTTAACTGTACAAAATAGTATGGATGTGCATGATAAATATGATATGATTGCAAATAATTTAACCAGTGTAAAAAACGAATTACGGGGAGAAATAAATAAAAATGTTTCAAGCATAACTGATAGAGTAGTAGTAACTAGAGATTTCTATAATGAAATAGAACTAGAGAATTTTAGCCATGAAAACAGAGTAATACATCCCATGCGATTCCTTAATCAGACTAGGGATTATAATCATTTTAGTAGTAGTAGCTGGGAAGTGAAATTAAATAAAATTATTAAATGTTTCAAGGGTAACTCACATATGGGCTGAAGCTAAACTAAACTAGAAACTAAACACAAAATGTAGTCTAAAATTAACCAGTTAATACTTTACAAAAATAACAAAAATAAAATAGTTCAAAATAAAAAAATAACAAGACATGCAAGGAAAACAAAGACACGCACCAAACTATAGGTGTTTATGCATGTGTAAGCATAAAGCAGACAACGAATAATATCGATGTTGGTTTATTTTTTAATACTGAAACAAATGTTCAATGTAGTACAAATAGTAGACAACAGATGGCAGCACAAATCAGAGAAATTGAGTCAATTCGGTAACACCAGTAAGGGCGCAAAGTTCAAATTGAATATACTTGAGCGCAGCAGTAGTGGCGTGATTTGCAAATATCGAGGATACTCGATTGCAGCAGTAAAAGTGTTAGGTTTTATTAGGTTCTGGTTTATTTTGTGAAAGATAAATAAAAATAATAATAGAATTACAAATTATCAAATTTATTAGCAATAAGCTTACTGAAAAATATAAAAAAGATTAAGTGAGCAAAGTTTGGATCTCAAACATATTTCTCTTTTGATGAAATAGCTTAAAACAGTAATTTTAAACCACAGCAATCACTAATAAATAAATATTTTTAAAAATTCGCCAGTACTTAGAATTTGACGTTTTCATGAACTCTAACCCACTAAGAAGATGTCTGGCAAACTGATCAGATGCTGACAGAGCTGCATCCTAATGGTCAAACGAACTACTACTACCCAAGAGACCATCATGAGCATGTGAAGCCAGTTTTACTACAGTGTTAAACCCTTAAAACATTTCTAAAAACAGCTGTTCGACCCTCATGATCGTGAGAGTCAAGTCATAAGGGATAGATGGTGCTTGTATGAACATCCAGCAAGTGGTAATAGGAGAGTGGCCTGCTGATGATGCATAATCAGGTTCTGCTGCAATCCAAACTACTGTACAACTTGATATACAGTATCATAGAAAACAACTGAGGCACAGTGGCATTAACATGTTTCTTTAAGGTTTATTAACATTTACACTCGTATGTTGTACTCCTAGGAAGGAGACCTCAAATAGAACATATAATTAGTTGTTTTTGTATTGTGTACAGTATCTCACATGTTATTAGGTAGCCTCATATCTACCATCTGTATACACCGCAATAACCAACCAGTTATTCAGACTTGCTGATTATTCAGACTTTAAAATGTGAATTGTTTGTAACACAGGTTTACCTTTCCAAGATTTATTAAATTTTCATTATTGCTTTCCATATAATACCAGGGAATCATTAAGCAACCAGGGAACTCAAACTAAACCTTTCAGTACCATGGGTCGATCATATCAGCCCTGCAATACATGTTGAAGGTGCCAGGGCCAATTCAATTTGCTGCCAAGTTACTCAATGTTGTAGTTTCGTTATTCACTAACAGATGGCATTCAGTTTTATACCACTAGAATGAGGGATTATTAGTTTACACTGTGAAAATTGTACCTTTATATCCAAGAGGCTTTGGTTTAACATGAGACTGAATAGGCTGTTGCTTGTTTACATTTTTGTTTGTTGTGGTGGAAGTTATGTAACCAGTGACAGTGAAAATGATTTTGGTGACAGCAAATTGCAAAACAGTAACAGTGATATTTATAACCTGTCAACACATGAGCTTTTGATACATTCTGCTGAAATTATTGAATAGAAGGAATTTGTAAGCACAGAAAACGATGTGAGTAATCATATTTTTGATATTCATTAACTCTCATGAACAAAATGTGTTCCTTCAAATATCCAAGCCCCAATCGATTTCTTTAATTTGTTTTTTATAGCCCAATACTTTCCATAATATCAAGAGAAACAAACCAATATGCGAAACAGTTTCAAATAAAAAATGATTCCATTATTTATGGCAACACTAGTAAAGATACAGCAGTACAAAAAATTACAGGCTTCATAGGCTGTCTCAACACCTGATTAGGAAACCTTCAGTATATTCACATTGGTGTGTAGGCAGTAACTCATCAACACCATTGGTTTCATAAAATGTTTCCTAGAAACATTTCAATTATTATTAACATTTTTCCTTTAGTCAATGATGATTTTAGTCCTACTGGGCAACCAGGCATGTTCCAAGTTCAACCCCATAATTCAACATGCTCATAATGTGTTCTGCAAATAATATTATGGTCCTCGTCAACAGCTAAGTGTGGATGAAAGTTCGATTTGAATAAAAATCGCACCAGTCTAATGCAATACCCAATAAACATAATCAGTGAGATATCAAACTATGGATGTTGTGACTCTCAAAATACTCTTTGGCATTTTATGTTTACTGTGGTGCACAGTATGATGGAGACTAAAATGAAATAAGAACTATGGACTCCCGCATACTATTGTCACTAAATTGTTAATAATAGAAAAGTACATAAGTAAAGGACACCACATTTTCACTTGTGTCCTTGTAACAAACCTTTCTAACTGTTACCGTTATAAAAAACAAAAAATATTGTTCTGCTCCGCTTACATCTACAAAATGTTTTAAGTCTGTGCAACAAAATTTGTTCACAGTGATTGTACATTTCTGGCTGCGTTCTGAGAAAATGTCTCAACCCTAACTAGTGGTTGATGGAATGATACCTTATCACCTACGCTAAATTTTTTTTCGCAAACGTTAAAACTACTGCTGTATGTAGTCTATCGCCTTTTGGTTCGCTAACTGAATTTTATTTTTTGGATCAGATCATCCTCGCTTAGATCTTGCTGTATCTCTTCTCGTATCCAGTCCGTTGGTAAGTGAATTTCTCGTCAAGGTAACAATTAATAACCACATGTCCCAACTTATTTGATCCATATTGGTGTACTGGACTCAATCCTGCAATTATGGTTTGACAACTTTGTTCCATAATTCCATTGATTCTGGGTGATAGGCATTAGTTTGGATTTTATGGATAACTGAAATAACACACAAGTGAAGTTCATTCCTTGGTGGTAAGTAACATTTTATAGATTCCATGTCTACAGATAATTTCTTCTATAAGTATTTTTGCTATAGTAATTCCTTTTTGGTCAGGTAAGAAAAAGGTTCAGGGTATTTGGAAAGATGGTCTTGGAATGTAAGGATGTATTGGTTTGGTTTTGACTGCATCATTGAATGAATTGTTCTTCTTATTCAGTAAAAATATTTTTGAATGTCTGTACTACACATTTCCTAACACTTTTCTGGATTCTTCTTTCAGCAATTAATTCAGCCATCTTACTATCTATACCGGATTTGCACAGAGGTATAACAATTAATGCCCTATCATTTCTATTCTATCAACAAAATGCTGGATAGATTCACTGTATTTCTGTTCCATACTAATCAATTTTTCTTCTAAAAAAGAGTCACTTTGGTGTTTATCCAACATACATCTTATGAATTCTTTTTAACTGTTCCATGTACCTAACTCTGCTCTGTGGATGGCAGCTACTATCACACCCCTCAATCTAATTTTAGCAATTTTTGAGTAATTCACTTGTTCTGCTGGCGTAACATTACATAAAAGAAAATTAATACAGTCAATGTACGCTTGCAAATCTGAATTCCTGTCGCCGCCATCACTGGTATTAATTTTAAGGCACTATCTAAACTAATTCCATCATCATAATTAGTCCATACGGTTTTACTCTTTCAAACTATAGTCCTATGCTAACCTACTTTTGTCACTTACTTGTGTATCTTTGCTACTGGCCTTCAGATTGTCTTCTTTCTTCTTCACTTTTTCAGAATACCTTACATGTGTACCCAACACCTCACACAACAAATATGTTATAGCTTAATATAACACACGCAACTACTTCTCTCAAGTGGCTAAGGAAAAGCAATCCAATTGAAGGTGGTACGGTGCCCAAATAAAGAACTAGAAGTTCAAGATACTCTAACTCATAAAAAAAAGACAAAACTTATAACGCTTATTCTCAAACAAAAGAAATTAAATTCAATTAACTATAATCTATACAATATTTAGTTAACTAAACGTCAAACAAGAGTCTAACTCTTTATCTTACACTATGGCAGCTTGCCAAGCAAGGCAACCTGCAAAGAGAGTTCACTGGAACTGATAATTTTACAGTTCTTATGTTCAGTATTTATACTATGCTTGTTTACTACCCTTATTGCCAAAATAAGTGAGAAAGTATTTTTTGGGGCAGTAGGCCGTCTAACAGTAAACATAATATTTTCATGAGTACTGTACTAAATGTATAAAGTGTTTCTATTTGAGTGGTTGAAAGCCGTACAGAATTAAGAACAAACATGGCTTGACTTAAATCACCCTTACAACTAAATACAGTTGTTTTGATAGTTCATCTTTTTTCACAGAACTAAATTAATATATATTATTGAACTTTCACATGTGAAACTTGTTTTTCTCCCGTACGCATTTCGGCGTGATGTGCGCCTTCATCAGCGGTATGAGACAGACTGCCAGTACTCGTAACGGTTTTATTTGGTAGGTTGAGTGGGGGTGGTGTGTGGTGGAAGGGGATTGGCATGGGGATCCGAATTATTGTTTTTTTATGTATAATTGTGTCAAAAAGTGTGTGGGATTTATAGTGTAATTGGTCGTTAAGTATGTTGTTTGGTTGTGTTGTGTAGTGTTTGTATATTTCATATTGTTCTGCTGTGTTAAGTTTTCGACTTTTGGGTAAGTAGTGTAATATCTCAATATTAGTATCTATGTTGGTGTAGCTGTGGTTTTTTGTGTGTATGTGTGTGGCAAACACGGAATGTATATTGTTGTTGGATAAAACTTTTAGGTGTTCAGAGTAACGAGATGAAAAAGATCTTCCCGTCTGGCCTATATAGAAACTATTGCAATCATTACAGTTTAATTTGTAAACACCTGTTTTGTTGTATTTGTCTATGTCCGTGTTTGATGTGTTTTTTGATGGTATTGTTTGTTCTGTATGCTATTTTGTACTTGTGTTTCCTGAATGTGTTGGCGATTTTGTGTGTGTTGGAGTTATGGTATGTGAGTGTGATGTATTTAGTTTGTTGTGTGTTGTTGGTATTTAGTGTTTTGTTGTTTTTGTTTATGATGTGTTTGTGTAGTTTGTTTATTAAATTAGGGCTGTAGCCATTTTTTATTGCTATATATTTGATTGTGTTTAGTTCATCATTATAATCCTGTTTACTTAATGGTATTTTTGTTAGTCTATGGAGCATATGGTTGAAGGCCGCATGTTGCGTTGGATGGTTTGATGTGTTGTGTAAAACCATGTCAGTTGTGGTTGGTTTTCTGTATATTTTATACATGTGTGTATTGTTTGTTTTGTTAATTGTTAGGTCCAGAAAATTTATACTATTGTTTTGTTCTATTTCCAGTGTAAATTTTAGTTTGTGGTGTATTGTGTTTATGTATTTGTGGAAGTTTTCGACCTGCCTTGTATTGCCAATGAATAAAAGTAATATATCATCCACATACCTGTGCCAATAAATGATTTTGTTGGTGTATTTGTTTTTGTTTATTATATGGTTCTGTTCCATGTTGTGTATGAATATTTCAGCCAGTGTTCTTGATATGTGGGATCCCATCGGGAAACCACATACACGCAAACAGACGGTCACCCGATGGGTAAAAAAGATGTGCCATCCATGAAACAGTGGAGAGATTACCTGTAGCTTGAATAAAAGAAAGGGAAATGAAAAGAGTTGTAACTAGTATGACTGTCATTCAAGAGAAGGCTAGAGAAAGTTTTGAAGAACTGAAGAAACGAAACAAACTCCACATTCATCACATGAGGAGATAGAAATAAAGGCTACAACTGGGTGGTTTGCAAAGTTTAGAAGGAGATCTGGCATTAAACATGTGGTAATGCACAGTGAGTCTGCTGGTGCAGATGAAGAAGCTGAGAAGTTCTGTCTCAAGTTTCAAGAATTCATTAACAAAGAAGGATATTGTCCACAACAAATTTATACAATTGAGATGAAATTGGTTTGTTTTGGAAGCACATGCTAAACCGTACCTACATCATGAAAGATAAGAAAAATATTCCTGGGCACAAACCCATGAAAGGCCGGTTATTTTTGGGAGCTAATGCTAGAGGTGACGTGTAGCTTAAACCACTTAAGAGTCTATCACTCTGTGAATCCTAGAGCATTAAAAAAAATCCATAATTAAAGAAAGACTGGTGATGTGGTGATGGAATTAAAGGCATTGAGTCACACAGGTCCTTTTCAAAAAATGGTTATTAAAGTTTTTGCACCAAGCATGAAAGATTACCTTGAGACCAATGAATTGCCATTGAAAGCACTGTTTCTATTGGGCAGTGCACCAGGACACCCAAAAGACCTTGAAGATAATATGTTGGCAGACTTTCCCTGGCAGACATTCAGTTTCTGCCACCAAATACCAGTTTGTTGATTCAGCCAATGGAACAGGATGTTATTGCAGGTTTCAAGAAATTGTAGACTTGTGCTCTGTTTCGTCAATGTTTTGAAGCATGTCAGTTCTTATCAACGATGACATTAAAAAAAATTTGATATTTTTGAAGCTACCTGGGTCTTTCAAAAGGCGTGGTCAGAAGTGCCAAGGACAGTTGAATTCTGCTTGGCAAAAGCTGTGACCATCCTCTATGTCCATGTCCAGTGACAATGTTATTAATCACTTCCAAAATATCCTGAAGTAGAGAGAAAAGCAGTCGACATTGGACAGATTCTTTAACGCCCCACAAACGGAAAATAACATATCCTATGAAAATGCAAAACTGAGTATGTATGTGTTATTGTTATTACATATAAGAAAATGAAGTAAGACATTATATAATGTTTTATTTATTTTCTTTTATCCAGAAAGAATAATCAAATTTCCGTAAAACAATTCAATGGTCAGTTAACAAACAATTCAGGCAGCGAACATCGACTTTAAATGGATTATGTTTGTTAACCGATCACAACAGCTGTGTCAGTAGGGTGTACTTCTGTGAGGTAAGGTAATGTTTTTACTTAATGACAACTGGACGTTAAGTTAAGGTGAAAATAACGATAATAGTCATTGATAATTTCATTAGTAAGATAACCAGACACATTAAGAAAATTTAATTTAAATTTGGAAAGGTGGTTCGTATTTGTTGACTAACTTATTTTACAAAATTAGAAAAATTGCACATCTTCACCAGAAAATATCGTGAGTCGCAGTACAAAATATTGCCAAGGTATCTTGTTTACTTTTTAGTGTCTGAATTAATAATTTATTAGTTTTTCAACTTTCACAGCAGCTTTTGCTGGCCTGCATATGCTGTAAACGCATCAAAACGTTAGGGTAACACAGAATACCTGGTAGACCTAAATATACTACTTTTATATGCTGTATGTGGATTTAACCAGTATAATAGTATGTTAGAAATGTACTGAAAGCAATGGCACAGGCAAGTACTGTTAAAAAACGTACAGGACAAATTCAAAGTAATGTAATATTACTCGTACCGTGCATAACCTACAACTGGCCAAACATAACCTAACAACACTTCATTTATGGCATAACTGAATATTTACATAAGGTGAACCAGTCCTCATCAGTTTATATAAAAACGCATTAGAAATTATAAAATGTACTAAAAGTTGCTATGTTTAATGTGTGTGTGTGTGCGCACTTGCATAGTGCATAGAAGTAATACTTTATTTCTCTCCCCATAGCAAGGTGGACTATTTAGTATTCTTGTCACAGTTCTTGTTGTTTAATGATGCAAATATTAACTAAGATATAATAGGCTTAACTCGTGCACTTAAGGGTTTACTAATACGACTGTGTAGGTTGTGATTTGACTTTTGCTTTCGAAAAATGTTGAGTTGAAATAACCATAGATAAATGACAAAAAGAATACAGTAACATTGAAACATACAACTATTCAACAGAAAATTGAATATTACTATTACTTAAATGTATAGATTGCAACACGTCTACAGTAGGTGAATATACAATTTAGGCATGTGAATGATCGTTTCTCAAAACTTGCCATTTGTGATAATGTTTTAATATTGATTCAATACACATTAAAAATAAAAATGGTGGTTACTCAAGTTAACAAATTGGAGACGAGAAACATACTGTTTACAATAATTATTATTGAAAATGAAAACAAGAAAATAATATCAAGCTCAGTATATTATTATTGAAACCATTTATTATATAATTTGTATTGAACTGAATAATAAAATAAATTTCCAATTTTTGTAGACTTCCAAAATCAAAGTACATTAGAAAACATTTAGCCAAATAACACTTTCAGATTCTGTACATAGTCATAGTTATTTTCAGTAGGCCTATATATTTCATGTATACCTACTTTTACTTGAAGAAGTGTTTGTAATGTAAAGGCAGTGCAGTTCAGCTTGGTTAGGATCAAACTGTATCAGTAAATAAATAGTAATGGAGCCATGTTATGTTTTACATGAAATAGCTTTATAGTTTTTGAGGAGAATTTTATTTTTGGAAGGGGTTGTATGAAATTTTATTGGTTTGGTCAGTGTTGTATTGTATTAACGCAATTCATGGCATTTAATATTATTAAAATACACAGTGTAAACTAAAAATCTTATACACAAATGCACATGTTAACCTTCTCAATCACTGTCCACCTCTTGGACTGACCACTCATATACTATAAAACAAGGCAACTCCAACCTTGATATATAAGTGGACAACACCCCTACACCAGGAAGGTCGGCCCCGATAAACTAAGCAGTGGAAGATGGACCGAGGGCACGAGAACACCAATCCCAGATCGCTCTATCTACTAGTTAAGCTTAATACGTGAGGGGGTAACTTCTCTACAGCACTGCCTACACTCACTCTATACCACCCGAAAGGAAAAACTGGAGACATCAACCCCTGAATGCGGCATGTCCGGACCAAACAATAAAACAACTGGGAAATTATTGACCGATTTCATCACGGATAACATCATCACTTATTTGCACCACAAACAAAACTGTTCAAGAAAAGAAAAGTCAACACAGCGCCCGACAAACGACTTTAAAATACTTTCCATCTGAGCAAAGTTGCCAAATCGTTTTCAAATGAACAACTACTACCAAGGAACATCTCTTGACCGATGCTCCATCAAATTTCCCTAATTAGAACAACACAAACAACAACAATCCAACACAACATATCATAGATTATATTAAAAAATAAAACAATAAAATAGTTTTAGTGATTTTCACTCGTCAATCACTTTTGACGAGTGAAAATCACTAAAACTATTTTATTGTTTAATTTTTTAATATAATTTACAATGGATTTTCATGAAGTAAAGGCATCAAGCATTAATTACATATCATAGAAGAAGAAAGGAAAAACTTGAGTAGCATCAAGCGGTTTCAGGGTCCTCTAACGATGCAAGAGAGAAGGAGGGTGAAGAAGGGCAGAGCAAGTTTCTCAATTCATCGTACAAGAAAACATCTAACAACATTAATACCACTAATGAATACCATGAATAAAGACACACAACACAATATAACATTTTGAATAATATAAGTACAACACCCAATAACTAAATATCATTTAATAATTCCTGTTCAAGGAATCCACAAAATCCAGACAATTCTATCCAATCAAATCTCACTTAAGGTCCATAACAAGGGTGTATGGTCCGACCATAACTGCATTCAAAAATTTAAATAATTTAATAATGCTCTTAATGAAGTCACATAATACCATTCAATGTTTGGGATCAATCCCCAACAAGGTTGGACAGGTTATGACCAACCTCAACAAGGTCTGACGGAACCAGGGGCATGCAAAAATTCTTTTATTTATTTTTTTTTTATACATCAACTGGAACCGTACCCAGATTTTATTTACTTAATAAACCATATTTTAGATCAAAGCTGAGAGCTAAACTCGACACATCCCCACAACTAAACCTGAGAAATATATGACCACCTACATATGAGTGTGTGTGACCCTACAAACTCCCACACGTTGCTCCCGGTTTACAATTTAATATAACATTTAGTATCATAGAACACTTGTAACCTTAAGACATGACACACACATAACAATTGTAACACACAAACACCCTAACATTTTCATCAACAATTAATATTCACAACCTCACAATAAATTTCAAACAATGTAAACTCATTTTGTGAAAAGGTAACTGGATATATGTATATGTGTGACGACTCCACGTTTCTCAGAACAGTTGTATCAACCGCTTACACCCCTTCAGACTTCAAATAATTATATCACCCCGAAATTGCATTACAAGTTCTGCCACATGGTCAGCCATAGACCTTAAAAACCACGCTCTCAGCTAACATTTGTAATGTAAAAATTGAAAACTAGACCACTAGCCTAGAGGAAGCAAAAAATGACTGGATCCCATTGTGACAGGACTTGCAATAAAACACTTGTTTTACAATAACAACTTTTATTGAATTTCCTCATATCAATATTATACAGTTTTAATACACCATCTGAGTATAGAATAATATTCAAATTCAAAACCAGCTCTTAATTTTCCTTTTGTTTTAAGTATCTTCACATATTATACTATATACATAGAATATGTGTTCATAATAACAGGTGGATCCTTTAGCAATTAATCATATAGTTCACAAATATAAGTGTGTAATCACAGGGCTGGTTCTAACCGAACCTTGATCATTATAATGTACAACAAATTACTGTTTATGGATATAATTTTATATTAGCATATATATATATATATATATATATATATATATATATATATATATATATAGATCTATAGGTATAGGTATTCTGTATGAATGATCATTAGCAGATGCAGTTAGCAACAGTTTAGTTAAAATAATGAAAGAATGAATCCTTATAAGTTTAAACGGAATACTAATTATACCAGTAAGTTATAATTAGTTATTAGAAAGTATAAGTACAGCTTTAAACTATTAAATGTTTCTCATAAGTTACAACCTTAGATCTTACTTTAAATTCTGAATTCTTTCAGATTCCTTTTAAACATTACAAAACTCTAATCAGTCCTCAACATTGGGTATCAGATAATAATTACAATCAAATTATATGAAAAGGTTAACTGCAGCTTTCAGCAGATTACATTTTGCTCTCTCATTACAATATTGATTTTGAAAGTTAATTAAACTGTTAAGGAACCAAACACTGTACAGTACTTCTGATATGTTATAGCAATGTTATTATAAAATTTAGAGTTTCATTTTAAATCAATCATCTGTGCACTGCTGCTCACTGACTTGCCATCGAAAACACTCTGCTTGAAATGTGGTTTGTATCGGAGGTCTTGAAGTCTCATTGCTCTACAGGGTCGGCGATGCTTCAGGATCTTAAGATGTAAGGTGGTTCACCTGACGGCTTCGGGGAATGGAATTTTTCTTAGCTCGCTCTGTCCATGGTGACGGCTGGTCTTGTCACCATGATAGAAACTCCTCTCCTTTGTCTAAGGCGAGGACCCTGAAACTACTTTATCGGTTACTCCCACATAGTGAATAGGATGTTACATGAAACACGAGGCACCTCCCCTGGAGCGTCAGATGTATTCTCTTCAAGTGTCGTTAGCGAAAGGGGAAAGAGAATTCATTTCTTTTAACCGAAGTCATTTTTCAGAAAAAACAAGTACAGAATTACTAATTGGCAGGGGTCACCTGACCAAACGGCCAGCTGAATTAATTCGTCACAGCAGTGATGCATGGCCTGACTAAATTACATCGCTACTCAAGGTCGCTACGGCTGGTTTACAGTAACACGTGGCTCTGAATGCAGCGGTCAAAGCAATTTAGGTTGACTAGACTCACGTGGCGGCAATTCGAATTCAAAAATTTGCCGGGGCTCATCTAGTCTTGGCACAGTGATGTGAAGCTTAAACCGCTTCTTGTCTATCACTATGTGAATCCTAGAGCATTAAAAAAAAATCCATAATTATAGAAAAACTGGTGATGTGGTGAAGGAATGAAAGGCATTGAGTCACACAGGTCGTTTTCAAAAAATGGTTATTAAAGTTTTTGCACCAAGCATGAAAGATTACCTTGAGACCAATGAATTGCCATTGAAAGCACTGTTTCTATTGGGCAGTGCACCAGGACACCCGAAAGACCTTGAAGATAATTTGTGGCAGACTTTCCCTGGCAGACATTCAGTTTCTGCCGCCAAATACCAGTTTGTTGATTCAGCCAATGGAACAGGATGTTATTGCAGGTTTCAAGAAATTGTAGACTTGTGCTCTGTTTCGTCAGTTTTTTGAAGCATGTCAGTTCTTATCAACGATGACATTAAAAAAATTTGATATTCTCGAAGCTACCTGGGTCTTTCAAAAGTCGTGGTCAGAAGTGCCAAGGACAGTTGAATTCTGCTTGGCAAAAGCTGTGACCATCCTCCATGTCCATGTCCAGTGACAATGTTATTAATCACTTCCAAAATATCCTGAAGTAGAGAGAAAAGCAGTCGACATTGGACAGATTCTTTAACGCCCCATAAACGGAAAAAAATATGTCCTATGAAAATGCAAAACTGTGTATGTATGTATTATTGTTATTACATATAAAAAAATGAAGTAAGATATTATATAATGTTTTATTTATTTTTTTGTATCCAGAAAGAATAATCAAATTTCCATAAAACAATTCGATGATCAGTTAACAAACAATTCGGGCAGCGAACATCGACTTTGAACAGATTATGTTTGTTAACCGATCACAACAGCCGTATCAGTAGTGTGTAGAGATGGGCTTAGTTGCACTTTTGTGAGAGCAGTGATCACAGAGAGCAACTTTGAAAGTAGCAGTGATTTAATCACTGTTTATGTCAGGTTTTAGGTAATAGTTTGAAAAATGACTTTTCATTACAAAAAAAAATTAAGTTCAATTATTTTTTTTTTCCAATTACGTGAATTTTAGACACATTGTTATAAAAATAAAATTGCAGATTATAAAAGAAAAAAAAATTCATTTCCAAACATTGAAAAATTGGTTACACTTTTAAATAAAATGAAATACATATTTATTAGTTGCGTTAAAATAAATAAATATAAATAATTTAAAAAGTTAAAGTATTTGTCGTCTGTAATTTTACTGAAATCGAAGTCATATTTATCTAAATAAGTTAACAAATTTTTTTTTTAACATCAAGAGTATGTTTAATAAATGCAAATTTTGTTTATAAAAACAAAAATAAAGTAAGATTACAATTATTTGCAAAACATAGTTGAATCGCTCATTTCAGAAACTACATAAATCAAAAACAACAACTTTCAGGAAAGTAGAAAAAACTGTATGGTTTCTAGAACACTGCATTAAAAATTATGAAAAAATATGAAATTAGTACATGCTGTAACTCTTGAGATTGTTGTCAATTATAATGATTTTTAATGTTTTTACAACATGGTAAATTTAACTTTTCTAAAACTTGACTTATGTTGTTTCTAAAATGAACGTGGATTTTCAAAGTAAAACTCATGTTTTTTTTATATACATATATTACAAGACAAAATAGGTACAAAACCTGGTTACAACAGTACTTCTTTAGTTCTGCATGTCAACTTCTTCATTTTCCTCTCTATTAATGGGTCTCCCAAGAATAGACTGTGTCATAAAAACTTTTGATTTTTTCCTCCTGTGGTATGTACTCCAGAAACTTCTTCAGGTCGTCCATCTTCATAGAATTTATTGGTATAAAACCTTTTGGGTAGGCTATGTCAATTGGCATGGTCAGTGGGTCAGGAGTAGGGTTTCTTACATTAAATGTCTGAACCTGTAAGCCGTCAATGTAGGTCCTGGCTTTTATAACGAATGGAGCACTACCATGGTGAGAGAAGTGCATAAACTTTGAAATTTGCAAGCGCACTTTTTGTTCTTTTGGAATTTCTTTGCCACGTGTCTCTTCCGACAATACCATTTTTTTGAAGAACTTTGGCCACCACCTACTGACATCAATTACATCATCCGATTCCACAAGGACGACCAAAAATTTTTGTTTTCCAGATAAAGATAAAATCAACTCTGCGTACTGCTTCAGGGTGAACACTCTATCACATTTTTGTAACTTTTTTTTAACCATGGCGAAGTCACGGTCACAAGGTAAAAATGAGTGACCCCTCACAGGAAAGTATTGCTGAACACTTTGAAATTTTTTAGAAGAAACAAAGGCATTCATTAGCCGCAACAAACAATGATTTTTGTTTTGGCCAAAACATCCGTCCGAAAATATATGAAGATGTTCCACATTTTTGAGCGAAGATTTTATGTAATCTAAAATGAACGAACAAACTTCATTAGGGCCTTTACCATCTTGGCCCTCATGGTAAAGATAAAACACTGATGTATTGTCTTTCAGGTTATGAATACAGAAGACACTGACAGTTAACTGTTTGAGATAGAAGGTCTCTTGGACCGGTACGGTGGGAAGTTGTAAGTTTTGCATCAAATCTATGCTAATGGCTCCGATGTTTTCTACATTAGCAACAGTGGTTGTTATTTCTTTGATTTTTTGTAAAATGTTTTTGCTCGTCTGACATGCACCATTTTCTCGGCCACATGAACTTGTTTGGCAGTGTCATTTAAAAACTTGCTTTTTATTTTAACTTCTAATGCTTCACAAGTGCAGCAAGTATCGACTTGTGGTCGCCCAAAATGCAACGTAAAGTTTTCTTTAAAAATCTTTAAGTAAACCTTGTACTTAACATCAAGGTTTGGATGTAACTGCTTGAATAGGTTGTACATCTCCAATACATTCAATCTTTCATTAAGGTAATGAAATTCTCTAGAGCTATAGCGACCAATTTTTACTGGAAAACACACGATATGTGATTGTATCGCATTTACATTTGCTGGCGTAACATTCCCTGAAGTAGCTTTTCCTCGCATGTCTTTAGGTGATTTCCCAGATACCAACAATTCATTTAATCCTCTGATACGGCCAGGTGTAATGGCATGAATGTTCGCAAATGCTTTTAGACATACCTGATGTTTTCCTTTAGGCTTTGATACCTCATAGATGAAACAATTTCCACTATCTGGTTTGTTTGATTCTTCACCTGGTTTTCTTCTTCTTTTTTGCTTTACTTCTGTTGTGGATATTAATGATTGCAAACAATTATCTTGTTCATTTGTTGATTCCAAACACCTAAAGTTATCATAAATAACTATATCGACCTCCCTCTGGTACTTTGGCATAGCACTTTCTGCGGCACCTATAACAATAGGCTAAATTAGTTTTTATTGATAATACTTTTAAGCTAGGTTAGGCTAAGACACTCTATTAACCGTCCCAAATATTTGTTTACATAATGATTAGTTTTATGATTAAACAGACATAGATAGATCTGCCTGACATACACTAGGCTAGCCCTAGGTACTTACGTGCAATCAGGTCCGGGTTGCAACTTGTTAACTTGTTTTCCTTTGTAAGATGTGTAGGCCTCTCCTTTAACTCGAGCTTTTTTATGATTTCAGATTTATATAATTCTTTGTGTTTTACTCCAAGTTTTCTTTTAGCTGTAACAATATCTTGGGGATTTTCGTTTCCTTGTTGTTCCTCCATAATTGAAGCCAAAACACTAACCTCAACAAACAATAAACATTGAGAAACAAAAAAAAAAAAAAACAGCTGCAGACATGACAGCTGCAGTGTTGCCAATGCGCAGTTCAAAACAGCTGCAGACATGACAGGTGCAGTGTTGCCAATGCGCAGTTCCATAGAGAAACAACATAAGTCAGTGACTAATGCTGTTTCTGTAATGAACGCTAAATCTGAGTAGCTGTCTATGTGTGATAAGCATGCCTGACTTATGTTGTTTCTGCACAGAACGATGTATTTAGATGCATAGAATACGAAATCATTGCTAACTCGATTTATTAAAGAATTAAAGAAAACTAAAAACTTGTTTTCGTGATTTTCACTCTTCATTTATTTAAAAAATAATTCACCACGACAGCTGTTTCGGCACACAGTGCCTTCTTCAGATGGTAAGAGCTGACTAGTTACGTACAATCAAATATCACATAAAGCCAGTGCTATGAGAACATTGATCGACTTAAGTTCGAACAATAAACAATACACATTACATATACACAACTATATACAAATTAGAAAGGAACATACATTTACTTATATAATTTCAAATTTAAAAGCGGAGAGCTATTTAAATCAGTTTGGTTGTTCAAAAGCAAACCTAAATCTTTACGCTTATTAATTTCAAGGGCTTCAAGTAAGTCAAGTTTTTTACCTTTTTCCAATACATGTAAAATTTTAAAGTTATCATTAAAATTATGATCTTTTTCCGGCAAATGATTCGCATAATTAGATTTACCATCCTGATATCTCAAACTGTAATTGTGATCGTACATTCTTTTTGAAAACGACCTTCCAGACTGGCCAATATAAATTTTGTCACAAGACCCACACGATAACTCATATACTCCTGACTTTTGGAGTTTCTCTACTTTACTCTTATTATTCTTAATATATCTACCAAGAGAAGATTTCGTCCTAAAAGCTATATTTACATGTTTTTGAGTAAAGTATTTACCAATTTTATCCGATACAGTACCTATGTAATTAAGTGTGTAGAACTTTTCCTTATGTGTTGGAATAGGATACACCACTCTTAATGTTTGTAAATATAGTTTTTTATTCAACAACTGATCTATTAGACTTGACTGATAACCGTTGTTAACTGCTATTTGTTTTATAATGTTAAGTTCTTTTTGAAAATCTGAATCTAAAAGTGGGATACTAATAAGTCTATGAATATAACTATGAAAAGCTGCTAACTTGTGTGAGTATGGATGTGCAGACGTGTTGTGTATAACCATATCCGTATGCGTAGGTTTATGGAAAATGCTAAAATTGAGTTTATTATTTTGTTTTGTAATTGAAAGATCTAAAAAGTTAATACTATCATTTACTTCAATTTCTATTGTAAAGCTTATGTTTCTATATAAATCGTTAATAAAATTAAGAAAATTCTGTAATTGGCTACGCATACCAAGAAAGATTGCCAACACATCATCCACATATCTATACCAAAACATGAACAATTTAAAATACGGATGAGCTCTTATTTTGGTTTCTAAATAATCCATAAATATTTCAGAAGCCAAGGGGCTAAGGGGGTTACCCATAGCAAGCCCTTCTTTACCCACATAAATTTTCCCATCAAATTCACAATAATTTTAATTCAAGCAAACCTTCGATAAATTTAAAATATCCTCTCTCATCCTAGGATTATTACAATTCTTTTCCAATAATTTTTCCACAATCTCAACAACATCAGCCGGTGGAATACTAGGGAACAAATTTTTAACGTCAAAAGATAATAAAATCGCTTTATCTGGTATATACAATTCCTGAATTTTATTGACTAGGTCTAATGAATTTTTAATACTGTGTGTGGATATAAATTTGCATTGGGTCTGGATAATTTTAATTAGTTTTTTGGATAATTTAACATTAGGTGCATTTACATATGACACGACTGGTCTAATAGGATGGTTATCTTTGTGCAATTTAATTAAAGAATAAAGTTTAGGAGGTTGAGGGTCATTACAGATAAAAAATATAAATCAGAAACATTAAAAAATGAACACTCCTTGGTAGCTTTTTTAACCTTGTAACCCCTCTTTGGATGTTTTATGCTTTTTTTTTTTTGAAGAGGGGCCACTAGTTATTTAAAACTAGGCTAAAGCCTAGAGAAGCTAAAAAGGCGCTGGGTCCAGTGGGACGGGACTTGCAATTAAACTCTCTGTTATAACCAACAATAACATTTATTGAGTACTTGAGTGTGTAACATATCGTGTAACAATTGGTTTCCTTTGTTTTTTATAAATTTAAATTTGTGTATAAATCTTCCCCGTACATACCCCACAAAAGTAACATAAATCACAAAAATAGTATATATATATATATATATATATATATAACAATTGTTTTCTTTTTGTTGTTTTTTATTATGCAAATATTTTTGTGTAAATAAATCTTCCCGTATATAACCCACAAAAGTAACACTTACATAAATCCCATAAACAGTATATATATATATATGTAACAATTGTTTTCTTTTTGTTTTTTTTTTATAATGCAAATATTTTTGTATAAATAAATCTTCCCCACACATAACCCACAAAAGTGACACATACATAATTGACATAAATACACATATAAATATAAATATATATATCTCCATCACATCCACATTATAAGTCTCACTATATCAATAACCGACACCCTTATAATTTTGAAAACATAGCCACTCGCCTATATACCCACCTTTTTTTTATTGACATTTCTCTACAGACATCCGAAAGTATAAAGATATCACTAGTGCTCCCAAGAATCTGGGTTGGCCAAAATGCCAGATGTAACATTAAAGTGCTCTTGAACTTGGTAAGATTATAATCAATGAGTCGGAAAATTTATAACTGAGGATAATAAATAGGAAAGACGGTAAGCCACCATCTTTCCTTGGCCGGAACTGTAATTGTGAATTTGCTGAGATAATAATTTATAATTTTGTGTGAGAAATATATTTTAACGATAGCGTTTAAAAATTTACAATAATAATATGTCCTGATCAGTTATGTAATATTTTACGAAAACTGGATTGGCCCGGGAACCAACATGTTCCTAAGCCTGGAGCATGCCTATGTCTGCATACAAGGCTGCCTATACAGGATTAAGCAGGGGCCGGACTGTTACTGAATTAGAAGCTTAGTACCCTTACATAAACCCCAAAAATGTAATTTAAATATGTGAAATGACAGTGATTGTCTGAACTAAGTTGACAGGAATTACAGCTAAACCCTACCAGCCGGTGAGGTTTCATCCTGTCACACACGGAACTCCCCCCCTTACATACATGGAAATACCAGACCCCTAATACTTGAAATACCCCCCTTTTACTGGAAACTAGAAAGAAAATAAAGAGTGAATTAAATGTGATAGGCCTTGGATGCATGCCAGCCCCCGGGCTTACACTTAAAACCAAGTTAGTACATTATCAACAAAGTTCCCCCAAAATCCATGCACAATTCTGTCTAGTTAAAGTGGGGCCTGATTAAAACGTTTTAAAGATGATCAAAATGTGACAGTGTATCACTCGTGCTCCACAAGTGTTATAAGGTGTTAACAGCACAGATCCGGGTGTCTATGTAGATCAAATAAATTATAATAAATGGTTTGAGGTCACCTGGTGATGTTGAAGTTCCCACCTCCAGGGTCTGCGTTGGTTGGACGTGGTCATGTTGTTGTCCCCTATGACAGGCGAAGTCGAAAGTCTTTATTACTCGTTCAGGTGGAGATGGTCATCCTGAGCCAGCGTCCACGTCTAAGACCAGGGGCCCTGCGCATACACAAATAATTAGGACTGGTCCCAACACTTTTTCTCCCTCTATGAGGCGTCACGTACATTGGGTAGAACCGTATATAACAATTTGAACTGGCCAACTCTTAACCCTTTAAACTCATTACTTGGTTCGTTTTAGTTAAAATTTTAGACTCCCCCAAAACCAACATATAATATTTAAGCATGATTATGCTCATGTGGCCAAAAGTTTGACATACTGTAACCTGTCTATTTATGCCCTAGCACGTGTTATTACATTTGAAAAACTATCACATCTGCCAAAATAGCAGAATTTTACACCACTACATTGATACCGACAAATATTGTCTCTTAATTACTAAATTGGTTATATTGAATACTTCAGATACATATATTGGACATGGACTACTTCTGATATACTCGCCACGCGGTTGTAAAATTAACAACTCCCTTTCACTCTTACTATATTGAAATGTACATTTTATTTTTTACGAAACTCATAATATATACATGTTAATGCAACTTACCGCAGTTTTGTGCGTGTTTATCTACCCAGGGTAGATGATAGAATCCTTACTAAAAAGACCCCGCACTGTCGAAGAGGTACGTGATGTTGACTATGTGAATGATGAAGCGAGACAGAACAAGACGGTTGTTACAACGCAGTACCGAAACCAGGTACCAGGCAAACACCAGAATGCGCTGGCATGTCCCATGGCGAACTGAATTTCGCCGTTTTGTTAAACGTTAAACACAGAAACAGCTAAACCATTGCGCGTTATTAATTATTATTTATATAATATAATAAATATAGAGTATTACGGTTTATTTGATTTTTATTTAATCGCCGGCTCGTAAAACGACCGGCACAACCTCTCTTTGAAATTTAAGCATTGGATTAGTGTCAATGGCTTCGTAAGTGTTCAAGAAATCTAGAGTTTATTGACATACTCGGTTTTGTCAATAGCAATAACCGTGTTACCCTTATCAGCACGAGTGAATATTATATTATGATCTCGTGTTTTTTTCCCGATGGAACCAATAGTTAATCTATTTTTGTCATTAAAACTCTTTTTAATATTTTGTTTAGCATAAAAATTATTTAATTTATCAGCTATAATATGCTTATTCAATAGGTTAGGTTGAGAAGAGTCTTTTTGTGAGTTATTGTGATTATTGCATGCTAACTCACAATCCACACCTAAAATTTCAAATTCTTGTATATAATTTAACGGTTTTATATTATACTTGAAGCCCTTTTCAATTAATTTAGTTTCTTTTTCATTAAAATTAACATTAGTTAAATTCATAAAACGATTATAAAATGTATGGTTCGAAAATTTCCTTTTGCTAAAACTTTTCTTATTTAATTAACAACCGAAGACTTTAAATTATTTAATTTCCGAACTTGATTCAAGTATTTTTTATGAACAATCTTTTGTACATCAATTCTAACCTTAAAATCTAAAATGTCAAACTCTATATTATTTAATCTTTTTAATAATTCTGTATGAGTAAATTTCAGGTAAATGTTACACACGTCTCTTTTGTTATATTCTATCTTCATATCTTGTAGAATCCATCTTCTAATCCCCGCTGAAATAGCTTTCGTCGCAGAAGTACTCCCATTGCTCGTCTTCAACTTCACATAGTGTGGCCAGGGGGGGGCCATTCCGGCTTCCCGCGCTAATCTAGCGATCAGCTGTTTTTGCCGCGTGACGTGAAATGGTGGAAGAAATACGCGCGAGTCTTGATTTACCATGCAATCTTAGCTGAGACAATGTCCTACTTAGCATCTCTCTGCTGTTTACACGAAATATTAACAATAATTGTAATGAGCTATTCATATAGAAAAAGGATCAAACAACAAGATAAAATGGTTTGCGGCAAAAAATAATGGTAAAATCTATTTCTACATTTAATAGAAAAGTAAGCAAGTCTGTCCACATACAACATTGACAAAATGGCACAAGATGTAAAATTAAGTCGGAAAGGAGGCGATATTATAAATATATATATATATATATATATATATATATATATATATAATTTTTTATTATTCGTTAATTTTATATTAATAGAATTATTTCGATTGTTATTAATTTACTTAGAAACCTCTGATGATACTGATATTTTTCAGTGAAACGTGCGTCAGGTGTTAAAAAGAATATACGAAATTATACTACTTGCAGAAGAAACAAATTGAAAACATCACAAATTTTATATATATATATATATAATATTATATATAATATTATATATATAATATGCCTGCATGGGTGGGTGCGCGTACGTGCACACGCGTGCGTGTATAAACATTTCTATGTAGTATAATATATTTGAAACAAGCTTCCAATTATTATAATTATAATCAATATCATAATCATTTTCTTTATCTACATTTTCATTGTTATAACGTTAAAAACTGAAGCTAGTACGTTTAGTTGTAAACATAAATACTTTTATCAACGAAATGAAAATGGTTATTTAGTTGATACATACCTTCATAGGTGACTTAAATTTTTGAAGACGAAGCTACCCAGAGCCGACTCTTTGTTGCTGCATACTTTTCAAGTGACTTGAGTTTGAGCTGTTTGTTCAGATGGCGGATTCTGATGAATGTTCTTGTCCTGACGTACAGACAAATGACTTTCTCGTCCACCTCTGGAAATTTAGATTTGAGTAAGGTGGCCAAATAAGAGATAACTTTCACTTGTTTTGATACTGTACGTCCGTGGAAAGAAGTAAAAACTATCTCAAACTGAATCAGTTTTTGTAACCACTCGTCTGACGGATGGGTAAGCCCCCCCTTTGATATAATCGATATCCAGTCATGACTATGTTCCCCGGAAAGACACAATGTTTCGCCTCTCACACCTAGACTTTCATCAATGAAGCGGCACTTGAATGCGATGTACCCGGCCAGATATTTTAAGGCATCTTGAGGAACATCGTTGTCAATTGCAGACGGGGCCAAGTCCTCTGTTTTTAACAATTCTGCTTCGTCGGTGTCATTATTCGGAGAACTTGGTATTAACGTATGTTCAACTATGTCTATGCATAGTTCATTGGTAACAAACTGGATGAAATCCTCGTCAGAGTCATTTGAAGTCCCACTCCCTTTGAAGTGCGCAACAGAATTCGGGTCTTACTTTTAACGGGTAGCACGGACGATATACCGTTATCTGGAAGTGCGTCTGTGGCTGAGGATGGTAGCATTCATTCCACCGAAGTTATGGAATCAAATGACTCTGACGAGGATTTCATCCAGTTTGTTACCAATGAACTATGCATAGACATAGTTGAACATACGTTAATACCAAGTTCTCCGAATAATGACACCGACGAAGCAGAATTGTTAAAAACAGAGGACTTGGCCCCGTCTGCAAGTGACAACGATGTTCCTCAAGATGCCTTAAAATATCTGGCCGGGTACATCGCATTCAAGTGCCGCTTCATTGATGAAAGTCTAGGTGTGAGAGGCGAAACATTGTGTCTTTCCGGGGAACATAGTCATGACTGGATATCGATTATATCAAAGGAGGGGCTTACTCATCCGTCAGACGAGTGGTTACAAAAACTGATTCAGTTTGAGATAGTTTTTACTTCTTTCCACGGACGTACAGTATCAAAACAAGTGAAAGTTATCTCTTATTTGGCCACCTTACTCAAATCTAAATTGCCAGAGGTGGACGAGAAAGTCATTTGTCTGTACGTCAGGACAAGAACATTCATCAGAATCCGCCATCTGAACAAACAGCTCAAACTCAAGTCACTTGAAAAGTATGCAGCAACAA
This sequence comes from Magicicada septendecula, assembly GCA_034769895.1. Lineage (NCBI taxonomy): Eukaryota > Metazoa > Arthropoda > Insecta > Hemiptera > Cicadidae > Magicicada > Magicicada septendecula. The sequence goes on along the minus strand of CM068367.1, from coordinate 1,422,374,580 downwards.
AGAGTCGGCTCTGGGTAGCTTCGTCTTCAAAAATTTAAGTCACCTATGAAGGTATGTATCAACTAAATAACCATTTTCATTTCGTTGATAAAAGTATTTATGTTTACAACTAAACGTACTAGCTTCAGTTTTTAACGTTATAACAATGAAAATGTAGATAAAGAAAATGATTATGATATTGATTATAATTATAATAATTGGAAGCTTGTTTCAAATATATTATACTACATAGAAATGTTTATACACGCACGCGTGTGCACGTACGCGCACCCACCCAGGCAGGCATATTATATATATAATATTATATATTACTGTTATTATATATAATATTATATATATATATATATATAAAATTTGTGATGTTTTCAATTTGTTTCTTCTGCAAGTAGTATAATTTCGTATATTCTTTTTAACACCTGACGCACGTTTCACTGAAAAATATCAGTATCATCAGAGGTTTCTAAGTAAATTAATAACAATCGAAATAATTCTATTAATATAAAATTAACGAATAATAAAAAATTATATATATATATATATATTTATAATATCGCCTCCTTTCCGACTTAATTTTACATCTTGTGCCATTTTGTCAATGTTGTATGTGGACAGACTTGCTTACTTTTCTATTAAATGTAGAAATAGATTTTACCATTATTTTTTGCCGCAAACCATTTTATCTTGTTGTTTGATCCTTTTTCTATATGAATAGCTCATTACAATTATTGTTAATATTTCGTGTAAACAGCAGAGAGATGCTAAGTAGGACATTGTCTCAGCTAAGATTGCATGGTAAATCAAGACTCGCGCGTATTTCTTCCACCATTTCACGTCACAGCGAAGCAACCAATGAGAGAGTAATTGGCCGGAGTGGCCTACCTTATATTCTAGTTACATTGTAGTGTGGCGTTAAACTATTTGTTAGACACTGCTTGAAGAACCAAATGTTCTGTGATATCATTTTTGTACGGAGCAATAATTTAAAATACCATAAGGCCAAATTACTACTTTTTTTTATTTTTCTTTAATTCTTTAATATAATGGATTTTCATCAAGTAAAGGCCTCCAGTATCAATTAATTCAATTTAGCAAAAAAATGACTTATGCTGTTTCTAAAATGACCGACTCATATGCACAGATGGCTGAAATTAACATTTTCTGTTTCTTTAAGGTCTATATATTTTGAGATTATAAAATTTTACATGGAATGAAATTGTACAGGCGGTACTTATATTTTTGTAACTTAGATTTTCTGGCCATTATATGCTAAACTGATATTTCTTAATTTTTGTAATTGTCAGATTTTGTGAATGTTAGGCAGGCTGTATGCAGCCTTAATTGCAGTTATGCTTTTGTTACTATCAAATCCTTATGGTTAAATAATGACTAGGTATATAATTAAATAAATGAATAATTTTTTAACATTTTACATTCTTGTGACAGATTTTTGAAAAGTTCTGTGCGTTAAATTCTTGGATTTCGTTGTCCATGACGTGTCCGTTACTTAACTAAATATCACTATAATATTGACGACTCGGAACACAAAGTTTTTTATAAGTAAAAACGTAAAGTTTTACCTTACAGCCTAAACCGGCTTTCACCTATAGAAGGCTTCATCAGAGGCTGTCGTTAGTAGCGCTACTCGTCTTGTTGTTGGCGACGAGAAAGTGTTTCGAAAGATTGAAGCTGTGTGTGTGTGTGGTGAGATGTGTTCGAATAATGCGTGCGATTTGAATTGTGTCTGTTCGTTTAGGATGTCGTTTTTATTTGTTTTTGTGTGTTTGTATATTTCTAATTGTTCTAGAGTGTCTAGTTTTCGGCCTTTTGTGTGTACGTGTAGTATGTTCATGTTATTGTCGATGTTTTTATATGTGTGGTTTGCTTCAATGAGGTGGTTTGCGAAGGTAGATTCGTGTGGTTTGCTTCAATGCTTCAATTGCTTCAACCACACACACACAGCTTCAATCTTTCGAAACACTTTCTCGTCGCCAACAACAAGACGAGCAGCGCTACTAACGACAGCCTCTGATGAAGCCTTCTATAGGTGAAAGCCGGTTTAGGCTGTAAGGTAAAACTTTACGTTTTTACTTATAAAAAACTTTGTGTTCCGAGTCGTCAATATTATAATGATATTTAGTTCTGTGCGTTATATAGATCAACCAGTTTCACATTTTGCTTATCATTATAGCAAGCTTTAACTTATCATTATATTTTTTTTAATCACGAGCCATTCCAAATGTTTTCTCAATTTATAATGTATATTTGTATCTGACATGGAATTGTTACAGTTCTTAGTTTATTATGTGGGCTGCCGACATTATAAAAATGTATAAGGGGTGGTCTTGGTTGATGACATTAGTTTCCATTTATTTAATAGAGATTGGCGGGTCAGTTTTTTGATGTTTCTATATCACGGGGCGATAAAGGAATAATATGCAGGCAGGCCATGGGGCTTTTGAGTATGATGGCATATGAGTTGTAACTGTGATTTTGTGAAATTGAATTGTGATGTCAAAGGCTGTTATGTGTTCTAGAGAGGGAGCGATAAATATATACATAAAAGTACCTTTTTATAATGTCGAGATTAAAAAAAAAAATTGTTGAGTTATGATCATGATCAGTTCAGATTGAGGGTAATTGCAACGAATCACAGGATTATGATAAGCGGGGCAAGCTCATATAATACACAGACTATGGACATTCATGTTTATATTGGTAGATGGTTAAATTTGGTTATGTTATCAGTTGTATTTAGTTAGGATAAGGGTTTAGTTAGTAAAACTGTGCATTATTTATTTATTGTTATTCATGTACTGTGTTTGTGGGAATGTGCGCGAGTGGTAAACGTTTCCCGGGCTGTGCGTGAATTAATTATCGTTGTGTTTGACATTGAACTGAACTTAGACATATGTATTCGCTACAATCCCTGTATATTTCTGGCTATTATTTACATTCATATATGATATTAGTAAAGTATGCAGTTATGCTTGAGATAAGGGTATTCTGATTACCGCTATGCATGCTCTGACAAAGTAAATGCACTTTACAGCACGAAAAGTGCATGTCATGGTGTATGTAACCATGTGACTTCCTTCCACCAATAGAATGCTGGATGGTGGTTGGAAATTTTCTTAAGCCTGTTGTTACACAGGCAGTTCTTCTCCGCCAGCTACCGCGAACGGGACGTGCAATCCTTGTCCAAGATTCTACCGCTTGCAAGGAGTTGTAAAGACTATTCGTTGATAGTAACGCGTGAAGACTCAGAGTTGTTCGTGTTTTACACTTTACACAGTGTTATTATTACAGCATTGTGTGCATAATTACAAGAGTTCTTCTCTACCGTCTATCACGATCGGGTCGCGCAATTCTTGTTCAAGATTCTGTCGCTTGCAAGAATCTGTAAAGACTATTCGGTGATAGTAACGCGTGTGACTCAGAACAGTTGACTATTAACTATTTACACACGGTATTATTATTAAAGTATTACGTGTGTAATAAGTGAGTGTAACTGTATCACTGTTTGAGATTTTCTGCAGTGACAGTAAAATTTAATAGTTACGCAATAGTAAGTTGTTTCATCAAGAAGTTTCCGTGTTGTGGAAGATTTCCGCATAGGGAGGTCTGCTGATCGCGGTAGACCTTATGATTCGCGTGAACACTTGAAGAGTCCGGAGTGGTATAAGTTCAATATACCATTATTAGATTAAACTCACTGTCACCTGAGATACTTGTTGGTCATAAACTCTATATTAATTTAACGAGTAGTAAGATCCATAGAACCGTTGTGTGTGCGAAGCGTCAGATTCATCGTGGGAATTATAGGACACCAGCCCAGCTGTTACAGGACACCAGCCCAGCTGTAAGCGTTTCAGGGTGAACGTCTGTCCTTTATAAGCCACACCTGACGACCCAACTACACAGCAAAGACCTGCCCTTCTCTTCAGCAACATCATCGTGGGAATCTTCTTTATGTAACGTATCACGTCATGCGTATGAACAGTATTTAACATGTTTAAAAAGAAAGACTCTATATCAAACACTACATTCTGTACATATCAAATATACCATATAAACAATTACTTATGTCTTGTGCAATAAATAATCTTAAACCCTCCAATATAGACTTTTAATTTAAGATACACATACTATCATATCCTATGCGCCAATAGTTTAGTAATTTGTGTTGTCGCATAGAGATATTTTGGCGCTTAGCAATGTAGGGCTCGTAAAGTAGCGGTAATTTTACGCTATTATATATTTGTCTATGAGTATAAAATTTGTTGGTAAAATGCGATGTATAATTATAATTATTGTAATATTGTATGTGTATGGTTCATATGAAAATCTGAGGATATAATTTACCAGTTGTGCATATTCTCTTGTGTGTCAGATATGAACAAATTTTATCAGTATATTGGAGGTAGATTATTAGTTGTTGTGTGTTAGATAAGGTTTATTTACATGTTGATATTTTGAACTGCTTTACTCTGTGCGTATAAACTGGTTACACTACGTTAATAATCTTGTAGTAATAATAACTTTCGTTACATATAAATCAATAAATTTAAATTTATTAAAATTTTAAACTGAATTTAATCATTATGGCGGATATAGCAGAATTAAAGAATACGTTAGCTGCCTTAGTAGCGAGTATACAGAAAATTTCAGCAGAAAATATAGATGGGCGGAAAGCTGATAAAGAGGAAAATAAAGCCCGTCAAGAGGAGGTGAAGATGAGTATACAGAAGCTTTCAGCAGAATCCAAGAAACAAAACACATCGCTCCATGACGAAAATAAAAGAATATATGCTGCCGTGCAGGAGCAATCAAAACAAAGCAAACAAATGATAGAAGCGGCAGAAAAGCGTATTAGCGAGTCAGTGGAAGCTATGAAAGCGAACATAGAGGCGAATTTGGAAGCTAATAATTCACGTATGAGTGAATGTGAAGCGAAACTCGCTGATATTGAAGAGAAATTAGTACAACACAAATCCACGGTAAATGAAGTAGTGGCCGAGCAAGACCTGCGGATTCAAGAGCTGCAACATCAAGTGTCACGGTTGCAAAGTACCTCGTCACCACTAAACTGTACCACGTATGTCTATAAGACTTTGGATGACGTTAATTCACAGCTAAAGTTCTTTGGACGTGAGAATGAAAACCCCATGAATTTCATTAAGGTTTGCCAGCGGGATCTGGAGGCAATTGGTGACAACTTAAGTGAAGCTGATAAAATTAATTTCATAGTGCGGCGACTTAAGGGTACTGCTGCGGAGTGGTTCGTTGTTGTCCAGGATAAAATCAACACGTATGATGACCTGGTAAGACATTTCAGAGCTAGATACTGGAATGAGGAGATCCAGAGGAAGATCCGTGCGCAGCTGGAGTTTGGAAAGTATTCCAATACCAAAGGTTCTAAAGAATCATATGTGATGCAGTTGATATCAAGAGCTAGGTATCTTGAGCCTAACTTAACTGAACCTGACATAGTAAGTAAACTTGCGCACCATTTTGGACGCGGTATACAGGTGGCCGTCCTTACGCAAGGAGTTAAGTCGTTAGAAGAGCTACTCATATTACTTACAAAATGGGAAGGTCTGGACAACCCGAATAACAGTGGTAACAATAATGAAACACCGCGTAAAAATTTAACGATATCAAACTCAGACCAAGCAAACAGTCACCACAACAACAACAACAACATAAAATACCAAATAGAAATACCAATCAAAAATTTAATACCAATAAAGTAGCAGTAGTGGCGGAAGATGATTCCGATGTAGAGCAGTCAAAAAAACGTGTAAGGATGCACGGCGTGAGCCCGTGCAACAAAGTAACTAATACACATAAAGGTATGAATGAAGTTTCAAAAGCCCGTTGTAACAATAAAAGGCAGTTCAATAAATCAAATGTGAAAAATGTTAGTTATAAGAATAAATTTGTGGTGTCTGGCCTATATCCTGCCGAAATTAGAGATAGTTTAATTTGCAATAATAATAATAATAATAAAGGTGAGAAAATTATTAGAATTGAAAATGACACTGACCTCATTGTCAACGCGAAAATTAACGGATGTGTCGGTGAGGTTTTGTTCGACAGCGGCGTAGAAATCTCGTTAATGGATGAGCGGTTCCTTGAGAGGCACAAGAAACACTTTAAAAAAATCCCGATTCTGCCAGTAACCCACAAAATCATAAAATCAGCGACGGGTGAATCTCAGAGGGTTGACCGTCAAGCACTTATAACAATATCCATTCAGGAAATGGAAATAGAAGTCACGGTACTTATTATCAAGAAACTCGTGTATGATATTATTTTGGGAGTGGATGCATTAAATAAACTGCACGCGACCATTGATTTCCCTAATAAAATATTGAAATGTACTGTTAATAATAGTAAACACGATATCAGATTAGGACGCAGGAGGGGTAAGACGGGGTCTGGATGTGAACCGACTACAGTAGCCCGCCCAGCTGTTCAACTTGCTGATAAGATAACACATAATCTGCGGACACACAGCAGGCAAATAACGAGCAGTGAGCAAGATAAACTGCAACGTGTGCTTGATAATTTCGGATCGGTGTTTTCAAACAAACCTACCACCACAAACGTATATGAACACAACATTCAAGTCACCGATGAAAATAAATTTGTACGGAAGACTTACCCCATCCCCCTTCACTATCAACAACAGGTTGATGCGGAAGTTAAGAGTATGCTTGAGAATTGTGTGATTGAACGAACTGATAGCAATTTTCTAAATCCTATGGTTGTGGTTAAAAACAAAATTAACGACATTCGATTATGTCTCGACATGAGAAATCTTAATTCTATTACAAAAAAATGCTTCGACTGTGCTCCGAATGCAGAAAACCTATTCATTAAATGTCAAGGGGTTAAATATATGTCTCGCCTTGATCTCAAAAGTGGATTCTGGCAGATCCCCCTTGCCAAAGAATCCAGAAAGTACACAGCATTTCTATATCGCAATAAATGCTACCAGTTTAGAGTAGTTCCCTTTGGTTTAGTTACAAGTTTAGCGGCCATGGTCAGATGTTAGGAATTAGCTCTGGGACCCGAGGTGGAGGACTTTGTCAGCATATTTGTTGATGATATTTTGATCATATCAAAATCATTTGAGGAACATCTTGAACATCTCAAGATTGTATTTCGGAAATTGCAAGCCGCTAACCTGACTCTCAACCTTGAAAAGTGCGAGTTTAGAAAATTGCAAATTAAATTTTTGGGACATATAATCTCAGCAGAAGGTATAACAACGGACCCGGAAAAAATACGTGCGATCATGGAGTTCCCGAAACCCACAAAACCCAGGGATATCAGAGCGTTCCTTGGATTGACTGGTTACTTCCGACGTTTTACTCCAGAATATTCTGGAACAATTGAGCCGTTATTGGAACTGCTTCGTAAGAGTACTAAATGGAGATGGGAGGAGCGTCATCAGCATGCATTCGACGCTGTATAGCAGAAACCTGCACGTGTTCCATCCTGAGAAAGAGGGCACGTATGTCTTGAATTGCAATGCTTCTGATTATGCCATCGGGGGAGTGCTCTACCAACGGAATGAGAAGGGTGAGCACAAAATAATTGCGCACAGCAGTAGGTCACTAAAAGGGGCCGAACGCAACTATTTCACATCGGAGAAAGAAATATTGGCTATTGTATACTGCATCAGCAAATTTCGTTATTACCTGGTTGGACAACATTTCGAAATCCTTTTGGACAACCAGGCCTTATCGTTCATGCTGCGCTGCAAGTTGGCTAACGCTCGAATATCCCGTTGGATCATGGCCATCCAAGAGTATGACTTCACAATTAAGTACTGTAAGGCAAGCGAGAACAAAACAGCTGACACGTTAAGCCGATACCCTCTAATGGTGGAAGAGCGTCATACGTCCAATAACCAGGAAGTACAAATTCTAGCTGTCAAATATAAATTAGAAGACAGTCTTAAAAATAAGTTAAAAAATATTGGTATGGAACAGCAGCGGGACACCAAATTGAAGCAGATCTGTGACGCGATCCGGATCCAAGAAAACCCCAAGTACAGAATATATAAAGATGTATTGTATAAAATTGTCAATGGCGGATGGAAGATTATGGTGCCTGACGCGATGGTGGAAGACCTCACCTGGATGTGTCATGAGAGTCTGGCTCATGCGGGGCCTTATAAATGTTACTTGGCAATGCGGGAGGATTTTGTGTGGCTAAATATGACCAGGAAAATAAAGGCCATACTCCGCACATGCCACATCTGCCAAACAGCGAAATATCCGAACCAACATACCCAGGTAGAAATGGGTAACATTGTTGCACGTAATAAAAATGACCTTGTCTGCATTGATTTTTTGGGTCCACTTCCGCGGGCGGCGCGTGGAATGAAGAACCTTGTGGTTGTTACGGATGCTTTTACCAAACATGTTAGCCTATATGCTATTGGTAGACCTACAACGTCGGCTGTCATAAACATTATGCTAAATAAATACATGCCGAAAAATGGTCCCGTAAGGAAGATACTCTCAGATCAAGGTAAGCAATTTACGAACACCAAGTGGCACTCCGAGCTTGAGAAACACGGTGTTCAGACGGTCTTGACGGCGATCCGGAGACCGCAAGGTAACTTGGCCGAGCGGGTCAACAAGGAGTTGGGACGGTTGTTCCGTACGTACTGTAATACTAACCAGAGTAAGTGGCCGGAATTCCATATTAATATCGTGTGTAAAGAGATAATATCAACTGTTATGCGTCACACGCGTTACTAACCCCGAAAAGTCTTAACAGATCCTTGCAAGCGGTAGAATCTTGTACAAGGATTGTATGTACCGTTGTAATGCCAGTTGTATTACCCAGGCTACACATAATATAATCTCCTTTGTACAATATGAACTCATTGTTTGATTGAAATTTCTCTGGTATCATCTCAAACACTATTTTCATCAAGTTTTTACAGTGATCAGTATTTAAGTGCACTTTAAAATTTTTTAATGTCTCGGATTTGTCTGCATACACATTCATAAAAGACGAACACACACTGCTGTACAGTGAATCTCTGACTGTATAAATAACACCTGCATTTCGTTTCATATGTGGTTGAAAACACTCAGACAGTTCTGATCTTCTGTCAGAATTAACCTTACCTGTGTGCTTTTCCTCAAATGCACCAGCTTCAGGAACAAAACTACTTTGTTTACCTAAGTATTCATCGAATACCTTATTTACATATTTATTTTTACAACTGTATGGACTTCTCAAGTGTTTATACATTTCATTTTTGAATGATAAAACATTACCAGAATGGATCTGCATCTTACAGACACGGAACAGCAAATAACATTTATTGTTTTTAAATATTCCACCGTTTACCCTTTTATCATACCAATCTGGATAGATGTGAACCACTTTGATAAGGTTTTCCCTATTTCTCATTTCATATTTATTTAAAATATTATTTGTAATTTTATGTTCATAAACGTTGGTAATTGTGTGCTGTGTGTTGAAAATTGATTTATATTTATTTAAAAGATTATTTAATGCTTTCGTTGACCATCCGTTGTCTCCTTATCAGGCGCACCACCCTTAGCTGCTATCTTATCTATGCGATTACCGGCTGGTTCCTGTATGTCGACGGGACTATACCGGTCAATCGCATGGTTACATTCACTTTCCTGCCTAAGAGAATAATTCAACTTAATTTTGGCTTCACATTCCCTGCTGTGAGATTTATTCCTTTCTAAGGCGGTCTCACTACTACTACAAATGAATTCTAATTTATCAGCTATACGTTTTTCAGTTGCATTATAACTATCACCTCATCACAGCAATTACCTAAAGTATGTTCTGGACTAATAGTGTTGTTACTTCTCATTTCACTTTCGTTATCTTCACTAATTTTTGATGCAGAATCTAGATACTTGACTTTACCGAGAGATGAGTTACTAGGCCCTAATTGGGTTGTTTCTGTATAATCACTTTCAATTTCATCTACTATGCTACTATTCTCCATTAATCCTTCAGTTGTAACATCTTGGTTTCCTTTAATATTACTTTCTTTGAGAGTATTTTCCACAAGAACATTTGGTACTTCAAATTTATCTCCAGGTACAATATTCTCAACAGTTAAATATACTTCAGTATCAGCTGATATTTCCTGTAGTTTCGCCATACTCTCCTTTCTATCGGCATCCATTTCTTCCCAAAATTTCTGCCTAATGGCTATCATCTCCTCATCCCTGGCTTTACTTTCCTCTGAAATTTTCTGCATACTCGCATGCCAGGCTTTATTCCTCAGACATTTTCTGCATATTAGATTTACTTTCTTCGGACAGCTTTTGTGTATTTGCCAATAATGCCGCCAATGTATTTTGTAATTCTAGTGCTTCGGCCATATTGATTATTTATTTTTATAAATTTAATAAAATATTATAGTTTTATTTACAGTAACGGCAATATTTTTTTATACGAATTATTTCTAATAACGTCCGTTTATGTTATTATTATTATAGCCCAGTCTCACAATCAAATGTAAACACTTAATCTAACACAGATAACAATAATAATTCAACCTCCATACAGATAATAACTCTATTGTTCAAATATCTGATAAGAGAGAGTATTCCAACTTTTATCTACCCTCCCTGATAACATAGAACAGCACATTTATAAATAGTTCATGAATTTAGTCTCTACACACTCAAATAAATATTTCTTTTTTTTTTAATTAATTCATTAATCGAGCCCAACGTTGCCAAGCACCAAATATCCTTATGCAACAGATCAAACTTTATTATTCTAATAAGGATATTGTGAGTGTGTAGAAATCGATAAAAGTCTATTATGGAGGAGATGAAATATTATTTATTACATACAAATATTGTTTATAAAGATGTATAATGTTTTTTTAAATTGTCATGTATTGATTATATTAAATTGTTTGTATTGTTCGATTAATATGAATCGATTTTACTTGTTTGCTGCAACGTCCTCCTCTCGTCTCGTCGTCCTCTTCTACAGCTTCACTCCTTCCTGGTGTCCTGGTGTCTCGTCGTCCTTGTACAGCAAGCAGCTCCAGCGGCGATATTTCAGAGTCTCGTAGTTATGTTTAACTGCTTCCATGATATCTTGTAGTGTCTTTAAGTTCCCTATGAGGATATCTTAACTTACACGACACAGCACTGAATTTTATTTTAAATTTTACTTAATTATTTATCCTCTTGGTTCTTACCGCAAAACTTCGTTAAGAATTACAAGGTTTATAGTTTACTTTATATAAAATATTCCTCTATTCCTTCTTGGTTCTAACCGCAAAACTTCGTTAAGAATTTTAAGGTTTACGGTTTATTTTATATAAGATCTTTTTACGTTTGTAAGAGAATAACTCTCTTACCCGGGGCACAACTTCCCCTAGCAACGTCGACAGACAGACTGTGTTCAACCTAGCTCTGCAACGTATGAATCTCACTGAATTTGGTGTAATTTGATAGGCCAAGCACAAGTCACATGATTGATGGAACAACCAAATACACAAAATTCATGAAAAACTTTGTATAATTTTGCATAGTCCTGCATGGAAATTATCTACAATTATTATTACCCTATCATTGATAAGAGTTACACTTGAGTTTTGCTTTACTTAAAAAATCATATTTCTAAAATAATTACAAACCTCAGAGTATACACAAATTGAAGCTATTTATTTAAATAATTCCTTGTCAAATTTTCATTTAAATCGGTTAACTACCACTGCCGCTATATCGATCGCAGATTATCACACCCGCACACGCGCACCATTTCATACAAAAAATACATGACAATATAGTACAATTTTTATGAAGAGTTTGGTGTAACATATATGCTTATCATTTTTTAAATACAAAACTTATGACTAAAAAAACAAAATATTACACAAAACAAATTTAAACAAGAAAATTCCTGTCATTTATGTACTCTGATATAAACAGCATATCTTATCATCCTGTGTTCTGTTGCACTATATATATATAAAATAGATGTATTATGCTCGACTTTTATGTTTGTCATCAATGTGTTATAAACAGGGGCTATATATGTATAATTATGTGATTTTGGACATTACGGGGTTTTTGGAATTGTGATGCATGTAATTTCACATAATAAATGCTGTTATTGTTGGTTACCAGAGAGTTTAATTTCAAGTCCCGTCTCACTGGACCCAGCGCATTTTTTGCTTCTCTAGGCCTTCTGCCTAGTTTTAAATATCTAGTGGCCCCTCTTAAAAAAAAAAAAAAAATTATAAATTATAAAAAAATAAAGAGGGGTTACAGTGGTCGGCAGTGAAAACTCCTATCACAACTTCCTTAGCTGAAGAGGAGAACTAAAGCTGAAACAGAGACAAGCAAAAATAACCAAAGCGTAATGCTCAAAGAATAAGTTTGTGTTTGTCAAGCAATCGTTGTCAAAAGGTGACACTTTTTACAACTGTTTAGAGTCCGAAAGACTAATTTGTCAAACGGTAGTTTTTCAAAGCATTTAGTGAGAATTACCAAACTGTAATTTTGATACAAAACTCCTCAGTGCCAAACTTCGCTTGTACTTTGTCTTTCGACTTTGACTCGCGTACTTTGTTCAACATTTTTAAATTAGTATTCCCAAAGAGAGATAGGCCTATAAATTCTCTTATTTTCTTTTAAACAGTAAAATCTTAATAAAATCACAGTGTAAAGCAACACTGTTAATACTTTTCTAAAACTAATTTATCTAAAACTATGTTAATAATCTAAAACTAAATCTGAATGAAAACCAAATACAGTGGAAACCGTTTAACGCGAAATGACGGGGACCAGTTACTTTTTTCGTGTTAAGCGAATTTAGTGTAAAACGAACAAATGTGAAACAAAAAGAGATGAGCGAATACTGTAGGTTACTTACTATAATGTGTAGTAAAGTAAATCAATAAAGAATAGTTTATTAAGGTTATTAAGAATAGTTTATTAAGAATAATAAAGTCAGTATAATAAAATAAAGTCAGTATACTATAACTGTTCTTAACAATTTAGGTTTTCTTGTACAGTTATTGTATGTACATCGGCGGTAATGAAACTTATTTTTAAGGTAAGAAGATGACATTGTCAAATATCTGAACTAAACTGAACTCCCCATTACCTCTGCAACAACTGCCGCAGGCTAATGTAAACATTTGGTTTCTCGTAAACTACTCTTGTCCTTGGTACTGCAAAATGTATACAATAGCAAGAGTCCAGACATAACATACCAAACAGCTTAGCTGTTTTGTTTGTCTACTACCTACACTTTCTTAGAGAGGACGAACGGATTCCTTTAAATTCTTTAAAACACGTTTTTTGGCGTGCATGTATGGATTTATTAACCAGTAATTGAAATGCCAACAAAAAAATTATTTTCAACAAAAATTTTTCGTGTTAACCGATATTCATCACGTAAAACTTTCGTGTTAACAGTACAAATTGTAACTGTAATATACAAGCAGCGATCGGGACCTGAGCCATATTTCGTGTTAAGCGATATTTCGTATTAACCGTCTTCGTGTTAAACGGTTTTCACTGTACAACTAACGTAAAGGGTAAACCGTTATTTCATAACTTGAGTCTGGAGACTGACAGTGTGAAGCCACTCGGGCAACTTCGTTACTGTTCGTCCGCCTCTATTGTCTACTCTCTCGTCAACCCGCACTCCACACTTACGTGTATAATGAAATCCACGTATTTTTATCCAAATCAGGGTTTTCCTGTGTGCATAGCGGATGAATTGAATATTAAAATGAATATTGATTGTGGTCACAGTTAAATATTAAAACATAATATAGAATTAATTTAACCATATCGTTGTACTCCATTTATTAGCCTGAATTGTAGTTTAAGTAGTTTTTGTTTTAACCTTTCCAGAAACAAACACAATTTCACTGGCTCCCCAGATAAATATGAACCTTTTGACTACATCGTCGCATTAGTATATGAAATAAAAGTTTATTAAGAAAACTTATTTTATACTGTTTTGCCAGTTTTTAAGTTCTGTTTTTTGTACTCACAATGTTGGGTTTGATATATATTGCTGTAATCAGTTGTGGTAAAACCCCTCTTTACCTGTGCGCTAACTTCGCAGGTTGTTTTCGTATTTATCTGGAGTCAATTTAATCAATTATTTTTGATTCTGGAGCGATAAACGCTGAAACAAACTATACAATTCAGGGTAATAAATGTAAGAAATGATATGATATGAATTTTATCTCAATTGTGTTTATTATTTATCTTCGAGAATTATATAATTACCTTTATACCTTTACAATCAACATTCATTTTAATATTAAACGTATTTTTTTGCTGTAAACACACTGAACGTTCTACAGTTGCAGACGATAACAAAAACGATGACCAATCAGATCACAGGAACATTAGCTACTGGTAAAATCCCGTTGGGACAAATATAGGTCTATACGCAAGTGTGTGAACTAAGTCTGAGTAGCAGACAGTGTGTGAATAATTGAAGTTTGAAGAAAATGAGCTGCTTTCTTATTTGCGTTAAGATTAATTTCTTAATTAAAATATAAAACATCATTTATAATAACTTTTCCAGCAATATTAAAAATTAGGATAACTTACAAAACATTCTCACTTAATTTATTACGATTATACAGTAATGTAGACTTACCGTAATTATAGCAGCTTGTATGTCCAGTAATGAGAGAGCGTTTATTCCTTTGTCCACCCAGTTTTTGTTCAGTAGAAGAACTTTGTCACATGCAGGGTTGATGATTTTACGATTTAAGTCTTGACTGTTTTACAAAATTACGATTTAAGGCTGTACGATTTTACAGCTTTCATAACTATTATAATCTTTTACGCCTGACGGCAGGCTTTAGAAATACTTGATTTACACTTTGCACAGAAGTCCTAAATTCTCAAAATAAATAGTCAACGCTATAACTAACAGGCAGCAGTAGTCTCCTACTCGCTCAATCTGTTTTTTTTTTCTAGTAATGTGCACTTTTTTAAGGAATTTAAGTTATTTTTATTTTACACTTCCGTTCATTAAACAGAACAACACTTGAAAAATTCTTAACATCAAAACATATTCAAGTTCACTTGGTTATTACACTTACAGGAGTTTATAAAACTTTAAACAGTTACTAGAGTGCAGCAACAAGGAGGCAGCAATAGCTTCTTGCTCGCTCACGCTAGGTTTCGATATTCATAACGACTTCTTTTTGGGCACTTTAGTTGAAAAAAGTCGTCGTTGTGGTTCAAACTTCATTTGTAGCAACAAGGAGGCAGCAATAGTTTCTTGTTCGCTCACGCTAGGTTTCGATATTGATAACGACTTCTTTTTGGGCACTTTAGTTGGAAAAAGTCGTCGTTGTGGTTCAAAGTTCATTTGTTTTGAACACGACGGTTCCTGAAGAGCTCTTTTGAGTTTCCTTTAGCAAGAACGGTTTCAAAATGCTGTCTGAGTTTAGCCCTACTTTGCTCCATGCCTTCATTGGGTAAAGTATGTATTAATTATATTAAGTTTTATTTACAGTACCAAGCCACTTGTATGACACTTTATGTATTAATTTCTTTAATATTGCCTCTTGTTTTGCAAAGTTGGTATGTTCTCCTATTATTAAAACTCCTTCAGAATCACTTTTTTGTTCTTCACAGCTCTCATTTATTTTCCTTCTGACTGCATGGATATGTTTGCACATATTAAATTTTATGGCCGAGTCGGGACAGCTGCACGCATAAGCGTGAATACACACTTTGCACTCGGTACACCGCAGGTCGCATTTACAGTGCAGTTGTTGTTGTCTCTCTCCTATTTCGTATATCTCGTTTCTGCTTGCCGACTGCAATTTCCACAGAGTTCCATCAAAAACAATTTCTTTGGAGAAATTTTTAGCGACTCTTTGTGTCTGTAACGAAGGGCAGAAATCTTACTCTTTAATTTGCCTCTGGTTAGGTAAATTAATTTGTCGTAAAGCTTGTCTCTTACGAAGCGCATTAACGTATGCAGTGCAATGTCAGGTCTTTTGGGTTTCTTCCCGCCCATATAAATATGTTTTAGAACACCATGCATGCGTTCCAGGTGCATATTGGTGTTTAGACCTGCATGAAGACGGAAGCAATACGCCCAGCTCTTGACAGTATCTTTATATTCGTGTTCAAAATACAAAACGAATTCTTCTGTGACCGTGTCACTTTTCATTTTAACGATACCTTCTGGAAGCATGCGGACAAATGCAGCTTGGTCTCTTTCTTCTAATAACGTTCGAATCAATTTGTACGTCTCTGCTTGATTCTCGCGACCTTTGATTTTGATCAAATTTTTCCGCCAGGCGCGGAATAAAACTTTACACGAATACACACAGACACTTGAATACTCGAAAAATTTACTCTTGAGTTTACGTATTTGAAGCCGTGAACTTAAATAAAATTATTGTGCTAAAATAAATACAAAAACTTTAATCAAACGTTTACCTAACTCACATCTGACAACAGAATATAGGCAGGCATAGATGAGAACGAATGTAACCGAAGTTGCCCGAGTGGCTTCACGCTGTCAGTCTGCAGACTCAAGTTATTTCATACGTATGTCATGTATGTAAGCTAAAGTTAACTTTGAAACTGTTGAAACCTATGTAACGGTCTCCTATAAAATGGTTTAGTTTAGTTTTACCATATTATTACGTCACTACGCTACTATGTAGCTCATATACACGGTACTTATCGTTTACCTAGGTTAGGGAGCAAACTACATAGCTATTACAAGCAGAATGATCACTGTTGCACACCACTATATAAAAATTATCCCGATTAGCGCTTTCAAGCTTCACAGTTCATCATCAGATCGGAACAGGATCTGTTCATCTGACATCCTGTTCCGATCTGACGATGAGCTGTGAAGCTTGAAAGCGCTAATCGGGATAATTTTTATATAGTGGTGTGCAACAGTGATCATTCTGCTTGTGATTTCAACTACTAACACAAATTTCTTCATTATACATAGCTATTAATATCTAAAATAAAAATTTTTTGATTTAAAATAAACTAAATTTAACAATCAACTTAAAAAAGTCTGCATTACAAATTAAAAAAAGTGTTCAAAGGAAAACTTCGAAACGAAACCATCGATAGTATGAAAACATCGCAACTGAACCATCGATGGTAAAAACATCGAACATCGAACGTTAACAATCGATGTTTTTGGAACATCGGCCATCGATCCGAATTTGACTGGAAATCATGTTGACGCTAATACTACTTTGCGTGATGTTATCGGAAAAATGGCTCCTAAAGCTGATATAGATAATTTGGGTAAAATGTTGTTACATTTTGGGCCCCCCATTGGTGGACTGCCAAATAAAGATGATTCTGCTCGTCAATATCAAGTGCAATTGGGATTTGAATTTACTATGAATGTTTATTGGACTTTTTCAAAACAAAATTTACATGTTCTAAATTGTGTTGAGCCCAAACGGCGGTTTAAAGCTTTGCGTTGAGCCCACCTCGGAGGCGCCGGAGACTAAAGCATGTGCGGTGAGCCGGCTACCCAAAATCACTTTCGGCGGTGGATACTGTAGGAAACTGATGAGCCGGCCACCCACTAGTCCGAAATTTAATGCTTTGCGTTGTAGGCAGTTGAATTACATTAAAGCAAAAGTGTATTGGATTTAAAAAATATTGTGGCAAAAGTTGTTTGGGCTTTTAAAACTTTTTGTATGTTGCCACTATAACGCCACGGTGACGTCACAGCGACGCAATCAATGGGAATGTCTGAAGCAAATAACCCGCGAATTTATTAAAACCGCTTATAAAGCTGATGCCTGATTGGTAGATTCAAAAAAATAGCGGCTTAATTTCAAAATTTTGCATATTCTCAATTGTCATTGGTTCGTAATGTGTGTGCGTGTGTCCGTTGGAAACCAAACGGCGCCAACACTTATTCGCATGTTGTCGCTCGACGCTTAAGGTTGTGGTTATCGTGTATTTAATTATTTTGTGAATTTCAGTGTTTTCGTTTGTGTTATTGTGTGGTGTTATTATTAATTATTTCTGTTATTTAGGGTTATTTAATAACATATTATAAAACATAACATTATTTAACATATTTAACATTATTACGGTACTGCAATGGGCTGCCATGATATTCAGTGCAGTAGGAAGTCACACGAATGCATTCGAAAGACTGAGTCGGAGATTATTGACTTTTTAATTTCCCACGAGGTTATTAAAGGGTCAAAAAATTGTCCCTATTAGAACTGAATGGACAGACCTTATATTTTCGGTGTCAAAATTTGCGAGTAGTGGTGGCTAAAAAAAAGAAGAGATGTAACATCATGCGGTCCGCACGAGAAGGAAGTTTCCTTTCAAAGACCCACCATCCTCTCACAACCTACTTTTACCTGGTCTGCCACATCCTTCATAACCCTCTGCCTCGTCAACAGTTCTCATGTGGAACTATGATGTGAGCGACCACTTCGTCGTCGACTGGTACAGTTTTTGTCGAGAAGTTTTTATTTTCGACGCCCAGCGCACTTCAGCTAAGCTGCGGGGCCCTGGAAAGACTGTAGAAGTCAACGAAGCCAAATTTGGCCGTCGGAAATATAATCGAGGCAGGTTGATTGAAGGACAGTGGGTGTTCGGGGGAGTGGAACGCGGTTCTGGCAAGTGTTTTTTGATACCGGTTGAGCGCCGGGATTCCGCTACTCTCCTCAACATAATTGAGGAGTGGATCCTTCCAGGCACCACTATAATCAGTGACTGCTGGAAAGCTTATGACTGCCTGGAAGAAGCGGGGTTCGTTCACCAACGTGTGAATCACCAGCAAAACTTCGTGGACCCCGCTACCGGCGCTTACACAAACACCGTTGAGAGGGCATGGAGAGAAGTCCGCCATGGTATCCCACTATTCGGGCGGAGAAAACATCATTTCATAGGATACCTGGAGGAATTCATGTTTAAGAGGCGCTACCCGCTGCAGGAAGGTTTCCGTTTCCGCCTCCATGCCTTCTTCAGAGACGCAGCCGAGTTGTATCCCCCGACACACTAAGGTAAGAGTTTCATCTTTTCATAATTATATGCATGCATTTCATGTGAGCGCGCGCGTGTGTGTGAAATATTTATTTTTCTATTCTTCTATGTTATATAAACACGGGAAAAATAATTTTAAACGGCGGTCGAACCTATTTACGAAAAACGAATAAAATAATTACTCCCATAAGACGCCAAAAAACGCCATATTAACTGTGACAAATGACATTTAAAGATTTTTTAATTTTATTTTAGTAGAAAAACGCGTGTTATTTGGCGCGTAAACTTGATGAACTGCAGCGATAGGTAATCCACGTAATGACGTCATAACTCGTCATTTGCTGTGCATTAGTGCGCCGTCGCCCGACTGCAGTGATCCCACTAACTACTCAGTTAATATGGCGCTCATTCACTTTCCATGCGCGCTTATGGGAGTACTTATTTTATTTTGTTTCTTCGTAAATAGCTTCGACCGCCGTTTAAAATTATTTTTCTCGTGTTTATATAACATAGAAGAATAGAAAAAGAAATATTTCACCGCAATATCAACTTAGATTAGAAAAGTCATAATTACCAAATTATTAACTCAGATACTAAAAAGTAAACAAGATACCATCGCTAAAAAGCTAAATGAAGTGATTTCATCATGGGTAATTAGTAATAAGGTTTCGATAATTATAACAGATAATGCTCCAAATATTACTAAAGCTGTAAAAGTAGAAATGAAAAAAAAAAATTTTGGTTGTTTCGCACATAAATTAAATTTATGCGTGAAAAATTCTCTTAGCATTAAGGATAATCCTGAAGAAAAAAATAATTCTGACGAGTGTGTTAATGATAAAAATGTGAAAATTACTATACAAAAAATTAAAACTATTGTAAACCACATGAAAAAAAGTCCACAAGCAAATGAGAAACTATCAAATACTCAAGTTATGTTAGGTAATAAGACGCCTTTATCATTAATAAATGATGTTGCTACTCGTTGGAACTCAACTTATCTAATGATAGAACGATTTCTAATACTACTTAAAGAAACTATTAGAATAACTTTTGTAAGCTTAGATGTTCCTCGTATTGAAATGTTGACTGAAGAAGAGTGGTGTGTTGCTGAAGAACTTTGTAATTTATTACGTCCTCTCGAAGAGGCAACACGAGAAATGAGCGCCGAAAATTATGTGACCGCAAGCAAAATTATTCCAATATCCACCGGGCCCATAAGTGCAGTGGCGGATTACCCATTAGGCAGAATAGGCAGCTGCCTAAGGCCCGGCATGCGCGGAGGCCCGTAATTTCAGGTCGCGCGTATTATTTTTGGGACCTCTTTCTTTCTCATTTTATTGCTTGAAGATAGAATTTATCTTTCTATAAAACGGGGACACTGTATTTCTAGCAGAAGGGCGCTGCTGACAGCGGCAGCGGTAAATACTAAATGAACTGGGCGGCCATTACAGCCTTCTGAGTGGGTTTGCGTGACAATGTAGACAGTTGTTGTTGCTGGCAAATGTTTTAAAGTTTTTGTGTGGAGCATTATCGATTTTTAAGTAACGTTGTTTTGAACCTAGTGCCAAATATGTTGCAGAAATGAATTTCGTAAGTAAACTATCGCGTTCTGTAGCTTTTAAGCATTATTTTTCATGTCTTAGTTGCACGATTACATAACCTTGATACAGCCAAACGCCATGTTTTTGGTAAATTTTGACAAATGATTGTCGGGCGAGCATCGAGTATACGGCGAGCGCGTCAAAACAAAAGTTTGCATTGAACTCCTAGTATTAGAGAATTCTTCGCTCGCGCATTGTTGATGTATAACTTGGCCTTATATGTAACGACATAAATAAACGTGCGGCGAACGTGACGGGTATCCGTGTCGACAAAGCAAGAAATATTCCTAAGTCGCTGTTACTATACGAAATAATTTATTCTTTTTATTATTCTATTAATTTAAGAATTATGTTTATAATAAAATTTGTCAAACTTCTATCGTGTATACAATAAACGTGTCTTTTACTTTTGTTTACTTTTTTTTCAGATGCGTTGAATGTATTTCAATGGCATATCATCATAAGCCAGGAAATATCAAGAAGAAGGAGAGAGATGAGCGACAACGACGAAAAGAGGAGGAGTTAGAAAAAATTCCAAAGCTGCATACATTCTTTTCTGCAAAAGGAGACAAATCCTCTGTTGTGTCTGAAACAGCTGCTAGCACATCAACTGCTTCAAACGTAGATCAACAAGAGCAAGAAGAATCTAAACCTGAAATACTGCAACGTGATGAACAGGTTCATGACGTTATGGAATGTGATCAACAACAAGAAGATGATCCCCCACTGGGTGATTTGTACTCAAATGATTTAGGTCTGTGGATTCTGTTTCGGAAAGCTTACGGGATTTCTTCTCAACTAAAGGCAGTGCAGAGTGTCAGCACGTTGATAGTGATTTTTCGAACTCTGAACAAGCAGATGGACATTGGAAACGATTCTTCAATAGATCATATTTCGAACGACATCACTCAAATGGTGAAAAGGTTCATAGATCATGGCTCTGTTATTCTCCTGCTACTAGTCGAGTTTATTGTTTTCCGTGTAAGCTTTTTTCTGCAAAAGAAACTCCATTCTCAAAAGATGGATATTCTGACTGGAAAAATGCTACTGCACGATTTTCACGTCATGAAAACAGCACAAATCATCTAGACGCCGTTTTTGCCCGCAGCAAACGTGCACATTCAAAGGGCAGGATAGACACTTTAGTTGCGGAAGAATATAAAACACAGTGCAAATATGGCGAATCTGTACTACAAAAAGTTGTGGCTGTTATCAAGTTTTTGGCCGAACAAGGACTAGCCTTTCGCGGACACGATGAAATTATTGGATCTGCACATAATGGGAATTACTTGGGAACGTTGGAACTATTAGCACAGTTTGACCCATTTCTCGCGACTCATATTGAAAAGTGTGGTGCAAAGAGCACAGGATCGGTTTCTTACCTCTCGTCCACTATATGTCACGAATTGATAGACATAATGGGTAAAAAAGTTTTGAATTGCATTATCGATGAACTGAAACAAGCAAAATACTATTCTGTGTCAATCGACTCCACTCCAGGTGTCTCCCACATTGACCGCTTGACATGAATTTTCAGATATGTTCTTGATGTTGTACCAGTAGAACGCTTCGTCAAGTTCCTGGATATGGAGGGACATACTGCGAAAGAGCTGTCAAAAGGTTTGCTCGGATTTCTATCGGAATCCGGAATTGCCATCGAAAACTGCAGGGGACAATCATATGACAATGCGAGCAACATGTCGGGAAGACACATGGGGCTACAGGCCGTTATTAGAGAGAGAAATCCACTAGCAGAGTGGATACCATGTTTCGGCCATTCACTGAATCTGGTCGGACAATCTGCCGTCAACTGCGTTCCCAGTGCTACTGCATTCTTTGACTTCATAACACGGTTGTAGGCTACACGTTTTTCAGTGCATCAACGCACCGTTGGAATATATTACTGCAAGAGCTTCAAGGAACTGGTCTACCTGTGGTAAAACGTCTATCCACAACACGCTGGTCTGCGCACTCTGATGCAACCACTGCTTTGAAATTATTGAGCTTCAACAAAATGCATACTGCCCTCACATGTATTTCTGAAGATATGGATGAAGATCCAATAACTCGATCTGATGCCTCCGGTATTGTGAAGAAAATGAATCGGCTTGAAAACGGGATTCTGCTCGAGTTGTGGTCTGTAGTGTTAGAAAGGTTTCACAAAACATCCAAAAAGCTACAAAGTACAAGCATGGATCTACACGAAGCGGTCAGGCTACTGAATTCTTTGAAAGAGTATGTAGCACCACTGAGAGAATCATTTGACGAGTTTGAAGAAAAAGGTATGTCAATCACAAACAATAACGAGTACAAGGAAAACTCAACGTAAACGCAGTCGTAGTTCACGGTTAACGCATCATGATGGACCTGCAGCAGATGTTGCTAATTTATCACCGCGAATGCGGTTCAAAGTTGAAGTCTTTATTCCTGTCTTATATCGCCTTGATAGCGAACTGAAAAGACGCTTGGATGCGTATACTGTTCTCTGCAGTAAGTTTGGATTTTTGCATGATCTACTGGATATTGATACTAGCGAACTTCGAGAAAAAGCGAAACAGCTTCAAGAGTCATACCCAGATGATCTAGAGGCAACTTTTCCAGAAGAGGTCATTCACTTTCGCGAGTACATCAAGAGCAGTAGCTTGAAAATTCTTGGTGACATCAGCATTGAACCTTACTTGTACCGAACACTAACTGAGCACAGCCTGCAGGACGTGTTTCCGAATCTGGGAAATGCACTTCGTATGTATTTGTGTTTGATGGTGAGCAACTGCTCCGGAGAGCGATCGTTTTCAGCATTGAAAAGGATAAAGAATGTTCTCCGGTCGAAAATGCTGGACGAGAAACTTAACCACTTCACAATCATGAGTATATAGTCGGGTCTTCTACGAAAGTTGGATTTTTCAGACATTATTTCAGAGTTTGTGAAAAGAAAAGCGAGAAAAATATTTTATTAAAACATTTTCTCCATTCTTCCATCAATTATAAGCATTCTATGTATCGTTTTTATGCTCGATGTTCTTGTCTTTGTAAAACAGCATAAATTGGTTCAATATATAGTTTCGATTGAAAGTATTTTTTTCTTCATATTGTATAACAGTTAGGCCCGCAATATATCTCTGCCTAAGGCCCGAAATATCGTAATCCGCCACTGCATAAGTGGCACACAAAAATGTATTGATGATGGAAAAGCTCAGCATATACGAGTTGTTGCTGAAAATCTCCTAAACCAATTAAAAACACGTTATGAAAATTTACAATTTAGTTAACTATTGCATCTTGTGGTTTTTTAGATCCTAGATTTAAACAACATGTATTTGATGATAAATCTGCTTTAACTGCGGTGCAAAATCACATTACTGAATGTGTTACTAGTATTATAAACGCCAAAAAAGTGTCGGCTGGTCCAATCGATACTTCAACTCCAGATTGCAACAATGGTAGTGTATCATACTCTTATTGATCTGACTTCGAAACTAATGTATCGAAAGTACAACCTACAACTAGTTCGACTGCATCTGCAATTTTAGAGGTACAAAAATATCTTAGTGATAAGGTAATAGATCGACGGGAAGATCCTTTATCATGGTGGAGAAAAAATAAGCATGTATATCCACATTTAAATGAATTAGTGCAATCAAAGTGTTCTGTGGTGGCAAGGAGTGTACCTTGCGAGAGACTGTTCTCCAAAGCTAGTATGATGATTACAGAACGTCGTGCAAAATTATCTGATGGTAAAGTGAGTAAGATGTTATTTTTGAAGTACAATGATTAACATTAACTAGAACTGATTTCTTTCAAAATAACTGATGATTTTATATTTCATTTATTTATATTGAGATTAACTTTTGTTTGTTTATTATATTTTTATTTTGATCAAAATAAATTGTTAATTCATTTAGTTAAATATGACTACGATCTCAGTAAAATTACCAATAGTTAGAGTCAAGAGATTATTTATTGAATTTATTATTTGATTGATATTTTATTACAATTAAAAGTACTGTATTTATTTTCATTTTAATTAGTAAAAATTATAATTATATTTTGTTTTCTTAAAGTCAGTAATTCGTACAACAATGTTTTGCGAATAATTGTAATCTTACTTTATTTTTGTTTTTATAAAAAAAAAATTGCATTTATTAAACATACTCTGTTGTTATAAAAAAAATTTGTTAACTTATTTAGATAAATAAGACTTCGATTTCAGTAAAATTACAGACGACAAATACTTTAACTTTTTAAATTATTTATATTTATTTATTTTAACGCAACTAATAAATATGTATTTCGTTTTATTTAAAAGTGTAACCAATTTTTCAATGTTTGGAAATGAATTTTTTTTTCTTTTATAATCTGCAATTTTATTTTTATAACAATGTGTCTAAAATTCACGTAATTGGAAAAAAATAATAATTGAACTTAATTTTTTTTGTAATGAAAAGTAATTTTTCAAACTATTACCTAAAAACTGACATAAACAGTGATTAAATCACTGCTACTTTTAAAGTTGCTCTCTGTGATCACTGCTTTCACAAAAGAGCAACTAAGCCCATCTCTACACACTACTGATACGGTTGTTGTGATCAGTTAACAAACATAATCCATTCAAAGTCGATGTTCACTGCCTGAATTGTTTGTCAACTGATCATCGAATTGTTTTATGGAAATTTGATTATTCTTTCTGGATAAAAAAAATAAATAAAACATTATATAATATCTTACTTCGTATTTTTATATGTAATAATAATACATACATACACAGTTTTGCATTTTCATAGGATATGTTATTTTCCGTTTGTGGGGCGTTAAAGAATCTGTCCAATGTCGACTACTTTTCTCTCTACTTCAGGATATTTTGGAAGTGATTAATAACATTGTCACTGGACATGGACATAGAGGATGGTCACAGCTTTTGCCAAGCAGAATTCAACTGTCCTTGGCACTTCTGACCACACCTTTTGAAAGACCCAGGTAACTTCGAGAATATAAAATTTTTTTTAATGTCATCGTTGATAAGAACTGACATGCTTCAAAACACTGACGAAACAGAGCACAAGTCTACAATTTCTTGAAACCTGCAATAACATCCTGTTCCATTGGCTGAATCAACAAACTGGTATTTGGCGGCAGAAACTGAATGTCTGCCAGGGAAAGTCTGCCAACAAATTATCTTCAAGGTCTTTCGGGTGTCCTGGTGCACTGTCCAATAGAAACAGTGCTTTCAATGGCAATTCATTGGTCTCAGGGTAATCTTTCATGCTTGGTGCAAAAACTTTAATAACCATTTTTTGAAAACGACCTGTGTGACTCAATGCCTTTAATTCCATCACCAGTCTTTCTTTAATTATGGATTTTTTTTAATGCTCTAGGATTCACAGAGTGATAGACAAGAAGCGGTTTAAGCTACACATCACCTCTAGCATTAGCTCCCAAAAATAACTGGCCTTTCATGGGTTTGTGCCCAGGTATATTTTTTTTATCTTTCGTGATGTAGGTACGGTTTAGCATGTGCTTCCAAAACAAACCAATTTCATCTCAATTGTATAAATTTGTTGTGGACAATATCCTTCTTTGTTAATGAATTCTTGAAACTTGAGACAGAACTTCTCAGCTTCTTCATCTGCACCAGCAGACTCACTGTGCATTACCACATGTTTAATGCCAGATCTCCTTCTAAACTTTGCAAACCACCCAGTTGTAGCCTTTATTTCTATCTCCTCATGTGACGAATGTGGAGTTTGTTTCGTTTCTTCAGTTCTTCAAAAATTTCTCTAGCCTTCTCTTGAATGACAGTCATACTAGTTACAACTCTTTTCATTTCCCTTTCTTTTATCCAAACTAAAGGTAATCTCTCCACTGTTTCATGGATGGCACATCTTTTTTGCCCATCGGGATACCATCTGTTTATGTGTATGTGGTCTCCCGATGGGATCCCCCATATCAAGAACACTGGCTGAAATATTCATACACAACATGGAACAGAACCACATAATAAACAAAAACTAATACACCAACAAAATCATTTATTGGCACAGGTATGTGGATTATATATTACTTTTATTCAATGGCAATACAAGGCAGGTCGAAAACTTCCACAAATACATAAACACAATAAACCACAAACTAAAATTTACACTGGAAATAGAACAAAACTATAGTATAAATTTTCTGGACCTAACAATTAACAAAACAAACAATACACACATGTATAAAATATACAGAAAATCAACCACAACTGACACGGTTTTACACAACACATCAAACCATCCAACGCAACACAAACATGCGGCCTTCAACCATATGCTCCATAGACTAACAAAAATACCATTAAGTAAACAGGATTATAATGATGAACTAAACACAATCAAATATATAGCAATAAAAAATGGCTACAACCCTAATTTAATAAACAAACTACACAAACACATCATAAACAAAAACAACAAAACACTAAATACCAACAACACACAACAAACTAAATACATCACACTCACATACCATAACTCCAACACACACAAAATCGCCAACACATTCAGGAAACACAAGTACAAAATAGCATACAGAACAAACAATACCATCAAAAAACACATCAAACACGGACATAGACAAATATAACAAAACGGATGTTTACAAATTAAACTGTAATGATTGCAATAGTTTCTATATAGGCCAGACAGGAAGATCTTTTTCATCTCGTTACTCTGAACACCTAAAAGTTTTATCCAACAACAATATACATTCCGCGTTTGCCACACACACACTGTGACGGCAGCGGTATGCGAACATCTGCTCTCCGGTACCAGCGGTGGACACAGCGAGCCAATCCGGCATCAGCGTTCAGAGCTAGCCAATCAGCGATCCCGGTTAGTTAATAAAACCCGGGCCGGCAGAAAATTTTACGCACACTTCATCGCCACGCCATCGGACGCACTTCATCTCCTCTCCTCTCTCGGACGACATCGGCGCTGAGTCAGCCGGAAGGAACGGCCGAAGAATAGAACCGGCGTTCTTGCGTCTTCGCCCTCCAGTTCCGTGCCAGCGATGGATTTCGCTGGGCCGGCAGCCGACTCTACAACCGGTGCCGAAAGAAGAGGAGGACTGCAGTACGCCACGAACAGCGGGCGCAGCCGCCGAACATCTCAGCGCGGCACTACCAACATCACCGTTCTCGCCACTCGGTCCTTTTTAGGGCCACCAAAATAACTAGAGTGTACGATTGGCGCCATTTGTCATGCGGCAAGCCTTTTGTCCGGTGACAATACACACAAAAAACCACAGCTACACCAACATAAATACTAATCTTGAGATATTACACTACTTACCCAAAAGTCGAAAACTTAACACAGCAGAACAATCTGAAATATACAAACACTACACAACACAACCAAACAACATACTTAACGACCAATTACACTATAAATCCCACACACTTTTTGACACAATTATATATAAAACAAACAATAATTCGGATCCCCGTGCCAATCCCCTTCCACCACACACCACCACCACTCAACCTACCAAATAAAACCGTTTCGAGTACTGGCAGTCTGTCTCATACCGCTGATGAAGGCGCACATCACGCCAAAATGCGTACGGGAGAAAAACAAGTTTCACAAGTGAAAGTTCAATAATATATATTAATTTAATTCTGTGAAAAAAGATGAACTATCAAAACAACTGTATTTATCTAAATTATTGCATTAACGACTCGGAACACTAGTTTTTTATATAAGTAAAAGTATAAAGTTTTACCTTACAGCCTTAACCGGTTTTCTCCTTTAAAAGGCTTCTTCAGATCACTACCTATTAATTTTTTGAGCTCAAAATTACAATTTATTCAAATGTACCTTTAAAATAATTTTGGGAGAGCATGTGTGTGTGCGTGCATGTGCCGGCACATATATAGTCACCAGGCATTGGTTCACGTTACGTGACCCATTTTATGTAACGATATAGATATTAAACTGCAGTATTTTTTCTAACGTCATTTATAACAATCAGGGAAATTGAAGATAAATATATGTATGTAATTGTGATGTACGTAGAGATCATGTGGCGAAATACTTCGCCTCCATTTTGTTTTTGTAATTAACTCAAGGAGGAAGACTCCATTTTGTTTTTATGTTTTTCAACATTCAAGATATTCAGAGTATTAAAAACAAGTCTTTTAACCAAATGTTAACCGAGTTATTATTTTCAAATACCCATGCTGTTTCTGTGCTCGCTTAAAAGAGAACCTGGACCCCAATAGGAAATGTTATGTTGGTAACACAACAATGGCGCCTGAACCAGTATGTAAACAAAACAAGTGTTAACCAGATTCCAAAGTCACAATAAAAAAAAAATATAATATCTCGTAAAGTGTTAGTTAACAAATGACGACCCAAACAGTGACTAATGTATTAGTTAACAAATGACGACCCGAACAGTGACATATTTGTTAGTTAACAAATGGCTGCCCGAACTGTGACTTTGTATAAATAAATATTTATATAAATAAGCCTGCAGACAGAGACAGAATGGGTATTGAATTAATGTGTAACGGAATACGTAAGTAATTAGGTTTTGTTGTGTTTGATTGTATGTTAAATATACAGCAAAATTTTGATAAGAAAAATATTTAAAAATGGCAAACAATAACGAGAGTGTCAGCCTAACTGACATTGTGAATGAAAGTCAGATCAATGTCGAATTAAGTGTAACTGAATCGCAAATTATGAGTGAAGGAATTCACTCAACGCCAGTCCCGATTAAAAAAAGCTGAGGATAATGAGGTGATAAGAATGATGCAATTGCTTTTCAATGCACAGAGTGTAAAATTTGATGAGAAGTTTAACGAAGTGAAAAACGAAATTAAGAGACAAAACTTTAATTTCGATAAACAGATTAACGAAATAAATACACATTTTGAAAATATGAAAGAAAAAATAGTAGCATCAGTTAGCGAGGTGTTTGATAGACAAATAAACAGAGTAAATAACATAATTGATAACTTTACAAAGAAGGAAGTAGATGACAATTATGAGATTAAAATGGGGGTAGAGAATAGTGGAAAAACAGATAAATTAAACGTAAATAAAGACGGTCAGATGAAATATAATGAGGTAAGTAGGGGTGAGAATTATGACAATATAAGTAAAAATATGGTGTTAGAGAATAAGGATGTGAATATTGATAGTGATGATGAAATTTTTGAGGGAATAGAATATAATAATGGAATGTTAGTGTGTGTTGATGAGTCAGAGAGAAAGTGGTGAGAGAGTATACAGGTAGAGGGGTTGCAGGGGGTAATTTTTTCCCGTGATGTAGTTGGTGGTGAAGAAAAGGCTTCACGAGTATATTTGGGAGACATACGGTCTGCAAATAGTTGTCCCTTGAATTTTTGTGCATCTGATAGGTGGTGCAATAATAAAGTTGTAGTGTCCCCTCCATATATATAAAGAGAGAGTGTGACTTGGTGTTATGATGAGGGATATTTTGAGAGAGAGAGGTCTGGTGATAGGAAGATAGAATTGTTTGAGGCTGGGAGAAAGTATAAAGAGTTGATAGAGAAAATAAATAACGAGAGAGTTGATGATATAAAAGGCTTACCTTGCAAAGTAATAAGTACAGCAGTAGTAGATGAAAATGATGATAACAAGCACTTACCTTATGGTGTAATGGGTGTAGTAGTAGATAACTATGATGACGATAATAATGACTTTATAACTTACCTGGTTGTAACAGATAATACTAAAGGCAACAGGACCATACTCAATCATGATAAATTATATGAAATGATGATATGGAGTGATCATACTGATTATAATAGTACTGTGGAAAATTATAAAAAATTAAATAAGTATTATATTGATAATACTAATATAAGGTATTCAATAAAAAAATGATTTGTATAGACCTAAGATTAGATGGTTATTTGATGATGGAGGATAAGTGTTTTATTGTTTATGAACATTTAATTATGTGAACAGTGTGGTTTTGAAATGGATTGGCTTGTGAAACGATTTTGGTCAATGATAACAAATAATAAGTTGGATTGTATATTTTTGTGTGTTAATGTCAAGGTATTTGTGTATTACATTATGTTGTATATTATATGTTATGTAAACATGTATACATACATGTATAGGTAATAGGAGTTGATTGAATAATAGTTACAACTTTTTTTTAGACTAAATAAATGTAATGAGAATAACTGTGAATTTTAAGGTAACTAAAGTAATTGTGAAATTTTAAATGATTGATTGAATTAAAAAATGGAAATTAATTAATGTTATGATGATGAATTTAAATAATTTCTGAAATTTAGATGCTATAAAGAGTAGTATATGATTAAACAGATAATATGTTTGGATATGGAGCTACATTATTGTTATTAGATAAGTGATGAATTTTCTAGGGTAATTTCAAGGATCATATTAAGGTGAAATGTAAAATGTTTGGGTAACAATGATAAGGCATTTGAGTAAGTCAAAGTTAACTCTAATGGGTGTTAGAGAAAATAAGAATTGTAGAATAAAAGTATTACAAAAACAGGTAGGGGAGAGTGACACAGAAGCTAGAGTAAATTCATGTATAGAGGGAGAGTATATTGAGAGTTTTGAAAGAGAAATGGATAATATTAGTGAAGAAATATGGGAGATACAGGCGGATGAATTTTGTAGTGGAGGTGAGGTGGTAAGGAGTGATCAACGTGCGTCGTTGGGCAGGTACAGTACAAAGGGTCGAGGAGTGTTTGCCGAGATTATGGGAAGGGCAAAAGGAGATGAATGGAATTGCACGGTCGGGAACACACATCCTAGTTAGAAAGAGGATATTAGATATTTGATTATAAAAGAGGAGAATGGTGTAAGTGGAATTAGTGCTGGAGGGGGTTATTAGTGAGAGATTGGTGTCACCCTATGTAATTCTGTTAGTGGTTGTTAGTAGGAAGAAAGGGAGTAAGGTTATAAATATTAATGCCTATTCAGTAAGTCAAATTATAGTGAATACAGGAGTCACCCAAACTAATTAATGATCAAAAGGTGAAATGTTAAAGAGAAAATTCATAGTAGAAAGGTAATGATAAATGAAGTGATGTAACATGAATGTCAATAACAAATTAAAATTTTTTTTTGGAGAAGAATGGTACGATATATGTTAAATAAATTAAAGTTTGATACAAACAAAGTTAATAATGTTTATAAATTTTATAGAAATTATTTTAAATGTGAATTGTTTAATGTAAATGTAACAATGTTAATGTTCAAGGGTAATGTTTTATTATGTTGTATGGTCATAGTGTGTGTGGAAGGAGGTTGCTCTACAGGGGTAGTAACGTTAAATGAATATTAAATATTAAGTATATGACATTGATAATGGTGTCAAGCATAAAAGATAATTATGATTTTGCTTTGAAGAAGTATTAGTATCAGGAAAACTGATCAATGAATTTAAATGAATAGATTGTTTTGAAATAATGAATTTGTGTTTTGGGTTCTATATAATAGATTTATATAGATAAATTGTTGCTGATTCTATTAAAACTTAATGAATTATTTTACATATTATTGCCTTAGTGTAAGAGTATATTTCTTCTTGTGTGTTGGAACAGAGTTAAGATATTATTGACTGGAGTCGAGAAATTTTGATAAAAGGTAGGAATGCAAAAGAGGAAGAGATCTCTATCATAAATCTTGTTTTATTTTGTGTTTGAGAAATTAGGAATTAAGAAAAACCAATGCCTATTAACGTAAACCAATGCAGATAAGGGGAGACATATCAGTTGTGGATATGGCATTATACAAGGCCACTATTTGATTTTTATTTGGATGCTTCAGAGTTTGGTGATGCTGTGGCGGCGGTCCTGAGCTGGCCTGCGCGTCAGAGCAGGAACGTCAAGTGCCTGACTGGCCTTGCGGTGTTGGGATCTCGAAAGAGAAGTCCAGTAAGGTTATGCAGGTACTGTCACGATCACTGGACCAAGGGTGTTATCTATAATTTTTTTTGTATAAACACTACAGGGGGTTGTGGCGACATATCCTAGCTGATCCCTTTAGGAAGTATGAATGAGTCAATGAGAGTTTTTATGCCTTGTCATAAAACCTCTGATTGAGGGGGTTTTGTAATGGTACAGTAGGTCCGTAAAGGAATTTAGGTACATGAAAATATAATTTTATTGTAATTCAAATGTAATCAGAAATGTGAGGATAAAAGTTTCCCAATATACTACAATGCTATATGTAACGACGAGTTGGCCTCAAGGTCACTGGCATATGTGCCGATCATCAGCAAGTCAGATGCAGCAACAATCAGATACTCCTAAAAATGTTATCAAAAATTATAAAAACGTAATTGTTGCGATGTAACACAAAGCTGTCATCTCCAGAGAACAATAGATTCAGTGACGTATTACCCTTTCCACTAGTGGAATATACGCCATGTTGTCTGCCTAGTCGACACAACACCGTCAGTGCAACAGCACCCTGTAAAATCTGCTGGCCAGCAAAAGTCTTTAAAAAGTGTTTAAAATGTAACTAAAAGGTGAAAATTCAAATCAGTAAAAACTAACAGTACAAAATGTAAATTAAAGTCAGTGGTGTAAAAGAACAGAAAGAAACAGTTAACGTTCGGATGAACAACTGCTGGACCATGTGGAACGTCTGACAAGAACTTCAATCATCCGAATTCAGGGAAGTCAAAATTCAAATAACTACCTATTAATTTTTTGAGCTCAAAATTACAATTTATTCAAATGTACCTTTAAAATAATTTGGGGGGAGCATGTGTGTGTGCGTGCATGTGCCGGCACATATATAGTCACCAGGCATTGGTTCACGTTATCAATGATATAGATATTAAACTGCAGTATATTTTCTAACGTCATTTATAACAATCAGGGAAATAGAAGATAAATATATGTATGTAATTGTGATGTACGTAGAGATCATGTGGCGAAATACTTCGCCTCCATTTTGCTTTTATAATTAACTCAACGAGGAAGACTCCATTTTGTTTTTATGTTTTCCAACATTCAAGATATTCAGAGTATTAAAAACAAGTCTTTTAACCAAATGTTAACCGAGTTATTATTTTCAAATACCCATACTGTTTCTGTGCTCGCTTAAAAGAGAACCTGGACCCCAATAGGAAATGTTATGTTGGTAACACAACAATGGCGCCAGAACCAGTATGTAAACAAAAAAAGTGTTAACCAGATTCCAAAAGGTAAGTCACAATAAAAAAAAAATCTCGTAAGGTGTTAGTTAACAAGAATAGAAATGATAGGGCATAAATTGTTATAGCTCTGTGCAAATCCGGTATAGATAGTAAGATGGCTGAATTAAGTGCTGAAAGAATGCACAAAAGTGTTAGGAAAATATTTTTAATGAATAAGAAGAATAACTCATCCAATGATGCAGTCAAAACGGAACCAATACATCCTTACATTCCAAGACCATCTTTCCAAATACCCTGAACCTTTTTCTTACCCGACCAAAAACGAATTACTATAGCAAAAATAATTATAGAAGGAATTATCTGTAGACATGGAATCTATAAAATGTT
Source organism: Magicicada septendecula (assembly GCA_034769895.1). Classification (NCBI taxonomy): domain Eukaryota; kingdom Metazoa; phylum Arthropoda; class Insecta; order Hemiptera; family Cicadidae; genus Magicicada; species Magicicada septendecula. The sequence goes on along the minus strand of CM068367.1, from coordinate 1,422,340,391 downwards.
ACTTACCACCAAGGAATGAACTTCACTTGTGTGTTATTTCAGTTATCCATAAAATCCAAACTAATGCCTATCACCCAGAATCAATTGAATTATGGAACAAAGTCATAAAACCATAATTGCAGGATTGAGTCCAGTATACCAATAAGGATCAAATAAGTTCGGACATGTGGTTATTTGTTACTTTGACGAGAAATTCACTTAACCAATGGACTGGATATGAGAAGAGATACAGAATGATCTAAGTGAGGATGACCTGATCCAAAAAATAAAATTCAGTTAGTGAACCAAAAGGCGATAGACTACATGCAGCAGTAGATTTAACGTTTGTGAAAAACAATTTAGCGTAGGTGATAAGGTATTATTCCATCAACACCTAGTTAGGGTTGAGACATTTTCTCAGAACGCAGCCAGAAATGTACAATCACTGTGAACAAATTTTGTTGCACAGATTTACATTTTGTAGATGTAAGCGGAGCAGAACAATATTTTTTGTTTTTTATAACGGTAACAGTTAGAAAGGTTTGCTACAAGGACACAAGTGAAAATGTGGTGTCCTTTACTTGTGTACTTTTCTATTATTAACAATTTAGTGACAATAGTATGCGGGAGTCCATAGTTCTTATTTCATTTTAGTCTCCATCATACTGTGCACCACAGTAAACATAAAATGCCAAAGAGTATTTTGAGAGTCACAACATCCATAGTTTGATATCTCACTGATTATGTTTATTGGGTATTGCATTAGACTGGTGTGATTTTTATTTAAATCGAACTTTCATCCAGACTTAGCTGTTGATGAGGACCATAATATTATTTGCAGAACACATTATGAGCATGTTGAATTATGGGGTTGAACTTGGAACATGCCTGGTTGCCCAGTAGGACTAAAATTTTTCATAATTGACTAAAGGAAAAATGTTAATAATTGAAATCTGTTTCTAGGAACGAAACACTTTACAAAACCAATGGTGTTGATGAGTTACTGCCTGCACACCAATGTGAATATATTGAAGGTTTCGTAATCAGGTGTTGAGACAGCCTATGAAGCCTGTAATTTTTTGTACTTCCGTATCTTTACTAGTGTTGTCATAAATAATGGAGTCATTTTTTATTTGAAACTGTTTGGCATATTGGTTTGTTTCTCTTGATATTATGGAAAGTATTGGGCTGTAAAAAACAAATTAAAGAAATCGATTGGTGCTTGGATATTTGAAGTAACATATTTTGTTCATGAGAGTTAATGAATATCAAAAATATGATTACTCACATCCTTTTCTGTGCTTACAAATTCCTTCTATTCAATAATTTCAGCAGAATGTATCAAAAGCTCATGTGTTGACAGGTTATAAATATCACTGTTGCCGTTTTGCAATGTGCTGTCACCAAAATCATTTTCACTGTCACTGGTTACATAACGTCCACCACAACAAACAAAAATGTAAACAAGCAACAGCCTATCAGTCTCATGTTAAACCAAAGCCTCTTAGATAAAAAGGTACAATTTTCAGTCTAAACTAATAATCCCTCATTCTGGTGGTATAAAACTGAATGCCATCTGTTAGTGAATAACGAAACTACAACATTGAGTAACTTGACAGCAAATTGAATTGGCCCTGGCACCTTCAACATGTATTGCAGGGCTGATATGATCGACCCATGGTACTGAAAGATTTAGTTTTTGAGTTCCCTGATTGCTTAATAATTCCCTGGTATTATATGGAAAGCAATAATGAAACAAATATGAAAATTTAATAAATCTTGGAAATGTAAACCTATGTGTTACAAACAATTCATATTTTAAAGTCTGAATAATCAGCAAATCTGAATAACTGGTTGGTTATTGCGGTGTATACAGATGGTAGATATGAGGCTACCTAATAACATGTGAGATACTGTACACAATACAAAAACAGCTAATTATATGTTCAATTTGAGGTCTCCTTCCTAGGAGTACAACATACGAGTGTAAATGTTAATAAACCTTAAAGAAACATGTTAATGCCACTGTGCCTCAGTTGTTTTCTATGATACTGTATATCAAGTTGTACAGTAGTTTGGATTGCAGCAGAACCTGATTACGCATCATCAGCAGGCTACTCTCCTATTACCACTTGCTGTGTTCATACAAGCACCATCAATTCCTTATGACCTGACCCTCACCATCATGAGGGTTGAACAGCTGTTTTTAGAAATGTTTTAAGGGTTTAACACTGTAGTAAAACTGGCTTCACATGCTCATGATTGTCTCTTGGGTAGTAGTAGTTCGTTTGACCATTAGGATGCAGCTCTGTCAGCATCTGATCAGTTTGCCAGACATTTTCTTAGTTGGTTACAGTTCATGAAAACGTCAAATTCTAAGTACTGGCGAATTTTTAAAAATATTTATTTATTAGTGATTGCTGTGGTTTAAAATTACTGTTTTAAGCTATTTCATCAAAAGAGAAATAGGTTTGAGATCCAAACTTTGCTCATTTAATCTTTTTTATATTTTTCAGAAAGCTTATTGTTAATCCCTTTTACTGCTGCAATCGAGTATCCTCGATATTTGCAAATCACGCCACTACTGCTGCGCTCAAGTATATTCGATTTGAAATTTGTGCCCTTATTGGTGTTACCAAATTAACTCAATTTCTCTGATTTGTGCTGCTATCTGTTGCCTACTATTTGTACTACATTGAACATTTGTTTCAGTATTGAAAAATAAACTAACATCGATATTATTCGTTGTCTGCTTTATGCTTACACATGCATAAACACCTATAGTTCGGTGCGTGTCTTTGTTTTCCTTGCATCTTATTTTTTTATTTTGAACAAATTTATTTATTATTTTTGTAAAGTATTAACTGGTTCATTTTTAGATTATATTTAGTGTTTAGTTTCTGCATGTATAAATCGTTTGTAATTTTTGTTAGTAGCTTTTCATGTATTTTGTTGCTATTTACTGTGTACTCTCAAGATTTTTTTGGCCTAGATTTTTATAACTGTTTGAGTATGTCTAATCGTGTCAACGTTTCTTAAAAAGAAATTGTAGATATTATTTATCATTCACATGATGATGTACTTCTCAATGATAGTTTTTCAGATGACGATTTTGGTGACGAGAGTGAACCATGTCAGAGTGTAGATGAAATAAATGATTTAGCTTCTGCATCTGTCTAATCTGAATTCAAAAACAATATATTTAATAATAATACACGTAACTTTTTAATTTAGAAGTGTGAATTAGAGCATATGTTGTGAAATATAAATACAGTGAAGTGAAACGTTAAGTTTATTAGTTTGTTAATAAATTAGGATTTTAAGTGACAAAAGTGATAAATGATACACAGAATATTGTGGACTCATTGTTTATGAACAAGGGTTGATTATTGGTAAGTAAAAATGCTTAAAAATAAGTTAAAATATAGTTTGGAAAGTTTAGTTATGGAAACATGTGAACACAAAATTTTCGCCAGCACTGGGGTGTAACATCACTTATGTTAGTAGCAGCAACACAAACATAATGATTATTTTTTGTGACACAAACCTAAGTAGAACCTGACACTCATGATTGTGAGGGTGTTTGTAAACCATTAAGAGATCAGACTTTCAAAATTTTTATTTATTTATTTATTTTTATTAAACATGGAACATAAGTAACTAAAAAAAATCATTTTTTCAAACAATTTCAGGTTGTAAACACACACACACACACACACACACACACGCACACATCAAACTGCTTTAAAATCAAGGCACAACAGCTAAATATAGTACTCATACATTACATATATCCTTAACTATAAGATTCCATTAATGCTATGCAGTCAAAGCCCAAATAAACCTCAGGCTGTGTATTTGCTCGCTTTATTGTCACATTACAGGTAACTCTCAGATTTAGTCATCACAAAATACTTTTGTATCAATATACAATTGTGTACAATGCACTCTGGTTTTAATTTTCCTAGAGATAATCAACTTTTAACAGTTGATACAATTTGTTTACAGTGTGGTTTCTAATCTGTTTTGTTTTACATTTATCATTAGCATATGTTCATTGTTTTTCTAAATACAGTGAATAAAGTATTAAACACAATTAACGTAAAGCCTTCATGTATGCCAGAATGTTCCAATTGTGCCACACAGTTACTAATTGCCTCTAGAACCTGGGTGTTCTGATCTTTTCTTTTATAAAAATTTGATGTTATGAAAAAAATAGTGTTATTTTATTTGCAACTTTATGTACATATTGATGTTATATTTTAATGAAGTAATGTTTGAATTTTCATTTCATATGTAATACATGTAAAAAATGTTAAGAAATACAGTACAAGGAAGTAAGCAAAATTGGTCAGACTGGAAGGACTGTACAGGTAATATACACTAAGACTGGACATTGTTGATTAGTAAAATGTGAATGTTTAAACTGAAACTGTAAATACAGATTACTGTTACATCCACTAACATTTCTTCCAACAACAACAAAGGTGTGAACCACAACAGCAAATGTAGGTGTTATTATAAATATCATACCAATACTGTTAAAATACAACTATCAATTTATTCATGCTGTGATAAACCAAATTACAAACTAAAACATTTATCAACAATTTCCCACTATAATGCAACATGTTTTAACTCATATGTTAAACTTTATTACAAATCTCATGTTTTCCTGTGCCGAGTATTACACTACCACTTATTAGAGCATGTATTATTTTATTTGTGTCAATATTCTTATTTGTGAGGATTTTGTTTACACATTTTAGAATGGCAAGTTTGTTCATTGTTTTTTAAAACGTCTTGGGTATTTAAACATTTTTGTATCTATTTTTTCACGCTGATGCATCTGAAATAGAATAGATCAATTTATCTCAGAAAAAGTATCAATGGATTATTTTCTCTCTGGTAAATCAATGCAGAAAAGAATTTTTACCAAATATCACACTGCTTTTTTTAATGTAGCATTTATTATTCATGACATAAACGGGAGCCACAGTTAATGTTTATGTACTAATGACACATTAGTAATTCTTAATGTACTGACTTCTGTTGTAACAAACAGCTTGCCCGGTAAACGTTTTTGTACAGACATCACACCGGTACTTCTTAATGACGAATGCATTAACTTGTGACGGAGTAAATGCTTTTGTCCAAACGTCATACTAGTACTTTTTAATGCACAATATTTTGATTTGTGTTGTGACAAATAGCTTGCACAAGTAAATGATTTTGTACATACATCGCACTGCTATTTCTTAATGTCACAATGTATTAATTTATGTTGTGACAAATTCCTGGTATGATTAATGATTTTGTACCATCATCGTAATGGTAATACTCAATACCAGAATGCATTACCTTGTCTTTGGCAAAGACCCGCAATAAATAAATGATTTTGTATACACATCACACTGGTACTTCCTTGTGCCAGAATGTTTTAATATATGTGCTGATAAAGAGTTGGCATAAATAAATTGTTTTTTTTTTTACAAACATCGCTCTGGTATTCTTTTTGCCTAAATGTATTAATATGTTTTGCCAAACTGCCTGAAAATGTTGACTTTCTATAAACATCGCACTGATACTGCTTCATCCAAGAATGTATTAACTTGTTTTGCCAAACTGTCCAATCGTGTAAATGACTTTGTACAAACATCACAGATATTCTTAATGCCTGACTGTATCATTTGTTTTGATAAATAGCTGGAATGAGTAATTGATTCTGTACATACATCGCAATGGTACTTCTTAATGCCACAATGCATTAGTTTGTCGTGACAAATTGCTGGCATGATTAAATGATTTTGTACAATCATCACACTGGTATTCTTAATAGCAGAATGAATTGCTTTGTTTTGACAGAGCTGCGACAAATAAATGATTTTTTACATACATCGCACTGGTACTTCTTTGTGCCATGTTTTAATTTGTGCTAATAAGAGTTGGCATTAGTAAATTCCTTTTTATAAACATGACTGGTATTTCTTTTTGCCTGAATGTATTAGTATGTTTTGCCAAACTGCCTGATCATGAAAATGACTTTGTATAAACATTCCACTGGTACTGCTTAATCCCAGGATGTATTAACGTCTGTTTTGCCAAACTGTCTGGTCATGTAAATGACTTTATAAACTTCACACTGGTATTCTTAATGCCTGAATTTATTAATTTGTTTTGACAAATAGCTGGCATGAGTAAATGATTCTGTACATACATCACACTGGTACTTCTTAATGTCAGATTGTACTAGCTTATGCTGTGACAAATAGCCTAATTGTGTAAACAATTTTGTGCAAATATCATACTGGTACTGCATATCCCAAGAATATATTAACTTGTTTTGCCAAACTGTCTGATTGTGCCTGAATTAATTCTTAAACCCTGAATGTATTAATTTGTTTTGACAAATAGTGGGCATGAGTAAATGATTTTGTACAAACATCGAACTGGTACTTCTTAATGCCAGAATGTACTAACTTACGATGTGCCAAATGGCCTATTTCTGTAAAAGATTTTGTACAAACATCGCACTGTAACTGCATAATTCCAGAATGTATTAACTTATGGTGTGGCAAACTACCTGATTATGTAAATGATTTTGTACATATATCACATTGGTACTTAATCCCAGAATGTACTAACTTATGTTAATTTATGTTATGACAAATAGCTGGCATGAGTTAATGATTTTGTACAAACATAATACTAGTACTGCTTAATTCCAGAATGTACTCACTTATGTTGTGCCAAACTGCCTGATCGTGTGAATGATTTTGTACAGATATCACATTGGTACTTAATCCCAGAATGTACTAACTTATGTTGTGCCAAACTGCATGATCGTGTGAATGATTTTGTACAGATATTACATTGGTACTTAATCCCAGAATGTACTAACTTATGTTCTGCCAAATTACCTGATTTTGTATAAACATCGCACTGGTATGGCTTAATCCCAGAATGTACTAACTTATGTCGTGACAAAGTGCTAAAACATGTAAATGATTTTGTACAAACATCGCACTGATATGGATTAATCCCAGAATGTATTAACTTGTGTTTTGGCAAATAGCTCGCAGAAGTAAATGATTTTGTACAAACATCGCACTGGTACTGCTTAATCCCAGAATGTATTAACTTATGTCTTGGCAAATCGCTGGCATGGGTAAATGATTTTGTACAAACATCGCACTGATATGGCTTAATCCCAGAATGTATTACCTTGTGTTTTGACAAATAGCGGGCAGAAGTAAATGATTTTGTACAAACATTGCACTGGTACTGCTTAATCCCAGAATGTACTACCTTATGTTGTGCCAAGTTACCTGATTCTGTAAATGATTTTGTACAAACATCGCACTGGTGCGGCTTAATCCCAGAATGTCGTAACTTATGTTGTGCTAAGGACCATCGATGTGTATATGATTTTGTACAAATATCGCACTGGTACTGCTTAATCCCAGAATGTATTAACTTATGTCTTGGCAAATAGCTGGCATGGCTAAATGATTTTGTACAAACATCGCACTGGTACTGCTTAATCCCAGAATGTATTAACTTATGTTGGGCCAAACTGTCTGATCGTGAAAATGACTTTGTACAAACATCGCACTGGTACTGCTTAATCCCAGAATGTATTAACTTATGTTGTGCCAAACTGCTAAAGAATGTAAATGATTTTGTACAAACATCGCACTGATACGGCTTAATCCCAGAATGTCCTAACTTATGTTGTGCCAAAATGCCTGATTGTGTAAATGATTTTGTACAAACATCGCACTGGTACTGCTTCATCCCAGAATGTATTAACTTATGTTGTGCCAAATGGTCTATATCTGAAAATAATTTTGTACAAACATCGCACTGGTATTGCATAATCCCAGAATGTATTAACTTGTGGTGCGCCAAACTGCCTGTTCGTGTAAATGATTTTGTACAAATATCACACTGACAGTTGTTTTTGTGAAGTGGTGTACACTGCTGTAATGGCACAGGTGTTGACGAAAAAACAGAAGGATTCTGATGTGAGTTTCTTGTATATAGTTCAGATGCTTCAATAGAATCCACTTTTTCACACATAATCTTATTCATGGGTGTGAATAAATATAACTGAAACAAATGAATACACAACATTAATAATAAATCATCAGTTATTACTGCTTGTATCAGTAGAAATTTACCTTAGAAACTAGTATCTGCGAATCTGCTTTCAGCTTGCAAAAATTAAGTTCCGTCTATATATCTTTAGAGTACAATTTATTGTAATACAAATCATCATTAGAATAGTAACTCTTACATCATTATATATATGATATATGACATCATATATAAAGGTACATCATTACATCATATATAAAAACTGGAACATATTACACATAAACAATTCGAACACAAAACATTTATCATGGTTACAACACAATTTTTTTTTTTTATTATACTGATCTTGTCATATTACTTAGACCAGTTTTCAAACATTCAGCAACTTCTAACTACTGTCTCTGTTAGAACTATTCTTAAATTTGTAAATTTTTATGGCCTCTATGCTCTTCTGCAGAAAATACAAATATTTGATATTATTGCCTTTTCTTCCAATAAGATGTAATACTTCATTTCATGAATTACATTTCCTGAAGTAACGTAAAAAACTATTTTCCTGTGAGAGTGAGATCAGAAAGCGAGAGAATGGAATTTGGTGTACGTGACTTTTGTTTGTCGCAGTTGGTAAGTGTACGTTACTTTTGAACGAATTCCACATGCCCAAGGATCATTGCATCAGACAATTAGTTAATGCAGGACATGGAGAGAGGTAGGGGTAGGACGCTTCAGCGATAGCATCAGTCAGTTGCGGAAAAATACATCGGAGAGAGCAGACCGCGTCTCATATACAAAGCAGTCACAGTTTTCACACCAAATAGAACAGACGGCAGTGACTCAAGCAAGCTGTGCTCATTGTGAAAATATTATGAATAATTAATTTTTCATGATTAAAGTTATCCGGGCTGTGGGCCTGACGTGAACACCCTACGTTCAGGATTTTTTTAAATTCCACCGATGATGGCAACCATTGGAGCTGTTGAAAAGTTTGGTTTGGCAATAAACCATGGACTAGGGCCAAACAGCCCGGATAACTTTAATCATAAAACTGACACCGGCCGTGAAAGCCTTAGGACAAATTAGTTTTCAGTTTTAAAAAGTGGTGAAAACACTCACCAAACAGTGCACGCATCATAATTATGGTAATTAGGTGCCTGCGGGATAAAAGCTGTAGGCCTACAATAAGGTACTGTAATTACATCAGTGAAGTTACTCACCATTACCAGTTTTCGACTTTCGGACGGACTTAAAGTACTGATTTTGTTTTGATTTTATATTATAATTTGATAAAATAATTATATGTATTTAGTTAAGACCATGCTGTTAATAATTCAAATGTAGTTTTCCAAAATTATCTCATGTAAAAGTGATTGCACCACAGAGAGTAACCTTTTAGATAGGTTACCCTATACAGAACGATATATTATATAACACGTATTGAATTATCATCATTTGTAAAAGCTATATTAATGAACAAATCGACAATAGTGACATCAAATAATACATTTTGGTAAACTATGATAAATATGTGTTAAATTATTTTTACGTCATCTACCTAACCTATGATCTGTGTTCCAACGGTTTGTCTAACGGGCCTAGATCTTCTGTGAGGAAAAGTTTTTGTTTTAAATTAGTTTCATGGGTAAAGTGATACGTTTTCCACATTTCCTCCTACAAAAATGTAGTGGTGACCCTCTGACTTTGATGTTTTTGGGAATCTTCCGTAAGTAGGTAAGTAGTAACGGGGCTTAATTCCTTCATTTCTTTTCTACTTTTATTTTTATGCCTGATTTAATTGAATAATTACAACACACACACACACACGCGCGTGTAACTTTCAGTCCAGCACCAGAACTTTCAAAAGTTGCATTTACTGTGGCATCCATCTAATGTGCCCTCCATATATGCCACTTAACAATTGCCTTCTTTTGTCACCACCTTGAATCTGGGACCCACAAAGTGTTTTATAACTTTTGTCTGAAGTCAGAATGGAAGTAGAATGAATGAATAAAGAATATTAATAATTGAATCACTATGCCACCAGGTGCATTCTGAGTGCTGAGTATATAAGAACAGTACTTGTTTGTTTTCATGCTTGGAAAGACATTGACCAAAACTTACTAATATGTCATTATCAAGTACAGAATTCCTAATAATGTTATCAAAATGTATTGAATCTTTGACAATGTAACTGTAACTCTCAGCAAGGGGAGTAATGATAGGTAACAAATATTTTGAAGTTCAGGACCAAACCAAAAGCTATCGGTCTCAGTGCGATACTTACTTTGTACGCCTTAGATAATCCATAAATGTGTGGAACATTAAATGATGAGGCATTAATTTATGTTACATGATAAGCCATTTTACAAGGAACACACTACTTATACTTAACTAAACACTTTCAGTCCTTCCTCTCTATTTGGGAGGTATGATTTTTGTTAGGTGAAAAACATTCATTCAATTTTACAATTTCTCCTATTATTCTATCATAATAATCAGACGTATTTAACAGGATTATCTCCCCTCCCTTATCCACTTTTCTAATAGAAAGCTCTTTGTTTCCCATAACTCTTTCACTGCTTGCCACTCTTGTTTCATTATGTTTGCTTTTACACACTTGTTTTTTCCTCAACCAATGTTATCCCTGCAGGAAAATTCATGCCATTATTCCTCATGTAAGTTTTGAATACATAGTTTGCACAAGTGAGGGATAATTAAGGGCCACATGCTACAATAGTAACACTAATAGAGTATTAGAGATGAGCAATGTAGTTTATTGAAATGAACTGATCATATATAGGTTGGCCATATATCAGCGTGAACTAGCACAGTGAACTAGGTCACTGGTTTAATCTGTCAGACCCCTCTTTTGCTAAAATGTTTATAGATATTAAAAAAAAAGTTTGACTATATAATATTCTTCCTCTTTCTGTTTATCTTAAGATGCAAGCCAGGGATGAGATATCTTTGCACTTGAGATAACTTCAAGGCACATGAATCTTAGCTGGATATAACCAGTACCTTTTTTATTGGTCTTTCAGCAAAACAAACACAATTAAATATTATTTAAATAAAGAAAATTACGTAAATAAATATAGTCATGTTGTCTTTGGCAGAATCATGGACCCCATCTCTCATTTAAGAGTAGTAATAAATAACACAATACATGTAAGACTTCTCAGGAATCTTCTCTTTTTTTTTAGGACTCAATCTAACCTTCAAATGACTACACAAATGCTGACTTCAAACGACTGACTACAAATGTTCAATTTCAAAAATTATTTGCTAATTATGTGACAGCCTTTGACAGAAGACTACAAATGAATCTTACTTGTCTACAACAGGAAGATTTTTTGTATGTTTAAAAAAACTTTACCTCTTGTGCATTCTCTTCTATTTTCACTTCTTCTAAATCAATTTCATCCTTCACAACGGTACTGATGTCTTGAAAAAACCGCTGAAACAAATAAAAATTGTTTACCAACAATCAGTTGATATCAGTCTTTCTTAAACTATAAAACACCTATCTAATACGAAATTATGACTATATTTTTTCAAATAAAGTACTGCCTTATTTAGTACAACAGTTTAAATTACACGCACACACACACACACACATACACACACACACACACACACACACACACTCATTGGTATGGTACAGAAAGTTTGGTCAGATGTACAAACAGCGCTAAGAGTCAATGGGCTAATACGCTAATACAATATCTACTTATTGTATGAGATTTCTATAGGGTTGGTATACAATATTTGGGATGCCAATTTATTTCATGGGAATTGTATAATCAAAGATAGTAAAGGATATACCGTATTTTCGCGTGTACCACGTGCACCTTTTTTACCAAAAAATATTTTGTAGAAATGGGGTGCGAGTGTTACACGAAGAAACTAACTCGCCAGTCTTCATCAGAGTGGTCATTGACCTTATGCTACTGCAATTCCTATTCAAACCTCAGTCACTACTATGCACCATACATCGCGCGGATATTGACTTTGACTAAAGCATTGCACAGACACCACTTTCAATCCCCACTGCAAAATAGCAGGTAGCATTTCATTGTGTTTCTAACAGTCTACTGTTAAAATTCGGTTCGTTCTGTACGGGTTTGTGAAAACGTAAGTTGTGTTTTGAAGTGTTTTATGGTATTCACCAAATGTTTATTGTTATTTACGTTATTTAATATCGAATTTACGGCAATCGTAATTACTACGGTATATTGTACTGTATCATATCATTTTAAACAATTTATCTTAGTTTGTGTTTTGTGTTCTTTTAATTTATCAAGGTGTTGTTTCGTTTTACAATGGAATGTGGGAAAAGATTGCGTTCGTTTACTGCCAGAGAGAAGTTAAAAATTATAAATGAAGCAGAGGTAATAGGAAATAGAGCAGCGGGTCGAATATACGACGTGCCAGAATTGTGTATCAGAGACTGGAGTAAGAAAAAAGAAAAATTAACGGAAGCTCCTTTAAAGAAAAGAGCTTTTCGAGGTAAAGCTACAAAATATCCTCAACTAGAAGTTAAACTTACAGCCTTTATAGATGATAAGCGTCAATATGGTTATGCTGTTTCCACAGAAATGTACCAAATAGAGGCAATTAAGATTGCGAAGGAGCTGAATATTAACATAAATGAGTTTCAAGCAAGCAGGGGATGGCTTCAAAGGTTTTTTAAAAGAAGTAACCTTTCTGTTCGACGGAAAACAACGATATCTCAATGTTTACCAGAGGCATACATGGATAAACTCTTGTTTTCAGCGTTACATAATGCAGTTAAGAAAACTGAACAATTATCCACTATGCCAGATCGGCAATGCGGATCAAACTCCAGTTTATTTCGAGATACCTGTGGATACGACAGTAAATAAAGTTGGTGGCAAAACTGTAAAAATTCGTACAGCTGGTTGCGAGAAACAATGGTGCACTGTAATGCTTACTGTGTTAGCCGATGGAAAGAAACTACCTCCTTATGTAATCTTGAAGCGGAAAAACCTTCCAAAAAATGAAAGTTTCCCACCAGGTTTGATAATGGAAGCTCAAGAAAAAGGGTGGATGGACAATGAGTTAGTGCTTGATTGGATAAAGCGCGTTTGGAATTGGCGAGTTGGAGCATTATTAAAACGCCCAGGGATGGTTGTTATGGATAGTTTTCGTGGCCATCTGACTGACAACGTTAAGAAAGTTTTATCAGAAACAAAGACTGAACAAGTGATTATTCCAGGTGGAATGACTTCAATGCTCCAGCCACTTGATGTGTGCATAAATAAGCCCTTCAAGTGCCAGTTAAAAAAATGTACACCCAGTGGATGAGTACTGCACCACACGAGCTGACGCCGACAGGAAGACTCCAAAGGCCATCACTGACGCTGATCTGCAGTTGGATCATCAAAGCATGGGACAGTATACCAGAAGACTTAATAAAGAAAAGTTTCAAAAAAACTGGCATTTCCAACGCCTTGGATGGCAGTGAAGACGATAAACTGTTCGTTAGTGAAGATGAGGCAGCGTCTGCTTCTGATGAAGACTCCCCATTCGACAGTAGCAACGACAAATGAAAATCAGGTAAGACACTAGTAAAAAATTTTCATAAACTACATCAAACATACCGGTATCCCTTGGGTTTATAACTGTGTTCGTTTTCATTGATTTACTGTTCTAATGCACACTTAATTTTCTTTATGTTGGCAAACCCGAATTTACAATTACGGCTGGTTGTGTAACGATTGCTGTAACCTTCGCCTCTAATTACTGTATTTAATTGTAATAAATATTAATTGTCATTGTAATAAACATACATTTTTTACTTGTAATAAAAAATAAATCCACAAGTTAGTGTAGGCCTAACAAAAAAAAATAACTTGACATTTATTTCATTAGTTATTACAGTTTTCCCCTTACAATAGATATGGTAATACTATTCCAAATACCGGTATATGATTTTTTTCACATTTTTGAATATGCGATTTTTTTTTTTTTTTGTAGGACCTAAAAACAAGGGGTGCACATGTTACATGAGGGTGCGTGGTACACGCGAAAATACGGTAATATTAGAATTGCACATTATCAACGATATGTGCCATAGAAACAGACCTTAAGTAATCATAATGGTATGCATGTATGCTGTAAACTGAGCAAAAAACTATTTAAAGCCAAATAACAAGGTTCTGTAGAGAAATATTATCAACACAATAAAGTGAGCGAGTTGCGTGTCACACATGGTGAAGACATGTCAACTGTGGTTATATAATGTGGTGAAGTAAGGAGAAACCACAGATATGTACAATAGTACTAAAGTTAGAAAAGTATAATAATTAACTAAATGTGTGAGTAACAAAGGCCTAAACTTGAAAACAATTCATAACATGAAAGTCTTAACATGAGGATAAATTGCTAACAGAAAAGCCCTGATTTACAGATATGCTTGATTTTGTGTGATTTCCTTTGTATACATATTATATAGTAGTCATAGTTCCTTTGAGTATTGCAAAAACAAAACTAAGGTTATTTGCACTGCTTGCGTTACATAGTGAAACCTGCCTTGTCAAAAATAATGTATGTCATTATTAAGATGATTAAACATTATGATGAGCTGTGTACTAATAATGATCAGAGCTTTTATTATTGCTGGAAAGTGGTGGCAATCGATGTATTGAAACTTCTGAGATTTTTTTGTACTTGAAGGGACAATAAATTCCCATTTTACTGATAGAAGCCACAAATTTCTTGTTGAAGAAAATGATTAGGCAGTACTTTATGGATTTATGAATTTAACTGGTGATAATTATATATGAAGTTACATACTACTAAAACTGTTGCAGTTATGTTTACTAACAATGAATTTCCATGTTTGTATCTTGTTTAATAATTGATTTAAATATTTTTATTAGGGAAACTTAAATGTTTTGATGGTTCATCTTCTTTTTTCACAGTACTAATAATATAGAATATTGAACTTTCACTTGTGAAACTTACTTGTTTTCTCCCGTACGCGTTTCAGCGTGATGTGCGCCTTCTTCAGCGGATAGCGACAGACTGCCAGTCACTCGTAACAGTTTTATTTGGTAGGTTGAGTGGGGGTGGTGTGTGGTGGAAGGGGATTAGCACGGGTATCCAAATTATTGTTTGGTTTAAGTATAATTGTGTCAAAAAGTGTGTATGATTTACAGTGTAATTGGTCGTTAAGTATGCTGTTTGGTTGTGTTGTGTAGTGTTTGTATATTTCATATTGTTCTGCTGTGTTTAGTTTTCGACTTTTGGGTAAGTAGTGTAATATCTCAAGATTAGTATCTATGTTGGTGTAGCTGTGGTTTTTTGTGTGTATGTGTGTGGCAAACGCGGATTGTATATTGTTGTTGGATAAAGCTTTTAGGTGTTCAGAGTAACATCTCGTTATCTTTTTCATCTCGTTACTCTGAACACCTAAAAGCTTTATCCAACAACAATATACAATCCGCGTTTGCCACACACATACACACAAAAAACCACAGCTACACCACATAGATACTAATCTTGAGATATTACACTACTTACCCAAAAGTCGAAAACTAAACACAGCAGAACAATATGAAATATACAAACACTACACAACACAACCAAACAGCATACTTAACGACCAATTACACTATAAATCACACACACTTTTTGACACAATTATACATAAAATAAACAATAATTTGGATACCCGCGCCAATCCCCTTCCACCACACACCGCCGCCACTCAACCTACCAAATAAAACTGTTACGAGTGACTGGCAGTCTGTCTCTGTCCGCTGAAGAAGGTGCACATCATGCCGAAACGCGTACGGGAGAAAACAAGTTAAGTTTCACAAGTGAAAGTTCAATATTCTATATTATTGAAACTTAAAAAAATTGATTTGCTTGAACTAGTTATAACTACTAAAATGTCTGCTAGAATAATTAATTATGAATTATTTCAGATATCACCCTACCATATTACACTCTGTGGTCAGTGGATACACCTAACCGGTCCTGTGGTAGTGGAGGGATTTCTTTTAAGAGAAAATTCGTGAAATTGTGAATAACTGGGATAGTGATAAGTTTCCACATACAGATGGTGAATAAGGATTTGTTTTCTAGGGGGCTTTTTTGTTAGAATTTTTTTTTAGTGGAATTTTTGTACATTTTTTTTGGGAAGTGCATAATTTTTTGACAGGTGTATGTGCTCAAAACTCATTTTCACACAATTTGTAGTATCGTACCAGGCGAAAAGGAGGTCGCACCTGCCAATATTCTCACAGGAGAGCTGGAAAAAACCAATTTAGTGTGGAAGTGGAGTGAGTAACGCCAAACCATGCGGTATGCAGTCACCAGTTAAACATCAAAGAGAACAGACGCCAGTGACCATGTCGGGATCACAAAGGCTGTGCTTTGGTACCAAGATATAAACAGCTGAGTAAAATACAGTCAGTAGTGTCGCAGCTAGAAAATGTAATTAAGAGTTTTTAAAGTGTATTAGCGATAGTCGCAATCAGAACGCCAGAGAGAGTAATGCCAGTGAACGTGTCTAGATCACTTAGGCTGTGCCTCGGTAAAAGAAATGTAAAAGGCGGAGTGGAATACTGGCTGTAGTGTCTCAGTCACATATGACTGAAAGTTTTGATAGTATTATTAACAGTTCCCATCCAATAATAACAGTTTAAACGGAATAATAAATGGAATAAAAAGTGTGTAGTAAACAAAAGAACAAAGCAAACATAAGTTTTGTGATTTCTCAGTTGTTTTCAGTGTTGTGGTTTCCACATTCCACCTGTCAAAATGTGATGGCTGCTAGGGCTTTCGTATTTTTTTGAAATCTCCTGTAGATGTAAGGTAAGTGATTTAGTATCAAGGCCTTTTTATTGTTTGAACAATTACAGATGTTATACGTGATAGGCTGTATACAAAAAATAAGTGACCACGGCAAATAAGTAAAGGGATAATGGACTTTTTATGTGCAGTGTTTGGGCAACTTGAATGTACTGTTTTAACAACAAACTAGTGTTACATATGAACAGTTTTGTATTATCAAAACACAACTGAAGTACAACTTAGTGACTTAAAGAAATGCAGTCACTAAAATATATGAGCGTGGCAACGGATTAGCAGCTAAAACTGACCAGATTGAGATATTAATGTACGAGGGTTATTCGGAAAGTAAGGTCCGAATCGCCGTAGCTAATCGAATGACGCGCGAACATTGAAACGCGCATGCGCACCGACTCCCAGCAAGCCTTGCGCATCAAATGATGCCATTTGCATTGGTATTGTTGCAGTGTGCTGTTTACAGTGTCAGTTCAAAATGTTTAAAACAATTGATCAGCCCGCCCACTGTGAAATATGTTAAGTGATTCGGTTTTTGATAGCAAGGAACGTTTCACCAGCGGAAATTCATCGACAGATAAGTGAAGTGTACGGCCCCAATGCGATGAGTGACAGCAAAGTGCGTAAGTGGATGAGAGCTTTCAAGGACGGACGGGAAAATGTCCATGATGAACCGCGATCAGGCCGACCATCAGTGATCACAGAAGATTTGGTCAATGCCGTGGACGAAAAAATTCGTGAAGACCAGCGATTCACAATTTCAACTTTAGCATTGGAATTTCCGAATGTGGGTAGAACAACTTTGCACAAAATTGTCTCTGAAAATTTGCAATTTCGCAAATTGTGCTCATGTTGGGTTCCCAGGCTGCTTACTGAGGAACACCAAATGAAAAGAATGGCTTGTGCTCTTGATTTTTTGGACCGATATCATAAGGAAGGTGATCAACTTTTAGAGAACATTGTCACAGTGGACGAGACGTTGGTTTCTCACATGACCCCAGAGTCTAAACGTCAGTCAATGGAATGGCATCACACGACATCACCAGTCAAAGTCAAGGCCAAGCAGACAATCTCAACACGCAAGGTTATGCCAACCGTGTTTTGGGATAGACATGGAGTCTTGTTAGTCGAGTTTATGCAGCAAGGGACAACAATAAATGCAGCCGCTTACTGCGCTACCTTGACTAAAATTCGACGTGCAATACAGAATAAGCGACGTGGCCTTCTGACGTCTGGAGTTTTGTTGCTGCATGACAATGCCAGACCCCATTCTGCCATTCAAACCCAAAATCTGATCAGATCTTTTGGTTGGGAACAGATTGACCACCCACCGTACAGTCCAGACTTGGCGCCGAGCGATTTTCACTTGTTCCGCTACCTAAAGGAGTTTCTCGGCGGCAGCGCTTCGCCACAGATGACGAGGTGAAAGAAGCAGTTAAAGACTGGTTATCCTCACAGGCGGCAGACTTCTATGACTTCGGCATACAAAAGCTTGTAGAACATTATGACAAATGTTTAAACAAAATTGAAACCATGTAGAAAAATAGAGAAAGATGTAAGGAATTAAATAAAAAAAGTTTTTTGAAAAAATCTGTGATGGTTTATTTTTTATAAGAAATCGGACCTTACTTTCCGAATAACCCTCGTATAAAGTACTAACAATGGCAGTAATTAAATAACCAGGTCAACCTGAGTGATACAAAGTTACTTCCAGAGGAAGATAAAACTTTTATTGGGTAGAAACTATTGATGAAGTACATTAAGCAGGCAAATGTGTGAGCAAGAGAGTGAAGACAAATTAGGTGGGAGTGAGGGACAGAGGGCAAACTTTTATGAGTCGTGTGAAGTAGGGTCTCCACACAATGAAAATGGGCATATGGGGTTGCCATGTAAGGAAGAGGGATGACGATGTCTCAGAATTATAGCTGTTTTAAAAATAAGATTGTGATTTACCTGTGGCCACTACTTTTTATTGTGAGTTTTTTGTGCCAATTTCTGAAGAGATATGTAGTTCATCAGGTAAAGTATTGGTGCTATAGACAGAGAGGTAAAAAACAAGGTATTACAGTAAGGAGGATTAAAGTCTTTGGCAAAACAGAATTTTCCAGTTTAAAACATGAGGACTGAGGAACAATGAAAGTATTTTATATACGAGGGCTATCCAGAAAGTAACAGACGTTTTGACCGACCGCGGTGGTGGGCGGGGATAGAGCCGCCATCTTGGTGTCAAAACGTTCCTACACTCAGTATGCATCGAGCTGTGGTAGCGTGCGGTCTGTGCCCCTCTTACTTTGCTCTCTGTGACGTGTTAAAATGTGCGCTCCAATAGAAAATCCCGCCACTTGTGAGGTGCGTTCTGTGATTAGGTTTTTGTTGGCAAAAAATCACAAACCAATTGAAATTTATCGCCAACTTTGTGATGTGTACGGACAAGGAATAATGAGTGAAAGCCGAGTGAGGCAATGGTGCATTGATTTTAAAAATGGCCGTACCAATGTTCACGAT
Organism: Magicicada septendecula; assembly: GCA_034769895.1. Lineage (NCBI taxonomy): Eukaryota > Metazoa > Arthropoda > Insecta > Hemiptera > Cicadidae > Magicicada > Magicicada septendecula. Next base: position 1,422,320,972 of record CM068367.1, on the reverse strand, counting down.
GAGGACCGCAGTGGTAGACCTAGCCTTGTGACTGATGAACTGGTGATGAAAATCAACGACAAAATTCGTGAAGATCGTCGTTTCACGATTACAGAACTTTCAAAACATTTTCCCCAAATTTCACGGAGTTTGGTGCATGAAATTGTGGCGGAAAAACTTGGTTACCACAAATTTTGTGCTAGGTGGATTCCAAAAATCCTAACGGAAGACCACAAAAAACAGAGACTGGCTGCAGCCTAACTTACGACAAAAATGGTAACAAAGTTATCGATCATATCGTAACTGGGGACGAGACTTGGTGAAGCATGTCAATAGTGAAACAAAAAGGAAGTCGATGGAATGGGGACACACAAATTCTCCCAAGAAACCAAGGAAGTGTTTGCAAACGCTGTCAGCAAGAAAGATCATGGCTACTGTGTTTTGGGACTCTGAAGGAGTGATTCTCGTTGATTTTCTTGAACGTGGCACAACAATTAACTCAGAGAGGTATTGTGAAACACTGAGAAAGTTAAGGCGCGCGATACAAAACAAGCGTCGGGGAAAACTTAGTGCGAAGGTTTTGTTTTTTCACGACAACGCACGTCCACACACGGCCAATCATACCCGAGAGCTCTTCGATGGTTTTGGATGGGAGGTGTTCGATCATCCACCATAGAGCCCGGATTTGGCGCCGAGCGACTATCACCTCTTCCCAGCGATGAAGACATGGCTCGCTACACAACGCTTTGATACTGACGCCGAACTGCATGCCGGTGTAAACCAGTGGTTGAAATCGCAGGCGGCAGATTTATACAGAGACGGTATTGAAAAACTTGTGCCACGGTATGATAAGTGCCTTAATCTGAATGGCGATTATGTAGAAAAATAGCTTAAGAGTGTACCTTTCAAATGTATATAATAAAATTTTGTTTTTTCATTTTGTAAATTTTTTATTTCAAAACGTCTGTTACTTTCTGGATAGCCCTCGTATTAATGACTTATGACTGATGGCAATGACAACAATAGCTTTCAGGGCTTTTACTACAATTTTTTAATATGTATGCAAAATTGTATTAACGCCCCATAAATTAAAAGTTTGCTTATATTTTTTTTATATTCCTTTATAGAGAATCTAAATAATGATGAATTAAATTGTTTCCTGGATTTTGTTGTCCATGACGTGTTAACTATATACAACACTACTAACTTGGATCACAAATTATTATCCAAATAATGGTGCGGTGCCATCACCAAAACAGGACGGACAGCACTCATAGTGGCAGCCTCTGATGAAGCTCTAGTGAAGCAAAAACTAGTTTACGCTATCAAGTAAAAATTTAACATTTGATCAATAATAATTTGTGATCCATGTCAGTAGTATTATATATAGTGAATTAATTTTGTTCACACACACACACACACACACACACACACACACACACACACACACACACACACACACACACACACACACACACACACACACACACACACACACACACACAGAGTATTTGTATATGATCAGCCCAATATATTATCAATGTAATTTTAATACTTCTTGCATATCCTTAAATTTTCTTAATTATAAAATTTTTCACTATTTTTAAATATTCTCAAACAAAACAGTTAAATTTCCGTTTTACACATCTTCAGTATCACAAAAGATACAATAACAATTGTTAACATAATAATGTCGAGGAAATCAAATATTTTAATACGGGTACCTGTTTTTTTCCCAACACCTTTACTTAAAACTAACTGTATGTAGTAGTGTTTACTTGCATTGTACAGTTATCACTAAAATGACTGACTGCTCAAACATGACTTGAATATAACCGACAATGCTCTGAGAATAAGACAGAAGCTACTGGTATACAACAATATACAAAATGATCTTTGACTTCACAATTGGTATTGATTACATCAAACGTTTATGTGACTCACAATAGCAAACAAGCCCCCCCCCCCCATTGACCAAAACCCAGATGGCTAATTTACTGTAACACGATACAAAATAAAATAAACCAGAAAAATAATCACTAGTAAAAAAATCAAATACTCCAACTCACCCAAATAAAACACAGAATACAAAACCCCAATTAAATGAAAACATTACATCTCCACAGTGGTTATGGCAGACACACATGTGACATATATTTTCAAGCAATAAAGTCACGAAGGTATACTAACAAATGGAAGTGGAGGGACTGAGTGGTCAGAAGGTAAGTACCCCTGTTAAAGGACATAATTGCAGCGCTGGAGTATGACTATGCCTACTTAGTATCACAAATCAACAATTCTTAGGTAGTAAAAGTGGACTATGTGCAGTCCTATTACTATTTTGACAAAGACATCTTGTTAAACTGCACTCGTCGACAATAGGTGCAATCCATTTGATTCTTTGGCAAACTGTACAACCAGTCACATTGTCACAGAGTTCTGTAGAGAAGTAACGAGCCTCAACATACTGGCATTTGTATTTAAAAGCCAACTGCTGAGGGCAAGTGATGACAGTATAGTCCCCAATCATAAATTGAAACATTTTACAAACTAACTAAAGACTCCCACCAAATTGAGGCCAGGAGGAAATGTCTGCACAAAAGGCAGATGCACAAGACTGACAGTCAGATTTTAGTTTTAGGTGGCCAATAAATTTGCCTGACAGCAGAGAAGATGATGCCCAACTGGACTGGTCTTCACAATAGTGATCCACAACAGTTTCACGCAAAGAACAGTACACCAGAGCACAGTCAACCATGGGCGCCCATACGTGGGGGCACGGGGGGGGCCTTGCCCCCTGACACAGACGAATATCTGCCGCAAATGCTATAGATGTGTCCGAAGTCGTTCTTGAAATATAATTTCCAGAACTTTACTAGCGACTGAGTAAATATGCTGGAAGCCGGGGTTAGTTTCACGTGGCGCTATTCTCACAGTCTATGACTATTCGACAGCTAGAGATGCCTAGGACGCAAACCACAAATTTGCCTCGCAGTAGAGTGCGGAATCAAATTTTATAAATATTAAAAAATAAAGGAAATCAAATGTTTCTAAAGCGTATAATATAATTAAGTAATCCACGTAACTGAATATTTTCTAACACATTTATACCTATTTTTTGTGAATTAAACTCTTAATGCCTGAATTTTGCATAGTTATGTGTAATTAAGTGAAAAAAATTTTCCATTTTCTATGAATAATTAATTGTTATCGGTAAGATAGTATAGTAATATAAAATACTATTTAATGTAAAATGTATATTACAATTTTATTTTGTATTACAATTAATTTTATTAGCAACCAACGGATCGATAAAAAATTTAATAAAATTGAATTACAATTTTGGTTTTATAGTTACTAAAATTTATTATATTAGATTAGTCAATTAAATTATACGCGTTAAAAAAATTTGATTTCTTTTATTTTTTAATGTTTAGTATATTTGAAATTTGAATCTGTGCTCTACTGCAAGGCAATTTTGTGCTTTGCGTCCTAGGCGTCTCTAGCTGTCGAACAGTCATAGAATGTGAGCGTAGCACTGTCTTGAACCAACCCTGGTCTGCGTGTGTTATTTACTGGGTTACTCACTTGATCGTTGGATCCACTAGTCCGAGCATTGTATTTATGCATTTAGATAATTTAAGTATTTGGCCAAATATGCTGTCTCAGCCGAAGCTCGTCAGGTGTAAACTAAACGAGATTCTAGCGTTATTTCCTGAGTATATCCAGTGCCAAAATTGTGAGCTTTTTAAGTTAATTCGATGAACATTTTGCTGTTCAGAGCATTTCAACGCTGCAGGTACAAAAGTAAGTAATGGTTTTTTTTGTTCAACAGACACAGCAATTAGCAAAGTTATAACAGTATAGTTACTAGTTGGTTAACAGATAGAACGCCGGAGCTCTGCCGAGCTCCTAGATGTATATAATATGGGGCAATAGGCCTAACCTTAACACAATGATTTTTAACACAAGAATGTTCAATTTTGCATACAATATTATTAAATTACCTCAAGATATTTTATTTTCCTTACTAGAAACATGTTCCTAGTAAGGAAAATAAAATACCTTGAGGTAATTTCAATATAAATAATAAATATATTATATAAATCAAGAAACGGACTGTAGCAAAAAGAGTTAGAATATTATTAAAATATGCCAACATTTAAAATTTTAACTTGATGTACTCTTCATAGTGCACATAAATACTTTTCATTTTATCAATTATGCATATTTCACAGAAAAGGCATAAAACTTAACCTTTCAAGATAGCAAGCAAGAATTTTTCTGTTTTATTTATAGATACACTGGGAAAATTTTTTAATTGATTTAACAAAAATTCTGGTTGAATCAATGAAATCCTAATCGTTAATTTTTGCCAACAAATTTTTTAGTAATTTTTATATATAGCGTACATTTTTCTCATGCATATGATGAACGTTACGTTATGAACGTAACCAATGCTTTGACTGTTACACAAAGCTGTTGTTGACATCACTCGATACTGTTTTGGGTATAACTGAATTCTGCAAAAAATGACTTAGAAATATTTTTTGTACTGTCGAAACCATAGCCATCACAGTCGATGCACGTTATTAAATGAATAACTCCTGTTAAAATAACAGTACAAATTAAAATTAAATTAACAACATGAATTCTTTCAATTTAAGGGGTTATATACCCTTAAGTGGGTCGAAAAAAAGATATTTTTTTATTGCATTTGAAAGTATTGTATATAAAGAATAACCCCATCAAAATTAAGGGGATAATCTACTGTTCGACTTTTTTTGCGAAAACTTGATTTTTTTTTTTTAAATTGAAATCAAAAGGTTGAAGTGTTAAGAATATGCTGTTAAAATTTCATATCGATATTCGAAGTAGTTTTAAAGATATACCTGCTTCCCGGAGCGCACCGTTACAGTAGCAGATACACTTTTAAAACTTTAAACGCGTTTTTCTTGAAACACGCTTTTTTGGTACGGGGTACACAATTCAGAGAAAACTATTCAAGATATCGTCTTCAAATTTTACAGGCACCTTCGTATATAGTTTCTTTAGGGAAATTACCTCTATCAAGTCATTTAATAAAAATTGTCCATTTTATAACGATTTATGTGCGAAAAATAAGCGAAACCGAAACATGCTCAGCGTCCTCTACAAATGCCCATTTTGCATAAAATATAAAAAAAAATTTTCATGTACTGAAAAAGTCAATAAATATGTCATTACATTTTCAAATAAAAGCCTTCCATACATTCTGAAAAAAAAACTCCCAAAAAACACTTTTGTTTTTGGGCCTGATCAGTAACTATCCCCTTAAGGAAGTTGTTAGATTTATTAAAATAAAATGATTTAGCACCCGTATAAAAAAAAGTAATTTTGCCTATTTATCAGTAATACTTAAATTGTTTGATACATATATCGCCTAAATTAATTTTTTTTTCATGGGCAACATTGGCGTTGTAACTTTGAGGGCATTTATCTCAAAATCACATGTTTCAAAATAGTTAACGAAACTAATCAGTGAGCAAGATTTCTTAAAAACTATTCCACCATTTCACTACTGGGTTCTAATGCCATCTGGTTTGGTTTTAGGAAAATGGATATCAGAAATTTCTTTGTCTGTGGGAATGGAATGGCGGCAAGACTAGAGTAGATCTCGAAGATTCTGCAAAAACAAGCTCTTCTGATCTTCCTTGCACAACTGGCACATATTCTATTACAGTACAGTGTTCAACGTCATCTTCCACGCTTCCATCTATTCAACATGAAGAAACTTTATTTGAGAATGTTGATGCTAGTTTTGATTTAGGACAGTATATAAGTAAAACAGGGGTTACGGATGATGAAAAATATCAGATGTTAACTAACCCTCAGGTTAAATTTTCTTCATATGATTTTAAGAAAGACGTTTTAATGAAGGGAAAAGATATGCGAGTTTTTCAGCAGGACTGGTTAAGTAAATATACATGGCTAGTACATTCTCCTCAGTTAAAAGGTGGATTGTGAAAATATTGCATTCTTTTTAAACCAACCTTAAAACAGGGCACTTCTGGAGCATTTGTGGTTAAAGCCCAACAGGCCTTCAAACATTTTCATGAGGATGCACGAGCCCACGAGAAGATCCAATGGCACATTGATGCAACTGTTAATGCAAAACAGTTCTGATTCGATAGAGATGAAACAAAAAAATGTTGCAGAACAGTTGGACTCTGCTGCAGCTGAACTGGTATGATCCAACAGAAAGAAACTCAAGTCCATCATTAGCACTATAATATTTTGTGGTACACATGATATATCTTTTCGAGGAAAACATTCTCACGGAGGGAATTTTGAGGATCTCCTTAATTTTCGAGTTGATGCTGGAGATCAAGTGCTTGAAAAGCATTTAAGAACACATTGAGATAGAGTAAAATATACATCTCACAGGGTACAAAATGATTTAATAAATATATGTGGAAAAATAATTCAAGAAAATATTGTGCAAGAAGCCAATAACTGTGAAGCCTTTTCATTACTTGCTGACGAAACAGCTGATATTTGTGGCAAAGAACAGCTGTCAGTAGGCATACGGTATGTCCAAAAGGATGGTGATGTAAATTTAAAAGTAAAAGAAGAGTTTCTTGGTTTTTCCGAACTTGATGTGCTCAATGCCAAAGGGATCACAGCTGCTATTCTGTGATTTACTACTAATATAGGCTTAGACATGAAAAAGCTTACAGGCTTAGGATTCAATGGATGCTCGACAATGGCAGGTCATGAAAATGGTGTCCAATAAAGAATTAGGGAAAAATATCCTAAAGCAATATATTTCCACTGTGCATCCCACAGTTTGAATTTGGTTGTAAATGATCTAAATGATGTACAAGAAATTAGGAACTCTATTGATATAGTTAAACAAGTAATAAGATTTTTTAGAGAAAGCATTTTGTGCAGAAAAATGATTCCTAATATTCCATTGCTTTGTGAAACTAGATGGTCTGAGAAATATAAATCTATTCGGATCTTTTCAAATAACTTTATGGCCATTAAAGAAGCTCTATGCACTCTTTCAACTAATCCTAAAGTAAACCAAGAAACCCGATCGCTTGCTACAGTGCAACGAACAGCTGGACAGTGCAACGTCTACAGTCAAGTTTATTGTATGGTTGATTATTATATCGAGATATGCATCATATCTTGAACCAGTTGTAAACAAGTTACAAAAGGTAGACTGTGATGTACATAATGTACTGCGACAAAACATATATTAGGCATAGTAATAATTGAACGATATAGTCAGTTATCTGGAGCAAGGTTGTATATTTTGAAACAAATTTTAAAAATGGTCTGTAATTCACAAATAATTTATTTTAATTTAGTAATGTCTTTGAATTATCAGAACTGATCTGTTTAAAATGTCAATTGTTACTTGAACGTAACCAAATATTACGTTGTTGTTGTATCCAAATATGTTGATTCGTCTCACTGCTGGTCCTGTGATCCGTCGAAATCTGCTCCCTCGTCGTCTGCTACTCTCCCGCACACTGACGCTTTGCTGACAATCCTCTTGTACGCACGCACGCCGACACACCCGATAACAGTTTACTTTTTATCTCAAGGTACTGAACTGGGCTGTAATTTAATATTTATTTACTATGGTGCTTTAAGCGTGTACCTTCCCGCATCTTGAGGTGTCCTTGCATTAACCACAGGAGTATCCCGGATGGATAAAACTTCCCTATACGGAAATCTTGACTCACGCGAGACTAGCACTGTTTAATGTAAATATTTTATTATTTGAGAAATATTGAGTTCGTACCAATACAAGGTATTAGCTAACGGGTAACTCGTCGCTAAAGTGTCCTTGATAACTCTTACATAAGAATGTTTCTGTTCGAAAAACTCGCACAGAGAGCACGTCCATAATATTCGAGCTGCTGGATGGGACTAACTAGACTTTCGTCGTCGGAGACCCAATCTTTATGAAAATTGGGGCCGCTGATTGTTCGAAACACTTATCACGTGATTGATGGACAGAACTGACAGACAACTTCTTGAACAGATTGGCAGATTTCTGCAGAAGCAGGTATAGATTTTATCTATAAATTTTCTGACTTCTAAAAGATAAGGAATCTATAGAAGTTGATTTTTACTAAACAAATCCCTATTAAAATAGTATGTAACAAGTCTCTGCTGACACCCAGAAAACATAGCGCTATTTAAGATGCCTCCGCTGTCCAAATTTCAATTCAATATGTTCATTTATAACAGAGTTATTCATAAAATACGAATGACACGCTCACTCGCACATGACATGATCACCAATAAATTTATGGGCATTTTGATACATAATAGTTTTTACCCAATTCTTAATTCAAAACTTATATCTAACTAACAGAATACAATAAAAATCAAATTTTAACATATAAAATGATATATCAGCATGTAGTCCGGTCTACAGTTTCCTTTTCTGCAATGTTCTATTGCAGTGCATAAGTACGTGAAGACTGATTTAGTTAGTGTTCCGAAAGCACAAAGATAAAAATACAGAGGAATTTTCCGAGCTATTCATGGAAGTCACAGCAATTTGTGAAAAGTTGGATATTGATGTAAAGATACCACGACTAGCTGAAAGGCAAAAGCACCGATAAAATTCAAACGTACAAACTTCTTCCCCTTTGGATTATTTCAGAATTAACATTTTCATTCCCTAATTGGACTCACTATTAACTTCTCTCAATACAAGATTTGGGGAAACCAATGAAACTCCATTAAAGGCTGGTATTTTACATCCTCTTCATTTGAAAAAAGAGAAGAAAGAAGTTTATATAGAGATCATAAAATCATTAGTAGACTTCTACAATATTGAAAACCTGGAACCAGAGGCCAGGACATGGTACGACGTGTGGAAAAGCAAGGAATGCGATGAAAATGTGAAAATTTCTGATGTTCTTCATAAAACTATGTTTTTTCCAGTAGTAAGAAAGATGCTCGTCTACTACCAGACAATACCTCCAACGACCTGCACAGTGGAGAGGTCTTTTAGTACACTTCACCATGTAAAAACTTGGCTTAGAAGTACAATGTCAGAGGATCGTCTTCCAAATCTCTGTCTTCTTAGTGTTCATAGAGATAGAGTGAAAGGACTGAACTTAGAGGAGAAAACTTTAAACAGATTCGCTGACAGCAAAAGAAACCTACAATTTGTAGTTTCTGAGAAATATTAGTGCAAAGAAAAATATGTTTAACACTTAGTCCTATTTTTATTCAGTTGAATTCTGCCAATTCTAGATATTATTTATAATGATAGCTACTATTCCATAATATTTATAATGATAGATACTATTTTTGCAAATCACGATGATAATATTAAAATAAATTCTTAAAATATAATACTACCTCTTTTTGTTATCCCTGACCAATATGCATGTTTCTTCAGTAATATTTATTTCTCAGTAAATCTCAGTAAAATTGTTAAAAGCTACAAATAATAAGGCTAGAAAAATTACACTACTCTAGAAGCTGACCCTTTTGGTGCTCTGTGTTTTCTCCTTATATATATTGCAATAATATATTGCGAGGTTACAAGTATTTCAAAAATTACACAAATACATTACCATGTACTCAACGCAACTATTAAGTGTATTACACCGGCCAGGTCGCAGGATTTTTTTTATTCTCGTTGCGTCAAGTATATGTAGTTGCACAATAATAAAATAATTTTCAAAGAGGCGTGAGATGTTGTTGACATAAAATAATTAAAACCGTTTGAAAATAATGATTCAATGATTAATTACTATTAATCGAAAGATGCAAAATATTAAAATTTCAAATTATAAAAAAAATATTCTCTTTTATAAGTTTACAAAAATACAATATAACCTTCTATGCTGTTCATGACATATAAAAAAATAAACAACCATATAATCTTACTAGCTAAACAGACATGTTAAACAAATTTTCTCAACACTTTTTATTTCAGTGTCTGACTTTGACTCAAATTTATAAATAATAATAGCAACTCATTTACAAACAAAAATAATATTAACTCTCAAGAATAAAACTAATTGTTGCTATAAAAAAAATAAAAAAATAACATTTACTTCCAACCTATTATTTATTTCTACTGACACACCCAAATTTTAACATATAACATAAGAATAGTATTTTTAAATTTTCTTGTTAAATTAAATTATTTACTTTAACTACCATCTAAATTTCTGTACAATTATTATATTTAAAATTTTAAGTCTTTATTGGGGTCTTGGGGAATAGTCAGCGGCAAAATACAACTTTCGTTGCCGCGTGTGTACTATATTTCGGTGTCCAATGTGTACATCCAACTGTTTTCTTCACAAGTAACTAATGCCAGCTTATGGGGGTTATGTACGACAATGTAACTTAAATAAAATTTACTTTGTTAGTGTACATTAAAAGGGTGTATTTATTGGAAGTACAGAAATTAGTTTACATTTATCGCACATAATTACGGTACAGAGACGGTTTTGGGAGGTTGGAGGTTATGGTACGTTTAATTATTTAACTTAACCTTTTAGATTTTTAAAATTAATTAGACTTAACAGACATTTCCTTAGTTAGTGTACATTCAAAGGCTGTATTTATTGTATGGATAAAAGGCTGTATATATTTGAAGTAAGTAATGCCAGCTTACGGAGGTTATGTACGACAATGTAACTTAAATAAAATTTATTTTGTTCGTGTACTTTAAAAGGGTATATTTACTGGAAGTACAGAAATTAGTTTACATTTATCGCACATAATTACGGTACAGAGACGATTTTGGGAGGTTGTGGCTACGTTTAATTATTTAACTTAACCTTTTAGATTTTTAAAATTAATTAGACTTAACATACATTTCCTTAGTTAGTGTACATTCAAAGGCTGTATATAACATTAAAGGCTGTATTTATTCAAAGTACCGGAATTAAAACGTACTTCCAATTTAGAACCTAGTACAATCTAATGTATAACCAAACAAGTACATTAAAATCCTTTTTTCAACATAATGCAATAAAAAGCAATGTGCAGTTTCTGTTAACATGCAAATGATTAAGTATTAATAGTGGGTTACAATGGAATTTAATGTTACTACGGTCTGAATTAATGCAAATAAAATTGGGAGAATCTTGTAAACATATTAAAGAATGCTTGTATATTACACACAAAATTATTACAGTACGGACCTTTGTTAATGAATAGAAACAAATTTGACTCTATACTTTAGTATGTACCAATAAAATTCACCTTTTTTCAAATAGGCCTACCAATATCTGTTGTTTTTTTCATACCCTTAAAAAAAGGTCATTAACAACATACATTATGAGATAACGTGATTACAAATAACCAGCCATTAGTTACTTGTGAAGAAAATAGATATAACATTTACAAACATCAAATCTTCAATTCTCTCCCTATTTGATTTATAAAAACTGGAGTTTCTACTGCAGGTTTTAAGTCCACTAACTACTTAATTCAATATACATAATTGTTCCTGCATCTTGTTGGGTAACATATTATATTAATACATCTGCTTCCTACTCATATGTGCAAACAATGTTTTTAATGTACGGTCCTAAAATCTTTATCAACACTTTATATCTTTAAAATTTAGACAAAGTCTAATGAGCAACTTGGCCTAACCTGAATTTACATGACCTGGCTCAGAACAACTTTATTTTGGCAAATACAAAGATGAAGACTGGTTGCAATTTCTTCAGGGCTCACACCTGCTGCCAGGCTTAGTTCTATAACATGATAAGGAAGAATGAAATCAGCCCAAACCTGCAACCGCTGTGGGAAGGCTTTTACACCATTACCAATAAGATTAATGATGTCATCTAAGAATAACTCATTAGCTTGCTTTATTTATACATTTAATGCATCTTAATTAGTACACTAACAGCACTGATCTGGCTTACAGTAACAAAACACGTTACCGTACACTAACTCAAAAGAATTTCTTGTTTTCAGTTTAAGAAAGTTGAAATCGTGTCTTTATTTTCTTTTCCATTCACTATTTGTAAAACGTGCTTAAAATTAATATGTGTACGCTTACTATATTGAAATCCAATGTTCACTATCCAATAATTACAAATTTTGTGGAATTGTGAAATTAGTAACACTATGTACTAATGTGTGATTATCAGTTGAATTTCTGAATTCCTTTGATTCATTAATAAATCTTACTAATTTGTTTCCTTATGTCTATAATGATTTCTTATTAGTTTTTAATATTTGTGTTTTCATTATTCATTTGTAAATTTTTGCATTTTGTTGTCCATGACATGTTCAATGATTAACTAATTATCATAAAAACAGACAGAGGACTGATCTTCTTTTGCAAGATCACAAGTATGTTTCAAGTATGTTTTTAATTTTTTTAATTGTATGCAATGTGGACACATACAGAGGAGTGTCAGTTTTTTTATAGTTGTCTTGTTTGTTCATCATCTTCTTTCACAGCACTACACTTTATATAATATTGAAACTATCTCTTGTGAAACTTCACAAGAGAAAGTTTCAATATTATATACAGTTTTTTTGTTTTTTCAAAAAATACAATGAGAGGGGGAGAGAGAGAGAGAGACCAAAAATGACATGTAAGAAATTACATCACAACTTTTCCTGACAGTAAAAAAATAACTAAATAATGAATGGTAAAGAACATTAACAAATTTAATGGAAATTATAGTTATTATTTGTTGTCTAATGAACAGGTACTAGTAAAGGCTTCATATACTTCACATCTTAAATTATAAACCTATTACAAACATATTTGGTATATTCAGCTTGAAACAAATGTTCCGACCAATAAAAATGGTTTAAATTTTGCCATGCTGCATTATTAGTACTGTTGAAACAGCAAGTTGATTATAATTGTTTTTAGAACAGACTTCTGGAATGATATATGCAAAATGATTAAAACATACCTCCTTACAGTGTGACTTAATAAGTTGTTGATTATTCTAACTGATACACTGTCATCCCATTATCCTATGACAGTTCTCAGAGCTTCAGTAATAGTCATCTTTGCTGTTAACATGGACACAAGTCTCTTTTTTTAAAAAGACTTTTCATTAGTAAAGTTACTTTTAAGTAGGCATACATTTGTACTCATAATATGAGGTTAAGAATTAAGAAAATTAAAGAATGATTTTTACTTACCAACCATTGAGTGTAACATTATTTACAGTAATTAATAATGTCCCAATTTATAAAAGTCATGTTGGCTAACTAGGCATAACCCAACCTGTGTTCCTGACATCCTAATTCTCTTTCTTCTAATAATATTACTTAACTTTATTGTGATATAACTGATCACAATTGTTCCTTATAACTCCCTACAACTTTTACAACAATACTAATGACAAAAATCAATAATAATTTCTTACAATTAAAATACATAATTTGTCTAGGCATATTGGCCTATTATAGTTTGAACATTATTTTTTCATATTTTAACAATTCTTGTTTTTAATACAAGACAACTATTCTAAATTGTTCTTGATCCTTGGCTTTCACTTTTGTTACACTAATAATGACAATTATTAGCAATAATTGTTTACAAATAGTAGAAATAAGTTATTCAGGTATAGGGCCTACTGGCCCATTGTAGTGGACACATTAGTTTCTTTCGTACGTTTAAAATAATTACTTTTGGTATCAGACAATTACTTTACATTGTTCTTGATACCCTTATTCAACTTTCACTACAATAATAATGACATAATTATTTACTATAAATAACATACAAATGTTCTAGGCTCATTTGCCTATGATATTGACCCTTAATTTCATTCATACCTTGAAAATACATGTTTCTTCCTATTACATCATTTTTCTAAAACATTCTTCACAATTTACTGAAGCTTTGACAACATAGTTTGTCCTTTAATATTGTTTTTCTTACTTATTCTAGTTGTTATTATCTTCAGTATCAGTATTCTGAAGGTTTAGTCCATGTATCTTGTTTCATTATTTACTTTGTTTATACTTATTGGTTAATCATATCTTCCTTACTAGAATATTATTCTAATAATGATGCTAGTATTATTTATACAGTATAGTTTGTTTAATAAATTTACATTAAAACTATTCTTTTTACATACAATTATTGATAAGTTTTAGTTTCTCATATTTCTTCTTCTTCATGTTATAATTCAAATTATAACCATTATTATCTAGCTATTATACGCTTATTTACTACTTCATCAGTAGTTTTCACCTTCTGTTTACAATTCATGGATTTTACAATGCTTTTTTGTTCTTTCTGTTGTTTAAAACATTATAATGTTACATAACCTTACTTGTAGGCTTACATTTAGCTCTATTGTTGTTTTATTATTACATTTTTGTAATACTCTTTTTGATTTACATTATTCTTTTCATAATCATAAATAAAATTTGATTTCATTATTTTAGTACTTAGAAACTAATTATTGAATTAATAATTTTCTTTATTGAGTATCCAGTTTATTACTGCAGTATGGAGTAGGCCTATAGGTTTTATCTTTTTTAACAATTTTTAATGCAGTTTACTGGAGTAAAATCCTCTTATTGATAATGTTCTTATCAGTTTCATTACATTATTCTTATCTCTTTTTATTATCTCAGACAATATTTATAGTATACAATTTAGTTAATGACTTAGTATTTTGTTCTTCATGTATCATGGCATGAAATGATTTAAGTTGGGGCCTACTTTATGTAAGGGGAAAATATAACGTTACAATATTGTAATTACTTTTATTTCTATAATTATTTACAAGTATTACTTGTACAAACAAAACTGGCTTAGAAATGGGTCTACTTAGGAAATTATGGAATTCTGCTGAAATTTCGAATAGTTCTGGAGGGGAATTGATCCCCTGATAACCCCCTCCGCAAGTTACTCCACTGATCCCACTCTATACAGTTCCAAGAAATCCTGTATTTAGAAGTTCAAAAGAAAGTGATACAGACTCTAAAGATCTCATTGTAGCATTCACTACTGGGACAGTTCATGGTTTAGAGCTTCCCTTATGTGCCTGGTAAGTGAAGGAGAAGGGATCTATTTAACGTGCAAGTTGAAGAATATATTTAATTATTGCACTTAACTTGATATAAGTACTGATTACATTTCAAGATTATTATTTTCAGAAATAATGTATGTAAACCAGTTTTCCCCATATAAAGTTAATTAAAATTCTTTAATGCATAGCATTCCAGGCATTTACAGTAGTAGATTCGTATTACTAAATTTGAATTTACCCAAATAATTCTCTTTGATTAACCAGAGTTACACACACAAACTAAATGCTGAGTGTCCTCCTAGTGTATAAATTCAGCTAAAACAGTATTCCAAAAACTTTCCTTGTTACTAGAATATGTGACATGATGAACTTTTTATCATGTGTTCAACTTTGTGTTGGGAGTTAAGCATTTTAATAATATTTATTTATGCAGGCGTATAGCAAAATCTGATCATCATGGAAAAGGAATAAGGCATTTTGTAATAGCAATTAACTGATTAGTTCCTGCTGTATTACCAAATCATATTGCAAGACCAATTTTTGTTTAATTGAAAAAATATATTTTAACTGTTTCTTTTGGTGCAATCTGTAAATTCCATGACACACGTCCATAAAGTTTTGAAAATATGCTTACTCCAGTTTGATAGGAATAAATTCTCAAAAAACTAATACAACAAATTTGTTATGTCTGATCACACCAGCTATCCTTTATATTGGAAATGAGCCTTTTATCCAAATTTATCATATAGTATTGTGCCAAGATATTACACTACATTTGTATACTGTAATACAGTATATTATTTGCAGACTGACAGGGTTATAAAAACTTCTGAAAGAATTGTTCCTTTTACAACACCATCCTTTATCAAGTGACAACTCAAATCTGCCAGTTTTTCACAGAAACTGAAGTTTGATGATTAGATCCATCATGACCTAGTGATGCTCCAAACATTTCAAGGATTCTCCTGGCCTTAAAAAACTGGACTGGCCTCACTGATTGACATGACTAATGTTAAATTTACTTTGGGATACTTCCAAACATAATACAGTTTACAATAAACAAACAAAATATTATGCCTGTCTAATTTTTCCAGAACTGTATACACATAATTTGATCTGGATTGAACATTTATTAAGCAATAATACTATTTGATGCAAATAATTAAAATATCGGTATGGAGAACCATACATGACTACCATGTTTTAAGATTTATATTTGAAATCATTTTAGAAATGAAATATTTCCACAGAAACTACTTCTATCTTCAGCCTCAACCACAGAATTGTGATCACTAACATATACCACCTCATGTTAGCGCACTCGATTTTCACTGATGATGGCAGTTGATGGCACTTCCGAAACGTCTGGTTTTGCAGAAAATATTGGACCACGGCCAAACAGCCTGGGAAGGAATTTTATCAACAAACTACTTCAATGTTGCTGATAATATAGTACACATATAAAAAATTATCCCCTCCCCTTCACCTATCATTTTCATTTATAGAAAATTATCCCCTCCCTCTACCCCTTTTCATTTATAGATATTAAATCTAACTTTCTACAGTGGATTATTATGACCTTTTCAGGATACTTTATTTATCAAAATTAAGTACTTTACTCTTCTTAAAACAAAACGTTGCAGGTAAACTACACCTTCTCCTTAACCGATCTTCACCAAAATCAACAGACCTTGAGTCCTCTACAATATGCAAAAAATTATTTGAATTTGCGGGAGTTATCATTCGCCATAGACAAAATTCTACACACAGACGTCTTTCTAAAAATGACTTTTCTTTATGTTTTGAGGGTAGTACAATCAGAATCAGCCCTCATGGGACACTAATTATTAGATACAATTTTTACCTTCATTTAAGCCAGCTTCCACTCACTGTGTAGTTTCTCAGAGGCCATAACATGTTCTTTTTAACGTTGCCAAACATAAATTGACATTAAATTAAAAATAAAGTAAAGGCTTAGCACCTTAAGTTTGCAACATGCAAGTTAAAGAATCAATTTAATTATTACACTTAACTTGATATAAGTACTGATTACATTTCAGGATTATTATTTTCAGAAATAATGTATGTAAACCAGTTTTCCCAATATAAAGTTAATTAAAATTCTTTAATGTTAGTAAAAGTACACATATTAATTTTAAGCACGTTTTACAAACAGTGAATGGAAAAGAAAATAAATACACGATATCAACTTTCTTAAACTGAAAACAAGAAATTCTTTTGAGTTAGTGTACGGTAACGTGTTTTGTTACTGTAAGCCAGATCAGTGCTGTTAGTGTACTAATTAAGATGCATTAAATGTATAAATAAAGCTAATGAGTTATTCTTAGATGACATCATTAATCTTATTGGTAATGGTGTAAAAGCCTTCCCACAGCGGTTGCACGTTGGGGCTGATTTCATTCTTCCTTATCATGTTATAGAACTAAGCCTGGCAGCAGGTGTGAGCCCTGAAGAAATTGCAACCAGTCTTCATCTTTGTATTTGCCAAAATAAAGTTGTTCTTAGCCAGGTCATGTAAATTCAGGTTAGGCCAAGTTGCTCATTAGACTTTGTCTAAATTTTAAAGATATAAAGTGTTGATAAAGATTTTAGGACCGTACATTAAAAACATTGTTTGCACATATGAGTAGGAAGCAGATGTATTAATATAATATGTTACCCAACAAGATGCAGGAACAATTATGTATATTGAATTAAGTAGTTAGTGGACTTAAAACATGCAGTAGAAACTCCAGTTTTTATAAATCAAATAGGGAGAGAATTGAAGATTTGATGTTTGTAAATGTTATATCTATTTTCTTCACAAGTAACTAATGGCTGGTTATTTGTAATCACGTTATCTCATAATGTATGTTGTTAATGACCTTTTTTTAAGGGTATGAAAAAACAACAGATATTGGTAGGCCTATTTGAAAAAAGGTGAATTTTATTGGTACATACTAAAGTATAGAGTCAAATTTGTTTCTATTCATTAACAAAGGTCCGTACTGTAATAATTTTGTGTGTAATATACAAGCATTCTTTAATATGTTTACGAGATTCTCCCAATTTTATTTGCATTAATTCAGACCGTAGTAACATTAAATTCCACTGTAACCCACTATTAATACTTAATCATTTGCATGTTAACAGAAACTGCACATTGCTTTTTATTGCATTATGTTGAAAAAAGGATTTTAATGTACTTGTTTGGTTATACATTAGATTGTACTAGGTTCTAAATTGGAAGTACGTTTTAATTCCGGTACTTTGAATAAATACAGCCTTTAATGTTATATACAGCCTTTGAATGTACACTAACTAAGGAAATGTATGTTAAGTCTAATTAATTTTAAAAATCTAAAAGGTTAAGTTAAATAATTAAACGTAGCCACAACCTCCCAAAATCGTCTCTGTACCGTAATTATGTGCGATAAATGTAAACTAATTTCTGTACTTCCAATAAATACACCCTTTTAATGTACACGAACAAAATAAATTTTATTTAAGTTACATTGTCGTACATAACCTCCATAAGCTGGCATTACTTACTTCGAATAAATACAGCCGTTAATGTTATATACAGCCTTCTATCCATACAATAAATACAGCCTTTGAATGTACACTAACTAAGGAAACGTTTGTTAAGTCTAATTAATTTTAAAAATGTAAAAGGTTAAGTTATATTGTTAAACGTAGCCACAACCTCCCAAAATCGTGTCTGTACCGTAATTATGTGCGATAAATTTAAACTAATTTCTGTACTTCCAATAAATAAACCCTTTTAATGTATACTAACAAAGTAAATTTTATTTAAGTTACATTGTCGTACATAACCTTCATAAGCTGGCATTAGTTACTTGTGAAGAAAACAGTTGGATGTACACATCGGACACCGAAATATAGTACACGCGCGGCGACGGAAGTTACATTTTGCCGCTGACTATTCCACAAGACCCCTTTACTGTTCATATATAAGTTTCTTTTTAAGAGTTCTTGTCACAAACAAAAATTATAATTGTTTATTCATCACCTGCGTACTGCCGACATAACCGTTGCGTGTGCGTGTGTGTGTGTGTCCTGAATCCTGAGAATTTGATGATGATGACTATACTGATGCTGTGTTCTCTGTCTCTACAGTTTGTTGGTTGTGATGGTCCAGAGTGCCTCCATAAGTCTTGGTGTGTGTGGTAAAGATGTTCATTTGATCGCCAGACCAGCAGCGTAACTTTGTGTGAAGATATCTTGAGTCTGAGACCGCCCCAAAATTGCCAGTGGTATTTACACTGGACGGCGATCTGAGAAGTCCAGGACTGTTTTCGACCTGTTAGATATTGTCACTTCGTGCAAAGCGTCGTTTTAACTACAAATCACTTTTGGTTCATTTTCGCGATTTCATAAACCTACTCATAGCATGAGTGATATCATTGTTTGCGTAATTTTTTTCTGGTCACTCACATATAACACACTTATTAATTACTATTTATTACACTAGTAATTAACATAAAATTAGCTAGCGTCTTTATTACTGCACATTTCTGCAATACTTTTTATATCACTATATTCGTTAAAAATTCCTTTTTGTAACGGTGTCTTTATAATTGGGGTAAGTCTTTGTTCACAGGTTTAAAACGTATTAATTAGTTTATTTGTATCCAGTTAAAACCTGATTACAGACGTACACATCACCCCATCGTAGACTTTTCCAGTCGTACCTTGCGTTCACACACACAAACACACAAGCACTGTATTCACTCTTTCTGACAATACCTAGCCTGCATAATATTATTAAAAACTGCTCATCATATATTTTTCTATGCTAAATATTTACAAACATACCGCCCTGGACAAATATATGGATTGTTGCAATATATATATATATATATATATATATATATATTGTTACAACACAAAAAGCCACACCAATACCAGGGAAAAAACTATAATGAATCAACTATATCAAACTAATGAAAATAAAATGACTATGACGCGACAAATGACTATGACCCAACCCAAGTGATTGACCCAATAAA
Organism: Magicicada septendecula; assembly: GCA_034769895.1. Classification (NCBI taxonomy): domain Eukaryota; kingdom Metazoa; phylum Arthropoda; class Insecta; order Hemiptera; family Cicadidae; genus Magicicada; species Magicicada septendecula. Next base: position 1,422,300,949 of record CM068367.1, on the reverse strand, counting down.
AGAAAATAAAATGAGAAGGGATATGAAAGACACAAACAAATAAGGAAGAAAATAAAATGAGAAAGTATAAACTCAAATAATGATGAAAAAGGCACAAACAAATAATAAATGTAAATGACAAGTATTAAAATCAAATCAAATAATCTCAATTAAAGTACACTAACCAGAGAAATAGATATTATATGTTATGAATAACTCTACGATGATAAGTGAATCAGAACTTGAAATTTGTTAAAATACTAACTAATAATTGTGAATAAAATAATAAAAAACACAGAAGTGAGAGATAGGTAGGAATTGAAAGTGATTAAGTGAGTAAAAGAAATCAATATTAGGGAATAACCACTAGTAACACTAAAGTACAGTAAAAAAGTGCAAAGTGGCAGTGTAACCCAAAATAAATAGAAAACACAACATATAGGTAAAGACACCAAAACCAGTGAATAACACTACAGTTTAAGGGTGAAAAATACCAAAAAATAAGAATAACCAGAATATTGTTATTAAGTGATAGTAGATTAGGAATACAGTGGTATTCAGAATAAAAATCCCATAATGATTAAGAATGTTATTGTTACAATGGTTAAGTAGTAAAAAAAAAATATATATATAGTAAATGTTAAAAGAAGAATAACTTAAATAACATAAGTGCAAAATAAATAAAACATCCTATGTTAAGAAAAATGTTCAAAGGGATGATTAGCAAGATAAAATAAATGGTGTTATAATGTTATTCACCAAGATAGTTATTTGTTCAATTAAGTTTATAAGAAGGAATATGGCTGAAAAAAGTAAACAGACCATAAACCTAATTTTTGTGTTATGTTTTAGGGCCTTTAAGTAATATTAAACAATAGACAAGTTATAAAAAATGGCAATATAGATAAGTAAGGAGATAAAATTTTACAAACATAATAATAATCTTTAGAGTAAAGACAGAAAAAGAAATTAGAGAATAACAGACAGGCAAAGATTCTGTAAAGTAATAAGAACATACAATTAGTGTAAAACATTCAAAAGGTAAACAAGTCATAAGGGACACCAAGCAAAACCTATGTAAATGAAAAATAATCTTTAATTTATATAAAATAAGAAGATATAGCCAATTACTACTTAGGCCTATAGAATGCCTAACTGTATAAATCAAAAATAAACAAATTGTAAGAAATTAACTATTGTATTAGAAAATCTAGGGCAAGTAACTAATTAAGTACAATTAGTGAACCATATTAAGATGTCAAAGTTAGATTAAAAACCTAAAATAAGAAAGAAATGTACTAACATAATATTAACATTATTGTCAAAACTTTAATACATAAACAAACCCAGCTTTTTGGGATGTCAAAATGATCTTTGAAAGAAAATATAAACAGTTGTGATAATATCTAACACATAAATAAGAAGACAGAAGAATAATAGCCATCAGAAGATATTTATTCATTTTTAATTAAAATTCAAATATTATAACAATAGACATAAATATGATCAGCCAATGAGAGTACAGACAGTTGCCATAACAATGGAACGTTATTTAATATAATTCCGTTCAAAAGAATTAGTTCATTATTGACGCTTAAGACATACAGAAACCAAACCATAGTCGACTCAATTTTAATTTAAAATAATCAAAAATAAGTCAAAAGTTAATAAAATGAGGATGCAAGAAGTCTGATGAAGAACTAGTCAAATCTACAGAGACAATAGACCAGATTTTCATATTCTAAATCAATTATTTAATCCACATTATTCGAAAAAGAAGCCAGACGTAATCCAAATTATAAATGATGGAAGATTGATGATCATATGGACCAACCTAACTAAAAACTGAATGAATCTTCACCCGAACTCAACAGATTTGTTAAGTATATCTAAAATACCCGAATTTATGGAATAAATTCTAATTAACCTTTCTCACAACACAAATCACTCTCACTACGAACTTATAACTACATTTCTTTCAAGGATTAATTGAAAATAAAAACTAAACTTGTATGTAACCAGAAAATAACCTGTGTACAAATTACGAACTCTTAACACACACTTTTAACACTTGAAAAACGAATTGTAATTAACTCTAATAGTATATAAGTACCATTGATGTAAGGTAGTGTACTTTATTATCATCTTATTAGTATTTTTTTGTAACCAAAAGAACTCAGATTAAACGAACTGTAGTTTATAACAGTTTATACAGCTAAAATAAGAACTGTAATTAAAATGTAAAATGTGAACAACCGACTCCAGAAGAAGAAAACAACAACAACCTTATGAACTTCTAGTACCAAAATCCAATCGTCTAGAACAAGACTACCTTTCGGAAACAATCAACATAATGGAGCATCAAGAGGAACCGTGTATCACACCCTAGAAGACGACTGAAAATGACCATCACGGACCCCACAGCAAACTCATGTTATATTCAGGTGATATCAAATTATAACATTTGTAAAAAATTTGTTTCAACAAGAGAAGTAACAAAAGAACAGTAAAGAGCTTTTCATAATTTAAATTAGCAAGAAACGGACTGTAGCAGAAAGTGATTGAAATATATATATATATATATATATATATATATATATATATATTTCAATCACTTTCTGCTACAGTTCGTTTCTTGATGTATATAATACTATAATATTTATAACTAATAATAACAAAAGCAGACAAAAGTCAAGCAACAGTAATCATTGATAAAGCAGACTACATCAAAAAAACCGAAGACTTCGTCAACAATAATAAATGCGTACAACTAGATAAAAACCCAACATAAAACTATCTTAAACAAACAATAAAACTAATAAAAACAAATAAAAACATTTTCAACAATAAAAACATAGACATATATATAAACAATAATCCAGAACCACCTAAAATGAACAGCCTAATAAAAATACACAAATTAAACAACCCAATACGTCCATTAATCAATTTCAAAAAAGCTCCTACATACAAAATAGCAAGAATAATAGCACAAAAACTAAAAAGTAACCATCTAACAAATAACCATCATAACATAAAAAATACATACGAATTAATAGACAAACTAAAAATAATAAATATAAATGAAAATACATTTTTCACATCATATGACATAACAAACATGTACACTAATATCCCAGTAGAAGAAACAATTGACATAATAATAAACAAACTTATAGAACAAAATGAAAACAAACAATATATAACCGAAATAAAAAATAGTCTCCAACTAATACTAAAACAAAATTACTTTGAATTTAATAGCAAAATTTATCAACAGAAAGAAGGTTTAGCAATGGGATCACCATTATCAAGCATAATAGCAGAAATATTCCTACAACACATAGACACCAAAATACAAAATATCATAAAAACACATGACCCAGATGGCATATGGATAAGATATGTAGATGATGGACTATATATATCAAATAACAAAAACACAAATGCAGAGAACATACTGAAACAAATCAATAACATACATCCCAAAATACAATTCACAGAAGAAAAAGAAAAACATAACAAAATCAACTATTTAGACATAACCATCACAAGATACAACAAACACATACAATATGCAATATATAGAAAACCAACTTCCACTAACATCATTATACCTAACCATTCTGACCACCCACCACAACATAAAATGGCAGCATTTTATTCGTTATTTAACAGAATGTACAAAATACCCCTAAACAAACAAGAAACTGACAAAGAAAGAAATATAATATACCAAATAGGTTATGCAAATGGATACAATAAAAATACTATGATCAAAATAGAAAATAAAATCAAATTAAAATAAAAACTGAACAATTAAGAATTAATCAAACTGAACAACACATAAATAATAACAACAACAAAAAATGGGCCACATTCACATATATAAATAATAAAATGACAAAACTAACAAAACTATTTAAAAACACAGATATAAAAATAGCATACAAAACTAATAAAAATAAATTACAAAATCTAAATAGCTCACACAACAAAGATAATACAACAACCAACGGTATATACAAAATTGAATGCCAAGATTGCAATAAATGTTGTATAGGACAAACAAAAAAACAGCTGAAAAAACGTTATTTTGAACACCTAAATGCATACAAAAAACCAAATATATATAAATCCAATTTAGCCACACATGCAATAAACACAGGACATGAATTCCCAGACATAACCAATGTAACACTAATAAAACATATACCACACAAAGGCACCATAATGAACATTTGGGAAAATTTACAGATTTACAAACATAAAACACAAAACAAATTAATACCAGAACAAATACAAATCAATACAAAACATGACACAATATTCAAAGCACTCAACATCGAAAATACACAAAATACAAAAACAGATACCACAACCACACACAATAATGCAACTTTGAAGGACCAAAAACCAACAAACTACCTTAATAACATCCAGAAGCCAACACACAAATACTTCACCAGAAACAAGATGGCGAAGGCTGAAGATGGGAGAACAAGATCTCCCGAAACATGTCCCTAAAGGAAAAAAGTATATCTTGAGGTAAATTTAGTTATAAATATTATAGTTATATATATATATATTTTTTTTTTTTGTAATCTCTGTAATGAAGTAGTAATAACATTACGATGTTTAGATGTAAGGTAATTCTAAAATTTACACCCAATATTATTCTTCAAATAATTTGGTTAAAGTTATGATAAATAAAACATAACAAAGTTGGGACCCGGATCCGTGGTACTTAAAACAATATCTAGCTGAATGCTTTTGAGATAAAAAGAATAAGAAGTAAAAAATTTTTCAAAATATTAAATGCAGAATTTATTAGAGTACTTCTTTAAGAGTAAAGTAAATATAACTATGAGATATAAATATAATAATAAAGAGATGTTTTTGCTAACACCCAGCGAGTGAATAAATTTATACAATCCTTGACTAATTCCTAAATAATGTGTTATAATTTGTTAGTGAGTAAGGTTTACTAACAACGGCAGCTAGTTTAATTAACAGGTAACAAATTGAACTGGTTCCCGACTTTTGTAATGTCTTAACAAGGGAGATGTTACAAAATTGTGCCACTCTGCTTTCTTGTAAAAAAAAGTTAATTGTTTACAGAGTGTCACATATAAAATTGCGCCACTCTTTTGTGAAAAATTGTGTACATTGTTATAATTCATTAACAGTAACTTTGTCGAATATAAATTTATTCACTCTGAAATCGGGAACAAATAAATGAGTAAAGTTTTAATTAAGATATAATAATATTAGTATTGGGACATTGTCGTAATAAACAAGTCATCGCTGGTAAATATTCCATTTTAAACCTGTCGGTATTGACAAGCTGTTTCATGTTAAATGCGTGTCGAGAAATGTACTCTACTCTTTGTACGTATAGAGCATCCCATACAAACCTCCCCTCGCACACATAACAGACAATTCAGAACAGGAATGAATCGTGTTTAGGAGTGTCTGAATCACCCTACTTTGTCAAACCACCCTATGCAAACAATAAGACTCCCCAAAACAGCTGACCCTTTGTGCTATTGTTAAAGCAATGAACTCTTCGTATGTGAAATTTCTCTCTACTATAAAATGATATTAGCATTTTGTTTTGACTGATTATATATGACAGTACAGAAAATTGAATTGTTGTGAGATAAGTTTAATTTGATTAATTAGTATAAGATTCTATGTGTAATAAGAGATATATGTGTGTGTTTAAATGAATTCAAGCTTTATCAGTGTTTAAAATAGATGACATAAGATTTGTCGTACGTAATACTTAGTTTATTTAAAGGTCATTATTAACAAAAATGGCTCAATTTAACCCCGACTTGTTGTTGAAGGACGAATTAAGCTATGAAGCATTGTTGCATGGTCTTCCATACTCAAATGAAACTGTCGCAGAACTTCGCAAAAGTTACGTGAAAATAAACCGGACAAACCCTCATTGTTAAATCGTTTAAGTGTCTTAGATTTTGAAAGTGAAAAGGAAACATGCTATCATAAATATACGGAACCTCGATCACACAAACCCTGCGTGATGAAAAATCCCCCGCAGTAATTTTACGCACCACCCAAAGAATCGAACATCTGACCCGCCGTATCACCAATTTGTTGAATTGGCCCGGTGATAAAGTTACCCCACCGGATGCGCAAAAATTCGCGGAGGAAACATTACAACAATTACCCTAGATAATGCGCGAATTACGTCGAAGGTCCGAATTGTTTAGATTAGAAGAGATTGAAGAAGCAATGACAAAACTAAATATTTTTCTCTACCCAATCTCCTACTCAAGAACAGCAAACCGGTACTGTAAAATATCAGTTTCTGCAGGAATCCAATATAGATCCATTTAAAGAACGGTTAACTGATAGACAAGTAAATATCCAACCCGTAAACGTTAGATTACTTCCTGATGAACTAGAGAATATGATTCGTACCAACGATTTACCTCCTCACTTACTGACGAATCAATCTGCGGAAAAACCTAGAATGACGACTCAATTAAGTCTAACTACCGAGCTCTATGGAAAAATAACCCACCCTGTAGAACGTATTTTGTCTGACATACCAACCACTGATGGGCTGAATATTACAAAGCTCCTAGATTTTCTCAAGCATCTTTTACAATTAAAGGATCTGCGACAACTAAGAGATAACCAGATTTTACAAGTAATTTTACCTAAATGTAGATCTCCTTTAAAAGATCGTGAGTTCGAATCCCTAAGGTATAATCACCCTGTAGAAGAACTTCATACCACCCTAATAAGACATTTCATCCCCACCGGTATCTACGAAGAATTGAAGCGAAACCTAGTACTTCGTGTACAAGGAGCATACGAGAGATTAGCTCATTATATATCTGAAATAAGCGAATCTGCTCTATTGCTACAAGTTAAATGGAGTGAACAACAGTTAGTAGACACTATCTTAGTAGGACTATCTCCCGAGGAGCGATCTCGCCTAGCACTCATGAAGCGACCAACCACTTTCACCGAACTAGAACTATGTTGTATACATTCGTCCAACGTCTGGTATTCTGACCAGAACAGACGCGTTTCTATGTCCCAGACTCAACGCAGAGATTCATTCCAACCTCTACCAATTGGAACTGATACCCGAACCTACCGCGATAAGCGATTCGCAAGTATATCTAAAACTCAAAGCTACCCCCATATTTCATACTCTAGATCAAAACCCCAACAACATGCGAGCGAAGTCAATGAGGAAAGAAGATGTTATAACTGTGGAAAGGCCGGACACATTAGCAAGAATTGTAAACAAAAGCGCTATCAACAGAAAATCGACCAGTCAAAAAACATGTGAAGCTGGAAGAAGAAAAATCCTACGTCTTCCGCAGCACCAGAAGGAAAGGTAAAAACAATAATAATCATAGAGTAAAAATAAATAGAACTAAACGCATAGACCTTTACTTAACAAGATTTATTGAGAAGTGCAACTCTATGGGTGCATGCAAAACAAGTATCTGCCAACTAACCTACGTACAGATAGACCTTGGAGCAACGAATATCCTTGGTTTAATTGATTCCGGATCTACCCGTAGTATAATTAGTCAACAGTTAGCCACCGTATTAGCTAATCATAATCTGATTAAACGTAGCCAAAACGTGAACATAAAGTGTGCCACCGTAAATAAACAAAACCTGAATATATCGCGTAGTATTACGGTGAAATTAAAAATAAAGAATTTTACTTGGTATGTTCCCCTACTAGTAGCTGAAGTGTTAGGACAAAACTTAATACTAGGCGCTGATTTCATACGTAAAACTGGCTTAATCCTTGATATATATGCAAAACAATATTTCTTCAGATTCGATCGTACTCGAAAATATCAGTTCGACTCCGAGTTAAGTAACGACGCTAATTGTGAAACCTCAACTATTCAATCAGAGCATCAAGAATCTAGTCTGAGTCATTTAAAAGGAAATGAGCGACAAAGAATTCAAAAGTTAATAAGGGAATTTTCTACTGTACTCACTCCCAAGTTAGGATTAACCCACTTAATCGAATATAAAATAAATCTTAGTGACAACAAGGTAATACGCTTTCACCCATACAAATTATCGCCGCCCAAGATGGAAATAATGAGAAACCACATTAACAGACAACAAGGTAATACGCCTTCACCCATACAAATTATCGCCACCCAAGATGGAAATAATGAGAAACCACATTAACAAACTCATTGAGCAACATGTCATAGAACCGTCAACTTCTCCATACTCATCACCTGCATTCCTAGTACCAAAAGGAACTGACAAACATAGACTAGTCGTGGATTATAGACAGCTAAATAAGAGTATAGAATTTGAATCGATACCCCTGCCCGACATTCACAGCGCGTTTCACTATTTTACAAAAGCGAAAATCTTCACCATAATGGATCTCAACCAAGCGTTCCACCAAATCCCACTAGCTGAGGAATCAAAACATCTAACTGCTTTTGCTGTCCCATTTAATCTATATCAATTTACTAGAGTACCATTCGGTATATCACAAGGAAGTTCAGTATGTAGCAGACTGTTAGAAAAAATTTTTCATGACGTTAAATTTAAATTTGTAAATCACTATCTTGACGATACAGTAGTATATAGTGAGTCAATGGATCAACATATTGATCACTTGCGTGAAGTATTATCAAGGTTAAAGAAAACTGGACTAACAGTAAACCCGAGTAAAGTTAATTTCGCAGTAAAACAATTCTCCTTCTTACGTCACATAGTATCTGCCGAAGGTAAGGTTAGCATCGATCCCGAACGTACACGCGCAATCCGAGAATTCTTACCGCCGAGAGACGCCAAATGTATAGCTCAATTTTTAGGTATGATTAATTATTTTCACAAGTACATACCCCACTTAGCGGATATAGCAGCCCCATTGAATGCATTAAGAAAGAAAGGAACGAAATTCGAGTGGACTACTCGACACCAAGACGCGTTTGAAACACTCAAAGAAAGCATAATATCCCCACCAGTATTGCAGTTAGCAGATTTCAGTAAACCATTTGTTGTACAGACCGACAGTTCGAGTGTAGCATTAGGAGCCGTAATATACCAGGAAATCAATAATACTAGACAGCTATGCTTCCCGTACATTGACCTAGCAAGAAAGGAAGTTCTCAGCCTACGAACTTGAATGTTTAGCTGTAGTATTCGCCTTTGATAAATTCAAACCATTTTTGGAACACAAGGAATTTCTACTAGAAACCGACAATCAAGCTTTGTCGTGGTTATTGAACCACCCAAAACAGTTAGGTCATATCGGAAGATGAGTGTTAAGATTAAATTGCTACAAGTTCAAAGTACGTCATATTCGTGGTACTCAAAATGTAGTACCCGATACTCTATCCCGCATGTTCCAACTACCCAATACTAGATCTGGCGAAGACAATGTTGAAACCACTACCGTTAATACGCTAATTACTAACTTTCCCCTTGAATTTAAGGATATAGCACATCACCAACAACAAGATCCGAAATTGTGCAAAATAATAGAACAAATAGAGAAAGGAAATTATTCTGACAAATATACCTTGAGTAAACGAGTACTTTGTTTTAAAAAGGCTAACGGAAAATTACTGAGAATAATCGCCCCGGAAATAATCAAACCTATGCTAATGGAATACTACCATTCATCGACCATTGGAGCTCATATGGGAATTAGGAAAACTATACATCGTATTCGCAAGGAATACCATTGGGAAAACATGAACAGTGAAATAACAAAGTTCGTGAAAGAATGCGAAATCTGTGCCCTGAGCAAGCCAGCAAGAATCAGTCAAGTCGGAAAATTAATCTCAGAAATACCCACAACTCCCTTCTCGAAGATATACATAGACTATTCTGGACCTTATCCCCGTTCTAAATCCGGAAATACCATGCTATTAATTTGTGTGGACTCCTTCACTAAATTCGTATGGATGTATCCTATGAGACGTGCCTTAGCATTTACGACAATAAAAATTCTACAAGAAAGACTATTTAAAGATTATGGTACACCTTTACACCTAATATCTGACAATGGACCTCAGTTTAAATCGAAAGAATTTAATGACATGTATTTTAAATTAGGGATAAATCATATTACAGTGACCGAGTACAGACTGCAAGGAAACCTAGCAGAAAGATACTTGCGTAACTTAAAATCAGCCTTAATATCTTATCACGCTAAAGACCAGACAACCTGGGATCAAAATGTATCATGGATACAATTTGCTTTCAACTCAGTGTATCATGAAGGACATAAATCAACACCATTTGATTTACTGTACAAGTATAAACCCAACCATCCTTTAACCATGAAGTGGAAAATCCTTGAGTTATTGCCCCGCGACATAAATGCGAATAACGTAAGAAAAACATGGAACGAAACTCGTGCAAATTTGAGAGCGAATTTACAAAAATCGCGGAAATATCATGAGCAGAATAATAGGCAAATAGAGTATAAAGTAGGTGATTTAGTAATGTAAAAAACTCATCCTATGAGTAAAGCCGTTGATAGGACCACTTCCAAACTATCATACCGATGGTGTGGCCCCTACAAAATTCATAAGTTCATCACCCCCGTTACTGTAGCACTGTATGAACCCAATAAAGAAAATTACGTTCGCAGAAGCCATCTGTCTCAAATAAAAAAATTATTTTCGTGTCAAAATAAAGAAGCACGACTACGAGAAAGATAGTAAACCGAGAATACTACTTAAGTATTGAGAATAAAATATGTTGTATATACTTATACAGGAATATGATAAGATTTTGCAACATCCTATATCGTAAGTGAGTATAAACTCAAACCCCTCGTACGAATACTAGCGAGGCCTGATCAACCAAGTAGCTAATGTCCTGCGAGAATGATATAAAGAATGAGAAGTCAGCTGACGAGAAAGAAAAAACTAATCCCTAGCGCAGTAAACTAAAAGTAATTCGATTGTTATTACAATACGTGATTATTATTAGTAACATACTCATGAGTATAACTCCGTAAAACAAGTGATGAAATCAAGAAAAAAAACCGGTAGTAGATGTAAGACTTAAAAATAAGGTAGATTTATGTTTTTGTGTATTTTATGTGTAGTAGATGTATTAGAATTTAAATATTTTGTATAAGTTGTAAGATAATCAATTGATGGATAGAAATAATCTGAGAGAGAGAAATTTCAGTATGAAGTACCCAAATGTAATTGTGTTTATTAGATTTTCTGTTATTACCCACCACCCCGTCTTCATCGTTAGGTGCAGGAGGATGTGACGATTTAAAAAAAAATGTTTAAATAGCACAAATGAAATTTTTTGCTTTTATAACAAGTAAGAGTATTATCCACCCCTTACCTGTACCTAGATTCCTGCATCAACGTGCAAATTGTCCCGTACCAACACGCAAAGCACGGTGTTATTTTAGCTAAAAATAATAATTCCGTTAATTAAATAAAAGACGTACTAAATAAATAAGGAAATTCCTGATTCATAACCAAAAGGTAAAATAAAGTATTACGATTTAATTAATGAATAATTAATACTACTTAAAGGAACGAACTATTTTCTCAGCGCGTAAAACCGCGCCAGCTTACAGACCCCTCACCGCTAAACAATGCCCACATTCGCCAGAGGAACTTCGACATGTAAGGATGTCGCTACTGTGTTGTCAATATACACGTAGGTGTATACCGTTGAAAAACTATTCAATCGAGTTTGTAGTGATTTCGATTTGAGCCAATGTAGCGTGGAAATAATAATAATAATAAAAAAAATATATAATGTAGTGCGTGAAGAAATATGTAATTAAAAAAAAAAAGGAAACTTAGCCAACACATCTCTTAACAAATTGTAAGTGGTAAGATATGTTCCTTACCAGATTTTAGTGCTGCTAAAATAAGAACTGTAATTAAAATGTAAAATGTGAACAACCGACTCCAGAAGAAGAAAACAACAACAACCTTATGAACTTCTAGTACCAAAATCCAATCGTCTAGAACAAGACTACCTTTCGGAAACAATCAACCTAATGGAGCATCAAGAGGAACCGTGTATCACACCATAGAAGACGACTGAAGATGACCATCACGGACCCCACAGCAAACTCATGTTATATTCAGGTGATATCAAATTATAACATTTGTAAAAAATTTGTTTCAACAAGAGAAGTAACAAAAGAACAGTAAAGAGCTTTTGATAATTTAAAGATTCTTCGTATTGTTTAAATTAGCAGCCATCCTTACTTTTCTTTTATAAAATTGCTAAACTGCTATAATTGTTTTTATTATTTAGACAAAGCTTTTCGTCATTACTGACATCTTCAGGTCTTAAACAACAAGTGGTTGTTTAAGACCTGAAGATGTCAGTAATGACGAAAAGCTTTGTCTAAATAATAAAAACAATTATAGCAGTTTAGCAATTTTATAAAAGAAAAATTTAAAGATTAATATATATATATATATATATATTTTTTTTTTGTAATCTCTGTAATGAAGTAGTAATAACATTACGATGTTTAGATGTAAGGTAATTCTAAAATTTACACCCAATATTATTCTTCAAATAATTTGGTTAAAGTTGTGATAAATAAAACATAACAAAGTTGGGACCCGGATCCGTGGTACTTAAAACAATATCTAGCTGAATGCTTTTAAGATAAAAAGAATAAGAAGTAAAAAATTTTTCAAAATATTAAATGCAGAATTTATTAGAGTACTTCTTTAAGAGTAAAGTAAATATAACTATGAGATATAAATATAATAATAAAGAGATGTTTTTGCTAACACCCAGCAAGTGAATAAATTTATACAATCCTTGACTAATTCCTAAATAATAATGTGTTATAATTTGTTAGTGAGTAAGGTTTACTAACAAAGGCAGCTAGTTTAATTAACAGGTAACAAATTGAACTGGTTCCCGACTTTTGTAATGTCTTAACAAGGGAGACGTTACAGAACTTCAGTTTCCACAATTCAATAGAAAAAACATAGTTGGACACGAAATCCGTTGAAACACGTAACCACAAAACTCGGACATTGGTGAACAAAAAGAGCGGAATTTCTGCATCATCCCAGGACCAAGAAATCAATTTTTATTTCAAACTTGGAGAGAAGACTGACGAGGATCAATTTATCTGCATTCGTTCCTGACCAAACATTAAGACGAGGTTAGCTGTACACTGCCTTATCGAGTCACGATGCTCAGCGGATGGTAAACTACAATTATTTTAAATAATATTTAATAATAACTTAATTCTATATTGTAATACTTTGTAATCCTATTTATGGATTTTCTGATCTTCCTAACAGTTGAAAGAACCTTCACTCCCTGTGTTTAAAGAAATATAAAATCATAACTAAAATAATATAAAACCCTGAATCCGATCGATAATCGATTACTTCTAATACTATCAACTTTTGTATCTCCGTAAAGAAAACAAACTTTGTTGACAAGAAATATTAAAATCTTAATAAAGAATCCTTTCAGAGTTTAACGATATCTTCTCATTTATATAATATTTAGTGTAGGGTGAACAAGATATAATATAAGTAGAGAGTGTAAATTAGAATTATTGTATTATTGTACGCTATAGTGATCGAAATTAAAAAAAAATTTTAATTTCTCGATCAAGTGGCACGTTCCCACACTCGAGTCGACGGACACAAGCCCAGGTCGTAAATAATGACAAATTAGGGACACGTCAAACCCGACACCAGTGCGAAGACAAGGAAAAAATGTCTGTGTACAGCACACAATAAGAATTTGAGGGCGTCGTTGACAGCTCGCAGTTTGTTACAATTTACAGCACCCAGCAATCGAAAACAAAGACTTCCTCCAGCTGCCGAGTTACGCGGAAACGAAATGGAACGCCTGCTGTGGAGGTGAGTTGTAACGAGCACAAATATGAAAGGCTTCACTCTGCTACAAAGGAGTACAGAGCAATTTCAACGAACAGATAAACAATAGAACGTAAACTCAGTGAATACTGCAAGTACACCCTGCACAGCGTGAAAACAAACCTTTGACAGCTTACTGAGATTTACGACTGGAAAGCGTGGGATCGACGAGAGACGACTCCAGCGAAGGGTTGATAATCGGCGGAACGAACAACGAATAACTTGAACAATTAACTAGGACTCTGCAGTCTGTTAACAAAAGATAGGTCAGAACCTTGACAAAGTCTAAACAAAGGTTGACAGACAGCCGGGAAATTGCTCTAGTTTCTCAGAATCCGTATCACGTTCGTCACATGGAATACTCTGGGGATGACGACGACCAACCAGCGTCAAGCATCTTCTAAAAGAGCTCGTGGAGAGAGTAAGAAGGGTTCGGACGATGAATCGGGAAACAGAGGATGAGATCTGCAGAGGAGTAGGAATTTGAAGAACCAATCATGGATCCGAGAGGGCGTAGAAATCCAGAATTTAGACTTATGGGTAAGATGTTTCAATAAAACTGTTTTGCGAAGACGCGGAGCGGTAGTCTACAGTCTACAAGTCAATCGGTCATAAGTTAATAAGTCAGTACGTACGGCAGTCAGACGGTTGGTTATAGTCGGAACGGTAATACAATTCAGTGATAGAAACAGTTTGCGCGACCGACCGAACTTCCAACTCGCTGAATTCATAAGTGAACTTAGACATACGATATAGTCTCACTTACACATAAGTCTGTTCGACAATCGTATATGTTCTGATAAACTATAGTGCGCACAGGACTTGAAACTACAACCGACACGAACATAATAACGCAAGTAATTAACATTCCAAAGTATAACAGTGAGTGACATTGCAAACACTCTCACATTACAATGAGTCACTACGTTGAACAATTAACTGAATGAACTATATCGAACAATTAAGCACACAGTATACACTACATCCAGATAGACGGAACAGTTAATCATGTACACGAACACGGCAAACTCTCAGAGTAATTCATCTTAATGACAATATTAACGTCTCAATATTTGAACTCCACACACCCGATATCAGCGGGGTACAACAACACCGTACACATAACGGGAGTGAAGATTTAGTGAAGTGAAGTGATTAGTGCTTTTCATATAACAGTGAGTAAGATGCACGACGAGTCGTCCAGCAGACGTCATCTCACACCGGCGGAATATTGGATAAACACTCTCACAAGATAAGCTTTTATGTCTATTAAATCTTAGTAATATATACTACTGCACTGTCTTCTCTTTTCAAAGAGCAAACCCCAAGAGATTATATAAAATCATATGAATCATAAAATTTATGAAGCAATATTAACGTAATTCATCATCTGAGAATAATGAACGCATTTAGGTAGGGATAAAATATATTTGTTGATTGTTTATTGTTCGTATATGTTTTGTATATGTATATTATTTACTGCATTTGAATGTAACATATGTTTGTGTTTTCAGGAAACAACGTACAAATTGTATTTTGTTATTATGTGCTTATATTATGTATGTATTTGCAGGATATAGTAACATACGTAAATAACAAGTATAATAAATAAGTAATTATTTTATATTTAATCTTGCGTTCATTATTTAAAGTTAACCTTGATTATTAATTTATTTCATTCTAAGCATTTCACAAAGAGTCTCAAAAGTTATGCTAAGTATCAATGGACACAACAAACTCGACCATTGAAACGTCCGATTAACACTCATAAATCATATTTATTTAACAACTGTGTTGAGTCTAATCTGACGAGTATGAACTACTTTTATATATGTATTAAAGTTAACGTCCATCATAACTCTTTTAATTAATACACGAAGTTAATGAGATACAATTTACTAATTCACATTTGGATAATCCAATAATATTTACAATTAGCATAATTACGTTCAACATAAATGGTACGGCAACCCTAATTACTTAATTAATTGCCACTCCCGTTTATGACACTAAATGTAATGGCTCCCAAGGAACGTGGGGCATATCAAGGTTAATTAGAGTCAGTTGTTAAATGTAATGGCGCCCAACGTGGGACAAAAGAGAGCAGGCAGTAGTATTTAGATTAATTAAAATAATATAGTACAGAAGATATTAAATAAGTGTAAGGTTAGCTTGACTGGTAAATGATAACGCGAAGCAAGGCTAAAATGGCTAGCGATAGTTCTGACAGCATGGACTTTGACGTTAACAACCAGTTAGGCGCACCCGACAACAGTGAAGAACACTCATCAGTCGAACCAAATATGACTGAGGAGGCGTCAGGAGTCAGAGCGTGGGGACAGGTGTCACAGCAACCACAGGAGTCCCAACGACAAGGAGAAGTCACATTACAATCATTGATGGACTTCATGAGGACGCAAAGTGAAAGTCTTAAGGAAAATATCGCCATAATTAAAGAAAATTTAGAAGAGAACAGAAGGGAGCAGAACGAGAAATACGAGAAACAGAAGGAAGAAAATAATGAAAGCTTCAAAGCAATTAACGCAAAATTCGATCAACACAAGGAAGAAATCAATCAGAAATTCGATAAAATTAACAAAAATTTTAATAATCATAAAGAAGACGTCAAGCAACAGATGGCCGAACAGCTCACGCTTATACGATCGGAAATGCGTGACCATAAGACCAGTTGCGACGATAAGATAAGCGAAGTCTTGAAGAAACAGGAGGACGCTACAAGAGAAATAAAAGATGACACCACTAAGAAGTTTGAAGAAGAGTGGGAAGCCCGAGAGTCGGACCACCAAGAACTTAAAAACCTTGCACAGACCACACAATCTAGTATAAAGAAGGTTCACAATAAGTTAGAACTACACATCAATAATAATCAGAAGAAACAGGAAGAACTGAAGACCGAAATATATCACACACTTCGACAGCAGCAACAAGAGATAGGTGAAGCCAACAACACACTCCAACAGAAAATCGATAAAGTAGACGGCCGACAAAGACGACCGAACAGAAACTTGACGAAAACGTCAAAGAGAAGACGACCCACATTCAGGAACTCAGGTGTCAAGTAGAGAGACTGCGGCGACAGATCACCGATGGGGAGTCTGGGCCTCACAGGACAGTCAACGGACAAGTACAGGTGGAGCTGAAGTATGACGGAACCGACAGATTCCCGATGGAGTTCCTGAAGGAATTGTCGGAGTTTCAAGAAACATATTACCCGAACAGCGACATCAAGTGGATCGGTAAGCACCTAGAGAAGGACGCAAGTATATGGTGGCGTGTGATCCGGGACCAAATAAACACCTTCGAAGAATTCAAGGAGGCATTCACATTGAAGTATTGGGGGTTGGAGCGACAGGACATTATCCGCGACAACCTCGAGTACGGAAAATTTGAATGGCATGGACCGGTTACGGCTATCCAATACATCGAACGAATCCTTTTAGAAAGCCGGCAATTAACTCCAGCATTGACCGACCGCCAACTGATAAGAAAAATCTCGAGGCACTTTGGGAGGGACTTGCAGATCGCCGTTATCACACGCGGGATCGTCACAATACCAAATTTTGAAGCCTTGATCACTGAATACTCCTACGAGCATTCAGTCGAACAGTGCAGGCAACAGGCGTACGCAGTACCGGACAGCTAACGAAAGGGAAACCGGAACTAGCGAACGACCCAGTGGTAACTTTGTAAACAAAAACGAGGGTGAGAGAAAACCAGTTTGGCAAGGAAGGCCGCATGGCGGAAACCATTACGAAAATAAACAACACGGAATGGTGAACACTGTCGAGTACATTAACTCCAAGCCAAGCAAGAGTCATGCCACCGACGACAACAATTCAAGGTCAAATAATGACCAGAATAGCAAAAAAAAAAAAACACCCCTATACAGCAAACGACATAGTTTTTGACAACAAAAACAACCCCACGAATAATGTCAATATCCTAGTACCTGACCTGAGGGATGACCTGCTGCATGAATACGACGAGGACATTACTAAACAGATATTAAAATGTCCCAAAATACTCATTAAATTTAACAAAAACATTAAAGTTTTGGCACTTGTCGACACCGGCTCAGTTATTAATGGGTTATCAGAAGAGTGGTTCAACGCAAACAAAAGGGACATTGAACCATATGAAATTTTACCCATGACGAATTCTCTAATCATTAGTGCTGTCGGGAACAAGTCCAAGTTAATTAGAAAACAAATACTATGCGACATTGAAATTGACGGGATCAAAAATGAGTGTCTTTTTAATTATACCTGACCTTATTAAACAATGTATATTAGGGATAAGTTTTTTACAGGAGGTGGGATGTCGCATCGACATCGGTAATAAGAAAATAGAAATAGTGAATGCGGCTGATGAAGAGGTGCACACCGTACCCATCATGAACATGGAACTAATGGATAATGGGGAAGAAGAAGAAATCTTGAGGAACATCGACGAGAAGATAGCAAGTATGGACTGTCAAGACGAAGAAATATTGGGAAATTTGAGGGAAATACTTATTAAGAATAGAAGAGTGTTTAGGGAATGCCCGGGGAGGACAGAAGGATACGAGCATGAGTTTCAAGTTACGGACAGGACGTCCTACTTTCAACGGGGTTGGCCTGTACCACTTGCTTATCAAAAGAAAGTAAAGGACGAGATTGATAGGATGCTGCGATACGGAGTGATTGAACAATGTACAAGCCCGTTCATAAACCCACTCGTCACAGTCATCAAAAGAGATGGAAGGGTCCGTTTATGCCTGGACGCAAGAAAGATAAACGGCGTTACAATTCCCGACTATGAAGGCGTTTCCCCAATAAACGAAATCTTGGCAAGATGTAGCGAGATGCGCTATCTATCTACCGTCGATTTGTCCAGCAGCTTTTGGCAAGTGCCACTGAAGGAAGAGTGCAGAAAGTATACCGCGTTCATGTATGAGGGAAGGTGCTACCAATTCACCGTCACACCATTCGGCCTTAGTACCAGTTCAGCGGCACTAACACGCGGATTGGATACGGTTTTAAATGAAAATGTTAAGAAAAACACTAATATACGTAGACAATTGCCTATGTTATTCTGACGATGTTCAGACACACTTAGCACATTTAGAAGCATTGTTAAATAATCTAAACGAAACTAACTTGACCGTCAACCTAAATAAGTCACAGTTTTTCAGAAAAGAAATATCGTATCTTGGATACCAACTAACAACACGCGGCATCCAAGCTACGGAAGAGAAAGTGAAAGCCATTATGGAGTTCCCTAAGCCCAAGAATCAGAAACAGTTAAAGGGTTTCTTAGGCGTCACTAATTTCTATAACCGCTTCACAAGTTAATATGCGGAGACAACGCAACCCCTCCATGAATTATTGAAGAAGGATCACAAATTTGTATGGACGGCTGAATTAAACGACTGCTTTGTCAGAGTCAAAAACCTATTTGTTGACGCTGTAGTTTTGAGATTTCCGCGCCCAGACCAGAGGTATTACATACAGTGTGATGCTAGTGATTACGCATACGGAGGACAACTTTACCAGCTCGATGAAAACGGGGAGATTGGCGTAATCGCCTTCACTAGTAAAACATTCAAGGGTGCTGAGCGGAACTACTATACTACAGAAAAGGAGCTTTTAAGTATCGTCAGATGCTTAGAAAAATTCCGCATATATGTTCTCGGACAACCGTTAACAATAATCACTGACAACAAGGCGTTGACATTCTTAAACAAATGCCATCTGAATAATTCACGGATTACACGATGGATTCTCGCAGTGCAAGAGTATAAGTTCGACATAATTCATTGCAAGGGCAAGGATAACATCGTAGCTGACATCTTAAGTAGGTACCCACACGACACAAAATTAGAAGAGATTCACGACAACACACATGAATATTTAGTCAACCACATCGCCGTGAAAATCAAACTTGAAGTGCGGAAATTAATCCAAAATATTGGAAAGCACCAGATAGAAGATGATAAGCTAAAAACGATCATCACTAAAATTAAGGAGGGAAATATAGACCCTAAATTAAATAAATTTTATCAATATGTTAACGACAAGTTATATAGGCGACAGCGGAATGAATGGAAGCTATATGTTCCTAGCAACATATCTGGGGACATAATTGCTGAAATCTATCAAATGTTCGGACATTTAGGAACCAAAAATTTTTAAAAATGCTCCAGGAACATTTCACATTCAACTGGATGTTAAAGAAAGTAAAAACTTATATTAAAACCTGTGACGTTTGCCAGAAGTGCAAAAATACCAACAACAAAGAGTTATTTGGTGGTACACGTGCTGTGATACCTACAGCCAAAGGAGATCTGGTAAGCGCAGATTATTATGGACCCCTACCGACAGGAATGGGTGAAGTCACATATTTATTAGTCATAGTGGATAATTTCACAAAATATGTCAAATTATTCACCCTTCGCAGAGCAACAACCACTACGGCGTTGCGGAGAATAAAAACGTATTGCGAACTATTCGGACGTCCAAGGGCCATTTTAACGGACAACGGGACACAGTTCACCTCCAGGAAATGGGTCAACGGTTTAAAGGAGTTGGACATCCAACCAAAGTTTACTGCAATACGTAATCCATGTACCAATCTTGCCGAGAGGATTAACCGGCAACTTGGAAACTTGTTTCGCATTTTCGTAAGTGACCAACACACTAAATGGTCCCAGCACATAAAAACGATTGAAGCGTGTCTAAACGAGGTGTACCACGAGACAATCGAAATTACCCCTCATGAAGCACACCTCGGCACGAGACCTACACGAGCATGGGAGCAATGCTTGGACAAAGGGATCATTAGCAGTGAAGGGAAACGCGAAAACAACATATTTGTGAAGATAAAGGAGAAGAGGGAGAAGCACGCGAAACGCTGCAATGAAAGAAAATAACAAAATTTACGATTGGCGACAAGGTATTGGTGAGGGCATACCACCAATCCGACGCTACGTTGAGGATAATTGACAAGTTCTTCGAACTTTTCGCAGGACCGTATAAGATCAACCGCATCATCGGCGAGGCCACATATGAGCTCGTGGAGTGCGATAGTGGAAAGATGAGAGGGAAATTTAACATACGGCAAATTAAAGCGTATCATGAACCAGCGAAAAGAAGTATGGATAACACGAGTGGGTAGCAACGACTCCGGCGGCTAGCAGAAGACGTAAGTTAGGTAATTTGCTCGCGCGGCCAGTCCAGCTAACCAAATAATGATGTGCATTTTACCATATTGTGTTTAGTTCGTATTTCAATATTAATTGTGTTTATGATCATCATGTTTTCGTCATTTATTATGTTAATTAGACATGTAAACATCAATGTATACATAAAGTGATTTGTTGACGTGTACCATGTGTCAGCAGGACATTATGAGACTATGATACAGGACACTAAAGACATTAATAATTGTGAATAATAATAACGTGTTAAATGTAGAGATTCGAATAATTTGTTTATGTAATTAATAATTCAAAAATGGACAATCGTTTTATAACTTTAAGAGTAAACGTTTGGGTATGCATCATGAAGTATGCTGATTCCTCAATTGTTTAATTAATATGTCTGTTTCATTTATCAATGTAATTGTTTATAATATGTCACAAGCTAATCATATGTATATATTTGTTTGTAGCAACTATAGTCTTGAGGTAATAATAACAAGTTTAAAAATATTTTATTGCTATATAAGTCATCGACATACGATCGATTAATCTAATTGATAGCTAATCTGCAGCTTATCTATTACGTTGTATATAGGTAGAACGAAAGAGTGTAAACGATAACTAAACAAACTGTCAAATGGACAGATGTATATGTCTTAAATTCAATTATTTACATAAAATCGTATTGTATAGTCCGCATGTAGACGGATAAAATGTAGAAAATGCGTTCATTTCACTCAGATGAGCGGCAATAAATTCATATGACCATATAAGACACCAAGATAGGGAATAACAATTAATTGCTCCCTATGAGAGATATATGTCATTCAACCATGTCCATTCCGAAGCAGACGTCCACGACTGGGACAGAGCGCAGAAATTGGATCAGATGTCTCCTGTAGTCCATCATCCAATCCAATTTGGGGACAATATAGTGATCGAAATTTTAAAAAAATTTTAATTTCTCGATCAAGTGGCACGTTCCCACACTCGAGTCGACGGACACAAGCCCAGGTCGTAAATAATGACGAATTAGGGACACGTCAAACCCGACGCCAGTGCGAAGACAAGGAAAAACGTCTGTGTACAGCACACAATAAGAATTTGAGGGCGTCGTTGACAGCTCGCAGTTTGTTACAATTTACAGCACCCAGCAATCGAAAACAAAGACTTCGTCCAGCTGCCGAGTTACGCGGAAACAAAATGGAACGCCTGCTGTGGAGGTGAGTTGTAACGAGCACAAATATGAAAGGCTTCACTCTGCTACAAAGGAGTACAGAGCAATTTCAATGAACAGATAAACAATAGAACGTAAACTCAGTGAATACTGCAAGTACACCCTGCACAGCGTGAAAACAAACCTTTGACAGCTTACTGAGATTTACGACTGGAAAGCGTGGGATCGACGAGAGACGACTCCAGCGAAGGGTTGATAATCGGCGGAACGAACAACGAATAACTTGAACAATTAACTAGGACTCTGCAGTCTGTTAACAAAAGATAGGTCAGAACCTTGACAAAGTGTAAACAAAGATTGACAGACAGCCGGGAAATTGCTCTAGTTTCTCAGAATCCGTACCACGTTCGTCACATGGAATACTCCGGGGATGACGACGACCAACCAGCATCAAGCATATTGTATAAACATATTGTTTATAATATGTCACAAGCTAATCATATGTATATATTTGTTTGTAGCAACTTGTAATGGTACAAATTTTAATCAACTTAAATATTGTATAAAAAAACTATAAATATTGTATTCCTTCATTTGGTCAAAATTAAACAAACATTTAATAACCTTTATGAATATACCGTGAGTGGACTATATATAATATTTGCCAGGATTCGGACGGTTTCGGAGCAAAAAACGTGAAGCCTCACAAAAAACTGTATGTCGAACAATGTGATAAAAGCGACGATCCTTGATGACGTCAGCGGCCAGGAATTTGTTTTTGTAAACAACACGATGCTGTCAACAAACAGACAATAGCCGAGTGACGTAGATTTATCCCACTTCGGAAATATGGAACAAAGACTCTGTGTCATTTCATCAGGAACAGTGATCGCAGCCGGCCGGCAAATCATTCACGAATAGTGAATTTTAACTTTTATACCACTAGAAGTGGTTAATAAACGATATAAAATATCGAAAATGTGGTGACGGACGTTAATAGATTGTCATCGTGTAGGTGTCATCGGCCGATGGATCGTCATCGAAAATCCAGCGTATAGAATCGGTCCGAGGTGTTTTCGTGGGTCGACACGACGGTGGGACCGTAAAGCAGAGTAAAACA
Source organism: Magicicada septendecula (assembly GCA_034769895.1). NCBI lineage: Eukaryota > Metazoa > Arthropoda > Insecta > Hemiptera > Cicadidae > Magicicada > Magicicada septendecula. Next base: position 1,422,277,574 of record CM068367.1, on the reverse strand, counting down.
TTACCGATTGTGCGGATGGTGACGACCCTAGATGTGCGAGGAGACCTATACGATAATTTGGTGAGAACGTTCCAGCATCATATATATTTTTTATTTCAAATCAAACTTAATTTCAAAGAAATTACCAAAATAACAATTTCAAAGTAAATTCAAGTCTTTAAAATTTTAATAAAATGAGCTCATTAAAAAAGAATTGTACCAGAATGAGAGAGAGAGAGTGAGAGGGCGAGTGTATAATTCCTAAGTGCTGGGTTGTGCATACACATCTATCTTAAAGTTGTTTTCTTTGTTTATTATATGTTTAGATGTACAAGTTTAAATTTCAAATATGTTTGTGTATTTAATGATACATAGGACTACGCCCCGAGGCGTGTTTGGCGCATGGTCGAGTAAAATATATATGTAAAACTTCTGTTAATAATAATTTTTTTTATATAACCCATTTCAGAGTATTTATTTCAGATAACACTTCCCGTTCTACAACCTCGTTCGCTTAACACGAAGTCTGGCCCGTAAAGTAAAGTAAATGAAATATCAGCTGTTGGTAATTTCCAACATGGCGCCCGTTATTAAACACAATAATTATGTTAAAGACTGTTATCATGTATTCGTAATATACAATTACATAAGTATGTAATTTGAAAGATAACAAACTATAGTCTTGAGGTAATAATAACAAGTTTAAAAATATTTTATTGCTATATAAGTCATCGACATACGATCGATTAATCTAACTGATAGCTAATCTGCAGCTTATCTATTACGTTGTATATAGGTAGAACGAAAGAGTGTAAACGATAACTAAACAAACTGTCAAATGGACAGATGTATATGTCTTAAATTCAATTATTTACATAAAATCGTATTGTATAGTCCGCATGTAGACGGATAAAATGTAGAAAATGCGTTCATTTCACTCAGATGAGCGGCAATAAATTCATATGACCATATAAGACACCAAGATAGGGAATAACAATTAATTGCTCCCTATGAGAGATATATGTCATTCAACCATGTCCATTCCGAAGCAGACGTCCACGACTGGGACAGAGCGCAGAAATTGGATCAGATGTCTCCTGTAGTCCATCATCCAATCCAATTTGGGGACAATATAGTGATCGAAATTTTAAAAAAATTTTAATTTCTCGATCAAGTGGCACGTTCCCACACTCGAGTCGACGGACACAAGCCCAGGTCGTAAATAATGACGAATTAGGGACACGTCAAACCCGACGCCAGTGCGAAGACAAGGAAAAACGTCTGTGTACAGCACACAATAAGAATTTGAGGGCGTCGTTGACAGCTCGCAGTTTGTTACAATTTACAGCACCCAGCAATCGAAAACAAAGACTTCGTCCAGCTGCCGAGTTACGCGGAAACGAAATGGAACGCCTGCTGTGGAGGTGAGTTGTAACGAGCACAAATATGAAAGGCTTCACTCTGCTACAAAGGAGTACAGAGCAATTTCAATGAACAGATAAACAATAGAACGTAAACTCAGTGAATACTGCAAGTACACCCTGCACAGCGTGAAAACAAACCTTTGACAGCTTACTGAGATTTACGACTGGAAAGCGTGGGATCGACGAGAGACGACTCCAGCGAAGGGTTGATAATCGGCGGAACGAACAACGAATAACTTGAACAATTAACTAGGACTCTGCAGTCTGTTAACAAAAGATAGGTCAGAACCTTGACAAAGTGTAAACAAAGATTGACAGACAGCCGGGAAATTGCTCTAGTTTCTCAGAATCCGTACCACGTTCGTCACATGGAATACTCCGGGGATGACGATGACCAACCAGCATCAAGCATCTTCTAAAAGAGCTCGTGGAGAGAGTAAGAAGGGTTCGGACGACGAATCGGGAAACAGAGGATGAGATCTGCAGAGGAGTAGGAATTTGAAGAACCAATCACGGATCCGAGAGGGCGTAGAAATCCAGAATTTAGACTTATGGGTAAGATGTTTCAATAAAACTGTTTTGCGAAGATGCGGAGTGGTAGTCTACAGTCTACAAGTCAATCGGTCATAAGTTAATAAGTCAGTATGTACGACAGTCAGACGGTTGGTTATAGTCGGAACGGTAATACAATTCAGTGATAGAAACAGTTTGCGCGACCGACCGAACTTCCAACTCGGTGAATTCATAAGTGAACTTAGACATACGATATAGTCTCACTTACACACAAGTCTGTTCGACAATCGTATATGTTCTGATAAACTATAGTGCGCACGGGACTTGAAACTACAACCGACGCGAACATAATAACGCAAGTAATTAACATTCCAAAGTATAACAGTGAGTGACATTTCAAACACTCTCACATTACAATGAGTCACTACGTTGAACAATTAACTGAATGAACTATATCGAACAATTAAGCACACAGTATACACTACATCCAGATAGACGGAACAGTTAATCATGTACACGAACACGGCAAACTCTCAGAGTAATTCATCTTAATGACAATATTAACGTCTCAATATTTGAACTCCACACACCCGATATCAGCGGGGTACAACAACACCGTACACATAACGGGAGTGAAGATTTAGTGAAGTGAAGTGATTAGTGCTTTTCATAACAGTGAGTAAGATGCACGACGAGTCCTCCAGCAGACGTCATCTCACACCGGCGGAATATTGGATAAACACTCTCACAAGATAAGATTTTATGTCTATTAAATCTTAGTAATATATACTACTGCACTGTCTTCTCTTTTCAAAGAGCAAACCCCAAGAGATTATATAAAATCATATGAATCATAAAATTTATAAAGCAATATTAACGTAATTCATCATCTGAGAATAATGAACGCATTTAGGTAGGGATAAAATATATTTGTTGATTGTTTATTGTTCGTATATGTTTTGTATATGTATATTATTTACTGCATTTGAATGTAACATATGTTTGTGTTTTCAGGAAACAACGTACAAATTGTATTTTGTTATTATGTGCTTATATTATGTATGTATTTGCAGGATATAGTAACGTACGTAAATAACAAGTATAATAAATAAGTAATTATTTTATATTTAATCTTGCGTTCATTATTGAAAGTTAACCTTGATTATTAATTTATTTCATTCTAAGCATTTCACAAAGAGTCTCAAAAGTTATGCTAAGTATCAATGGACACAACAAACTCGACCATTGAAACGTCCGATTAACACTCATAAATCATATTTATTTAACAACTGTGTTGAGTCTAATCTGACGAGTATGAACTACTTTTATATATGTATTAAAGTTAACGTCCATCATAACTCTTTTAATTAATACACGAAGTTAATGAGATACAATTTACTAATTCACATTTGGATAATCCAATAATATTTACAATTAGCATAATTACGCTCAACATAAATGGTACGGCAACCCTAATTACTTAATTAATTGCCACTCCCGTTTATGACACTAAATGTAATGGCTCCCAAGGAACGTGGGGCATATCAAGGTTAATTAGAGTCAGTTGTTAAAACGCGGTGGACTAACCTACAATTTTCAGCTGTCTGGGAACCACAGCGCTATTCGCGGACTGCTTGGGTATTAAAGAGAATGAGAAACCAATAAAATTTCTTCTCTTCTCTTCAAGCGGGCTAGGCTTGAACGAAAAAATTAAATTACACGCTCAATACATAAATTTAACCACAACAACACTAATATATTAAATAGAGAGAAACTGGGGGTATATTTAAACATTATTATACCTTACCATATTGAGATAAGATATAATATAAAGTGGCACCAACAACAGTGAGGCATAACGTGGAGAACACCCGATAAGTTATAAATTGACGCTTCCATCGTGAGGCAAATTAAATAGAGACGAACGGGATAAGCTGTTATAGTTATAAATTGACGAACCCAACAGAGGGGCTTTAGAAGATAGTGATTCGGGAGATAATAGTTATAATATAATATATATGTATACATGCCTTTTCTACAATTTAAAAGTGGGTTGGGGGTTTTTTCTTAATGAGCTGAAGGGTTTGGTGATGCTTTAACCTGAGGCCATCACCTGTTGGTGCAGTGGTCTGCAGGTACCCAACATTTTAATTTTTGTTGAATCTGGTTCGGCCACATGGCCGTGGCTGAGGTCAAGTCAGTTCTCTGTGAATGCTATATATATATATTATAAGGTTCAGTCCATAAATTTTACAATTTTATAAAATTATTTTTGGCTGTTTAATAATTCTTTAATAAGTAAATTCATTATTGTCTTTTTTTACTGCCATAGTCAGTGCACGATTTGTTGAATTTTTTTTATATAATTACACTATTAGTTTCTCACTACTTCAGTTTAAAAATGTAAGGCTATAAAATTCGCATCAGTCTCTATGTTATTTTCTGGTGGTTACGTCCCACTGGGTTTTTCGCTCAAATTTTTGTATTTTGTAAAAGCATAAAAGAAAGTGAGAACTTACCGTTTTATAAAACCGTACAGCCATGTTGACCTTGTGGTGGCACCTTACTATTTGGGAACAAAACCGAAATTTTTTTATTATGCATTATAACCTGAGAGTTGTACAGGCTGCCTTGCCAATTAAATTTGGCCATTTCGAGTCCTTGAAATTATTTCGTTTTGTTTTAACACGGTTATACTCTTACGAGTAATGGGTTTTGGTTTTTTAAATGAGAAGTTGTTTAAAGCTTGCTGGGCACTTGAACTGATTACTGTAGTCTGGTGGTCTTGATTACTGATACAGGGGTTTTCCACATTCCCGTTTGGGGTATGATGAAAATATACAGGCTGTCTGCCAGGTGAACATGTGTGTGTGTGTGTGTGGTATATATATATATATATATATGTTTTATGAACATTTGTGCGTCCGTCTTAACAAATTTTATCATCGTAGGGGCGTCTGTTAGATTTTGACGTCCGTATATCGGACGCTAAAATGTAATCCCTTATAGAAAATGTGTTCTGTGGAATAAAAGTTTATAAGTTCCACAAAAATCCTTTATGAGCACATTGTTAATGAAACATCTTAATTTTTTTAACTTTCAACTCATTATTTTGGCACCACGAATTTTTAAAGTTTTATCTGCGGATGCCAAATTGAGAGACTTTTGAAAATTGATATTCAATATGTAGTTCATGGTTTGTCCACCACGTAGTACTACCATCGTCTGTATACACTCTGCGCGCCTTTTTTTCATTTAGTTTGCAATCATTATGGAATCCGTAGATTTGGCAACACTGTCATAGCATAAACGCACAGGTCAAATGACAAACGCAATCCAAGCCTGTTTCAGACTGTGCTAAGTGGGTCAAAGATTATGTCCTTTTTTAATGATTCGCTTCGTTTTTCTGATATTCTCATGTTCACTTATCAGTTCATTTTCCCACTTAACCTCATTTTACTTTCTCCTACCTACCGCACTTTTGATTTTATTCTCTTTATAAACCGTTTGATATGTGCTTTACAATAGTTTAAGTTTTGAATCAACAGAGAAAAAGTGTTCGGGACAAAAACGTTAAAAATTTGATTCATCACAACAGTTTAATTTTTGTGTGAAGAAAGAGAAACTGTGTGTTTTGTGTGTGTGTGTGTGTGTGTGTGTGTGTGTGTGTGTGTGTGTGTGTGTGTGTGTGTGTGTGTGTGTGTGTGTGTGTGTGTGTGAGAGAGAGAGAGAGAGAGAGTGTGTGAGAGAGAGAGAGAGAGAGAGAGAGAGACAGAGAGAATAACACTTATATTAGAAAGTTATACCTTTCTGTCGAAGGGTTAGAGAGAGGTAAAACAAAAGGATACATGGTGTGGGAAAGAGTGAGTGAGAGGGGTTGGTGACAGGGTAAAAATATTAAAAATTTGATTGTCATTTGCAATTTAATTTCTATTAGAGTGAGACGGGGGAGAGAAAGAGAGAGAGTGAGAGAGAGAGAGAGAGAGAGAGAGAGAGAGAGAGAGAGAGAGAGAGAGAGAGAGAGAGAGAGAGAGAGAGAGAGAGAGCAGGCAGAGAGATAGAGAAAATAGAACGCGTAGTACGTGCATTAGCGTTCCTACCGAGAAGCGTTACGCCTGAGGAGGGGGAGAGGCTAGTGAATGAATATGCGACTCTGCTACGTTTACACTGCGAGAAAATTTCGACGGAAATACGCAAGCAGTGTCCAGTCCAGTAGGCGTTTGCACTAAGCCGTAGTTTCTACCGCGAGAGATAGTCCAAGTGTTCACTACGTGCTTGCGCGAGCTATTATCGTAATTTATTCCGACAGATGTATGAAACTCCGTTTACACTAGACTGTAAGTTTGGGCAAGTAGTCCTGTCCCAACTTTTCCCCGCTGAGCACTCTTCAGAGAGGTGTCAGCCATGGCATGACGTTTATTAAAACAGTAAATTAAAAATAAATAACTATTGTATGTATTTGTTTATTTCCCATTTAAATGATTGTCGAATTAGATTTATTACAGTATTGATTTAGTAAAATACAGTATGGTTTTACGTGAAAAAATATATGATTTTCTTTTTGAGAGACAAGGTTGAATTTTCATAATGTTTTTTATGAATCATCATGTCAAACATGTATAGCTGCTTGGTGACTGAACAAACTGAACAAATGAAATATCTTGGCTTCATAATAGACAGTAACCTCTCACAGAAAAGTTTTATTTGTAACCTGAAGAAATAGTTGCATACATTCTTACGTAAATTCTATTTGTTACGAGATTTTTGTCCCGAAAGTAACAATTGCTTACTACAATTGTCATGTGTAAAAGTTTTCGTATTGATGACTAACAAAATTGTTTTATGAAGGTATGCAGCAATAAATTGTTGTCAGCTGTGGTACTATCAAGGAGAACTAGCTAATAACAGACATCAGCTGTCTTGTGTATACGCACACGAGGCAGTTGAGACATAATACGCAATCCTGTTCAAATAAACAAACTCGTATTCTCTCAGCGTGCGATCTTGCATAAGTAGTCATAACTAACTGTTACGTGATTATAAACACCAGACAGGTTGATGAAAGAAAGAAGCCATGCTTTATATTCTCGTAGAAACGAGTGAAATTTTAAAATAATAATGTCCATTTTAGATCATTTATTTACATTTTCTGATAAACCTATACGTAAATTATACGTAACAGTCTAACAAGTATTTACATTAATACTCCTACTTTATTAGATATTTACACACATACTCTAGAAATATTTCAGTTTTCACGTAAGTTTTATAAGAACAAAAGTAATGTTCTCATAATTTAGTGTTTATTAGTTTAAAATGCTTTAAGCATAGCAAATAAAACAGTATTGTATTCTTGCTATTAATTTTATGACGTGGCATAAACGCGCGAATACAAACACTCGCACCCGCACGCATGCACACATATTATTAACTCATGAGATTTCGACAATCTGATGTTGAAAATTCCAATCGTGGATATTTTATAGATACAACCTTTTTTAGACTTTGGTTATTGTGGGAAACATATTGAATAGAATACCGTAGCGTTAAACGAAATGTATTTACTTTATTCAGCTGTTAAAGTAAGATACTTAAATTCGATTATTTTTTTTAATGTATTTGTATTTGTATTAAGTATGAACTACAAACTTCTAATTTAAATTAAGATTGAAAGTGCCTTTGATTCACAAGAATTTACTGTCATGTGTTCTTCTCTGATACGCTTTAAATAACGACAACTCACATTTTAAAATTTACAGTTCAGGTCAAATCACTAGTAATCCAGTCCAGTGTGTCACTATTAAAGAAGGAACATAATTCCTATTACAAATAATGAAGCTTTTTAGACCTGGTATTACTAGATGGTAAGTAAATAATCAAAATGTTTTATACAATTTGTAAGTTCCTTGTCATTCAGTTCATACTATCTATAATCAAGTTAAAACATTCGCTAACATTTTGTATTTAATTCCTTCAAAAAAAGAACACTCGCGAGGAAGTTTTTAAAACGGTTCGAGTAGTTGTCAATATTGTTCTTTTGAAAAATAAGGGCATTACAGTCTGTGTATGAATGCCAATTTGTTTACGTTCTCAAAAATATCGGTATGGAGAACCATACATGACTTCTATGTTCTAAGTTTTATATATAAAATCATTTACGAAATGAAATGTTTCCATAGAAACTACTTCTTTCCACTTATTGCTTCAGCCTTAACAACAGTACTGTGGTCACTAACGCATACTACCTCACGTTATCGTACTCTATTTTCACTGATGATGGTAGTCGATGGCACTGCAGAAACGTCTGGTTTTGCAGAAAACTTTGGTCTACGGCCGAACAGGACGGGAAGGAATTTTAACAACAAACTACTTCTTTGTTGCCGATAACGTAGTACATATATAAAAAATTATCCCCACCCCGTTCAACTAGCCTCATCATTTATAGATATTTCATCTACGTTTCTACAGTGGATTATTAAGATCTTATCAGGATACTTTATTTTTCAAACTTAAGTACTTTACTCTTATTACAACAAAAAATGTTTCAGGTAAACTACCCTTTCCCCCTAACCGATCTTCACCAAAATCAATAGGCCTTGAGTCCTCTACAACTCAGGGACATACGTAAAATATTATTTGATTCTGTTTGAATGTGCGGCAGTTATCGTTCGTCATGAAAAAATTTCTCTTGTTACAACATAAAATGTTGCATGTAAACTACCCCTTTCCCCTTAACCGATCTTCACAAAAATCAACAGGCCTTGAGTACTCTATAATTTAGGGATGCATGTAAAACATTATTTGATTCTGTTTCAATGTGCGGCAGTTATCGTTCGTCATAGAAACAATCTTGTTAAAACATTAAAAGTGGCAGGTAAACTACCCCTTTCCCTTAACCGATATTCACCAAAATCAATAGGCCATGAGTCCTCTACAAATTAGGCACATATGTAAAAAATCATTTGATTCTGTTTGAATTTGCGGCAGTTATCGTTCTTCATGGAAAACGTTCTCTTGTTACAACATAAAATGTTGCTGGTAAACAACCCCTTTCCCATAACTGATCTTCAACAAAATCATCAGACATAGAGTTATCTACAATTGAGGAAGGTATGCACAAAATTATTTGATTCTGTTTAAATATGCGGCAGTTATCGTTCGTCATAGAAACAATTACTCTTGTTAAAACATAAAATTGTGACAGGTAAACTACCCCTTTTCCTTAACCGATCTTCACGAAAATCAGTCTTTTATAATTGATGAACGTATGCAAAAAAATATTTGATTCTGTTTGAATGTGCGGCAGTTATCGTTCGTCATAGAAAAAATTACCGTTGTTAAAACATAAAATGTTGCAGGTAAACTACTGCTTTCCCTTAACCGATCTTCACAAAAATCAACAGACATTGAGATATCTATAGTTCAGGAAGGTGTGCAAAACATTATTTGATTCTGATTGAATTTACGGTAGTTATCATTCGTCATAAAAAATACCCTTGTTACAACATAAAACGTTGCAGGTAAACTATCCCTTTCCCTTAACCGATCTTCACCAAACACAAAAGGTCTTGCGTACTCTACAAATAAGGGCTGTATGCAAAACATTATTTGATTCTGATTATCTTCTAAAACTTCCGGGCTGAAAGGCCGTGGTCGAGTGCTTGAAATACTGCTAAACGTTTCGGCCGCACCACCGGTGGCCATCTTCAGTAGCGAAATAATCGTGTTCGAATAGATGATACGCCGAACACGTATTATTCACGTATTATGCGGCTGTTATCGTTTGCCATAGAAAAAAATTACCCTTGATTAAAAAAAAATTTTGCAGGTAAACTATCCCTTCCCGTAACTGATCTTCACCAAAAACAATAGGTCTTGAGTACTCTACAAATAAAGACTGTATGCAAAAATTATTTGATTGTTTGAATTTGCGGCTGTTATCGTTTGCCATAGAAAAAAATCCACACACACACACACACACACACACACACACACACACACACACACACACACACACACACACACTTTTCGAAAAATGACTTTTTTCATGTTTTGAGTGTAGTTCAATCAGAATCTGCAATAATCTCGAACACGATTTTTTTTGCCATCATCATACTTCCATTTCCTTAAGGAACATGGAAGTAAAATCAATACTGTGCATTCACTAGATGTGGCTGTAGTACTCGTTTGAGCAGAACCATGACAATCAAAAGCCTTTCATGTAATAACTTGTATTTAATTACGCAGCACTTTCCGACACTATATCTGTGCACCAATCAGATTAGACCTTTAGTAAGATTAGATTACCGTATTGAGTGCACGTTGACGCTATGTAGTCACAATTAGTATTCATGAAACGCAGCTTGAAGTGAATCGGCCTATCGTGTCGTCGTCATTTTGCTGCCGGTATAGTCGTTGTTTATTAATCTACAGAAACATGATAAAAACGAACTACACATATAAATTAATAACCACTGATGACGACTCCCATCCTTTTGATCGAAGGTGTATTAGATTTTTAACTGTTTACACATACACAACGATCTTTTTTACATACCGATTTGGCAATGAAAGTACTGCAATTGATAATTATGTCTTTGTTTGGGATTAGATTGTAATTTTGTGTAGATCTAATTACGTAGCTGTTCCCTCTAATAATATATGTCCAAAATGTTTTATTACAAAATATGTAGCATGCACAGAATTAGCACCAAATAAATACCAGAACTGTTAGCTTATTATAACTTTATACAGTATTTTGTAACAATTTGTTACTGTGCTTGTTACGTTCCAACATTAAAAGTTATAAATACATTTTTAAAACATTCCGTTTTTACACTGAGCATTTTATTACGACTTGTACTTTTTGTGTAGAGTGTGATAAGTGTACTGAAAACGTATATTAAAGAAACCGTAAATCAGTATTTGACAGTATTGACACTACTGAAGTATATATCTGAACAGTGTATGAAGCCAACCTCAGTTTTTAATATATTTTATTACAAATTTTATGTCCGTTTGGACATCCAATTATTCTTGTATCCGAATGACTCTCGATCCCAATTTATTATGATACTGATGCTCTACTTTGATGCAGATCACTATCAAGACATTTGTATGTGCATAACTTATTTTTTCAGCCTTATGATTTTATAATTGAAAAAGGTTTTTACCCTGTTGTTTTCTTATTATTACCTGTAACACCACTCTTAGGCTTTAAAATTCTAACTTGAATGTGCCCATAAGATTTTTAAATTTCAAAAGATTAACGCTACTGATTAACCAAATTATCGTAATTATTAACATTTTATAATTCTCAAATAGTTAAAAAATGCTGACTTATTCAATCAGTTAAACGTTTAATTAGCTACCTTTATTTTGAACTTTTGGATACTTCATTTTATTAGAATTTTGAATCTCAAAATTTTTCGTTTATAATTCTTTTTAATCACAAAGTTTATCATTGATTCCTTTCTCAAAATAAATATTTTTGTTTAAAATTGATATAATTATGTACTCTGCTTGTAATGATCTAAATTGAAATGTTCTCTCTACACTTAATTTAGCTTTCTAATAATTCATCAAATCAAGGACAACATTTCAGTAACTGTTTTTTATTAATACGGTATATTAATAAGAACCATATTGGATATCTTCACTAAACTCATTTACCACTCCATAAATTTGAGGACAAGCAAATAAATGAAAACGTCAAAAGTAGCCTACTACTCATCATCATCATCAGCAAGGGTTATACAAAAGTGGTTTGTTCCGGGCCTAAGCAGATAGACTAGAAATGTTCATTCTAATGCTTCTTGGGACGCCCCATACCTCTCCGTCGATTTCGGCTTATAGTTCAATAGGTGTTTGAGAATGCTTTAGTCATCGTTTCAGTTAAAATTTCTAAACATTTTAGCCTATAATGGGGCAGTCCTATCAAATATTCACATAACATTCAGTTTCTTCCGTACATCGAGATTTACTTTGGGATCAGTATTTGTGAAGAGTATATCATATTACGCTTCCGAGACCTCGTGAAGACGACTGCTCTGCGATTTCGTCCTTAGAAGTCGGAATTCTTAAACCCATAGACAATGAAGAACTTCAAGCGTGTTTCTTTACTCGTTGATTAAAAAAATGGGTTGGGTACTCGTTGTACCGGGTTAACTAGGCACTGGTCCTCATATTCTTAGTGTTGGATGAAGTAATGCTAGCTTTCAAAGAAGCCTTCACCTCTCTCAAGCCAAGACGGTTCTGCGGGATAAAGTGCAATATCTTATAAGACGTTACCCTTTTGATGTTGAACAGTATAGATTTAGACCGGAAAGTCGATAAATATTCTTTGGAGATCAGTAGTAGCCAACAGTACCAAGTTGAGGCGTAAGGGAAATGATTCTGGACTGTTTTATATTTGGAATATTACAGGCGCAAATTAAGTTGGATTTAATGGGTTGTACTATTGTGTACAGGGAAATTTGGTCTCCTTAGTATGATAAGATAGTCAGTTTATGGGAGACAACCTACAGAAATCGGACTGGACGTTAAGCCCAAAGGTGGCAACCCCACTATCGCATTGCCGTGCGATATGCAAGTAACATATTCAGGAGACATATTAGTTATCAAACGGTCGCAAGCAAGATGTAACCGGAGGGAAAACGTCAAAAGTGCTTTCCAACAAATTTTAATTTTGCGTATTTATTAAGTAAGGAAATTAGAATAAATTTGTAATGGAATGCTCTAACAGAAAACCTATATTTCACTCACATTGTTTATAATTTTTTTCTCATTGTGTTCGCAAACCGTAATTCGTATTTTAAAAATCTCAATTAGCCTATAATGACATTGCATATTTAGTTGCCATGGAAATTTGTAAACAAAGATATGATGAAAAAGATATGTGTATTTTAATGTGTCTAAAAACACTGTTGTTTCTATGACATTTTTAAATATTTGTTTTCCTATAAATAATAGTTTTATATAATTGAAAGTAAATTAACAAAACAGAAAGAAAAATTCAAGACAATACAAAATTATGGGCGTGACGAGATGTAAAACGAGCAGGCAAAAGCTAAAACAAATGTTGAAGGTAGATGAGATATAAAGCAAAGATAAATAAGGAGGACCGATTCGAAGATACAAACATACATGGGAGAAGGTAGTATATTATTTACCATCAGGGAATAACACACGAAACTGCATCAAACACAATAAAACTAACAATTTTTTTTTAATTATAAGTGAGGTCTTGTATTAGGCAACAATAAAAATGAAAGAGTGGATTCTTCAGTACAAAACGTGTTACCCCAGAGAGTCCTCTTTAGTTAGGAAATTTTAGACTAGTTATACTTTTTGTGGTTCAAATCCTCTAATCGACACCATATCTAGAAGATTCATGTCCCCGTTTGTTTAACACAATCCGCTACGTGAAGCTATTCAGTAATATGTTTTTTGAATTCAACGTTAATTACTACATTTTAATTTATAGTCATTATTAATGAAACTTTGATTTACTTTCACAAATTTACAAAATATTGTTAATGCCTTTATTTCAACAGCTATTTCTGAGAGGTATGACAGTTGCAGTTTGATACATGCAGCAGGCTCAGATATTGGACTGTGTTGAGTGAAAAACTAATTACTAGCTTTGGAGAGGGAATTGATCCCTTGACATTGCCTGTAGATATGCCACTGCCTAATTTTATTTTAAGAAGTACCGAGGATTCCCATGCCGTACCCCCTTGCAAACCAATGTTCACGTGTGTTAGTCTCGTCTATACAACGATTCTATAGATAATAATGCTTATTTATAAAATTTAAAATGCTCAAGAACTGGTGTAGCTATCATGGAAAATAAAAGCGTAAGTAACGCGGTATTAAGTTAGCAGCGGGAGTTCAGTAGTTATTGAACTACGCCCTCTCAACTCTTTAACATGAATACATACAGAGCAAGTAAACGACTCATTTTCGGAGTTTGATGGCACACATTAAGAAGAATTTTATGCAATACTGGAAAGAGACAGTAAAAAAACTGTTAACGCAAAGAGTAACTATACTTACAGACTTAAATAAAAAAAATAAAAGAATGGCTAGAGAATCAGAATAATGGAAAAATGGATTAAGGTCACGAAGTGAATAGGTGAACAATAAATTTACTTCAGTTCTGATAACAATCTTTATTACTTGTAAGCCAGAAGTCATCATTACGTAAGATAATATGTTCATGACGTTCCCCTACTGATAGCTTTCGCAATCAAGTAGACTACATCTTAATTATCGTTAGGTGGACTCTACGACCTTTACCTTTCCAAACAATTAAAGACTCTACGAGCTCCCCAGAGAAAGATTTTCACAGTAATCAGATTCTTGCACCTAAAGTAGAACTAAACCTGGAAAGGCGTACATCAAAAGGAAGTCAACAAACATGATGGTGTTTAAAAATAGACATGTCATATTAGCAAAATGCGGATATAAGAGTGAAGAGGAAAATTGTTGGTCGGCAATGAACCTATGAGGCATGCAGTAAGCGCCTAGCTAAAAGTAAAAATTATATTATAAGAAGAAACTTCTAGAGTAACCACAAACCTGTAATTTCAGTAAAAATAGTTAAAAATGGATAAATAAAGATACGTTTAACACATACAAACAGCAAACGGGACTACACAATTAAGAGACAAGTATCCTCAAGTAAGCAAAGCCAGAATACAGCAATGTAGGTACGACACGAATAAATACATAAATAAAATCTAGAAAGATTAAAAACAGATAGAAACAAATATCAATTATAATGTCTTCAAATTTAAAACAGTACAAGAAAATTTGTAACAAATTAAAGAACATACGATGCCAATATAAATGAACGACGGAGAAGCTACTGCATAAAAACCTATTCAAAGATAAATGTATAGAGAGAGAATACAGGCAACTTTGCGTTTGACCTGGAAGTCAACATTACCATGCAATATTAATAACCACGTTAGAAAAAATTAAACAAAAGAAAGCTGTTGAGAAAGACTGCATAGTAATAGAAATGATTATGTCTCGGTGAAATGGAAATCTAAGTGGTGTTAACAATTTTGATACAAACAGTGAAATTCTGAAACAGGCTAGATGATTGAAGAAGTTCAGTATATGTCCCTCCCAATACATAAAAGTACTTAAAGATCACTGTGACAGAATAATCTTATTTTTCGCCTACTATTAAAGTTTAGTTAGAAGAATTCTATAACAATTAAAGTATACCTATTACCCCAAATACAACGTAAGCTAGCAAACGTTTTGCCATATTATTGAATACTAGCAAGATTTAAAAAAATGTAGGTAATCACACATTATTTTTCAAAATACAATAAAACTTAGATTATTTTAGAAGCTAGAAAATGTGGATAATTGTAGCCGACATTTGGACACCGTAACACATAATCACTTTACGTAAACATGGAAGGGTTACAAGAAATCAGTATCACTATCATCACATCAGGGAAGGTAAATCAGGGTTAACTCCCAGCTCACGGAATTTCTCATCGTAAAGAAGGGGTATGACAAGGATGCATTCTCAATCTTATACGATTTAAATTCTAAGGGTTTAAATAGACAGGAGCCACGGATGAATGGGAAGGAGGTATCGCAATGTTAAGTAAGAAGGTTTGCAATCTATAATATCATGATGACATAGTACTTCCAGATGCAAGTAAAGAATTTCGTTTATCCGCAGAATGAAAAAGCCAACAACGATGCAACGTTACAAAATAAAGGAATATAAGACAAAGTAACGACTGTAGAGAGATCAGATAACAAACAGCTAATCTACTTCGGACATATACAGTGAGTGGGCAGAGATTCCAAAAACACGTGTTAAAGTGGAAACACAAGGGAAGAAGGAACCAGGCTGGCCAAGAAGTAGCTGGAGAGGTAGTATAGACTCGAAACTGAAAGGGGCCTTGAGGACCACCGCGATAGGTGATTGATCATTGGACACCTAGTACTGCAGATAGGTGAAATAATTGTAATAATTGTGCCTTTAATGATAGAAGCATTCAAATTGGGGCACATATACTAAATATATAAAGGTTTAATTTTGGATATGAGGCCATCGCAGATTTCCCCTATTACAGTAATGGCGGACATTCAAAATGGCGGCCTCTGAATATATTTTATGTGCTCCTTTTTTATTGTTATTTGATAATGTTAATAGCGTATTATATGTGATTTTACATGAACTGATGCTATAAATATGTGTGCATGTCATCACACTCCACAAAACTAAAAAACAGAGTACTTGCATACTTTCCTGACATGGAAGCACATAAGCAAGGTCGAGATGTGATGTTAATATTTAATAATGATGTTGGATTAGCTCTGAAGAAAGCTTGTGAATACGATGCAGATAGTGACGCTATTCATCTTGCTAAAACAGCAAATATAGTTAGAAGAGACATCTTTAAAATGAAAAACCCCTTCAATGGATCATTTGAAAAAACCTGTCAGGAAGACTCCGTACCAGCATCTCTGTTAGCACTGGTTGCTATGGTTACAAATGGTCCAAATATTAAAGCACAGTCAAGTATTTCAACAATACCACAACCTATCCTTACTGTTGCAGAGTTACTAATGTATAACAGTTTGGTGAGATGTCGGGAGTGTCATTCTGGAACAATCTACAAGCACAATCGAGGAAGGGAAACACCTTTGCCTATATACTTAGATATTTTAATTCATACAAAAACTCGCAAGCGTGAACTAGTTGAAGACCTTCACGAACTCGGATTAAGCATATCATATGACCGAGTGCTAGACATTTCATCAGAACTTGGAAATGAAATATGTTATCTGTATCACATGGAAAATGCTGTCGTTCCTCTTCAGTTAAAAGGAGGGCTTTTCACAACTAGTGCGGTTGATAATATTGACCACAATCCAAGTTCTACTACAGCTCATGATTCTTTCCATGGTACAGGAATATCCCTATTTCAACATCCAGATGGTAATTCCAGAGGGACTGATCGAACTAGGACTTCAAGTCCTTTTGTCGTGAAGGCAACCAAACATCTTCCTAAAAGCTACACAAGTGTTACCCCTGTTCCTCTTATTAGAACTGACTGTCCTTTGCCAACAGTACAAGAAAACTTTGTTGACTACCAACTGTCGTCGAAAGATATGGTTAAAGAATACACCTGGCTGAACACGTAAAAACTGTTTTGGCTGCTGACAACCTACAAGGGGATGAAATAATCACCTGGGCAGCATACAACGCTAGTCAACAAGTCAATAAACCTAAAGAATGTGATTTAACAATTTCTTCGTTGCTTCCTGTATTTCCAGACCATGCTACATCAGTGGCCATGATTCGCCATTCAGTGAATATTGTTAAGACAGCAATTTATTGGCTTAATCCGGGGCAGATTCCTATCATTGCATTTGACCAACCACTCTACGCATTGGCAAAACAAATCCAGTGGAACTGGCCAACAACTCATGGTGAAGGTCAATTTGTTATACTGTTTGGTGGGCTTCATATCGAGATGGCAGTTCTCAAGGTTCTTGGAAATCTCTTAGATGAAAGTGGATGGACTGAAGCACTTGTTCAGGCTGATATTACAACAGCTGGAAAAGAGGATTCATTTGTAAAGGGTTCCCATGTAACTCGTACCCGCAGGGCTCATCAAATCACAGCCAGTAGCCTATATTTACTTATGCAGCAGGCTTACATTGACTACAGCCAACACATAGAGCATAGCAGTCAAGTTAAGTCATTTGAAGAGTGGTGTAAAGAAAGAGTTGATGTATGTCCCAAATTTAGATTCTGGTTTATCGTTCTAAAACTAGAACTCCTTTTGTTGACTTTTGTTAGAGCAATACGAGAAGGAGATTTTCAGCTCTATGTAAAGGGGCTATCCAGTATTGTTCCCTGGTTCTTTTCTCTTCACCATACTCACTATGCGAGATGGATTCCTGTCCACTTACATGACATGATTTCACTTAAACAGAATCACCTTGCCACCTATGAAGAATTCATGAAAGGAAAGTTTGTCATCAAAAAATCAAGTAGGGCATTCTCTGCTATTGCTATTGATCAGGCCCATGAACAAAATAACGCATCAGTCAAAGGTGATGGAGGAGCTGTAGGCCTAACAGAAAACTCAAAAGCTCTGCTTCGTTGGATGGTGTCTGGACCTGAGATGGGCCGCTTAGTTTGAAGAATTTAATTCTACCAAGACAGAGAGATGGGAAAAAGATGAGCGTCACCACGAAGCTAACAAGCGTTCACAGATGGCATTTGCAAAAGATGTCAAGTCTCTGACTCATGTAATGCAAGATCTGGGAAACCCATTCAGTGAAAACAGCTCTGATCTTCTGGTACTTGACAGCAGAAATATTGTAAATACGGCAGTTTCAGACACATTGTTAAATATTGAAAAAATTGGAATTGAACAGTGTGAGTTATATGTCAGCGAGAGGCTTATTAATAAAACTAAACGTATATCAGATCCTATTAAGCGGAATAACCTACACCTCTTCAGCCGTCCTCCAGTTCGTGAAAAGTCTAATAAACAGTTACAGTTGACATCACTAAAGAATGACTGCTCGTTGTTCTCTAGATTGTACATTGCATCACAGATACGTAATGGAGATTTGGATGAGTTCTTTAGACACGAGAACCAAGCTTATCCTCCAGCACTGTCGAAGTTGGGGAGTCTAAGAACCGGAACAAAGTCAGATTTATTGACTTGTCTTGAAGGACTCGCACCTACTAGCACTACCAAACCAACAGCAGAAATTACAATCATTGACGGTGCTACAATTGTCAACATGCTGCGACCAGGATTGGCAAAAACATTTGAAGATTATGCCAATACTGTATTCATACCCTACATCAAAGCTCAGCTTCAACATGTAAGAAGGATAGATATCATCTGGGACGTGTACATGCCTGACAGCTTGAAGAGTGACACACACAGCAAAAGGGGAAAAGGTGTTCGAAAGCGTGTTGAACCAAGAAGTTCACTTCCTAAAAACTGGGAGGAGTTTCTCCGGGTTGATGAAAATAAGACTGAATTGTTCTCTTTCTTGGCTACAACATTAGCAGCTATTTCCACGGACAAGCAGGTGATTACCACAATTGGTAGCGATGTTCTTACTATAAATCGTCAAGATGTCTTAGAACCGGCTCCATGCACACATGAAGAAGCTGACACTCGACTCCTACTTCATTTATGTGATGCTGTGCAGCAAGGATATACCAAAGCCGAAATACGCACTGTGGACACCGATGTTTTAGTTCTTGCCATCTTATCAGCACAACGTCTAAACATTGAGGAACTGTGGGTTGCTTTTGGAGTGGGAAAGAACTACCGGATCTTCGCCGCGCATGACTTAGCAAGATCTTTAGGTCGTGATCGTTGTACTGCCTTACCATTGTTTCACACAATAACTGGGTGTGACACTGTATCCTTCTTTGGAGGAAGAGGCAAAAGGACCGCATGGAACACCTGGAATGCATATCAAGATATCAGCGCTACTTTTTGTGCATGGGCTGACAGACCTACTCAGCAGACTGTACAAGATATGCTGAAACCATTGGAGAGATTTATAGTTTTGCTATATGACCGTACTAGCAGCGACAAATGTGTTAATGATGCAAGAAAACACCTGTTTACTCAGAAAGGTAGAGCAATTGACAATCTACCTCCTTCACAAGATGCTCTCATTCAGCATACAAAGAGAGCTGTCTACCAGGCTGGTTACTGCTGGGCTCAAATGATGGTCGCAACTCCAGTGCTCCCGTCACCAGGTGATTGGGGTTGGAAGAAGAAGGTTGAAGGTGGATGGGAAATATCTTCGACAACCCTACCAGAGGCTTCGCAAGCATGCAGGGAACTCATACGATGTGGCTGCAAGAAAGGCTGCACACGACAGTGTCAATGGAAGACTGCCCTACAGTGTACCACTTTTGTGCTTGTGGTGCTCTTTGTACTGAGTGATATCAGATTTTGAATCTAATCATTATCTATTATATCTAATCTATTATGTGTTTATCTATCAGAATTCTATACAATACAGACAATGCAGTATTAGTATTTCCATTAAATAATCCATCAACATTTGTTATAAACAGAATATAAATAAAATATGGTATATATTATTAAAAATAGCAAACTACATGCACAAAACAACAATTACTCGCCATTGCTTTAATAGCTGTCATTTAACATCATCAAATAACATTTAAAAGGAGCACATAAAAAATATTCAGAAGCCGCCATTTTGAATGTCCGCCATTACTGCAATAGGCGAAATCTGAGATGGCCTCATATCCAAAATTAAATCTTCATATATGTAGTATATGTGCATGTGCCCCAAGTTGTATGCTTCAGTTATTGCCCCAAGTTGTAGGCACAATTATTTCACCTATCTGCAGTACTAACCACACAATAATGTAGTCTAATACGTATTTTATTTGTGTGTGTGTGTGTGTGCGTTCGCGCGCGCGCGCGTGTCTTAGGTTGGAGGGGGAGAATGGAACGTTAAAAAACTGCTTTATGTTATGAATGCTTAAGCCTACAAATTTTTATTGTTATTACTATTGTTGTTATGTTTTTACTATAAAATATTCATATTATTTTAATATTATTTTCTTAAGGAGTACGAACACATCAGCCTACCAACACGTTTGGTGGAAACGTAAAAACAGACAGAAGTACATATAAATAAGAGGTTGCATTAGTTCAGACATAGATCTGTTTATATGTGTCAGCCAAAACAGTAGTAAACAAACGCTGCTGAGCTATTAAAAATTAGGAATGTCATTTGACCTTGAATACTCTGTTGGCGGGAATCTGATGAATGACAAATCTCTGTGCTGGTAACCTGTGGTGTTACGCTGAATAGACACAACACATTATCACGCTACACAGCAGTGACTGACATGTATTAACCATTTATGAGTTCGCGATACAACAGCTCAGACTAAACTGTGCACAATGTTTGTAGAAAAGACTGACGTGTGTGACGTAACGCTAGGTTACAAAATGCATCTTTCATTCCCGCCAGAAATTTAATAACATTTATTGTTTATTTTGACTCATCAAAATAAACATTACTGTGCATTTACCATGTTCCAGTGTCCTTCATACTTCATAAACACTTGAGAAATTTTATTGTTTCAGAGGCACCCGTAGGGGTGTCCGGCAGGTGTAATTGCACATAAGCTCCTTGGCTCATCTTAACAAAAATGACAAAAATAAAACGAATAAGGAGAGAGAGAGAGAGAGAGAGAGAGAGAGAGAGAGAGAGAGAGAGAGAGAGAGAGAGAGAGAGAGAGATGGCGAGGGGTGAGAGTAAGAAAATGAGAGAGTTACACAGACAGAGGTTAGCTGTATACATTTTTCGCCATACTTTATTTAGAAGTCGCATGACAATTTGCATAGACCATCAATTAAACGAGCGGCCAGCACGTCGCACTCTACTTATAATGCGACACCAGTGGCGTAGCTAGGCTTTTTGACGCCCGGAGCAAGGAGATCGTCGGCCGTCTTGCCTTCACAATTAATAGGGGACAAAAGAACAAAAATGAGGGCCCATCCACTGAACAAAGTACTTAATAAATGCAAATATGTAGATTTTTGTATGAAAACCCGTCCAGCAAACGTCTTAAGAATATTTGTTAAGTCAAAATTAAGAAATTACATATTATAATATTACCGGTATTCAGTTTCTAACATTTATTATTTAGACTATAAACAATGTAGTAATATAACAAATTTATAACATAAAAATGTTCTAATGAACATACAAATTCCTTATACGTATAAATCGCATCTTCAAAACAATATCCTAAAGCAACATAAAGTTAAACAAAGAACTACATTAAAAGTAATCAAATAAATCACTTACCATTACAGGTTTATGGTTCCGTCTTCTATCAATAAAGACTTAATATTTATTTGTAATATTCAATAAATATTTAAAACGAGACATTTTAAAACGTAACTTTCCAGGTCTTAATTGCTGTAAAGTCGGTTGTTAAATCAGTATAACCTAAAGACGGAGCAATGTCATTTTCAACTAAGAGTATCCGTAGATTTGATCCCTGTCTTGAGATATTGTTAATTGTAGGTATGATTTTTAAGTTTACTAAACGATCTTTCACAAGAAGGCACAATCACTGGTAAAGTATGAAAATTTTTTAAATCTATCGCTAGTGTTTTGTAGGCTTCTAATCCCATTGAAGAAATGTACTGTAGCAGTCCCTGAGTGTAAAGTCCATTTGTTCTCCTTTAACCTTTGCCGTTTTTAATAAAAGTATGACGTCTTTTAAGTCACTGAACAATTCTTCACTGTTTAGGTCATGTGGATACAGTTTTGCAAGCACTGTGCACTTAATTTTGATTTGGGAAAGCTGTTTCTTAAAATGTATATCCCCATCATTTACGTACGCCTCAAATTTATAGAGGAACCCACAGCGTTTTTCTAACTCTTTTTAATGTAGAGAAACGCCTTGAAATTTTAACTGATAGTTTGTCCAAAATTTCTATTAGAGAACGTAGCATTTCTTGCCGAACGGTTAAGGCAGAATTGTCTGGATACTCCCCTGGCATCGTGTGCTCCCTTCTTATTCTTTTTGTGATACTGACATCCCATTCATTGCATACCTGCTCGGCCTTAGAAATGACATTGTCACACAGCTCATTCCTCCAAACGTTTAAATTGTCCGTTAGCTTCTCCAGACGTGTTAATGCTTGACTAAAGCTTATTTCTTTGGTCTGCAAGATTTTATGGTTTTTGTCTATAGAAGAAAGAATATACGTCCAGAAAAAGACCAAGGCCACAAAATTAAAGTATTCTATCGCATTAATTATTATTGCTGCATCTTCCCTCGTATCAATTGTTTAAGTCGGTGTATTCCTTTCTCCAGTGCAGCGATCATTTCATCCAGCTGAGTGGATATTGCTTTCACCACATCTGCTTCTGAACTCCACCTGGTACCACAATATCTTTTAAGAATAATTTATACGAAGTCTTTAAGAACACTCAATTTATAAGTGGAACAGGAAAAGAAGGTGAATAGACGTTCTACTGTCCCAAAAAATGTCACTGCCTGAACATTTCATGAGCTGCTGAACTCGAACCAAGTTAAGTGAATGGTTGTCACAAGGAACAAACGTAGTTAGTGG
Source organism: Magicicada septendecula (assembly GCA_034769895.1). NCBI lineage: Eukaryota > Metazoa > Arthropoda > Insecta > Hemiptera > Cicadidae > Magicicada > Magicicada septendecula. The sequence goes on along the minus strand of CM068367.1, from coordinate 1,422,254,488 downwards.
ATTCAAAACTAATATTCTCTTTTGAACTCTTGAATGGATACTAGCAATTGTTGTTTGATTGCCATACGACAGATCTCTGCAATCGCTAAGATTCAATCCATCACTCTCAAGTTTACTTGTAATAGATTGTGTGATCCCCTCCGCTGTTTTCACTTTTAAAGAAATAAAATCTATGAAGTATTAGTATGATATCATACATGTGAAGTATTATAGATATACCCATAAGACACACAAACTAAAAACAAACCGCACATTCAAGATACTCATCGATGATCAACACGTTCGCTGCGTCGAACCGGGAAAAATTGCACATACCTAGCCCAAGTAACGTTTTTTTTTGCAAATAATATATTCGTCTGTATACGAACAGCAATTAACATTATGTATACAAAGCTAATACTGTATGATTATCAGTTCTCCTTTCCAGCATAACAACTCACTACAAAATCACCACAAATTTATTACCATAATGAACCGTAATTACGATGCTTCAGCATAAATAGATTAGTACTGTTTATCACGCAAGGTTTATGACAACAGAGAAGTTGGCTGGTTATGCTTCTTTTATGAAAGGAATAGTCATATCAAAGAAACAAGTTGTTTGTAGTTTTATAAATTGAAAACAATTTTTTCAAGAGTATGTTCACTTTGCCGCCCGGGGTGGCTGGCCCCTTGGCCCCCCTTCATACGCCTCTGTGCGACACAATACGTTAGGTTTGTACAGTTCACATAAGTTTCTTTTTGGTAACTACTGTATTACTTTTTATAATATACTTGAGTACTTTATAATTTATAACAAATGTGTTACATTGCGTTATAATCGTTTATTTAAGTACTAAATAGGCCTGTAATGCGAGCGCTGATGTTGCTTACTGTAGATCTAAGTCTATGTAGACCTACCTGTGCTTCGTATTAGGTTACTAATTAATGATTTTACTGCATGTTCATAATAGTTATGTTATATCTTATAATGTGTATTTTATAATCATTCAAGGAATATCGTATTCTGTTAAATAACCGTATTTATTTACTTTTGTACGAAAATTGTGTGTTAATGCTTGTTAGTTTGTTTGTTCCCTTGTAACCATAAAACGGCTGGACCAGTTTTGATGCACGAGATATGAAGTCACTTGTCTTGATTTTAGAAGAGTCAGCAAAGATATAAAATTTTGGAAAACAAATTGGCGGACGCTACAAACCATATTATGTAAAATTTAGGCAAACTTGTCAGGCTGCGAGTTATTTTTATTAATAAAGAGTGTATTAAAAGATGGTTACAACAAATGCGTTGCGTTCAGTAATGTGTGTTACACTAATGTTCGTAAGTATGTTACAATTGTTGGACTATGTCTTCATGTCAATGACCTTTACGTTAGTAATTTATTGTTTAAATTGCACAAGAAGAATCTATACACAACAGGTTATACGAATAATTCTTGCTACAGGTTGCATTACGGTAGGCCTACTGAGTACTAATTCATTTTATTGGGTTGACTTCACAGAAGTATTGATGGAACAGGCCAGAGCACAAGACACTCATTTTCTTCGGTTACATTATCATCGTATTCACTGAATATTGCCTTATACGCCTCCCCCTATAAATGCAATAATTGACTATACAGGCCGTCCTCTAGAAAATTTATTCCTTTTTCCTCAAACCAATTCATACTTTTTTTCCGTATGAGATGTCGTTGGTAATGCTTTGCATTGAAACGAGACATTCGAGACATTGCCCATAACAAGAACAGAATTGTTTTTAAGATGCGTAAGATGCGGTGTCTCTACACTATTGTTCAAATTCTGGATCGTCCGTACCATCACTGTATTCGCAAATTTTTTTTTTGGCGGAAAATTGTTAGAAAAGAAGCTTTCTTAAATTCATATCCTTCAGTCCTATTACGACTACAAGACTAGCTTTTAGTGCAGCTTGAGGTGCTTTGATAATCCTTTCCCTCCACATATTCGTCTGAAAGACTCCCATTATCAGTAGTGTTAAATTTATTATGCAGGTTATTAGGCCGCCATTCATTGAATACTGATGTAGAAATATCTAGATGTTTCTACTGTGCCCACTACGGCCATCATTAGTAGTGCAGGAACAAAGACAAAATACACGTTATAAGATGTAACAGAACTTTTATGAACATGTAGCCATCATTAATTACCTAATGCGAAGCACAAGTAGGCCTACATAGACTTATACCAAGAAACATCAGCGTTGACATTACAGGCCTACTTAGTACTTAAATAAACGATTATAACGCGATGTAACACATTTGTTATAAATTATAAAGTATTATACAATATAAAGTGCCCTGAGATTGTGTGACAGTTGCGATGAAACAAGACCTTTGCTTTAAACTAAGAAAAAAAAGGGAAACGAAAAAACATGAGTTAAATGAGACTGACATACACTATCTATACTACCCCTCTCTCTCTTTTTCTCTCTTTCTATCTATCTATTCACATACTTATCACTTATGTAACTACTTGTATAATTACTCGTATTATAAAGAAACATTTGGGTTGAAGGTATTAGAAGTCGCCGCATACCTGTACTGGTTGTAAATCCAGGAAAAGGTTATTTTATGATACTGTTCTCTGACATGTCTATTGTTATATAGGCTTGTGGTTTCTCCAAAGGTTATAAATGTAAGTGGCTACCAACAGTGTCTTGAGAGACATTTTCATGCAACCCGATATTTTTATGCAGAGAATGACGCAAATGATAAGCGAGAAATGTTGT